>OY987299.1:116447372-117697372 GCA_963920635.1 Pseudeuparius sepicola | reverse complement strand
AAATTAAATAAAGGTCGTGCCTCAGTGTGGCTCTGGTGAAATCTCAACGCACACATTCTTGTTTACATCAGGCGTAAGAGTTATTTGATTTTAGAATGATTTACCAAATATTGCAACATTTACCACCACAAAAATTTGATTTGCAACTAATATTTTGAGTTTAAACCTTGTTTAATTTTTACCTGAGTTTTTCTTTTAGAGTCCTTGTTCCTTTCTGGCAACAGATACAATTTAACATAGATAGCCTTAAGATGGTGATCACCCTTCTCTCTGAATGGGATATTCCTGTAAAAATGTAAAATTATAAAAACGTCATTTTCTAATAAAACAAATAAACCTTAAATTGTGTATGACAACTATCAGCTTTTGCCTTTGGACGCTATATCTTAGCGTTATTTGAATTTGGCCCAAACTGCCAATATTGGATCTAAAAATATGTGAAGACTAATAATATTTTCTAAGTGAAAATACTAAATTTTGCATACTGAATTGTACTTGCTGTTTTAACATCAGAAATAGCGGAGGTATCGGAATGTGCCGATTTTGAAGAAGTTCTTCGAGAACTATTGCTTTCAAAAACCTCATCATTTGAAGCCGAAACTTTTTCCAGTGAAAAACTGGAACCTTGCTTCTCTAGAGGAGCTGGCTTCTCTAATGCAGCATCAGACACTTTGCTGTTACAGTAAATGTCTGGTGGGTTGTTGTTTTTCAAAACCTAACAAAAAATCGTATAATTTAGATATAGAGAAGTGTTCTAATTTTTTCAGTCACCTTTAAATGCAGGGACCATATGATTTTGCTCTCACCACCACTCTTTAGCAACCTATATGGTTGCTTGATTATTTCCAATTTCTCCTTATCACACAAATTGCTAAGATTGAAATTTAGTTCTCCGAGATCATTGTCGGTCTTGGAATCGGTTATTTTAAGAGCTAGCGAATCGGCGTCGGGATTTTGAACGAAAAATACGAAACCTTCCTCCCATACTGGATTGATTTGGCGAATTTGTGTTGCGGTTTTGTGCTTTTGGTTTCCGAGTTTTAGGGTCAAGAAGGGATCCGGTTTTGATGAGGATTTTACTTGCTAAAAAATAGATTTAAGTGTTTTGTTTTACAATAAATAAGATCATTATTTTAAAACAAACATCTAAAGGCTTCTCTTCAATTTAATGACTCAAAGTTGGGAAAATTTTCTGTTGCTTTTAAAATGAGGAGTACTTTATACAAGGTGTTAAAAGTAGATCAATCCATTAATATTCTTTGGTAGATCATTCCATTAATATTCTTGCCCGTGGCACACATGCCTGTATATTTACACAAAACATAACACTTTTGGCCCTAATGCGACAAGGCACAGGGAACAAAAAGATAGAATTCGCCAACATTTGTAACTATACAGGATAAGTAATACAAGAGGTGTGAAAAAAGTTGATATGAAATTTGATCATTATTTGGGGTCCCGTCGCACTTGGTTTGAAAGTAATTATTTCTGTCATATTTTCAGTTTGGAAAATCAAAATAGGCCTTAGCATGAGCAAAAATTCGTTTTCTGTCGAGGTAAAGTACCTTTTCTGTGCAATATGTCCATAATGGCCATGTCCAAACTTTGTAACTAATAGGAGTACTTTGATTTTTCCTTTTCTCTGCAATATACGGGAAATTTTTATTCCGAACAACTTTTCTTAATAAAATTTTGAGTAAAATTATATTTTAATCCAAATGATCTGTGGACAATGGATTTTTCCGCTTTTTGTAACACAGAGAAAACAGAATATTAATATGCTATCTTCATCTTACCGGCAAATTTGATGCAGAATCAATAAAGACAATTAAAATCGCTGAACTCAGTGTCGTTACTTTTAGCAATTGTACTTCATGTAGTGCCTAAAATACAGTTTTAAGAAAATTACAAATTAACGCATCTATAGCTTTTTTTCACCTGCTGTAAATGTGGAAAATCTGTGCTAAAAGTAAGCCATGTAGCTCGGAGATGCACTTGTCCATGTTTGACCCCCTCTAAAGTTAGCCACTAGAACCAAAAAGAATACGACAGTATTTCGAAAATAGCAAAAAAAGTGAATATACCAAATCGCTTTGCCCATTTCTTACTAAACTGGAAACATCGACAGTTGTTCTAAAAGCAAAGTATTAGATAATATCAAACAATTAATTATCAAGATTATTTTTCTTACTGCCCCAAAGATTCATCATTTTTGGGATCTTCGTCCCATACGTCTACGTAGAGATCCTGTCCATGAATTTCTTCAACAATAAACTATAGACGTAAGTACATATATTCAACAAAAATATAGCAGATAATGAATTTTAATTGTTTACCTCAAACCATTCATCCCATTTAGGAGACAGAGTATTATCGATAGTTTTAGTTTTGAATTTTTGACTTCCAATTTCTAGCACTGTGTAAGGATCAGACTTTCCTTTGCCAGTGATTGAAATGTCCTTTTTCAATAAATCTTTTGCCTCTACAATGTGCACTCTCAATATGCCCTAGAACATTTTACTGTAAACTTCTTTTAATTATTTTAGATTTGAAATCTCCTACCACTGGGTTTGGTGCTTTAATGTCGCTAGCATCAATTTCACTTGAAAGTTGAATAGGGAATTTGTTGGGCAGCACAATCATGGATGACACAGTATCGGCGATAATTTTTCTTAGCAAATGTCTAAAAATGTAATTAATGAATTGGCCAAATTTCTATTAACGAAATTTTACTTACATGAATCCAGGTACTTCTAAAATGCCAGCAATGCCGTCCAAATCAAAATCTATTTCTGGTGGATTCAAAAAGAATGCCTGAAGTCCTCCAGCAAGTGGAATGGTCCTTATCAATGGTTTTAGAACTACTCTAAGTTTTCCATATAACTGTAAAAATTGAAATCGAGATATTTAAAAATAGCATTTTTAATTATGTTTCTTAAAACCTTTGATTTTATAGCAAATATAATTTTATGTAAATAAATAGTAATTTCGAAAAAATGTAATATTCTTTCTGTATTTCACCACACATTAGGTTCAAAACAATCTCCATGCTATGAATATTTGGCATTATAACACCTTATTGTAGTTTTACCTGGAAATTCTTTATTCCACCTTTCATCTTGCTGACTTTAAATGTAATGTCACAATCTCCAGCATAACTGCAAAATTTTTTTTGTTAAACTTTCCAAAAATAATTAAATAACACCCTTACGCCACATCTAAGTCCATGACAATCTCGTCCCTAGATACATTTTCATACACTTTTATTCCTCCAAGTCTAAATGGCTAAAACAGGAAAATTTGTATCGAAAATTCCATTTATTTACGTGAATGTTATTTACCACTGAACCTAGAACCAGCCTTCCAAATTTGAAACCAGAAATTTTGTAATTTTCCAAATTTTGCTTTAGTGCTGGTTCTATCAAACTTTGTATTAAATCTTTGGCATACTGGTTCACATTTGGCCACAGTTGTTGTATGATTTTGTTCAACCATTCCACTCTTTCCACATCAGGAAAATACACCTAAAGTGGCAGTGAGAAGACCATCCAAAATTTATTTAAAATGCTTTCGACATTTCCAAAATATGAAGATCTTACCCAAGATGGTAGGTCTCGTAGGCTTTGTGTCAATAATTCTTTTTCACCCAAAAGGATAGTTTTTCTCACAATCTCCCGTTTTTCAAGTATTCTGTTTTTCCTCCTTTTGCTTATAATATCTATAACTATTGGTGCTACTATCCAAGTTAATGAAAACTCATAGTATCCTAGATAGTATGTGAGAAATGCTAGGGCTATCTAAAAAGTGGTAAAACCATTAATTCATATTTTTTCCCAAAAATATTTTGTTACCCTTTTTCCGACTTCAAGATAAACATTTTCCTTAGGAAATTTTTCTTCCTGGTGGCCCATGTTTCACGTATTAGAACAACTTGTTTAATGAGATCATAAATAGATCAGATTGAATAACGTTTTACTTATCTCTCCGCTTAAAGCCATTATCAGTTTTGTACCTGACCACATATTACTCACTATTAAAAATAATTTGTACTAAATAGTAGATATAGGCCATCGATAAGATACATATTATATTTATTTATTAAACAAAAGATAACGTTAAGCCTACCTACCCATTAGACTTGTGTTTACTATTTAAAAACACTTTTGTTTGTTTGCATACTTATGAGAGAAACTTAAAGGTCTAGCACATGCATGCATACTAAATTCCTAGTTCCCTGTATTTAAAATAACATATTGTTTTGCTGCTCTAAAACATTTATTTGCTATTGTTTTGAAACTGTACACTTTCATAAACATCCAAACAAAAAATCAAACAGCACACACAAATTCAAGTGCAAAATCTTACAACACATAATATGTAAAGAATAAGTTATTCATAGGTGATGCTCATTAAAAATACTGTGATCAATACTTACGAATAATTTTATTCAGGCTTGTTCCATAACTGGCTTTCAGAATTTCCAGACGCAAAATTATACCTATTTGCAGCTAAACTATTCTCAAGGTTAGAAATTAGATTGCATATTGGATGACTTATGTAACATTTCGTTCAAAGCTTTCCACACAAGTTTTTAATTTCTGTAACTGTGGATGTTAGACGTCTGTATATTTCTACACAAATTAACTATTTTTATACTGTAAAAATACCAGCAATGTTTATTTAATATTTTTAGTGTATAAATTCGTTTAAATGTAAATAAGCAAAGAAATATCGGGTAATATATCTTCACGGAAGTATTTTGTAAACGAACGAATTTTGGCAAATTGGTTTTCAGGGATTATGTGAGAAACAAATACAATATCTGACTAAAACTATTTATTATCATTGATAAAATACATATATGAAATATAATATACTTTTAACTTTCAATATAAAATGTTTTTACAAATCCTGCAAAATGTTAAACATATTTTTCATCTTGCAGCTGATTTCTAATAAAAAATATTTTTAAACCTTTACCACAATATCATTATACTATCATCACTCAAAGCTAATTTTTTTTTTAAATTGATCAAGGGAGCCAAATATTCCTCTCATTGAATAACTCGTAAAGCGAAATGTTAATAGTTAAAAAGGAGTAGAACAATGGTATGAAAAATAATTAATTTCAGTGATATCACGTATTATAGAGACAGTATACTTTGTCCGATACTGTATATCTAGAATTATTGTACAAGCCATTATTTAATATTTTTTCTTGAGTTCGTTGAACCTCCTTGTAAGATCATCAAAATCTATGTCATCGTCATTTTTCGATGATCCTGGCTTAGTGTTTGGAACAGAGGGTAATTCCGGCAAATTGAAGTTGTCTATTTTCCCCCGAGGTGCTGGTTTCGGCTTACTGTCCGAATTCTGGAAAGCGATATATGATTTCGATGGTTTTATAAAGAATAAAAGGATTAGTTTTAGATAAGCAGTGTAAGTTTGGAAAATGATGTAGGCATTTTCAAAACGATCTAATATATTTTTTCTAAATGTCTCTTATCTAAGGGTTGAATATAAGAATGATGTGACATGGTATAATATGCATTAGGACTAACAATGAATATAGGGGTACAAATTAGAAATGTGACAAATGCCCCGAAAAAATACAGTTTTTAAAAATAAAAACAAATAATTATAAGGTCTGTTTGTTTCAGCAGAACTTGAAACCAATTTGAAACTGTCAGGAGCATGTGCAGTTTCATTGGTTACGAATTTTTGTAATCACTAGGTAGGTGTATCTGTATATTTATAACTTGGTGTTGTCTGTCATCAGATTTTTTTTGTACTTTTTTTGTACTTAACTTGATTTTCTGTGTCTATATTTTACCATTTTGGCTAATTTTTATAATGAGGACCAAGAAATAATAAACAACTGCACACAGCTGGTGATACAAGAAGCAGTTATAACCACTTTTCCACAATTGTCTTTTACAATTTCCTAATCTTCCATTTTTTATTTATTTATTCCTTTTTGGAAAAATAAACAAACTTAACGATACTCTAACAAGAATTTCGAGTTTAAGCATTTCAGAATAAGAGAGAGAGAGAGAGCAGGAACGATAAAAAAGGATAAACATGATAAGTCCGCTACCAAGAAAATCTATTATAGCAAGAATGAAATCATTGCCTAACCGAGGGCAGCGATAGCTAGCGCTATACCCCGATTACTGTAAGAAGTCCCGATTTTGTCAGATGACAGTCTCCACAAAATCCCTAGAAATTTTCTGTTAACTATGGGTATAACAATGGTATATGTGTCTCAACCAGTTAATGACGTCACTCATTGATTTTTGATGTGAAAAGTTACCCAAGTGATACGAAAAAAGAACATAATAAAATAAAAACCCATTGCCAATCACGATTATACCGCTACAAATAAAAACAACTATGACTACAACTCATTTTAACAATAATTTCAAACGCCATGGAAACACTTTCATTTTGGTATTTTGTTAAAATCAGCCACTTGCGCCAGCGTCTATGGGGCGGACTCAAGCAAATTTTGTTTGGGTGTTGTGAAAGTGACAGTGAAGGTTTTCAGGATCGTTCAAAAGGGTTCAAACTTTGGGCAGTGAAAATATTCGCGGGTATTATACGTTTCATGAGTTTTACCGTTATCTATGTTGTTCTTGTTCGTGTAATTAGTAGTTGTTCATTGTGCAAACGGGCTCGTTACTGACCTGAGCTTATGACCCGGTTGCTTTTTTGCTGCATTAATGCCAACTTAGGATGGCGAAATTACCATTTGACAGTCCCAGTAAGGACTTCTTAAAATAATTTTACTATATCTGTCATTTCTGCTCGTTCAATGCACATTGACGTAAAGCGCTGGCAGCGATTACAGATTTGGGAGCGCATTGACCATTTTAACTGTGCATGCTCGCGACAGTTTCAAACTGATTTCAAACAGTTTAAAGTTCTGCCAAAACAGACCTATAGGACAGCTTTTTGGATGTGATTTTAATCAGGATGCCTTTCAGAGGGCATTATGATCTGTGTACGTATTCTCATGATAATAAGGTATGAATTAGAGTCACCTTGGGTTCTTCTTCATATGGAAAAATGAGTTTGCATTTGTTCGTAAACTAAGAGTTTTGGTACAATTTTAGTCAGGCTGCCATGCGTTTTTAAATGAACTCCGAAATAAAAAAAATCCTCGGGAAACCCTAGGCATACCGTTAGAGTGGACCCAAAAGGCAATTATTATGGACACATGCACTTGTAATTTATTAAAGAATTTTTCCGCAATTCTGAACAGAAAATAAAAAATTAAACTCAAACATAATTTTTCCGATTTTTTGCAACCAAAAAAGGCTCTAAAATTAAATATTAGAAGCAACATTTTTTAAGGCTTGTCTCGAGCATAAGCCAGCCATTGAGTGCAAAAATTTTAACGGAGTCAGTACTTTGATGCGATATTTTGTTTCCCGCATTTTGACATCAAAATCACAGTCATGACACCAGGCCAACCGAGATTGATTGATCCAAAATGGAATGTTTAAACACTGCAACCTGGTGAAAAAGGCCTATTCACATTGTTTATTAATACTCCGTACCACGAATATTGTCCAGCCCGGTCCCAAAAATATACAGTGTGTCCACGGATTGATGTCGGAATAGGTGTAAATGACAAAAAAATTTCGAGTTCAAATTTGACCATTTGGGGTTCAGCCCTGCTTGGATAGAAACTAATTTGTGCCACATTAGTAGTTTCGAAAAATCAAGTAGGCCTTGACAGGAACGATTTATTTATTTTCTGTGTAGGTTAAGTGCCTTTTCTGAACAAGATATCGAAAAATGTTATTAGAAAAAGTTGCTTAGAATTCAAAATTATGTCCCTGTGCAGATTTTCAAAATAATTGGCCTACTTTGATTTTAATCCGTTTCTGGCAGTTTTTTATTAATACGCTAAAACCCACAGGATATAACTACCAAACTGCACTGAACAGTTAAAAAAAATAATAAAAACATGCCAACTTGACTGAAAATGTGTGTTCGGCAATATAAAAGTTCAACTACCTAAATGAAATGGATTAAAATCAAAGTAGGCCAATTATTTTGAAAATCTGCACAGGGACATAATTTTGAATTCTAAGCAACTTTTTCTAATAACATTTTTCGATATCTTGTTCAGAAAAGGCACTTAACCTACACAGAAAATAAATAAATCGTTCCTGTCAAGGCCTACTTGATTTTTCGAAACTACTAATGTGGCACAAATTAGTTTCTATCCAAGCAGGGCTGAACCCCAAATGGTCAAATTTGAACTCGAAATTTTTTTGTCATTTACACCTATTCCGACATCAATCCGTGGACACACAGTATACATCAATCTCAGAACTTTCCCAGTGAATGAAAAATAATAATAATTTTGTATTTGTGTGGTAATTAATGCAGTTAATATCGAATGATATATTATTGCTAGAGTTAGAACTTTTTACTAATAATCAAGCATGAAGTACAAAGCACACTACATGCATACCTCCAAATTATCATCTGCAGGCTCTGTAGGAGATTGAGGAGTATCCTCACTTTTTTCCTAAAATAATTATTCATTCACCAATAATTACAGTTCATACTGACTAATGTGTGCTAGTTTACCATAAGTTTTAATTAAATTAACAGTTATTTTCTTGGCATATTTTAATGAACTACTGAGTAACGAAGAACTACCACAAGTTGATTGTAACTTGAGGTTTCTAAAGTGGTCAACAAAATACTCATTACCTAGGTAGTGCCTACCTATTTGTAGCGTGGATACCACGAATCTTGATCCCTGCATCACAATAGCCAACAATGCAATTTCCATTGTCGACCATTGTGACGCAGGAATCAAGATTCGTGGTATCCACTATACATCTAAAATAATTTTTATTTTTTGAAATCGGTCCTAGTCTCAAATCGTCATTAAAAGCTCAGAAATCGGCAAAACATCGGTTTTTGTAACTTTGTTTCAAAAAGTTAAAATTGTTCCCAGTTAATCTACTTGAGTTGATGTTATCAAAAATTCTCCACAAATTTCTTTCTGCAATTTAAAAAAAAATAGTTTTGATAGTTGCTATCAGAATCACATTCTTAAATTTCTTAGAGAATGTAGAGAATTTGCGAAAGCGTCATATGGCCTTAAAAACATTCCACAGTTTGATATAATAAAGCACGTAAAAAGCCAAAAAGAAACCCTGTAATGCCTAAAACAGAAAATTCATTTACCTTATCAATATCTGGGTATACCATGCTATAAGTCGGTAAATTATTATCGTCCTAGAAAGAACAAAAAAACAAAAGTATAACAAGCGCTAAAACAGGCATAAAACTACAACCAATGCCAAAAATTACATTATCTATGGTACTACTTTCAAACTTACCGTATAATCGGTGTTTGATTCTTTCATCTCGTCAGATGGGGGGATGTTGTATGAAAATGCCGGCGGAGGGGCCGTGGGGCCCATTGCCATGCCATCCCTTGGAGGAGGAGCCTGAGACAGCGAGTTTTTGTTAGGGTACTTTTTTTTAGCTTTTAAAAGTATCTCGAAGCAAGGTTGGCAAGACATAATATGTCAAAGATTATATATATATATATATATCAAAGATACATAATATCAAGATATGTATCTTGATATTTAATAATTTTTTAAATGCCTTATAATGAAGATTATGCGCCACTTGATATACAGGATGATTTTTTTAGGTCTACCACCGCGATTTTCTCGCTTATTTTGCGCCCTACAAAAAAAGTGTAAAAAAACAAAAATGTGGCAATTTTGGACAGCTAAGTGGTGCTGCAAAAGAAATCGGCATCCATGGACAACTTGTCGCGCAATATTTAAAAAACCTCAAATTGAGCAAAACTATTAATGGCCGTGGAATGTTTATCTTAAGAGAAAGAGGAAAACCTTTATATTGAAAATTGATGGCAATGAGAAGCTTTATCCATCCAGGTGCTCAGATAGTTTCAGCAAATTCCACAGGGTCTTCGGCTCTCTTGAGACCATGGAAATTTTTGTCATGGAGGCCCATTCCTTTTTTAATGTGGCCTCGCTGACCAAAATTGCCATATTTTGTTTCCTTACGTATTTTCTGTGTGGCCCAAAATAATCGAGAAAATCTCTTAATAAGAAATAAACAAAAAAATTTTCATAGCCTCAAGAGAGCCGAAGACCCTGTGTAATTTTCTGAAACTATCTGAGTACCCATTTGCATGAAGCTTCTTAGTGCCATCAATTTTCAATATAAAAGTTTTTCTCTGTCTCTTAAAATAAACATTCCACGGCTATTAATAATTTTGCTCCATTTGAGGTTTTTTTCATATTGCGCGACAAGTTGGCCATTAGTGGAGCGAAATCGGGCTAAAAAGTCGTCAAAATTTTTTTTCGAGGTAGAACTAGATCGGACCCCATAGGTTTTGTTAAGTACATCACTCTGCATACGAAATGGCGATTTACGACATTTTTTTGTGGTCGACACCTTTTTTATTTCGAAAAAACTGTTGAAATTGGCAATTTACGGAAATTGTGTTTTTTTACGTTTCCACCGTCATATCTTTGAGAGTAGTGGAGCTATCGACTCGATTTTTTTTTAATTGAAGCTAACATATGAGCGCTTGCAACGAATGCTATAGTTGTCCAATATTGTTTATTAACCACTTTAAATAGCAACAAAATTGCAAGGTTATAAAAAGTGTAATGAAATTTTCACTAAGCGAGAAACTTTTTTATTTGTGGAAATTTTTATATACATGCTGCGACAGAAATGTGCCCAAAACATGAAAGAAGTTTTTTGTGTGATTTTTTTGTGGCGCGCGCTACTCACGTAGAACACAAAATTAATCCCTTGCGGGAGAATATCCACGCGTGGCAGGCATGTCTCTATAACTAATGCGTAGTTTACATGCGCAAGTGAAACTATCACAAGTATAAATATCTTAGAGTACTTCCTAATAGTTTGCCAATGTAAACCCTCTCAGGGAGAACTCTCTGCCATTGTGAACCATCTCTAAAAGAGTAGGTACGTCTCTGGGAGCGTTTACATAAACTATTTTCAAGTACTCTTAGATATACGACTTGTGATAGTTTTACCTCTCCGTGTAGACTATTCTATAACAGATCGCTGGTAAAATAAATTAATAATTTTAGACCAAATAACGTGGGTTCAAGCAGACCAATAAAATAAAATAAGAAATAAAATACCTAACCAAATGGTTGATTTTTGGCAATTTTGAGCAGTAATTACAGTTGCCAGATGAACAAAAAAACACCTACTTATTTTATTTATCATACAGATTACAGATACAGTTGCAATTTTTCGTATTACAATTTTTGTCAAAACAAAAACGCTTAAACTTTGGCGTACAATGTGTGGTATGGATTCTTGAGATGAAAATATATGAGAAGCCAGTTGTTGTTTACTGAAGTCCATCCATAAGATCCAGGATCTTATTCAAGTTGTGACTTCGCAACATTACTTGAATACCATATTTTTAACTGCTACGGGCACCTGCAACTGCCAATAATTAAACAATCCAATATATAATTTCAAACTAGCAATACCTCAAAAAATGTTGATGAAAAGCACAGTCAGTAGGGCCACCTTTTTTATTTTTACAGCTCTTTGTTTTTGCATGATTTTAAAAAGTCACGAAACTTGTGCACCTTTCTACTACCATCATGCTATCTATAAAATAAATGAACGTTTCATTTCCATAAACAAAATTGTACAAAAATTAGGGCAGACTTTTTCGTCGATGCATCGTTTGACGGGATGCGTTACTACAAGCCCATTTTAGAAGATTGAAAAAAAAGCGCTTTTCAAGTTCTACAGAAGAATATAAATGTGCTTGAAAAATTGTCACAAAATATGTTCTCCTATTATATAAATACAAAAATGTGGCCAAGTCACTAAACGATTTACGGCTAGCAATGGCCACCAAATCTAATAAACCTTCTTACGAACTTCCCCCTACTGACTGTGCTTTTTATCTACATTTTTTGAGATATTACAAGTTTGAAATTATATAGGTATTGGATTGTTTCATTATTGGCAGTTGCAGGTGCACGCAGCAGTTAAAAAGATGGTATTCAAGCAACTTTGCGAAGTTGCAACTTGATGATCCTGGATCTTATGGATATAGACTTCAGTAAACGACAATTGAATTTGCATATTTTCATCCGTACCAAACATTGCACGCCTAAACTTAAGCCTTTTTGTTCCCGACAAAAAGTGTAATAAGAAAAAGTGCAACTGTATCAAGGAAATAAGACTGAAATGCTGTCATCAATGTAAATGTGGCAGGTGCAATAATAGTGATAGTAATGTAGAAAGTACCGAAGATGAGTCTGTTGATAACGTGAAAGAGATTTTTTAATATTTATTTTATACCTATATTTAGGTGCCATGATATTATAGGTGCAGCATGCACAAAGATTTAATTATTATTTTGCAGTTCATTAAATAAATGGTAACTTTAAACAGATACATAAAATAAGTAGGTGTTTTTTTGTTCATCTGGCAACTGTAATTACTGCTCAAAATTGCCAAAAATCAACCATTTGGTTAGGTATTTTATTTCTTATTTTATTTTATTGGTCTGCTTGAACCCACGTTATTTGGTCTAAAATTATTAATTTATTTTACCAGCGATCTGTTAGAGAATAGTCTACACGGAGAGATAAAACTATCACAAGTCATATATCTGAGAGTACTTGAAAATAGTTTATGTAAACGCTCCCAGAGACGTATGTACCTACCTACTCTTTTAGAGATCGTTTACAATGGCAGAGAGTTCTTCCTGAGAGGGTTTACATTGGCAAACTATTAGGAAATACTCTAAGATATTTATACTTGTGATAGTTTCACTTGCGCTTGTAAAATACGCGTTAGTTATTGAGACATGCCTGCCACGCGTGGATATTCTCACGCAATGGATTAATTTTGCGTTCTACATGAGTAGCGCGCGCCACAAAAAAATTCACAGTTCAAAAACTATAGGCGCTATAGGTAAATTTCTTTTACCAAAAACTTCTTTCATGTTTTGGGCACATTTCCCTCGCAGCATGTATATAAAAATTTCCACAAATAAAAAAAGTTTCTCGCTTAGTGAAAAATTCATTACACTTTTTATAACCTTGCAATTTTGTTGCTATTTAAAGTGGTTTATTAACAATATTGGACAACAACTATGGCATTCGTTGTAAGCGCTCATATGTTAGCTTCAATTTAAAAAAAAAATCGAGTCGATAGCTCCACTACTCTCAAAGATATGAGGGTGGAAACGTAAAAAAACACAATTTCCGTAAATTGCCAATTTCGACAGTTTTTTCAAAATAAAAAAGGTCTCGACCACAAAAAAATGTCGTAAATCTGATTTCCATTCGTTCTTGTATGTCAAATCATTCCCATATCTAACTTGTCCTTAGCTTGTAAAAATGAGAAAGTCATGA
Source organism: Pseudeuparius sepicola (assembly GCA_963920635.1). Taxonomy (NCBI): domain Eukaryota; kingdom Metazoa; phylum Arthropoda; class Insecta; order Coleoptera; family Anthribidae; genus Pseudeuparius; species Pseudeuparius sepicola. The sequence goes on along the minus strand of OY987299.1, from coordinate 117,683,930 downwards.
ATAGGAAGCTCATGTGAAAAACAAGAAAATATATATTAAACAATCCTCATCGTATGCTTTTGCAGAGATGGATGCGTCCAAAACTGCGAGTGTCGAAGAAGTGGTCTCAATCGTTCAAGTATGTGCAGCAATTGCTTAGGACTTGCATGTCTCAATAGAGATACTGTAATCATCGACGACGATTTAAATGATGATTCTCAAGTGGACGAAGAACACGAAGATTTGTTTCCTCTCACCAACCCGAGTGAACTATTTGGTGCTGACTGATAACGCAATTAATGATTCACCTAAAACTTATAACCTTTTGTATCATTTTGATTTCCCTCCCATTTTTTCAATATAGATTGTTTAATATATTTTCTTGTTTTTCACATGAGCTTCCTATTCATGACTCATTTTTACAAGCTAAGGACAAATTAGATATGGGAATGATTTGACATAAAAGAACGAATGGAAATCAGAACGCTATTATAATGAATGAGGGCAAAAAGTGAGTACAAATTAACTTGTATTGGATATATTTACAGTCATATACTTATGAGGTTATGTTGTGACAAAAAATAACAATCATCTATGGGTGTAATATGTATCTATATATGCATAGATATATCTATATATATTCTACATACATTATTCAGTTACTAATTTATACTGTAATCATTTTAAGTTTTTTCAACAAAAACTACGTGAACTAAAAACAAAGAAATCTTTTCCCTTCCATATAATGGAAACCGTTCACTTTACCATAATTCTGTATATAACAATTCTTGTTCGGAATTTAATGTATATCGTTTGCGTATAGGATGACGTTTGCGCTAAACCTCATAGTTTACTAGATATTCACGCAAAACTGTGAAAAATAAGAATTTCCTTCTCTTTTCACCCCCTCCCCCCGAAACCCGACGCTGGTGGTGGTGTAACTTTTTAGTACTAACTCTTAGGCGGGTATAGAATTAATTCGCGCTAGAAAGAACTTTTTTTTATGTTTAGGTTTTGGCCCAATTTTACTGTACTAAATGTACCCAACAAATGTCCTGAAACCAAAATAGTGCCCGAAAAACTTCATGCGGATATCATGGTATACGAGGGGGACTCAAAAACACATGACATGAGCAAAGGTTGCCTTATAGAGAAATGAAAAAGTATACATAAATAAAAATCAAGGCCTATTATTTTTTGTAATTATTTGCAGGTGAAAATTTAAAAACTGGGCCTAAGTGATTGTTTTAAGTTAAAATACCATACCAAGCACATTCTGCAGACTTTTATGTGTAAAAAGCCAATCACAAAATCTGTTGGACTTGGACACTATTTTGCGTAGCGCAAAAAAATTACCTACTTGTTCTACATGTGTTCTCTGGGTTTTTCATATTCCCAGTTAAATAGCCATGTCACTACAAATGCCAGTACCTAATTTGGCGCAAAAGGGTTGAATAATTGTTAGAATATGGTGGGATAAAATTTCCTTCACGGACAAATGAGAAAACTGCACTGCAACTAATGATAAATAACTAAAATAAAATGTAATAGAAGGCCATGATTTTGTTTTATGTATATTTTTTTCATTGCCAACAACTGCCCCTTATATATTTTGGTTTCAGGACTTGCCGAATGTAGCATAGTCAGTTATTCATTTCAGTTACTAAATAAAAAAATCCCATTTGTTGCATAACATCCTGCCGGTTACTGTATAAAGTCATAATCACTACAATTTTTTTATTTCACTACACTTACTGGATATTCAAATGGTTTCAGCATAGGATCTATAAAACTCTGCGGTAGAGGAGGTGGCTGTGGAAATCCAACGAAACCAGGTGGTTGTGGTATACCGCCTCCACCCAAATTATTTCTATCGGCTGACAGATCTATCAAAAGAGCATCTTTACCTAAAAATATCAAGTAAGAGATCATTTAAAAAACAACAGATGTACCTCACCTTTTTCTTCTGATAGAATTGCTTGATCAGGCTCATACGGAATATTGAAACACTTAGCAATTTCTATGATATACTTTTCGACCAATATCTTTGGCGGACTTTGTATCGCTAGCTTGTGCTTCAGTTTTGCGCTGATTGTTTCTATAGATTCGACACGGCAAGCTTCGCCATAGGCAAGACCGTACTTGGACACAAGCAGGTCAGCAATGATCTTTAGTTCCTAGAGATTTTATAAATTAATGCACAGATTATGAACCTGACTTCAATTTTTGAGATGCAGCTACAACTGCCAACCCAGTTCGAAGCTGAGTATAGGGAACATAATTCAATGTAATTTGTAAATATGGAATTTAGTAATTTGATTTCTGTATACAGGGTGATTTTGAGTTGAGGAGTTGAATTTAGTTGCCAAGGTTGAGGCAAATTAACCACATGAGTTATAAGATTAAGGCGGAACTCGCAGTTTAATAAAGTAGCAATCCTTTGGACCCGTTTTTTTCCGTTATTTTCCAACCGATTTTGATGATTTTTTTATCCATTGTGTTCAGAAAAGTGTAGCAAGAGATTGATGGTTTTACTTTTTTTGATATTCTTATTTATGTATTCAAAAATCGTATTTCTAGGCCGAAAATCAAAATTCTAAAACCATCAATCGATCGGTACAACGTTTCTAAACACTTTCGTTTTTTAAATCGGCAAAAAAGTAAAACCACCAATCTATTTTCTATTACTTTTCTGAACACAATGAAAAAAAATCATCAAAATCGGTTGGAAAATAACGGAAAAAACGGGTCCAAAGGATTCCTACTTTATTACACTGCGTATGTCTGCGAGTTCCGCCTTAAGATAGATAAGCGTTATAAGACTAAGATAGACTATAATAATGTGGTCAAAAATATTAATAAAACAAACAGAATAAGCCATTCTGGACACTCTGTAATCACTACTGTTGCAGTCAGTTGTGGTTTGAGCAGTAGCAGACTCTGCCTGCTTTTTTGTGGTATCACATACTGTACTTAATTATCTCTCTCATCTAAATTGTTCTACTAAAAATATTGTTTTTTTTTCGATTGATTTTAGATTTTTTCGGATTTGTATTACTACTTTTTCCACCTTCCGCCCTTGTTTATGGATACCTACACACTAGTTAGCCAATGTCTGACACTGACATAAGGATATAACAGAAATACGAGTACAGTGGTACAAGGAAGAGATTTTTCAAAAAATAAAGTTGTCCAGCTAGAAAATTAATGGGCAATGACTGGGTCACTTTAAATTTGGGCGCCATCTGTTGCTTACATCCAATATTACTGTAATATCATTACACTGCCACATATTATATTGGCTAACTAGGGTTTCCATAACCAAGGCTACCGTAGAATACCCTGTATAAAACTTTTACCAACAACTGTTACTGTGATTTTAAAAAGTGTAGGTACTCATTACTTTCGATTTCTATGCATTATAGGTACCTGAACATCTGACTGTAGTCTTGGAGCTACCCAAATTAAACTTGACACTGCTTCAGATATGCCTTCATCTAACTCTTTCATATTCGATATAAGTCCAAAGCGAGCCAGCAACAAATCACAGTACATCTCGACCAGTTCTAAGGCCTCGACTAAATAATCTTCCCTGTAATGATATATTAAATACTAAATTTGCTATAATTACATGATTATAATCTTGCTTTTACCTTATAATATATTCAACCCTGATCTTGGCCCTTTCGATCTTCCCACCAGAAATGTAATCAGCAATTTCTCGTCGGGATTTTTCAGTTAATTCCGTTTTCTTCTTTTGCAACAACTTTAGCCTTGTGATCGCTAAACGCAGATTCGTTTTCAATTTTGGATAATTTGGACCGTTTGAAAACATTTTGGACTAGATTCCAAACTGCCAAAAGACAATAAAAAATATTAATAATAAAAACACTGCTATTGTTTAACACCTATACAACTTGTAATAATTATTCTAATAATCTGGATGATGAATCATGAATCTTTCTAAAAATAAATAATATATAAATAATAATTATTATTATTCTAACCTCGTCAAAGTCAAAATCGAAAACAGCTGTCAGTTCGGTAGTTCAATTGAGGTAGTATGGGAGTTCGGTCACAAAACACTCCCGAATAGACCACTGAACCAGAGAACAAGGAAGGTAAGAATTTTCTCTCAAGCTAGCATGCGCATCTGGGCGGCGCAGCCTATAACAGCCATTTTTTCAGTTCAGACAGAGGCGTCACTTTCAGTTTAGCGTTTCGAGCGAACAGATCTTCAGTGGAAGCGTTAATTTGAAGTTTTCTTTATTGCGAGTGTGTTGTTTTGTTCAGTGTTTTGTCTTATGATCACGAGTAAGACAAAAGCGGGGGCGTTGTGTGCGCAGCGAAAGGCTGCATTCGTGAACAAAAGTTACAACTGCAGGTTATCGTTCTTCTCCTTTCCAAAAGAGCATTGGTAGATAATTAATTGTGAAATCTCTGGGAATTAGTTGCTGTTTAGGTGCAATTTACTGTATTATCATAACTTTCCACCTAAGTATCTAAAGGCAGACTTAATTTAAGGATTTAATTTAAAAATCGTAAGTTAAAACACAAAAAATGCATGGTGTAGTCACACGATTTCACATAAGAATAAGTTAAAATCTTAAGTCATTCGTAAATAAAATCATCGAACTTACATGTAATTTGAGACAAAAAAGCTTTGCAACGTTAGTCTGTGACTCTGCTTACAACCGCTAAGTTCAGGTCATACCCGGGGAGAACACGAGAGCCATCCTTAGGCGCTTTCGGGTATGATGTGTCAAGCCTCAGAGAAATTTTCTCTGAGTGTCAAGCCTCAGAGAAATAACCAAGGATAGAGGGAGTAAGAACAAAAAGTAAACAAAGCCAACATCTTTTTGAGTGATGCCGTGTACTCCATTGTTTACAGCATTTCATTTCAAAATAGAAGGGTTTAATAATGAGATTCAATGAAGGCACACCTCCCATAACGCTAAATTAACAAATGTAGTTATTAATTTCTTGTTTGTAACAATTTTAAACTAAAACTAAATTGCAGTGTAATTATAGTATCTAATTATAACTTTAATAAAATCGTCACAGATAGCTCAAACCGCCCGACATGGCAACGCTGGTTTTGCTGCCGCGGGCGCCGCGTCCGTTAACTCAGCGATATTTGTTTTGTGTATGCCCAGCATGTCAAGTTTTCCGATTGTTTACGTATAAATTTTTCCCGTTTTTAATTGTTTTTCTGTTAATTTAAAGGCTATTTATTAGTATTTAGGATATAGTGACTGATTTTGTATACAATGGGACGCAGAAAGTGTGTGGTATGATCTAAATTGATATTTCTCAGGACATAACCTATCTCAGGTAAACGTTGTACACACGGGCCTAATGTTTGTTTACTTCGGTAAATTTGCATAAGATGTTGGTTGATTACAAATGTATGTATTTTGAGGCTGTTGCTCCCTCTATCCTTGGTTATTTCTCTGAGTGTCAAGCTCTGTGTGTTTGAGCCACTGGCGCCACACGACGAAACAAATTTACACGGTGGTTTTAGTTAAAACACCATTGTTGCAGAATCTTTTATAAAATAAAAACATGCAAATATATCTGTTACAACGAAGTTAATATTCAAAATAAAATAAAATATTTCTTTGTTATGTCCCTCTAATTTGACAAGTTCATATGGCATATTTCCATACATTTTCTTAAGAAAAGCGAGTCTAAAAAGCAAGCAAGAGTATTTGGTACCTTTTGGTTTGAAACGCAGTCCATGGCTAGTTGTAGTATGTGAAAGCATAAAACGCATTAGATTTTTCAGTTTCTTCTTTATATGGAGGACTATGGGTTCGCTTTGAAGCTATAAACAAAATTTTCTATTTCCATTCCTGCATACGTTAAAAAATACTCTTCCAAAATAATATCTTTAATTTTCGCTTCTTCAGCTGGGTGATTCTTCTGCAATTCACTTAATGGTCTGTGCATACCATTTTCTTCATGTGCGCAAAAATTTCATGTTATCACAAACAAATCTACCTCGAAAAGCCGTATTAATAGGATAAAACTGCCAAATACTGGACGCAAAGACAATTCGTTACCGTAAAAAGAAGATAAATCTTAATAAAGCTGGATATTTAAAATTTTGGATTTTTTAAACACGTCAGAAACTGACATCCCAATTGCCACAGAATACCCCCTATAACCTATAATAAGTCGCCATTTTTTTCGTCGTGTAGCGCCACCCCGATCCGTAAACAACAATGAAATATGAGGGCATGCTCGGGACTTTAATATAGTGTTGGTCCAGGTTTGAGACTCCGTTTTTCTCGTGTGCCGTTCATATATCCGAACGCTGTAAGGATCCAGTTATTATTTTTGTTTTATGTCTATGAACTAACCTTAAATTTACTTTGCAAATGCTATAATTTGAAAATAGAAATGGAAAAATGGTTGATAGTGAAGTTAAGGTAAGTTTTATTTTTCGTTAATTAGCATTGACCCTGCAAGAGAATCAAGCGAAGGTCCATAAAACATCAAACTGATAATCAATAATTCTACTGCGCAACTCGGAACTTATGTCTAGGGCTCAAGAAGTCACAATAAATCATCCGACTTGCGCGCGCAACAAAAATCAGCGCCAAAATTCCATTTGATACGATTCTCAATGAAATAAGAGAGAGAGACTCAGTGACTCAGTTACAGAATTTAAACTTGAGAGGATACACCTTCTGACGAAAAAAGATCTATACAATATAGAACATTAAATTTATCATTTAATCTAAATTCCGACAGGCGTTGTTTATCAAATAAAATTGTCTTAACTGTTAGATATTAACAGTTGAAAATCGCATCTTTCTTGACTTTCAAGGGTTATGGAGGCAAATTTTGCTTTATGATAGGGAAAGAAGGTTTTAATTTTTCTATCTTAACTTTTTTAGATTTATCGACATCGATTTTATTAATCTCGGTAAAATTTAATTTGTCAAAAATTTTGACAGTTAACATTACGTGAAATGTATGTCAGTAGAGAGATTTTGAAAAGTTAAAATAGGAAATCCCTGTTGCATATCATCTATTGTCATTAAAGGTTAATTAGGTACTAGCTCAAAGTTAAAACTGTTTAAACCATGAGTACCATCAATGCATATACAATTATTGGCAGCAACTTTGTTTTAGTAATTCACATTGGGCTCGAGTCATTATTATTAAAAGGAAATCTTGAGCCTCAGGATGCTCTTCACAAACTTGGTCTTATGGTTTGTAGAATAGAACAGTTAATTTGATCTTCCTGCATTGCATCCACACTCAGGGCATAATTAGAATGCCTTACTGCATCCTGCATCGGAATTTAGATTAAATGAATGTTCTTTATTGTATAGATCTGATTTTTGTTGCGCGCGCAAGTCGGATGATTTGTGGCTGCTTGAGCCCACAGATTAATAACCTTGAGCCCTAGACATAACCGTCGATGGAGGACCTTCTTCAATCAACAACATAACTCAACTCGGAGCGTCACGTACATACGTAATAAACGGCTGGTGCTCGAGGGGGCAGGGGGGAGGAAAAAAGAGCAACTCTGGAGCATCAAGCTCAAGCAAAATTCGTAAATAAAAATAATAATAAATTTTTATTTAATTATTTTTCCAGTAATTTGTTGTAATTGATCGAAACATAATATGTAAGCAATTACAAAAAATTTCTGGAAAATAAATTGAAATAAAAATTTACTGTGATAACACAGTCACATTTTATCTCGATGGTTGATACCCAGGACATGTAATTTTGTAAAAGAAAAAAAAATGCTTTTCAAGTATGTATTATAATAAATATTACTATAAAAATTTGTCAGTTTTGTTTTTTACCCAAAACGATTTTAAATTTTAAGTTTTTTTTTCTATCTCTATGAATAAATATAAACTCCTGGACAAAATTAACTCACCAACATAATAAACCCCACAAATGATATTGCATTTTTTAAATAAAAAATAATGGACAGATAAATTAATGGAAACTATATGAAAAGCAACAAATTGCATTATTTAAATAGTTAAACAGTAGTAAATGTCCAAAGCCTACTACATATTTATACTCTTGGTAGACACAAAAATATTCCTCCGAGATTTTCGGGGGGTCAACCCCTTTTTGTTAACTGAAATTTGACCGTTTCGCAATCAAAATAAAATTGGACGGAAACGGGCCTATCCGACACAGTTTAGCTCGTAGAAACCGAAAATCCGGTCGAAATTAAACTTGGAAGCTTCAAAACCAGCCTATCCGACGTAAAATGACCCGCAGAACACGGACTCGGCCTCCAAATTCCTCTAAAAATTTTCTAAATGCCCGGCCAGCGCACGTTTGTGAATTTCCGAAAATATTAACCTGCCCCGAAAATAGGTCTCTCCGACGTAGTTCGACCCGTAGATGTCGGAAATAAAGGTTAAATTCGATTTCGTCCAGTCGTTTCCGAGAATTTCGTATTCAACGTCCAAAATTGTCCAAAACCTCCAAAGTGGAGGGGTCGAAATGTCAAAAAAATTATTTGCCCGAAACCGGTGAGCGCTATGCCTTCGGGACCACGTGGGGATGTGCTTGAAGGGTGAAGGGGGGAGGTAAAAAATCTCACTTCAGCTCACATTCTCATTTGTAAAAGGAACGGCCACCAACTGAGATAAAGTAAGAATTCTTAAGAAAAGTGGCAAAAGGAACGCGGCTAAGGAGAACGAGCACAAAATACATAGGAGAACGAGATAAATCTTTTGACGTTAGTACTCGAAAATGACGGACACATAGAGTCGGACAAAATTAGGCTGCGAAAATCGGTCTAAACGCTTTCCCCTCACCTCCATATCTCTGGTTGGAAGGCATAAGTAAGTACAGCCTTTGCGTCAACCGTACATGTACGTTTTTTTGCACGGACCATGTTGGAAGGAACTTTATAATCATGTTTTTTTTATCTGTAGCAAGGTTACTAAACCTAACCTAACCTTTATATTTTGTGCCCGAAACTATTATAGCAGAGCATATAAAACAACCAGCAGTATAACTTACTCTTGAGAAATCATCCGCAAATTCAATGACCTTGAGCCATATTGGGGGAATAGAAGTCAGTAGTATTAGTAAAGTATATAGTGTGTGGTAAGCACTAGCAGCTTTTACTCCTTCCTGGGATTCTTTATTTAAAGATAGTAGGAAAAAGCACGATTTACACAAAAGCACACTCCACGACACTGTAATATCTCTCATACAGCCAAAAAAAAACTGCCCAATCGCCCCGACACTGCATCAATTTGACAGAATCTATTCCCACATGGCGGCTGCGCGAACAGGTGCGCAGAATTTTCCCGCCATGGGGAGAATAACAGCTGGTTGTTTTATATGCTCTGATTATAGTAACCTAACCTAGTTCTCTACTAACCTTGATAGTAACCTTGTCCACAGAATACTCGTTTGAATTTAAAATGCCAACGCTCCGACGGGACTATATGCGAACTAATATCAGAGCATATAAAACAACGCTAATATACGGGCCATCGTCACCATGTGAACGGTGCTAGCCACCGGGTCTACACTACACTGCGTTATTCCGTCGATGGAGGAAGGTTATTCTTTGTTATTGTTCATTGTTGGCATGGCATAGACTAGTTTAGCATTGAGCCTATAGGGGGCGTATTTCTTATATTCTATGCATATAGGGGAGATAATCTATTCTGTGATCTGTTTCTGTGCCTTGTCCGTGATCTTGATCTGTAGTATTTATTTGTATTTTATACACATTTTTGTATGATCTGTAGTGGTTGTTATTTTTCCGAGTTATGTTATTATTTGTTATTAATTTCTTTATATAATATATGCTAACATGGCAAATACTCCAGGTTGTGACGATTCCAAAAATGAAGAACTAAATTCAGTGGCATATCTTTTAAAAAACGACTTTTCTACATTTAATTTGGAGAAAAAAGTTGAGATTAAAAGGTTAGGGAGACCAACACCGTTTTTGAAACTAATAACTCAAAGTTGCCCTAAAACCAAGAACGGTGAGTCATTCAATAGATATTATTTTAAAGCCGATATGTATATTCATATCGCCAAATGGATATGTGGATGTAATGTTAGAAATGCCTTATTTTGTTTTCCATGCTTACTATTTGGCACCTCAATCCCATCTGTGGATAAGAATTGGAGCACCATAGGGGTTACTGATTTGAACAATTTATATCAATATCAAATAGTAAGAAAACACGAATTGGCAAAATCTCACATCCAAGCTTGTACGGAGCTTTCGTTACTTGGAAAAGTCAATATTTCCCAACAGTTAAGCTTTGCATACCAACAACAGATTGTTAAATGTAATGAGACAGTGAAGAAGAATCGACATATTCTGGGTAGAATTATTAGCTGCGTAAAGTTCTGTGATATTGTTGATTTGGCACTCAGAGTCCACAGTGAAACAGAGGAGTCTTTAAATCAAGGAATTTTTAAAGACGTAATTAATTTTAGTGCTGAATTAGACAATGTGTTGAGAGAACATCTAGAAACTTCGTCCATTTTTAAAGAAACCCCACAATCAATTTTCAATGACGTTTTGGACTGCATGTTAACAGTGTGTAAAAATGAGATTTTGAAAGAAGTGTCAGGTGCTGAATTTTTGGCAATTCAGTGCGATGAAACTGCGGATGTCAGTAATCATTGCCAATTGGCAATAATATTGCGATATGTCGTGGGTCACACCATTTGCGAAAAGTTTTGGGCTTTTTTGCGAATCGTTGATAAAACAGCTAATGGTTTAGTAAAAAGTATTCAACAAGAAATAGATCCAATGATACAAGGTGATTCAAAAAAATTAATAGCACAGGCATACGATGGTGCAAGCGTTATGAGCGGATCTGTAGATGGTGTCCAGTCAAAAATGCGTGAAAAATACCCATTTGCATATTTTGTTCATTGCTACGCCCATCATTTGAATCTAATAATGCAAAAAGCTGCCAGCGAAATTCGAGAAGCGAGGATTTTTTTCAGTGATTTATCTGCAATCCCTGCTTTTTTTTTTAATTCGTCTAACCAAAGTGACATGTTAGAGAAAATTGTTAAAGCTCGATTGCCGCATGTTGGAACTACTACATGGAACTCTAATTCACGTATAGTTAACACTATTTATGAACATAGAGAAAACCTGATACTATGTTTTCAGGAAATTTGTAAAAAAACTGAAAATATGATTACTGGCAGGGAAGCAAACAATTTAATAAGAATACTAGAAGACTCCAATTTTATGTTTTGGTTGACGTTTTTCCACAAGATTTTCCCTCACATTGACACACTTTACAATCAATTTCAGTCTAGACAAATTGATGGCATTCAAATGCAAGAGGTAATTTCTAATTTGAGTTCTATATTAAGCATCCGTAATGAAACTGAAATAATCAAACAAAAATTTGACATTGAAACTGAAGTAATCAAACAAGAATCATTGGATGTTGAAACAGGAATAACCAAACAAGAATTATTGCACATTGAAATTGCTTCTAAACGTAAAAGATTAGATGACACTGAAAGAAAAACCATTAGTGCACAAAATATATGTGATATTATAGTGACACAAATGAAAGATAGGCTGTCATATAGAGGGCACTTAGAAGCAAATTTTCTTCTCACAAATTCATTTAAGTCTTTTCACGCCAATTTTCCACATGCCATTTTTGATACTGTCACAGAGATGTATCCAATGCTCCTAAAGGATCGATTAAAAACAGAATTGGAAGTTGTTTATTCACGAAGCGACTTTTCACAAATACAAGGTGCCGCGAGTCTCTTAAAATTCATTTTAAACAATGAATTGGAAAGCACATATTCAGAAGTCGTTAAGCTACTAAAAATTATTGTGACAACGCCAATGAATACCGCCGAATCTGAACGTTGCTTTTCAACACTTGAGAGGATGAAAACTTTCCTTCAGAACTCCACATCGAGCGATAGATTTGATGCATTGGCAATGATGTCAATAAATAAAGACTTTGTGCATGAAATACCAAACTTTGATGAAAAGGTGTTGGAGACATTTGTTGCGCTCAAAAACCGACGTATGGATTTTTCATTTAGAGATTAGAATTGTAATATTTAGAATGATCCCTTTGTGTAAATAATTTTGTTTTTATTTTTATTTTAATTCTTTGGTGAACTTCTTTTGTTATATTTACTCTGTACCTGTAATAAAAACTATAAAATAGGTACTTTTAAAGAAGCAAATGAACGAGATTAAGACACAGGATATAAGGTGAGTTCTCAAATTTGAATTTTGTTATAGAGGGTGAGCCATTTTCAGTGTCTGACCTGACAATTTGTGTATTTTTGAAAATAAGTAGGGTTTTGGGTATAACGTTTTATAAAAACATAGGCAATAAGCTACACCCATACTGTCAGAACCATTGTTGAAATTTCCGCACGCTACACCAAATATTTTTCATAACATTTTATATAAAAACGTTGACTGAAATTTTAAATATTTCAGTCAATGATAAAAACTAATTACTAAATAAAAATACCTATACCTTAACTTAGTATCAAGTCCTAAAAATTGTAAGACATTACAGTTTATTTGTTTTCTGTTTGAATTTTTTTTGTTCCAAAATTGAAGGTTGAAAGGTGGTGTAGTGGAATTTTTTATGGACGGTTTCGCCAATGCTTCTGGCTATCTATGGCTCCTTTAATATGATAAAAAGCTTCATAAACAAAAAATTCCAATAAAATAGCAAAATATTGTAAACAAAATTTTAAATCAAAATGTTACAAGGGTAAAAAATTACAGAAAATAAACGGTGGATTTAAAAAATGATTCATTTAAATTAAAAAAAAAACATAGGCCTAATACACAGAAAAAAGTTATAGAAGGTCAATGTGTACAACACTTCTATAGAACAAGTTATATAAAACCGCGTTTCTACTTTTCCTATAAGTGAAAAGGTAACTGAGGTACAGGGGATATCCAAAAACTGATAATTTTCAATTTCGCGTGATTTCGCCCTGTATCTTAAAAACAAAGGTGGCTATTAAAATTTTGTTCGAGGCAGAGGAATCTTTCATTTCATAAAAAAGTAGCAGTGTCGCGAAAACCGCAAGTCTCTATCTCTAAAAATAATAGGGAGAGCCTACAAGTGACGAAAACGGGACACCCTGTACATTGTACAGTATGTCCCCGGATGTGGTTTAGAAGAGGGGAAATTGCCGAAAATTATATATACGTTTTGCATACAATATAGGTAATAATAGTAATAATAATAATAGGTAGTTTATGTAATGTACCTATGTAGACAATGAGCTCTTTCAAATGGCGATATGAAAAGTGGGGCGAGCGTTTTTTTCCCTTGCCTTGCCCCATAAAATAAAAATTTTATTGAATTTGTTCCAACCTTTAGGTATACCTGTATACTGTATACATACTATAATAATATGGTAGAATACCTATATACCACCGAACTATATTCATCGTCTAGCTAAAAGCACTATTTACATCGACGCACAGACACTTGATCAACGCAATACAGACCTTGCATATGTGGTTGCCTACGCAAGTAGGTGGCAAGTGGCAAGCTTTGAATTTCGTTTGACTTTCGATTTTATAGGTTAGTCACTGTCATCCAGAATAAATCATGTTTTTGGTAGTCTGGTAGTAGTTTTTCATTCTTAATTAAAAATGGTCCGCGGTGCCCTAGCAGATGACTATTTATTAAAATATCTTTCTCGCCTTGCTGGAGACGGTGCTTGTGCTGTTGGCTTAATCCTAGGACAAGTAATTACTATTAATAATTTCCTTAGTCATATGTTTAATTTGGGGCACTTTTTTCTAGTATTGTTTGAACAAATACAATGTTGTCCATTTCGCTAAGACCCCACCATTCCAAAACGAAGAAGAGAAAAGAGAAGGAAAAGCTTTCAGTCCTCTGAAAACTATTTCAGGCACCAACGAAAGTTGGATAGCGGACCAAGCTCGTCATGCTACTAGAATGCTGCCAGGGGGACTGCATGTATTAGGCATTTTTTTAGTGACTACTGAGGATTGTTTAACGCCATTCAACGCTAAAGTTAGAAGCATTATGCAGTGTATAAACAAATTATTGAGTGGCAATGCCTACTTGTATGGAAACGGTGACAATGAAAAGCTGGTGTTGCAGTATAATCCTAAAACTCAGAAGTATTACGCCAAAACTTTTGATGTCAACACTACTAGTGTGCAAACGGTGGACTTCAAGTTCTTACCAAAGGCAAATAAGTGGAGGAGTTTAGAATGTCGATACGAAGTCGACCAATTATATTATTTGAAACCGGATGAGGTGGACTGGCATTTAAAAAAGCACGTGAGAATTATTCTGGACGATATAGCGGAGAGTTTGAAGAATTCTGTGGTGTTGTATGATGGTGATATTAAGCAGGAGGATGACTGTTTGGAGAATATTGGGAAGAAACGTGGAAAAGTTGCTAGAGGAGCAAAACAGGATAATACCGAAAGGCAGAAGCAAATTCAGGTGTCCATATTTGAGGAATGTGTAAGTCTGAATGTACACGCGCGGCCCTTGAAATCGTTCCAATACGTGCGGACGCAAAGGCGTTCAACTGACAACGTTGCAATTACCCCTCACCTCTCTCGCGGTTTGAAAGCCAGCTATAACCTTAAAAAATCGTAAGTGACAGCAAATCTAACATCTTATTACGCGACATTACCTTACGTGACATTGCCAGTTACAGTGCAAAAAACAGTAAATTCGGCGCTGTTAGGTTGGCCTTATTTGATTGCTTGAATAATAGTGCAAAATCTTATAACCCTGCCCACGGACATTGGCGGCTTTTTTCGCAAAAGTCTTTCGACAAGCTTGAATAGAGCCATTCTATAAAAATCGAAGAAGGTGGTAAATCTCTTAATTGGGTGTCGTACTTTCCTCCAGTACCAAAAAGAACCTCGAAAATCCGATATCTAAGAGAAATTGTAGAAATAACGAAACCGACGGAAAATCCTCTGAAACCATACTATTGGAAATTGCTTATTTTTCTCATTTCTCGATTTTTCGGGGGCCCGGGAAGCATCAGAACCTCAGGCGAAGACTCCAGGGAAGCTTTAAAAATTGAAATAACCCAAAGATTTGGTTCGCGGTTTCGATAAAGAAGTGTAATAAACCAATGTAAAAAAACACTACGAGATTCTTCTATACCTAATAACACAATTATACTGCTTAGATATTATAGGTAGCTTATTTAATTAATACCACTTTGACAATAAAAGAAATCCGCGTAATTTCACGTTACGTGAATCTCGAAACATCAAGAAACTGTGTAAAACTTTAAATCCACTTTATTATAATGAGAATGCAGCGATTTATTATCTAACCTATTTTCGTTGACTGGCGTGTTAATACGTCAGTTAACGCAATTTTTATTTTCTACGGGGAGGAGCGGGTCTGTACGAGGGAATGTAGGGGAAGTTGTTGATTTGAGAAGCCATGGAATTGGCGCAACGTTGCCGCACTTACCCGAAATTCTTGATTTCTTGCTCATTTCTCACGCCTAGTGGAACGATTTCTGAGGCCGCGCGTGTACCTACTATTTTTATTAATTCTATGGATCTATTGTTATCATTTATTATATAATTGTCCGATAACAATATATCGGTCCTTGGACTGATTAGGTATTGGCAAGTGACCTAGAAGGTTTAAAAAAAAAATAGGTCAATCCATTAAGCAGATTCTTTGGACTAAAATAAGTTTCTTTCTTAAGTCAATTAAGAAAAACCACATATTTTTAACAGAAAGTGGCTATTTATACATCCCACTATATAAAAATCGGTATATGTTTTGCGCTCTCATTGGCGAGTTGAGTGACTTCTTTGGATGTACATTTAACTCCATACATATCTGAAGTAAATTGATTAGATACGTCGGAAGTGCATTTTTCTAATGGGGAACTTGAACAATTTTTTTTATTTGTCATATATTTGCCTATCTATAGAAAGAGCACATACCAAATATCAGCCCTCAAATCGCAATATTTCATTTGCAATCCGCAAGCCATTCATTTGAAACAACACGAAAAGCACGGGAATGGTTGTGATGTCACACCGCTCGATCGATCAGAAGGCAGTGACAGGAGTGACAGCTACACAGAATTAGGGAAGGAAGAATGGAAATTTAACATAAAATTTAAAATAAACAGTTCAGTGACCCATTTCCAGAGGGATCTGATGTAGGTCAAAAATAAGAACCGCCTAAAAGTTTACATTTAACAAGCACTTCTTTAACTCAATGGTGACGCCACAGGACTAGTAATTCGTAGGTCCCGGGTTCAATCGCACAAGAAGTTTTTTTTTAATTATCATTGCATTCTACCTCTTATATTTATCACTGATTATCATTTTTAGTAATAATTGAACAATGGTTATTATAAAGATTATTACTCACAATCTACTCCATAGTGTATTTAAGTTCAAAGTACTTACCTACATATGATGAAATTGCCAGTAGCAGGAAAAATGTAATACATTGCCCGATGCGTAAGCTCTTTTTGGCCTGAAAGAGTTTTAAGACTCGAGGAAATACGGGCGTTAAACAACCTCCTCGGCCAAAAAAGTGCGCTTACGGATCTCACAATGTAAATAACTATTTAATACAGCACACTCTTTCCAAACATTATCAACAATATCAAGACTATATAAACTAAGATGGATACACAAGGATGGGAAGTTCTCGTTGATCTTTATAAACAAAGCTTGCGTGGTGCTATAGTTTTTATACATCTGCCACACATATTAGTAGTTTAAACATGGTGCCGCCACCTACCAGAGGCGCCACCACCAATGAGCTACTTGACGTCACAACTAAGAAGGGCGCGTTACAATAATGATTTGAATTATGCAGTTTTTAATTGCTTATATTTATTACATAAAAATGAAAAATGAGTTTTTTGTGAACTGTGGTTTATTTAACGGCTTTAAATTACATTTGAAAGTAATATTTTTCAAATTTAATTTTTGTGCAAGTTCCCCATTATAGGCGCTGGCGTATGAAAGAAGTGGTAATTATTTCCAATGGTGTAACCCCCCCCAATTTTCTTGAAATTTTGGCTACCCCCTATTGTCGCCCGACAATAAAATAGGGATGTAGCCAAAATTTCATGACAGTCCGTATAGGGCGTGTTTAACATGGTATCAGATGTATCGGTCAGCAGGCTGTGTGTTTGGCAGATACATACATATATATATATCGGTCAGCCATACTGAAAGGGTTAAAAATGGCTTTCTTGCTCTTTTTAATTTCTCAATAATAGCTATGTTCGCGGAGTGATCCCCAACTGGTTATGAACTAGTAACCCTCCTTGCGATTGGCTCAGAGAAATTGTTTGGGGTAGAGTAGAGATAATTATTTTGCATTTGTTATTTATGGATAGGACCTGATAAAAAAAAAATCCAAATTTTCTACCTTGGGGGGGGGGGGGGGGGCTCTCGCCGCCATCTTGGATTATATGTACAATAAAATAGTTTTTAACATGTTCTCTGCAACAGTTGATCCTATGACAAAATATTAAGTTAACGAAATTAAAGAAAACAAAATTTGCTACATTTTTGAATTAAAAAAAAAGTTAAAACTTTGTCAATACGACAATATTATTTCTTTAAAATCCCTATAGAGCAGGTGTAATATTCTCTATCCCGAGCTCTTTCTCCCCTCTCCAGGACACGGCTGCATTCCGTGAAGTCTGATTTAGATGGTGGCAAAATTTTTTTTGAAGAAACTACCAATTACCATTACAGCTGACCGGGCTGAAGAAGATGCTGAAGTTATGATTGTGAATACAGCTATTTCCTTGTGCTCAATCTTTGACGCTGTTTTCGTTATTGGAGAAGATCTAGGTCTGCTCTGCTAACAGCATTGACACCACATTTAGGCAACATTTATTTTAGCAAAGCAAAGACCGTATTCTGCAAAACGTCTAAAAGAAAAAGAAGCAGCTGAGAACATTCTGTTCCTGCATGCGTTTAGTGGCTGCAAGACATCGTCCGTCTTTAGCCAAGGAAAACTGAAATTTTTATCGCATGTTCAAAAACACACAAAACACAATGACATCATCGACATCTTCATACAACCTGATGCCAAACCAGAAAGCATTGAAGAGCATAGTGTCTTGTTGCTTTGTATGGCGGCGACATGGAAAAATAAACGTTGGAAGAACTCCGCTACAATAAACTTTTTTGTAAAATGTTCGACAAAAAGTAAATTCAGTCTTGCCCCTTTGCCTCCAACAAGGAATGCCACACGGTAGGGATGGAAATCTGTTGCAAATGGTGCAATTTTTTTAAAAATATTCATATATCTTCCCGTGTAACTTTTCACATATTATACGTACAAAAAAAGTTTAAGACATGAAATGTAGTAAATTTTGTTTTCTTTAATTTTGTTAATTTGACATTTTGTCATAAGAGGAGCCATTGCGGAGATTTGTTAAACTATTCTTTTGTACATACAGTGTATCCGCGTTTGCTTGTGAACAATCTAGAAACCTATGAAGGAACTAGTAAAACTCGCCATTATACAGGGTGAGTCAGAATGTATAGTAAATACTTTAAAGGGGTGTTCGGCAGGTGGTTTTAAGGGGGATCTTTCATATAAAATTTTTCGATTTGGGCTTTCCTTGCCAAGTTATTCGGGTCTAGGTGACCCAAAAGTATTTTTTTTATTTATATCTCAATAACAGCGCTACTTAAAAATTTGAAATTTGGTATGTGTTATCTACTTACTGGAAGACGCCTTAGGGTAATTTATTCATTTACACAGTGCCCTAAAAAATGGTAAAAACTAACAACCCCTATTAATTTTTTTGCTCAAACTTTTTTGAGGTTATCTTTTTGGTCTTGCAGGTCCATCATTTCAGTGTATCTTTTCATTTTGCAACAAAAGTGTACTCTTGTTTCATAACGATAAAATCAACCCTTTGCGTTGAAATTGGCAAAACGTGCCCCAAAACACCTGTTAACTTCAACACTCGAAACCAAAGATCATGATATTCATCATGATATAATTTAACAAAATTTGAACACCCTATTTTTCAATAAAACCAATGCTGTTTTGACCAATGTCCAATTGGTATTTTTTTCCTTATTTTGAATGTACCGTCGATCTGTAACGTTTGAAAGAGGTAGGTAAAAATTTTATGTTTCGAATGTTGAAGTTAACACGGGTGTTTTGGGGCACATTTTGCCAATTTCAACGCAAACGGTTGATTTTATCGTTAGAGTACACTTTTGTTGTAAAATGAAAAGATACACTGAAATGATGGACCTTAAAGACCAAAAAGATAACCTCAAAAAAGTTTGAGCAAAAAAATTAATAGGGGTTGTTAGTTTTTACCATTTTTTAGGGCACTGTGTAAATGAATAAATTACCCTAAGGCATCTTCCAGTAAGTAGATAACACATACCAAATTTCAAATTTTTAAGTAGCGCCGTTATTGAGATATAAATAAAAAAAAATACTTTTGGGTCATCTTGTAGACCCGAATAACTTGGAAAGGAAAGCCCAAATCGAAAAATGTTATATGAAAGACCCCCTTAAAACCACCTGCCAAACACCCCTTTAAAGTATTTACTATACATTGTGACTCACCCTGTATATTTTAGATTTACCTAAGGGAAGATTATCTCAAATACACTACTATTGTGATTGGGTGATTATTCCATGGTTGGCTATGATTTTTTTAAATGACCAATTTTCAGAATACTATATTAGGCATTATTTTAAGATCAAAATGGATGATGCCATCGAATTGGCCATAGCTCAAAACGTTCTTACAAAATATCAATACTCTATAAGTTATATGGGGCCAAAATAAAAAAAAAATGGATTTTCCCAAGTATCCTGTATAAACCACGGGGCATAGGTTGGACATCTTTTTTAAATTTCATGTGAATTGAGTTATTTAAACAGTTTCAGCCCATAAACATCGACTGACGTCGTGTTTAATTTTTGTTTCTTTTTGTTACTACTGCTGACCTTAAATAATTTTCCGGCTGGTCCTTGCCTGTTAACAATTTTTTTAGCCTTTAAAATCCGTTTTTGCACCAGCCTATGTTGTAGTTGTTTATTTCTTCTATTTTGTAGGGTGTAGATGAAGAAATGTCTCATATTTTTGAATTATGCCATATTGGTGGCCAAATTAGGTTAGTAGGTGAAGTAGCATCTAAACTTTGGTTAAATCCCAAAGCAACAATCAGTGAAGCTAGAAACGCTTTAATACAGGATATAATGAGAAGTTTGTCAACTAGACTTGAAATGCACTGGGACTGTTTGACTGAAGAGGAAAATTCTGAAGGCAAGAAGAAATGTGTATTGGAATATTTGATTATTAATTATTATTGTTTGGTTTTAGATGTGAATAGTGTGCATGAACCTCCCAGACGAGTTTTAATAACTTTACCAGAGAGTAAAATTACACTTTCAGATTATTTATTTCCCGGTGAAGGTCCAGAAGATGTCAAACTTTCTTTGGAAGAAATCTTAGATGTTAAAAGTGACAAACAAGTTGATATACAGGATATAGAAGGGACTGCAGGTAAGATATTATATTTTGCTTTTCTATGCAAATAATATAATGTCTCAACTATTTCAGATATTACTCAGTATTATAATGGAGCAGTAGAATGTGAAAATGAGGAAATTTTGCCAAAAATGCCATCTGAAAATACAGGAAACAAATTATATTTAATTATGGTGATAGCCCTACTAATTTTAATTGTTGCGATTTTAATACCAATCATCTATGCTTGAACTGTTAACTAGGTGTTTTTAAGAGATATTGGTTTTTATTTTTTATATTTGTAATCTATTTTGAAAAAGGTGAAATATATTTTACCATGACTCGCAGTAGTTTTCTTTTTTTGTGAATAAAATAAAACCAACAAGTAGGTATTCAAAGTGCTATAATTATAATAATGGGGAGTATCAAATGAAAATAATACATTACAAAAGTTAAGCACAGCACAAAGAAATGTTATTAAAGTTAAGCATAATTATCCTATTCTAGTTGTATTTGCATTTTGAGAAGTCCATCTCTGGATGTTGTTCCATGAACCTGAAATTAAAATTGGTGGTTTATTATTTAAACAAACTGTAAAATGTGCAATAAAATTAGAAAAATTCTGCCTTGTGTCAATAAATACTGGCCCAAATCAGGCTTCCCAGAACCTATCATAATATATGACAAAACATCCCATTAACTCATCATTAGTGCCGATTTCCTTGATCGGTGATGCTCTCTGATGAACATGACTAAATTCGATGTGAGGCACAAGGCCGCACCGTATTCCAAGAAAGACCGGCTATCATTAATTACCGACATTGTTTCAAACGATCTTAAATTACATAGAAGACCATGGCGAAAATTAATCTGGCTATTACACACCTCACTATGTTATATATTGTATATTATGGTCAGTAGGCATATTTATTTCAGGTTAAAAAATAATAGTACGTTGCATAGTTGAGTGTTTTAATTAAAAAAATTGCTTAATTATTCAATGCTTCTACACCATTTTTACTATTATACCATTAATAGTAATTATTATAATGCTAATTTGTTAAAATTGGTCACATTTGGCTTAATAGGTAGTTTATAAAAAAAATGTTTTGACGAACTCAAAGTAAAAAAGGCATAGAACATTAACACTAACATTTTTCAGGCAGTCAGATTTCATACTGATACTGATATTCTGGGTAAAGATAATCGGTCTGCTAATACAATGTCCAAAGGCATTGTTGAACGGCGTGTCACAATTTTTAAGAATGATTTTTATATTTGTGCTGTAAAAACATGAGAAAATGCTCTTCATACGACCTTATAGGACTTTGAGGCAAAAAATTTAAAGAAAATTCCTGTTTAGGCGAAGAAACCTTGTTCCAACAAACTTGTGAAGAAATAGTAAATGCGGAAAATGAAGCTACGAGAAACTTGTTATAAGAAAAACCGCTGAAAACTTAAAATAAAGCCCAAGGTACATTTACCAATACCTACATTTTTATTCTGCTTTATGGTCACACTAAAATCGTGAAGCAACGATCGATTAGGTATATGACAAAAAATCTGTAACATTTTTAAGAGATGAAATAAACAGAAGTCGCCCAAGATAAAATTTTGTTTATACTTGTAGGAAATTTCTATCACAAAATACAAAGTTAGTTTCAGCGAGCTTCCTTTGCCATTGAAGTTATATACGTGGTAATTTCTTTGTGGAAGGTAGTTTCAATTGGGCATCTTTTAGCGTACCTATAGATGGATTACTTTTGTTCTGGGTGACTTTTACCAGAAGTTACATCAATTTTATTTGTTAATTTAACCCAATGGAAATAATCAATTTCGTCTCTAAAATTATTTGTCTTTGATAACATCAAAAAAATAACACAATTCCTAAAACTGACTTTCTTCATTTTGTACCACAAAAACAAAGTGAAGAATAATTCATTTATTTCTCCTTAAATTCTTCAACAATTTGCCAGCATAGACTAGGTAATTCATCAAATTTTATGGAAAATATTTGGTGGGCCTCCTGGAAATTTCAACAGTGATTCTGACAGCCTATGTTCTTATTCACTTTGGCCTATGTGTAGCTTTGTCTATATTATAAGTAGAGATGGGAAAGTTACCACTCTACGAAAATTCCAGGAAGGTTAAATTTCGGAAAGTTTCAGTTTTCTTTTTTTAGTGTTTACTTTAATTAGTTACACTTAGAGCTTTGCAGAAAAGGTATAATATCACAAAATGTTAAAGGTTTGCATTATTGGTATTTCATGATCATAATTCAAAATTACACTTTCAGATTTTAAATTATTAGTATTATTAATTAATTACTACCTACAATAAAAACGTAGGAAGTGGCAGTTTTTTTTTTAATACTATTATTTTTTTTTCAACTTGCCTGGGCAAAAAAAAATATTTCCGGTAAATCGAAAGTGATATGCAACCGTGCTGTGCAGATTTTTTTAACACTTTACTAGTCTAATGAAAAATTGCAACAAAATCGCCATCTTAATTAAAAAACGGTAATTTGGCGCTAACTTTTTTGTTTGAAATTAAACTTTTTTTTTTCTTGGCGGCATTCGTTTTCTTCCTTGGGAAAAAACTACACAAGTCTAGTGTTTGAACCACCAATGTATCTTAAGAATTACCGAGACAAACGCTAGTAACATCTTAATTGCGTCACCCTGTACAAAAGTAAAAAATACAAAACAACGATAAAAAAGATAAACCAAATATGAAAGAATAATAAATTCACATATTCATATTATCATTATTATTTACCTAGTTTAATTTAATTTAAACTCATTAAACAGAAGTCAAAAAGTGTATAGAATATTGTAAAATATATTTGATCTGTGGTCTATTATAGCACACAGTTCATGATTATTCTTTGTTCTTTTTGTATTTTTTAGGTTATGTCATGAATCTTGGCCAGGCATTTTTGGCGGCAAACTTAAAATTTCTACATAAATTCCCGGAAAACTTTCCAGGAACGTTTCGGAAACATTCAGGGAAAGTTTCCTAAACCTTCAAACTTTAATATCAACAATATAACAATAATATCACTTACTTTTTGATGACATCCTGTTTCTTTTGCTCATCACTGGTGGGTAAGCCCAGATCTTTCTGTCTTTGGTCATACATCATTTTCTCTACAAGTCCCCTTGTCTCTCCATCTAAGTCGCTCAATTTCGAAGGTTCAGGGTTGATCTTCTTAGTGCTGATTTCAGGATCGGAGATCACTAGTTTGCTCCACCAATTCATTTTGTTTATCTGAAGACAGGCCAATTGGTTGATGTTATTTCATTAAATGTTTAGTGAATTAACACAAACCTTTTCTAGATTGAACAATAGTGTCTTTCCATCTTCAATGACCCATGTAGACTCCTCTAATTTAATTTCATGTTGAAGATCTTCGTCGATGATCGGTGGTTGGCCTCTTACTCCGCAGATCAAATGTTTCTTGCCCAAACTGACGATTAGATCTTTCTGTTTTGCCCTGAAGTTCACGTTCAAGGGCACTCTCAACTGAAATAGAAATAATAATAATTAGGTCAAATCATTTATTTAGGTAGCTAGGTAGGTACCCAAAAAATACAAAGTCAAAACAGTTGCGGAGCAAAAATAATGTAAAATCATTTAATTTACATGATAAGATTTTTAGCACGAGGAATGTGTGTCAAGATTGTTTCCAGATTAAAATCACTAAAACAACGCTACTTTTTTTGCATAATATTAATATATTAGAATATTTATGTGGTTGTAATAAATTGTTAAAAGATGCTTCATTAGATTTTGTTTATTGTTATTGTTTATTATTAGTATAATGCACCTTGTTCTTGTTCTGCGCACATACAAGTGTAGGTCGAATTATTTTTAAATTTTCCTTAGACTTAATTTCCTTAATTATTATTATTAATTTAAAGTAAGGAGACCCAGCAATTTACTTTCCAAAGTGAGGCCTATTCTTTCCTCATTATAATGGTATCAGTGATGCCAAGTATGCCACTTAATTGGAGAATCTATGAATATAACAGGTACTTTGATTGTTGGTAACAATAAATAATGGTTTCCATGATTTCTAAAAATCAGGCTTTACAATTTTGTCTCTACAAGTGCAGAACTGTCAAATGAAACAAATTTATTTTATAGTTGAAATTGATTTCCAGCAATTATTTCCACGAAATTTAAGTAATAAGTATGGTAAGTCAGTGCCGATTTTGCTTATTTAAGAATTTGTCGCTATTGCACCTTGTTACCAGGTTCCTCAATCCATTGGTAATACGTATAGTTGAACTTTCTTCCCTTATTGAATGTATCTACCCAAAGAACTTTCACAGATTTCGGGATGGACTAATAAGATTAGGTCTAGTAGTTCTGATCATGGTAGTTTTTGGTGTTCATTATAAAATATTTGTAATTTTATTTCTCTCCCAAGGTACTTACCTCACAAACTTAAAATAAACTTGTAGTCGTAGATAAAAACTCTTTAAAAAAAGACCTGACTGAAGCTACCTGCTTAATAATTTAAAATTTACGAAATACGATTTTGGTTTTAATAAACTACTTATACGTAATGCCCACGTAATGGGAATTGTAGGATTACTAAAGTTTACACGGGAAAAATTTGGTTGCAATTATTGGGACTACTCCAGTACCTACTACAGGCGGCCGCATTACCATTAATTGACACATCTGAGTATCTGGACTTGGAAGTTAGAAAAGTTAAAAATTGTGAATTATGTTGAGAAATATTTTGCCTCCTTTAGAATCTATGGCACTGGCATGTCACATAAAACCTGATGGCAGTTGGACACTGACATATAACATAACCTTGTACCAGCCCCCTTGTGGTCTCCTTGGAGTCTACAGAAAACAAACTTCCCCTCAAGGCTGTGACGTGCTGGGTCCCCTTATTTTAAAGAGTCCCTGATTGCAACAGATAATCTAATCTACAGAGCGGGAACCCGTACTCTTCTTATCCTCTTGAGCATGGAAAAATGTGAAAGGTTTAATATTTTAGAGGGAACTAAAGATTCAAAATGTAGGCTTCTTTTCACGTGCGCAAGCGTAAATTCGATTGCTGTTACTGCTACTCCCTAATAAGAGATGGCGCGAATCAGATCAACTGGAGATTCCACCGGGCGAATACTGGTACCTTGTTGCCGATTGTGCATCTTTTCCCCATTGATACAAATCAAATCATTACTACTCTATAAGTATTTTCCACACCGTATGCCATATGCCACTCTCAAACCGGAAACAAACCTACCGATTAGTCGTCGCATTTGAAAGCTAAACCTAAGATAAAAACCCGTTTTTTGCCGAAAAATTAAACGATCTGGAAAACGGCTGCCACGGCAGGCGCTCGCTGTAGATCCAGTTTGATTGCAGTCTCGACATTTCAATTGGAAACTAATTCTTATTAGAAAATGTTTTATATTTTGTTGATGTTGTCAGTCTTCAAGCACGTTTCGTTCAAGTGCACGGATAGCCTATCACCCAAAGATGCATTTAATCGTTTCGCAACATTGGGGCATTCAAGACCAGCATTTGGTACCCTATTTTCGCAACTGGGCACTAACAAAATGACTAGAACTGACGCAGTCGCGGTCTGATTGCTCTGGCAGTGGCGGGCGAATCATTTTTGTGGGGGATGTTTTAGAAAGTCATGACTGCCCGTGCGTGAAGCGCTAATAACCCAGACATTTTATAGATGAAACTTTCGAGAGAAAAAGTTCCTATTATAGTCACCTTGGCCCTCGCAACAAAGTATTATTTACCAAATTAAAAGCTCCCAAATTACATACAAATGATTCGTTTCTTAGACACAAAACAAAGCGTTTACCTTCGACATACACAAGTACCTACCATCTATCACTTAAAATTACCTAAAACAGTTAGAACATATATGATAGCGACAAGCGGGAAACAAGGTCGACTATTATTTTAATTAACAATTTGGAAGGATAATGGTCTAGGGTATTATGTTAACACTGTAATATTACTGTAGGTACCATATGGAGCAACAATTTATTGTTTGTAGGTTTGGTCTTGTTATGTTTTAATAACGTTATTGGCATTTTAACATTGTTTTTATAGTTAGCTGCACCTATCGAAAGGGGCGGCGATAACAACATAAAATGGGCCCCGGTTGCAAGCGGAATTGAAAAACCCGATAGCTGAAAGATAATCACATACGACAGTAAAGTACTTTAAAGTACTTTAATGAGATTTATTTATTTTATTAACAATAGAAAAATGTACAGTTATCAAAAAGTATTTTATTGCCATGACCATGAAATATAAAATTTATCAATTTTGAAAGTTCATAGTTATTATAAAACGAAACTCATGGCTTTTTGGACATATAAATTGTATTTGTTTATACCAACGGCAAGGTTTCGACACACTCCGTGTCTTCTTCAAGGCAAAATTAAAAAAAAAGAGATTGAACTGTACATACTATACACAATCTTTGCAATCCATAAACTAAAAATAAAGTTGTTCTTGTTTTTGCTGGTTTACGCTTTTTACGGGTAATAAATTGTTTGCGGCTCTTGTAACCTGATTCACAATTTCTGGTGCAGTTAAATTTTCAATTTTACTCTCACAAATACAAAGTTTTAGAAATAATAAAAAATAAAAAATACTAAATAAACAGTGACTATGAACAGATAATGCAGTTTTTTGTCTAATAGTTTTGATAAAGTGAAACTCACAATCATAATCACAATCTCTCAAGAAGAGACATTGGGAACTGTACCTGCTGTACACAATCTCTGTTTTATATCTAGCCCTAAAGAAGACAGGGAGTGTTTCGAAAAGTTGGCGCTGATAAAAATAAATAAAATTGATATGTCCAAAAAGCCGCGAGTTTCACTTTATCATAACAACTATTGGACGAAAAAAACTGCATTATTTGTTCATAGTTACTCTCTATTTAGTAAATTCCTAAAACTTTAATGAAAATCGGTGAAAATGTGACAGTGAGAGTGAAATTGAGAATTTAACTCGACTAGAAATTATTGTGAATCAGGTTACAAGGGCCCCAAACAATTTATTACCTGTAAAAAGTGCAAAACCATCAAAAACATGAACAATTTTATTTGATGAGTTATCTAAAAAATTGAAATCCATAAGTTTAGGGACCCATTATTATATTTCGTAATATTTTATTATAAGTGTAATAAAAAATGTTGAAAATTAAAGTAGGTATAATGTATAATAGGCCCATACTCGAGTACAAAACAGCGACACGAAAAAGGTACCATTTTGATTGGACCACTGAAAAGTCGTAAAATTATAACTCCGCACTTGTCTGAAGGCCCAATCAGAGAAGGCACATATGGATTAAATTGTACTTTTGTATAAATTTTTATTTTCAATTTTTCGAAAAAAGTCGTTCTTCATAAAAAAATCTGCTTGTTCTTAAAATAAGATTGGCATGGAAAAAGTTGACATTACTTATACTGGGTGACCAGAAAATTGAAGAAACGTTAATTCGCATAAGAGTAAACTGCTTCTATTTGTAGAGATATTGGAAAAAGTTATAAAGAAAATTTGTTCAGCGTGATGTGTTACTTAGGTGCACAAAATTTGAATGCGTTGTGCCACTTCGATTTTTTATTTTTTTTTTCTTGTTTTTCTTCGATTAAATAATTGTCTGTAGGTAGTAAGACAAAATTGTATAAATGAAAGTTACTCAGAGTAGGAAACTGTGTATGATGAAATTATTTTTTTTTCTACTCCTATGCTAGTAACATACCTATTAAGTGACGGTTTAGGTTATAAGTAAGTCCATTGTTACGAACACTGACACGTAATGACTGACACGTAATAAAAAAAAATACGTATCTGTTCTTAATTAAAACGCAATTATCACGGGTGCCTTGTTAGCGCGGCATCCGCGTCACCATAGCAACTAACCAACATACTAATTGTTGCCTATCAGATAATCAGAAATATAGTTTATCTATTATAATAGTTTTTCTTTCGTCGAAGAAAAATTATAATACAAAACTCGAGTTGTAAGCTTATTACATACTCGTGGAATTACAGCACTCGCCGCTGCGCGGCTCGTGCGCAACTTTTCCACTCTTACGTAATGAGCTGTTTACAACTATCGCTATGTAATATACTATTGACAACCCTAGGTCGACTTTGAGTTTCCTCCAATATTTTCCAAAATACAAAGTAGGACTAGAATCGTAAAATTTTGTCATCATGCGCAGTTTTCCATTGTGAGGAAGTTTTCTTTATACAGTTTTGTCGTACTAATTACAGAAAACCATTTATTTGACAAACAAAGAGAAAAAAATAATCAAAAAATCAAAGTAGGCTAACGCTTTGAAATTTGGTACACCCAAGTAACTTACCACGCCGAGCAAAGTTTCTTTATAACTTTTTTCACTATCTTTACAAATAGAGGTAGTTTACTCTTATGCTAATTAACGTTTCTTAAATTTTTTGGTCACCCAGTATAAGCAGTGTTAACTTTTCCCATGCCAATCTTATTTTAAGGACAAGCAGACTTTTTTTGCCAAGAATGACTTTTCTCGAAAAATTGAAAATAAAATTTTCTACCAGTATCTATAGGTAAGTCCATCCGTGGACACACTGTATATTGGCGTTAAAATGAATTTATAACATTTCAACCTGTTACCCTACGTCACTGGACTAGTGTTTTGTATCAATTTGAAATTTTGTAGAGCGACCTCACGATATAGTAATTCACTCCTCAGGAGTACTTATGTACCTATCATCGGTACAAAAACGAAAAAAGCTCCATTTTCAACCTCGACGGCGCAGTCGTGACCCGAGGTAGACGGTCTCATTAGGATTCGTTCGGAAAACCGTCCAGCATTGACTTTTTATCACGATCCTAACGATGTATGCGTCGCATCCGAATGGGTCAAGGCAGGTGGATCGGACGGTCGTTTTCGACAGTGTCAATGGGTTCGTGGCGCCAGGTACTATTCCATGCGGGTCTTCTAGTTAAGATTTCGGAATGCCAATGACTGGCCGAAATCGGAAACCGTATACTGTATGACGTATGTCCACGGTTATAAGGTGTCCAAACTGCCCAATACACGGTAAGTTTTTTTTGATGATCAGTATCGGGATCTCGGAAACTAGCGGAGATAGAAGGGAGGTTTTGTGGGACCAATTTAACGCGCCTTGTGGATTTTTGAAAAAAGTCATGGCTTATAGATATTTTGAAAATAACGAAATTTTGGCGATTTAATCTGATCCATCTAACTTCGTTGTTTCTGAGTTTCGATAAAAAGTGTAAATACAAAAGTTTGAGGGAATTGTATCCCCAATGCAGTTATCATATCCTATACTTTCCGTGACTGCTGCTATTTTCGAGATATGACACAAACTTCTGTTTTTTTAATGGTTATTTCTCCGAATAACCATATCGAATATTATGTCGGAAAGCTCTAAAAATGCGATTTTTTGAGACCATGGCCAACTATGGTAGATATTGAAGAAACGGCGTCTTTAATCTCGACCCTTAATCAAAACAGGCCGATTCTTTCGAAAATTGACATTATGGACTCACTACCTTTTAATTTCGAACAACTTTTACTAATAACTTTTTTCCATATATTCACAAATAAAGACAGTTTACTCTTGTACCATTTTACGTTTTTCAATTTTGAAATGTTAATTATTTCTATGCCAATCTTATTTTAAGAACAAGCACAACTTTTTATCGCCCTAACTTTTAACTCCATAACCGTGGGCATATTTTTTGCCCACAATTTTCTCTTACAGCCAAGCATAAAACGGTATCGAGGGATGCATCAATAGACGCGTTTTATTGCTTCCTACTGAGAGAGAAAATGGAGAAAGATAAGGAGGGTCAACCTCTACCAGTTCAGAAAAATAAACGTAAAAGAATCTGCTAGATAACTTGTGCGGCTACAAGGGATGCTAAAGCTGCAGGTTGTAATAACTATTCTGTAGTTGTAGGTTATTATAAAAATAAAACACAAATCATGATACTCTCCGCCACTTTCCCTACTTTTTTTACTTGCTTATAGGAGGTAGTAGTCGGCAGCGTCGATAGAGAAATTATAATGCAATAAAAAAAAAAACGCAGCCAAGTTGCTGCTTGTAGAGAATGGAGCAGCAATAAAACGCGCCTAATATGGCTAAATCGCCAGGTCCGGACTATTGCAAAACTTCACGAATCAACAATTCTAAAAAATAATGGTATAATAATAAATAACACCATCAACATGTATTTTCAACTGTGTGTCACCTATGTTCAGAATGCTATGTACCTAAGCATGATGCGGCTCTGCGCTTTTTGTACAAACCTGTGATATGTGATTCCTGCTTATTTTTGTCCATACCACTTCTGCTTGTGCATTTAGGTAAGTACTTATTACTTTAATTATATTAATCGTTCGCGGAACAGCCACAAATACAAAAAAAAATATACTTAAAAATTAAATGCCAGACAGTGATACAACAGCGGATAGATGCCAGAATATGGCCGACTCGATGTCGTTTTAGGTGACGCCACATCGTCTCCTTACCTCATTGGTAGGTACCTGCCTTTGCGCTATTCGAAACTGCGAAAGCAGAATTAGTTTTTCTACAATTTAATTTTTAAAATGAAACCATCCTCGAAAGCACCGCATAATAGCCGCATTCCTTTCGGCCCTACAGTGGCTCAGTTGTTAGCTGAGCCACTCAGTTTGTTTTTTCTGTCAAAGGCTGATCTTGTGAAAGGGGAATTTTCCCTACCACCAAACCGGGCCAAATGAGCCATTACGCTCGATAATGAGTGTCCTCACGAGGATGCGCTTAAAGGGTGGGGGAAGGTAAAAAATCTCACTTTAGCTCACAACATCATTTATAAAAGGAACTGCCACCATCCGAGATAAAGTAAGAATTCTCAAGAAAAGTGGCAAAAGGAACGCGGTTAATATGTGCCGCTTTCGGGTGCGAGGCTTTCAGTACTCCGGAGTAACTCCAGAGTACTTTGCTTGCGTTTTTATTAGGCGTTCTGGTGCCTGAGAAATTCGCGTTCCAGAGCTGCTCCTTTTTTCCTCTAGCGTGAGCCGTTTCACTTCACTTATAAACTTAAAAGTTTTTCTACAATTTAATTTTTAAAATGAAACCATCCTCGAAAGCACCACATAATAGCCGCATTCCTTTCGGCCCTACAGTGGCTCAGTTGTTAGCTGAGCCACTCAGTTTGTTTTTTCTGTCAAAGGCTGATCTTGTGAAAGGGGAATTTTCCCTACCACCAAACCGGGCCAACTGAGCCATTACGCTCGATAATGAGTGTCCTCACGAGGATGCGCTTAAAGGGTGGGGGAAGGTAAAAAATCTCACTTTAGCTCACAACATCATTTATAAAAGGAACTGCCACCATCCGAGATAAAGTAAGAATTCTCAAGAAAAGTGGCAAAAGGAACGCGGTTAATATGTGCCGCTTTCGGGTGCGAGGCTTTCAGTACTCCGGAGTAACTCCAGAGTACTTTGCTTGCGTTTTTATTAGGCGTTCGGGTGCCTGAGAAATTCGCGTTCCAGAGCTGCTCCTTTTTTCCTCTAGCGTCAGCCGTTTCACTTCACTTATAAACTTAAATATTGAAATTTGTTATTTGTTTTGATTGCTTGCTGACTTTTTCTTTATTCAATGCTTGTATGAAAATAAGTATTCAAATTTTCAAATAGCGCTTAACTAACCGGCATAATGTTTCATACATTGGGAGCTTGATACGTTGCATTCGAACGCGACTCTGTATATACCTTGGGACACATAAATATGTTAAGAATCGGTGATCGTTGAGACGGATAAGTCCAGCTTTTGCTATATCCGCCCAACTTGGAAACTGGATTTATCTAACACTTGCAGATACCTTCTACACTCTCATGGAATTATCTTGTGAGTTTCAAATTTTCCACGTAACTCGTCGTAGGGGTGGACATGACCAGCCTGCCGCGTCCGCCTAACTTGGACTTGAACAAATTTGCTACTTTCCTTTATCAATTCTTTCCTTCCCCATTTACTTTTTCCATGTGGATCTTTCTCGTACTTTTATTTGTTCACCTCCAGCTTAATTTACAAAGTATTTTATTAATTTAATGTACCCTATTTTAAAATCATTGACGTCAGAGTTGTTTAAACGATAAAACGGCAAAATCATTTTAAACTAAAAATTTTTTAAAGCGATTTTGATACCGATCAGTCTGAAAAAACTACACAAAAAATGGTCAAAGTACCCTGCTGTATGCAAAATTTGGAGCACTATAACCGATTCAAATTATATGGCGGAACACAGACAGAACAGGCACCATTTTTTTGATCAAACACAAAAATTCATTTTCAGTGTTTTAGAACATTTGCCAATAAACTTTTTCTCGTGCATGCTTTGTGAACATTTGTTATCTGTTTTATCTGTATATTCTGCAGATTATATTTCAATAATTTCAATTTCCTTGTAATTTGTATACACGCAAATGATCATCTATCATCAGGAAAAACAAGATATGTAGCAAGTAGCAAGGCGATCGAATTCCGAGTATCGTGCGACATATCTCATTAAAAACTATAGCTCTCAAGTCCAATTAACACATGCTTATATGCAAAATAATTAAATCGCATTAGTTTGCCTGGTTTGCCATCGATTTTCCGGTGACCGATCGTATAAGATAATTCTTATTTTGTCAAGATCGCAATTTACATGGGTAATATCCATCTCGCCCGAGATACAAACGATCCATCAACGTTAGGCCTCCATTGCGAAGCCATTTATTTTGATTTTCATTGGGATTTCTCGGCTCTGGCTATGCGCGTTTACTCGATAAGATACGGAAATAAATGTTTCGCCATTGCAGAGTTGAATTTATAATTAAATGGTTTAGATATAGGCGAAACAAATGGGTATAGGTGAATGGCACATGGGCGTTCATTCAAGATAAACATAGTAACTTATTACTTACAATGAAGGACATTTACAAAATATTTCAAATCGAATATACAAAAAATTAACAATATAAATATGGTAAGAAATTATACCTATATGGACGCTGCCTATACTACTTATAAATATTACGTTGTTTTATATTGATACTTATTGTTTTCACACTCAAAAAGGATTTACTTTTTAATTTTTAAATATCAGTCAAGACTGCCTTTTATATTTAACAATGCTATGTCCATTGGGCCTGTTTCACACTTTTTTTATTTTTATTTATGAATCTTAATAGTAAATAAAACATGAAAATATTTTTTCTATTTCCGTTTCTTTTTCGGCCGGGAAATGCCCTTAAAACGTTTTTGAAATTCCAATTCCTTGGGCCCGTGACGTCACGGGCCCAAAAAGCTGATTGGCTACTGTTTTGCGACGATTTACGGCAATATCGATATGTTATCTACAGTGTGACCCATTTGTTTTGGGGTCAGTCTGTAAAAAGTGTATCAATCGTGCGATTTGGCTGATTTTTTTTTTAAATTGTAGAGCTCGATGAACTGCACATTTTGAACAAAAATTGCCTGGTTCGCATAAAATCCAAAGCCTACTATGACCGTTTTTATGAGCAAAATTTTAAGAAACCATATTAGCGTTTTTTTTTTGAAAAAATCTGTGTGCGCCAATGGATTGAGCACCCCTCGAAATGGGTATGTACAAAATTTCATCAAAATATTTCAAGTAATAACGATTTTGTAGAAAAATTAAAAATGCAGCCAAGGTACGTCTTTATTTTCAAAAATTCAAAGTTGGCCATGGAAAATAATTGAATTGTTTACTTTTATTAAGTGTCAAACTGTCTAAATTGAGTTCAGAAATTGTTTGTGCTCAATACAATTAATTATCATAATTATGGAATATTTAAGCATAAGAGACAAAATAGAAATTGTTCGACTCGTGGGCGACAACGAGCGCTCGGCAGCGGAAGCTGCGGCCGAATTTAACAATAGACACCCAGGTAGATCAGTGAGTCGAAGTACTGTACAACGTATAAACAATATTTTTGATGAAACTGGATCGATTTCTAAAAATTTATTAAAAACTAGGCAAAATGGACGCCGTGGACTTGTTGAAAATAACAATCAAATTCTGCAATACTTTAGTGACAATCCTCGAAATAGTGTTCGAACGGCTAGTTTAGACCTTCATATACCCAGAGAGAGTATAAGGAGATGTTTGAGACAAAACAAAATAAAACCGTTTAAGCCAAAATTTTTGCACACCCTGGAACCAGGAGATGAGGAGAGAAGATTAGAATTTTGCTATTGGCTGCAAGGTGAATATCTCCATAATGGCAACTTTTTAAATGAAATTTTATTCACCGACGAAGCCACGTTTACTGCAAATGGTGTAGTATCAAGTCAAAACTGCCGTCACTGGTCAGCTGAAAATCCAGAGTTTATAATAAATGCAAGGAGACAATATTCACAAAAAATTAACGTTTGGTGTGGAATACTACGCGACAGAATAATTGGCCCATTTTTCTTTGAAGGGAATTTGAATGCGGCTGGCTTCTTGAATTTTCTAGAAATTGAATTTAGAAATGCTTTAGATGAGTTACCATTAAGATACCGTTTAAATTTAAAGTTACAGTTAGATGGCAGTCCTATTCATAATGCTCGTTTAATCAGAAACTGGCTAGATAATAATTTTGAAAACTGTTGGATAGGGCGAAATAGTCCTTTCTGTGAGTGGCCACCGAGATCTCCGGACTTAACTCCTTTAGATTTTTTTCTATGGGGTACACTTAAGCAAAATGTTTATAAGTCAAGACCCCATAATTTACAAGAACTGCAAGCTAGGATAAACCGTAGTTGGGAGGAAATTACTCCACAGCAAATACGAAATGTAATTTTGAATGTACGCAAGAGGAACGACAAATGCATTGTAGAAAATGGAGGCTTGGTAGAAGTTACAAAAATTTTATAATTTTAATTGTTTTTATGTTTTGTGTTTATAAGCATAAGGTTGTATTATTACAATTCAATTATTTTCCATGGCCAACTTTGAATTTTTGACTGCATTTTTAATTTTTCTACAAAATCGTTATTACTTGAAATATTTTGATGAAATTTTGTACATACCCATTTCGAGGGGTGCTCAATCCATTGGCGCACACAGATTTTTTCAAAAAAAAACGCTAATATGGTTTCTTAAAATTTTGCTCATAAAAACGGTCATAGTAGGCTTTGGATTTTATGCGAACCAGGCAATTTTTGTTCAAAATGTGCAGTTCATCGAGCTCTACAATTTAAAAAAAAAATCAGCCAAATCGCACGATTGATACACTTTTTACAGACTGACCCCAAAACAAATGGGTCACACTGTAGGTATTTGAAATTTGTTAAGACTGAAGAAAAAGAAAATGTACCTAACAGAGGCCATAAAAAGAAACAAAAAAATAACCTCAATATAAAAAAATCGCAATGTTTGTCTCTTTTTTGAGTTAAAAGTTACTTGCAGAATGATCACCAACTTTTAAATTCTTGACATCGTTGTTTTTTGAATTTGATCTTCTTTATTTTGCAATCATTCTTAAAGCTAAGTCTCGAATTTGTTTTCTATCATCCCCTAAAATGGCTATCAAAAGGTTTTCCAGATGACCAAAATATTCCTTTCCCCTTTCTCTCAATTACGGGATCTATCACTTTTTCAGTTATTCAGGGAGGTAACAATACTGATAATGCTAAATAAGTGTCTAGCACCGTCCTTATTACAAGACCAATTAAATTTGATTTCAAATCAGCATACCATATACACTTTAACTTTTAGATCTTGCAGGTTTTCAGAAAAAGATTTATTAGTTTTATTAGTTCGGTTTATAATAAAGAATGACAGAATGACATGACCAGCCCACAGATTGTTATAGACACGACACACGACACAAAACAACTACCTGTGTCTGTACGGTCGAGATAATTCATAATTCACTAAAAAATAAGAAATAAAAAAATTTTAACAAAAAAATTAAAACCTACTTCAAAAATTTGCTCGTATGCACACTCCACTAAAAATTAAAAAAAAAATAACAAAAAATAACACCGACATTTCAACTAAAATTTTAGAAATATTTTTCTCTTTCTAAATTGAATTATCTTTGGAGTCGGTGACCGTAAGTTATGATGTAATGTAGGATATGATGTATTCGTATCTAAATAGATTTAAATTCCTTGCCTTGATTGTCACCAAATCCAAAGATAACTCAATTAAGAAAGAGAAAAGTATTTCTAAAATTTTAGTTGAAATGTGCATTCGGGTAAATTTGTGAAGTCTGTGTTATTTTTTGTTATTATTTTTTTTAAATTTTTAGTGGGGTATGGGTAAAGGCAAATTTTTGAAGTCGGTTTTAATTTTTTTGTTAATTTTTTTAGTTAATAACAAAATTAGGTATTGACGAGAAAGATGCTGAGGGGGACTA
Organism: Pseudeuparius sepicola; assembly: GCA_963920635.1. Lineage (NCBI taxonomy): Eukaryota > Metazoa > Arthropoda > Insecta > Coleoptera > Anthribidae > Pseudeuparius > Pseudeuparius sepicola. The sequence continues at coordinate 117,647,024 of OY987299.1, read as the reverse complement.
ATTAAAGAGTTATGTGATTAATTTCATTCTAGTAGTAAGAAATATCGAAATTCGATTAAGTGAACAAGGATAGCGCCCCTTACACACCATCAAACTGAAAATTAAAATATTTTACTAAAACCAATAATGGATAAGTACCTATCTATAATCACTGAATGCATCTTTAACAAAATTTTCGCAAATTTCTCTCTATCGACACGCTGAATTTTTTAAAACTTTATCGGTATTCGTTTCATGTAAAAAAGCGCAGATGGTAATTTTGCCATTTTTTTTTTATAATAATTGACAGAAACAATGTGCACCAAGGATTTCAGGCTCTTGATACGAAATATTACCTAGTCGCCCTTCACCAACCGATCGTTATGTGCATTTAAAAAACACTTAAATCGAGTTGGCGGGATTCGAGCAAATTAAATAATTATTTGAAAAATGACACCCACCGGCTCTTTTTGCAAAACTGATTTATTGCCAATCCAGGCTCGGTGTGGGGTCTACGCAACATGGACAAAATTATTTATGAATGTAGTGTGGAAGGAAGCGTCCAATGCCATCCTTCAAAATGTAATTTATCCACTCGCTGCCTTTCAGACATACAAATGGGGAACTAAAGGAAAACCAAAAGACTAAGGTTCAAGAAATAGGTATGTTCGCCAACTTTCCTATTATTGTAACCAAAATCTCTCTATAGAAACATGAATCAATCATAAAACGGCTTTAAATAAAGTTCTTACTATTGTGGATACACAGAAAATATATTTATTTATGCTGTGATATTTAAGTTCCTGCTGTGGTAACATGCGCAAAGAACAGCAGAATTTTGAGAATTCAAACGAATCCAGATACTTATGTCTCGCTATTTTTTTCCACAGAAAGTATTGTTTGATTTTCTTTTGTATTTCACATATTTAATGGGGAACTTGCACAAAAATTAAATTTTAAAAACATTACTTTCAAATATAATTTATGGCCATTAAATGAACCACAGTTCACAAAAAACTCATAAATCTCTAATAAATATAAGCAATTAAAAACGGCATAATTCAAATCATTCTTGTAACGCGCCCTCCTTGGTTGTGACGTCAAGTAGCTCGTTGGTGGTGGCGCCTCTGGTGGGCGGCGGCACCATGTATAAACTAATATGGGTGGCACATGTATAAAAACTACAGAACCACGAAAGCTTTGTTTAGAAAGATCAACGAGAACGTCCTATCCTTGTCTTAATACAGTCTATCTCAGTCTTGATATTGTTGATAATGTTTGAAAAGAGTGTGCTGTATTAAATAGTTATTTACATTGCGAGATGCGTAAGCGCACTTTTTTGGCTGAGGAGGTTGTTTAACGCCTGTGTTGCCTCGGGTCTTAAAACTCTCTCCTATGCCAAAAAGAGCTTACGCATCGAGCGCAATGTATTACGTTTTTCCTGCTACTGACAATTTTATATTAGGTAGGTAAGTACTTTGAATTTAAATACACTATGGAGAAGATTGTGAGTAATAATCTTCATAATAATCATTGTCCAATTATTACTAAAAAAGATAATTAGTGATAAATATAAGAGGTCACAACCATTCCCGCGCTTTTCGTGTCGTTTCAAATGAATAGCTTGCGGTCACAACTTTAATTATTTATTGCAAATTAAATATTGCGATTTGAGGGCTGATATTTGGTATGTGCTCTTTCTATAGATAGGCAAATATATTAAACAAATAAAAAAAATTGTTCAAGTTCCCCATTTGAAGGTTGTTTACGGTTTTTATGCCGCTTAAACAGAATTTTTTTTGTGAACAGCGCCCTATTACTTATTGTTTTGAAAATGAAACAATTATACTCGCAGTCTAGAAAAGTTCAAAATTTAAAAATTCACAGGCAGCTCCAAGAAAAACGAATTATGAAACATTATTTAGTTCCAATTTATATTAATAAATTCTGCCACGACCTATTTCTTACTTATCCACAAAACCCAATGATTTCGCATATAAAAGCAAAACCTCGTCGGCCATCGGTTACACCAAAACATTCCAAACCCAATGAACTCTCGGACCGTCGCCCACGAATCTAGCATGTCTAAATAAAAAAAAATCCAGTGTCAATGTCTCAGATTCAATGTTATAATCCGAACGACCCTTACGCAACTTCAACACAAAGGAATACCAACTAGAATGGAACCGAATATAGGCCCGCGTTTCGCAAAAACAGCCTCGAGCCATGCACATTAGAAACGGCGAATATCAAAACTGGTTTCCGAAATACAGTGGGAGAGACACTATTTGGTATGCAATAATTGCTTTTTTGGAGTTATTTTACAATGACCCAATAATGTGACAAGTGCAGGTTTGTCGGGCGTCTCGATCGGTGTGTGGACAAAGGTGGTGTGAGTGTGTGGATGACTGATTTTTGGAGTAAGAATGTCAAACTTACAGGTAAGACTTCATAAAATTTGAAATATAAAAATAGCTTGGTGCAATCAATATGACCAAACGAAGGAAGCGCATGCAAGCAGATTGATATAGTCTTTGTTTTTTTTTAACGACGACGGAAAAAGAAAACAGCCTCACTGACAGCAAGTGACCGGGAGATAGGGACTTATTTTTGGACCTGATTTTACTCAGTATGCCTTTCAAAGGGCATCATGTTGCGTATATTCTCACAATAATAAGGTATGAATCAGAGAGTCATCCTGGGTTCTTCATATGAAAAACCGAGTTTTCATTTATTCGAAAAATATGCGTCTTGATATGATTTCAGACAGGCTGCCGCATGTGTTTTATAAATAGAAAATCCCTCGGAAAACCATAGGCATACCGTTAGCGTGGGCCCAAAGGGCTACTATTGCCACGTGAACTTGTATTTTAATAATTAATTTTTCCACGTTTCTGAACGGGCTGCCAATGAGAAGTATGCAAGTTCTTGTTATGAAACTGCTGAAAAAAGGATGGCATACTGTTAAACGGTAAACGGTATGCCATCTTTTCTTCAGTAGTTTTATGACAAGAATTTGCATACTTATCACTGACAGCCTGTTCAGAAACGTGGAAAAATTAAGTATTAAATTAAAAGTTCACATGACACTAGTAGCCCCCTATGGTTTTCTGAGGAAAAATGAAAACTCCCTTTTCCATATGAAGAACCCAGGATGACTTTCTGATTCATACCTTATTATTGTGAGAATATACGCAACATAATGCCCCATAAGTACTGAGTAAAATCACGTCAAAAAATCTGTCACTATCTCCCGGTCTATACATGCAGCCATGTACTCTCACTTTGTATCAAATTTTAAACAAGTTTTGAAGAAATTTAAATTTTGTGAATGTGAGACCTAAAAAATAAAAGTTCAAAGGGAGTCGAAAAATGCCAAAAAACATTTTGTTTCTAATTTCTGCAAAACTTAAATGTTGCCGTACTATTTTGGTGGCGAATATGACTTCTAATAAAATTTTGCTCTTAGAAACTGCCGTAGTAGTAGGTCTTGGATTTTGTATGAAATAGGTCATTTTTGCTCAAAAAATGCATTTTATCAAGGCCTACAATTAAAAAAAATCCGGGTCAAATCGCACAATTAATAAACTCTTTACAGGGTCACCCGAAAACTGTAAGTGGGTGTTAACATTTTTTCCCATCCCCTGTATTACAAAAGCTAACCAAACAAATAATTACGCAATCCGTTTAACGCGTTTGCGTATTTGCCACAATAGTTCAAAAAAAATTGTAATTTTTTTTATAGAGGTAGAAAAAAAATTCTTGTCAGGTAGATATTTTCAGGGTTGGTTGTGGGTAGCGTCCTGAGTATAACCCCAAAAAGTCACCATCGAAGTCGTGTTACGAACTCCGCAATAGGGGTGGTCTTGCAAACATTTTTTTGCAATTTTTTTCTTATGTGTACATTATTACATTCTCTACAACTTTCCCTTATGAAGTTTTTTTTAACTTCAATACTTCACGAGACATAGGTAAAAGATCACCACTAGCTAAAGTGATTTATAAGGGTGAAAAAAAAAATCTTTAAAACAAGCTGATTTTTTCAGGGTTAACTGGGGGTGCACTCCTTATATAAAGCACTTTAGCTAGTGGTGATCTTTTAGCTATATCTCGTGAAGTATTGAAGTTAAAAAAAACTTCATAAGGGAAAGTTGTAGAGAATGTAATAATGTACAGATAAGAAAAAAATTGCAAAAAAATGTTTGCAAAAGCACTCCTATTGCGGGGTTCGTAACACGACTTCGATTGTGATTCTTTGGGGTTATACTCTTTTCTACATGTATAATTTTCTTGGACTACAAGAACTGACTTAATAAGATAAACTTTAAGCAGATTTATATCTCTATTATTTTAATTAAAATTTCAAAAGTGGCGTAACAATAATAACAATAATTTCCCTTCGAGCGCAATAATAAACTTGTTATTAGTGAAAACAGCTGAGACGATGGATAATCGTCACCGCATATTGCAACAAAAACGGGTAAACGTAAACTGCGAGTGTGAAAATCACGATTAAGTCAAGCTCCTCCATTATTATAAACAATAATCAGACAAGAGTGTAATTGGGGGAATGGTTTGTATTGAAGAATTAAATTGACGTGACGTACCTACATAATTCTATTGCATGTGCATTTACGCATAAACACCCGAAAAAAAAAATTAAAATACAAAAGTGTCCGTTAATACCAGGAATAACATGTGGCAAGTGGCAACGCTTATCGTATTCCTGCCACAGAATTATGTGCGCACGCGCATTAACTCCCTCGATGATGATCGCTTTCCGCTGCTGGGCCTTGTCTTTGCGACGGTGCCGCCTAGTCACTCCACCAACTTTTAGCCATCCGGCAGAGGGCGCTGGCGTCCTTCTGGATGGCCGCCATATTGGGCCTATTCTAGGGGACTCAGTGTCCATTCTAGGGGAGAAGCGAAATTTGTTGTGGCAACACAAAATGACATTTGACGATGGCCAACCACGGCCCTCGTGTATTGGACAGCCAATGATGTGTGGGCCCAATATGGCCGACCTGTCGGAAAAATGATTGTATTGGAAAAGCAGTCCAGTTTATTTTACGAGGGCCGTGCGTTCGAAGTTATGTCATAGGATCAACTTGAAAATTGGTATACTTAGGTTTTTTGGGATGGTAAATAAGAGTTTTTTTTATATTTTTTTGTAGTTACCAGAGGACGCTATAGTTACATGCTATCGCTTTGAAAAATCGGTCCATATTTACCTATTTACCTGTTCACTTGGAGCAAAATTGAAAGAGCAAAAAAAATCATAATAAGAAACTAATGCGATCATTTTTAATTTTATAGGTAGATTACTTAACTACCGCCCCACATACTTTATTTAAGAAATTTGCGGTAGAAGGTGGCCATATAGAGTAGTTGCTGAACTAAAGTAGATAATATAATGTATGTAGTACTTTAGTAATCTTCACAATTTAAAAATAAATGCATTACTTTCTTTTTTGTTAGTAAAAAAGGCAACCAAAAGCATTTAAGATAATAATATTAAGTATTGAAACGCTCAAGGGCAAAATTTAAAAAACAGTTAAAAAGGATTGCTCTTTCATATTTTTTTATTCTATTTTGTTCCAAGTGTATAGGTAAAAAAAAATGACCCGATTTACCAAAGCGATAAGGTATATAGGGTAAACTAGCTTCATCTAGGAACTACATACATATGTCTAAAAATTCTTATTTGCAATGATAATACACAATGAATATACAATAAAATATAGTTTTTCTACAAACACCATTATAATTTTTAACGCATGCTTTCAATGTATAAAATGTCATTTTATGACAATGGTGTTAAAAGTAAATCACTTTTAAAGCTGTTAAAAGTGATTTACTGTGTTAAAAGTGATTTACTTTTAACACCAGTGCCATAAAATGACATTTAGACACTGGATATTGTTTTGTTTGGCGTCGTGTTCAAAACTTCTCACAAAATAAAATGTCATTTTAGCACTTAAACCACTTCTCGATTATTTGCACAACCAACGAGTTCATAAATCGAGTGATGAAAAAGCTATTATTATTCACATTGAGCACTCCGAATTTAACGTTCAGAATTGGCTACTTTGGTAGGAACCTATAACGCGTTCATCGCTCGTTACCACGATAGACTTACCCACGGTATGTCATTGCGCATCTTGTGACGTCAGTTGCGAACCAGAATTTAAATTGCTCCATATGTTTTACAGAGCAATAGATACTTTTTTATGGGTTTTTGTTTATTTCTTTTAAATAAATGTTGTTAAAAATATGTAGAATTTATTATTAGATAAATGAATGAATATTCTGTTGATAAAAAACACATTTAATTTGATACGCTGACTGCACATCCCGGCATTTTTGGCCTATTTCAAAGCACTGTCGAGCTGGACTGACGATCAGTCAGTTGTTTACACTTTTTTCTTGACACATTAAACTGTAAACTATAAAAAATCGTAAAACACAACCGCAGCCGCTGCATTATTTAGAATTCGTGATTCGCAACTGACGTAGATGCGCAGAGTTGCTTTGTTTTCGGATTCGTTAGTGACATACCGTGGGTAAGTGTATCGTGGCTCGTTACTATACCAGAACGATTCGTTGAGTTACGGGTTCGGTTATAATCTATACTCTCCTGCAACATAATAAAGCGGGGTATGAATAATTTCAATTTGAGTGAAACTTCTCTCGAGTTACTCGATTATTGATATTGCTCAAGTACCGAGTACTCGAACTCGAATATCAAAATGTATCGGTTATCCCCGTCACTACAAAATACCTAGGACTCAGTAACGATTGATGCCTTAACTTAATCTTTAACCAGCAGTAGACGGTAAGATGTATACCAACGCCATCTAGTTAAATCTGTCATAAACCGAAAACGACCGAAGTATAAAACTTGCAGGTACCTACTGATCACAAAACTACACATGGGAAACCAACTCTGTTGATCTTTCAACCAACGTCTTTTAACATTATGTAGAAATCAACTAGGATCCAAGCCCCGAGTTAAATGAAGCTCTATGCAAAAAATCTATAGTCAACCAAGTAGGTATTCACCGGGAACCATCAGTTTTCTGCATACAAAAATATATTATTGTTACAGTAATTTTCATTCATATACGCTTAGTACTTAGTTGGAGAGGGTTTGTCAAATTCAGCTGGCACAAAAATTTAGTACAAACATCTCAGTCTTCATTTTAATCATAAGATAATACAAGCAGTGTTTTGTTTTATAGGTTATGAAAACCTTGGGAAAAATAATATTTCCAATGCATATGCTTTTAAGATATTATGATTAAAATGAAGACAGAGATGTTTGTACTAAATTTTTGCCAGGTAAAATGTTATTAGATTTTACGCTATACAACTTAAAAAAATACGAAATCTAACGTCACTTTCGCTGTCGGCAACCCCCTCTTAATCATTCATTCCTACTATTGGTTTCTGGACCGCTAAATATAAGACTCACGCCACGGATTTGCCTTTACCAGCGACATCAAAAAGCGTGCACGTGAAGAAAGAACCGTATATTGACGCAAAACGAATTCGATTTACATCGGCGATTAATTAGGCATTGGCGATTCTGCAGAGGTCCGTGAAAAATGCACGGCCAATGAAGCAGCGACACGCCACTTACCTGTAGCCACTTAAATGCCGTGTTTATGGGCCCGTTAATGTTGTGGTCCGAGATTTCGATCTGCGGAACTTACACATTAAATACTAACGTCACATATACATATACAGTGTGTTATAAATTTAAATATATATTGTCTTTATTTGTCCAATATAGTAACAGATATAACAAGGAGGGTTTTTCGGTTATGGACAGTCGTATAGACTCGCAGATAACTAATTAAAAATCCAACTTATGCAAGCTTTCGCATAATATATATGCTTCATCAGGCTACAAAATGAAATAATATGGGTACAATTTGATCACTTAAGACTAAATTTGAATCAGAACTTACCAAAGTTAGAAAAAATATTACTATGATTGTAAAAATAGCGCATATATTACGCTATTTTTACAAAACCCTCCTTGTTATATCTGTTATAAATTTATTTGGGCACAGAAGAAATATTTATCCTTAATTTCGGCACGAATTTCTAATTGCTAAGAGAAATTCGACTTTTCCAGTAAATTCCTATAATATAAGATAATAAAGTGTCCTCTGCAGAAAGAGTACCATTTTCTGTTATGCAGAGAACGGTAGGAAAACAATTAAAAAAATGTAAAAAAGTTTTCGGAGTAGTCGGCTGTGATTTTGCTACCTTCTCTTCTAAATACCTAACCTTTTTTTATTATTTGAACAAATATGGGTGTATCTTCTTTCCCTCTTGAGCCATTTTATGTAAGGGAATTTATGCAAACTTCCGTTACTACAGTAAAAACATTTTGGCTTGCCCGATACATCGCGATCTATTTATTTTCAGTAACTACCAACAAAATTCCGCTTGAATTGCCGTCACCACCATACGCGGAGGTAATTTGTGTGCCGATTGGAATTTTATGAATTTTACAATTGTTTGTTGATATTCAGGTACGTTGTATCTTTTCCTTTCAAATATTGAATAATATATAATAAACTACTTGTTATTTCGATGTATGTAAATTTGCCAATTTGTGTGGTCCGACTTTTTTTTATTCTTTTTATTATGTTAAATTACCAAAAACAATGCTTAAAACTATTGACACACGGCGTCAAAATATTTTTGATATCTGGGATACTCTCAACCAATAATACCTAATTGAAATTTCAAGTGGACCGTCACAAACAATATGATTCTTCATTTAAAATGATGATATTCCAAATAGACGAAAACTGCCTACAGGATGTGTCAAACGATCATCAAAACAAGAATAATTAACCCTTTTTTATATTAGGAGTGAAAATATAAATATAAAAATAGAATTAAAAAAATTATTTCCAAAGTGTTATATCGTTATTTTTAATTATAATTGAACACGACCAATAATATTAATCGTCAATAATATTATTGTCTTAAGAATATTTATTGCATTTACTGAGCAATATTTTAGAAAGAACGAACAAAGATTTTTGTACTTTTTCTTATTTTGTCTGGAACTTGCACTTGTAAAAGAGCAATATTTTTCTACAGAGTGACAAATTGCCTATACTTTCATCTCATTGTGATTAAAAACAGAAAAAACATACTGGTTTTCTGTGCTGTGAATCATTGTTTTAGGTGTATGTTATATCCGACCTCAAGCATCACCTTGATCATAACCTTGTTTTTACCCTTGATTCTGTTTACTGTTGGATATTATGTTCTCATTCTCTATTGTTCAAGATGCTTACTACAAAGATATCATTTTCCATTGTATATTGTTCTAGAATGATTACTAGAACATATCATATTCCTTTTGAGTATTGTTAAAACTTGCTTACTGCAAGAATTGCAGAATTTGATCTTCCCTTTGTCTTTATATTCTTTTCCCATGAGAACCACAACACCTCAGCATAACAGATCTGTATAAATAGGACCTAGTAAAGTAAGAGTGTTAATTCTAGTCTTGTCTGTAGTCTAAGCCGAAACTCTGTAACTCGCGTTACTCAAATAAAAGTTTTTTAAAAAGTCTTCGTCTTCACGTCGCCCGTAACAATTTGGTGTCAGAAGTGGGATCCTCGATAAAAGGGTCTTCAACGAGGGAGATCCGGAGGCACTTAGAAGGACAGTCTCCTCGGGGGTCACCACACCACTACGATTGGAGCCAGCTGAAAAGGGTCTTCGACAGGAAGATCCGGAGGCACTAAGAAGGACAGTCTCCTGAGGCCAGCATCCAGCAACAACAGCAGCATCAACGACATCCAGCGAGCATGAAGTTACTTCTATTGTAAGTGAAAACTTGAAGTGAATTTTATTTGTGATTTTTTTTGAACTTTCTACGTTGCTATTATTGAACTTTCTACGTTATAACGATATTAACTTTTCATTTCAACATGCTTAATAACGAAGCTATAAACTCTAATGTAAACAATGAAGCAAACGCTTCAAATAACGACGAAGTACCATTTAAATTAAGCGAAATATTTTCTATCATCCCTGAATACGATGGGGATCAAATCAATTTAAATACTTTTATCATTGCATGTGATAGGGCCATGCAAATGACTGTTGGCGACCAAGCCATTTTACTTGTTATAAAAATTAAAAATCAATTAAAGGGACGTGCAGCCCAACTCATTAATTCAAGAGGCTTGAGTACCTGGAGGGAAATCAAACAATTACTTAACGTTCATTTCGGAGATCCTCGCGATCTAACTTCATTAATTCAAGATTTACAAAGAATGTGTCAATCCCAAAATGAAAATGCTTTGACTTTTGTAGGCAGAGTTCAAACTCACTGCTCGAAAATGTATGCCGCAATAGGAAAACAAAGCCTTCTCACTAGGGAACAAAAAGAATCGCAAGCTACCTTAATCGATAGCATGTGTTTAAATACAGTTTTGACAGGTTTAGAACCAAGAATAGGGCAACTAATTCGTGCTAGCAATCCACCCAACATGATGGATGCTATAGCTTTAATTAAGAGAGAATTGCAACTTTCTTATTTTGAAAATCAAAAATTTCAGAGGCAAAATCGTGTACCAGTCTTCAATAATAATGTTAAGAGAACTAATAATAGTTTTCCAAAATTTTGTAATTATTGCAAAAGAAATGGACATACTATCAATGAATGTCGAACTAAAAATCAAAATAATTATTACAGAAATGGTCCAAATCCTTCTAGCTTCTCTAACAATTTCCAAAATAAGTCCCAAAGAAATAATTTCTCCCAAAATAGGTTCCATCAAAGACCATCTTTTCCTCAGCAAAATAATTTTCAAACTCCTTCTTTCCAACCTAGGAACCACCCTCAAAACTTCCAACCAAGAAATCAACCTCCTAGAAATTTTTCTAATAATATTCCTAGAAACAATTTCCCAAGAACTTTTAATAATAATTCAGGTTTCCAGCCTTCTAATCAAAATTTTACTCCTAGATTCCCAAATTCAAATCCAAATAATCAAAATAGAACTCCCCAACAACATTATCTGGGCCAAAGCGAAAATTTTCAATTAACAGCCTCGGACCAGAATCCTATTCCCAACTTCAAGAATCTTGGTATGACCAATACGGACCAAACGTTTGCATAAATACCGTTGACAATAGTAACTTATATTATATTAAAGATAATACCGATAAGTACAAAATTTTAATTGACACAGGAGCTGGTATTTCAATTTTCAAACCAGAGACGGTTCAGCAATTTTTAAATCGATGTCCAGAAAATTTTCAAATTAAAGGTATTTCTGGCCAATCAATTCCTATTACTGAAGCGGTATTTGTTTCTTTTACGGGTCCTCTTTCTCCCCATAAAGTTTATATTTGCGATCTAGATATAGGATTCGACGGAATTTTAGGCGCTGACTTTTTAGAAAGGTACGGTGCAGTAGTAGATTTTAGGAATAAACAATTAATTACGTACTATAAGGTACACGAATTACTCAAAGACGGAGATGAATTAAACGAGTTAACGAATAATAATGATAATAATAATCGAGTTGTTTATAAAAGACAAGTTAATGTTGACGAAAGATACGATAGCCTTCATATAAACGCTTATGAACGAAATAATAATAATAATAATGATAATACGGAAAATATAAATAATTTTGAAAGCGAAAATATGAGTTATAATATAAATCAGGTTACGATAGAACCGCGTTGCGAAAAAATATGCAAGTTTCATACGAATAGATATACGAATAAAGAAATGATTTTATGCGCACAACGAGTAGAAAAGGTATACGTGCCAAATGCTATAGTAAAAATAAACGAAGACGGTAATTTTTATACGACAATATTAAATGCTAATGCCATAACAAAGGATATTTGTTTCGAAGAATTTGAATTTGAGCCTTACATTAAAGAAACGAAGGCTAGTGCTAATATTATTTGTAATTTTAATAAAACGAAAAGCAGAGTAGAAGAAATAAAAGAATCATTAAGGCTAGAACATTTAAACGAAGAAGAAAAGGAATTAATTACTAATTTATGTTTGAATTTTGAAGATATATTTTACTTTGACGGAGATTTTTTAAGTTTTACTAATGAAATAAAACATACTATCGATACAGGCGACGCTAAGCCAATTTTTACTAAATCTTATCGATATCCACAAGTTCACAAGGAAGAAGTAAAAACACAAATTAATAAAATGCTTTCTCAAGGAATAATTAGACCTTCTGTTTCACCATGGTCGTCCCCAGTATGGGTCGTTCCAAAAAAATTAGACGCTTCAGGCAAACAAAAATGGAGAATCGTAATTGATTATCGGAAATTAAATGAATTAACAGTTAATGACAGGTATCCACTGCCTAATATTTCAGATATATTAGATCAGTTGGGTAATTGCCATTATTTTACTACTTTAGATTTGGCTTCTGGTTTTCAACAAATTGAAATGAATCCAGAAGACATTTCGAAAACTGCTTTTTCCGTTGAAAATGGACATTTCGAATATTTACGTATGCCCTTTGGCCTTCGTAATGCGCCCTCAACCTTTCAGAGGGTTATGGATAATATACTAATGGGAATACAAAACGAAAAGTGCTTAGTTTACATGGACGACATTATTATCTATTCTTCCACAATTAATGAACATATCTCTCGTATTACTGAAGTTTTTCAAAGATTAAGAAATTCAAATCTAAAAATACAGCCAGATAAGTGTGAATTCTTACGAAAAGAAGTAATTTATTTAGGACATGTTATTACACCTGAAGGGGTCAAACCAAATCCACAAAAAGTACAAGCTGTTATCGATTTTCCTCAACCTGCCAATACTAAACAAATTAAACAATTTTTGGGTCTTACTGGTTACTACAGGAAGTTTATTCCAAACTTCGCAAAAATGACAAAGCCTTTAACTCGACTTTTAAGAAAAGACGTACCATTTAACTTTGATAAAGATTGTCGTGAATCTTTCGAACAACTTAAAAATGCATTAATAACTTCACCAATTCTAATATATCCTAATTTTGAAAAGGAATTTGTTTTAACTACAGATGCAAGCGCTTTTGCTGTAGGCGCGGTACTTTCGCAAGGACCTGTTGGAAATGATCTTCCCATAGCATACTTTTCAAGAACCTTAAGTCCAGCAGAAATGAAATATAGCGTTATAGAGAAAGAACTTTTGGCAATAATTGCTGCCGTAAAAAACTATAGACCTTATCTTTTCGGACGAAAATTCTTATTGGTTACAGATCATAGACCTTTAACCTGGCTTTTCTCAATAAAAGATCCCGGTAGTCGTTTAGCACGTTGGCGACTTAAATTAGAAGAATATAATTATCAAATAATTTATAAACCTGGAAAAATTAATCGAAATGCCGACGCATTATCTCGAATCAAAATCAATCATATAAAAGAAGCTGTTTCCTTTCATACTTCCCTAGACGAACCATCTACTTCCCATGATAATCCTCAAGACATTGACCCGCCTATTGACAATAATGAGACTGACGAAATTGCTATAATCTGTAATGAATTTGACAGATTTTTTGATCTATACAAGACGACTTCAATGATCGACTATTCTAAAATCCAATATACAAATAATCAACTTTTAGACAAAACACACAAGGACATTGTACTAATTTTTCAACAAGACAAATTAACAGACCTTCACGAAAAAGTTATTGATGATTTACTTGAGCTAAATCCTGATTTTAACTATAATAAAGCAAATGTTCTTTCCAGTCAAACCGTAGCTAAAAGAAAATATTATATAATTCCTGTTCCTTTTAATTTTGAAACCGCAATACAAGTACTCTTCATATCTCTTTATTACAGTAAAGATATATTCGAAGAAAATAAAACTTATTACATTGAAAACAATCCAGATTTTCCAATTTTAGAAATGTTTAATTTTTTGTTCTCAGATAAAAATTTCCAACTAACAATTTGTCAGAACATTGTGACTATACCAGACGAAGACCAAATACCTATAATAATAGATCAATTTCATTCAGGCAAGACAAACTTACATCGAGGAATAAACGAAACAATTAGACGCATCAAACAAAAATATAATTGGACAGGACTAACTAAAGACGTCGAAACATTTATTCGGCAGTGCGAAATCTGCCAAAAGACAAAAATTTGTAGACAAAACTTGGACAGTCCCTTAGTTATTACCGAAACTCCTAAAACTCCTTTCGAAAGAATAAATATCGATATCCTAGAAATCCCAGTAAAAAATAATATCCTTACCATAAGAGACGAACTAACAAAATTTACCCAAGCTTATGCACTTCCTAATAAAACAGCGAGATCTGTAGTAGACGCTCTGTTACTCTATTTTCAACATTTTGGAACTCCCTTAAGAATCCATTGCGATGTAGGTAAAGAATTTAATAATCAATTAATGAAAGATCTTTGTAAATTATACAATATAAAATTAACTTTCTCTAGTGTTAGTCATCCGCAATCAAATGGCTCCTTAGAAAGATTTCATGCCACCTTAACTGAAATGATACGCGCATGTAGTACAGAAAATCCTAACGAACACCCATTTCAAATGCTCCCTTACACTTGTATAGCATATAACAATTCTATAAATAAAACACACGGTTTTACTCCTTACGAATTGCTATTCGGTCACACCTCGTCTCGACCTCCAGAAGTTTTGTATAATCAGCAAGAATTAATCTCTAAGTACGTTCGCGATTTAAACAATAAAATAAAGCATTATTATGAAGTGGCAAGAAAGCGTACGGATATGCGCAAACAAAAGGCGAAACAGCGATTTGATACACACGTTTCGGAGCAGCGACAATTTCGCGTAGGAGAAAAGGTTTATGTCAAGGAGTCCCAAATAAAAAATAAACTAGCTAACAAATTTAATGGACCCTATAAAATTAAAGAAATTTATACGAATTCAGCTTTGCTACATAACCCAATTACTAACCAAACTACAAAAATGAATTTTGATATGCTAAAGAAATGTCACGAATTACAGGAAGAAGAACTAACGGTTAAAGAATTCTTTTATACTCTAGATCGAAAAATCCCTATTGAAAATAATAACGTTTCCATTGAACTGGGCAACTTATTTGATGCCCCTGAAAATATTTCATTAGCTCACTGTGTATCTAAAGATTTAGAAATGAATGCAGGAATTGCAAAAGAATTTAAGAATAAATTTGGACACGTAGATGAACTAAAAAATCAAAATAAGTCAATTGGTGAAATAGCAGTACTTCAACTTCCGACAAGAAATATTTATTATTTAATAACTAAAGAATTTTTCTATTATAAACCAACTTATGCTAATTTATTTAATTGCTTAAAGGAATTACGAACAAATTGTCTCGAGAGCACTGATGAAAAAGATAAAATTATAGCTATACCCAAGTTAGCTTGTGGATTAGACAAATTAGATTGGGACACAGTTCTCCCTATGATCAAATATATTTTCAAAAATACTGATATTAAAATAATTTGTTATATCGAACCAAGTTCCTAATTCTGAAACTTCGTTACAGATTTTCTTTGTACGCTACCGCTATGGCACAATATACACTGCGACCAATTAATAACACCATAGGCGTGTTCTATCAAGAGCAATCCGGACTCAAAATTTCTAATGACAAGTGGAGTTTATTGGTATATAAAGACATTTCATCTCTAAAAACAACATTCGAAAATAATAATAAAATTTTAGAAAATATGCAATTTATAATTCAACCAAAAGACGTACGAATGGCCGCCTTTCTAAGCGAAGTTAAGTCACATCTCACTTTACTAAATCAACTTTCCGAAAACATTGCGCTCAAATTTGAAGAATTAGCTATTGATGTAAGAAGATATAAAAGAGGTTTAATTAATGGTTTAGGGTCAGTTTGGAAATTTATTACCGGAAATTTAGACGCTTCAGACGGACAGTATTATAACGATTGTATCGACAAAATTAACAGAGACGAACACGAATTAGAAAAATTAATGAAAAAACAAATTTTAGTAACTACTTCAGTTATCAAAAACTTTAACGACTCTATCAACAAATTACAAATTGATGAAATTACTTTTAATAATGACATAAAACAAATCGAAAATTACATTTATAACATTTCTGATAATTTTAATTATTACACTGCAAAATTACAAGTTTTAGAGATGGCCGAAAGACTCCTAGAATCCTATACCTTTATCGAAAGCAATTTAAATGACATTCTAAACTCTATTACTTTTGCAAAGTTACATATTATTCACACGTCAGTTATAACTCCTGAAGACCTGGTTCATCATTTGCAAATAATCGCTCAAACTTTAAACAAAAATAATTTGCCCTTAACTCCTCAACTTCTAAATGTTGCAACTTATCTTGATTTTATAGAACTAAAGGTTTTTCAAACAGAAAATAGACTTGTTTTTATATTAGACATTCCTTTAGTAGAACCTCAATGGTATACTCTTTATAGAATTTATCCTATTCCAATTTTCGACAATAAAACTGGATTTTATCACATGGTATCCACTGATACTAAATTTGTAGCAAAAAGCGATGACCCAACTCTCTATGTAATTCTCTATGATATAAAAAATTGTAAAGAACTAGCATTTGATTTAATAATGTGCAAAGATTTATATCCTACTCCTATTGACTCACATTCAAGATGTGAAGCTCAATTATTAGAGGTAAAAACCCATTTACCTAATACTTGTGACATAGTCACAATTTCAATTGAAAGTTACAATGTACAATTGATTCAAGAGAATCAATGGTTAATAATTTTAAGTGAAATATTTCCTATAACTATTAAGTGCAAAAATCAAAATCCTTTGACTATAATGCTAGACAAAACTTCAATTTTAACGTTAAAATCTGAATGCATTGCTTATATTGGAAGTACTAAAATTCAAACGAAAAATTTAAATAAATCTAATCAAACCTATAAATTTCACCCAATTAATATACCATTTGAATGTTGCAAAGAAACTCCAAATAAACTAAAATATCCTGACTTAAAACCTTTACAACTAAATAAATTTAATTATGACGATTTAAATGTCGCAAAGCATAAATTAGACGAATATGCAAAGGATCTTGATAATATTATTAACGAACCAACTGTAAATAAGTATACGCCAATATTGACATATCTATCCATTGCTTTAATCATACTTTTAATTATTGTGTACTTTTATTTTAAATGTAAAAAGTCTAGGAACATTAAAATAGGCATTATTACTACTAATAACGGAGACGATCCTCCACAACCTCCTAGAACACGAAATCGCGTTTTTCAAAATTTAAGAAAATTTGTTACTGTCAAAAGAAGACCTTCGTATAGATTGGACGAACCTCGCGAAGAAGAAGAAATTGAACTAAATTCTAATACTAAAACATATGCCTAATTTAATGTCAAAATTTGTTAACACAAATTTTTGATATAAGGGGGAAGGTGTTATATCCGACCTCAAGCATCACCTTGATCATAACCTTGTTTTTACCCTTGATTCTGTTTACTGTTGGATATTATGTTCTCATTCTCTATTGTTCAAGATGCTTACTACAAAGATATCATTTTCCATTGTATATTGTTCTAGAATGATTACTAGAACATATCATATTCCTTTTGAGTATTGTTAAAACTTGCTTACTGCAAGAATTGCAGAATTTGATCTTCCCTTTGTCTTTATATTCTTTTCCCATGAGAACCACAACACCTCAGCATAACAGATCTGTATAAATAGGACCTAGTAAAGTAAGAGTGTTAATTCTAGTCTTGTCTGTAGTCTAAGCCGAAACTCTGTAACTCGCGTTACTCAAATAAAAGTTTTTTAAAAAGTCTTCGTCTTCACGTCGCCCGTAACATGTATAATAATAAAGTCGTTAAACTTGAAGAGGCATTTTTAAAAAACTCTACATTCTACCTTTTCAAAAATGCATTTGGGCCTTTTCTGCCCACGTTTTCATACTTAAACAAACGCGCAATATCGAATTCCATTGAGACAAAGACTTAAAAGTACATAAATTACACAAGCTCTTAATAGCCTTTGCCGTTGGTTGTCCACCGCGACATAACTTGTTATACGGTATAATTCATTCATAAAATATAGTTTTTCTTTTTGAGCTTTTGCTGCGCGACCTCAATTTTTTATTACGTGACGCAGGTAGGCTCCTTTTGGAATGAAATATGGGATTTAGATAAGAGATATAATAGAAATACCGGCAATGGAAATAAGATACAGCCCAGGAAAATTGCATAGAAAACGTAATTTGGTCTTGAAATCATGGCAATAAATTGAAGTATTAAAATTAGGAAAAGCAACAATACGTCGTACACTAGCTCCGGTTTTTGTCCCACAAAACAAACTTTCTAAAATATCAGGATCCTAGAATTCACCTCTTGTTATTGTTAACGATATAATTATCTTATTTTATATTTAGGAATGTTTGCAGATTTTCAAGAACTGGTGGATTTGAAATTTATGTTTATTAAACTTACTCGGCTTTAACAAGTGTAATAATTGATTATACCCATTAAATTTAATCAGTTTTTTGCAAGTATTTTATTGTTTAGATACTACATTTTGAAAGAAACAATCCCTTGACTTAGATTGCTTTTTGCGGGTTGCAGTTTCTGTTACACCATTTTCGGTCTGGAAACAAATTAGGTATAATTCGTTGCTACACTTTTAAAATTGCTCGAGATTATCCAACATCATCTTCGCGGTTGTTTGTGCAGCAAAAATGCGAACAGGACTGCAAAACTGTTGCGAAAATGTTAAGACATTTTTGCCCGACCTATCCCAAGAATGAGAATATGTAATAAGTGTTGGCAGCTGCATGCATTTGAAATTACTAACTAACTTAATATATACGCTGTTGTGAGGCGAGCCAAACAACTGCCAATCAAAATAAAATCCAGCTTTATTCCATAGTTGGAGATATGTTCCGTAACGGAGTTTGCTCATAATGTAAATATGAGGATCGAAAAAATGGGGAGGAAGGAGGAGGTTATACAAACGTTACACGGAGAGAACTAAAACGATTAAAATTGTAGAACTAATTTTCAAATGTTGAAAGCATCTTTGTTTATATGGATACTCTAGTCAGCATATCATTTGAGTAAGCAATAGTAGTTTGAATAAGAGTGGTACTTCAGGTACTACAGGTACTACTTCTCGCTATTTTTTCTACAGAAAATATTGTTTTTTTTTATTTCACGTATTTAATTTGGAGGCTATTTAGGGCCCTTTAATAGTTTTTACATACATTTATTTTTTGTGAAACCACTGAAAAATATTGAGTTAGTTTTTGGGGACAAATATTATACCGTCAGATAGTGACAGTCTTAGGTGCCCCATTTTCGCATACAAGCCACGAAGAGGGTTGAAAAATACATCGATGCTGATTAGAATGAAGGGAAATTTACGAATGGCCCATGGGGGATAACATATGGTCTGTTGCCCATATTTTCACGCAAGCCCTGTTCACTAAACGATTAATTAATAGAATCCGGCTTCGGAAAACCAAGGCTTGAGTGTTGCAGGTGGCAAAAGGGTTGAAATAAGGGCGTAATCTTCTAAGGAAAAAATCGAGATTTTGACCGATTTCTCCACACAAGCCCATCGAAAGTATGAAAATGTATATTGTCACTAGCCCGAAAAAAAAATAAAACATATATTATACATAATTAACATATTATACAGTGTGTCCCTGGATGGACTTGACGAGAGGAGAAAAATCTTTATTATCTATTTTTTGACGAAAAGTCACTCTTCATAAAAAGTTCTGCTTGTCAAAAAAATAAAATTGCCATATTAAAATTTTTGATCTGATGTACAGGGGTTAATAAATTAAGAAAACCTGGAAATGCGTCAAGAGAAAACTACCTTTATTTATTACTTTACAGAAAAAAACTATAAAACCAATTTGTTCAGTATCTAAAATAAAGCCTAAATACAAATTTGCAAGTTGAAATTCCAATTGCAATTATCATTCAACCAACATAGCTGCCTCCCACCTCAACACATTTTTTCTACAAGCATGCGGAAAAGTACACTTTTCCGCACGCATTTTAGTTTAGAATAGAAAGTGTCACTTTCCGCACTACTTTTCCGCACTAGTGCGGAAAAGTGACACTTTCTAAACTAAAATGCGTGCGGAAAAGTAAATGCGTGCGGAAAAGTGTCTTACTTTTCCGCACGCTTGTAGAAAAAATAGTGTTCCTAACTCTTGCGGAAAGTGTCTTTTCCACACTCGATTTCTTGGCTGAGCGACGCGTAGCGGAGTTCAGCCAACTGCAATCGCGTGCGGAAAAGTGGCACTTTCCGCACTTGTTAGGAAATATACTATTTCAGTAATTTCTATAAATTTTTCATACACTTTACGTATGATTTCTGGTTCATTAAGTTCATTTATTGCTTCACTTATACGATATTTTAATACTTCCCTGTCGTGCGGCAAGTTGATTTAGCCGCACAAAACCATTAAATAATATTATTCAAAATAATAAAAATTTGAAATTCAAACTTGAAAATTTGTATTTAGGCTTTATTTTAGATACTAAACAAATTTGTTTTATATTTTTTCTGTGAAGTAATAAATAAAGGTAGTTTTCTCTTGACACATTTCAGGTTTCCTTAATTTATTAACCACCTGTACATCAAATCAAAAATTTTAATATGGCAATTTTATTTTTTTAACAAGCAGTACTTTTTTATGAAGAGTGACTTTTTGTCGAAAAAATAGATAATAAAGAATTTTCTCCCCTCGTCAAGTCCATCCGGGGACACACTGTATATATTATATAATAATATAAATAAGTATGTTATCCCCAGCGGCCACTCGCAAATTTCCCTTCATTCTACTCAGCATCGATGTACTTTTCAACCCCCTTCGAGGATTGTATGCGAAAATGGGGCACCTAAATCTGTCACTATCTGACGGTCTATATGTCAAGAGGAAGATAAATTCTTTATAGATTTTCATATGAACTATTCCAGAGATGTTTCACTTACTAGATAAACTTCGGCATATTCTGTTACGCAAACATTTGCTTTGGAAGTTGGTAATAAAATAGGTCTTTGATGTGCACTCTGGTTCCTTTGCTTCTGCGTGGTAGAACCTGTGTGTTACCTAGCATACAACCAAAGGTCAAAATGACAATAAATGTGACCAAAATACACTTTAAATTATTGGCCCCACAGACTAATCTGTAACCACATGCTATTCGAGCATTAAAATTGTCGAGAGGGGATTAAAAACCTTCAAAATCATTCATTATTTTTCTTGGTTGCAATCAACATCATTACGTATTTTAGATTACCTATTTGGAGGAGAAATATGTCCAATACACATATTAAATCGCAGTTTTTAAGTGCCACTCAATATTTGTCTCAGCAATTTACAGCAATTATAAAAATGATTTCATTGAAGACTATTCAAAGACAAAAAAACTTAGGGCAATGCTCACTTAATACGTGAACAAAATAATGAACGTCTCACGGATGACCTTTCCTGAATATTTCTCGTTTCGAGTTTGATAATTTGCTGCGGAGGCCTTACAGAAGAGTTTTTTTGCCACATATTTAATAACATCTGGTTTGGTAAACGCCCGTCTGGCGTGATCAAGAACAATAGATTTCGCGATAATAATAATTATTATTGACCTCACAAAAAATATATTATGTTTTGACGGCAGTTTATTCGCTGCTGGCATGCTGGATCTTCCGAGAAGTGTGCTATGTTGTAACTGCGATCGCAATTAGAGATAGCCAGATATATTTGATTCTTGTGCAGAGTAGGAAAAAATATTCTTCCCGGTGTAGAGCGATTAATAATTGAGAGTTTAAGTGTTGAGATTATATGGATCGCTTTGTAATATACGAGTTAGTTACAACATATTCCGTCGAGTGAAGTTTGTACAAAATGGAGAAAAGCTAGTTTTCAAATTTTATTAAATATGACTGCCTAAGACATATTCCGGGTAGGAATAGGCGACACCTACCTTTACCTTGATTTATTACGTTTCTTCTTTTCTCTGAACTTAAGGATGCTGCCACATTTGTAGTTTCTGGTGGTATTGATGCAAAATCCTCTGGTAGTGACAAATATTCGAATGTATGTGCTTGGTTGTCCGCGTTTGCTTGTGGACACTCGAGAATTCTAAGAGCTCAGATAAATTCGGCTCTATACAGGGTGTTAGTAAATAAGTGCGATAAACTTTAAGGGGTGATTCTACATGAAAAAATAATGACAGTTTGCTATATAAACGTAGGTCCGCAAATGCTTCGTTTCCCATATACAGGGAGTCAAAGTTAAAAAAAAAAGATAATTTATTTATTGTTATAGCTATGCGCACCTAACTAAAAATGTTTTATTCGAGATATTTTTATTTTCATTTGTTGTTTTGATTTATTGTTGCTGTATAGGACAGGTTTTTGATATTGTTAAATACGCGTTATGTTGTTTTATTTTTTTGCATAAAAATGGCGGCCCCTGTGAAAAAAAGGCAAGAGAGCTTTTTTGTCACTAATTAAACTAGGATTTTAAAAATAATTTTTATATTAAATTATCTCAGTTTCCTATCATTTATTTTCTTAAAAATATCGAGGCCATTACCCCTATGCACGCCACTGATTAACATAAAATTTTTAATCGGGTGTCAAAAAATGCGCTTTCTAGTCCTCTTAAACCCACCAAATTTCATTTGAATATCTTAATCCGTTTCAGCGCAATAAATAAATTATCATTTTTTTTAACATTGACTCCCTGTATATCGGAAACGAAGCATTTGCGGACCTACGTTTATATAGCAAACTGTAATTATTTTTATTTACAACCACGTATGTAATGTTGACATTTCTGACTTTTTAGAAGTTTGAAAGTGTCAATTTTTTTACTTTTAAAGTTAACCTCGGCGCTTCGCACCTCGGTTAACTATTTAATCTCTCGACAGTAATGAAACACTTCCCACCTCGGTGTGTAATATACTATTTCATGTAGAATCTCCCCTTAAAGTTTGTCGCACTTATTTACTAACACCCTGTATATTATATATTTTTTTAGGTTGACCTAAGAGAAGAGTGTCACTACTATTTCGATTGAGTGATTATTCCATGGCTAGCTATGAATTTTTTAAAGCTGTGAATTTTCAGAATACTATATTAGGAATTCTTTTACTAAGAATATGACTCCCTGGCAGGGGCGTGCAGTCCATGGAAGCAAGGGAAGCAGTGCTTCCCCTAAACCAAAACAATGTAAAATAATAAAATGTAATTTTTGAATTTTTAAACAGGAAGCAATTAGTTTAGTTACCTAGGTATATCAAAAAGGCTAAAAATTATCTTATATATCATATATCAAACCTACAATATGTTATGTCTATAGCAAATGCGGCGTTGACTCCGACTGCGCCCATCCTACCGGGGTACAATGTAAGCTATGCCAGCCGCTAGCTTTTCTGTAGCGTTCGAGAGTCGAGAGGTTATTGAACTTTCCACCTCCACAGTACTGGCTGACGCGAATGAGAACGCGTGTTTTAAGCGTGCGTGGAAGCTATCGTTGCAGTAGGTTCTTTGTTTAGTTTAGTTGGTTTTGATATCTGCGTTGGTGCGTCGCGCGTGTCGTATCTCGGGCGATATGGAAGACAATACGGACATGGACATGCAAATACCGTCAACTTCGGCTGTCGGGAATGACGTTGAAAATGTTAACCTTGGGCAATTAAGTAAGAGTGTGTGTGAATGTGTAGTGTCGTAGTGTGTGCCTTAATAATAAAGGGATTGTCATCATTAAACTTTGCGGATAAGCTTCAATTAATTACTAACGGAAGGGCCAAACCCCCTATGAAAAATTTAACCACAAAAATGAATGAATGACTTTCACAGATATCGCTGTTGTCTATTGAGAATATACTTCTCCAGAACATGTTAGAGCATCGACGTTTTTATGATGACGTTATTGACGAATTCGCAAAAAGTGATCGAAGAATTGAATTACATTACAAATATGTAAGTTTTGAAACATTGCTTCCCTTACTTAAAATGTCACCGCACGCCCCTGCTCCCCGGTATCATTTAACACCGTATAGGTACCAAATTTCACAAAAAAAGCGATCGGTTTTCTTTTCATAAAGGTTTTACTGCAACAGAAACTGTCACCCAAGTTAAGGAGTTTATCGTATAAGATGTCAAGCATTAAAACATAGACAAAGTACATGAAAACGTATTTTCTTTGTTTTGTTTTCACCATCTATAGCTACGCGTGTTTTCCCCGATTAATCACTGACTTTGTAGCTTCAATAATAACAAAGTTAGTAATAGTGCCGACTATCTCCGTTGTTACTAACTATTTTGATTTTTGAAAAATCCAAATAAAATTTCAAACAAAATGAAAAAATAACAATAAAATGGTACACTTGGGCTTGAGACCGTCCTGAATAAGAAATAATTATTGTCTAAAAAAATCGCTAAAAATACCTACTTCTCGACTTTTCAATCTAAGACCCAAAGTTCGGGCCTTGACATAGATTTTTAAAATAACTAGTGGTAGATAAACTCTGTATATTTAGCACTTTCTGTCATACTATCAATAATATTCTGTTTTTATTCGTCCGTAAAGTGTATAATAATTTATTACCTTCTGGAATGTCAAAGCGGAAGTATATAATGGTCTACAGAAAGACCGCTCTCAATTAAATCTGCGTTCAGCAATTTTTAGGTAGTTTCTACGTAAATTAAAATGAAAATCAGGCAATTTTATAAAGCGGTTAAAATGAGAACACTGCACTAATGAACAGGGAATAAAAATAATGAGAGTAGGTACAAAAAATGTTACAAACTACATAATATAAAATTTGGATTTAATATTTTTTTCCTACTGCCTTGGGAAACGTGAATTTGAAATTTGTTTTAAGCACATTATTTCAGTTTGATTCTACATATAACACTATACAGGTACTAATATGAAACACGAAGACTGTAAACTGCACCTATAAATTTAAATCTCCAACTACCTGATAAATTAATATTAATAAACAATGTCCGTTTGAGCCAGTGCCCGGCCCCCATTCGTCTTGTACCGAATAATTTATTGTTAAATAATTGTTGCATTACCAGGAGAATTTATTACCGCAGATTATTATTTATATTACACATTTACGGAATCCGATCATGACCTTAACTTAAGAATGCACACCTTTTTGTCTGGTAATCTAGATCCTATTCGGGGAACCATACACTCATTTTTATGTTTTTTATTTTGCAGTAAGTAACGTGAGATTTGTCTGGATTGACATAAGACTCGCCAAGTGCCAAACTTCGGACATACTAAATTATAAATTATCAAATCCAACATTCCAAATGGCAATCAAGAATTTAAGCTGTTAGTTGTTTGGCTCGTAGTTCATCAATCTTGTAAATCTATAGATTAATTAGGTAATAATTATTTTGGAAAGAATTCGATTCGCAATATTTTAAATTTAGAGATTACGGAAAATAATTACAAGTTATCAATCTGTGTGAACATGCGAAATACCGAAAAAAGTGCGAGAAAAACCTGTTTGGACGTTCAATTAAAATCGCATTTAAATTAATAACTCTTTTCACAAGAAGTACTAATGATATAGGCGGAAAAAGCAATCGCATAAAAAACAATACGGTAGCATCTATACACATATTCCTGGAGATTTCGACACGACTAAAGAATACAACTCAAGGTTAATTCTCGGATAAATACCTGTCAAATTACAGTTTGTATTCACTTACGCGTTCCATAAATCATTTCCTTATTGTTATTAACTATCATTTAGTGCAGCATGGGAAAAATAATAGCTACAATAAAACGATTATTTCAAACCGTAAAATACATATTTTGGGAGATGACCAAGGGCGATGATCTGGTTTCGACCAAATCCGTGTTGCTACAGATTTCCATGAATCAACGAGCAAACGATGGTGGTCTTGTTTTACAAACAGGATGGGGCTTACGGGCAACGGTGACGTAACTTGGGTAATTTGTTGGAGAGGCGTACCGCGCGAGATTAAGTCAACGCGAGGTGTCGTGAATGCTTAATAGGAGTGTCGGTTCGGTGTTTCCTTATACGTTATTTTTAGACAATAATTAACGGAACAAATGGGATTTTTTTCTTAGCGGTATTGTAGATAGCGATTATTTATTTAATGGGATCTCACGTGCTCGAATCAAATCCAATTAATAGTTATTTACCCAACAAGTGTATTAATAAGGCCTACCAACGATCGAGATCGGTAATTGCCATTTAAGACAGGAGTTATTTACAACATTTTTCCGTCGACTGTGCTTTAAATAACATAGAGAGAATATACGGCCTTCATTGTTTATTTAATAATTATATTAAGTAACTACAAATTTAATTATTCATATTAATTTGCATCATTAGATTTCGGTATTTATATTTATGTTAGAAATATTACAATTACAAAATTTGATAGAAGGTAGAGTCGAATTATTAATACCTAGTTGTATGACGTTCTGAATTTAAATATAGGTTTAAATCATTTAGGACAGGAGGTATTTCGGCGCTGGCGCTATAAAATTCGGTCAGCAGCAGCTTATAGTAAATAGTTATTACTTAGAAAAAGTTGTTTTTAATAAAAAAAAAAAGAATTCTAATTTTCAGCGAAAACGACTAACGAAAACTCATTTATTGAAAACCCTAATGATGTACAGTTGTCATCAGAGGAAACCGAACGCTAAAAATCCATTTCCTTGATATATTTGGATTCTGTTCTGACATTTGGCAATATCAAATTCGTCGGTCGCTTCGTCTCTTGGTCTGAGCATGGATCCATTTGTTGAATGGATTTTGGGTATTATTACTCTAAAAGTCCCAAGAAAATGGCTTTACGTCGTTCGGTTTCATCTGACGCCAACTGTACCAATCTCGGCCTTATCTACTTATTTTCTGTTGCAATTAAAAAGTACTTAAAAAACTATAGAATCTAGTTCGCTTCACTTTTAATTGTGAAGAACATTTACACCTAAAAAATTAGGGTATAATGATTGTCTTCTGTTGAATATTCTCCTTTTTATTTTTTTATAGACGCTATATAGCCACATATTAGAGCAATATTAAGGTTAATTTTTTAACTTCAAATTTCCATGGCACACTTTGCTATCCGTAGAAATTCATTAAAATGTGATTTTTTGACCTTAAATTTATTTTTTCGGAAATTTTTTATTTTTTGATTTTGATAAAACTTTGGATTTGCGATTTTTGGTTCATTCTAAACAACTTTTTTTTAGTAAATTTTTTGATAAAAAAATGCCTAATATGATTTCTTGAATTTTGGGGGTATAAAAAATGTCGCAGTTAGCCAGGTGTTTGGTTTTCAAAACAACTGGAAGGTGTGTCGAATGGTATTTTCAGAGACCTATCTAACAAAAAAAAGTTTTTCAAAATCGGAGCAAAAGTAACAATTTTACAGAGGTGTCTCCATTCCAAACGGGCCACACTGTATATAGTAGAAAATAAGAAAACTTTTTCTTTAAAAAAAAAACAGCGTATCGAAATACATTTTTGGGAGTAACTTTTATGCCCAAAAATCATTTTCTTATATATTTTCGACGAATCTCCAAAAATAAAGGTATAGGTACTTTACTCTTATACAGGGTGAGTAAAAAGCATGGAAGGTGTTTCAACAAGATTTAGACATATTTCTTGCCATAAATTGACAACATTCAAATTTTTCTTGGCGTAAACAATTTCGTTGCTACGACGACCAACATTTTTGTTAATGGCATTGTATGATTTTCTTCGCATTTATGGAAAGACAAGACCTATTTCTGGATACGTCAGTATACAATTTTAATGGGGTACCATAAAAGAAATTAATTTCCCTAAAAATCACTTCCTTCGGTTGGACTTCATTGATCCAGTTATCAAATTAGCCATTATCAAATGAAATGTCAAATATATGCTAAGAGACTATAAAAATGCATTTTTAAAAATTAAAAACGTTCACCGTACACAAATTGCACGTTCCTGGTTGGTTTATTTTTTTATGCGAACATTAAATGCTTTGAACATTTTGGTGGAAACCCGAAGAAGAGGTTGGCGAGGAAATTCTGCGAACCACGAAGCATTACCCATATTATATGTACACATTTCATGAAAGATAATAAATAGTAACAGGTCGGTACTGTGTTGACCTTGCGTGCGCGCGACGTGCACTAAATCAGGCACGGGCAGAGAGCTGGCAAAATCTCCGATTTCCAATGTCATGCGAGGGCGATTTTTCCACATGCGGGAAAACGCTCGAGCAGGATCTTGCCGCAACGCGTCCTTTGACAGGAAATACCCCAGCTGGAGCGGACCAAGAATTATTCATACGTAATTGTAATGATCGATCGATCATAAGTTACTTTCGCTACAATGGTTTAGCTATATAAATATATATAAATATATTGTTATATACAACATGTATGCCCCCATATCAATTCTTAAACGTTTTAGATAAATTTTATTTGTGAAAAAATAAAATGCACAAGTAAAAGCTAATTAAATTTTATACAGTACTTCTAGTTTTTAAATTTACTGAAATAAAAATAGAGATTATGCCTAAAAAATAAAATGAAGATGATAGAATACAAAAAATATTAATAAAAAAAGAATTTTAATTTTTAGAAAAAAATGAAAAAATTTAGAAAGTCCTATACTCACTCAATTTATAAAGTCCTCACTCACCCAAAATATCTCGGCTATTTTTTGGCACAAAAAATCGGTGGCTTGTGCGATCCTTAGCCCTTCCAGGCGGCCTTCTTATGTCATGATGAAAATTGTTTTCCATGGCCATCCACGAAAACTAAGGCCAAAAATCGGAAAAATTGGAAATATTGAAACTGCTGTAACTTTTTTATTTTTTTAAATATAGCAAACAGTTTAACAGGAAAATTGTTTGCAAGAACCGACACAATTTACGTATATGATATTAGTTTTATCGTATGGGATACCGTAAAATTTGTACCCTCTTGGGGCTTGAAAATTAAATTATTTGTAAAAATATTTAATTATGTGTGTTTTGTAAAGCAAAATGTCCCATTCAATTTGAAGTGCCATACTTTCCCGTTTGTTCTGTAGTTACTTAAAAAAATTAAGAACAAATATTGGTACTATTTGTGGTTGACATAAGATCTAGTTACCCATGAAAATAAATATGCAATGAAAGCGTTGCAACGTTAGTAATGACATCCCTATATTTACCTAAGCTCCTCAAAATGTGTAATACTAAAAATGAAATATGCAACAGCTGAAATGCAGATGCTGAAAAGGTTCAATATTGAAGAATGTGAGGTGTTGTTTGTTGTGAAAAGTAGGTGTAAATACTAGGTATTCCCTGAGCATTTATTGTATTGTAACAGTAGGTAAGACATTTATTATTTCATTTTTAGGGATAATTGCTATGGCATTACCTGTTAAGTGTTACGTTAAATTGAAAATATTAAGTATTTTTAATTTATTTTCATAACAGGCAATAATGTCTTCGAGTTTCGCATTTTTATTATTTCAAATAAAAATTCTAGATTACCTATTCGACATTCGATGAAGTTTATAAAAACCGCTTTATTTTCAAAATTTGAAAGCCTACTATGCCTACTTTAATTTAGCGTCATAGTCGATTATTTATTTTCATAGGTAACTAGACCTTCTGCCAATCACAAATATTACAAATAATTTTTCTTAATTTCCTAAGTAAATACAGAACAAACTGGCAAGTGTGACATATTAAATTAAATGGGATATTTTGCTTTATAAAAAATGCGTCAATAATTTTTTTCCAGATAATTTAATTTTTGATCACAAGAGAGCCCAAAGCTAGTCATATCTAATATTTCAAAATTGATACAATAGTTGTATTCTCACAGTTGTTGCAAACAATTTTCTAATTAAATTTTTTTCTGTATCTCTAGAAATATAAAAATTGCAGCGGTTTAAAAATTTTGATATATTTTTTTGGCCATAGTTTTCCTAGGTGGTCATGAATACCAACTTTCATCATAACAAAAGAAGGCCGCTCAGAAGAGCTATCGATCGCACCCGCCACCGATTTTTGTTGTCAAAAAATAGGAGAGATATTTTGAGTGAGCCACTTATATAAGCCACCCTGTATAATATAGTGTGTCCTTGGATTGGTATCGGAACAGGTAATAAAGTAATTGAAAAAAAAAAAATCAATAGGCATTGCCTTTTTTGTTTCTTTTGTTTTTGGATTTGGATTTTGTACAAGTTACGCTTTTTTTGAAAACTGCAAACAATAGATATTTTGTCTAATGGTTTTTTGTATTTACAATAAATTTTTTAACTCTAATGTTAAATAATATTATAATGTATACTTTATTTACAATTCCTAAGGTAGGTACTGCAGGCCTACACATCACAAGCACCGTGTGTCTCAGACTGAAGGAATTTATTTTGAAGGAATTTTGTGCATAATGTTTAATTAACTTGCAGGTATTGTAGGTATCGTCAAATAATGATATGACATTTAACTACAGAACATAGAAATTCAAATTTTTATTAATATCTACTAATAAAAATAAACAAGTAGTAGTAACTTTTTCTTTGAAAAATTCTTTGAGAATTACATCGGTTATGAAAAAACAAGCAAATGCGATAGAAACGTAGAATAGAAAATCGTTCAGTAGACGTTATTGACGTTCAGATCGCAAGATAGCTCTTATATTATCTTATATTCATGAATTTTCTGAATGAATTTTCTGCGAAATGTAAAAAAGAAACCAATATTTTCAAAAGTGTATTAAAACCCCTTGTTAACGGCGTTCACTAGATCAGCTGTTAAGCTCGCGCGTCGAGGCTACCGACCTCGGTGCGCGGAGTTGCCAATTGCACAACATATCGTAAATTTACTTTTTTTTGCACCTTTCTCCAGATATTTCAAAAAATTTATGCCTAGTCTACGTGAATTGAATTTATTAACTTTTTGATTTGTCAATGTCAATTGGTGGGTGTGTAATTGGGAGTAGAGGGACCTCTTAGTTTACCACAACGGATGTACGTTGTTGGCAGAGACTGCGGTAGCAGACAAAACACAAAACTAAGCAAAGCACAAAATGTTCAAATATGCATCACAATTAAAACACTCCATCACTGTTTACTTTAAACTTTAATCCATAGGTTCATGGAATGCCTGGCGAATTGCGGAACTCTACACGCCACAGTCGATATTATTGTTCATTCCTACCACATGCTGCCGCCACCACCCGATCATTGCTTTTATTTTGGGAATAGTTACTCGACCGCAGTTACTTCACATCAACGAAACTCAGGGGACGCTAAATTCACTTTAACGTACGACTAAAACGAATTGTGACTACTTTTTAAGAATACCTTGAAACAATTTTACTGGTATGAATTAGCTGCGGTTGAGTAACTATTCACAGGAACAATCTTCCTATACTTTCCGAGATGAGTGCCATCGCGAATCTATACGGCATAGCTCGAACTTTCCTTCCCGTATAATTCATCTGTATTGAATTACCGGCGAATCCAACGATATATAAGAATAGATACATTACCAAAGGCAACTTGTTTTGTTTCATGATTTTAAAAAGATGTTATTGTTGGCACATTCAAGGTTTCCAGTTTTTTGCTACGATTTAGATTATTTTGTAAATATAAGTATCTCAAAGCATACCTATATACGACATGCAAGTCTATCAAACAACTATTTATTATACATTACAAAATAGGAAAGACTGAATTTAAACAATGCCAATGTAAACAAATTACCTCGTCTTCTCCCCCCCCCCCCCCCCCCCGACCCGCTAATGCAGAAGCAAAATGAAACCGTGTTATTTGTATTACCGCGAGTCATCTATTCTCGGGCAATTTTGATACAAATAATGTGTGTGCGGAAATTCGGGAAAAGACCTCAAGCAAATACACTGGTATTTATGATCTAAATACACCATTTTCTTAAGATGTTTGAAGTGTTATAAAGCCTGCCCTTTGTAGAATCAAGACTGAATACACCAATAATGCAGATGAAAGGTAGGTAAATCTTATTTCTTCAGTTTCACCTTCCACAAAAAAAAGTTGAAATGTGACAATATAGCTCTCCAGTGCCAACCTTGACGGTTGATATTGAAGCAGAAGCGTCGAGTTACTGGGTATTAAGGTTCATTTGCCCATGTTTTAAAAATTCTTTCGCATTTTCCTTGTTAGTATACCTCCCCCACTGTCTGGTTAGTAGTATATTATCAAAGATCATAATATTCGAGATTATGATCTTTGATATTATTCAACGAGTAAGTAATGATGGTTATTACACACGAAAATAAAGTTTGCAACACGAGCGTTAGCAAGTGTTGTAATTTATTGAAGTGAGTAATAACGAGTTAAATACTATATTTTTAAATTAAATACTATATTTTTTCTACTGCCATAACAGCGAATAAAATTTGTTTACGTATAAGTATAATATATGGATCACACATAATATCAAGATTACGTCTCTATCTTAAATTTTCGAAGATAAGTATGTGATGATTTAGCGTAATTGTACTTCTTAGCATTGAATAATGCGACCATAAGGACGATGCTTTGTATTTTTCGACAATTCTTCGAAGTATACAAGAATACTTTCGGAAAATGATTGTGTGTGTGTTTTTTGCTACTTTATTCCATGAACTGTTTATATACCAATTCGTACTTTTTCCTCGATTTTTCGGGTAACAAATTAAGTGAAGCCTCTTTCGCCGCATTTTGTATTTCGGGAGGAGTGCTTATTTTGGTGTCTTCGTCACTAGAACTCATGTTAAACAGGAAAGAGTTAAAAATTCCGTTTGACAACTTCAACTAATTTATTATGGAAGCTTCCCTGTCAATCAAGGCATACGTGATTGTTGTGATTTTATTGGAACAAAATT
Organism: Pseudeuparius sepicola; assembly: GCA_963920635.1. Classification (NCBI taxonomy): domain Eukaryota; kingdom Metazoa; phylum Arthropoda; class Insecta; order Coleoptera; family Anthribidae; genus Pseudeuparius; species Pseudeuparius sepicola. Next base: position 117,614,089 of record OY987299.1, on the reverse strand, counting down.
ACTCAGATTGCAAAAAAATGTGATTTACTTAATTTGTTGGTTCATAGCCCGTGAGTAATGGCCATTACTCACGGGTCATTACTCACGGGAGGAGTAATAAGTCTTATTCGTTTTTTAAAAGAACCCATATAAAGGACAAATTACTAAATGGCCGTAGAAAAAATTGTTTACATCATGACTGAATCACCCTGTATATACATATTCTCGACCAGTTTGCAGTTTACTTTGAGAACTTGGGAAGATCATCTCAGTTTTTTTTTGTTTCGCCAACTGAGTTATTATTGCAAAAAAAAATACCAACATCCCAGAAACTATTATATTACTCACTATTGGAATTTACAGATAATAAACGTCACCATTTCAAAATTTATGGCAAACGACCGTGTAAAGAAGGCGAATAGTGACGCGCGCGCCTTGAGAAAAATTATCCAAACTTTCGTGTTGACGACGAAACTGAAGAAAAAAAAATGCACCGTTCAAGGATAAACGTATGTGGATGTTCCGTTTTGGCCGTAAAACGGTTCGGATTTTTCGTCGTATAAACGATTATTTTGCAATAAAACCGGAGGTCTTCGGATTTTTTAATCGGAATAGCCTTTGGTCGCCAGGGGCCAGACCATTCAAAAATGTGAATTTAAAGATAAAAGGGAATTTTTAGGTACAGGCCAAAAATGTTCGGAGTTTATAACGAGATTTACGAGGAGCGAGATTCGAATTTAATACAATTTCTAGTCATAAATGTTCTCCGCAGACACAAAGTCATATTTAATACTACAAAAGTCACATACAGTGTACATAAAGTAAGGAATAATAGTAGATTCTGTAATGAGGTTAGAATGAAAAAATTCAATACGAGTGGAAGATTCCGAACGTGAGCGTTAGCGAGTATGTGAGGAACCACGAGTATCGAATTTTTTCATTCTAACCGAGTAACAGACTGTATTTTCTCCACGACCATTCGTAAATGTAATTATTCTCTACGACCAGAAAGTCAAAAAACAATTAAATTAAATTTGAACAAAACAAGCAGGTTCTCACTTATATTATTTGCACAATTTGTAATTTCAGGTGGAGTATTATCAAATTCCATATCAAAATCACTCGATTTTCCACTCATTTTATTTAACTTAAAACACGTTCGAAAATACTTATTATGACGCGCACCTCCACGCCACTATTGTTGACAGCGAGGTTGACAGTCTTGAAATCCATGGCACTCTATGCTGTGTTTAGTTCGATTAGCGTATATTCATTCATTGTCTTGTTATGGAATGAAAATATCTAAAATAATGCAATGATTTATTATTATTAGTACGAAATATTAGTATCCCTATTATTATATTGTTTATTTATGTGCAATAGATTACAAAAATTATATTAAGATCCTGGAAATACATGCAAAACACTCGAGAAGCAAGTATTTAAGAATAAATCATCTCGCTCTAGAGTGAGAATTTTTAAGTTCTATTATTAAAAATGATTTTAGAATACTTATATTCATGAATGGTCGTGGAGAAAATCATTTTCTCGAAGAGGACTTAAAGCTATTAGATTTTTTCTGTGTATCCTTCTTAAAAACGTCACATGAAAAACAGACCAGACAATACCGAGGAATTAAAAACTAGGATTCGAAAGGAATGAAACACTATTTCCCAAGAAACTGTCAGTAAAGTAAAACGTTGGAAAGGACTCGTTTGAACACTCAAGTATCTAGATTCTTTCCATGACAAAAATTTTAACGTACATACAGACAATAAATAATATGCGCTATTAAATGGCACACTCAAAAATATAGGTTGTCATTTGAAAAAATTGCCGATGACGTCACATCCGGAACAGTGATGATATAACAAATGCGAGTACAGCATTCAAATAATATGCGCTTTTTACAACAAAAATTGACGTGTGCGACGACTTCTCCGAAATAATACTTTTCCTTTTCAAGAAAATGAATTTATTTATTTGCTTTATGTACTCCCTGTATTTGTTAACATATACAAATCCATCTTTGCACACCAATACTTTGAGTGGTCCTGTTCGCCATTCAAATGTTTTGAGGGGATTCCATGGCACATTACTCGCCAGATGCTTTTAAAATTTCCTCTTTTGCCCAACTTTGGTACCCTGTAGAATAGAACTTCCTGTATATTTTTTGATCAAATTTGGCATATTATGGGGGTTTTGAGGTGTCCCGATTAACTCTGTGATGTCAGATTTTAAATGAAAAAATCGCTGAGTAGGTTTGCGAAATTTCGAAAGTCGAGGCCTACTTTGATTTTTTGGCATTTTTTCCCACTTTTCTTTAGAAAAGTGCACTTTGTGTAGCTTTCACATTAAAATGTTATTAAGAAAACTTGTTCAGAATGAAAAACTGAGTAGGTTTGCGAAATTTCGAAAGTCTAGGCCTACTTTGCACAAAAATCAAAGTAGACCTAGGCTTTTGAATTTTTCACACCTATCCAGTTTTTCTTTGTGAACAAGTTTTCTCAATAACATTTTAATGTGAAAGCTACACAAAGTGCACTTTTCTAAAGAAAAGTGGGAAAAAATTCCAAAAGTCAAAGTTGGCCTAGACTTTCGAAATTTCGCAAACCTACTCAGTTCTTCATTCTGAACATGTTTCCTTAATAACATTTTATCGTAAAACCTACAGAAAGGGCACTTTACTGATGTGGAAAATTAGTTTTTTCAAAATTCCCAAGGCATACGTGATTTTTCGAAACTAAAATTACGTCACAAATTAGTTTCAAACCAAGCAGAGCTGATCCCCAAAAGGTCAAATTTCAACTAGAAAATTTTTTGTCATTTACACCCCACGTGCACTCAATCCGTGGACACACTGTATGTTTAAAAGTAGACACCGTGTATGTTAAGTAATATGCAGGTATATTACTTAAGTTTCATGAAATTGGGAATATTGTCCGCTTAACAAAAAAAATGGGGTTTTCACATTTGAATTTGACATGCACGTACATTGACTTAATAGACATATTTTTATACTTAATTGTTGCTTTTGTCTTACAATAAATACCTAAAGACATAGCAAAGTTACAATGAAGAGATACTTGGATCGTACCATTGTGTCATTACAGAGGAATTCCTAAAAAAGGCGAATTCCAGAGGAACCAGTCAATTCCAATGTCACAACTCTTGAGTGATTGCAGAGCGGCATTCTTTTTTGTAAGCATATACAGTATTTACAAATGCGATTAAGTCGTTAAGGCATATAATCTTCGAAATGCCCACAAAATAACCGGAAAAGGCGTGCCTCAACTTAAAATTGCTTGATTGCACCGAAGTCCTTTCCGTTATTTTTAGAACCGTTTCGAGTATATTTTTTTAATGGGCTAACTTTTGTCAGTACACAAAGTGGAGTTGCTATCTACATAGCTATTAGGTACCATGGACGTCCTTCTTTTGCCACAAATAAAGTTTCTGTACCAAACTGGGAAAAAAAATTGGAAAAAAGTTGCTGTATACCTAACTGGAAAAATTATTGGAAAAAATCCAAAGAATGCTTTTTTTTAAACCTAAGTTATTTTTTTATTTCTGTTCTTCTAAACAATGTCATCAGATTTGAAGTATCGACTATGACCAAATATATGGATAAATAATAAAAATTAATTTGAGTTGTCACACTTGCTTGTTTGTTTTATATTTTATACTACAGAAAAATGAGAAAATATTATTACTTATTCGCCGAGGTGAGGATGTTCGAAGTATCGCTAACTATTTTTAAATTGAATCAAGTAACTCTCACGCCTGTCGTAAATAAGGCACTGTTCGATGACGTTCCCCGAAATAATGCGATTGGTCTTTAGGCCTCAAAATATCATGCGCGCCTGACAACAGGGATGTACTCGATCGCAAGTGTATTTATGCGGTTTTACCTTGTTTTCACACGCGTCTAAGCTATTTAGACACTGCCACAAATAATTGTATCGATGTTTTGAACTATTTTAATGAAGTCATTAATTTTTATTGATATCATTATTAATATTATTATCAACAATTATTGTTGATATAAGATTTAGTTAAATAGCGTTAGCTATGGATTGTATATGCAGGGTGTTAATAACGCATATCAAGGGAAGATTAGTGGTTCGATTAAAAAAATCATATGATTTCCCATTGGAGATACAATAAGAAAAAGACAACAATAGTTGTCCTAGCTGGTTGCAATTGTGTTATTTAACGGTAGTAAAATAACTTTATTAATTCAATCATAAAATTCGTTTTTGCCTTGAAACGCTGACAGATAGGGGAAAAAGTCAAAAGAGGACTTTGCAGAGAATTTTATGGTTTATCCAAAAATTTAATAAAATGCTGTATTACACTGGGCCGTACAATTTAAGTAATGTCGATCTCTCGTAACTACGCCACTGGCAGCCGCAGAAGACTGGCACTTCATTTAGACCTAGCGACTACTAAATGGCAGCGATAAATTCATTTACAGAAAAGTTATTTAACATTTTCGATATTTTTCTGGAAATTTCAACATCCTGTGTCTCAAACAAAAAGTAAGCTCTTAAGGAACTATGTTCATATGAACTTTTTTTCTTAAAATCGACCCAGGAATCTTCCCTTGAAATTTTGTGGCATACTTTATTAACGGGTATGGGTTACTTAATGATACAGTTTACTTCACTGCCCCCCAAAATATAAATTGAGAATACCTGCATGTGTAAATATGAAGCAGCTGTAATGTTGAAATGCTGAAGAATTTGGCGTTGTTTGTTATAAAAAAATAAGTGTGAAAAGCGGGCGGTCGCTTAGACAATTTTTTTATTGTATAATAGTACGATTTCGTATTATCGACACAGTTTTAGAATTACTATGGGATTGCTTCGTAAGTGTTGCGTTAATTGAAAATATTAACTATTTTTAATTTATTTGCATAATAGACAATAATGCTAATTACATGTTACAGATTCTTTTATTTATTATTTATTTTATTTGGTTAGTACGCGACTAACAAATATTATATTTGCACAAATAATAATATTTTTGTTTTCTTTTGGATCACAGTTTTCACAACTGGCCGTGGATCGCAACTTGGTGACATAATAATAATAATAATAATAATAATTCCGACCATAATAGCAGATAAAACAATAGAAGGGTCACTCCGATCGCCGTTACCCCTTGCCTCTCGTCCCCGCTGAAATATTACGCAAGGCGCAGTTCATGTACACAGTCCAGGTCGGCGGGAGGTAATGGTGAGGGCGACGGGAACTAAGCGCTTCCTTTGGAGAAACGAATCGCAAGTTATAAAAAATAAACGATTTTTCTTTAAATTTTAACATCCTGTATCTCGAAAACGATTAGTTTCTCAGCATATGTTTATATGAACTTTTTTTCATATTTTGAGGTGCTTAATGCACTGACGAAGTTGTCAGAATAAAAACTAATCGCGCTGTATATACGGTGATAAATAGCTTGGCAATAGCAATAGCTGCTGCCGATTTTTTCGGACAAAATTTATACAGGGCGAGTTTTTTTCGATGCCCACTATGGGGATCTCGGAAACTAGCAGAGCTAGAACAAAGGTTAAATGGGGAAAGAATTGCAGTTCTGAATGCTCAATCTAATGCCCCTTTTGGATTTTTAAAAAAGTTCATGGCTCACTAGTTATTTTGAAAATAGTGATTTTTTGCTATTTCATCAGATCTTTGTAGCTCCGTTATTTCTGATTACACAGAAAAACTGCAGAGACAAAAATTGTAGATAATTTTGGGCTTAATAAGATAATCTAATCCATTTTTTTATGTTGTTTGTGATTTTTGAGATATGACATAAACTTGTGTTTTTTTAATGTAAATCATAGTTGGCTGTGGCTTTATAAAATCGGCCATTTTTTGAGCTTTCCAAAGATATAATACTCGGCATAGTTATTATAAAAAATAAAATAGCTATGGCTAATTTTCTGATTTTTTTTTTAATTTTCACATAGTCAGCCATGGAATATTTTCATACTTACGTTCTATTTTATAATAATACATACTTTTAGTTGGTAACAAAATAAAACAAAAATTATCATGATGGAGCTCCACCACATAATTATTTGCCCGTAAGAAATTACCTAGATCAGCTCTATCCAAATAGTTGGATAGGGAGAAATAGACCTATTTCCTGGCAGCCCGATCCCCCGATTTGTCTGTTTTGGATTTCTTTTTGTGGGGAACAGTACAAAATAAAGTATCAGACAATTGTTGAATTAAGAGCAGCTGTTTTAGAAGCAATTGCCAGTATTGACAGGCGCTCTCTAAGAAAGGCGACAAATTCAGTTTTAAAAAGATGCAATATTTGCATAAATAATAATGGTGGATTGTTTGAACACCTTTTTTATTTTAAAAGGTGACCTTTCAAAATAATAATAATTTGAGTTTGAGTTTTTTAATTTTTGTTTTATTTTGTTACATTTTGTTACCAGCTAAAAACAAAATATTAGAAATTTTTATGTACGTCTAATTATAAAATAGAACGTAATTATGAAAATATTCCATGGCTGACTATGTGAAAATTTAAAAAAAAATAGAAAATTAGCCATAGCTCTTTTATTTTTTATAATAACTATGCCGAGTATTATATCTTTGGAAAGCTCAAAAAATGGCCGATTTTATAAAGTCACAGCCAAGTATGATTTACATTTAAAAAACACAAGTTATATCATATCTCAAAACTCACAAACAACATAAAAAAATGGATTAGATTATCTTATTAAGCCGAAAAGTATCTACAATTTTTGTCTCTACAGTTTTTCTGTATAATCAGAAATAACGGAGCTACAGAGATCTGATGAAATAGCAAAAAAATCACTCTTTTCAAAATATCTAGTGAGCCATGAACTTTTTTAAAAATCCAAAAGGGGCATTAGATTGAGCATTCAGAACTGCAATTCTTTCCCCATTTAACCTTTGTTCTAGCTCTGCTAGTTTCCGAGATCCCCATAGTGGGCATCGAAAAAAACTCACCCTGTATAAATCCGTTTGTCAAATTTATTTGTTTCATACCCATTAGGTTGGTGTTTATTAATTAGGCCAGGCGTCTTTATTTTAGATTAAAAGTGTCCTCCGCTGGTCTCTTTTGGGTCATTTGTCAAATTCCAACTATATTTCAGAAAAAATAAGTTTGCAATTTATGCTCATATTGAAAACTCGTTTTTGCTACTATTTTCCCCGTCTTCTTTAATTACAACGGCCTGACTGACGTCAGACATGCAGCCACTGACTCATTAAAGTTTCGATAAACATCTTATCTCGCTAGCGGTGACACCGAACCGAAAGAAAATGGCTTCTGATCAGCTGGCGGTGACAGAACGGCCGTATAATTAAAAGGCGCAGACATAAATCAAAAACACCGCCGCTAGTTAGAATAGGATTATGGTAAATGGCAGTACTGTTTCGACATTACAGAACGCTCGAGGTTACTATGATAGTCACCGGTTAGAATATTTACCATAACTTACCCACTGCTGAATAGATGTAAAGTTGACCCAGAGATTTTATGTTTTGACAACCAACCTCTGAAAGGACATTTTGCATTTGGCTCTCTGTATATTTTTACTTCTACTGGTCGTCTATGTTATCATTTTTTAAATCATCGCTTGATCCCATATTTTTCTTGAAATAAATCTTAACGTACAGGGGGTCTCACTATAAATTGACACCCCCCCCCTTAACTTGATAGTTTTTGAGGTTAGAAAAAAGTTATTTTACAAAAGTATACTATATAATATATACTAATACAAAGTTTTTTGTGACCCTATTGGACCTTATACAGTGTGTTCTGGAAAGCCGTTGCAGACATAACTTATTGAATTCTACGCATTTTTCCGATTCCAACGAAGTATACAGGGTGATTCAGTTTTATTCTGGGACACTTCAACAGGTGATAGAAAACCAAAAAATAACCGCACTTTCTTTTATAAACTATATCATTTTAAGGCCTTATTAAAAAGTTACAGAGTGTTAAAGTTTTAAGAAACTTGTGGTCTTTATTGAATATTTTTGTTAGTTTTGTTAGTTGAGATATTTAAGTCACATATTTGGTATACGTTATAACGGCATGGGTAAGCATAAAACCTGTTAATATCAAACACCTTGAACAACCAGTGGCGTAGAAGTAGGTAATTAGTATTAGTATGATTGTTTTTAGAAAAAAAAAGAACCACCTTGTATAGCAATAAAATGTATTCAGTTTCCTATGTAAATTTTAATTTTAAACAAAAATGCCCAAATTTTTTGCATGTGGCTTGGTTTCGTGGCAAATTTGATTTTTTTTTTATTATTTCGGGGTAGTTCTGAAAAATTATCTAAAAAATTTGCTCCACAAATATCACTTAAAGTGTAAATAGTGTTTGCTACTTGAAATAAAGTAACTTTTTCCAATAAACTTACCTATTTAAGGCTATACTTTTGAATATACAGAGTCTAATACGTTCAAGGAAGATACAATTAATGTTACGTTCTGTATCTTGAAAATTAAAACCTTGAATGGGAAAGTTTATTGGGAAAAGTTACTGTATTTAAAGTAAGAAACACATTTTTTATGCTTTGAGTGTTACTTTTGTAGCGAAGTTTTAAGTTAATTTTTCAGAAGTACCATGAAATAATACGAAAAAATCAAATTTGCTATGGAACCATGACACATGAAAAAATGCTAAGAGAACGTTTTTGTTTACAATTAAAATTTACATAAGAAATTGAATATATTTTATTGCTACACAAAGTGGTTTATTTTTTTTCTAAAAACAATTATACTAATTTCCTACTTCTACGCCTCTGGTTATTCAAGGTGTTTGATATTAACAGGTTTTATGCTAACCCATGACGTTATAACGTGTACCAAATGTGACTTAAATATCTCAACTAGTTTGATAAATATTCAATAAATTCCACATATTTGTTACAAATTTAACACCCTGTAACTTTTTTATAAAGCCTTAAAATGATATAGTTTATAGAAGAAAGTGCGGTTATTTTTAGGTTTTCTATCACCTGTTGAAGTGTCCCAGAAAAAAATGAATCACCCTGTATATGTTATATGTATGTTCGCTCCAACCGTTCGTTCAGAACTGAGCCTTCTTTGTGAGGGATTACTCTTTGGGACCCTTGGGTCATAGGTTGCCATGGAAGACAAATGCCAAATTATAGTAATAATTATTGACAGTTTGCAAATATATTCACGCGTTGGAAAACAAAATGGGCTATTTTAAGATTTCGGAGAAAAATGAAAAAAATGAAGAAAGAAAATTGAGAGAAACGAGAAATTTTAAATAGTAACATAGTTTAATAAACTTCGTCAGATTTATTGTTTAAAATTTAATTTTTATTGAAAACGACAATAACATTTAGAAAAAGGATATATGTATTACAAATGCTCCACATGGCCTCCATCTTGTTCAATGAATTTATTGATATTTGCTACTAACTTTCTGTTTATTGAGTCAACGATAAAATTGCCGTGTTTAATATTTAAAATGTTGATATCTTCCCGAATTCTACCTTTCAGTGATTCTAGATTTTCCGGTCTGAAACAATAGTTTTAAACTGTTTTTTTTTTTTAATTGAAAGCTGTTGCAAAATTTCATTTCTATTTAAATAATTAAAAGAAAAAACAAAATTTAAGCACTTCACTTGGCTACAAACAAAAGAAAAAATATGCAACTGTCAGTCTTATCGCCAAAGTTAAAAGACATCACCCACTTATGTAATAACATTTGTATGGACAGACCATACTATCCTGAGTGTATACATTGGTTTTTGAAACATGTTTTTTTAGCTCTCTACATATATCACTATAGGCAGGCATATCTAACTTATGATAAAATACGCTTATAACGAGATTGAAAAGTCCAGATCTACGTGGAAATAATGTTAATAATACAGTGTCTCCGGACTCTTCCAAAATTAAAAAAAAAAACGCGGATCGGTCTCGAAAAAATCGTAGTTTCAAAGAGTTTTGAAATTTTGTGCCAGGGCAAATTTTGATTTTGAACAACTTTTCATGATGATAATCAAGAGGAACACATTAAAATCTTGCTTATTCTCCATAGGTACACACCGCAAAATACTTATTCTAATCCGGCTATCGCAAACTCATTAGCTTAGCCGAAAGGCCAATGGAGTAATTTAATGCAATTGGAAACAGGCGTTCATTAAAAGTTACTTTGTTCATGATAAATTGAAGATCCAAGGATTCGCCTCGCGGTGTCACGCGTGGATCTGCCGCTGAAATTGAGAGCTTTTTTCTGAAAATTGATTCGAAATTGAGGTTACCGGTAATTGACGGGTAATTTGGTTTGTGTGTAACGTTTTATTTATAAGGGGGTAAGGCAAGGCCAACAAACTCCGATGACATTCGTATTTTCCAATATGATTATCGTCAACACCCTTTTCATTTTTCTCGACAATAATACCGAAGTACAACATTAATAATAACAACAGTATATATAAAAACAATGAAACGACATTAAAATAATCGCAAACACACTACAATTTGAATTTTTGAGTCACCATATGGAATCAATTTGTAGTTCAGGACACCCAGTAAATAGAGTCTTGTTACGCAAATAAATGAATTGAATAAAATGAAATAAATTGAAATAAATGGAATGAAATAAATAAAATAAATAAAACGAAATAAATAAAATAAATTTAAACCAGTATATTTTTGTCTAGCAGCACTTACCATAACACAATTAGCAACCAAACTAAACCTTAACTTTACGCTTATTACAAACGTGCTAGCTAGTAGCAGCAAAAATACTTCATTCTTTTTCCTTATCACAACCGACTTGAATTGCAAGCCATGAACAGACATGTTGCAACGCCGCGGCGGAACTTTTATTTGAATTATAATTAGATACCTACGTTCCTGACATTCGTTTCAATGATTGGGTAATAATCAGCAACGTACAGATGAATAAGATGATGAATAGGAGAACGTTTCAGATGTTATGTTTGCAGACGACGATCAAAATGAAGGTATCGCGTAGTGAGCGACATAGCAACAAAATGTGATTTATTTTTAGTTTATAGACCAGCTTATACCGCCTCCTAAAATTTACCGCCGGGTGCTACTAGCGCCCTAGCACCCCCCTAAAACCGGCGCTGGTAATAATATTCCTGGATATTCCATTTCTCGATAAACAATATTGAAAATTTCGGAAAATGAAGTCGAATTTTTGTGGGAAATTTTTGCACGCAGTAACGTCTGGCACACGATGATTATCTTCTATTATATGATATAATTTTCTGAAAAATATAAACAACAGACAACTGAATAGTTGAGAAGGAGAAGATTCTCTTCTATTGGAATGGCAGTTTAATCATTTCAATTCTTAAACTTTCGTCATCTGGAAAGCTAAAAGTGAATACAAGTTGATCGCCCAGAAAACCTCTATAGCTACTTGAAGGTATTAGTCCAAGAGCCGGCCGCATAATTTCAACTCTCATAAACTTATAGAATAAGATTGTTATGTAAAATGTAGAGAGTACATTTCTTTACTTGAAGCGAGTAGGTTGCCTCAGATAATATAGGCCCGATCATTGTTATATAAAGAAGTTGTTGATAATTTTTAGGTACAACCGGGGCCCACGGAGTAAGTTTCCGTGGGCCCCGGTACAACCCGTCCCACGAACATATCTCCTACTTTTTCGCAAAAGTCTTTTGACAAATTCAAAAAGTGCCGTCCTAAAAATCGAAGAAGATGGTAAATTTCTTAATTGGGTCTTGTACTTTCCTCCAGTACTAAAAGAAACTTCGAAAATCCGATATTTAACCAAATTTCCCGACTCCCGATTTCAAAGTTTCGAGAAACGGGACGGCTGTAAATCCTGAGGAACCGCTCTTATAAATTGCGTGTTTTTTCTCATTTTTCGGGGGCACCGGAAGCATCTGCACCTCACCTGAAGACTTGAGGGAAGCTTTGAAAATTCCGACCCCAGAACCCCGAGCCATTAATAACTTAGCTGTAGCTCGGCGAAAAGGGACAATTTCTGACAGTTTACGGACTTTGGCTTTTAGGTGACGGGAAATGCCGGCCAATCACGTAAAAAAATGCGTCCCACCTGTGTTGGTCGTTTTTTTCGCCGTAACTCGAAAACGAGAAATAATTTACCTGAAAAAGTTTCTTTAAATATGTTAACCCGTTCTCCGGCCATCTCGCCGTACCGTTAGATCTCCCGAAAATCGCATTTGAAAAAAAAATTTCCTGTGCATCAAGCGGTATATGGCACTGGTTGTATATAGCGGGACTTCGCACACAACTCGCGTCCCCGAGGTCCAGACTTGCCCCCGTCTTTCGCGCCGTATTTAACAGCGGAGGATTTTCGGGGCCCCGAAAATACGCCTATCGGATTTCTAAAGGGCCAAGGGACCATTTTTTTTATTGTTGCTCCATGGGCCTTCTTTCCTATTTTATTATATAAAATTATCCATACTTCTGTAAATAACAATGATCGGGCCCATATTATCTGAGGCAACCTACTCGCTTCAAGTAAAGAAATATACTCTCTACATTTTACACAACATCTTATCCTATAAGCTTATGATAGTTGAAATAATGCAGCCTATATTATTACAATTTGACTTACATTTCATAGGCATTTTGAGGCTCCAAATTTGCTTCCAAATTTTATACAAAACCTCTGACTGGATAGCCGGCTTCCGCCATTGTGTAATCACAACGTAAATGTTTTACTTTAGTGCAAACAAGGTTATTTTTGCGAAAAGAACACCCAGGCAGTCTTTTAGCAAAAAATTTTCTCGTAATATCCTAGAAAAAATTAACGCACCTACTTACAAAATTTCAAATTAGGTATATTTTAACTTATTTTGCGTGTCTACTAAGGATATAAATAGTAGGCTTTGGACATTTACTCCTACTGTTAAACTAATTAAATAATGCAATTTGTTGTTTATCATTTAGTTTCCATTAATTTATTTTTCCACTAATTTCTTAAATTTTTTGGGGATTTATTATGTTGGTGCGTTAATTTTGTCCAGGAGTTTATTTGCAAAACTATATCAGTTAGCGCAGGTTAGCTTACACCTCAGAAAAGAGACAAATCTTACACAAACCAGGGTAGCAGGGGTGACAAGTCACGCGACGATGGACCGACCCGTGCCTTGTTGCCAGTTTTCTCACTTCAAGGCTTTCTAGTTTAAGTCGGTTGTGGCTTGGTGATTAAAAGAATATGAACGACAAGCTGGTCGAGGGAAAGGTACTGCGCTGGCTAATTTGTTATTATTTATGTATGCGTTTTCTGGTTCCCGACAGTCTCTACTAACAATAACAAATTGCAAGAATCATAAATGACATATTATTATGAATGAGTGACTCACTTTATTCGTTGGATTAAAAGTCAACATGAACCACATATTAGCTGTGAATCAGCAATTACAGAGACGGATTTAGGTGGCGAATATCGCATAAATAGCCGGGCAATTATACACTTATTGCATTTTTGAGTGCTGCCGACTTAACTAGCCCCAATTAAAATTTTATTGGGCACCAAGGTCGGGCGCAGGTTCGATTTACATCACACCTGACATTCAGACATCAGGAAATTACAAAGCACGCCGAATTATTCGGCATTAATTAATTAAGAAGTAGACCGGCTAGACCGGACAATGCGTGTACGTACAGCTGGTATTATGTTGCTGGGAGCGTAATAGCAGAAGAAATACTGGGCGATTTCGCAACCGAATCGCAAAAATCGCATAATCGTGATTGATGGTAGAAGTTTAAGGTGAACGTGTCCATAGATATGGCGGTTCAGTAGCGAATGTTTTAGATGCGGGATGTTTTAAATTTTGCCTAAGTGCTTGCGTGGGAGAAAAGTGTTTCCTGAATAAAGAGTTAAGAGCCTATTATTTAAGATATAGCAAAAAATTAACAAATAAAGAAACTTTTGATTATTGGAAAATTAAAACAGTTCACAAAGCATACCTCTATGTAAAACAGAAAAAGGGTAGTTACTTTAGCATGATTATATATTTTTTAAACTTACAGTAGCACATTTATTCTCAGTCTGTACAAATTATTAATAAACATTAACCTAAAAAATCTTCAATTTGGTATCCATAACTTTTACATTGTACCGGGTGATTATTTGGTAATTATGAAACAATGCAAAATATGCATAAAAAATTACCGCAAACGTTTTGTAATTGGGATACCTACCTACTGTGAGTTGCTGTTTTTGAACGTTTTGTTTTTGTTTAGTTGTTATTTTTTATATCTTGATACACAATATTAATGGACAGATAGTGGCCCATAAAATATCATAACGTGGAGGTCCGCTCTGCATCAGTAGAGAATAAATATGGTATTTTTAAGTTCAGCTTATGTCAATATTAAAACGTAGCACCCGAAATGCATGAAGAAGGAGTAAGGCCGAATAATATGAATTGAATAAAATTTCTAACGGAATTTATAGTTTTCGTTTCGGCGATCGAAACTTCTCCGTCACTGTAGATCAACCATGATGAGCAAGCCGGGACGCTGTTGCTAAATGTAGACAAACCATCTTTATTCAACTATATAAACATTTATGAATTTAAATGCGGTTAATCCAGTAAATTTAATCGGATTCCTATGGGTAATAATGCAATTGATTGGGCAAGAAAAATTTTTTTCCTTCAATAATATACCATATAGAAAGCTTAAATCCGAGTTTTCGACTATCAATCACTTGCAGGTTTTCCGCCATCTTAAATTTTGGGGTAAATTAGTTTTTTGCGGGTAACAGCTGTATTTTTAATTTTACCAAAAAATAGCCGACACCATTTTTTGTAGGAAAAAGGCACTCTGCAAATTTGGGTTCTTGAAATTTTCTCGAATTTTGTATATAACATGGGAAAATAATCGAAAAAAGGGGGTTTCAATTTTTTTCACCCATCTAATATCTTTTTTGTGCTAAATGATAGTGCGAAATTTTCTTAACAGAAATACAAAATAACCTATATTTGTCTCTTCAACTTTTTTCTATGAGCAATACTATTTCCGGGTAGCGTCTCAAAGTTGCGCGCAATGGCTCCTTCAAGAGGTTGATGGTCGAAAACTCGGATTTAAGCTTTCTACAAAATATGGTGTACAAACTATTAACGGAAAAAAATTCTTACCCAATGAATTATAATACTAAACCTTAAATTTACTGGACTAGGACAGGTGTCTTTTAGAAGTTACGATATAGGAGCAAATAAACTTGACAACCTTGTCGTCAATAGGGATCTAGGTACAGATCGCCGATCGGTACGGATTTACCAAATGTCTCGTTTTCTGATATTGGTTTTTATTGTGAATAAAAATAATTAATTGTATCAGCCAAAGTTCTTATAAAAATATCGCATAGAATTTTTGCTTCATAAGTGGAGTTCAAAGCAGAACAATACGTTCCTTCATCAAGATGTGAAAGTAACTTTTTAATAACTGAATCCTACTGTATATCCTGCCACTTTTCAAAAAGCCAGGTAAATTATCTGTTATTTCATTTTTTCACATTCTAATTTTAACAGCCAATATAGGTACTCGACAATACAGGCTGTCCAAAATTTACCAAAATAAAATGTAGCAAAACCTACAAAAAGAGCTCTAAAACAGGATAGTATAGGCGTAGGCTCGCGGGCATAGGGTTTGTAATGACTCGCTTTTCCAATTTTCCTACAGTATGTCAGTTGTCATATGACAGTTACGTATTAATTTCATATATTATATTATTTAATCTGTGCGTATTAAATTAAGCCGAATTCTGGCACTTTATGGAGCTTTATTTTCACATAAACGTTGCTAGGAATACACTAGCCGATTTTGAACCAATTTAAAATTATATGTATTTTGGCAGAAGAAAATACGAGTTTTTATTTTATTCAAAATTGACTAGCAACATTTATATGAAAATAAAACTGAAGAGACAAAATCTGGGATGATAAAAACCATGTGCTTTAAAAGGGCAGAACCTTTCGCACTAGTGACCCAATGTTCAGTTAAATGTTGCAAATTTTCTCCAGTACGAAAAATGTGGGTATGTTACCTATTTAGTTTTGTCAATAAGCTGTTATACGACACAACAAAAAGCCATTAAAAATTTAAATTATTGAGTGATATATATTAAGATACCTCAGTCCAACGCTTAAATACCTTCAAATTTTTGGATTTTAGATTTGTTAGTGGATGGGTGGAGCGCTAAAAATCGAAGAAAACATTGTGTTGTTGGAAAGGTATGCTAATCCTGAAGAATAGTTATTTATGTACCAAGGCACTGAAGTTCAACTTTTTATGACTCATGTGGAATTTAGTTGCAGAGGCCTCTGGCTGAGGCAAATAAACCACATGAGTCATAAAAAGAACTTCAGTGCCGAGGTACATATTATATTTTTTTTGAAATCGGAAAAAAATGTTTTATTAGGCAAGAAAATAATAATAAGGGATCACCCGTCCATGAACCGACTACGCGCGGTGTTGCTTGACTTTGACGATCGCTCTACCTAGGTCAAGTAAAACAAGACACGGCATCTTCGTACAGAAAAACCAAACTGCTGCTTCTTGTGCAGCCTGCACAACAAATCTATTGATATTCAAATTTACTAAAATATGTATACTGAAGGATTGCGCTTCTATAGGAAACAATTTCGCAATGTGTACGAAAAGTTAAATGGGCCTTTATCGGCCGGGTTTTGAATATTTGGTCACTTTTGACGGGCGATTTCTCCGCGTCTGACGTTTGATGTTTACATCTCACCAAGGCCTACTTATTGAAAAAATCATACAATAATTTAGCCCATTATTGTACGATTTCTGTGCTTTTAATGACGATTTTGGGACACTTTACTGCCGGTTTCAAGAAAAATAATTTATAGCTATCTCTATGTAAATTGCAGGCCAAATATTCGCAGAGAATACATTTGCCATCGTCAAACGTGTGGATTGAATTACTTGTATTTATAGAGAGTATACAAGCCTTCAATTGCTTTCATAAGCAGTGTACAAAACTATTTAAAAATAAAATAAAACGGGTAAAAATTGATTCACCTGTAATAACCTTTTTACTAAATGTCATTTTATCGGATCCCTGTAGTTCTTCAAAACACTAGAGCAAATGCTAATTTGAAATATGGGTTAGAGCTTTAAAAAGAGGTTTCTGAGTGAAAGCCAGTTAAAATATGGATTAATTTGTTCCGGACATTATAAACGGTAAGCACAAAAATTACTTAAAAGTGAGTTTTTAAGAGTTTTCATAATCAAAATATGGGATATCGTATCGTTACCCTCGAGAAAGCAGTCACACTCAATTTAAAAAAACACAAAAGATCGATCAAACGCAAATAAAAAAAGGACGAGGTACGTAGATATGTTTATGTTTTAAATAAAATGAACTTTTTATTATGGCTGGAACAACTTGACGGTGCGATCAAGCACATAGCAAGGGACCACTGAAGACTCTGGCTGCGATGATCAGTGAAACGTTTAGTACTTAAAACTCGACATAAACTACAACAGAATAATCCCATAAGCATAGTTTCATATTAACGACGGTCATGAAAGCTTTTTTGTAAATGACGAAAACAAAACGTGTTATTTCACTTCCTAGGGCTGAGGTGCTATTTTGTATGTGTAAAATAGTACAGCACTATCCTGATCATGTTTAATACCTCACTGTCATGTTTTCAACAATAAAAAATTAAAAAATAGAATTGTTAATGGCCTTGTTTACTAAATTTAATGGCAATCGCACCCTTCCCCGGGCATTTGGGTATACTTGTTTCACACCAACATTCTGCATTACCTAAGACATTACCTATTTCAGATTCGTAAAATTTAAAAGCTTGCTAGATCTTAAACTCTGTAAAAACTGTGAGTGAGGATCAGATAACTCACCAGGTAGAAGTTGCCAAAATCCGTCCCTTTAAGCACCTATGCACAGCCGACTCTAGAGCAATTTGCCTTCATATCTGCACTTATAACATCTTCATCAAGAGGCTTGTAATAATCACCACTTTCTATTTTACAGAGTAGAAAGCACGAAAAATTTCACAAATCTTATAAACAAATGTCACACACCAAAATGTTTGTTTCCCTATAACATCAAATCACCAAACTTTTGAAGGCACCTGGTACCGGTAAATTGGTTATTATTCTAAGGTAATATGAATCCTATTTTGGGTTTTAAATTCCTTAATGAGGCTACTATTTACCTTATGCAAACTACGGATTTTACATGTACCTATTTTATAGTTGTGGTTGTCCTCCGAGCAAAATGGCCGACCTGTTAGTCGCGTGTGCGAAAATGATCAATTCTCAATTAACGTGATAAATGACAGGACCTAGCCTAATAAATGTTCTGTTTTAAATGAAGTGGTCTTTCAAGGTAACATAATATTTTTGAGTAAAATGCCCTGAAACTAAGTCCAGTTATTTGGAAAAAGTTTGGCGAGCTTAGACATCGTAACAAAATTTGTTGGAAACCTCTGAACCATTTAGAAGTTACATTGCAAAATGTTTTCGAATTCGCATCTTGAACACCCTTATTATTTATCGTCTGACAATAAGTAAATATCCGCTTAAAAGAGTTTTTTTGTTACTTAATGAATTGATACTTTGGCAAATGATGCATTGTGCAAACCTATGTTATGCAGATATGTTATTTTTAGCAACACTGATACCAGACCGGTTTTGCGCGGGCGGTAGACAATGAGTTCTCGATCTAGCGTTTTTTCCTAGGTATAAATCTGTAGTTACACCCAAAGTCCGGGTTAGGAGTTCCTTGACATTTTTTACTTCGCTGGCGAACAAGATGCATCGTGCTCTTTCGAACGGTTCGCAGTGTCTGTTCACTATATCAGGATAACAGTCAACAAATATCATTTTTGATGATGTCTTGTTGGGTTGGAGATTCAGATTCAGTGGCGGCTGGTCCATAGAGGCATTAGAGCCCCCCAGTAGAAAATGGGAAAGAATAATTTAATTCTGCGACAGCTATATTCTATATTTTACCTCCTTGTTCCTTCCTAATTAAATTGACGCAACGCCCGCCGCCGATAATGTAATAAACTAAGAACTATTCAAACGCCCGAAACGTCGCCTGAAGGCTACGAATATTTGAGCCGCGATCGAGCCAACTAAGGGAGTTCTAGGTAAAACATAGGTCAAAATAGTTGGACAACTTCTGTCGTGGGATATCACCAAACCCCTATGAGAGCTCTGGGCCAGACAAATCTCGACAGGTTTGGCCTAAAACTCTCATAGTTGGACAACTTCTGTCGTATCCTTATGTCAGTGTAGGACATTGGCTAACTAGAGTAACCATACACACGGGTAATATGGAAAGATAAATTATTATATGAAATTAAAAGACACTACCGAACTGATATAAACGACAAGGTACCTAACCTAGAGGTTACCCAGTAAGGTGTGAAGATCACGATTCGAATTACAATTCAATAAATTGTGGTAATGTATCGGTAACGGTAAAATATTATCTTCGTTTATCAGACACCACTTTGGCTTTCAATTAACACATGTTTCTACCTGAGTATGATGCACCTTCACACCTTATGAAATCCTGCATTTTATCATTAAATACGATATAAAATGAAGCAATATCAGGAAGAACAAAGAAGCTACGTTAGTAAGATTCTGCAAAACTGATCCAAAAATTATCTAAATTCAAAGTTTGGACAAAAATTTGTTCGAGTATGTGTGTGGTGTGTCCGATAACTTTCGAGCAGGTTAAGATGTAGACGTGAAATTTAGTATTATTACTCGCCGTTCAGATCGCTTTTGGGCAAAATCGCCCTTCGAAAAAGAGTGGACATGGGAGCGAGGGGGAAATCACTGGCAAAATTTGTACACTAAAATGCCAAAAAATGCAAAAAATACCAAAAATTCCAGATTTAGCTTAAAAAATTCCAAAAAATACCAGAAAATGCCGAAAAATACCAAAAAATACCAATAAATGCCAAAAATTCCAAGAGAATGCCAAAAAATTCCAAGAAAATACCAAAAATTCCAAGAAAATTCCAAAAAATCCAAGAAAATGCCAAAAAAATCCAGAAAATACCAGTGTAAAGACTTTGCCAATCTTCAAGCCCGGATTGCACAGTCCAGCCTTGTAACTTCGCGACAGTTGTTTAGAAAATACGAAAAATTTTTAAGAAAATGCAAAAAATTCCAAGAAAATGCCAAAAAATTCCAAGAAAATACCAAAAAATACCAAGAAAATTCCAAAAATTCCGAGAAAATGCCAAGAAAACTCCAAAAAATTCCAAGAAAATACCAAAAATTCCAAGAAGACGCCAAAAAAATGCCAACAAATTCCAGAAAATTCCAAAAAGTTACCAAAAATGCCAAAAATTCCAGGCGCGGGTACACTAAAATTCCTCAGTGATTTCCCCCTTGGGGGAAATCAAAGAAAAATTCCAAAAAATACCAATAAATGCCAAAAAATTCCAAGAAAATGCCAAAAAATTCCAGAAAATGCCAGTGTAAAGACTTTGCCAATCTTCAAGCCCGGACTGCACGGTCCAGCCTTGTAACTTCGCGACAGTGCATGCGCATTGTTTAGAAAATACGAAAAAATTCCAAGAAAATGCCAAAAATTCCAAGAAAATACCAAAAATTCCAAGAAAATGCCAAAAAATGCCAAAAATACCAAAAAAATGCCAAACAATTCCAGAAAATACCAAAAAAGCCAAAAAATTCCAAGAAAATGCCAAAAATTCCAGGCGCGTGTACACTAAAATTCCTCAGTGATTTCCTCCTCGCATGGGAGTGAGGCGAAAACGTTTATTATTTAGTTTTTTGCCCAAAAATGTTTGTTTTCGGCATATTCGAACACTTTGTAAAACAAACTAGTAAATGCAATTTAGAAAAGAGAATTTAGCCAAAATAATCCATTGAATTTGAAATTAGCCACTGATGTGTCGTTATTTGTTTTTGGGGTCAAGGAATTCAAAATGTTGTTTATAATGTTTTTTTAAAGAAATAGTGACGTGAGGGTAGTGATTCCATTGGCAATATTTTGTTTTTATAAATTTAGCTAATTTAGATGGTGATACTTTCATGCTCGCTATCGTCATCGTTTTAATTGACACATAAAAATTAATTTTACACATAAAGTATCACTTTTATTCCTGATATTGCAATAAAAATGCATTTCAGACAGCTGCATGCAATCAAAATTGATAGATATAGTTAAACCAAAGCCAATAAAGCTTTGTCGTAAAATATCTACTTGCAAATGTGACACGTAATAAAATAGACAAACAAATTGAAACTGAATAAAATTAATGACTAAGCAGGTGTTTTCTTTGGACTATTTATTCGGTCAATTGCTTTGATGAGGTACATCATAGATTAAACAGGTAGATATTTCGTTTGTTTTAAAGTTCATGCAAATCAAACTATTTAAATATTCAATGACCGTATTTCCCTACCATACGATAAAAAACGATAACGAAAACAGCAGATTGGCATATTGTGTAATGATGACAACTTGTCATACAATCAAAATGTTTGTTTCTTTCTTTCTATAGTGTCTTAAATGAGCTAATGTATTTCTTTTAGAACTTTGTCAATAGTGCCAAACTCTATAGGAGTTACTTAGATACTTTTAGTTTATTTTTTAAAGTTATTGATGTCGTATCGAAATAAGTTATATTCATATACTGGAATAGGCCATAATGTGAAACCGATACATAGGTACAATCAGGGACTCTTTAAAATAAGGGGACCCAGCATTTCACAGTCTATCACATAGGAAAAGTGAAGCCTTGAGGGGAAGTTTGTTTTCTGTATACTCGAAGGAGACCACATAAGTGGGCTGGTACAAGGTTATGTTATATGTCAGTGTCCAACTGCCATCAGGTTTTATGTGATAGATAGTGCCATAGATTCTAAAGGAGGCAAAAAATTTCCCATCATAATTCACAATTTTTAAGTTTTCTAACTTTCAGCTACTCGCAGATGTGTCAATTAAAGAATTTCAACTATTCAATAATTTTTTTTTCATTTGACAGTTGTCATATTCTGTAATTGTAGACACAACATTGTCAAGTCTAATTTTTAGAAATCATGGAAACCATTATTAATTTTTACTAACAATCAAAGTACCTGTTATATTCATAGATTCTCCAATAAAATGGCATACTTGGCATCACTGATACCATTAGAATGATGGAAGAATAGGCCTCACTTTGGAAAGTATAATGCTGGGTCCCCTTATTTTAAAGAGTCCCTGGGTACAATAGTATCGTATTATTTGTGCTGTGTTATGTTCAATACTTACATCAAAATTATATCCAGTAACTTTCCAGCCTTGCAATAGTCATTGTGAAATTTATCAGATTAATAAACAAAACATGTAGCAGTTTTCATTAGAATGTCTTCACTTGCACAATTTATTTTAAAATTTAACATTTTTATATCTACGCCCATGATCATTCCCTTCCACTGGCAAAAAATCGCAGTTTTAACGAGTTTCCTAAGGTAATAATTATAGTCAAACTGAATTAAATTACCATCATCGCATATCTTTCAATAATTCATCTTTTGACATCTGACATTATTGTCAATACAACCCGAGTTCGCGATTGGTCCTCCATCCGCTCTTTTTTGCAATGGTTTCGCAAACTATTGTTGTCGGAGCAAAGAGAGCGGATTGAAGACCAATGCCGTATATTCTCGAAATTTCAAGTCCGGCCGATTGGCACATAAATAAAGCAGCACATTATTTAATGTAAACACTGACAAATAAATAGACAACATGATGCAACTTTTTTGGTGGATCTCTAAATGCCGAAAGAATTAATTTCAAAAGAAAAAGTAGCCCCATGAATCAATATTTCGTTTTAACAAGCTATATTATAATGTAAGATCATGTTTTTCCAAAAATGGAGTTGTTTTGGTTTTTTTCTATTCACATTAAATGACCTTGCGCGGTTCAAATAACAAAAAATGAATAATTGGATCTATAGATTTACCTAAATAACAGACAGGGTAATTTATTTAGCGAGTGAAAGCAATATTTATGTATTAACAATTGTCTTATAGATACTTCTTGTAATTCTTATAATAATTATATGCCATGCGCAAGCTTTGAAGACTTCTACACTGGCGGATGTGACATACTTTTAATTCCAGCTTTTGAAAAATGGCCACGCGAATACATATCTGCATATATTACGTCCTTTTTACGCAAAACCAATAGAATGATCAATGTAAATAGCTTTCTTGCATCATAAAAATCTTACTCCAACCAAAGTACAACCTATGTAACGTATAGGAAGTGACAAATATTTGCTTGTATCATTGAAACGTCTGAAATTTCGCAAACTATCCTTTTTACTGCAATGTGTGATTAGATTTGAATATTTCCGAACGAGACCTAGGACCTAGATCTTGTGTTTCGATGACTACAATTCTGCAATTTGTAAAATTTTAAACATTACTTAATGCATTTGGCTGAAGAACCAAAGAACATATATTTTGTCTTCAGCCACTTATTATTCCAATGAACGTCGCCGTCCTTAGAGAAACCCAGCGCATTTTGTCTTCGCAATAAACAAATCATTTTTTTATTGCGAGAGATTTAAATCGCTCCGTATAATTAAAGTTCAGCCATAAAATAGGTTGAATTACTTTAACGGCTCTTGTTTACTATCGACTCCTTGTAAAATGGCAATTCAGTACACAAATCGTAACACGTAGGAGTGAGCCACTGACGCAAACCAAAAGGTTGCTCCAACATAGAATGGGTTGTCTAAAATAACAGACCTAAATCGCTAAAACAACATCGGATTATCTCTAAAGGAAATTAACAGCAAGTGAAGTATACCTATAGGTGAAACAAATGTTGCTAGGATCGGGGCTGAGAATGTCTCTTATTAATTTGGCGAACATCGCCTTGGCAGAAAAGTGAGTTAAAAACTCTGACGATTTTTATTAGCTTGGCCCTTGAAGATGCAAGAGACTTTCAATGAATAACAATTGAGCTTCTGGTCATGATCTGAGAGTACCCTAAAAAGTCCTTCAAATTTCCAATTTACCTCTTTCATTTGGGGCGATACTTATACATTATTCAGGAGGAGTGAATCAATCAACCTCTAGTATGACGTTGGCGGTATATCAATTATAATCAATGTTTGATCTTAATTGTTCGATATTATATACAGTTTATAATTAGTACGCCCACTGCATCTTAAATAAAGCAGAAATAAAGAAGCAACCTTGGTAAAATGAGACAAATCTGCAAGTAAGTATGTAGCTAGTCTATGCGGCATTGATTAATGAATCGAGATAGAATTATTACAATAACTGATGCAAACCTAGCTCAACTGAATTATTGTAACCTACGAGGGCGGTCCACCAATTATTGTCCCTAACATAGAAGCAATTGGAAATAAAATTGTTTTCTTGCTCCCCCAACCAGCCGTTTACAACTTCAATCACTTATTCATCGTTCAAAAATCGAGAACCACGCAGTTGTTCTTTAAGTTTGATACGAAGGACTATCATCGCCTAACACTCCATGCATATTATATGCTCGTAAATTTCCTTCGGAGTCATCCCTTTCTTTTGCAGGTACTTCATTTTTCTCCATTTCCTCAATTCACTATGCACAACCGAAGAATACAAATTCTTACTCGAACATTCGAAATGATGTGATATTGAAATTTGGCAAGCAAGACTGACAGATGTTTACAGTTGTACTACTAGAGTACCGATTGTTTCGTTCAACGCCAACTAGTCTAGGGGCAATAATTGGTGAACTGCCCTATTAGGTATACAAGGCATCATATCAAAGAGCCTGTATCATAAACAAAGCTACATCTGAAGTATCAGAGCCATGGTGATGCGGATGACTCCCAAATTTATTATTCTTTTTCCTCAGAAGAGTCTAGAGAAGCTGTCAACTACATTAATATGGATCTCGAAAAACTTAACAATATATCCTTAGCTCATTCGCTCTCACTAAATCATAGTAAAACTAACGTGGTAGTCTTTGGTACACATAGAAATAAAGTTATGCATTACGAACATTTTAAACTAAATATTAATAACAACGTTTTAAATATCACCAGTTCATGTAAAAACTTGGGCTTGTACTTCAGCAATGATATGCGATTTAATGATCATGTTAATAGTCTTGTGAAAAGGTGCTATTCAATTTTGAAACACTTGTATATACATAAAGATTCTCTAAGTTGTGAAGTGAAGCTCAAATTGTGTGATTCACTTATTTTGTCAGTTGTATCCTATTGCCATGTAGTTTACTGGCCGGCGCTTACACAAATAAATAAGCAAAGTTTGCAAAAAATCCAAAACTCTTGTATAAAATACTCATACGGGCTACGTAAATTCGATCATGTATCTGAGAAATTATTCGATTCACGTTGGTTGAATTTAGAAGAAAGATTTAAATCTCACTTGGCTTGTCTTATATTTAAAATCACCTTGCATGAGACGCCTCCTTACCTCTACGATAGATTAATTACAAGATCTGGTATCCATAACCGCTCTACTAGGCAGTCGTCGTTGCCTTCTATCCCAAAACATTATACTTCCCAATTTAAACAATCCTTTTCATATCAGTCAGCTAAATTATTTAATGGCATCCCTCCTGCTATTAAAAATTCTCTAAATATTCATATTTTTAAAAAGAAATATTTAAGTCACGTCCATGACATTCGCCACAGTCAATAATTATTTAAGTTACTATTTATTTATTATTTATTTAATAATGGCTATAATTTTTGTTTTAAGTTAGTTTTAATAGTACATGATGGTTGCGTGGAAGAGCATGTTGATATGAACGTCGCCATCTTGATACAATATTTGTGAGTGGTCATATAGCTGGAGTTCAATAAAGACACTATTATTAGTATTATTATTATGGTTGAAATTTTCGCGAGACACACCAAATATTTTGCACAACATTTTAGATAAAAACTAATAAATAAATAAAAATAGCTATACCTCAAGTTAGTATCGAGTCCTAAGAATTAATTGTAAATAATTACAATTTATCTGGTTTCATTTGCTTTCATTCCAAAATAAAAATCTGAAAGTGTGTATGAGAGGATTGTTAATGAGCGCAAGCTCAGGCATGCGCTTTAGTGATGGTATAGATGCATGATGCATCCATTATCTCAGCATCTTTTAAACAAAATATATAGCGGCTTGTGGGACAAATTACTTTCGGTAACTGACAGTCTGACGCTGACAGAGCGAACCAGCATCCAATATACAGGGTAATTCAAAAACAAATGCCACCCGTAGGACAGCGGTATTCTACTCCAAAAATAAAGTGTCCCGTGTTTTTTCTTTTTGTTCAAAGCTCTATATTAAGGGCCCCATGGGCCCTTAAAAGAGGCCCTAAAATTTCGTTTTTTCTATATCCTTTAAACGGCTTGATCGCTTTTAATGATCTTTTGCACACGTTCATAGATAATGATGTCACATAATTATGTTATAGTGCAATATCCGCAACAGCCAGAGGGCGCCACTTATGCCAACCAGTTTCATTTATTATACTCAGAACTTTTTTACCCAGTCAACTTGTAAATTAATTAGAACTACTTTGTAAAAAATTCCATTCTCTACAAAAAATTATCCCAGTATTTTTTCCATAAATTATGCCATTTCGGAGATAACGCCCAAAATTCAGCCATCATGCACACTTACCTTGTACCCACGCATGTTAAACATTAGTGACATAATGATCTAGTTGCCTTTGGAAACAAGAGGAATTATTAAGTATTTCACATTTAGTTTCACAAGCAAATGGTAAGAATTTGGAGGAACTTAGTTTGAATTGACTTTAATAAATACCTAATAGGTAAGCAGAAATGAATTAAACTTAACTAAATGTACCTATTAAATTACAAAACTGTATTTGAATTTAGAAAACATGGTCAAAAGGTAAATGTGATTGTTTCATTGTTTGTTTCCAAAAGTAACTAGATTAGTATGCCACTAATGTTTAATATGAGTGGGTCCGTGGTACGTGCATGCTGGCTGAATTTTGAGCGTTATCTCCGAAATGGCATAATTTATGGAAAAAATACTAGAATAATTATTTTTTGTGGAGATTGGAATTTTTTAGAAAGTGGTTCAAATTAATTTACAAGTTAACTGTGGGCAAGAAAGTTCTGAGCATAATAAATGAAACTGGTTGGCATAAGTGGCGCCCTCTGGCGGTTGCGGATATTGCACTATAACATAATTATGTGACATAATTATCTAAGAACGTGTGCAAAAGATCATTAAAATCGATCAAACCGTTTAAAGGATATAGCGAAAACACGAAATTTTAGGGCATTTTAAAGGGTCCGTGGGCCCTTAATATAGAGCTCTGAACAAAAAGAAAAAACACGGGTCACTTTATTTTTGGAGTAGAAAACCGCTGTCCTACGGGTGGCATTTGTTTTTGAATAACCCTGCATAATGGAATTCATGGTTACATGCTGAATCGTTCAAAGGTGGGTAGGCCGAGACAGTCGATTGTTTTTAGCTTGTTGTGCCGTCATCAGCCAGCCATAATCCAGTACAAAATACCCCGGAACGATTCATGGTTAAGTTCATCTTTAACCAGCAGTAGCCGGTTAAGATCTATTAGCGCCATCTAATTAATTCTGTTAGAGGCAGAAAACACTAAAAATATAATAATTCGACCGAAGATGGTCGAGGTATGAAAAATTACAGGTACCTACCTAGGTACCGATCACAAAACAAATAAAATAATAAGCGCACACGGGAAACCAACTCTTTTGGCCATTCACCCAGTGTCTTCTTATATGTAGAAATCAACCAGGATCTGAACCCCGAGTTGCGTCCACATTGAGCTTAAATCTGTAGCCGAGAAAATAAACACGATATGTTAATAATAATTATTAACATCTCCAAATATAACAACTATTTCTTCGCCAACGTTTCGATTAATGTATAATCTTCATCAGGGCTCTAAAATACAATACAATCTAGTATATAAAACGAATATAAACTAAAAATAAGAATTTAAGAAGAAAGGTTTTCTGGCACATGTTATAAATTTATAAATAAAAAGAAGACTTACCAGAAATAAGATTGATGATTTTAAATTGTAAGTATATTAACGTTTTAACTGTCTAGTTTTTACTGCCTAGTTTGTTTCTGTTATGTAAATATTTAGTAAAAAATTTATAATATAATATTTGTATATTCAAAGTCAGTGTCAAAAATATTAGGTATAGGTAAAGGTATAATTAATAACATGATGTTAAATGAGAAATGGGTATTTATTTGTTCAGAATGTTGAAATAAACTGCATTAAGATTTTCTATATCTACCCTTTGGTTGACACTATTATTTCGTTTTATCGTAATCATTTCTTGTAGTAGTCTTTTATTTAAATTGTCATAACAATCATAAAAAAACGTTGGAATAAAATTTCTGCACAAACAAATATACCTCTTGAAATTTTTTAAAAATTATATACTTTTTGTGTTGATTCTAGTTATATCAAATTTAATGACACCTTTTATAAACAAATTTATGGATTAGGTATGGGTAATCGCATGTCTCCCATTTGTGCTGACTTAGTTATGTCAGAATTACAAGAAACGTGTATAAACCAGTTAAACTTTCCATTACCATTCTTTTGTCGATATATAGATGATATAATTACTAGTATTCCAAAAAATAGAGATGTAGATCTTCTTAATACATTTAATTCTTTTCATCCCAAGTTACAGTTTATAACAGAGTTAGAACAACATAACAGTATATCCTTTTTAGATACTAAAATAATTAGATCACAAAATGGTCCTTCTAACAAAATTATTGTAGATTGGTATCATAAACCAACTTTTTCAGAAAGATTTATTAATTTTCATTCTAACCATTCCTTTAAACAAAAAGTTAATATTATCCTCAATCTAAAAACTGTAGCCTTAAAAATTTCTTCTCCAGAATTTCATCAAAAAAATTTAACATTAATTAAATCATTTTTAATAAAAAAATAATTACCCTATATCTCTAATTAACAAAATACTTTTTAAAGATCAAACTCCTAGTAATAATAAGATTAGTGATATTTCCAATAAACGTTTTATTAAAATACCATATGTTTCACGACTTTCTGAAAAACTAGACCACTGCTTACGTTCTGAAAACAAATTAATATCATTTAGTTATAACAACACAAAAAAACTTTTTCACTAAAATTAAATCTAATACTCCCCTAGAATTAAAATCTAATGTTATTTATAAAATACCTTGCAAAGACTGTCCTAAATGCTACATAGGCCAAACAAAAAGATATTTAAAAACTAGAGTAGCAGAACATAAAAGAGACTGCGAGAAACTCAACATTATTAATCCTACTGCCCTTGTTGAACACTGTCGTGAATTTAACCATACATTTAATTTTGATGAAACTAAAGCTTTAGGTACTCAAACCAATTTAAATAAAAGACTACTACAAGAAATGATTACGATAAAACGAAATAATAGTGTCAACCAAAGGGTAGATATAGAAAATCTTAATGCAGCTTATTTCAACATTCTGAACAAATAAATACCCATTTCTCATTTAACATCATGTTATTAATTATACCCTTACCTATACCTAATATTTTTGACACTGACTTTGAATATACAAATATTATATTATAAATTTTTTACTAAATATTTACATAACAGAAACAAACTAGGCAGTTAAAACGTTAATATACTTACAATTTAAAATCATCAATCTTATTTCTGGTAAGTCTTCTTTTTATTTATAAATTAATAACATGTGCCAGAAAACCTTTCTTCTTAAATTCTTATTTTTAGTTTATATTAATTTTATATACCAGATTGTATTGTATTTTAGAGCCCTGATGAAGATTATACATTAATCGAAACGTTGGCGAAGAAATAGTGTTTTTAATAGCGTTTTGACCCTTTTCCCAACTAAACTAAACCAAAAAATAGTTAATTATCATCTCATATTTTAAAAATGCGCCTATACTTATTCGATGATATTCTTAAAACTCAAATCCTGCCTTGTCGCGCTCCGTTGCGCAACCAGTGGAGTCCTTTTTCCTTTTTATGGTGTTGTGTTAAAGAGTTATTCGGGTCAAGTTCACAATAGTATCGTGCCATACTACGGACCGTACGTGCAAGGACTGTGCACGCGTGCGATTACTGTTGAATCGCAGACAGGTACGCTGTTCTCACAATGGGAAAGGCCCGTGGATGTTATCGAGATTCCCACCATTCATCGCGGGAGCCAGTCTGCGTTTCGACGTTTTCTTATTCATATTGTTAGGGCTGTCGTATAGTTCATTAATAAATTGTAATCTTGAAATATCAGCTATTTATGCTGCAAGGTATGTGCGCGACTATTCCCCTCGTCTTAATTTCCACCAATCACAAACGCCCAATTTTGAATTACAAATGGTTTCTAGATGGAAAAACTGTATGAGAGCACCTGTCAGCAGTTTTTTCGAGTTTACCTGCGGCAAAACTTGACAGCTGTTGTATAATAGGTACCTAGTATGTTTTGTAAGCTATGTGTATGCAGAATAATCTGTTACTCATGAAATAGTCTTGTCAAATACCATTCGGGCATCTAATTTTTCCTGTGAAAAAAATAAAAAAAAGCACTATGCTAAGTAATATTTTTTTAACAAAATGCATTCGTGCAGGTGCAAAAATTCTCGTCTTCGACTCGGATTTTTGTTGCCACTAGCACTCATGCTTCTTGTTAAAATATTACTTAGCAACGTGTTTTTTCGATTTTTTTCGGAAAAATTAGATGCCCTTATGATATTACTTACGAAAATCAAAACATACATTATAAGTAAAATATTATTTAAAAAAAACGTATCTACAAAAACAATATTCTTTATTAATATTTTTTTTATTTCAGTCAGAAGTAAGTTCTCAGAGATACTTGCCATTACTCAGATGCCATCGTCAATATCAGCTACTTAAGGAAATATCTTTTAACCAACCGTGAAGAACTTGATAGATGTATACAAATTAACCGCTAATTTTCTAAATGCACACCGAAAAAGACTATTAGTATTGTTTTAATTGATCCATCTGTATACCAAGCAAGGCCATCGCGGCATCCTGTTCCACCACTCCGTGAAGCAACACTTATTTTTTCCTGGTTAGACCCGACAAAGAAAAAAAACAATAAAAAATAAGGTCATGAGTTATGTAATTTTCAAATTATCGGGGCTTCTTCGCGGCCTGAGCCTCATTTTCTTACACCTTTATAGCCTAATTAGTCCAAAAGAAAAACTGACCGGGCAGCATTGCAGCTATAATGAAGAGTTAATTACTGACCTGTTGGCCAAGGTAGATACACCTTGAAAATAACGATCGTCGTGTGTGTTTGTGTTCTCTTCGGAGTTGCAATTAATTTTGTTACAAAGACAACGGCAGGGCAAAAGGAGCGCAAAAATGAGCTTTGTCGTTTTAAAATGAAAGGTAAATAAAAAGTTCACAATTTCATTTTTTTAACTTCACAATAGCTATATTTATTTGTTGACAGCGATATTGAAGGCGATGTATACATATTGCATTGTTAAGACTTTTACCCACGACCACTACTGTAACCGATAAAAAACGCACGTATGTATAAGTTGAACTTTACGCATCCTGTCAAAACCTTTGAGGAGCAAATTTGGGCTTAACGCTCGACCAGGACAGTCTCTGCATTTGGCGGGATGCCGTTTCCGTTTTTACAGTGGTGCGCACCTATGAGTTGTTTCGACAAACTAATCCCGTTTATCTCTTTAAGTTTGGGCATCCTTGATAATACAGCAATTCTAATTTTAAATTTCCAATTATGAAGAAGTAGGTATAGTGTGTACAGATTTATACCGTTGACCTTTCTGAAATAAATCAACTACCTGATAATACCCCATTGTATATATATATATAGGTATAATATATTATTTGGGTGCAGGGTCGGCTTAAACATTATTGAGATATTATTTATTTATTTTTATTTTAAAATAAGTAGACATTCTAAACTAAATGAAAATACAAAACAAAGAATAATAATATTTTATTAAATATATTAAATTATACAGGTACGATATAGAATTTAATAAAATACATACTTAGATTAAAACATTTAGATTAAAACACAGCACAATGTAGGAGTTTTACAAATTGACTTGTCGGTATGAAGACATAATTAAATTTGGAAACCCAATTGTTCCTTACTCCATTAGTTCTGTGTGACTATCACTATTATCCTCATCTAAACCTAAACTTATTATCAGTGGTTGAACATTTTTTGTACGTATACACATATAAGAATTTTCCACCTTAATTACATGTTGTATACAGTTTTTCCAAATGTCCGCAGAGATGTTACTTACTACGTTTTTTATTAATTCTACTACAGATATATTTAATGTGGGAGAAATATTATTTCTTCTAATATTTGATTTTAATTGATGCCATATTAACTAAATGGGGTTAAAAATACAGTAGTAAGGGGGAAGACGCAACACTACATGTCCATTTTCAGCTGCAAGTTTGTCACAGACGTATTCCCTATCAATTTTGAAAGCTTTTAAGACTTCCAAAAGATCCTGTTTTTTGTATGTTTCTTCAAAATAAATATCATTTTCTATCATGAAGTGTTGAATCTCCGCTTTAGTACTGCTACAATTGGGGATTGTTTTTAGTTGCCTGCTATGATAACGCGCATTGTCCATTGCAATAAAGCTATTTTTTGGTATATTTTTCAAAAGACGATGTTCAAACCAGTCTTCAAACAGTTTTGCGTCAGTGCTTGGTGGTAATCTAAGGAAGAGACTGCTATGTTTTTAGCTGAAAACAAAAGACAGTTCGGAACAAACCCATTTTCTGAACCTGCATGAATTATCGTAATTATTTTGCCTTTATTTGAAGGGGCCCTGGTTTGACAGTTTTGTGAAAAATCAACCCATCCTTTTTTTACAGTGTCATGGGTATCACACCATGTTTCGTCAATGTAGATAATTGGGCGATTTTCTGCTCTATATTGTGTAATAGCTATTAGATATTGATGACGCCATTCTCGTAAACGTTGAGATTCCATTAAAGTTTGTCTTTTATTAATTGTGCGATATTTAAATCCCATTTTGAGCAGCATTTTTCTAAGAGTCGTAATACCACAATAAATGTTTGTTTCGTCGTTGATCAGCATCTTCTTTAGAGAGACCAAGGTGGGTACAGATTGTTCTTCATACATTTGGTAAATCTTCCTTCTTAATAAATCCAAATCATACTCGTCAATACTTCCTATTGTGCCGGAGACACTGCGCTTTTTTTTGGGAATAATAGGTTTTAATACTATGTCCCTTACCGAAGTTAGAGGAGTATTTGTTAAGGCAGACGTCTCCGCTAAAGCATCTCTGGAATTAAGGCCTCTTGCCAGCAACGATTGATACACATTTTTAATTATTTCTTTAGCATCAAGAGATAAATGCTTTCTTCTGAACATGACACTAGATGACCCACTATCAGCACAAAGCACAAGCACCAGAACGACACACTATAACACTAAGACAAGACTAATACAACGCTGATACAATTAGCTACATTTATAAGTATAAAAAAATACCTGCTTAAAATTGTATTTATATTAGGAATTACGGTTGGAGGTATATACCTACTAAGACCCTGTACGAAATTTGAGGCATTTTATGGTCAAAGGGATAATGACCGTTTTATGGTAGGCAAAAGATCAACGGTATAAATGAGTACGTACTATACCTACACAAACGCCCATACCACTTTTGTGCATAGCCTCAAAAGTTAATTTAAATTACAAAATTACTTACCGATGGATTATTATCCTCAAACATTTCAGTTTTGGCAGTCAGGGATGTGCCACAAGCCGCGCCGCTAAGCATAATAACTCAAAAAAGTATCTAAGTATCACATAGTGACACCTACCACCGTGTCAGATATCAAAATATTGTGTCAAAACTTGTTACTACTCAGGGTGATTTCTGTCTCACGTGTTTTATAGTACACATAATCCTTCCTGGGATTCTTTATTCTAAGGTCAAAACAAAGAAATGTTTGTAAAATAATTATTGAATTAGTGAGTAGTTTAATCTCAATAAACGTGGTTCGTAGGTAAAGTAAAGATAACTCGAGTTGTAAAGCGATTATTACGTAATATACAATTTACAACTCTCACTATGTAATAGGTACCATAGAAGAATCTACTAGGACGTAGATTCTTCTACCTTTTTGTTGTAGAGGCATAAGCTAAAAATTATTTGCATTTTCGTACAAAACTGAAATTGGAAATTCTTTTAATGTTTCAAGTCTGTTTATAATTATGTGCTGTTAAATATTTAAAAAAGCACTAACGAAAATGTTCGTACCCCTCGAAATTCTTTATACCTTAACAGGTGGGAATTTGAGTTATGCAACCCATAAGAGATATTAAATTACCCGCGGGCCAATTTCTATTATATTACTTTGACATTGCACACATAAATAAAACGAGCCGCCGAGTTCATATATTACCACGGTCTGTTTACCATGTAGAAGGTTCCACGCTGGATGCTAGCTATTTGTGTCTGGGGACGCCTCATATAACACATGAAGTCCATTATTAACTTAATTGAATGTTGGGCAACGCCGGCTAAGAATTCGAGATCATTGCCTAAAACTCGCAAACGCGATTTTTTCGTTTTCCCGAAAACAAAGTCAAAGGTAGGCATTGCGGTTGCAGCAAAATCACTACCCCAGAAAAGGCAATGCTTAACTTCTGAAATTTCGCGAGAAATCGACCTTACTCTCATTTTCGCATTGTGTATACGCAGTGATGGTGTACTTTTTGTTTAATTTAATTAGTTTTTTGCGAAATGAAATTGCATAGGATATCCTTTTATTCACCTTCTAGGAATTTTGTAATATCAGGGGATCGTTTTTTGTTCTTATAGATTGCAATATGAATGTGATTGTTGTTGCGGCATATGTGAGATATACAGGGTGATGCAGTCATGATGTAAAAAAAATAACCACACAGTGGGGGAGGCCTACTAAAAGGAAAATGCGTCAAAATCTAAAACATGAGGCAAATCAACCCTAGTACTCTAGTAACTCTCGCTCCAATATACTACGTTGCCGCTTGTGCGCACGGCGTAACCAGCAAACTTTCCGCCGTCAGCTGTTCGGATAAACAACCGCCAGGCCTCCGCCGGCGAATCGCCAGTGCCGAATCGAAGTTAGACGGAAGGACACGTACGTCTCTGCTCTGCGATCCGCGCTGTGGACTGTTCTGCTCTGCGATCCGCGCTGTGGACCGTATGACCGCTGCTACCGCCGATTCTTCCCCATACTCGCGCTCATGCTTCAACATACGTACTTTAGTGTAAGACAGTGCGGATAGAACCGGCCTGCTACACCAGAAAATGGCTATCGGTGCAATCTTTTGGAAATATCTTATCATGGATTCGCATTTTCATTATACGCCAGTGGGCTTATTACTGCAACATGACATATTCCTTATAAGCGCTAGGGGGTGATAAGTTCTGACTCTCACGAACAGAATAAACTTGTGTGTGTAGTCTGTGTAGTCAAGTTACCGGTGGCATTTTTGCACAAGTCCTCTAGCGAGTCAAAAAGACAATAAATTAACTTAGATCATGATGCACAACACATTTTTGGACATTACATTGATATATAAGGTAATAAATAAACATAGACTTTAATGTCACAACAGAAAAATGTTTCTCTAAAAATTTAAAAACCACAAAAAATTATCGACCTTTTAAGATTTTCTCAATACTTCTACATTTTTGAGATTTTGTGAAAACGTAAAAAGCAGGTAAATTTACGATATGTTGTGCAACTGGCAACTGCGCATGTAGCCTTGCCGCGCGAGCTTACCAGCTGACTAGGAAAGCTCCGTTAATAAGGGGTTTTAATACACAAATAATGGGCCTTGTTCGCTCAATCGAATTTCGATATTTCTTACTACTAATAGAATGAAATTAATCACATAACGCTTTAATAAAATCCCCCTCAGTATCTTTCTCGTCAATACCTAATTTTGTTATTAACTAAAAAAATTTATAAAAAATTTAAAAACTGCGCGCCTTAATTTGGAGCAATGAAATTGCATTTGCCACGTTGTCGGTTATACTAGTAATCGAAGCCCCACAAATTCGATTTCCGTTCTAATCTCAGACGTGCACATTGAATCGAAATCGATTCTCTAGCTAGAGAAAGACAGTTGTATAAACGGTTGTCCGAACTCGATCGTACAGACACATAGTTGTTTAGTGGGTCGTCAATTTATTGCTCAAGAAATTGCGCAATTTATTGCTCAAGGTATTGCCAGGTGTAATACCAGCTTAATAAAAACTAAATGGTTTTCTGAAAACCTGCAAAAGTTAAAAGTTAAAGTGTATGCCGTATGCCGATTTGAAATCAAATTTAATTGGTTGTAATAAGGATGGTCCTAGACACTTATTTAGCATTATCAGTATTGTTACCTCCCTGAAGGACTGAAGAAAGTTATAGATCCCGTAATTGAGAGAAAGGAATATCGTTGACTGACGTATTAATAAAGACTACTCACGGCTGTCATGTTTGACAGTTCTCTGGCTCACCATGCGCTTCCCGGAAACAAAATACAATGCAAAATACATTGTTGACCATAGGCGCCATCTTCTTTCCGGGACATGAAGCTATAGCCGTGAGAAGTCTTATTAATACGCCAGTCAACTGGAATATTTTGGTCATCCGGAAAAACTTTTGTTAGCCATTTTAGGGGATGATAGAAAACACATTCGAGAGTTATAAGAATAATTGCAAAATGAAGAAGATCAACGGCAAAAACCAACGATGTAAGAATATTTCGAGTTAATAAATTAAATTTTGATTGTCTAGTTGTTGTGATAAACCAATAGAAACATATCGATATTGCCGTAAATCGTGTCAACGTCGCAAAACAGCAGCTAATCAGCTTTTTGGGCCCATGACGTCACGGGCCCAAGGAATTTGAATTTCACGTTTTTAGGGCATTTCCCGGCCGAAAAAAATCGGAAAATAGTATATTTCATTACGAGTCTGGAAATAAAGATTTTTCCGTGCGCGCGTGACAAAGTCATGCAAGCACGGAAAAATCTATTTCTGGACGTGTAATGAACGATATTTTTTATTATACTTAAACGGAAACTTAAAACATTATATCGGCATATTATAATAAATTTAATTGACAAAAAACAATGCAGACAATATAGTGTTTGGTATGTATGATGCGTTTCCATGGTTACTCTCAAATTTCAAAGGAGCTTTATTGTAAATTAGTTATTGTCAGATAAGGTAAATAAAACGTCAAAAATATTACAGAAATGTATCTAAATATTGAAACACTTACGAATTAAATTACAAAATAGGTATATGTTAAATAGCAGAGAGTTTCTTAAATTTAGTTTACTTTGCTGTATATTTCTATTTTAAAGCCATATATTCGGTATTTTTATTCAGCGCACGGAAAGTTTTTCCATGCGCTGTTTCCGAGCGCTATTTCATTATTGCTAAAACAGATGAAAATAAGGTGTTTTCAAAGAAGTATAATAAAAAAATATTATCGTGTTTTATTTACTATTAGGATTCATAATCAAAAAAAAAAGTGTGAAACAGGCCCATTGTCTTGGTTCACTTTAGAATTTTTTAAATTTGACTTTTGAATTTTGACTGAATCAGCCTGTGTACATTAGGTGCAAATAATGGTCATTGTATTGACAGACAATGATCAACACATACAGATCTAGGTGTATGCGGATAGACTTTTAAGGTGAAAATTTTTAAAATCACGGACATCAAGGGATACAAAAAACACAACCACCTGTTAAGTCCAAGGGATTCTTAGCACAGCGTCTAGCTACAAAATTTCATGTTACAGTAGTTACAACTTTCTAAAAGAATTCAACGTAGATAAAAATAGCAATATCGAAATACCTTATTGTACGAGCAAATTCCGCATTTAGGAGACTTTCAGTAACTAGTTAGGTACAATCATTTCATCCTACCTTGAGATCTAAAAACCTTCGCAAATTTTATTGCCTGCATATTTGGAAGCCATTATCAAAATTGAACCAAACAACTTACTAAACGTTTTAAATTAAAAACGCCTTAAGTTTATGTTTATTAATATTACAACAAAACAAAAACGACCTCAATGGACGTTCTTCCTTATAGACATCGGCGTCAGTCAAAAACACTTCTAATACCTATCAATGAAAGTAAACATAGTCAAACAATGCTCCTATCCAAACGAACTGCACGCTTGGCTAAGGTCGAAAAGTTTATAACAGTTCCATTGTTGAAAAAGAGGCGTTAAATTGATAGAAGAATAATAAGATTCAAGCAATTTGTTCCTACCTGTTTGCACAGCAACGATGGTCTTCCTTACCTGAAATAAAACATTATGTTAGTATAAAAATACATAAAACTATGCGAATGATAATTGTTTTACAACACGTAACACAATTTATTACAAATAACATCACAGAAGAATAAAGGCATAATAGAGAAAAACATAGGGCAGTGCCGAATTTTGTGACGTTGCGAAAGTTATTATATTATTATAATTTATGCATTGACATTTTCTTTTGGCAAAATTTATGGGAACACCATAAATTTAAAATTGTCATCGACATTGTCATAGCAAAATATCTATAGTTATAGATTAAAGGAGCCATAGATAGTAAGAAGCATTGTTGAAACCGTCAATTAAAACATAAATTTTAATGTCTTACAATTCTTATAGGACTCGGTACTAAGTTGAGGTATGTATTTTAATTTAGTTATTAGTTTTTATATAACATTTTATGCAAAATATTTGGTGTAGCGTGCAGAAATTTCACTCAGTCATTCTATGTCAGAGTATAAAAGCACACAGGACCGTATTTAATAAATTAATTCCTGGAAAAATGTCACTTTTTCATAATAGCGGCTTGTTGGTAAGACGAAAACCTGGCCTGATACGAGTTTTAAAGGGGTGCATTTTTCGAGAAACCATACTATGCAGAATTTTACCGTAAGTAATATCATAAGGGCATCTAATTTTTCCGAAAAAAATCGAAAAAACACGTTGCTAAGTAATATTTTAACAAGAAGCATGAGTGCTGGAGGAAACAAAAATCCGAGTCGAAGACGAGGATTTTTGCACCTGCAGGAATGCATTTTGTTAAAAAAATATTACTTAGCATTGTGTTTTTTTGGATTTTTTCACAGGAAAAATTAGATGCCCGAATGGTATTTGACAAGACTATCTCACGAGTAACAGATTATTCTGCATACACATAGCTTACAAAACATACGACCGTTGACTGACGTATTAATAAGACTTCTCACGGCTATAGTTTCATGTCCTGGAAAGTAGATGGCGCCTATGGTCAACAATGTATTTTGCATTGTATTTTTTCTCCGGGAAGCGCATGGTGAGCTAGATACCTAATTGTCAAACATGACAGCAGTGAGCAGTCTTTATTAACACGTCAGTCAAAGATACTACCTATTATACAACAGCTGTCAAGTTTCGCCGAGGGTAAACTCGAAAAAACTGCCGACAGGTGCTGTCATACAGTTTTTCCATCTAGAAACCATTTGTAATTCAAAATTGCGCGTTTGTGATTGGTGGAAATTAAGACGAGGGAATTAGTCGAAAAAATAACACTGTGTCCGTCAAAATGATCATGTCAGACTAGTGAAATAATGTTATAGTAGTATAACTATGTATTTTCTAATAAGTTTATAAGATCATTTTTCGGCATTAGAAAAGTTGCTTGGCCACTAAACACTGTCTATTTGTTTTCCTCTAATACTGTCACGACCTTCCTATGAGATGAGATAGCGTTCATCTTACGCAATAGTTTTTCCGAAAATTCAATGTCAGAATTATACAGGACGAGAGATTATGTAATACACCATAAAATTCCTATAACAGCGTATGTAAAATTATCGGAGAATATCGGATATAATGCTTTAGGCGTATGGAAGATATTAGCAAAACATAATTTATTAAGACAAAAAGAAACAAAATACCTAATAAAATACAGATCATGGTTTGTTTACTACTTATTACTAAGAAAGATCTAATTGGTATAAGATAGATATCCAAACGATAATAATTATTAAGCTTGTTAAAAGCAAAGGAGTTTAATCCGGCATTGATTTTCCCCTAATATATTTTTTTAATATCCAAATATGTCTGTCTTTAGCATACGGTCAAGAATATATTTAAGTTTATTTATTGTCATCCGTACGCCATATGCCTTAATTAATTCCATTAAATTGATCATATCTAATGATTATTATTTAATAGCTCAAGAATGCGTACAGCATTTGTTTGTTCCTCATTCTTCTACCTGCATCTCGGTCACGACTATATTGCAATTTGCTAAATGGTGCGCATCAAAGCGTGTCACTAATTATTTATTACAAAGGGACTATGTTCACACGAGCGAAAATTGTTATTAGATAATAATGTCCTTATACCGACTTCTCGTATCGTTCTTGCTTTTAGATCGATCCCGACGGACTACCGTGCAATAGTGAATTAATCTGTGAGCGTCCTCTGGCCAATCTCTTGAGGTACATTTAAGTGTGCAACATATGGGACTTTTTTTATTAATTGCACAACCAAAATACAGACATTGCCGAAAGTTGATGCATGTTCAATAATCATATTAGGTGCACTTAGAATGGCTGCAAGTTAAACAGCATACATGGTAGGTAA
Organism: Pseudeuparius sepicola; assembly: GCA_963920635.1. NCBI lineage: Eukaryota > Metazoa > Arthropoda > Insecta > Coleoptera > Anthribidae > Pseudeuparius > Pseudeuparius sepicola. The sequence continues at coordinate 117,573,335 of OY987299.1, read as the reverse complement.
AAAAATATAAAAATTGCACAAGAGTAAAGTACCCTTATTTCAAAATATTCAGCAAAAGGTTATTAAGAAAAGTTGTTTATAATTAAAAGCTATGCCTAAATATCAAAACATAGCCTCCTAAGAAAAAACATTTTTTTTTTCGTAAATTAATTTTCAGTTTCTTAATAAACATTTAAAATGAAAATTTTGCACCTTATATGAGAGTTTTTTAATATACACATTATCATTACTAATGTTTTACCTTGTTCAGAAAATTTTTGGGAAATTTTAAAGTTTTGTTTAATATCATTGCCACAAACATGAAGTTTGTGATTCCCTAAAAAATTAAAAATCTAAGTTAATTTTACAAATATGCTTGAATTTGAACAAAGTTATGCGAAATTGATATAATTTTGATTGATTTATGAAATTGTTAAGGGTGAATATTAAAACAATTTTTTTTAGGAAATTATTAATGTTTTTCAAAAAAATATATTTATTTTTCTTAGGAAGCTATGTTTTGGTATTTAGGCAAAACTTTTAATTCTAGACAACTTTTCTTAATAACATTTTGCTGAATTTTCTGAAATAAGGGTACTTTACTCTTATTGTAAATTGACTCCCCCTTAACTTGCTAGTTTTTGAGGTTAGAAAAAAAGTGTTTTTTTATAAAAGTTTTAGATACTAATACAAAGTTTTTTGTGACGCTATTGGACCGTGTACAGTGTGTTCTAGACAGCCGTGGCAGACATAACTTATGTTTTTTTAAATGGAACACCCTATATATTTTTGCATTTTTGAAATCTGCTCATCAAGGCAATTAAAATGATATTAAACTTTCTGGCATTATCTTTTTCCGTTTTTGAAAAATTCCGTTTTCAAATTTTATACTAAATTTATTTAACTAGAATTTGTGGATCTCGTGATAAAGATAGATGATCGATGTAATAACATTGATTATATTCTCGAAATAAGAATTTCAGGAAAATCGTAAAAGCTCCTAAACATTTTGGAGTTTGACTATGTTACTCTCTTAAAACAAATATTTTTCGTTATTACATTGATCGTCTATCTTTATCAAGAGATCCACAAATTCCAGTTAAATAAATTTAGTATAAAATTTGAATACGGAAAAAATGCAAAAATATATAGGGCGTTTAATTTAAAAAAACATAAGTTATGTCTGCCACGGCTTTCTAGAACACACTGTATAAGTTCCAATAGCGTCACAAAAAACTTTGTCTTAGTATCTAAAACTTTTATAAAAAAAACTTCTTTTCGAACCTCAAAAACTAATAACAAGTTAAGGGGGTGTCAATTTATAATGAACCACCCTGTACAATTTTTATATTTTTTGACCTACCCTGTATGCTGTTTGACTTGCAACCATTCTAAGTGCGCCTAATATGAATTAATAAAAAAAATTCCCATATGTTGCACACTTAAATGACCACATTATGTAACTATTTCCAATAAACTTAGGTATCCACTGAAGGCTTTACTTTTCAAGAAAGTAACATAAATATGTTTGACGATTTTGAGACTCTTTTCTAGGGTTGTTCAGAAAGTGCGCGAAAAACTGATTCCTACCTTTTTAGCAATTTATAGCAATAAGTGTCTGTTTATCTAACGAGTAAGGAAAAGTGAGATGTCGAGCAAGAGACATATTATGTGAGAAGAAAATTAAATGAACCCTTATTTTTTAAATGATCATAGAACCACTTATTCTTTGGCGCTGCTTCTAAATAAAATTCAAAGAATGCACACGCTTTTGGTGCAATGACGTGGCAGTTGGCAATGGGTCCTCCACCTTAGATCAGTTCCTACATTTTTCCTGTTTAGAAGTAGACGCAGTAGCAAATCCAATTAATAGCACCCATTTCGTAGGTGGCCGATTTCCTGTATCTCACATCTCGGCTTGAGGCTATATGCGCAATTCATTAATTGTTTTAATTAACAGTATTTGTTTACTTAGCGTAAGGCCGACGAGTGGACCATACTAGCGGTCTTTCCTCATTGAACATTTTTATCGATTCGCCCATATTTTTCCAAATATGATGGAATTTACGAGCTGATAAATCTCTTATGTTTGGTTTCAATTAAAATTCCGAATTAAGTATGGTGTGGCGCGAGTAAAACTGCTGATTTCTTATAGTTTGTCATTTATATTGGACGTTTGTAATAAATTTATGATATTGGTATGGCCGACAGCTAGTTATAATTAATATTTATGGCACTTGATAACAACCCACGATTTTTCCATGTTTGGTGCTAGCCTCTTTTTATTGATATAAAATGTGGATTTGCCTTCTTTTAATAATGCAGCGCCGCCACATACACTTTCACTCTGTCTGTGTGTTTCTAACTGTTCTAGGACAGTTCACATGTAAATGCTCAGTTAAATTCTATCAAAAAAGGGCACCTTCTATAGACAAAACAATTATTAAAGGAAATTAAAAATCTTGGACAGCCCGGATATAGCTACTTTCTTGAAATGTTACTACCTTATAGAAAAGATGTGAATTTAAAATGCGCTAATCTCTACGTCGTTAGCCAACCTGTCAGGTTAATCCCAGCAGCCTTGCCTGTTTGTTTTTGGGTAGTGATCTAATTTATGTTGATTAATTCTTCGATCAAAACCTCCAATTTTGATCTGATTGTTGCTCCAAATTTCGACCGAAGGTTCTTCCGCTCGATATTCCATATACGCGCGACCGGCAGAGTTTACTTTTATATGATAATAACAACGTGTTCTACAATAGGAAATATGCTTAATTGGAGTTGTAATGGTACCGATAAAACGGCAGCAGCGAATAAACATTATCTCTTAGGTGCTGTAAACCTAATTCGGAACAAGGTGTTACCTGTCCCTAGGCGAACACGATAGTCGAGTTAACATCCGTCAGTTGTGGGAAAATAAACAAAAAACAAATATGTAAATAAGTGCTGGTAGGACTTACAGTGGTTAAGCAACATTGTGACGAAAATTAGTAGCTAACCTATTTTATCTTTAAAGTCAACAATAACAATTTTTCGTTCGTCTTTTCTTTACTTGAAGTTGCTTCACGCATGTTGGTAAAGTCACTACTACCTTTGTTTATGAAATCCCTAGTTAACCAATGAGTGCCAGAATCATAAGGACAGGAGAGCAATGTTGGATTCAAGCAACAGATGGCCCCAAAAATTAAAGTAGCCCAGTCATTTTCTACTAATTTTCTTCTACCAAAAACCAGCTGGACAACTTTATTTTTTGCAAAATCTGTCCCCTGTATCTACTGTATTTCTGTCATGTCCTTATGTCAGTGTCAGATATTGGCTAACTAGAGTATGCATAACCAAGGGTCCTACCTTAAATATTTTAAGGTATTTTAAAATTTCTAAGATTTTGGGTACTTACCTTGGACAATCTATGGGCTTCTGAGTATTTAGGTGACTCTAGCCCAATTCATAACCTCGATAAAAAGCAATCTCAATCAATATTGTTTGCTTATGCGCGGACCAAAGAACTCATTATCTTAACTTATTCCAAAGATCAATGGGTGGAACACACACATATAGGCAAGATTTTTGCACCACTCACGTTGTGATGTGGAAGTAATTACAACCATGTTATAATTAGAATGTCACGATTTGCTCCTTTAGGCGATGATTTTATAACACCATGGTACACATAACGATTTAACAAACGAAATAAAGTACCTACCTCATTTGTTTAGTACAGGGACCCTTTAAAGTAAGGGGACCCAGCATTATACTTTCCAAAGTGAGGCCGTTTCTTTCCCCATTCTAATGGTCTCAATGATGCCAACTATGCCATTTTATTGGAGAATCTATGGATATAACAGGTACTTTGATTGTTAGTAAAAATTAATATGATTTCTAAAAATTAGATTTGACAATGTTCTGTCAACAAACACAGAATATGGCAAGTGCCAAATGAATCAAATTTATATTATATTTGAATTTGGCTTCCTGCAATTATTTCCAGGAATTTAAGTAAGGTAAGTCAGTGCTGATTTTGCTTATTTGAGAATTTGTCGCTATTGCCCCTTGTTACCAGGTTCCTCAAACCATTTGTAATATGTAGGTATAATAGGTACATACGTACTTGAACTTTCTTCCCTTGTTGAATGTATCTACCCAAAGAACTTTCACAGATTTCGGGATGGACTAATAAGATTAGGTCTTGTACTTAGTTCTAATCATCTAGTTTTTCTCGGTGCTCATTTTTGTAATTTTATTTCTCTCCCAAGGTACCTCACAAACGTAAAATAAACTTATAGTTGTAGATAAAAACTGTTTACAGAAAGACCTGACTGAAGCTACCTGCTTAATAATTTAATATTTAGGAAATACCATTTTTGTTTTGAACTACTTACTTATACGTAATGCCCACGTAATGGGAATTGCAGGATTACTAAAGGTGAGACAAGAAAAATCTGCTTGCAATTATTGGGACTACCTACTACAGGCGGCCGCATTACCTTTAATTGACTATCTGGAAGTTTGAAAACTTAAAAATTGTGAATTATGATGGCAAATATTTTGCCTCCTTTGGAATCTATGGCACTGGCATGTCACATAAAACTTGATGGCAGTTGGACACTGACATATATAACATAACCTTGTACCAGCCCACTTATGTGGTCTCCTTGGAGATATACAGAAAACAAGGCTTCACTTTTCCTATGTGATAGACTGTGACATGCTGGGTCCCCTTATTTTAAAGAGTCCCTGGTTTAGTAGGTATGTAACATGCGTGTCCCAATTTGATACTGGACACCTCAGAAATATATGAAAGGCAAGAAAAACAAATGGTCTCTATTTTTTTCTTGGTAGTACCAAGGGAGAGTATCTCATAGGTGGTGGTATTTGGATGGGGTAATTATTTCTTGGCCTGCTATGATTTTTTAAAATAGCAAATTTTCAAGAATCCCCATTAGGGATTTTTTTACGACAAAATCTTATTAAGAAAACTTGTTCAGAATAAAGAACTGAATAGATTCGCAAAATTTCAAATGGCTAGGCCTACTTTGATTTTTAGATTTTACTCCCACTTTTTTCTTAGAAAAGTGTCCTTTCTGGAGCTTTCACGTCAAAATTTTATTTTTTTACGATGATTAAGTTTCCTTAATAATATTTTGACGCGAAAGCTCCAGAAAGTACACATTTCTAAGAAAAAAGTGGGAGAAAAAGGCGAAACAGCTAAAAATCAAAGTAGGCTTAGACTTTTGAAATTTTGCAGTTCTATTCAGTTTTTCATTCTGAACAAGTTTTCTTAATAACATTTTGTCGTAAAGAAATCCCTAATAGGGATTGAAAATAAGCAATTTTAAAAAATCATAGCAGGCCATGAAATAATTACCCCATCCAAATACCACCGCCTATGAGATACTCTCCCTTGGGACTACCCATAAAAAATAGAGACCATTTGTTTTCCTTGTCATTCATATAGTTCTGAGGTGTCCAGTATCAAATTGGGACACACTGTATATATATATATATATAGTATATTCCCATTTATACCGCGAACTTTTGCCTACCATAAAACGGTCATTATCCCTTTGACCATAGAATGTCTCAAATTTCGGACAGGGTCGGATTGTATATACCTGCAACCGTAATCCATATATAAATATAGATCATAATGGTATCTCTATAATTTACTATATTTAATAAAATATTAACCATTGTTTCGTATTTTCATTTACTTTAGAATGTCTACTTATTTTAAAATAAAAATAAATAAATAATATCTCAATAGGTATATGTTTAAGCCGACCCTGCACCCAGTAAAATATTAGGAATACCTATACACAATGGGATCTTATCAGGTAGTTGATTTATTTCTGAACTGACAACGGTATAAATGCGAATATACTAAACTTCCCATATATTTCCACACGCTCTCGTGTGGTTACGGACCCTCCCTAAATCTTTCAGCAAATTACTAATACCACACTATTTATTCTGTGCTAATACATAATTGCACTAGTAGCGGCTTAAACGAAAAAAAATTATATTATATTGATGGCTTGTATCGATTTCATTTAGACCGCCGGTCGTGTTTTCAATTAAGAAAGTTCAAAGTTAGATAAGAGCCTATATATCACTCATTGTGCTTAATGGCGTTTTAATTAATAAAACAACCAATAGAGACCGATAAAACGTTCCCAGCTAGTAGTTGTAATGAATTTCCTGCACTTTTATCTGCGTCGATGGCGGTTTGGTTTGTGTAGACGCTGGCATTGCCCCGAACTACGTGAATATCTGATAAAATCGTCTGGCGAAAGAAATCGGCCACTAACGAAATTAGCGACAGTCAAACTGATTTGTCCTTCCGATTGATCATAGATATAATTTTTTGACATCACCGACATCGGTAAATGCCCCCCCTTTTATTATTCCAGAATGTTTAGTTTTGTATCACACCCACACCCCAAAACCCCCTTATACCAAATTTGAGTAAAAAATATACAGGGAGTGCCTTTCTGCAGGGTATCAAAGTTGAGCAAAATGGGAATTTTGAAGGCATCTGGCAAGTCAAGTGTGCCATGGAATCTCTTCAAAACAGTTGAATGGTCAACAGAACCACTCAAAATGTTGGTGTGAAAATATTTACTACAAAAATATACAGGGTATTTTTCTCTGAGCCATCTCAAAATTCTGGAATTTTATGAAACTTATACGGATCAACAGTGCTCTGGAATTATGGAAAAGATATTGATAAACACAAAAGTAATGTATTTCTTTACAAAATGCCAAGTAACAAATTAAAAAATTTTAAATTATTGGACCTTTCTCAACAAAGTCACTGCCTAAGATGATACATTTTCTGTGCGTTTCTTGTTGTGGCACATCATTAGCCAACCTTAACTGATATGGACCTACCGACTGGCAGGCTTCTGTATTTTTTGGATTTAGTGCATTCATAGTGTGTGGACCGGTTTTGATAACACTCGATTTTTAACCGTATAAAGTTCCAAAAATGCAGTAATTTGAGATGGCACGGATAAGAACACTCTGTATATTTTGTATTGGACCTTTGCACACCAACACCTTGAGTGGTCCTATTGACTATTCAACTGTTTTGAGGGGAATCCATGGCACACTGGACTTTGCAGATGCCTTTAAAATTCCTATTTTGCTCAACTTTGACACCCTCCAGAATGGAACTCCCTGTATATTTTTTGTTCAAATTTGGTATATGGGGGTTTTGGGGTGTTCTGATTAACGCTGTGGGGTCAGATTTTAAATAAAAAATCGCTAAATGGTTTTTGTGAAAATCGGGGGTATAAAAAAATCGCAGTCGGCCCTGGATTTGCATTTGAAAATGGCAGGAAGGTCAAAAGAAGCGGTTTTTGAAGGACTTTCAAATAAAAAAAGTTTAGGCGATTATCTCCAAAAATGAAGATTTTACAGATATGTACAGTTTTAAAATTGGACACCCTGTATGTATGTGAACATGTCAACATTAAACAATACATCTATTGAAATGTGAACATTATTAGACAATAAAATTAGTCAAAGTGCATGTTGTAATTCGATTCTGGATGCCATATGGAAAAATCGATATATTTATCGATAACATAAATTTAGCATTTCAAGCGATCCAATTTTGAAGTGGCGCAGCATTGTTTAAACAATGGTTTAATGTGAAAAAAACGTGAAAAATCTGTGATTTTTTTAGGTAGTTCAGAGACTGTCGCCGATGGGTATTACATATTTTGTACACTACTAGAACACTAAAAGACGGTTAATTTGAGACCTGGCAAGTTGAAATCGGCCAATAATTTCTTTAAATAATTGCAAAAACTTTTAAAACTTTTCATTTATTTTTTATTCTATGGGAAAAGTATCTGTGCACTTGAAACGTTCAGGAAATAAGCCCTCTATGACCATTAAGTTACCCTGAAAATTTCGTTAAAAAATATTAATTTGTTTACGAGAAATTTAATTTGCTTGTTAAAAAAGGGTATATTGTTTATTCACAATTGACACAGTTGCCGTCATCCTAGAAGGCTCATCTTGAGCTCTTTTTTTTTGTCGAGACTTAAATTTTATGAATCCGTTTAGAGAAGATCAATTTTTCATCATTTTTTCGTGTAAAAATACCAGCCATTAGAATATCGAAGTGGCATAGCGATATCTTTAATTGTTACAGATATCAACAAAAAACATAATCTAAAAACGTCTCACTTTTTCATCCGCCATTTTGAAGGTGAAAATAATGAAAATTTGATCTTCTCTAAACAGATTCATAAAATATAAGTTTCGACCAAAAAATGAGCCCAAGATGACCCTTCTAGGATGACGGCAACTGGGTCAATTGTTAATAAACAAACCCTTTTTTAATAAACAAATTAAATTTCTCGTAAACTAATTAATATTTTTTAACGAAATTTTCACTCTCCGTCGACCTTTGCCACTTTTCTTTATCTGTATCAATGAGTTAAATATGCGCAATCCGGCAATAAGGTACCGGTACCAACACTCAGCCGTCGGTGTTTAAGTTTTGCTAGATTGCCGCGCCGTCTCTTTTTAGAGACTAAATAATTCAACGAAAAACCCGCGAGACCGAAGGTCAGTTGCTCTTACATTAAAAACGTACTTCTCCAAAGCTATTTCAAACACCTCAAACCACCGGACAGTAATTTACCAACTTTTATGTTTCCGTTTAAGTTCTTTGGGCGTATCTATCCTTCGGTAAAATTCTTCAGGAGCCAATAGCCATTTCATTGTTACAAATAGCACGCATTTCTGAAATAACACGCAGCTGCGAAATATCACAACGCAAACGCTTTAACCAACCCCTCTTTTTAGTACCAGAAGAGAAAGTACTAGGATGTACTGGGAACTGTGTTTATAGTCAACCTTGAAAAATACGTTTACCCGACGAGGTATCTGTATCGAGTAGTTTCTGTGGTGTAATTCTGAATTTGTTTATACAGCCTGTTTCTAAATTATGGTGCCAACGTAATATGCCATTTAGAAAATGTCATTTTGAACAACAAGTTTCCTATAAACATGGGTCCGAAAATGCATAATAAAAAAGTTACAGGGTGATGAAAGCACAATTTGAAAAACATATTTTTCGAAAAACTTCTACAGAAGTTATGCAATTTAAATTAAACTTGATGCAGTCCTTTAATCGTTGAAGTGCAACAATTTCATGTAAAAACAATTTATTTCCATCGCCCAGAGGCGCAGGGGCGGGGTAGCTCAATGGGTTTTATACTCACAACTTTTTTGAAGTTATCTTTTTGGCCTTGCAGGTAACAGGTGTTTTGGGGCACATTTTGACGATTTCAACGCAAACGGTTGATTTTATCCTTAAGGAACAAGAGTACCCTTTTGTTGCAAAATGAAAAGATGCACTAAAATGATGAACCTTCATGACCAAAAAGATAACTTCAAAAAAGTTATGATTATAAAACCCATTAAGCTACCCCGCCTCTCCGCCTTTGAGCGATGGGAATAAATTGTTTTTAAGTACATGAAATAGTTGCACTTTAGCGACTAAAGGACTGCACCAAGTTTCATTTAAATTGCATAACTTTTGTAGAAGTTTTTGCGACAAATATGTTTTTCAAACTGTACCTTTAACTTTCTTATTATGCATTTTCGGACCCATGTTTATAAGAAACTTTTTGTCCAAAATGACATTTTCTACCTGTCATATTATGTTGGCACCAAAATTTAGAACACCCTGCATAATTATACCGCTTGTAGGTAACCCTGATGATGGTTTACCAGTCGAAACTGTGCATAGTACAACAACTTGTCTTTATTTTTCGTTCGCAACCTACATAATAACATAAGCAAATAATAATTGGGATAAATTACAATTTTCTCCTCATGAGTAATAACCATTGTGAGTACCTATATGTAGGTATATATTTTCCAATATGCCTTATTACTTTTTCAAAATCGCCCTAATATAATGAATATGAATTAAAGAATTAAAGTCAAAACTGATGAAGCTGACATTTTCAAACTACAAATCAACTCAAAAAGTTTGGAAAAAAAAGTTCCCTAAATTTTATTTTGTCAAAATATAACGCGCAAAGAATCCTTGGTTGCTTGAAGAGCTTTATCGAATTTTTTATTTGTTCTCACCTTTACGTATGCCCACTGTATAATAAGCCATTAACGGCCACTTGTACCTTAGAGAATACGTTCTTTGTGCACCTTCGCCATTACAAAAAATCCTAAGTGGATCCTTGAAAACATCATATGTTGCAACCAAAAACCAGGAAATGTTAGTTACAATAAATACAGGTATGTATAGGCGAATGCATTGGATATAACTATAATAGCCAATAATGTTGTCAAACATTCTTCTAGTTCTAGGTAATGTATTATGTAGTAGCTAATTCATGTCTGGTAATTATAAATCACTAGGTAGGTAGAAAGACTACATTTTAGTAAAATAATTTAAGATTTACTGTATGTACTGGAGTGTATTACGAGTGGACCAGGGAAATGTATTTCGGAAAATATCAATAACAAAAAATAGGAGTATCTATTTGTTTTAACATCGGTTTTAATCAAGGGAACAGAAGCAACTGAATGCTTGCGCGAGGGAGGGGTGCAATTACTATTATTTTGACTTTGTTGCCAATTATTGCGGCTAGGGCCAACTTTTCACGATATAGAACTAGGATAGCATTCGCTCAAGTGGGTAGTAATCCCAGTGAGTGTAGGACAATTAGTAAATCACACACAGATAACGGTAACCCTGAATCCACAATTGGTCCAGCACTCTTGGAGATCAGCGGTGTTTTTCTATAAAGACATGTGCACGCAGTCTGCCTCGATTCGAACCAAGGTCTAGCGAAGGCAGAAAGACATCGAACATCGCCACCGCGGCCACCATAAGCTTTTCCTTAAACTGTTTTAATTCGAGAATATCAGCAAAATCTGAAAAAATTACTAACATTTTGGAATTTGATTATGTTATTCCCTTGGTTAAATCAAACACTTTTTGTTATTGAATCGATCATCCATTTTTATTATGAGATCCACAAATTCAAATTAAACAAATTTAGTAAAAAAATGAAAATTGAATATTTCAGAAACCAAAGAAGATGATAACGATACAAAATTATAGCATTTTAATCGCCGTGATGAGCAGCAAAAATGCAAAAATACATAACTTTAGTTTGCTCCCTAGAAGTTAGAAGTCCTCAGTTGCAGTATGGCCCCAAACTTGAGTCGCACCCTGTATTTCATGGAATTCCTAACGAATAGTGAACAGTTATATGGATGACCTAGCATTTAGTCTAATTATTATTGTTCAGATTGTTATGCAAATGCGATCTCATTAAAAGCAATCTCAAATACTCTCAAAACTGCTCCAGTTCCTTATGTGGGATAATGAGCTGACAACCCAATACATCGTACAGGGACTGCATCGTAAATTCGCTAATATTTTGTTAGCAAGATTTTCTGGGCTTGAAAAAGTTTTTACATTATTTAAAAAAATATACTATCACGGGCGTAGCCAAGGGGGGGGGTTTCGGGGGTTCAAACCCCCCCCCCCCCGAAATAAGCAAAATATTACCTAATATTATACCGAAAAAATACGAGGAGTGAAGAGTTAAATTATTATTACGTTTGAATATATGTAGTAATAGTAGCGCCTAGCGCCATCTTTTGACGAGAGGCAGACGCAGTTGCAGCCGAACTATTTTGTATTGTAGGGACACTTTGCGTTGTTTCTAGATTATTCGCCACGCCCCTCGGTCGAAATGAGCGGAACTTTGTGGAAGTTCGTGGAAGTTTCTGGACGGCTACTGGGCTGCTATATAAGCGGCGCCGCGGCGCGTGACCGCGCTTACGGCAGTATTGTTCCATGCGAACTCGAAGCGAATAAAAGTGAAAAGTGGTGAACGAATAGTGAAGAGAATTAAGTGTACCGTGTAAGTGAGTAATTTTAGTGCGCTGTTATTCGATGACCTTGTTAAGGATAGATACGTGAATCATTATTACTGTCGAAAAATGGAGGGGAAAAAAAGGAAGGGTGATAAACTTAAAGGTATGGACTACTGGAAAAAGTGGTGTAGAGGTTTCTAATAAAGAAACAAATTTGGATTTAGCTATCAAAGCTTCAGCTACCTTGCATGCTGATAAGAAGACTGCCTACCCCGAAATCTAGTTTGGAATGCCTAGATATGTGCGATAAAAACCTTTATCCTAATATTTACACATTACTACAAATCTTGGCTACCATTCCTGTATCCACTGCTACCCCAGAAAGGTCTTTCTCGAGCCTAAGGAGACTGAAAAACTATTTACGAAACACTACAAGTGAAAACAGACTTAATGGTTTGGCTCTAATGAACATTCACTATGGAACAGAAATTCATGCAGATGAAGTAGTGGATATATTTAAAAGAAAAAGCCGAAGATTTCTTCTTTAATGGTTTTAGATTTAGCGCAGAGGAACGAAATTAATTTATCCATTTCATTTAAAGTTAAGAACTTTATAAATATGTCGTAGTTTTTCGGATGAATATATAGATATTAAATTTCATGTAAGTATATTTTTGTTGTTTTATTTACTTCTCAAACTAAACCCCCCCCCCAAAACTAAATCCTGGCTACGCCCGTGTATACTATAGTGAAGCTTTGGGGGGGGGGGCTGAAGCTCCCAAAGCAACCTCTGGATGCGCCACTGATATGGGAATTCGATCATCTGTTAAATAATACGGATGACTTAATTGTGGCATCAGTAGAACGAGCGCCCGAAGTGCGATCTCCTCATCCGTGTTCTTAACCCCTCATCGGCCTTGGGCCGGGTCCTCGAGGGTCCGGTCCCACCGTCTGCCTTCGCCAGGCCGATTATTACCAACGTGGAAAAATGTGCACATTAATGTTCGTGTTTGCGATTTCTGTAGACCATTTACACGGGCCACAGCGATCGCAGGTTTGGATAAACGATAAGTCAGTCACCTTGGGGTCACTTTTGCACCATTAATGTGTGGCGGAATGTATGTTTGGGTTCTCTTCCGGATTAGTTACCAAGAAACGTATTAGATAAAATCTTCGTCTTGCATTCATTACCCGAGGAACACCTAGAAGAAAAAAATCCAATGAAAATTTGAAGAAAATCGAAATATTCAAATTTAATTGTGTAACCTACCACTAGGAGAGCGACCTCGTATGCGAACCCAGTTCCTGCAGCAGTTGACGCAGCGCCAACCGTAGAAAAAATAACTGCGATCTTGGAGAAGTATTTTCCCGAATATTGGGGTTCATTTTAGTCATAGAAAAAATAGCTGAAATGGATACATTTTAAACATTGAACCCATAGAATATCGACACCAACCTCCAAATTCCTTTAAAAAGTTCTAAATAATCAGCCAGTGTATTTATTGAAATTTTGTAAAAAAAATAATATTAATTTTTTCACCACATTAAATGTTGAACATTTTTAGTAGGTACGCCTTCATTCTAAATTGATGAATTCTTTTACAAAATTACATAAAAACGAAAGTACAATAAACTAAAAAGATTAGAACCTCTTTATTAGCACATGCAGGATATTTCATTTTACTTTAGTACTAAACAATCAAGAAAGACAAAAATGCCCCGTTACATAAAAGTAAAAGTTGGAACAAATATTGAGTAACTCGGGCTTTCCGTTTAGTCCGAACATAGAAAAATGTCGAAGGAAAATTTAGCCAATTTGAGAAACACGGTGTAAGTAAAGCCGTAAGAGATTTGCACATTCAGAGCAGGATATCTGTAGATTGTCGGGTGTTAATCAATATGTAAATGTAAAGAAACTTGAGAATACCTTATGAAATAATAATTACTACCTTCTAAGTAGTTTATACTTACAAAAATATTTCCTGGTGCAATATGATCTTATATCAAGGCCACCCAAACGATTAAAAGAAGGTACTTCATTATTTCAAATACAGACTACTATTCGTTTTTCTTCCAGTTACGTAAGTTGATTGGTTATCAAAATGAACACTTTATCAAAAGCAGTAAAAATAATGTCGTATTTATATTTCGCTGAGATACACTGTCTGTTCCAAAGCTAAATTAGTATGTGATATTATAAGCAAAGCTATGACTTAACCAGTGCTTGTCCAACTCAAGTGTTCGACTTGTCCAGCTTCTTTAAACAAACTAATCTGATGAAGATGCTCCCGCTTACGATCTCAAGGCAAATAAAATGTCAATCACCTCTTTGAAATAGCACCTACAGCAAAAAATATCGTGTAGAAAGGTTCAAGGATAATTGCGCATATAATACCATCACATAACCACCTGTAATTAACGATTTGTTAGTTAAAAAAGACATCAGCAAAACTGGTAATATCAAAATAATAATTGGATTTTAAAAACGGCAATGAGTCAGAAAAAATCGATTTCATTAGCACATCCAGGGTTTCGTTGATTGGAAAAGTTATATCATAGGATGAGAAATTTCTTTGCCAATGGGTTATTATTACATTTTCAGGTATTTGTCTTTGGAAACACAACACCTATATAAATTTTACAATATATTCAATCATCAACAATCGAAATTAACGGTAGCTAACATTATTTGGATTACAGATAGTTATTTTACACAAAATCTGTCAAAGTTAGTTCAAAGCGGTAGGTAAAAATTTTATGTTTCGAATGCTGAAGTTAACAGGTGTTTTGGGGCACGTTTTGCCAATTTCAACGCAAACGGTTGATTTTATCGTTATGAAACAAGGGTACACTTTTGTTGCAAAATGAAAAGATACACTGAAATGATGGACCTGCAAGACCAAAAAGATAACCTCAAAAAAGTTTGAGTAAAAAAAATAATAGGGGTTGTTAGTTCTTAGCCTTTTTTAGGGCACTGTGTAAATGAATAAACTACCCTAAGGCGCCTTCCAGTAAGTAGATAACACATACCAAATTTCAAATGTTTAAGTAGCGCCGCGCCGTTATTGAGATATAAATAAAAAAATACTTTTGGGTCACCCTGTAGACCCGAATAACTTGGCAAGGAAAGCCCAAATCGAAAAATTTTATATGAAAGACCCCCCTTAAAACCACCTGCCGAACACCCCTTTAAAGTATTTACTATACATTCTGACTCACCCTGTATATTATGTACATGCCCTTACCGCGTTCTTTAAATCACATTTTTGAAGGATCCAAGGATTTTTTTATTTATTACATTAAAAGGATTTGTTTTATTAAGAAACATTAAAAAAATAAGATTTTACGTAAAAAAATACACTAGAAATCAGTAATTACATATTTCAAAAATTGTAAGAAAATATAAACACAAATGCACTTCCAGATAATGAAAAAATACGCAGCTTTGCCCAAAATCTGCTAAATACTTTTTAAGAAGGGTTTGATTTCGCATGTTTTCCAATTTTTCGTATAGTGATACCAAAGATCATAAATCATGATCTTTGGTGATACCTTGCGGAACTTTTCTAAAAATCTAACCGGTAAATACTTTTTACTACGTCGCTTTTTGCATAATAAAACCTCTTATTTCACGATTTCAAACAAAAATGTGCCTCTCGACACTGAAGTTCGACAAATGTGGAATTTAGTTGCTGAGGCCTGCAAGGAATTTCAGCTCCTTGGTACACAAATAACTATTAAATTTTTTTTCTAGAAAATAGGTGAAATAAATAAAAATTTTAAGAATTCTGTGATGCAGGCATGACAGGAGTACGAAGAGAAGTACATATTTGTTTATTTCGGCTGGCTAATATACATATAATATAGTATTATACCATACGACATGGATTTTCCGTTTAATATTAAGTAGGCACACAATTAATTAATAATTGTTATTATTTTACGATCGTGTCTTAATATATTATCATTAATTATTAGCCTACATCCAATTTAAATATTCAATTACCGATGAAATCCAACGGAAAGTCCGAGTACAGCACTATCTAATTATTACAACATGTACCGCCCGAGTTTACACCGTGGGCCTCGGACAGGGAACCCCAGGTACCACCGGATCTCATCACACAGGAATTCCAATAGCTAAATGAACATACATTCTGTGTGACACCGGTACCGCTGAGATATCGGAGGTGTTGCGTTATCTGTCGACGGCATACGAAATTAATGCGGATAGTAAAGGCACCAATACAAAATCAGTAGTGATTCAAAACAAACAAACGTTATTTTGGGAAACAACGAATAAAGTACTTACATTAGCATTTTATAGCCGCAACTATTCTGAACCGCTGCTCATAGTAGGTGACAATTGACAATGACGTCCAAACCTAAGAACGTCACTGGTATAGGCAATATTAAAGGATTATAACCAGGGACTCTTTAAAGTAAGGGGACTCAGCATTATACTTTCCAAAGTGAGGCCTATTCTTTCCTCATTCTAATGGTATCAGTGATGCCAAGTATGCCATTTTATTGGAGAATCTATGAATATAACAGGTACACTCAAATGAAACAAATTTATTTTATTTCTTTAGTTGAAATTGATTTCCAGCAATTATTTCCACGAATTTAAGTAATAAATATGGTAAGTCAGTGCCGATTTTGCTTATTTAAGAACATGTCGCTATTGCATTACCAGCTTCCTCAATACATTTGTAATATGTGTACTTGAACTTTCTTCCCTTGTTGAATGTATCTACCCAAAGAACTTTCAAAGATTTAGGGATGTACACGCGCGGCCCTTGAAATCGTTCCAATACGTGCGGACGCAAAGGCGTTCAACTGACAACGTTGCAATTACCCCTCCCCTCTCTCGCGGTTTGAAAGCCAGCGATAACCTTAAAAGCGCAAGTGACGGCAAATCTAACATCTTATTACGCGACATTATCTTACGTGACATTGCCCGTTACAGTGCAAAAAACAGTAAATTCGGCGCTGTTAGGTTGGCCTTAGATTGCCTGAATAGTAGTGGAAAATCTTATAACCCTGCCCACGGACATTGGTGGCTTTTTTCGCAAGTCATTCGACAACCTCGAATAGAGCCGTTCTAAAAATCGAAGAAGGTGGTAAATCTCTTAATTGGGTGTCGTACTTTCCTCCGGTACCAAAAAGAACCTCGAAAATCCGATATCTAAGAGAAATTCCCGATTCACGATTAACCACTTTCGAGAAACGGGACGGCTGTAGAATCAACGAAACCGACGGAAAATCCTCTGAAACCACTATTGGAAATTGCTTGTTTTTTCTCATTTCTCGATTTTTCGGGGGCCCGGGAAGCATCAGAACCTCACCCGAGGACTCCAGGGAAGCTTTAAAAATTGAAATAAACCAAAGATTTGGTTCGCGGTTAAGACAAAGAAGTGTAATAAACCAATGTAAAAAACCACTACGAGATTCTTCTATAATAACACAATTATACTTAAATATTATACCTTATTTAACTAATACCACTTTGACAATCAAAGAAATCCGCGTAATTTCACGTTACGTGAATCTCAAAACACCAAGAAACTGTGTAAAAGTTTAAATCCACTTTATTATAATGATAATGCAGCGATTTATTAACCTATTTTCGTTGACTGACGTATCGCAATTTTTATTTTCTACGGGGAGGAGCGGGTCGGTACGAGGGAATGTAGGGTAAGTTGTTGATTTGAGTAGCCCTGGAATGGAATGTGGAATTGGCGCAACGTTGCCGCACTTACCCGAAATTCTTGATTTCTTGCTTATTTCTCATGCCTAGTGGAACGATTTATGAGGCCGCGCGTGTACTAATAAGATTAGGTCTAGTAGTTCCAATCATGGCAGTTTTTCTCGGTGTTCATTATAAAATTTTTGTAATTTTATTTCTCTTCCAAGGTACCTCACAAACTTAAAATAAACTTGTAGTCGTAGATAAAAACTCTTTAAAAAAAGGCCTGACTGAAGCTACCTGCTTAATAATTTAAAATTTACGAAATACGATTTTTTTAAACTACCTACTTATACGTAATGCCCACGTAGTGGGAATTGTAGGATTACTAAAGGTGATAAAAGAAAAATGTGGTTGCAATTATTGGGACTACTACAGGCGGCCGCATTACCTTTAATTGACACATCTGTGTATCTGGAAGTTAGAAAACTTAAAAATTGTGAATTATCTTTGACTTGGAATTTTCCAACAACTATACACATACATAGCAAATTACCCCAGAAACTTATACATTATGGGAGGTATTTTTCAATTCTCCGATCGCGAAAATTTGAGAGCACATTTACGTCTTCAAAGTTACATTTGGGTTCTTTGGAACGAACACACAGCATGCCGTCAGCTCACCCATATGAAACCGCTGCGCCAATTAAATCAACAACTAGATATAATCATCTAAACAAATTGCGTCAAGTGTTAAGTCATAATCATAATGTCTCTAATCCCTAACTATTTATAACGCCAGGCCTCGTGGGGTACGGGATAACCGTTCACTATGACAATACATTTGAATATGGAAATTAAGTAAACCGCAGAACGGTAGCAGGGCAATTTGATTTGTTAAACTGAGGTATTTAACCTTTGATATGATTTTAGTGGTGATTGTTAGATTTATTAAAGGGGGCACTATTAATAACAAATTTCACTATTGAAATGTACGGAAACCATACAGCTATGTTCGCGGAGGAATTCTGAATTAAACTACATATAGTAACTTATATCATTGGTGAATTTGAATTTGTAGCTCGCTATGTATAATATGTGACACATGCGTCTTTCAGGTATAAGTCAAGGAAGAAGTCAAAGCTCGGCGAAAAGTTCCAAATATTCTCACCAATAAGAAAGATATTTTCGCAGTTGGAATGGGTTGAACGCCCAATAGCTTTACAATAGAATGTATTTCTAAATCATAGTGCCAATGTAATATGACAGGTAGAAAATGTTATTTTGAAAAAAAGTTTCCTATAAACAAGGGTCGGAAAATGCATAATAAAAAGTTACAGGATGATAAAGGTATACAATTTGAAAAAATATTTTTCGCAATAACTTTTGTTATGCAATTTAAATGAAAATGAAACGTGGTGCAGTCCTCAGTCGGTGAAATGCAACAATTTCGTGTATATCAATTTATTCTCATCGCCCATAGGCGGAGGGGCGGTTGAACACAATGGGTTTTATAACTTTTTTGAGGTTTTGGTCTTGCAGGTTCATAATTTTAATGCATCTTTTCATTTTGCAACTCTTGTTCCATAACGATAAAATCAACCGTTTGGGATGAAATCGGCAAAAAGTGTGCCCCAAAACACCTGTTTATAGAATATAGAATAGGTATATGGTATAGAATAAGAACGAGAGATCGAAGAAGACGACTAGATCCTAAAATGATGAAAACTACGTACGTACAATCACATTCTTAGTGCACGGCCACACATAAGGCGGGCGGCGGACCGGAGAGCAGAGCGGAAAGCGGAGAGTAGTGCGGGTAGTGTCCACACAGTCAGCGGATTGTGACAGCTTTGAAAGGCGTATTGCGCAGAGGGGTTGGAAGTAAACATTGAAAAGTCGAACTTCATAGAAACAGCTATAAAACTGTTATTTCTACATTATTTTTATGTAAAAATTCACAACTCAAATTTCGGATTTTGCAAAATAAACGTGAAGTGCGGATAAATGAAATAAACCTAATCCGGGAAACACTTGGTGAATTCCATAATCTGTACAAAAATAATTTTGTAAATATCGACCCAAATATTGTCTACAACACCTCGGTCGTGGTGATGTGCATGAGTTATGTCCCATAGGGGTGTGCGACTATAAAAATTTCACTAATTAGCATTTCGCAATCCATATTATTTATTATTAAGTAGGTATATAAGAATACAACGCTCTATTTTCGAAATTAAATACGTGCCAATACGCAGGAAAATGTCAAACTGACTTGGACGCTCCGCTACCAGCGAGCAAACGCGCTTTACTCTCCGCCTCCCTCTCCGCGGAATGTGTGGACACGACAGTAGTAGGCTTCATATTGTTTTCAACGCTTCGCTACCATTAGTCCAAGAGCCGGCCGCATGATTTCAACTCTCATAATGTTGTTGATGTTATGTAAAATGTAGAGAGTAGGTATATTTCTTTACTTGAAGCGAGTAGGTTGCCTCAGATAATAGAGGCCCGATCATTGTTAGGTATTTAAAGAAGTTGTGGACAATTTTTAATTTTTTAATAGATACAACCCGTTCCATGAACATATTTACTATTTTTTCGCAAAAGTCTTTTGATAAATTCGAAAAGTGCCGTTCTAAAAATCGAAGGAGGTGGTAAATTTCTTAATTGAGTTTTGTACTTTCCTCCAGTACCGAAAAAATCTCTAAAATCCGATATTTAACCAAATTTCCCGACTCCCGGTTTCCAAGTTTCGAGAAACGGGACGGCTGTAGAATTAGCGAAATTGACGGGAAATCCTGAGGAACCGCTCTAAATTGCGTGATTTTTCTCATTTCTTAATTTTTCGGAGGCACCGGAAACATCTCCACCTCACCTGAAGACTTGAAGGAAGCTTTAAAAATTCCGACCCCAGAGCCCCGAGCCGAAATAACTAAAAGGACGATTTCTGACAGTTTTCGGACTTTGGTATTTAGGTGACGGGAAATGCCGACCAATCACGTAAAAAAGATGGGTCCCACCTGCGTTGGTCGTTTTTTTTTTCGCCGAAAATCCTTAATATCTCGAGCACGAGAAATAATTTACCTGAAAAAGTTTCTTTAAATA
Organism: Pseudeuparius sepicola; assembly: GCA_963920635.1. Classification (NCBI taxonomy): domain Eukaryota; kingdom Metazoa; phylum Arthropoda; class Insecta; order Coleoptera; family Anthribidae; genus Pseudeuparius; species Pseudeuparius sepicola. The sequence continues at coordinate 117,552,685 of OY987299.1, read as the reverse complement.
TGTTTACCCGTTCTCTGGCCATCTCGCCGTACCGTTAGATCTCCCGAAAAAAGCGTTTGAAAAATTTTTTCCTGCGCATCAAGCGGTATATGGCACTGGCTGTATAGCGGAACTTCGCACACAACTCGCGTCCCCGAGGTCCAGACTTGCCCCCGTCTGTCGCGCCGTATTTAACAGCGGAGGATTTTCGGGCCCCGAAAATACACTTATCGGATTTCTAAAGGACCAAGGGACCCTTTTTTATTGTTGCTCCGCATGGGCCTTCTTTCCTATTTTGTTCTATATAATCATATGAGAGTAGATTTGCCTAAATATTGACTGCAATTTCTTTAAATAACAATGATCGGGCCCATATATAAATTGAGGCAACCTACTCGCTTCAAGTCAAGTAAAGAAATATTCTCTCTACATTTTACACAACATCTTATTCTATAAGCTTATGAGAGTTGAAATCATGCAGCCGGCTTTCGTACTATATCTCCGCTCTGCTCTCCGGTCCACCGTCCGCCTTATGTGTGGCCGTGCACCAAACGATTCGGGATTAAAGGCAAGAAGTACCCGAAATTGATGCGTGCCGGACGTCGCGTTTCGGCACATCGCCGAAAATTATGAGCGCCCGTTATAGTACAGTAAAACTATAGCACAAAATTAGGCCAAACCCAAACATTCAAAAAAAAGTTCTTTCTAGCGCGAAATAGTTCCATACCCTCCTAAGAGTTAGTACTAAAAAGTTACACCACCACCAGCGTCGGGTTTTGGGGGGAGGGGGTGAAAAGGGCAGGAAATTCTTATTTTTCACAGTTTTGCGTGAATATCTAGTAAACTATGAGGTTTAGCGCAAACGTCATCCTATACGCAAATGATATACATTAAATTCCGAACAAGAATTGTTATATACAGAATTATGATAAAGTGAACGGTTTCCATGATATGGAGGGGTAAAGATTTCTTTGTTTTTATTTCACGTAGTTTTTGTTGAAAAAACTTAAAATGATTACAGTATAAATTAGTAACCGAATAATGTATGTAGAACATATATAGATATATCTATGCATATATAGATACATATTACACCCATAGATTGTTATTTTTTGTCACAACATAACCTCATAAGTATATGACTGTAAATATGTCCAATACAAGTTAGTAGCCTTAGTTAATTTGTACTCACTTTTTGCCCTCATTCATTATAATAGCGTTCTGATTTCCATTCGTTCTTTTATGTCAAATCATTCCCATATCTAATTTGTCCTTAGCTTGTAAAAATGAGAAAGTCATGAATAGGAAGCTCATGTGAAAAACAAGAAAATATATATTAAACAATCCTCATCGTATGCTTTTGCAGAGATGGATGCGTCCAAAACTGCGAGTGTCGAAGAAGTGGTCTCAATTGTTCAAGTATGTGCAGCAATTGCTTAGGACTTGCATGTCTCAATAGAGATACTGTAATCATCGACGACGATTTAAATGATGATTCTCAAGTGGCCGAAGAACACGAGATTTGTTTCCTCTCGCCTCTCACCAGCCCGAGTGAACTATTTGGTGGTGACTGATAACGCAATTAATGATTCACCTAAAACGTTTGACCTTTTGTATCATTTTGATTTCCTTCCCATTTTTTCAATATAGATTGTTTAATATATTTTCTTGTTTTTCACATGAGTTTCCTATTCATGACTTTCTCATTGTTCGGAATTTAATGTATATCATTTGCGTAATGACGTTTGCGCTAAACCTCTTAGTTTACTAGATATTCACGCAAAACTGTGAAAAATAAGAATTTCCTGCCCTTTTCAGCCCCTCCCCCCGAAGCCCGACGCTGGTGGTGGTGTAACTTTTTAGTACTAACTCTTAGGAGGGTATGAAATTATTTCGCGCTAGAAAGAACTTTTTTTTTGGATGTTTGGGTTTTGGCCCAATTTTACTGTACTATTACCAAACCTTCCCCGGAGCCGAGCCCGAACCGCGGTGCCCCGGCACCTGCGGCGGCGTCCGGCCGATATCAACGGCGGCGCGCGGCGTCGCCGGCCAGTATCCGTCAACTTCCAGAATCGATAGAAAAAAGTCGAAATAAAAGATGATTTTTTCCTATGAACATAATAGAAATCCCAAATAAACTCCTGGACAAAATTAACGCAACATCATAAATGTGCCACTTATTTGATGCTATTTTTTTTCTGAATTTATGATCCGATTTGAATGATTTTTTTTTGCATTGTAGGTTGGTTCCTTGACAATGTCATAGTTTTCGCTGTTTATGATAAAAAGTTCATTTTCGATTTATACCGGGTGTAACAAAAATGTTATGTTTTTTTTTCCGGAAATTCGTATCACCCTGTGGAGTATACTAGCAACCGAAACATATAGCAGTTGACATTAGACGGTAGGTCCATCTTTCTTCAACATTTTCTTTTTTGGTTTACTTCATTATCTCTGTTATTAAAGGAGATACACTGTTTTATATCGTAACATGTTTTTATAGACTTTATTATTCGACACAGTCATTGTTGAATGTTTTCAAGTAGGCTATGGAACTTTTCTGACATTTCAAGCGATGTGTCAACAGATGTTGTGTTTTAAAGTTACAAAGGTCAAATAAAATTCGCCATACCGATAAAAACTGTTCGGAAACTGCTTATTAAACGTTCGTTTCATATGCCCAGTTGCCCGACTATTCTGTCGTTTAAACCAGCCTCATTTAAACGTCTCCTGATTGTTCTAGACGATATTGTATGATGGCGAGCAGTTCTAAGCTCACTTTTTAGCCTAGTACTAGTGATATTCCTGTTTCTTAGAGCACTTTGCCTAATAAAACGCTCATCCCTTCGATCGGTACATCGGTTTCGCTCTTGGCCTGACCTTCGAGAGTAAGATCCTGTCTCGTTATATCGTTCAACCATACGACTTATAGTCGAACGATGTCTTCCTATCACATTAGCAACATGACACATCTAACAGCCTTCATCCACCAAAGTTAAAGCTCTTACTGCTTCTTCTGCCGATAAATTTTTTGGTCGATTCATTTTTCAATTTTAAAATACTCGTCGGGCAACTGGGCATATGAAACGAACGTTTAATAAGCAGTTTCCGAACAGTTTTTATCGGTATGGCGAATTTTATTTGACCTTTGTAACTTTAAAACACAACATCTGTTGACACATTGCTTGAAATGTCAGAAAAGTTCCATAGCCTACTTGAAAACATTCAACAATGACTGTGTTGAATAATAAAGTCTATAAAAACATGTTACGATATAAAACAGTGTATCTCCTTTAATAACAGAGATAATCAAGTAAACCAAAGAAGAAAATGTTGAAGAAAGATGGACCTACCGTCTAATGTCAACTGCTATATGTTTCGGTTGCTAGTATACTCCACAGGGTGATACGAATTTTCGGAAAAAACATAACATTTTTGTTACACCCGGTATAAATCGAAAATGAACTTTTTATCATAAACAGCGAAAACTATGACATTGTCAAGGAACCAACCTACAATGCAAAAAAAAATCATTCAAATCGGATCATACATTCAGAAAAAAAAAATAGAATCAAATAAGTGGCACATTTATGATGTTGCGTTAATTTTGTCCAGGAGTTTAGTTTGATAAAATAAAATAAGTGAATTATGTTAATAAAGATTGGAGAATTTCTATAGGGCGCGAATAACTATAATTTAAGTACAAACATGAATTTTATTATTAACAATTGACGAAAGTACAGGGGTGAGCTAATATATTTTTAATAAAAAAATATAGACCACTAGAGAATTTACTTTTCTTGCAAATTTACTTGTTAATTCTAACAAAAAAAATGCTCTTAAATATTTGCAAAAAATGCATAATTTTTGTTTAAAATCGGTATGAAGACAACATCTTAGTTAAAAATACAGGGTGTCCGGTAAGTTCGGGGAAATCTCTCGCCAGCGTGTTGGTGACGTCAAAATATACCTGGTGTTTCATATATTTTTTTCCCCTAAAGTACTCCGTAACAGAACTACAGGGTCCCAAAGGGGTACTCACTGCTTTACATTTTTTGATTTAACTTTTGAACGCCCTTGTATATTTTGATGAAATTTTGGAATTTTGCATAGACGGTAAAAACCAATTACCTCATATTTGAATCATGCTTGGACAATGCCGTGGAAGTCAGGAACGGACTTCACGCAATACCCATGGGCTCAAAATTTTGACTGGTATAAATTTAAAAAGCCGAAAACAATTTTTTTTAAAGCCTTGAACATTTCTCTTCAAAAAAGGTACTCTTTATTCGTTTCGAAAAAGTCAACCGTTTTCATGGAAAAATCGCTTTTTTGAAATCCGTAACTTAAGATGCAATAATGGAAACTACCAGAATTTAGTGTTTTCACCTGACGGATAACAACAATTACGTGTGACAAGATTTGTCAATAATTTTTATTAGCAATGGAGCATTTTTATACTTATGCCGAATATGCAGACATGCATTTAATTTATGGACAAGCACACTGCAATTCTCTGGAGGCAAGCAGAATTTATGCTCAAAGATTTCCAAATCGCAATTTGCCAAATCGAAAAACATTTGTGAGAGTTGATCGTCGTTTAAGAGAAACAGGTAGTAAACAAACCGAGTTTAGAATGTCTTAAATCAGTCTCCTAAAATTTACATTAGGTAGTTTTTTACCTCGTCGTGGTGGGGAAGGGCCGCAAAGGAGAGCAAGAAATCAAAACTTAGAAGAGCACATATTGGATGAAATATCCGAAAACCCTTCTAATAGCGTTCGTAAGCTTGCAGCTCAGTTAAATACCACAAAGGGGGTTGTTCATGAAACATTGCGAGAACAGCTACTTTATCCTTATCACGTCCAAAAAGTGCATGCAATGTCTCCGAATGATTATCGTCCACGGCTTAACTATGCAAACTGGTTTTTGCAACAATTTATAGGCGATCCGAGTTTCACAGAAATTGTTTTATTTAGCGACGAAGCTGGCTTCACGAGAGACGGTATTACCAACAGTCGAAATCTGCACATTTGGCATGACGAAAACCCTCACGCCATAGTTCAGATCAAGCACCAACAAAGATTTCTGGTTAATGTTTGGGCAGGGATAATTGGGAATAATTTGATTGGTCCTTTTGTTTTGGATGAACGTTTGAATGGAGCTCTGTATTTACATTTTTTACAAAATAATTTAAATGATTTACTGGAAAATGTGCCCTTACAAATAAGGAATCAAATGTGGTTTATGCACGATGGCGCTCCCCCACATTATTCCCGGGAGGTACGTCTCTACTTAACCCAGCACTTTGACAATCGTTGGATAGGCCGAGGAGGACCTGTTTTGTGGCCACCTAGGTCTCCTGACCTCAATCCGTTAGATTTTTTTTTCTGGGGTCATCTCAAGGGACTAGTATATTCAACTCCTGTAAATACCAGGGAAGAGTTATTGGAAAGAATATTTCACTATTCTGATCAAATTCGAAATGATCCTGAAATGCTGTTTAGGGTGCAGCAAGAAAAAATTCGCAGGATAAGAAAATGTATTCGGGTAGAAGGAGCTCACTTTGAACATTTGCCCGACTAAACGAAACATTTTCTTTATAACCAAACTTTATTAAACTATTTTTAAACAGTTTCATTGTTTTTTTTCATTTTCTCGATATTAATGCCTACTGAAAATTGCAGTGTGCTAATAAAAATTATTGACAAATCTTGTCACACGTAATTGTTGTTATCCGTCAGGTGAAAACACTAAATTCTGGTAGTTTCCATTATTGCATCTTAAGTTACGGATTTCAAAAAAGCGATTTTTCCATGAAAACGGTTGACTTTTTCGAAACGAATAAAGAGTACCTTTTTTGAAGAGAAATGTTCAAGGCTTTAAAAAAAATTGTTTTCGGCTTTTTAAATTTATACCAGTCAAAATTTTGAGCCCATGGGTATTGCGTGAAGTCCGTTCCTGACTTCCACGGCATTGTCCAAGCATGATTCAAATATGAGGTAATTGGTTTTTACCGTCTATGCAAAATTCCAAAATTTCATCAAAATATACAAGGGCGTTCAAAAGTTAAATCAAAAAATGTAAAGCAGTGAGTACCCCTTTGGGACCCTGTAGTTCTGTTACGGAGTACTTTAGGGGAAAAAAATATATGAAACACCAGGTATATTTTGACGTCACCAACACGCTGGCGAGAGATTTCCCCGAACTTACCGGACACCCTGTATATATAGTAACCGGCAGAAAGTTGGACACAAATGGAAAACTTTTTTATTATTATATAGAAAATTTTATTCTTGATAAAAGTTGGTGCATCATTTAAAACTCAAAACGCACATATATCAAAATTGACAAAATTTTGACTTTTTCCATCGATTCTGAAAGTTAAGCAGATATACAAGTGGGACCACCCTATATATTGGAAATTGAGAAACCTAATCGAATAAAAATGCAGTGTCCCTAAAAATCATCGATAAGTACCTATATCTACCTTTTAATAATAAGAATAAAGTCAAGTTCAACATTATTTTGCATAACTTTTTTGTATAAATTCTTAAGTATTACATTTTTTTCAAATATAATTAAAAACATTTCTAGAATATTTACATTTTTTAATTGTCTTTCACACTATTTTAAAAACGTATGATTTAACAATTTCTTTTTGGTGTTGATATACCTAAATCTAATTTTTCCTTTAAAAGAAATAAAAAAAGGTAACAAATTATTTGTGCTACCGTGCATCAACAGTGTCGAATACCTGCACAGATGCATAACAAATTACACCCATAGTCTGTCAATCATATTAAAAGCAAATGCATTAAAAACCAATATTTCATAAATGACCAATAGTTCAGCAAACTCACTATTTTACACTTTTCATGTAACCCAGAGCATTGTGTGCATTACCGCAAATTAATCGAAAAAATCTTAATTAGTTTGTTTTTACACACAATAAGAAACCGTTTAACTAAACAATAATTAATTGTATAACAAGAACGAACCGCACGATCAGCTGACTTTAACATCCCGCGCGTAGGCGCGAGACGGACGTGAATACATAACGATAAAATCAACAGTTTTGGTGTGAAATCGGCAAAAAGTGTGCCCCAAAACACCTGCTTATAGAATATAGAATAAGAACGAGAGATCGAAGAAGACGACTAGATCCTAAAGGTGATGAAAACTGATACCTACGTACAAAATCGTCAATTGCATTCTTACACCAACAGACCAATCTAAACGATTCGGGATTAAAGGCAAGAAGTACCCGAAATTGATGGGTGCCGAACGTCGCGTTTCGGCACGTCGCCCATTACCAAACCTTCCCCGGAGCCGAGCCCGGACCGCGCGGCGCCCCGGCGCGCACCCGCGGCGGCGTCCGGCCGATATCAACGGCGGCGCGCGGCGTCGCCGTTCAGTACCAGCGGCGACTCGATCGCAGCAGCCAGTAGCAGCGCGCCGCACCGGCGAGTCCCGCGCGTACCACGCGACAGTACCGGCCCGAGAGTGGTGTGCAGTGGATGCTGACCCGTGTAGTTCCCGACAGAGGGAAAGTCCGGGAGGCCGACGCGATGGAGAACGACGGATTCGTGCCAGACGGCGTAAGTGGAGAGGAGAGGTTGTGCGTGTAGGCGGCGCGGGTCTACGCATGGTCTAAGTTGTATCCGTCAACTTCCAGAATCGATAGAAAAAAGTCAAAATAAATAAGATGTTTTTTTCGTAATATCATAGGGGCATCTAATTTTTCCGAAAAAAAAAATAAAAAAACACGTTGCTAAGTAATATTTTAACATGAAGCATGAGTGCTGGTTGCTGGTGCCAACAAAAATCCGAGTCGAAGACGAGGATTTTTGCACCTGCACGAATGCATTTTGTTAAAAAATATTACTTAGCATTGTGCTTTTTTTTATTTTTTTCACAGGAAAAATTAGATGCCCGAATGGTATTTGACAAGACTATTTCATGAGTAACAGATTATTCTGCATACACATAGCTTACAAAACATACTAGGTACCTATCATACAACAGCTGTCAAGTTTTGCCGCGGGTAAACTCGAAAAAACTGCCGACAGGTGCTGCCACACAGTTTTTCCATCTAGAAACCATTTTTTAATTCAAAATTGCGCATTTGTGATTGGTGGAAATTAAGACGAGGGAAATAGTCGTAAGTAATATCATAAAGGCATCTAATTTTTCAGAAAAAAATCGAAAAAACCCGTTGCTAAGTAATATTTTAACAAGAAGCATGAGTGCTGGTGGCAACAAAAATCCGAGTCGAAGACGAGAATGTTTGCACCTGCGCGATTGCATTTTGTTAAAAAATATTACTTAGCATTGTGCTTTTTTTTATTTTTTTCACAGGAAAAATTAGATGCCCGAATGGTATTTGACAAGACTATTTCATGAGTAACAGATTATTCTGCATACACATAGCTTACAAAACATACTAGGTACCTATTATACAACAGCTGTCAAGTTTTGCCGCGGGTAAACTCGAAAAAACTGCCGACAGGTGCTGTCACACAGTTTTTCCATTTAGAAACCATTTTTTAATTCAAAATTGCGCGTTTGTGATTGGTGGAAATTAAGACGAGGGAAATAGTCGTAAGTAATATCATAAAGGCATCTAATTTTTCAGAAAAAAATCGAAAAAACCCGTTACTAAGTAATATTTTAACAAGAAGCATGAGTGCTGGTGGCAACAAAAATCCGAGTCGAAGACGAGAATTTTTGCACCTGCGCGAATGCATTTTGTTAAAAAATATTACTTAGCATTGTGCTTTTTTTTATTTTTTTCACAGGAAAAATTAGATGCCCGAATGGTATTTGACAAGACTATTTCATGAGTAACAGATTATTCTGCATACACATAGCTTACAAAACATACTACCTTAATTATACAACAGCTGTCAAGTTTTGCCGCGGGTAAACTCGAAAAAACTGCTGACAGGTGCTGTCATACAGTTTTTCCATCTAGAAACCATTTTTTAATTCAAAATTGGGCGTTTGTGATTGGTGGAAATTAAGACGAGGGAAATAGTCGTAAGTAATATCATAAAGGCATCTAATTTTTCCGAAAAAAATCGAAAAAACCCGTTGCTAAGTAATATTTTAACAAGAAGCATGAGTGCTGGTGGCAACAAAAATCCGAGTCGAAGACGAGGATTTTTGCACCTGCGCGAATGCATTTTGTTAAAAAAATATTACTTAGCATTGTTTTTTTGGATTTTTTTCACAGGAAAAATTAGATGCCCGAATGGTGTTTGACAAGACTATTTCCTGAGTAACGGATTATTCTGCATACACATAGCTTACAAAACATACTACCTTAATTATACAACAGCTGTCAAGTTTTGCCGCGGGTAAACTCGAGAAAACTGCTGACAGGTGCTGTCATACGGTTTTTCCATCTAGAAACCATTTGTAATTCAAAATTGCGCGTTTGTGATTGGTGGAAATTAAGACGAGGTAAATAGTCTAATAAAATAAGTGAATTATGTGATTATGTTAATAAAATTTGGAGAATTTCTATAGGGCTCGAATAACTATATAATTTAAGTACAATAAGGAATTTTATTATTATCAATTATTGACGAAAGTACAGGGGTGACCCAATGTATTTTTAATAAAAAATATAGGCCGCTAGAAAATTTACTAGGGCAAATTTACCTAATTCTAAGAAAAAAAGTGTCCTTAGATATTTGCGAAAAATGCATAATTTTTGTTTAAAATCGGTTCGAAGACAAGATCTAAAATAAAAATATACGCGTATCGTGGTAAAATGTTGAAGAAGTAAGGTACCTAACTCGCTAAACGATTTCAAGTTTCACACTCATAAACAAATTTAACAGAACAAAATAATGGCACGACAGAACCCTTAAGTCAAATTCTATTTTTTATTATTTAATTTTAAAGGAATGTTATCTCCGTACTATAACTATTTCTGAAATGACTTAACAAAACGGTGCATTTTTAATCAAATATCTAAGACCAATTTTTTCTTAGAATAACATGAAAATTTACGGGAGGCAAGAAAAAGTAAATTTTCCAGGGCGTACCATTTTTTTGTTAAACAATAACTTCGTTACTGAATAATAATAATATTCCTTATTTTACTCAAATTATAGCTATATAGCCCTAATAGAAATACTCAAAGTGTCATTAACATAACTCCCTTATTTTAGAAGATACCAGGAAAATACGTTTAAAAAAAATCTTAAATTTACACGCTGTACAACGAAAACCACGAAGTTTTTAATATAATATGTTTATAGGAAAAAATGATCTTATTTTGATGTTTTCCATCGAAATGCAGTGACCTTAAAAATCATCGATAGGGATAGGTATATCTACTTAATAATAATAATAATAATAAAGTCAAGTTTATAATTATTTTGCATAACTTTTTTGTATAAATTCTTATTAAGTATACTTTTTTCAAATACATATAAAAAAAAATTCTAGAATATTTACATTTTTAATTGATTTTTACACTATTTCAAAAACATACGATTACCCAATTTCTTTTTGGTGTTGATATAAATCTAATTTTTCCTTTGAAAGAAATAAAAAAAGGTACCAAATTTGTGCTACCGTGCATCAACAGTGTCGAATACCTGCACAGATGCATAATAAATTACACCCATAGTCTGTCAATCATATTAAAAGCAAATGCATTAAAAACCAATATTTCATAAATGACCAATAGTTCAGCAAACTCACTATTTTACACTTTTCATGTAACCCCGAGCATTGTGTGCATTACCGCAAATTAATCGAAAAAATCTTAATTAGTTTGTTTTTACACACAATAAGAAACCGTTTAACTAAACAATAATTAATTGTATAACAAGAACGAACCGCACGATCAGCTGACTTTAATATCCCGCGCGTAGGCGCGAGACGGACGTGAATACATAACGTAAAATGTTATTCGCTAACCCGGGAATACATTTGCGGTATTAAAAATAATAAAGACCTCACAATAACGATTGGGCGTTGCATAAATACATTGCCAAATTTCGAGGCGTACGGTAGTGTTTGTAGATTAATGATTCCGATTGCCTTAACACAGGATATGTGTTCTTGGTTTGTAACAAATTATGTATGTTGGGCGAATAATAATAAGACTGCATTCATAAATTTTAATGAACGCGTAGAATATGAATGCCAACTAAAATCAAACGAAGAGATTTCAACAGTCGCACAAGCCAGCAACTTGGTATATAAAGTTTTTCTGGGAAGTACGCAAACGGCCAAAGCAATCTCTGAGGTACCGTAAATAGAGGTATAAATATTTGTTATTTTGTGGGAACGAAAATTGGACTAAATTTTTTCATAAAAAATACGGCTGTAGAAAAAACTACGTAAGTTGAAATAATGCAAATTCCTGTTAACACATCTTAAAAATTGTGAGTTTATTTCTTTAGGTTTCATTCCTTAGCTAATTTGCTATTTTTCAAGGAAATTTGATGACGTCAGGAAACACACACTGTAAATAAGGCAGTTTTGGTGAATTTGCAATAGTGAGGAAACAAGAATCTTATATGCAAATTGTACCTTCAAGAGCCAATAAAACGATGGCCATATTTTTAATGTCGCGTATACTGCCAACTGCACTAGGAAGAGAAGGTGCACACTTCTTAATTTGCATCTTCTTTTAATAAACTGGGTATGCAAATTAATAGCGCAATATTTTTAGTCCTAAACAAAATGAGTAAGTCACAGATATTATACAGAATTTTTCCTAATTTGTAAAAATAATAATACTTTCCCCCGTTTCTATGAAATAAACAGCAAACCTATCGTATTATAAAATTTCCAATAGATAAATTTTGGCGCTATAAATTGAAAGTCTGTATACGGTACGAAAATTTACACATTCGAATTCCCGATGACTCAGCGAGTTGTTGCGGACTATACGGATGCAAGAACAGCTGTGGAATGGCGGCAATGGTGCCATATCATTGGGACTACAGTAAAAGAGACATTACATGATTTTGATTTAATTGCACTTCCAGAATTTTCTTATTAGGATTAAAATTTGGGTTTTGAAGAAATCCATTGTTTAATATAAAATCTACCTGTTATTGTTTGAACTTTAAAGCACTAATAATTAGGTAGCGTGATGGTGGTGTGACGGGAGGCAAACGATGTACTATATGAGTGTCGCACAATGGGCGAATGTGATGCGGGACCGTTTTCAAACAGCATTTTGAATATAAACACATTTAGAAAACTATATAAATTTTATAGTTAGCTTATTGATTTATGTAAATACTCAAAACCTAAAACTGTAGCACGATGGAAATCCAAAACAACTGCAAAACATGTTTTGCCTATTTGTGTGTTATGTGGTTCTGCTGATTTATTTGTTGTTTCACTTACTAAAGTTTTGCTGCCAGTTTATCTCTCTATATAGACTCCTTCCAAATATTACTTATCAATTCGATGGAGACAGGTGTTCATTAAAACCATTTTAAAATAAAAAAGCGGCGCATATAAGCTTAAATTCGTGTTCGTTTTTCACTTAAAAGAAGTCATATTGGAAATACTTAATGGGAAATCTTTTTTATTAATGCATGTGTTGCTGTGGTATGGCACAATAACATTATACTAAAATCGAGCAACTCTTACGCATGGCGTTAACAAGAGCACGTGCGTTGAGATATTCGCCAGGGCCGCACTGAGGCATGACCTTTATTTAATTTTAGTTTTACAATTGTTTACATCAAAATATTTCGGAAAAAAATTATTGGCTTAATTAGAATGGTTCAAAACACCGATAAAATTATTTGTGGCAGTGTCTAAATAGCTGAAAACAAAAAGATAAAACCGCATAACTACACTTCTGCGATTGAGTACGTCACTGTTGCCGAGTCGGGTGAAATTTTATAGCCACCCGATCAATCGCGGAACGTCATTGAACACGTGGTTTTATTTACGCCAGGCTTGATTTTTGTTTTATCTTATTTAAAATATTGTTTTTCTACTCCTATGCTAGTAACATACCTATTAAGTGACGGTTTAGGTTATAAGTAAGTTCATTGTTACGAACACTGATACGTAATGACTGACACGTAATAATAGTATATTATACACTTGGATTGAGAAGTGAGCCATTATATACCGAGCTTTTTTATATCCTGAGGCGCGTGCGCCGAAGGATATAATATGCGAGGTAAATAATGGCCTTCTCAACCGAAGTGTATACAGAATTTTTTGTACTACTAACATTGAAATATTGCCATATTTTAGTTTATTTTAGTCATTTCTCGCTTTTTTTAAATACTTCGAAATATCAAGTAGCCTGGGAGTTCAGTTGTCAAGCTGATAAAATGACACTAATCTTTAAATGTCATATAGAAAATTTTTCATTATTTACCTAGGTATTTTTTTATTATCATTATTTACCTAGGGTGAGAAATATTACTTCTCATTAGAGGAATGAGGTAAATAATGGTGATTTCTCAGGTTAGTAGTAAAAAAAATTACGTATCTGTTCTTAATTAAAACGCAATTATCACGGGTGCCTTGTTAGCGCGGATCCGCGTCACCATAGCAACTAACCAACATACTAATTGTTGCCTGACAGATAATCAGAAGTATAGTTTATCTATTATAATAGTTTTTCTTTCGTCGAAGAAAGATTATAATACAAAACTCGAGTTGTAAGCTTATTACATACTCGTGGAATTACAGCACTCGCCGCTGCGCGGCTCGTGCGCCACTTTTCCACTCATACGTAATAAGCTGTTTATAACTCTCGCTATGTAATATACTATTATCGATGATATTGGGTTTCTCTAATCTAAACATACATTTTTGATTGTCTAGAATTTTTGAAATTTATCGAACTTATGTTTTGCTGTTAATCCTGGGGAGTGCTATTTTTTGTAGGCTCTTTTTGGAATCGTTTTATTTATTTCGATTTTATCAAATTTGTTCCACTTTTGGATTTGACTACACTACACCATACCTAATGATAATGGACTATCGTCTGAAACACATACATTATATGCATTTGGTAGGATCTTTTATAAAAAGGGACTATTTTTGTGAAGGTATAGCGCGCTGCAGTTATGAAAACACAGGTTCATTATTTGACAACTGCCGTGATCTCCTCAGGCTCATAATCACCGGAAAAAGTTGAAAATTGACGATTATCTCTCAAGAGGTATAATTTAGGTACACTTCATAGAATGTACACCATACATACAGCAATAAGCGAAGGAATGCCAAACAAACCAAATCATTATAGTAATAATTATTATAATATCTTGTGAAATATAGCAGAACATGAACAAAAGTTCCCGGTTCGCACTTCTAACCATTGCCAATTTTACACCAACGCGCGTTGTCCGTATTGCGAAAAAAACCACTCGCGTGCCTTTTGTTCCCAACTGTGCCTCATTGTGTGCAAAACGTTTTTGTTGTGACTAACGCACTTTTATTTATTCGCCTCGTTTTCCATATACACGACAAAATTGGAACGAGGTCCGCAGAGACAACGGTTTCGCTAGCCGCGGCTCGTTCCTCCACGTATGCCACACGTTAATTGCGGTCGTTAATTGTTTTAGGAATTTTAAAATGCAATTAAGCCGAGATTCTTCAATGGCGACTGCCGCGCAGGATGGCACGAGGACAAGCCGCCTGGGACCTTGGCTCGTTTATTCGATCGATTGCGCCTTCGATGCGGAAAATGGACTGAGCGATTTTCCAATACGCGTATAAAAGGATTTGAAACAAAGAAATATTCTATTCTATTCTATATGTAAAATATGGAGATAAATATTGCTTAAACAATGCATGAAGAATAAGCATAAAGTATCGCACAACCCAATTACATAAATTCGGAGAGGGTACCGTATCTTTCACCACCATCATGGACAGTCTGAAAAATCTAGGGCCTATAACAAACATATTAACTTTCATGAGATATTTCAACTTTAGTGTCCTGATATCTAAACATTATTGCACTAACTAATAAGCCCATACACATAAGTACTTAAAGTGTTAAAGCCCAGGGCATATACCTACCTATAGTTGTTCAATAGATGTTTTCACTAATTTCAAATCCATAAAATATAGCCTGTATTTATGCCGGGGTAGTTAAGATTCTATTGTGGTAATCTGCACAAAGGATAGCAGGTTGAGGAAGGCGCGCGCGCGTTGCTCAACTGGGACCTTGACGTCAATCTAATGAGAGCGTCCCGAGAATGCCTTCTTTTCGACAGAAAATATTGTTTACTTACTTTTTTTTGTATTTCACAGATTTAATTTGGAGGCTATATTTACGCCTATTTGTGGCTTAAACAGAAATTTATTTGTTTGAACATTCCTATTCGAAGTAAATTTCTAAACCAGAAAGAAGCAGGGGAAGAATTTAAAATAAACGTTAGACATACAGGATGGATCAGTTTTTTGTAGCAGGACTTTAACAGGTGATAGATCTTCAAAAAATAACCGCACTCTTTCGTATAAACTATATCTTTTTAAGGCGTCATAGAAAAGTTACAGGGTGTTAAAGTTGGAAAAAATATGTGGACTTTATTGAATATTTGCCAAACTAGCTGAGATATCGAAGTCATATTTTTTGGTATACGTTATAACGACCATCCAAAGCATAAAACTATTTAAAAAAAAAAGAATCACCTTGTATTGTATTAAAATGTATTGAATTTTTTATAAAGATTTTAATTGCAGGCAAAAATGTCCTCTTGGTATTCGCATGTGTTATAGTTTAACGGCAAATTTCATTTTTTTGTATTATTTCGAGGTACTTATTTCTGAAAAATTATCTAAAAAATTTGCTCCATAAGTAAAACTAATGTGTTTGCTACTTTAAATAAAGTAACTTTTTCCAATAAACTTAGCTATTAGGCTATACTTTCAAAGTTACAGGGTCTAAAACATTTAAGGAAGATACAATTAATGTTACACTCTGTATCTTGAAAAGTAAAACCTTGAATGGGTTAGTTGTTAGTTTATTGAAAAAAGTTATTTTATTTAAAGTAAGAAACACGTTTTTTCTATTTTAAGTCTTACTTATGGGGCAAGTTTTTTAGTTAATTTTTCCGAAATACTCTAAAATAATAGAAAAAAATGAAATTTGTCCAAATCTGTCACTATCTGACGGTCTATCAGTTAGCAAAACAAAATGTTTGATTGGATTTCTAGAATCTTTATCGATTCTTGGCCTTCCGTGGTGTAAATCAGGAATCACCACTAATCGTTTAGCAACTGTAACACATTAATGTTTCCATTTATGCAACTGCAAAAATGCAACAGTCAATCTGCTAACAAATTTAAAACGGACAAAAATCAAAATTTCTCACAGCTATATAGTACTGCGTTTTCATCAGGAATAAATTCCCTTAATATAATTTTGATGCGAAAGCCACAGAGAGGGAGACTTTTCTAAAAAAGTGGGGGAAAATGCTAAAAAAGCTAAGTAGGCCTAGACTTTTGAAATTTGGGAAACTACTCAGCTTTTCATTCTGAACAAGTTTCCTCCATAACATTTTGTCATAAAACCTATAAAAAGTTCATACTTTACTGACACAGGAAGCACAAATTTGAATACCAGAAGCTCAAATTTCAACCCGAAATTTTTTGTTTTTGAGTCGTTTCGCCTATCCGGGGAAAATAGAATAGAAAAAAATGATTGTCAAAATCAACATTGGCGCGTTTTAAAGAAAAGGCGAATTTTACTCAAACAGAAAATAAGTTTTTGGCTCTTGTCAAGGCCTACCTGCCTACTTGATTTCTGAAAAATAACCACGTGGCTTAAATAAAACTGTGGCTTGAATCCCAAGCCATACTTTAACAATAACTTTAAAGAAATTTCGAAATAGCACGTGTCCCATAGAAAAACCACTCTGATGCGCGTTTTTTGGTTTTATTGTGATTCCTTTGGCAACAGCTTCTGCGAAGTCCGACCACTGATGTAACACTCATTCTCTCCTATGCTAATCAACGTAACCTTTTCCGAATTTGCCTATTTATTTTATTTATTCGCGGAGTCCCCGAACGGCCTTGCCGGGCCCACCGTTATTATGTATCTCAGGCATTCCGGATCCTCACCACGCGAACTTGAATAATATATCGTTGTTTTTGTCACCGAAAATAGCTGAGGCTATACATACTCGTATAATACAGGTTCAACGTTCACGGCGTTTTCAAACGGAACTACATATTAGAAGAAATCCATATGATTGATGGTGGAGTAGTTGTATGCATGATGTTACATAATATATTTTCCTGACTTTGATGGCATATTTTAACAGCTATATGATAATACTACTAATTTTTTATTATTAAATATATAGGTACTGATTTTTAGAAGTTGCACAAGTACCTATCTTACATATTTTAATCTCTCAGAAATTTTGACATGCAAAAATATAAATATTTTAATAGAGCGTTTAAATTTGAGGAACAAATTTCGGAGAAAAATTGAAAAAAAGGGTATATTTTTCAAATAACACCCTCTAGTGAGGGCCGCTAAAATCACTGTGATATTCGATTGAGCCAAACCAAAATTATGAACATTTTTTATCAATAGACTTTCCTCCTTCTCTCCTATCCTAACTTGAAGTGTTATGCCAAAGAAATGAATAATGCTATATAGTGAAGTTATACAGGGTGTTTCATCTTAAGTGCGAACACCCCCGTAAAATTTGTATTCTCCATACGATTTCAGCCGCGTTTTTTTCTAAAAATGGGCCACAAAAAACTCTAGTTGGTGCAAAATTTCAGGTCTTAATGTCATTTTTCAAGGCCTACTACAAATTTTTTTTTAGTAAAAAATGTCGAAAACCATTTAGCGATTTTTTTATTTAAAATCTGACACCACAGCGTTAATCAGAACAACCTAAAACCACCGTATACCAAATTTGAACAAAAAATATACAGGGAGTTCCATTCTGCAGGCTGTGAAAGTTGAGCAAAATAGGAATTTTAAACTCATCTGCGGCGAGTCAAGTGTGCCATGGAATTACTTCGAAACAGTTGGATGATGAACATGACCACTCACAGTGTCGATGTGCAAAGATCCAATGAAAAATATACAAGGTGTTCTTCTCTGTAGCAACTCGAAATGCTGAATTTTTTAAACTTTATACAGGTCAAAAGTCGAGTATATCAAAACCACCCCAGACATTACAAACGAACTAAGTCTAAAAAATACAGAAGCCTGCCAGTCAGTAAGTCCATATAAGTTAAGTTGGCTGGTGTGCCACAACAGGAAACGCACAGAAAATGTATCTCATCTTAGACAATGACTTTATTGATAAAGGTCCAACAATTTGAATTGTTTTTATTTGTTGGTTGGATGATGTAAAGAAATAAATTGCTTTTGTATTTATTAATATCTATTCAATGATTCCAGAGCACTCCTGATCAATATAAAGTTTAATAAAAATTCAGCATTTTGACATCGCCCAGAGAAAAAGACTCTGTAATTTTTGTATTGAATCTTTGCACACCGACACTTTGAGTAGTCCTGTTGATCATTCATCTGTTTTGACGGGATTCCATGGCACACTTGACTCTCCAGATGCCTTTAAAATTCCTATTTTGCTTAATTTTGACACCCTGCAGAATGGAACTCACTGTATATTTTTTGTTCAAATTTTGTATACGGGGGTTTTAGGTTGTTCTGATTAGCGCTGTGGTGTCAGATTTTAAATAAAAAAAAAATCGCTAAATGGTTTTCGTCATTTTTACTAGAAAAAAAAATTTGTAGTAGGCCTTGAAAATTGACATTAAGACCTGAAATTTTGCACCAACGTAGAGTTTTTTGTGGCCTATTTTTAGAAAAACACGCGGCTAAAATCGAATGGAGAATACAAATTTTACGGGGTGTTCGCACTTAAGATGAAATAAGGATTATTTTGTTGTTCGCTGTAGTTAAACTAATTAGTTCTGTCATAGAAACAGTAGATCATTGGTTTACTGTAGTTATAAATTTTATAAGTTTTACTGTAGTTATAAATTTTAGATTGTTGCAACCAGGAGTTAAAGCAACCTACGTATTAAAATGTACCTAACAGATTTATGCCTGATATTTAACACTGCAGAACCACTTTACATTTGTACAATACAATGTTACGGTATATACAGTAGAAAAAGTTGGAGTTTGGATTGCAACACAAGTTCATTGTTGGCAGTATCAGTAACGTACAATTATAACTATATTCCGATGAACAATTCCAAGTTAGATTCTTGTCTCTCCAATAATAATATATTGACAGGAGAATGAATGAGGTGCAGGCGCAGTGGCCGCACATGTTGGACAAACCAAAAAAAAAACAGTCCAACCTTTTTAACGCCTTGTACCTTTTAACAATCGAACACTGCCTTCGCCAGCCACAATACTTGTCATTTCGTGTCGCAATCTAGCCAGCTGCGGGCCGCGGCTAAACGGCCTAAATGCGAATGGTCGAACATCGAGATGTCGTGACCGAGATAGCAGCATTTCGGCATATAGGAACCACAGCCTTGGTCTCGGCCTGTTTAGTTTCCGAAAAATGCCGACCTTAATCAAAGAATCCAACCTTCCACGTTGCACAATATACGCATAATGTCCCGGGCGCCCGTTAAAATGATCCTTGTTTGGGCGACAGTGAAAAATCGTCGCCAAAGCGAGGTTCCGACATCGGATAGTATCGTGTTCAAGGTTTGTTTTGGAGTAGCCCAAATTTTATGGCATTCTAGAATTAGATATCATTTTCTGGGTCCCTTGAACATAGTTGACGATTCAGACTTCGACTTTGTCTATTAGCATGGGCGGATAGGTACTTCCGCAAAAAAAAGCATAAAGAAGGAGGAGGGCGTATACCTACTCTATTTGCTCGCTTGTAATTTTTATCTGGCATTTTCACACATACTGCGAACCCAAGTCCGTTTTTGGTGTTTATTTGTAAGAACAATCCACCAAATCGGATGTATCACTTGCAGAGGGTGATTTATTTATCGTGGGAAATACGACTTTCTCTTAAATGGCTGGAGAAAAATTCGTAACTACGCAGCATCAATATAAAGTGTCGTCATTGAAGTGTGCAACGTATGGGAATTTTTTTTATTAATTGCACAACGAAAATACAAATATTCCCGAAAGTTGGTGCATGTTCGATAATCATATTACGGGCACTTAGAATGGTTGCAAGTCAAACAGCATACCGGGTAGGTAAAAAAATATAAAAATTGTACAAGAGTAAAGTACCCTTATTTCAAATAATTCAGCAAAATGTTATTAAGAAAAGTTGTCTAGAATTAAAAGTTATGCCTAAATACCAAAACATGGTCTCCTATGAAAAAGAAGTATATTTTTTGAAAAACATTCATAATTTCCTAAAAAAAATTTGTTTTAATATTCACCCTAAACAATTTCATAAATCAATCAAAATTATATCCATTTCGCATAACTTTGTTCAAATTCAACCATATTTGCAAAATTAACTTAGATTTTTCATTTTTTAGGGAATCACAAACTTCATGTTTGTTGCAACGATATTAAACAAAACTTTAAAATTTCGCAAAAATTCTTCTCAACAAGGTAAAACATTAGTAATGATAATGTGTATATTAAAAAACTCTCATTTAAGGTGCAAAATTTTCATTTTAAATGTTTATTAAGAAACTGGAAAATAACTGCCGGAATTTTTTTTCTTAGGAGGCTTTGTTTTGGTATTTAGACATAGCTGTTAATTCTAAACAACTTTTCTTTATAACATTTTGCTGAATTTTTTGAAATAGGAGTACTTTACTCTTGTGCAATGTTTATATTTTTTGACCTACCCTGTATGCTGTTTAACTTGCAACCATTCTAAGTGCACCTAATATGATTATTGAACATGCATCAACTTTCGGCAATGTCTGTATTTCGGTTGTGCAATTAATTAAAAAAAAGTCCCGTATGTTGCACACTTAAATGACCCCACTGTACATATAAGCTATAAATTTATTAAATTATAGGCTTTAAAACATTTAAAAAATCGAAGAAGTAGGTACCTATGTTAAAACAAACATGAAATGAACTTAACTTCTGAACTTATTTTAACAGTTGCTCTATATAAACGTTATTATTTTCATTTATTATTTGTTTTGCTTTATTTACACAAAAAACGGTACCCAGAAAACACAGGATCAGGTACCAGTGGTAAAACAGAAAACCACTACAACAGCGATGTAAGAAATATTACGTTAATCTACCGATTATATTGTAGTAAGACTTATTGAGATATGGTTTATAAACTGCCTTGTATTGACACTTACATTTTTAATGCAAATCATTTCTTGCATGAGTCGATTGGAAAGGTAAAGAAATAACAAATATAAGGGTTCCTAACTTTTATATAATTATTAGTACTTTTTAAGAATAGAAAAAAAATTGCTATCTGGAAGAATGCGTTCAGGGTATATGTACCTATCTTTCTTCATATTAGTCGCCAAAGAATTTTTCCCAGCCTCTCCATATATTAACAATATTATCATAAGTTTCTTATTGTGCATAAATAAGCATTTTTTAGATTACTTATTTATATTTTTACTGTTAGTAAATAATAAAAATAAGCCGCAAAATCACCAGCAAGTAACCTAGAGCGTCGCCTTCGGATTTTGATCAATTTCTACTCTCGAGTAATGGGAAAATAACATACTTTTATTATAGGTGCATGGAATAGTGAAACGTGGCATTGGCCGAATGCCGAATATTCGGCCGAATATGTAAAAATATAATGCCGAATAATGCGAATAGTTCAAAGTTCCGAATCAAATTTATAATATTTCCTATCAAAACGTCGAATTTATAATATTTCCTATCAAGACGCCGAATATTCGGCAATGCCCAAAAATAGACGAATATTCGGCCAATTATTCGGCCTGTCGAATATTCGGTGCATCCCTAGTTTTTACAGAACGAATTTCATATTTTTTGCCCGAAAAAAAAGTACACCTATGTAACTTTATTACATATTTATATATTTCTTCTCTTCGGTGGTACACTCTATACCTAAAACGCATTTCTTCTTCTCAAATATAAAACTACCAGAACATTTAGGTTAGGTACATAGAACATTCTTTTTGCAAGCGATATATGCGCAATATAATGTAGTGTTTTGGGTGCATTTAATTTTTGAAAAACCTAATAATTTAAAAAATAAACAAAAAACACTCGGATTGGTAGTATTCAATGGCAGTTATAAGCATGCAGTCTTAAACGACATAATAACGATATTACTGATGACATCACTTAACCTGCACAAAAATTCCTACATTCCTATAACACCGGTAGCCGACAAATAAGAATCAATAAGGATGTTTGTTCATCATAGGTATAAAAAAAATTAACATTAATGGTTCCTTCTAGTAATTTGCACGTTTTTAGGAACCTATTAGTAAACTGGATTTCGGGCTAGTTACCATCAATTAATAGAAACTCCTTGAAACGCGCTAAAGCCAGCGCCAAGTAAACAAATAACGACAATAACCGCATTATCAACATTAAAAATATCCTTCAATGAACAAGCTACAAATAGCATGTCTTTACCTCGATTGCGCAACAATAGTATTCTATTTATAATATTTTTTAACACCATAGTATACAGGGTACGTTAAGAATAGGATTGTTCACTAATTTCCAATTTTAATCAAAATCGATAGACCTATAAGTCTATAGAAGCACATATCAATCTTAAAACAGATTTAAATAAAATTCTTACCGAAAAAAATACAAAATTGAAACGGTGAATTTGGCACTGCTATGAAATGGTTAGGGCGACTGGCACGTCACTGATTTTCGAGACACGCTGCATGCAGCCGCTATCGTCCAGTTTTACAGCGCCTATTCTGATGACACAGAAAATTTAATTTGTCGGCAGAATAAAATGTTCAAAGTTTTATTGAATTCCCAGAATCTACATTGTTTGTTTTTAGCCTTCCGTGGTGCGAATAATTAGGAATCACCACCCATTTTAGTAGTGGACAAGGATTCATTAATGCCTCAATTTATGCAACTGCGAAAATGCGCAACAGTCGTTTTGACTAGAAAAAATACGAACCTCATGAACGATTACGACAAAACTGATATCAATTTCATTATCTTTATCATATAAATTTATCTATGAATAAAATTCTTCTATAAGATACAATAGAAATGCTTCAGTAAATTTCGTCTTATTAAAGCCTGCCTGCCCGTGGCCGTACATACAAATTATGTAAATGCCCCGCTAACAACTAGGAAAACATTATCCTCGCTATTACATCGGCACCGGCACCGAGGGCTTTAATTAAAAAATAAACAGCCGTGCAGCATTGACACAAAAACACAAATGTATAACCATAATTATATAATCCTCGTGCGTGCGCGGATTTCGTCGTGCCAACGAAAAGACAAATAACTTCGTTGAATAACTCCATTATGTAAAGTTTTTGGGCACGCGCGTGCACCGACAGGTATATTATTTAATCAAAGAAACTCTAGGAAGTATATTGTTCGTGTGTGCGAATACGTAGAGGAAGCTTTAAGTGTATAGTTGGACTGGAGGGCCATGTAGAGGAGTATTCACTTATGATTACCCCCCCCCCCCCTTTAACTTTTCTTATTTTTTACTCTATCGAAAAATGGTAATAGAAAAGTTTTAGGAAAAGTTCTTCTCTTCTTTATGCACTTATCAGAAAAACAATTGAATGTCGCGTTTGGGAGATTTGTGCCAAAATTATGGTTTCTTAAATGGAACACCATGTATACAGTGAGGACGAGAAGGTTGGAACAAATTCGGTAAAATGTTCAGGTGGCGAATAAAAAAAATCGATGAGACACGTCAAACATTATTTTTAATTGTGCACATTTTATGCATAAAACTTTTTCTTGTGACGTCATCAAGTTCGCAGATATGACGTCATCAACATTTTTTTAACCCCACTTTTTTATAACGTCATTAGAAAGGGGACGTTTTTCTGAGTACAGACGTATACATTTTAGGGTAGGTTACATAACAACATTTCTGAGAAAAAAATATTTTAATTAATTCTTAGGATAAACTGAGAAAAAATGTAAATAACAAAATGCAATCAAATTAACTGTTCGAAGAGCCTTCCTTGCACATACTGACAATGAGCAAGAAGATCTAATATTTCTGGGATAATTTAGTCTAAACGTTTACGTGGACCGTGAACCTTCAGTCAACGATTGAAGCTTTGAAGATTAGAATTACTGAATTACGAAAGAATATGAAAATAATGATTTGTTCTAAATATTTTTTTTATTGCCTCGTCACATTCATGGTGATCTATAAGTTTAGTAAGTAGTATAGTGTGGAAAGTTTTATAGTTTTGGAAGAGTCGCCTTTTCTTTACATAACAATACAGAGTGTTTAAAAAAACAGTGTACAGGTTTATAGTTTCTAGGGCTGAAAGGACATGGAAGACGAAAAGTTCATATAAAGGACGGGTCAAAAACGCTTACCTAAAAAGATACAGGGTGTCGAAATTTAAATTTTGTTTTAAACTTTCCAAATAACTTTTGAATGAAAAATTGTGTATTAAATAACAAATAATATTCAATTAAAAGCGTTTTACTATTGTTTGTCGTTGTCAAAACGAATGATAGAAATGTAACATGAAAATTTTAAAGAGCAAATATCCGGAAAACGGTTGCCCTTAGAATCTTTGAAATCTACAAATAATCATAATAAATTTTAAAATTCCGACTTATAACTCTGAATTTTAAGCTTACATTTCCGAGTTATAACTCGGAATTTTAAGCTTAAAATTCGGAATTTTAAAATTCCGACTTATAGTTAACTCGGAATTTTAAGCTTACATTTCCGTGTTATAACTCGGAATTTTAAAATTCCAAAATACTAACTTTAAACTTATAAAATTCCGAGTTAGTATCTCGTAATTTTAAAATTCCGAGTTAGTATCTCGGAATTTTAAAGTTTCAAAAAAATATATTTTGTGTGTCCCTTCCGGGCCATCGTAGAAAATCTGATTCACGCACAATACGATAATCTGAAATGCGCTGTTTTGTCGTCGTTTTCCAAAATGGCGGGAAAATTGGGAATTGATTCAAAATTAATTTCCGGCTGAAATAAATGTAACATTTACAAATATGATGCTACTTTGCTATTCGGTAATGAAGTTGACGTTTGGTCTTCACATTTTGCCAAGTTAAAGTTATAGAAAAAAAACGTACAAACAATAGTTATTTATATACAGGGTGTCCAGATTTGGTTGTAAATGGGGGGTATCTCGGTTATTTTTAGAGATAGGGAGTTGCGGTTTTCGCGAACCGTTGCTACTTTTTTGTGAAACGAAAGATACCGTAAACAGATTTTCCATAGCCACCTTCGTTTTTAAGATACAGGGCGAAATTGAAAAATTGCGCTTTTGGGGCATACCTCGTATCTTGGGAACGGTTAATGATATTGAAATGGCAGAAACTGTATCTTATAGATATTTTCACGTAGAATTCAGTGCCGTATTCAGTTTTTTACTAAAATTGCTAGTGTTCGATATATGGACCAAACTTAGGTTTTTCCATTTCCATTTTAAAAAACCTAACCTAACACAAAAGTAATTTATTTCTTTACATCATCCAACCAACAAATAAAATCAATTCAAATTGTTGGACCTTTATCGATAAAGTTACTGTCTAAGATGATACATTTTCTGTGCGTTTCATGTTGTGGCACACCACCCACCTTAACTCATATGGACTTACTGACTTACTCGATTTTTGACCTGTATAAAGTTTAAAAAATTCAGCATTTCGAGTTGCTACATAGAAGAACACCTTGTAAATTTTTTTATTGGGTCTTTGTACATCGACACTGGGAGTGTGGTCCTGTTCATCATCCAACTGTTTCGAAGTAATTCCATGGCACACTTGACTCGCCATATCCTTTAAAAGTCCTATTTGGCTCAACTTTCACACCTTGCAGAATTGAACTCCCTGTATATTTTTCGTTCAAATTTGGTATGTGGGGGTTTTGATGTGTCCTAATTAACGCTGCGGTGTCAGATTTTAAATAAAAAAATCGGTAAATGATTTTCTTATTTTTTTTACTAGAATAAAATTCGTAGTAAGAACTGAAATTTTGCACCAACGTAAAAAAGAGTTTTTTTTGTGGCCTATTTTTAGAAAAAACTCTGGCCAAAAATCGGATGAAGAATACAAATTTTACGGGGTTGTTCGCACTTAATATGAAACACCCTGTATATTTGTTTACTCTATAAGTTTTACAATAAATAAGACTTTAGTTGATCTCGGTCGTATCCAGTTTGAAGAAGCACGCAAAAGACACGAAATATCAATAATCGATAACCATAAAAATTGAAAATTATTAGGTACGAAAATTTATATAATGAATGCTCTTTGACGTTCATTAAATACATTGCACAAATCTTCACCACTCGCCTGACTCACCGCACGCGCACACACACAACAATTTCAAAATATCGCCGAACGTATACAGTGCGTTTCGTAAGGTCGCGGCCGCTTTCTTCTTTCCGAGAAAGTCCATGTCCCGCGTCGGGTGCGGTCCTCACCTTCGGACGTTGAGCCGCGCACTCCTAACCTTGTCTTCGGATATCCGAATCGGTTGCGCAACGAGCGACACGTAACGAGCTGAATGAACGATTCGTGAAATTGACGAGTTCGATAATGAGGAGGTAGCCGCCGTTGAGAAACAGTTTCGCGATCTCTTCGAGATGTACAAGGAGAAAGCAGATTTTGCGGTTCTTAGTTCGATTCTGTAAAAAAGAAGCACCTTAGTTCTTACTTAGGCCTAAGGGTTGTAATCTTTAAATAGGACTTTGTACACGCGGTTGGACCGTCCAGTTTTTGGGTCTTTAATAATGTCGTCGAAGTTTTAAGATTAAAAGTCGCAAATACTTATACTCAACGTTTCTAACAGCAAACTACTATACAGGATGATTTTTTTAGGTCTACCACCGCGATTTTGTCGCTCATTTTGCGGCCTACAAAAAAAACCGTAAGAAACTTGTCGCGCGGTATTAAAAAAAACTCAGATTGAGCAAAACTATTAATGGCCGTGGAATGTTTATTTTAAGAGACAGAGGAAAACTGGTATATTGAAAATTGATGGCACTGAGAAGCTTTATCCACCCAGGTGCTCAGATAGTTTCAGCAAATTACACAGGGTCTTCGGCTCTCTTGAGACCATGAAAATTTTTGTCGATTTTAGGTTTTTTTTAGTACACCGCGAAAAGTTGGGTATGGAGGCCCATTCCTTTTTTAACGTCGCCTCGCTGACCAAAATTGCCATATTTTGTTTTCTTACATATTTTCTGTGCGGCCCAAAATAAGCGAGAAAATCGCTTAATAAGAAATAAACAAAAAAAATGCATAGCCTCAAGAGAGCCGAAGACCCTATGTAATTTTCTGAAACTATCTGAGTACTCAGTTGCATAAAGCTTCTTAGTGCCATCAATTTTCAATATAAAAGTTTTTCTCTGTCTTTTAACATAAACATTCCTTGGCCATTAATAGTTTTGCTCAATTTGAGGTTTTTTTAATATTGCGCGACAAGTTGGCCATGGATGCCGATTTCTTTTCCAGCACCACTTAGCTGTCCAAAATTGCCACATTTTTGTTTCTTACGTTTTTTTGTAGGCCGCAAAATGAGCGAGAAAATCGGGGTGGTAGACCTAAAAAAATCATCCTGTATGTATAGACCGGGAGATAGTATGCCTTTCAAAGGGAATCATGTTGCGTATATTCTCACAATAATAAGGTTTGAATCAGAGTCATTCTGGGTTCTTCATATGGAAAACTGAGTTTTCATTTATTCGGAAAATACGCGTTTTGATATGATTTTAGTCAGGCTGCCATGTGTTTTATAATGAAGTAAGTTCAAAATAGAAAATTCCTCGGAAAACTATAGGCATATCGTTAGCGTGGACCCAAAGGGCTATTATTGTCACGTGAACTTGTATTTTAATAATTAATTTTTCCACGTTTCTGAACAGGATGCCAATGAAGAAACTGCTGAAAAAAGGATGGCATACCGTTTGAGAATGCCCAAGTACAGTTTAAATTGAATGTTATTTAATGATTTAAACGATTTATTTGATGTAAAGTGTACTTGGACATGCGCAAACGGAATGCCATCTTTTCTTCAGCAGTTTTATGACAAGAACTTACATATTATTTATCATTGGCAGTCTGTTCAGAAACGTGGTAAAATTAAGTATAAATATAAATTCACGTTAACGGTATGCCGATGGTTTTCCGAGGAATTTTCTATTTTGAACTTTATTAAAAACTATAAAACACACAGCAGCCTGATTAAAATCATATCGAAACACATATTTTTCGAATAAATGAAAACTCACTTTTCCATTATGAAGAACCCAGGATGACTCTCTGATTCATACCTTGTTATTGTGAGAATATACGCAACATAATACCCTTTGAATGGCATACTGAGTAAAATCACGTCCAAAAATATGTCACTATCTCCCGGTCTATACAATTAAAATCAGTAATAAATAACAATTTGTATACAATATGTTGCATATCGGAGTAAAGTACATAAAGAATACTATAAATAAATAACTGCACATTAAAATAATGGCATAATGTTACTAATCGCAATCAATAACACTGTAATCCATTCACCAATTTCGCCACGTGTCTAGTCAATAGTGCATAATGTTATTAACAAGCGGTAACACGATCTTGATTCTGATACATGGCTGATTCAACTTTCAAACCGGACAAGTGATAGTTTTTTCTCATATACGCTGCAGTCGGGCAACCTTCGATCTGTTACGAAATGATCCTTCCTATGTTTATAGGGTGCTACAAAATTTGTTCTTCAGGGTGCAACAAAAGAGAAAGTCATCTCATTAACTGCGTGTTGTTGGCCCCATAATAATATAACGATGTATAGGTAGGATGTTAAAGATGAAATTTTAAAATTGATTTTCCCGATTATTTAATTCGAAACAAAATTTTCACCTAAAAATCCCTATGAACGATATGCCAACAAATATAAATTTTTTACTTGTTTATATTATTTATTGCAAATAAAAATGAGGTAGATATTTCACAGGCAGGTCAGTAAAATTCACTTATTAATTGCTCCAGATGAACTGCGCTTCATAGCAATGCACAAACTAGCTCGTTTAATTGGAAAAAAACCTAATGTTTTGAAAAACTTGTAGTTTTTGCCTAAATTTGTGAATGTTTTCCACGTAATTAGAGCCTGTGTAACACATTTCGTAACACTTTATATACCTACATTTAACTTTAAATAGTTTGATTTGGACAATACAAGAAACGTGAACTAAAACGAAAAAAATCAAATTTCACAAATTTTAGATGGAAGTACTTGTACACACTAAAAATTGCCAATGCGCCTTTCCGTACCTCCATAGAGAAAGATACACATAGACAGTCAGAACCATTGTTGAAATTTCCGCACGCTACACCAAACATTTTGCATAAAATTTTATATAAAAACTAACTAAATTAAAATACCTATACATCAACTTAGTATGGGGTTCTAAGAACTGTAAGACATTACAATTATTTACCTGTTTTAATTTGTTTTCCCTCCAAAATTAATGTTTGAAAGTTGGAGTAGCAGGATTTTTTGCGGAAGGTTTCAACAATGATTTTGACTATCTATATAGCTCCTTTAATCTATGGTACCTCTCATTTTCTATGTTTACGTCTCGCCCCTATTGTTTAAAGGTCCTTGTTTTCAATAATAGAGGCGTGAAACTTTCTCACATTATTATTGTATGTACTGTTAATATTCTTAAGGAGGAATCATAAAAAAATGAATAATGTCTGTTATGCAACCGAAGTAACCCGTCAAAAATGCGGCAGTCTCGTCGCTTTTGATCGAGGGCGGCGCGCGCGTGCGGCGCGCCCAAAAACGCCGATTCTGTTTTGTTTCTTCCCGCGGCAAAATCGCGTCGGCCTTGCGAGTGGGCTTCTCGTCAGTTTCCTCGTCGGGTACTCTCGTTTTTAGATTTTTCGTTTTTTTTTTGTTCGTTCTCACATTGACGAGCTGGCGTAACTTTAACTGCCGCTTAGCGCTAATTGGCGGATTAGCAATGACGGATTGTGGAAGAATTCGCCCGTTTTTACGCGTAAATGCCAGCGAGATAGAGCTACGAGGTTTAGATTGGACGATAAGCCGCTTTGGATAGGTTGGTAATTGATAGGTGCATGTGTCGACGTCGATTCTGTGAAATATAATATCTCGTAGAGTGCAGTTTTCTTGGCGATTTATCATTTATTGCACAAGTGACTTACCTATGTCGGAAAATATATGCCTATATTATTCTGTTTGAATACTGTCCTGTTTGAGGATGTCTACAACAGTGGCGGCTCGTCCATAGAGGAGAATAAATTAGTTCCGCGACTGCTACATTCTATATTTTACCTCCTTGTTCGTTTCTAATGAAATTGCCGCAACGACCGCCGCCGATAATGTACTAAGTACTATTTAAACGCCCGAAACGGATATCTTATAATAACGTAAAATCGTCGCTTGGTGGCTACGAACATTTGAGCCGCGATTCCGCGAGGAAAGGGTCGCGATCGGGCCGAGTCGGCTGCTTCCGCTGTACGCGATTGAAGCATACGAGAGGGCTCTCGGTTCTTGAGCCCTAGTCCCAGCCAGTCAAGTGCGTGGCATGCGTCCTCGCGTCCTTTACAAAAATTCTCTCGGTGCCTCGCGTAAACAAAATGAAAAATAGTGTGCAGGACATTTTGAAAGGTACTTAACTTTTTTAAGACTTTCATTGACTGAAAAAGTTTAAAAACTCTTGAGAGACAACTCCAGATTTACAATTATTATATCAACTGGATAAAGTTCTAACTCGCAATTTTACCCGACAATTTAATTTTGTGTTATTAACGTCATAAAAAGCGGGAATTATTGTTTTATGCACCTTTCATATTAATTATGCAAAACACATAATTTCTACTAAAAATAAAAATGAAAAAGCCCCCGCCGAAAGTAGATACCCACCTATTTTATTTTAGGAAGTGGCTATTTATACGTCCGACGGATACAAACGTCAGTATACGTCTTGCGCTCTCATTGGCGGGCTGAGTCACGTGACTTCTTTGGACGTGCATTTAACTCCGTACACGTCCGAAGCCGAAGTAAACTAATATTTAGATACGTCGGAAGTGCATTTTTCTCAAGCATCTTTGCAATAAGGAGCGTATGCACTGCTCCTTTTTGGGGGATAGACGCTGCCGTATGAAAAAAGTAGTGGTAATAATTTCCAATGGTGTAACTCACCCCCGATTTTCTTGAAATTTTGGCTAGGTAGGTACCCCGTATTTTCGCCCGATGCGACGTTCGGCGTTGTAACCCACCCCCGATTTTCTTGAAATTTTGGCTACCTCCCGACATTCGCCACCTGCGATGCCCCCGACATTCGGGGGCACGGGCGTAGCCAAGAGGGGGGTTTCGGGGGTTCAAACCCCCCCCCCCCCCGAAATAAGCAAAATATTACCTAATATTATCTATCCTTGTTAAGGATAGATAATATTACCTAATATTATCTATCCTTGTTAAGGATAGAGACGTGAATCATTATTACTGTCGAAAAATGGAGGGGAAAAAAAGGAAGGGTGGTAAACCTAAAGGTATGGACTACTGGAAAAAGTGGTGTAGTCAAGGTCAAGGGGTTTCTAATAAAGAAACAAATTTGGATTTAGCTATCAAAGCTTCAGCTACCTTGCATGCTGATAAGAAGACTGCCTACCCCGAAATCTAGTTTGGAATGCCTAGATATGTGCGATAAAAACCTTTATCCTAATATTTACACATTACTACAAATCTTGGCTACCATTCCTGTATCCACTGCTACCCCAGAGAGGTCTTTCTCGAGCCTAAGGAGACTGAAAAACTATATACGAAACACTACAAGTGAAAACAGACTTAATGGTTTGGCTCTAATGAACATTCACTATGGAACAGAAATTCATGCAGATGAAGTAGTAGATATATTTAAAAGAAAAAGCCGAAGATTTCTTCTTTAATGGTTTTAGATTTAGCGCAGAGGAACGAAATTAATTTATCCATTTCATTTAAAGTTAAGAACTTTATAAATATATGTCGTAGTTTTTCGGATGGATATATAGATATTAAATTTCATATAAGTATATTTTTGTTGTTTTATTTACTTCTCAAACTAAACCCCCCCCCAAAACTAAATCCTGGCTACGCCCGTGGTCGGGGGGTAGCCAAAATTTCAAGAAAATTGGGGGTGGGTTACATCATTGTAAATAATAAAATAACCACTTCATTTTTCATTCCGCAGCGCCCATCGCGGAAAAAGTAGGGCATACGCAATATAAAATGAGACAAGATAGGTCTGAATAATCTCGGACACCATCCAATCGACTTAGTAAACAAGCCGATTCATAATCCATCGGATGGTAGAAGTAAGGTTATGTGTCACGTGACTCAATCGACCAATGAGAGCGCAAGACGTATACTGACGTTTGTATCCGTCGGACGTATAAATAGCCACTTCGTTTATTTTAATTGATCATATAGTGTGTTCTTTTCAAAACGTACCCCCCCCCCCTGTGCATTAACCCACGGGACGCCACTGGTCTGCAATCATAAATTAAAGGAGACATAGATAGTCAGAAGCATTGTTGAAACCATCCGCAAAAAAAATGTAATGTCTTTCAATTCTCCATACTCCATACTAAGTTAAGGTATATATAGATTTTAATTTCATTATTAGTTTTTATATCAAATTTAATGCAAAATATTTGGTGTGCCTCACGTCAAACAGCACAACAATGGTTCTGACAGTCTATGTGTAGCAGTGTAGCTTTGTCTAAGCTACAAGTAAAGTACAGTAAGTACACATGTATTGTCTCGGCTATACAATAAATTAACAACTAAAGTAAAAATGTAGCTACTTTGTTTTTGAATTCTACTATCTGAAATGTCCTAGGTGCTTGAGTTTCATTTCACTTCTGCTGGGTTCGGATAGAATATCTACTGAAATATTTAAAATAATTTAGAACTTTAAAAACCCAAACAATTCGTTATGAAACACAATAGTTACCCGGTTCTACAAAATTATACGCGAATTAGACAGCTTCTTTCACTTTCAGCAGCTGAATAAGCGAGCATATGGATAAATCTAAGGGAGTTATTAGCCCCAAAAACCCGTAACTTTATACAGAAGCCATTTGCAATCAAGGTCTGTGAGTAGCATTCCTCTACCGTTGGCTAAATCTCGGGTTGAATGTCGAATAAAAAAAAAACTCGTGCATTAATATCCTATACGCAAATCCGGCCACAACCTACTTCAAGAGGATTTCGCTTTTTTATAGCGACCACACCTGACAATAGAAAAAACTGGCGATGATTGGCAATGCTTTGAATTGTTAATTTCTATAATCATGTCGGTTACACAATAAGGTGGTAAGAAAGGGTAGGTCTGAAAAGTTATTTTTATTAATGAAAAATATTAACAGTTCTATACAGCCAGGGGCGGCGACTAAACAGGGGCAATGGGGCCCATGCACCTATAAAGATTATATGAATGGGTATGCATTCCACCCTTACAAACAAATAGTAACAAAAATATAACGTTGCTATGTCGCTGTGTTGCCTATTGAATTCGTCCTATAATCTCCTACACGTCGCTCAAAAATATATTTGAACTATTGAGCTATTTATTGAGATTTTACTGAAATTCTCAAAATAAATATATTTTATGTAATGAATTTCAGAAATATCTAAAATGGCACTTAATATTCTGGAATTTTAATGTGAAATTCTTTTGGTTATATCAAACATTTTTTTGTTATTACATTGATCCTCTATCTTTACTAGGTGTGCGGGATCCACATAATACAAGTTAAATAGAGTTAGTACCAAATTTGAAAATTAACGCTTTAAAAAGGGTAAAAGATATTGGTATAAAGTTTTATACTTTTTTAACGGTAATCACGAGTACATTATTTCAAAAAGCTGAAAATTGTAGGGTGTTCACATTAAAAAAAAAACGAAAGTTTGGTTTGCCCTGTTTGTTAAAAACCCCTGTATTTTCATAGTAGGTATAGCCAAGTCCCATTTTTTGTAATATGATATAACTTTTGTTTGAACAGTTTTTTTGTATGTCAAAAACTTAAAGAGTTTAGGGAGTGGGATTGTTTCCGGATACACCCTGTACATGCATAAAAGCAGCCATTCTCATAAAAAAATTATGATGAGTATAATAGCACTGACCAATTCACCGAATTTTAAGTGGTCAAGACAAATAATAACTTAAAGAAAGCATTTACTTATTTTTATTCACCAGACCCATGAAAAGCTGAAATAAATAGAAAAGTCGATAATTTCGAACGACTGAAACTGATTATAGGGGAGGGGGACAATAAAAAAAATTGGTTATGACTGGGCACCGGGCACCCCTATAAAAAATTAAAACCCGCCGCCCCTGTATACAACTACAGTGAAACACATAATTAGACAATTAATTGTATTTTTTGGCTTTTAATTGATAAGATTTTAGATTAGCTATAAATTGGCTTTTTCTTGAAAATATGCTATTTTCTAATACTTTATAACTTGCCTTTCTTAATTCTCATCATTTTTATCTTTTGACAATAGTTAGTTAAATTAAGTGCAGGATGTATTGTACATATTGCAGACTAATTTATTTTTAAGTCGTTAATAAACAAAACTCCAAGTACGAATTTGTGTTTACGATAAGTCAAATACAAAGAACGAAGCTAGTGGATTGGTAATAGACCTAGATCAGAACTTCAGATGAGATGATAAGGTTATAAGTTAGTCACTATATATTTTTTTCTACCTGAGAACTTTTCAGAAATATTTGGAAAATATGTCCATATTAAAAGGCTCAACCACAAAGATTAGTCTAATAATAACTTAAGATACGCCACAAGAAAATATCAAATAAACAGCATCATGAGATTCCTAGCCACATTGTTAAAATACTGAGCATTCCCTGAACGTTCATGAATGGTCAGGGCAACTTTACTTTATCGTCATACCATCTCCATATGTGACGAAATTTATTTCTATTTAATTCGAATGTAATGTACATTTTATTTATTTCCATCGGACGGGTACTGAAAACAAATTGAGTCTTTTCAGTTCCTCGACCTCTTCGCGTCAGTGTCAGTGAATGACCTCGGAAATGATCAAACCAATTTTTTTTCTATAAAACCCAAAATCAACATTTAATTTCTAAAAATCTTCCTTTGCTTTACATAATCTACCGTGATGTTTTTTTCAAATTATCAAAAAATATTAAATTATTCTTGTCGGTTAGGCAAGAGTTAGTTACCTGAGCTAGTCGACAAAGGTACCATATATAAATCAGCTGTCCATACGGCCTTATAAAGATAATTGAGCACCTAATTACGTTACAATCAATTACATGCTAAAGAAAATGAATGCTTCCTTCTTTATGTTGCATAGCTCAGGTTTTTAGCTAACTAATACCTAATACCTGTATGGTATTGGGTGGAATTTTAATAATTTCCTTTTTGCACAAGATATACATACCTACATTCGCCAATCCATTCTACTGAATTTTTTTCTTAATATCGCAATACCTAATTAGATACAATTGCACTCAGAAAATTTCGAGGTGCAATTTTGCCCACTGTACCTACATTTTTTCGTTACTTTATATTACATTTTAACAAACTGACAGATTGTCAAAAAAAGTAGCAAAAGTTTTAATAAGACAAAAAAAATCAATTTAAACGCCATAAAATGGCCGTAAAGAGCCTCTACATTAAATCTGTGAAATAAACAAAAAAATCAAAAGAAATTTTCTGTAGAAAAAAGTCAGAGTTACCTGCTGCATTCGTTTGAAACTCTGTTTCATTACCACTGTAGAAACGTAACTAACTTAACTATACAGGGTGGTCCAAACGTTATCAGCAATACTCTAAAAACTGATTGAAAATAAAAAAAAGATTTTTTTCATATAAACATGTATCGAAATCCTAACGGTTTTCGATATACAGGGCGTCAAAGTTCAATTTTTTTTTCAAGTTTTCTTTTATTTTTCCTAATGGAAGACAGTTAAGGCAAATATATTTGGTAGTATAGACACTCATTAAATGCTATAAACTAAAAATAATTCAGCCCATCTACTTCCACCAGTGCCGGAGAGACAGGGGTCAACCATATAAATTTTTAATAAAAAAATGGTACGTCACTGGAAAAGTAACCTTTTTTGCCTTTACTAAATTTCCCAATAAATTCTAAGAAAAAAACTAGTCTTTTTCGAAAAATTTATCGTCTGAAAAATTCACCTTTGTGCGTTTTAATTTTTTAGCAGAAGAAACTTAAAGCAGGTCTAAGCTCTCCAAATCTTGCACACCATCCGTGTTTTTAATTTCGAACAATTTTCCTTAATAACATTTTGCAGTAAAACCTACCTAATGCCCACTTAACTTACTGGTGCGAAAAATTAGATTTTTTTAATTCCCAGGGGACATGATTTTTCGAATCTAGAAACCCTTTTGTAGGTTTTAAGGAAAGTTGTTCGGAATTATAAGCCTAGACCTAGTTCGATTTTCTTCTGCTAAAAAAATTAAAATGCACAAAAGTGAATTTTTCAAAAGTGGTACATTTTTCGAAAAAATCCAATAGTTTTTTTCTTAGAATTTATTGGGAAATTTAATGAAGGTAAAAATGATTACTTTTCCGGTGGTGTACCATTTTTTTTATTAAAAAATATGATGGTTGACCCCCGCCTCTCCGGCACTGGTGGAAGTAGATGGGCTGAATTATTTTTAATTTATAGTATTTAATGAGTGTCTAAACTGTACTAAATATCTTTGCATTAGTCTTCCTTTAGGAAAAATAAAAGAAAATTTGAAAAAAAGAACTTTGACGCCATAAGGATTTCGATATACCTATGTTTATAGGAAAAAAATCTCCTTTTTTTAAATTTTCTAGCAGTTTTTAAAGTATTGCTGATAAAGTTTGGACCACCCTGTATATGCAGCGTGTCGCGAACGGCAGTGCCCTAGACGTATTGTAAACGCGCCAAATTCGGTGTTTCTATTTTGCATATATTTCATTTTATGGTTTTTATGATTGGTACATGTTTCTATACGCCTAGATCTAGAGATTTTGGTTACATTTTATTCCCCATTCTTATAGTCCTCTAAAATTATGCCTTTATGTAAAAGGTGAAAATAATAACATTGACGGAAGAGAGATAGTCGGAAAAAATATTGTTGACAAATTCCAAGTTTCCAAAAGCACTGTTCATTAACACTGAAGACATATTATATCATGAAACTCAACTTTTGAAAGAAAGATAGAAAGTGCTAGTTTCTTCAGAAAGGAAAGTAAAGAAACATCTTCAATATCCTTATTTATTTCAAGTTAAAA
Organism: Pseudeuparius sepicola; assembly: GCA_963920635.1. Classification (NCBI taxonomy): domain Eukaryota; kingdom Metazoa; phylum Arthropoda; class Insecta; order Coleoptera; family Anthribidae; genus Pseudeuparius; species Pseudeuparius sepicola. The sequence continues at coordinate 117,515,284 of OY987299.1, read as the reverse complement.
CTTTTTTGCCTAAGTGGTTAAAATTCTACCTCACCAAATCTACCCTAAATTTATTGATCTTACACATGTACAATGTACAGACCTATATTATATAAAAAATAAAATTTATGAATGTTTACAAGATATTTTTCTGTTACAGATCCCAGCAGATCTCGGAAAGAGTTGGCATATACCAAGACCCACACTAGCTCGTAGCTCAAAAAGTTCTCAGGGGTCGACGTCCAGCAATAGTACAGAGGTAAGAAAATTAAACGTCAGTGATATCAGCAAGTGTTGTCAAATTATTGTGGTAACTGATAGCGTTGACTGACGTATTGTGTGTTATAAGACTTCTCACGGCATATTCTGAAAAGTAGATGGGGCCTATGCATTGTATTTTGTCTCCGGGAAGCGCATTGTAAGCAAGAGAACTGTCAAACATGACAGCCGTGAGCGGTCTTTATTAATATGTCAATCAACGCTGATAGCCAATTATGTACAACTTATTTAGGTTGTACGAAAAAACTTCTTAATACATACAACTGGCGCTAATAATACTAAATCACTTAGACCAGTGTTTTTTGAGGCATTTTTTTCTGCGTCACAACCCGCTACTTTTCTTTCCTGCTTTACCGATACTCGGTCAAGATCAAGATTACATTACACTTTTGCTTTCAAAGGTCACAAATCGATTCTATTCACGGATCCGTACAACGACAGCGCACGTAGCCTTTGTCTGGCACACGCGCAATCCACTTTCACTCTTACTTGGCCGAGAGATGTTTAAAAACGTCAGGCATTCGAAGGTAAAATAACAAAATGTAACGATAAATCTGAGGACAAAAATGAATACCACTTCAAAATACAGTTAAAGCCAATCTACTTTAAAGTATTCACATACAAAAACAAAAAAAAATGACTAATTTTCTTCCTAACCGAAAACACAGATAAGTTAGACTCTTCCAACAAAAACAAACAAAAAAATTACTCTTCGTTTCTAGTTTCGAAACGTTGATACCTATTTATCTTACAAATACAATTTATTGGCTTCTATATTAAACACTTTTTATTGATTTAGGTGCTTGCAAAGAAACGATGAGGGAGTAGAATGAAGGGAAATCTACGAGTGGCCCCTGGGGATAGCATATCGAAAATCGAAAAAAAAAATTCTGTTAAATTTTCCGAACCCAAAATGTTATTATCCATTCGCGCCAATATGTATCGGGTTAATAACGATGTACGTTTTCATACTTTCGATTCATACAACACTCAAGCCTTTGATTTTTCGAAGCCAGGTTCTATTAATTAATCATTTCATGAACACGGCTTGGGTGAAAATATCGAATCGAATTATTGTGAAAAATGAAAACTCGAATGTGTTATCGCCAAGGGCCACTTGTAAATTTCCCTTCATTCTACCATAGAAGAATTTCTTCTATGATTCTACTCAACATCGATATACTTTTCAACTCTCTTCGAGGCTTGTATGCGAAAATGGGGAACCTAAATCTGTCACTATCGGACGGTCTATAAAAAAATTTTACGATTTCAATATTATATTCCTTTGAAGAAACATACTTCTTTTTTTTCAAAAATAAAGTTTGAGGACACTATTACATTATTATTGAAACATACTTCTGTTATACTACTCTTAGCACGAGATATTCCAAAAGCGCAATAATTGATAATATTATGAAACGTTATATAATTTGCAACATTTTCAACGTCCTGTATATATGTATAATACCACAACAAATAATATACCAAACATTGTAGATGTTTCTGATGTTCAGATATTAGGTTGATACACTGGGCGACCAAAATCGATAAAAAAACACTAATAACAATAATGATTAAGAAAGTTAAAATAACTGTTGACATACACATGAAGAATAAGAATACACGTGAAGAATACAAAAATCACAAACAAAATACCGCCAATAGTAAAAAAACGAACAAACCTCCACGGAAATTGCTTAGACGCAAATCTTGCAAACAACGCAAACAACTTGTGAAAACACGCATTACTCTTCCAGTTTGGCTTGTCCTTTATATCCTAGGAGACTTTTATTTCGTAAAACCTTTACCCAACCGAGATCTCCTTTGTTTCAGAGCGTCAGGTCGGGTTCGCTGCTGCTGACCGCCGCGAACCTCGCCCAGATCCACCAGGCCTCCGTAGACCCCGCCCATTTAGACCCGGCCCCTACCAATGAGCGCTCGACGCGCGACGAAAACATACGCTACTACCTGGAGGGCGTGGCGCCCGGCGCTGGCGGCCACGCCCCCCCGCCCCTCGGCGGCGCCGACAAGAAACGCCCCGCCCCCGCCGCCGACGACGACGCCGCCTCCGTCGCCAGCTCCACCCACTTCACCGTGGTGAACATGGGCCGCAGCCGGCCGCCGCCGCGGCGCGGCTTCTGCCGCCGCCACCAGCTGACCGTGCTGGTGCTGACGATGTCGGCGCTGTTCACCGTCGGGATACTGACCGCCATAATGCTCTTGGAAAGTGAGTAACGGGTATCGCACGACAAAACCTATTTCGGGTTTCTATTTAAAAAAATACAAATACACATCCGATTATTTTTAAAAAGAAACAAATTATTTTTTTTATTAAATAAACTTTACCGCGAAGTTTGTAACTAATGAGAATAGCCCTGTTTGTCACGATTTGCGCAGATATATCCTTTTTGGCGAGAAAACCCAATAATACTGGCGTTTTCGCCAACGTTCGAAATTGTCGGCCTGGCAGTTTGTTAAAGATCACGTGGTTCTATGTTATAATACCCAATAAAATAATAATTCGCTTATAGATTAATATTCATAGTATTCATTATTGAAGATAGAGATCAATGAATAGATCGCCACCATTAAAATACACAAAAAAACATGTTACTATTACTACTACCAAAGTTCACAGAATAAAATATTATTCTGTAAACTTTGCTACTACCACTACTTGTTGAAATTATAACAATTACAATAACATCATTTTTGTTTGCGCAGAGCTCAAGTAAAATGTGGTAAAACTAGGCACCAAAAAATATATTTTTTGCAAGACGTAAGGACACTCAATATTTTCATTGATAATAATAAATAAATAAAAACTTTACAGAATTCAAATTCCTTCTGTCGCTTACCGATATTCTTTCATTACATGCTAATAGTAAAGAAAATAGTGGTCCGATGAGGCTATAAATTTTTTTATAACGTGTTTTTGCTGGATTTTATTGAAAGTTCTAGATTATATAGGGGTTTTTTGAATGCTTCAAAGTGCTAGCCGGAATAACACTATATTTGCAAAACTGCAAAGAAATATTAAACCAACAATAGCTGAGTTCGGCATTACAAGCCTTCTCCATGTTTGATCTTTTTGCTGTGACAACAATGGTTTCTATGGCAAACTATTGTTATTGGAGCAAAAAGAGCGAATGGAGGACCATTGCTGAACTCGGCTAATGTCATATTAAATCGCGTGTGACACTTTTGTCAATAATCACGAGATTCTAAAACAAAGTCGATATTTTAAATAAATTATGCTACCAAACCACTGGGACTTTTTTTTACAAAATGACTGTCGTAAAAATAAAGCAGACATGTTCTAATATATCTATCTCAATAATGAAGCATGACATGAGTACTTCTGTCACAATGACGTCAAAACCTATAGACGTGGTGCCCATTGTTAAAATGCCCTTTATTTTGACTCCAAGATTAAATATATCCATACTACTCTAAAAACATGCTACAAACAAAGACAGAAAGTCAACCATCAACCAACTATACGCCCGGTGATTCCTGGTTATAGTTCCTCCAGAATCACACTTGGATATCGCATGTTTTTTCTTGTTTGGGGGCGCCGGAAGCATCGGAACCTCATCTGAAGACTCGGGGGATGGTCTAACAACGCCAGCCTCCGAGCCCAGTCGAAATAAGTTCGCTAAAGCTCGACAAAAAGGGGCAATTTCTGACAATCTCGCGACATTTTCGGAATAATGTAATGGAGCGCTTAGAATGTGATTAGTTCTGGGCGTCAAGCGTTTATCAAAACAAACCTGTCTATAGGTTTTGACGTCATTGTTCTGTCAGTTTTTCCGATAATTTAATTTACTATGGGACAAATAAACCAGTCACAATAGGTTATAAATTAGTCATCACTCTATCTATCATCTGTCAAATGTGTTTACTTTTAGGTAGTGATGGGTAAATGTCCGGTCACGATATTTTCGTGACTGACCGGACTATCGTAAGCGGTCATTTTGGGTCACGCAAGTGGACAAATTAAAAAATTGCAGAAAAGTGTGCCATTCGATCGGTCATAATTTTCTCATCAAAATGGTGTATAATACTTTATAAGTATACTTGCAGGAATGGTTTTGTCATACAAATTGTAAATAATTGAAAATTCAATTTGGAACTTTCATACATTCCATTTTACTCGTTTTAATATAGTATTTTTTGATTTTGAACCTAGATTGTGCCTGTTTTTTGCCATGAATTTTTTTTTGGCAAAAAAGTCCCAAATGATACTTTCCTTTGGTATTTGGGCATTCTTATTCCTTATTATTTGGTCTTACTAATTATAATCTCTGCTTGGATAGAGCCACAAAAACCAACATATTTAAATATTATCAGAAATTTCTTTGAGGCGCAAACAGATCCATTAATTTATATTTGACAAAATATGTAACACAGATCAAACATATGAAAGAGCTTTTAATTGCACAGAACACCAGCTATTGTTTTTATTTTTATTACTGATGATAATTCCTGTAAATTGTAAGATAACTTTGTACAAGGGTTGGAGATCTTAGACATAACATTTAGACTGACTTAAGAGTTGCCAGATTATTTCCAAATTAGTGACGTCAGAGATGTTTCTAAATGTGGTTAACAATAAAACAGTAATATAACCTAAAGCAATTTTGTCACTTCTGACAAAAAACTATAGCTTCAATTTCAAGCTATTTTCAAAAAATGGTGAAGTACCCTATTATAATCCCGAACTCGTTTTGAAGGCATGTAGGTACCAACTAAAATAAATAAACATGTTTTTATTGTTCCAGTGAGAGCCAAGAACCAAAGGTACTGACACTGGAGACTTCAAAGGAAGCGAAACTCAAGCCTCAGTACCGCTGACGACGGAATTACCTATGTTACATAATTAGAAAATTTTATTTATCAATCTTATTTAATTCCCTAGTGTTAGTGTCTTTACTCGTACATAAGTCAAAATATACAAATCGAGCCAAATTCGTGGTTGTCTCTTAGATGTAAGCAAGCATAAGTATTTATATGACGGTTGTATTTTTTAATGTTACTGTGATATGTAAAGCAATCATACCGTTTAACTTTTATGTATAGTTATTTATGTTTTATTGTAATTTTCTTGACATCGAATAAAAATGCGAAATAAAATGTGTCTTGTTTTAGGTACCTTAGCATCTCAAATTATTATTAATGACCTAAGTTCCTAATAAAAATGAATTACCCTTTAGGAAAAATCACAATTTTCAAAAATCGCTTTTCTTTACAAGTTTCATATTAAAACTTTATTATTTTTTTTTTAGAGAAATTAGAGAAATAATAGGGGGTCAGAGTTTTCACGTGAAGTCTGTACAAAACGGAAGCTTCACTAATATAAAAATTCTATTAAAACCTCCTGGGACGATTCAGCGAATACTTTGTATTGTCAGATGACAGTTCAAATTCGCAGCACCTTTATGGGCTGGATAACAGACCTTAAAATTTCATAAATGCTCAAGCAGTGCAACTAGAATTTAGGATGCGCGATGCGCCAAGTAGCTAATTTTTGAAAATAGCATACCCCTTATGTTCTTCTAGTGCAAGTAGGATTTCAATTAACCTGACAACTAAAAACTAACCTAAAAATAACATGCCTAGCAGAGCTTCACAATGATTTTTCATGTTTAAAATTACTCTTATTAGCCTCCTAGCAACAAAATTTTGACAGTTAAGGGATAGACAAAGTTCAGTGATGCTAATGATTTCCTCAATAATAAACTCTTTATTGGAAAAGGATATGAAATATTTATTCCGCTAAATAAAGTAACATGCAAAGGCATAGTCAGGTACGTAGACAAATCGTTTACGGAGCATGACTTAATCAACAATTCGGTTCCTTCATCGGTTCACAGCAGTGTTATAAATGCACGAAGACTTAATTTCAGAGACAAAAATTCTCAAGAACCAATTCTTATTCCAACTTATACAATCTGCTTCACTTTCTCAGGCTCTTCTCTTCCTAGAGAGGTCAAAATTTATGTTATGCCCTTCTTGGTGAGCCCTTATGTAGGACCGGTAGTGCAATGCCATAATTGTTATTTATATGGACACAGGAAGAAGTTATGTAAAAGTAAGGTTAGCTATTGTCCTACCTGTGGGGAGAAAAAAAAACGAAGAACACAATGAGATTTGTACGAAAAAATGCAGACTGTGCGGTAGTACCGAGCATACCAGCTCTAGCAAAATTTGTCCTGAGTTTCATAGACAAAAAACTATAAAAGAAGCCATTGAAAGAGACAACCTCTCTTTCTATGAGGCTAACGAAAAATTCCCTAAAATTTCTAAATCAAAGGGTGATAGTTATTTAATTACTCAGTCACAGTTCCCGTTATTGTCCACTCTAGTCGTTAATGATACCCTCTCGGCGAGTGAAAGGGATAATTTAATAAGGAATTCATCTAGTAATAGATCCTATTCTCAGGCAGTTAGAGAAAAAAAACGTAAAGTGGATTCATCACCTGGGTATGATTTCCTGGCACATAAGAAAAATTTAATTTACCCCCAAGGGAGGGTGGACTCCCCAGTTGGTAATATTTTACAAAGTCCTTATTATATCCCTGACACTCCAAGCCCGAGGATATCCAGGGTAGTCGACGAAGAATCTGACATGGAAACCGATGTCCACTTAGCAATAGCGGTAAGCAAGCTTACCTGTTCAAAATACAAGCAATCGGTCATTAATTTTATTTCAAAACTTACAACTCAAAATCATCCGTCCACATCTCAAAAATCAGAAATTAATTAAAATTTAAATGTAGGTCCTTTGTTATTATATGATATTTTAAATTCCATCATTTCAAATTCAATTAAAATAATAAGTATATAACTTCATTACTGTCAATTAGATAAAACTATATTTCCTTTGATTTCCAGTCCTATATCTATCCTATATTTATTTATTTTTCTAGAAAATTGACATTGACATCAAATCTTTTATATAACTGGGTTCTCATACTATCATCCGAAGCACCATTTCGGGGTTTGTGTGTAGCTCCTCCGGTGCTCGGGAGCGAGAAGGGTCTTATCCTGCGTGTTGTGATGTCTACTAACCTCTTTTTAACGAAAAAATGTATATAAACTACTAGTCACCAGTCCAATTAAGAGATTAGTTCGAGGGGTCATGGATCAACTCCAGACGGTACTCCTTGGACAAGTAAAGGTGGTGAAACAAACACCGACACTGGGTCAATGATGAAAATCTAGCCCAAAAAAAGAAAGAAGAAGAAGACGATAAACTGCATAATATGTCTTATTTCTTGGAAATGCCCAAAACCGGTGAATAATGACATATTACCGTTGATATTACCCAACTCTTACAGATGATAGGAGCTCTAGAGCTGTCAAGAGGCAGGTTACTTTGTTTAATAAACAAAAAGGGTAGGTAATAATTATGGAAAGTACTGTATGCACCGCCCGATTTTCTTGAAATGTTGGCTACCCCCCTATTTTCGAGGACCCTGAACACGAATCTAACCTCAGTTTTTTGAGGTCGGACGTAGTTTCCGAGAAAATGAATTTTGAAATTTCGTTTTGATACCCCACTTTTCACGGCGATATTTGTGGTTATAATCCATATAAATTTTTACTGTACGCAGCTCAAACTGATCACCACCCTATTTTGCACCTTCTGCAACAACGAAACTTCGCGAAAACCCGTGGAAAATCCGAAATTTTGAAAGATTTATGCCGTGTTTTACGTGCGGCCCGGCCGCTGTTTTCGCCAGACAGTCGGCGCGTGCCGAATGTCGATGTTGCAGAAGGTGAAAAAAAAGGTGGTGATCAATTTGAGCTAAATTCATCAAAAGGAAATTTGAAAATTCGTTTTCTCGGAAACTACATCCGACCTCAAAACACTGAGGTCAGATTCGTGTTCAGGGACCTCGAAAATAGGGGGGTAGCTAACATTTTAAGAAAATCGGGCGGTGCATACAGTACGTTCCATAATTACCACAAAAAGTAAATACGCGCAGGCACCTCAAACTGGTATTGAACATTTTAGTTTTTAATTTTCACTTACCTCAATATCCTGCAGCGTCTGCGTCCACTTATACTTCTCCAAATCACACCCATTCCCTAGGTTAGGTTTGAGCTTGCCTTTCTCCGATTCATCCTCGTCATCATTTATATCTGCCGGAGGACTGGGCGGTGGTGTGGATCTGCTCGTTGAAGCCCCTTTTTGAGCATCGATTTCCCTCTGAAGCTTTTCTGCTTCTTCATCTGTAATTTCCTTTACTTCTGCTGATTTTACCACACTCTGCTCTGCTTTTTTTGCAGCAGCTGCCTTTTTGATGGCCTCTTTCTCTTGTCTTTCTTTTATTTCACTTGCATGATTTTCTCTACTTATTTTCTCATGCTTTTTGAATGTGTTCATTACCAGCTAAAATATACCAGGATGGTCAATGAAAATGGACAGATGTATATACACTAAAAATTATAGTAATTTTTTTATACCTATTATAAACAACCAAAGGCTATCCCTACTTACCTTTTGCCAGTCACCCTCATTTCCTCCTGTGAAGAAATCGGTTTTCCTTCCCAGGAAACTCACAAACGTGTCTAAAAGCTACAAATATTAAAACATTACAATAATAATTTTCATTGTTTGTATTCCCGATATTGAGGTTAGAAAAAACATGTTCTAGAAAGAAATTTGGAATTTTTTCAGATACATACTTGTTGAGGCCCCTCAGGATGATGCTGGGCAACTGTGAGAAACAGAGAATCGAACTGCTCAATTTTAGAACTGTCGCCGCTCATTTTCAGACTTTTTATTACCAATAAGAAAAGTGAAAAATCGTGCAAAATAACAAACCCGGCCGAAAACCGAAAATAAAAATATCGATCAAACGATCAAACACGCGCCAGTTGGCGCCACGCGTTTATGCTGTCAGTTGTCTGTCACCAGTGTTGTCAACATGATATATTCTTCACCATAGCCGCGTTCCTTTTGCTCCTACACTGAAAACTTTGGCTCAGTTGTTAGCCGAGCCACTCAGTTTGTTTTTTCCTGTCAAGGGCTCATCTTGTGAAAGGGTCATTTTCCCCACCACCAAACTGAGCCAATATGCTCGATAGTGAGTGTCCTCGCGAGGATGTGCTTGAAGGGAGAAGGGGGAGGTAAAAAATCTCACTTCAGCTCACATTCTCATTTGTAAAAGGAACTGCCACCAACTGAGATAAAGTAAGAATCCTTAAGAAAAGTGGCAAAAGGAACGCGGCTTATATCTCTGGTATTATAACGCGCGTTCCCACGATTCGATTCATAAGTCGATTTTAGGCGAATAACGATTAATAACCGGTAAATACCAAACACGTTTACGCGATTCGGTTATTGTTGGTTATAGGTCTCTGACCTCACATAGAAGCCCTTCATACGTCGTCATCGTTATAACCGACAATAACCGATAACCGCGGTATTTACTCAACTCAGGAGCAGGGTAATTACCGCGGTTATTGAAAATAACAAATGCCATTGGCTAGATTTGCAAATTTGTTGAGAGTTTGAATTTTTCAAAACTTAAAAATATATTTGCTGATGAGGCGCAAGTGTAGTGATTTCATATTTTCCATAAATTAAAAAAAAAATGAATAGGAACATCTCTTTTGTGTAAACTTTGAAGGCTGAAGCTGAAGGTGAAGATTATTCGAGTGTGAAGATGTCTAGATTCCAGGTTAAAGTCGGAGATATGGAAATAGCAAGTTTTCGGTTAAATGTTATTTTATTACATGCTTTTGTTCATTTTTTGTAACAAATTTAAACAAAACCCAACATACACAATTAGTAGGTGAGGTTATAGACGGGTAGTATACTCAGACTAATGAATAAAGATTACTCTCCCATATAGCAAGCCATGGATATGTACATTTATTATAAATGATATACCTACATCTAAGTAGGTATATCATTTTATGCATATACAAAGTATCTAAATGGTATCCATAAATGTATATCCATTGTTAAACATTTTATGTATATACCTACCGGTATATCCATTTCCAAATATCTGTTACATGTTTTATAAATATTCACACTTGTATGCACTATTTTGGTTATATACCTCAGCTGAGGTAGTATATAGTACGACATTTCTCCTTGGTTCAATGGTGATATTTTTGTTGGTTATTCAAGGGCTAAAACCAAGGACAACCAGAAAGATAACAGCGGTTAAAACCAGACGATTGCCTAAAATCGGCTATAGAAAACGGATTTATATATATTTATATACATATATAATATATATGTCCCACCGAAAGATCGGCCATATTGGGCACACACGTCATTGGCTGTTAATGTCAAATGCACGAGGGCCGTGCGGTTGGCCGTTGTCAAATGTCATTTTGACAACGGCACTAGAATGCACTCTAAACATAGAGATCGTATATATATATATAGGAAGAGTGCTGGACAATCTTTTTTATATATAGGATGCGCGGAAAATCTCTGACCAATTTAAAATCATAAAATAGTAATAACGAGGCCCAGTGGACATGCGCATTTGCCATTTGGGTATAACCAGAGGATATAAAACAACCAGCAGTAAAACTTCCCATGGGGGGAAAATTCTGCGCACCTGTTCGCGCAGCCGACATTTGGGAATAGATACTGTCAAATGGATGCAGTGTCGGGGCGATTGAGCAGTTATTTTTTGGCTGTATGAGAGATATTACAGTGCCGTGGAGTGTGCTTTTTTGTAAATTGTGCTTTGTGCTAGTATCTTCAAATAAAGAATCCCAGGAAGGAGTCAAAGCTGCTTGTGCTTACCCACACACTATATACTTTACTAATACTACTCTGTATTTCTGAATTGATTTTCCCGACTACACCTCTGACTTCTATTCCCCCATAATGGCTCAAGGTCATTGAATTTGCGGATGATTTCTCAAGAGTAATTTTTACCGTCGATGGAGAACTCAATAAACGGTATAAGTAACGGTGAAATCAGACTCCTGAAAAATTAACTGCGCGCGTAGCGAATATTCGTCCGAGATTTTCGGAGGGTCAACCCCTTTGTAAACTGAAATTTTACCATTTCGCAAAAAAATAAAATTGGCCGGAAACAGGCCTATCCGACGCAGTTTGGCCCGTAGAAACCGAAAATCCGGTTGAAATTGAACTTGGAAGCTTTCTTTAATGCCCGGCCAGCGCACTTTTCTGAAAATCGCCCAAATTTCCCAAAATGGACACTTTTTAAACGGGCTCGGGACGACTCCAAAACCAGCCTATCCAACGTAAATTGACCCGCAGAACACGGATCCGGCCTCCAAATTCCTCTAAAAAATTTCCAAATGCCCGGCCAGCGCATTTTTTTGAATTTCCGAAAATAAAGGTTCAATTCGATTTCGTCCAGCCGTTTCCGAGAATTCCGCATTCAATGTCCAAAATTGTCCAAAACCTCCAAAATGAAAGGGTCGAATTTTCAAAAAAATTATTTGCTCGAAACCGGTGAGCTCTGTGCCTTCGGGACCATGCTAGATCGATTCGGCTGGTCGATTTACGTAGGAAAAGTTCAATTTCACGGTAGAATTACGTTTAATTCGGACGCAGCAACAAAGTCGTTGAAAATCGTGACAATTTCCTATGCATACCCAAAATCAAAATGATCAAAAATCGATCTATCGGCATCGGCATCTGAATACGTAGGTAGGTACCAGGGTTGATAAAAATCATGATTTTTGATAAAAATCAAAAAGCAACGATTTATTTAAAAACATCGTGATTTTTTTAATTTTTTTTTTAATTAATGTCGGCTAGTTATTCTTTACCTGTTTATATCTTATTTCGTCAAACGAAATCGATATTTCATTATTTCAGTTTAGTGCTTCGAGGGAACAGATCTTCAGTGGCGGCGTTAATTTGAAGTTTTCTTTATTGTGAGTGTGTTGTTTTGTTCAGTGTTTTGTCTTATGATCATGAGTAAGACAAAAGCGGGGGCGTTGTGTGCGCAGCGCCGCAGCGAAAGGCTGCGTGCGTGAGCAAAAGTTACAACTGCAGGTTATCGTTCTTCTCCTTTCCAAAAGAGCATTGTGAGATAATTAATTGTGAAATCTCTGGGAATTAGTTGCTGTTCAGGTGCAATTTACTGTATTATCATAACCTTCCACCTAAGTATCTAAAGGCAGACTTAATTTAAGGATTTAATTTAAAAATCGTAAGTTAGGTCACTGAAAATACATGGTGTAGTTCACGCGATTTCACTTAAGAATAGGTTAATATCTTAAGTCATTCGTAAATAAAATTATTGAACTTACATGTAATTCAAGACAAAAAGGCACAAAAACAACAAAAAACCTTTCAAATCAAAAATATGTTTTTTGGGCCAAATTTTACATGAAGCAAATGTGGATAAATAGAATACATAATAAGGGTTAAATTAAATCATAAATCCTGTCCTTAAATTAAGTCTGCATAAACAGGAAACAGGCCATACACATTATTTTGTTACCAGTGTGGGTATACTCCGTTTACCTGTGTTCATACCTATGTACCTGCGCTTAGTTTTTTATCGACAAGTTAGGCACCCTTCTAAAGTACATAATAACGACAAACACGTCTGTAATATAGTACGTAGTACCAGTGACTATATATAGTCACTGATAAAACGGCCCGAATTTATAAATGCATTGGTGCGGGCAATCTACGTCTGCTAAATCAACCTTGTATTGCTGTTTGCCGCTTACTTTCGCATCTGGCTGGTAATCTGTGATTTGGTGTCGCAGGCCGCAAATGGAAAATATTGCCACGGTAGGCGTAGGTCAAGAACGGTAGACGCACAGGATTGCTCGATCTCGTAAGCGTAATGTTCGCCAGTCGGCAGATGGGTGTGACGTCAGCTCTAGACTAACGGTGTTATTTGTACATCAGCGGTGCGGGTTTTGACGCGGGTTTTGACTGTGTTTTCTTTATTTTATGTAACCTGTTTTTAGTTTTCAATCTATTATTGAATATTTATACTAAATTAGTACCATCTTGCTTAGTATTAAAAACGTAAGAACTAATATATTTTGTCTTGTTTCTGAGATACCTTCTACGTATGAAACTTATACCATATTATAATATAATGGTACTTAAACAGAATGTTTACAGGGTTCTAAAGTATTTTTCACAGCCGGTACGTCTGCAGACTGCAGTCATCTCCTTACTCCTTATTCTTATGCAAATCGCCTGATACAACTCCAGCAATAATTATAATATAGTCGGCATTATCTCATTATGCCTCTATACGGAAATCTGGCAACAGCGCCCAGTCCTATAAATGAACCACATCCCGTGAACCGCCAGCTACTACGCGTTGTCCAAAAATGCCAGTAGGGTGCGCCACCTTACGGGTCACTTTCAGCGGGGGTTGGAGGGGGAGACAACCGGGCCGGCGAGCAGTGTCGGCACGCTAAGCTAGGCTTCGTCGATCGTCTTATTCCTTCTATAGTCACTGGTAGTACGTAATAGCATTAAAAATTATAGACAGAAATTGTACAAACAAAAATAAGCTTTATTATATATTATATGGAAACATCAATAAAGTTTATTTTATGGAAAAAATATATTTTTTTACTAAGTATATCTATTCGCATACAAATGTCCAAGTTTTTTCGCATAGTCGTAGGTATATTTACTGATTTTAATGAAGGAGACAAAACGAAACTGTTTTAGAACTGGATAGGTATATTTAATTAATCCGATCAAGACAATATTCTAATACATACAATACTTATGTTTTGTTTTTCATTTGTATTCTACAAAATGATTGCTTAAAAAATATTGCTCGGGCAGTCATCAAATTTTAAGATCAATAAAATATTAAATTTTTGGTTATAAGATACGAAAAATCGCCTTTCCATACCTACTAAAAATTTCAGTTATCTAACTACCTTAAATTAAAAATATTCCTTCAAAATCCAATTAACATTTTTGCCTGTTCCAATCATCATTTCAGTATGTATGATTTGTTTTGTGTTTATAAATGAATGATTTAAAATATCTGAGTGCAGACCTACACTGTCCCTTCACTAAATTCTAAATACGGCCCTGTTTTCTAAACACACAACATAGCGACCACCGGCTTCCAAAGATCAAAGGCGCCGCTTTCGAATTTAGATTCTCCCCTTCCTTGTTCTCTTTCTACCCTGGAATTATGGGTATTTTGAAATATCGATATGGTTTCGCCCTAACCTATATATTTTGTGGTATCGTATCGCCCAATTCGCCCATTCCCAACGGTTGGTTGTGGTCCCAACGCCCATCTCATCCCCAGCCCACAAAATATATAGGTTACCCCAGCCATAGACTTATGAACAAAACAAGGTATAAGTCTATGGCCCCAGCCCATCTCCCATCTCTAATAATAAACGGTAACGGTAGCCAAATGGCGGCCGTTGTTGTTCTGGAATAAATTACTTCAGTTTTTCTCATTTAATACTATAAAAAGTGGAAAGTGTACCTTATTATTAATTTATAAACTGTCAAAATATTCATAACTTCAGGTCGTATATGCGCTGACGTAGTTTTGAAAGTATAACACTCGAAAAGTTAGGTTATGTTAAATATTGCCTCATGCAGAACTATTGAAGAAACGCTTTAAAAATGAGCGATAACAGCACTAACAACACTCAGTCCGTAATGAACGAGGTGACCTCTCTAGTTAGGGCTTGGGAGGAACAACATAGCCAGGGGGAGTATGATCCCGTCTCGACTCTCACTCGGTAAGTTTTGAGATTGTGTTGTAGTTGTAACATGTCGAAAGTAATTTGTGCCTTCTAGATTGGCCGAAATTATCGAGGTGGAGACCGAAAACTACTTAAAAATGGACCCCGATCCCTTTGATGAACGTCACCCATCTCGTAGTGATCCCGATTGCAAATTGGGCCAAATTTTGAAAGCTCTCTTTCGCAAAGATAGTTTCATGAACAAGGTGGGTGGTCAAGTATGACAAATTTAATTTTTTGTTTTGATTATAATGTGTAATTTTTAGTTGGTGAATGATTATCTCAAGGACACATACTATAGCCGGCTGAATATTACTGGTAGAGATGTGGATCAATTGAATATAGCTGGGTGTCGTTTGATGTTGGACATTATGCCTGGACTTGAGACATCTGTAGTATTTCAGGTAGGTAGGGAAAAAACAATTTTCTTAAAGTTACATTGCGAGGGAGAACCCCCTAAAAGTTTGGTTGGGTTTCCAGTAAATTCAGTGGGAGTTAAAAGAAATTCCAAGAAATTTTAAATCTTAAACTTAAGTTTAAGTATACATTTTTGCCTGTGGCTATATCATTGAGTTTACTCTTTAATTTTATCTTTTACTGGATGAGTCGTTAATGATGAACTGAATAACTTAAGGAAGTGGATAAAGGTCCGAGAGTCGCCGGACGTCTTCATGTACAACAGGAGATTCATCAGAGCAGTGGTAGAGCATTGGAAAGCCAGTCGAAAGGTCCGGGTTCGAATACCACGTCAAGAGTTTTTTTTAGGCAGTGGCTATTTGAGAAAATTCACTTCAGACGTATCTAAATCATTTTACTTCAGATGTGTATGATGGAGTTAAATGTACGTCCAAACAAGTCAGGTGACTCAACTCGCAAGACGTATACCGACTTTTATATACGTCGGACGTATAAATAGCCACTTTCTTTTTTTATTATTGTTTATTTCCACGTTTGGGGTGTCCGCGTCTTATCTAGGATGTCCCTTCTTTTACTACTCGTTTCAAGGACCGGTATTTTCGAGAAGGAAAAAGTCTACTGCTCTACGGATCGAGACTCGTGACTCGCGGACCTTTAAAAAATACACTAAAGATCCACAACTCGCGGACCTATATCCACTCCCATAACTTAATGGCATATTGAGATTACTGACATCAACATCAAAACAGAGTGATTGAGCACAACTTGCACTATCCCTATTTTTTCAATCTGCCAGATGCTAAACTTAAAAACTTTATGTTCTGTGTTTAATTCTTTGTAATATTTTGAGCACCTTTGAATCAATTTGATTCATAATGTGCCTATGGTTTTCTACTCAAAAAATATTTATAAAAGCACAAAGCCATTAAAAACTCTTGAATTTGCAGTTTTAACACAAGCCAAAACTGGTGAGATGTTGTCCACAAACACTGGAATGTTATGCTACAACTATGCTTGTTTATTTATCTGAGGCTATATATTACAAAAGATTGCTTAATATACCTTTGTCCTTTACTTTTAACACTGTCAACTGAATCATTTCTTTCTTTTATTGAAAAATGCCACCAAAAATTTTAAAAATACGAGATGAAAAAGTATTTCATATTGCTCAGATTAGATACTTAACCTTCATAAGCAAAACTAGGTGGTACATCATCAGTGACTCAATACCAATAACTATTTTTATTTCGACCATTCTGGATTTTTCGGAAAACAATATGAAAGGCGTTTTCCATAAATATTTTTCATTTCATTTGCCATTAACTACTGTACACCTTGGTGCTTTTGATTTTTGACAGAAAGCGGTACTTGTAATTTGTACACCTACTTACTTTCACTATAATCCTCTTGTCTAAATTAAAATATTCTGTGATTATCATTACTTTTTCTTTTTAGGATTTTATGAATGATAACAATTAAAAATTACAATTACAATAATCATATTTTCTGAATTCCAGTTATATTCAGTGTGTTTCACATTGAGTGGCGACAGTTCATTATTTTATAACGGGTCGGCCGATTTTCGAAAACTTTTCTTTAAAAATATAGTACTCCGAAAGCTCTACATTCTGGTATGCATTATTTTAAGATTCGCTTTTGCCATAGCCTAATACGATAACAAATTAGACCCCAAAAATGAGGAAAGCATATTAGGTATTTTTTTACGAAAAAAAAAAAAAAAACAAATACCTCTATTGATTTAGGAATATCTGGAACCCCCAACTCCCAAGTTTCAATATCATAACTTACACTGAGTGTTCACAACTTAAATACAAAAAAATGAAAAAAATTGACTTTTTGAGAGTGCCCTGTGTAAACTCGACTGAGTGTCTTGCAATTACTAGATTGCCAGTGGATTAAGAGTCACCTAGGGTATGTATTAGCACAATGTCATTCACATATCTTATACAGAGTGTTCAGAGTAAATACGGAAATAATGAAAAAAATTGGCCCAACGGTTTTGTTACGTTACTGCATGCACCATGAAGTTTTAAAAATAAGTTGACATGCCAAATAATATGAACTGTCAAACTGTAGACGCTTCGTTTATGTCCATGAGTCCATGGCAATCTTGATGAAAATAGTAGATGCTTCCTCGGAAAATTGCAACAAAGATGTTTGGAATGAAATTCATTATATGGTGCCAAGGAAATTATTTAACCGACAGAACTTTCTTGTAAAAATAATGTTTAGTGATGAAGAATAAAAAAACTACTTATTTAAGAAAATAAATTTCCAAAATTGAATATTTAAAAAAGTATAACTAATTGATATAAAGTTCAATGTTCTATCTAATTTTAATGTGAGTGAAAAGCACATTCCAAAATAATAATATTTAATGAACTATTTAAAAAAT
The DNA here is from genome assembly GCA_963920635.1 of Pseudeuparius sepicola. NCBI lineage: Eukaryota > Metazoa > Arthropoda > Insecta > Coleoptera > Anthribidae > Pseudeuparius > Pseudeuparius sepicola. The sequence goes on along the minus strand of OY987299.1, from coordinate 117,497,469 downwards.
AATAATGTTGTGTTTTTTCTTGGTTGTCACTATCTGTGTATGCCCGTTGTTTAAAGTGACAGGAACAGTGACTTCCACTGACTTCCATTTGTTTGTACATCAGACACCAGAGTTGGTGTACAAATCACCCTCGAAATCACCATAATCACCATGGCGGTTCCGTGGTTTGCCCCTCGGCTAGTACCATTCAAGATACCATTAGAATCCCTGTCATTTATATCCTCTACTAGGTTTTTTTTCTATGTACATATCTTGGACATCCAAATAGTATAATGTTACAAATTCTTGTCATGTTATGCTAGGAACCTAGAGGAAAAACATGCTTTTGAAGGTTACAAATATGGTCATTGAAAAAAAAAACTGCCCGTCCAACTTTATATCTCTTATTTTTATTCAAAATTAAATGGGATATCACTTTGATTCTAGCCGGATATGGACAGTTTGATCCAGCGCCTGATAAAATGGGTGACAAGCTCAATAGAACCATTACAAAGTTACGCGACGGGCATACTAGCGGCAGCAATGGAAATTCCCGATATAGCAACAAGATTTAGAGAGCAAAACAGTAAATTAGTGCCGTTGTTATTACAACGTTTGCGAAGATTAAAGAATTCATCTGAATTTGCGAAATCTGGTGCTAGCACAAATTTCATGAGACCTTTCGGACATTTTTCCTCCATGAAATCACCTCCGTACAGGGGAGATGGTATTATAAAAATTTTACCCAGCCCTAAAAGAGGTAAGTGGAATGTAATTCAAAAGATTGCTTTTATAGCATTAGAATGATGTAAGAGTAGTCTTCGTTCTCTGAACATTCTAATATAACTATGTTTTTTAGTTAATGGAGTTCCTAATTTAAATGATTCTGGTGAAACTGTAGTAGACTCAGAAGAAGCTTCGCCTCAAGAGACTCATCAAAGAAAGGAAAGAAAAAGAACCGCAGACAGTGAATCTGCTGTAGCTTCAAAAGCTGAGAGTTCCCAAGTAAGTTTAATCTCGCTTTTTAATTGCAGTGGGCTAACGATTTAGTGTACTCTAAAATATTACATCAGACCAGACCTTTGTTTATTTGTATTAGAAGTAAAAAATTTTAGATGTGTAATAGGTCCTTTCCTACATAATCAAAATAACGTATAGTTTTTTCTATTAATAAGAAATACACATCGCGTAATTTAAGAAATGAGTATTGTTTTTGAAAGAAAAAACAATTTCAATTTGTTATTAAGTATACATTTTGCAGTATACATTAAACACCACGAAATTTGTATCCATGCACAGATATATTAGGCGGAGAATCCAAAATACAACCAAACATTCAAAGTTGCCACTTAACCGAAACAAAATCGATATTTTCTCAATACAGCTTTTAGAAACACAGCAACTCCGCAATATTTCAGCCAATCGCTGCTGTAGGGCTGAGATGTCACAGCTCCAGTAGTAATTTAAATTAGTTAATTATGTAACAAGCCGAAAACACGTTTACACAAGTGTTACAATACAATACAATATTTTGTCTATGGCAGTCATGTCATGAAAACATTGTAAGTGTGAAAATTTTTAAAACATTATTATATAACATACAATATTTTTTCTATGGCAGTCATGGTATGAAAAACATCACTATCAAGTAAAAATGAATGTTTTTTTTTAATTAAATCCTGATCCGACTAGTGTTCCAGAGAGAATAAATAAAACGACAAAAAAAGCAATGTTACGAGAGAAGTTAAAAAATTGTAGTTAAATGTTGTGATTTTTTAGTAGAGCATAAAGTGGAACAGTATGTAAACTGATCTACTTTATGTGCTCATGATTATTTTACATGCTAGTGCGATAAAGTCTTACTTTACGCATGGTTAGTAGTGCGTAAAATTGCAATTTTACACGCTGCCATAGAAAAATAGTTATTTATGTACCAAGGCACTGACATAGTTAAATGTTGTGATTTTTTAGTAGAGCATAAAGTGGAACAGTATGTAAACTGATCTACTTTATGTGCTCATGATTATTTTACATGCTAGTGCGATAAAGTCTTACTTTACGCATGGTTAGTAGTGCGTAAAATTGCAATTTTACACGCTGCCATAGAAAAATAGTTATTTATGTACCAAGGCACTGAAGTTCAACTTTTTATGACATGTGGAATTTAGTTGTCGAGGCCTCTGGCCGAGGCAAATATACCACATGAGTCATAAAAAGAACTTCAGTGCCGAGGTACATATTATATATTTTTTGAATCGGAAAAAAATGTTTTATTAGGCTTGTTGCGCAGCCTCCATAATTAATCTATTGATATTCAAACCTACTAAAATGGGCCTTTATTGGCCGGGTTTTGAATATTTGGTCACTTTTGCTTTTGACGGGCGATGGCTCCTCGTCTGACGTTTGATGTTTACATCTCGCCAAGGCCTACTTATTGAAAAAATCGTACAATAATGGGTTACTTCAGTGCCGATTTCTGAGCTTTTAATGACGATTTTGGGACACTTCACTGCCGATTTCAAGAAAAATAATTTTTCATGCATTTATTGACCGGAAAAAAGGGAAAAAATGGGATTCATTAGTGACCCCTACATTAGAAAAAAACATGGAGAGGACCTATTACAGACCATCGCTAGCATTTCTTCTGAAATATTCACCGTGTTTTTTACATTGTTGCCAAATCAGAAACCATTGCTGAGAAAACCGCTACTGTCTTCACACTGGTCATTTTTACCCGTAATATTGTTTTAGATTACCAGTCAAGAAATACATTAAAAAATATATAATAAAACATTTCTAGGAAAGGACCTATTCCAAACTGTTGTTAGCAATACTTCTGAAATTTTTGCTGTGTTTTTTACAGTGTTTTCAAATCGGAGGCCATTGCTGAGAAAATTTCTGCTGTTTTCACATTGGTCATTTTTACCCGTAACATTATCCTTTTAGATTACCATTCAAGAAACCAGCACAAAACGCAAGCGCCCACGCATGGACACCGAAAATCCCGTAAACCTTCCCGATTCCCCTCAAACCAAATCCATTCCGGCTTTTACCGAATCGAGCAACTCATCGTGGGCGGAATTGGAGAGTTTCATGATCGGCACCGTCCAGATATTCCCGCCGACCATCGCCACCCGTCAAATCTTGATCCTGCGCTACCTGACCCCCATGGGGGAGTACCAGGAGTTTCTGAGCCACGTGTTCGAGAACGACGCGCTGGAACTGATCTTGTGTTACGTCAACGTTCGGGCGACCAAAGAGGCGCGTCTGGCGTTCGAGGCGTTGAAATATTTGGCCGCGTTGCTGTGCCACAAGAAGTTCTCGATAGAGTTCATACAGTGCAGGGGCCTGGAGGCTCTGCTGGAGGTGCCGAGACCGTCGATAGCGGCGACGGGCGTGTCGATTTGCCTGTACTACCTGGGGTACTGCGAGGAGGCCATGGAGAGGGTGTGCCTGCTGCCCAAGTTTGTGATCAGTAACTTGGTGAAGTACGCTTTGTGGTTGTTGGAATGTTCGCACGATTCGGGTAGGTGCCACGCGATCATGTTCTTCGGGCTGACGTTCCAGTTTAAGGTTATATTGGACGAGTTCGATGCGCAGGACGGGCTCAGGAAACTGCACAATGTGGTGAGTTGATTTTGAATATCTTGCTCTTCAATATTTAAGGTGCGATTGATAAAATAGGAAGTAATACTGTCCCTCAATTTAATAAAATTGTTTATGCTGTGTGCTGCGTGCCCAATGTAATAATAATAACCATATTTAAAAGTGGTAAATTATCCAGGGAATAACCACCTATTTTTTTAACAGAAGAACTTCGAAGTATGTACAGAAAGATCATTATACAGTATGACTTGTATGACGTGTTTTGTGCAAAGGTATAGCTCTAAAGTTAGAGCTTTACGTGCTTAATGTATATCTCTCGACTATCACTTTTGAACTGAATGACGTAATGTAAAGAAGTTAGTTGTCAAGTAATTATTGTATTGTCAGTAAGATCAGTATTTCAATGAAATATTATTTAAAAAGTTACATCCCTATCTCTGGTCACTGCTACCACTGGATAGGTGGTAGGGTGAAGACAACGTATTTTCTTCAAATTTTGCACAAATTGGCAGCAAAATGTACACGGCAAAATATGTGTCGCAACATGAAAACTACGTCCAATATTAATGTTTGGCTATTATTAAAATAAGAATTAACATTTCCAGTGGCAAATAAGAGTGCCGGGTAGGGCTCAATCGACAGCTAGTTAGCCTAAAGCAACAGATATGTTATTACAAACCCCTTGACAAACCCTTTACCAGTCAAAGTTGTTCTAAATATCACACAAAGCATCTTGCTTTATTATCATTATTATTATTACTTTCTGCCTCTTTTATTTGGTCACTGATTGTTATTAAGATTATCACTGAAAATCTACCAAAAAAATTATATGAATCAAAATATAAATGGTCATTGGGGTGTCGTTCATTTTCAGGGTTAACTTGATAATTTACTTTAGAGCACCATTATCGAACACGTCAATTCTAGTTTCTCTTAACTTGTACGAGGAAAACTGATCATGGGCACAGTTGCTAATCTTACATCCTTAATTTGTTTGTACATTATAAAAAAATTAGAAAATTTACTGTTTAAAATTAACAGCAGACTAAACAAATGTATATTAAAAAATCTAAGATATTACATTCAGTATCACAATATTATCACGTCATTAAAAATGTCACTTAGAGTGTGGTATACTCTGGAAACCAACCAACATTTTATTTTTTCTTCATTTGTTTTAATGGTATTAATTTGTTTAAATTCTAGTGTTATGATCATGATTTAATAAATTTTCTGTGAAAAAATGTGGATTTTAAGTTATAAACAACGTAGCTTCAAAGATGTACAGATCAACCGTTCTAATAGTTTTTTATTTATAAAAAATTCTTTACAATTCTCTGCTTCATACCATATTTATATGCTTCTCATGCATCTCTTCTGAATTATCAGTACCCTACGTAAAGTGGATATTCCTCCCCAAAAGATAATTCCGTAGGAAATCCTTGTTGCCACACTTTCATTTACACAAATGGACAGTACCTTTAAAGCATAGTTGTACCTAGCTAAAGATGAACTTAGCAGTTCGGTATCCTCCTTCCAATCAAGTCTTAAGTATTGACCAGGAAAGAGACGCAGTTTCTGGCTGTTATAGTTTTATTTTTGTATTCAACTTTAAAGACTTCAGCTTAAAAATATCTGGCAGTTCGTTTACATAATAATATGTAGAAGGAGGCCTAGGATTGAGCCCTGAGGCACACCACATTGAACAGTTAACTTTGATAAGAATGCCATTTTTATTAGTTTCAACAACTTGTTGTTTTATATTTTTAAGATAGAACTCAATAAGACGTAACGATATCCCTCCAATTCCATATAGACCCATATTATAATAATAATAATAATCTTTATTTCAAAGAATGTTAAATACAAAAGTTACCTCAAATGTACAAACATTAAATGAAAAAGCGTCAAATTTCCTTAGACTTGACTTGAAAACACGAAAAATACGTAAACAATTAGAAAATATGACACACTGGGCAAAAAAAATCACAAGTAAAACAAGGACAGGACTTGTGACCTAGGGCCAAACATTCGATGAACAAAATGTAGTTTAAAATTGTCACATACAAGGAATTAATAGCCACATTTTTGTTAAATTAATGCTATAATAATAATATTAAAACTATTTTTTATCCTTGGTTATTTTCACTTAGGCCCGAGTCTATATGTCACAAATGGTGCATTTTTTCGAAAAATCAAATATGTTAAGTTTTGCCTCATACCGTTGACTGACGTATTTATAAAGATTTCTCACGGCTATAGCTTCCTGTCCTGGAAAATTGCATGAAGAAGTGCACTTCCGCATTTTGTAATGCAAAGAACAAATAACTATTATTGCAAAAGAATATTATTTTTTCTTTTATCGCAAAGTAGATATAGGTAAAACAAGTTTTTATAGTGTGGTAAAAATTTTATGAAGATTTTTTTACATTATTTGTATTGTCACTGACATATTTTCATATGAAGGCGTTTGACTTGAAACTGTTTCTAGATTGCCACCTTACCAATTTTACTCCCAGACAACGATACTGGTCAATCTTTAAACGAAGACCAGGAATGTGCCGCCAGGCAGATAGTTCGGCACGTTTGCGTGGCCTACAGGAGATACTTGGAGGCCCACCTGTATGCCAAAGTTGAAATCATCAGGAGGTCCCAGATGAGGCCGAACGAGAAGCTCGCCCCACCTCTGCTACCCGCACAACCCTCGTATAAGGTACGAGACAGCTCGCCCTTAAATCCGTGCGGGTATCTTTATTATCGTTATTCTTGGCAGGCGTGTAAATCCTCTGCCGAAGAAATCCAGCAACAGATCGAAACGCTCCTGAACAACATGCCGTTCAGATCGCACTGGTCGCCGGTCGATCAACTGTTGAAGTTGGGGGGAGTTACCCTCCTCTTGAAAATAATCGCTTTCGCGTACGAGTGGAACTACAGCGGCAGAGCCGAGACGGTGAGGTCCGCCCTCGATGTTTTGGCGATTGCGTGTGTGATGCCGAAAGTCACCCAGTTGTTCTGCGAGAGGGTGGATTTGCCAGAAGAAAGTGTCACAGTTGGTGAGTTAATTATATATTTTTTTTATAGAATAATGTCATTAATTCTATATTATCAGAATTTAGAAAATAGGTATCTTGGAATTTTAGGACATCATAACTTTTCCATGTTAGGGGTGTCAGTTGATTTTTTCAGGAAAATATTTAAAATCAAGTGGTAATGCCCCGCCACTGAGAATTTTCTTATGTCAGAAATTGTGGACATAAAAAACACATATACAAAGTCTCAATGGTGAGGTAATAAAAAAAATGTTGTAGGCATGGGCCCGAGGACTATTTGTAAACATTCGTCCCCTTAGATAAGTTTAATTGATAATATAATCCATATTTCTTAGATTTATCGCATTGCCTTTCTAAATAATGGAGTTTTTTTTTCTTAATTTGCTCCCAAGCCGAAGTCATGACATGTGCGACAATCATAATATATAAGGAATCAATCAATTACCGAAGCTCATGGAGTATTATAATGATAGCACACCCGAAGGTGCGGGACAAAGCCACTGGTCTTGATCGGCAAAGGCTCACGCCACAATTACCGAGACCCGCCATCTGCCGTCTCCACGGCGTCGGTTAACCAACCGAAAACATCGATAGAACAAAGAGAGTGATAGTCGACCATATACAGTACTGTTTCGGGACGGTAATCCCTCATCAGTATGGCTCACCCGACTATCAAGTGGTATAGACAAACGTGCTTAGACGATAGATTTACTATATAAGGAATCAATCAACTATCGATGTTTTCGGTTGGTTAACCGACGCCGTGGAGACGGCAGATGGCGGGTCTCGGTAATTGTGGCATGAGCCTTTGCCGATCAAGACCAGTGGCTTTGTCCCGCACCTTCGGGTGTGCTATCATTATAATACTCGATTATCAATTAATTGCTTCGGTAATTGATTGATTCCTTATATAGTAAATCTATCGTCTAAGCACGTTTGTCTATACCACTTGATAGTCGGGTGAACCATACTGATGAGGGATTACCGTCCCGAAACAGTACTGTATATGGTCGACTATCACTCTCTTTGTTCAATCATAATATAGTTCGGCTCTACGTCACAACTGCCGTCCTTGTCTGGCTCGTGAATATATGACCGATATCCATCGTATATTCACGAGTAAGACAAGGACGGGAGTTGTGACGTAGGGGCGAACATTCGCTGAACAAACTGTACCTGCATCAACCTATGCAGGTATGTGGCTTGGGGTAGAGTTCCTGGATTGGGGGAGTTAGGACAAAAAAAAAATGTAACTTGTAATGAAGGTCACAATAGGGTTGCTTCCTTCTACCAAATTTTCAAAACAGGTGTTAGAAAGAACCATGTTTAATAAGCATGTCTCCATATAGGCGTTGTTCTTTTATTAATTCTTTCCAAAGCCAATAATTTGAAAATTAAATTTGAATTTCCGAATGAGAGCCGAATGTAAAAGTACGTCATTATGTAGTGCCGAATATTGCCAAAAGCAAAGTGGCAAGTATTCAATAATCCTGATTCTTGATCTACAGTAATCCATCAGCTGATCATCGATTATGTTTTGTGGTTTGACGGAAGAAGATTTTAAATTTGTAGGCTATTTAAATTTTTAAGTTAATATTTTCCGAGAATTGTAAACTAAAAGTCCATTTTTTAAATCAACTGTTATTTGGAGCAGTTTTCTGACGAGTTTGAGAGAACAGTACAAATTATAGCAATAACGGTGCTACTTTAGAGTGATAATAACATAAATTATGTTTGAAAATCTGCCTAGAATACCTGGGTAGTATGAAGTGTTTTGAACTTTGGTACTGTTGTTTTTCTAAGAATTCTCTGAGAAACAGAGACAAGTGTCTACTATGGTGATTTTGAAAAAGGTGTGAAGAGGTGATATGATCTAGAAACCAAAATTATTGGCCGAGATCCAACATACTGCGGGCGAAATTTATGTCGCTAAACTTATCCCTTACAAAGCAATAATATAAAAGCTTTGAAGAGCTCTGTAGCATATATTATAAGGAATTCAGGAATTATCAAACGTGTGCTAATTTAGAACGCGGAAAAACTTTTATTTTTGTCGCTAAGATAATACATTTTTCATATCAGAATTTTGATTAGTGTTTAAGCCATTGCTGGACACTATTCCCGTAGAACCCTCGGTAGAACCATGTGAGAGCTAATGCACTTATTGATTATTCAGTTACGAGATAAATATATAGTCACAATACTGTGGTTTCGCAATGGTTCTTGTGCTTAACTATCTTAAGTAATACACTTGTTAACACATTGGGTATATTATGTCCTTTTCAGTGTACTGGAATTAAGAGAATAAAGATTTAAGTAATTAATTGTTTCTTTAATAAAAGAGACTATTCACCATACACTACTAAAATGGGGTTTTACAATATTATTATTTATGTATGTCTTATACAATTGTATAATACTACACATTATACAATTCGTAAAGAAGTGTGCTTGAATAAAAATGTCAGTTTTTGACATTAACAATAAACAGAAAACAACATATTTGTGATAGAAATCTCAAATCTCCGAAAGGCAGTACGATATTGTCCCCTAACAGAAGGCATCAGAGACCCTATTTTTCGCAAAAAAATGCCAAAATTCCAAACAATCACATGTCGTACCTATCCCATTGTTGCACACCTAACCACACAGAAAACATGATGACATTTTATGTTTATCTTACATCAAAATCAATCTTCACAAAAATAATATATCTTTGGAAGAAAGTTCATGACAGGACCTGCATCAAACCCATGACTTCCCATCATTTCTCTTTAATTTGACATAAATCATAACCTAAATACAAAAAGCCTCTAATTTGACATACAGTTTCTAGGAAATCTAAAATTTTTGCGGAGTAAAAAGGAAATAATCTAGCTATCTCTATAATGCCCAAAATCGGCGAATAATGGCACCAACGACTTTATTGACCCAACTCTCCCTATCCAGGAACCCTAGCTTGGGCAAAATTATTGACATAATATGTGCATAGGCACACCATATTATAATCCTTCCTCCATGAGTTGTCATTGACAAATTTCATGCTACTTTATGCATGTCATTAACGTTAATCAGACATAATATTATCATTATCTTATATTTAAAAAAAAACTTTGGCTCCCTGTATCTTGTAAATGAAGGTTTTGTATAAAAAAGTGTTTACTACAAAACAATATTTTGCCAAGATCTCACCGCTGTTAGACTCGTAAACTTAAAAAGTAAATTGTATGAAAATGTGGAAATGGTATCCTCTATGGCACTTTTCTTTCAGGAATTCATATTATTTTGGGAGCCGCAGAAGGGGAAATTGTAGCGGATGCCGATGTCCAAAAGGCCGCTCTTAGGGTTATTGTTAACTGTGTCTGTGCACCTATAAATAGGGTGAGTTGACAAAAATAATCATTTCCTCTTTGTTTTCTTTAATTCTGCGCAATATTCCATAGGTTGGCGGGACTGTAGCTCGATTCTCCATGAACCAGTCCACCACCTCTCCGAACAAAAAGCTAAAATTTAAGAGTTCCGAAGACCTGATACAAAAAGTGTGGGACTGCGTCCGTTCGAACAGCGGCATAATGGTCCTGTTGCAACTCATGAATGTGAAAACTCCGATAACTGATGCCGATTGCATAAGGACATTGGCTTGCAAAGCTTTGGCAGGTTTAGCCAGGTCTGATACGGTCAGGCAAATAGTTTCGAAGTTGCCATTGTTCACCAGTGGTCAGCTACAGAGTAAGTAAAATTTTCAGAAATGAACAAATTTTGACTGGCACCGCTTTCTAGATTTGATGAGAGACCCGATCCTCCAAGAAAAGCGCCAAGAGCACGTGATGTTCCAAAAACACGCCCTAGAACTGCTGGAAAGGTTATCGGGGAAAACGAAATACGGGGGGAGCGATTTGGAGGTTACCCTGTCGAATATCCATAGAATACACAAAGCAAACGTGGTGGCGCAAACGAAAATCCAGTTTAACGATAAGCAGTTGCTGCAGTTGATCCACCAACATTTGGTGACTAAAGGGTTGGGCGATACGGCTGGTATATTGTTGAAGGAAGCGAACTTGAGTGGTGCTATAGCTTCTATGTCGGCGCAGCATCCTACCAAGTTTAGATACAGCTCTAATTTGACTCCTACCAGGGTAAGTACAAGATGAGTTTACAGTGGAAATAGAGTATTTAACTTTTGAGCCTCTTCAAATGAGAAAAGAGCTAACTAAGAAATACCTTTGATATATTAAAATCTCTCTTTAACTAGATCCCACAAATGCATTTTTTTAAATTTAGTTACCCAAAGTTGGCGGTATTAAGACCAGGGGCACATTAGGCCTCTTCACATTGACAGATGATGTCAGATATTTAACCTTGATTTTCTATGTATCACGTTCAAATCAAAATGAAAAAGAATTCTTTATGATGACCACATACTTAATAGAGATATTTAGTATATGTGTATCCTTTTCCTAGGGATTGACCTACAATTTTCATTTTTTCTTCATATTACAGGATACAACAACAATTTGTAAGTTGAAGATAATTAACATTGTCTATAAACTAAAAAATAAATAATTAATTCAAATATATTTATATTCAAATAATTTTCATAATTTTGAAACATACAGTGTGTTTCACTTCAAGTCGAGACAGTTCATTATTTTTTTACGGGTTGACCGATTTTCAAATACTTTTTTAAAAATATAGTGCTCCGAAAGATCTACATGTTGAAACTAATGTTTTTCAGATTCGTCTTTTCCATGACCTACTACGATCAAAATTATACCCCCAAAAACTGCAAAAGTACATTAGGCATTTTTTTAGAAAAAAAATGAATAGCAGTCGTATTGTCCGTACTCGAAAACCCCACACACCAAGTTTAACGGTCATAACTTATACAGGGCGCTCAAAAAATAGATTCAAACATAGCAAAAATACGGTTTTTCAGAGTACTCTGTACAAACACTGAGAGATATTTTATATTTATTTCTTTGCAGTTTGATTAGGGCTCACATAAGCCATCAATTCTCACGATTTCATGGCCCTGCCTTGGCATTAAAAATGCAAAAATCGAAAAAAATCGATTTTTCTCTTGGTGTTTTTTTTTACATTTTTTTCTACAATTTTAACTTATGCCTATTAAAAAACATAAACAATATTAAATTTTAGAAAGTATTTTCAATAAAGAGAACCCTGGATACGTGGATACCAATCAATTTTTAAATTTTGTCAAATAAAAAAGAATGCTTTTTATTGAAAATACTTTCCAAATTTAATATTGTTTATGTTTTTTAATAGGAATAAGTTAAAATTGTAAAAAAAAATGTAAAAAAAACACCAAGAGAGAAACGATTATTTTCGATTTTTGTATTTTTATTGCATAAGGCAGGGCCATGGAATCGTGTGCTGCAAAGAAATAATTTTAAAATATCTCTCGGTGTTTGTACAGGGTACTTCGAAAGACCGTATTTTTGCCATGTTTGAAGCTATTTTCTATAAGCTATGACCGTGAAACATGGTATGTGGGGTTTGCGGGTATGGCCAATACGACTGTGCGATTCATTATTTTCCTAAAAAAATGCCTAATGTACTTTTGCAGTTTTTGGGGGTTTAATTTTGATCGTAGTAGGCCATGGAAAAGATAAATCTGAAAAACATTAGTGTCAAAATGTAGATCTTTCGGAGCACTATATTTTTAAAAAAAGTTTTTGGAAATCGGTCAACCACTAAAAAAAATAATGAATTGTCTCGACTAGAAGTGAAACACACTGTATATTTGCGATTGCGAATTTACAATTTTTATTCTATTTTAGTCGCGACTCTCATTTTCGTCTGCAAGCATACAACGAGTGGCCTCATCTGAAAATGTCACGCCTATTAATGGAGGGGCTCCATCCTCATCAGCAATCAAACTAATAAAGTAAGTAAACTTATAAATTACAATTTGCATTAAAATAGTTTGAAATTTATTTGAGATAGTTACTGAAAAATCATGGAATTGTCAATATTTTCAAAATCGAAAGAATAAATTGGTCTTAAGAGATTCCTGGTAATTTTAGCCAATTTTGCATAGATAACATCTCAACAGGTATTGCCAAATAACGGGTCCACAGAATTGACACTTGGTAATTTAGTTTATACCAACCAACAAATCAGGTTGCCAACAATACAAAAATAGATTGGTTTGGTTTCGATTCATCTTAAGCCATAATACTTCGCTGGTTTTTCCTGCTATTGCAGGCAGTCTAGGGAGTTTAGCCAAACAAACTGTCAACGTCGTGGCTATTCGGCGAGACAACTATATATAATTCCTTTTAAATATATTATTTAATTAATAGTAAATTCCCATATTGCTCACAAGTCCCACAATGTACTGACATATTTTCACTTTTTTAGATTTTCAACCTTTCATAACTATTAACGTTTAATTTGTTTCTGCAAAATAATGCTAAAAACATAAAAATATCACTCGCTCTTCTCAAATTCACCTTTTGCGCCCAATCTTGACCACCCTCTTTTTATAATAATGTCAAAAATGCTCTCTGGTAACAATTTTGTACTGAGTTCGTTTAGGAAATATTTTTTTTGCAGAAACAATATAGAGGGGTTTGTTTGTTTTGATAAACGCCTGGCGCCCAGAACTAATCATAAGAGGCAAAGATATCTTAGGATGGTAAAGTGGCCCCTGAAAATTGTTTCTGCAATGACCAAGTCGAAAAAGATCCTTAAATAGGGTCGAAGGGGAGGAAAATCGTGATGGGAACTGAGAAGAAAGTCCGCTTAAGAGATTTAACACCTTCTCGGATTTTCAAGGAGAAAATTTCGAGAGATATTAAGCCATTTCCCCCCGTGAAATCAGATCGTTTTTATGTGTCGTTCTCCACGTCTACCTAAAAATTATTCGGAAAATGTCACGAGATTGTCAGAAATTGCCATTTTTTGTCGAGTTATAGCGAAGTTATTTCGGCTCGAGGCTGTGGGGCCGGCATCATTAGACCTTCCCTCGAGTCTTCAGGTGAGGTTCCAATGCTTCCGGCGCCCCCAAAAAATGTTAAATGAGAAAAAATACGCTATATCCAAGAGTGGTTCGGGAGGCATATCATCGGGAGAAGATTTTTTTATCACATGACATATTTATTGAGTATATAAAATAGGTCATTATTTGGACCTCAGAGAAATAACCAAGGATAGAGGGAGCAAGAACAAAAAGTAAACAAAGCCAACATCTTTTTGAGTGATGCCACATACTCCATTGTTTACAGCATTTCATTTCAAAATAGAAGGGTTTAATAATGGGATTCAATGAAGGCACACCTCCCATAACGCTAAATTAACAAATGTAGTTATTAATTTCTTGTATGTAACAATTTTAAAGTAAAACTAAATTGCTCTGTAATTATAGTATCTAATTATCAATTTAATAAAATCGTCACAGATACCTCAAACCGCCCGACATGGCAATGCTGCTGTTGATGCCGCGCCTGCCGCGGGCGCCGCGTCCGTTAACTCAGCGGTATTTGTTTTGTGTATGCCCAGCATGTCAAGTTTTCAGATTGTTTACGTATGCATTTTTCCCGTTTTTAATTGTTTTTCTGTTAATTTATAGGCTATTTATTAATATTTAGGATATAGTGACTGATTTTGTATACAATGGGACGCAGAGAGTGGGTGGTATGTGGCTAAATTGATATTTCTCAGGATATAACCTACCTCAGGTAAACATTGTACACACAGGCCTGATGTTTGTTTACTTCAGTAAATTTGCATAAGATGTTGGTTGACTACAAACGTATGTATTTTGAAGCTGTTGCTCCCTCTATCCTTGGTTATTTCTCTGAGATTTGGACTAACTATTTTCTAATGCCTGTGCAACACCTATACCATTGGAATCTACTTCCACATAATTTTTCTTAAATCAATATAATGGTAAATTCCCAAATGTGAAAATAATAATTATAATATAGAAAACGAACTATTACCACTTTTTTTTATATTCCTCCTCTCGAAACCATTCCGAATTCTGCGGCAAATACGCTGCTTTGAGTTGGACTAACACTATTGGTCCACACTTCTGAATTGTACTCTTCATATTGATATCAAAATATAATTTTTGCAGAAAAATCCAAAACCCTCCCACCACACCAGTACAGAACTCCAGATTACAGAAACAAATTAACAACGAGCACCACATCCTGAGACTGCCCAGTGCTAACTTGTTTGAAGAGGGTTGTTCCGAACAACCCAGAGTTACTTTAGAATCTATTATCACTGAGTATCTTACCAATCAACATGCCCTGTGTAAGAATCCCATGGCCACTTGTCCACAGTTCAATCTCTTCGTGTAAGTACTTTCAACAAAATTAAAGTGTATTATTTTAAGAAATTTTGTTATTTTAGCCCTCACAAGTGTCCCGATCCAAAACCAAAAATAACAACAGCCAACAACTTTGTAATTAGATGTGCTAGAAGAGCGATCGGATATCAGTCAAAAACCATGGATCGTAGGTTTATACATTCGAGATTTTGCCCAGTCCAAACCATACGATCGCAGAATGAAGACGGGTTCTTTACTTGTGCCAAATATTTGGTAAGTTTTACTATCGTAGTGATTATCGTGATAATACCTTTTTGTGTTTTTTTAGCCCGGCGATCGAAGTATAATTGTTGCCGACTACAACGGCGAGGTTAGGACGTTTAACGTCCACACTGGTAACGAGGAAAGCATGTTCCAAGCCCACGAAAATTACATATTGCATTTAGAACCGAATCGCTCGGGTGAACTACTTTTGACAAGTTCCACCTGGGGTAGACCCATATCTGCGCTGTGGAATCTAAAAGATTCGGCGATAAAGTGAGTCCACAAATCCGGAATGTTTTGTCACTTTTATCAGTTTGACTTACACCTTATTTTACAGGACGCCATTTGCGGACGAGGAACACGTAGAGTTTAGTAAAGTTACTCAGGATAAAATCATAGGTACTAAGAATGAAACTGCGACAGTAAGTACTAGTCGGTCGTAGTATTTTTTTGGATGTTGCTGAATTTTTGTTGCAGATTTACGATATAAATTCTGGAAATTCGATTGCCAAACTTGTTCCTACCACTTGCAACCAGTATACGAAAAACAAAGCCACGTTTAGTTGGAACGACGAGTTGGTACTATCCGACGGGGTGCTGTTTGATGTAAACGCCGGAAAACCAATTCATAAGTTGGACAAATTGAACCAGCAACAGAGCGGGGTGTTCCATCCAAATGGTTTGGAGGTTAGCACTTTTTATGAGCAATTTTTTTTTGTGCCGTTTTACGAGTTTTTTTTCTTTCATTTCTAGATTGTGTCGAATACAGAAGTGTGGGATATAAGGACTTTCCACCTGTTGAAAACTGTGCCGGCACTGAACCAGTGTTCCGTTATATTTTCACCGGTGAATAGTGCGATTTACGGTATCGGTATGGAACAGGAGATGGACGATGGTGATTCGGCCTTCGATTCGAGCTTTAAGACTTTAGATTATAATGACTACAGCAGTATAGGTGAGTGCTAGTTTTAGGTTTAATCAAGAGCAGCAGGATTTGAAAATTTTGGAAAGGTATGTTTGACCTACTGTTGGTTTGGTTCTGCAAAAAAGTTAAATTTCCTTTACTTACTTTTGCCACAGATTATTGAACGTAGATTAGCAGATCCTTTGTTCTATTATTTTGTGTCAGACTCGAGCAGACTCAAAATATTCCAAAACCGTACTACCCGGTCTTTCAAAGTCTAATATACTCAAATTATTTTAAGAAGTCCTTACTGGGACTGTCAATTGGTAATTTCGATATCCTAAGTTGGCATCAATGCAGCAAAAAATGCAACCGGGTCATAAGTTGAGGTCAGTAACGAGCCCATTTGCACTAATAATACGAAAAGTAACAAGAACAAGAACAACTCAGATGATGGTAAAACTCACAAAACGTAGAATGTTTGAACCAGTTTGAACGATCTGGAAAACCTTCACTGTCACTTTGACACACCGAAGCTAAATTTGCGTGAGTCCGCCCCTAGACGCTGCCAAGAGCAGCTGATTATTACAAAATACCAAAACGAAAGTGTTTCCATGACGTTTGAAATTATTATTAAAATGAGTTGTAGTCATAGTTATTTTTATTTGTAGCGGCATAATCGTGATTGCAATAGGGTTTTTATTTTATTATGCTCTTTTTTTCTTATCACTTGGGTAACTTTTCACGTCATAAATCAACGAGTGACGTCATTAACTGTTTGAGACACATATACCAATGTTATACCCATGGTTAACAGAAAATTCCTAGGGATTTTGTGGAGAATGTCATCTGACAAAATCGGGGCTTCTTACAGTAATCGGGGTATAAATCAACCTCGTCTATATGCTCAGACCTGCCTCTCCAAAATGAAAACCACTACACGTTTGTACGAGGGGTGCTCCACTCGTAGATTCCCTATTGTGTGAAAATAATAACGCACAGTGCGATATTCGTTAAAACGTTTTCAAATGTTTGTTGGAGCAAGCGAATTAACTTAAACATGTTCAGTTTTTTTTTTCGGCGTAGAACCAGCTCGGGCATTATACATTTTGTATAGGGTGTATCCTACATATAAAGTGGCTGTTTGTGACATCTTTCCACGAGATAGGACTTCTTTACTTTGCAAAAATACCAGATATTGGCAATTTGTAAATATCCTGTTTACATTATACTCGTATGTATCCCATCATACCTTGAAAACTAATGGAGCTATTGAACTGACTTTTTTAAATTGAAGCTTAGATTAAAGATTATGCAACTACATCAATATATTTTAAAAGAAAAAAACATATTAAAGCATCGATGTGCTTCCACCTTTTATTTTTGGATATTCTCATAAACAGAGATACAATAGTAGTTTATGGTAAGGACAAAAACTTGAGTTTGCCGGCCGGGGCGCAGTCGAGACTGGCGAACCGCAGAAGTATGAAAAACTACTTTTCGTTTTCATCCATGTATAATACAATATTTTTTGTTAAAATTTGCATAGATATAATTAAAAACTTTTAAAAATTTCTGATCATGATTATGACAACAGATGCTTTTTTTTAATGCAAATATGTACCTATAATTTGGACTTCGTAATTTTCTATGAATAAAGAACCCCAGGAAGGAGCAAATTTAGGCTTTACGCTGGACCGGTCCAGTCTCTGCATATGGCGGCATGCCGTTTCCGGTTTTCAAAAGTACTTACCGATGGAATGTTATCCCCCAAACATTTTATTCTGGTAGTCACGGAATAGCCCTAGGCTGCACAGTTAACCATAATAGATCTCCAAAAAGTACTTATCGAAGAACTACACAAATATCTAATAGCACAAACCACCGTGACAACTGTCAAATATAAAAATATTTTGTCAAAATTTAGTCTTCATACAGGGCGATTTCCGTCTCACATATTTTATAAGGCCCATAGAGCTTTGGCTCCTTCCTGGGGTTCTTTATTCATTGGTAATTTTACAGTAAATGACTTTATTTTCTGTTTTTAATTACTTCCAAATCACTATGTGAATGGAAGTATTGTTTATGCAACAAAATATCGACAACCAAAGTTTGAGTGTCTATGTGTATGTTGAGCATGGCCCTCGTAAAATAAACTTTACTGCTTTTCCAATACAATCATTTGTCCCACCTATATGCATATACAGTGTAGTCATTTAAGTGTGTAATTAACTGAATTATTCAGAAAAATTTTTAGATTGTTACTTTTTGTTTTTTTTTTAATAAATATGGGTAAATGTGTTGTTTGCTGCTGCATTATTTCTTCAGATTGAATACAATTCGAAAATATAATATCTAGAATTCTCGCTTCTTCAACTGGTTGAACACATCCAAAATAGTGTTTATTTTTCTGCAATTCATGTTACCACAAACAAATCTACCTATAAAAACTCTGTTAATATGGCAAAACTGCGAAATATTGACTGCAATGAGAATTGGTCACTGAAAAAAGAACGTAAATGCTAATAAAGCTGGACATTTAAAATATGGGGCATTCTAAACGCCAGAAACTGACATACCTATAACCATGGACATACCTATAACCTGTATAAAGTATCCATTTTTTTCCTCGAGTAACGCCACTCCAGTCTGCATACAACAATGAAATATGACATAATGTCTTTAATATAGTATCGGTCCAGATCGTACAAATTACCTGACTTCCACCTAGTGAAAAAAAACCATTGTCCAACACTACATATATATTATCTCTATGTTCACAACACAAAGCTCTTAGCCATCAAGCTATCAAAATCTCTTGATTATGTATTGCAATCAAATATACTATAACTAGGTAAAATAGTATTGCAGAAAAATATGATTTCAAGATAAGTTCTGGGTACTTGTGTTTTGAGTCAGAAGTTGGAGTCCATTATTTGACATATGTGATTAAGAACTATGTGACATATGTGTTGTAGAGCTAAGTTTTCTGTGCTCGCAAACGACTGAATTTACGATTTCCATTCCATTGCAGCCACTATCGATGTGAAAAAGAACATCTACGATCTGGCGGTGAACCGCTACGACACCCAGATAGCGATAGTGGAGAACCAGGGCATGTACAATTCCGTGCAGGAATCCGTGGTGAGGCTGTACGATGTCGGCAGGAGGCGGGATGATGAAGATGAACAGGTACACCAGCGTCAATCTGAACAAGAACCTTCGAAATGCCTCTCAGATATAAATGAAATTATGTTTGCACTCATATTTATATAGATTATAAATTTAATATATTCGTTTATTACTGTTCGTTTTGAATTTTTGTAGGTTTACAATTTTTTGTTTAAAATTCCAAAATACTTTTTCCGTGCTTATTCAAAGGTTTGTTTGGTGCTATATCAGTTCTTGTATAAATTTGTTTTACATATGGTTCTTTTTCTTAGGATGAAGAAGAAGACGAGTCAGACATGGATAATAGCGAAGATGATGGATCTGATAACTATGGTGAGTGTATTTTTTGTTTAATCTACATCGTAAAAATGCCAATGCTTTTACTATGGGAATTCAAATAGTTTGAACTACATAATAACATAGTTGAATAAATGGATCTTTGATCTGACGTTGTCAACAGCCAACCTAACCTAGCCTATTGGGTAGATACAAGTTACACTATTGCATGAGTGAGGCCCGACCACCGAACTATATTGAAACTGGAAAATTAGTGCCACAACGAGAAGCATCCCCACATCAGTTGTCCGCGCATGCATATTTGTACATCAGCTTGTCCATTTGAGAGAGGATTCCGGTCTTACCGATTTTTACTCGTCCATATTTGAACTATACAGGGTGTAACTAAACTGATGGTCAAAAATGAAACCACGTATTCTTGGGAGTCAAAATAAGGGCACTTCTTCATATATTTTTTTTCTCCTACGGGCCATAGTTTTTTTATACAGAGCGTAGAAATTTAGAGAAAAATACACACATTTCTTAGTATCTCTAGAAGTATACGAGATATTTTCTTCAAACTTGGCGTGTCACATGAGCGGATGAGTTGTCAAATTTAAGGTTAATATGAAGCTTATGAGGCCCCCAGTTGCGGAGATACAGGGTGTTATTAAAATTAATTAGTTCAGAAAAATATGAATACCCTGTATAATCGCATTTTTTAAATTTGTTTTGAATGGTAAATTCAATGGTTAACAAAAAGTATATCTTAGTATTTTTTCATATTCTCGGCCGTTTTTTAATTATTTTCAAAGAACGGCAATGCTGCAATAAAAAAGTCATTTTAAGAATAAATCTAACAATCTGTGGATGTCAATTAAACTTGGCATTATTTGAATCATTTGGCTGCCAACTTTGCACATTAGTATCAATATTTTGAAAAATTATATTTTCATTAATGAATTGACTGATATGCACTTGCCAATGGCAATAATAAACATGCGGAAACGCATAGTTGCGTGTATTTTAAAAATAATTAAAAAGCGGCTGCGAATATGAAAAAATAGTAAAAATACTAAGAGATCCTTTTTGTTAACCATTCTATTGACCACTCAAAACAAATTAAAAAATGCGATTATACAGGGTATTCATATTTTTCTGAACTAATTAATTTTACCAACACCCTGTATCTCCGCAACTGGGAGCCTCAGAAGCTTCATGTCAACCTTAAGTTTGACGGCTCATCTGCTCATGTGACACGCCAAGTTTGAAGAAAATATCTCGTATACTTCTAGAAATACTAATAAATATGTGTATTTTTCTCCAAACTTCTACGCTCTGTATAAAAAAAACTATGGCCCGTAGGAGAAAAAAATATATGAAGAAGTGCCCTTATTTTGACTCCAAGAATACGTGGTTTTATTTTTGACCATCAGTTTAGTTACACCCTGTATACGAACAGTAATTTGTGTCTTAGGCAAATAAAACAATAAATAAATATAGATAACAATAAATATAAATTGCTATTTATCAGCCGCAGGTTAAAAAACCAGCACAACGCAACCGCAACGAACAAGTACACCCGCACAATGTAAACAACAAATTTGGCCGGTATACGGACCTGGCAGATGGTGATCCCCAGCACCGGTTTTAGCTTGACTACCGCCGGGTGCTAAGTTTAAAAAACGCGTTATCTTTCCTCTCAATTTTTTACCTTTGCCCAAAAAGCTAAACTTTTTAGTTGGGAGGTAGTTAGAAATTAAAAAAATAACAAATTGAATCTTTGTGGTACAAAATTGCGCCGCAGGCGAAAATTTTTCAAATATTCATGGTCAAACAGTTTAAAGGAACGAAAATAAATTCCAAGCAAAACATATTCTTGTTAACTGGTGGTATTTTTTTGGTTCACTATGACCCTTGAGTGAGGGAATAATCATTCAATGCTATGACTCATAACATTTGTAGCCAAGAAGTCTTCTTTTATAGAACAATGGTGACCAATAGAAATTTCGAAATTGGTTTTAGTGTGAGCCCATAAAAATCGTTGCTTTTTAAACCGGCTATACAAAAGAAAGCAGAGGTGTTTGGTTACTAAAATGCGCCGTAGGCAAAAATTTTTAGAAATATAAAGCAAAGATAGTTTAAAAGAGGGATATAGGAAATTACAAAATTATAACAGTATAATGTATTTTTCGTCGTAGGGGGCTTGAACCCCCAAACCATGTATACAGCCCTGGGCTTATGTATGGGAAAAGCCAGGTCTCGTGGAATCGGTAGTTAGCTACTTGACAATAATAAGTATATTTTTCAATAAATGTATCTATGTTACACATTATTACATGACAAATTTCCAATTTATATTCAATCAATGAATCAATATGTTTTATATTCTGCGTTTAGGATATTTTCACTTGGAAATTTTTATTTTCTTCCAAAAATCCAAGGGGGAGTAAAATCTTCAACGTACAGATGAATAAGATGATGAATAGAAGAACGTTTCAGATGTTATGTTTGCAGATGCCGATCAAAATAAAGGTGCCGCGTCGTGAGTGACATAGCAACAAAAGGCGATTTATTTTACCGCTGTCGTCCGTAATGCAGCTATTTTTACTTCGCGCTCGCACGTTACTGATTTTCCAGTTTGAATATAGTTCGGTGGGCCCGTCAAGACCAGTTTTTAGAGAACGTGTTTTTACTTGTAGTTGTTATTTTTAAAAATTCTGCCTATGATTTGTTTGAAGTACCTTCATTTAGTTAGCCATACAGTGAGCACGTAAAGGTTGGAATAAATTCGGTAAAATGTTGTACTGCGCGATAAATAAAAACGCTTCGACACGTCCAACATAATTTTGAAAGGCGCATATTTTGACATATTTGTCGTGTTTCTGACGTCATTACTAACCAACGATATAAAGGAATAGATGACTCACTCTAATACAAATAAATCGGTTTTATTTTGCTTCTATATTAGCGGGTCGGGGGGAAGAGGACGAGGTAATTTGTTTACATTGGCATTTCTTAAATTCAGGCTTTCCTATTTTGTAATACATAATAAATAGTTTTTTGATAGACTTGTGTATCGTATATATGTTTTGAGATACTTATATTTACAAAATAATCTAAATCGTATAAAAAAACTGGAAAACTTGAATGTGCCAACAATAACATCTTTTCAATATCATGAAACAAAACAAGTTGCCTTTGGTAATGTATCTATACCTATATAATATCGTTGTTACTAACCAAGCTATGACGTCATCTATATATTTTTTAAATGGCAACCACTATTTTTGATAGCGTCATTTAAAAGAACGCACTTTCCTTGTATCGGTACGCAAATAATAATTTAAATTACAAAAAAATTTTTTTCGTAAATTTTAAATTTAACATAAATTATTAAGTTTTTAGACATTTCTTTATTAGACGACTCTACCTACATTGTAGTGGTTATTTTTTGCTCAGTTCCATTTTTAAGCAGGCTTAATTTTAAATCTAACCATACAACATTTTACCGAATTTATTCCAACCTTTACGTGCTCTCTGTATATTTAGAAATAAAACTCGGCAACACTTCAGAATTCAAATGAATCTGAATAAACACCTTGTATAGGGTACTGACATAGGAGTCTGATGGTACCAAAATAACACATACGAACAATGCTAGTATCTTTAAATAGGAAGTAAGCACTACATTGATTTCTATTTTTAGGCACTTAAAGCCAAGTTCATACAGTGGAGAATCGTGGAAATGACTGATTGGTTAATTTGAACTGACAATATTCACGCATAGACTACGTTTATCTCGTGACAACTCGATCCGATTGAAATGGATCCGATTGAGTTATGTCAAATCTTTTATAATTCTACGTTTACATCCTCAGTATTGAATCCTACAGTTTTCAATCCTCTCTAGGGACATTAAATTATTATACTTATTTCACAGTAGGTTGGTGCACATTCTGGCCAACTTCTGTTTGGAAATAACTGCTTGACTTGAAATTTTAAATCTGATTGAATTTAAATCTGTAGGGTTTACGCCATCTATTTGAGTCCGCTCAAGTAAATTCAAACTCTCTCAATCGGATCAAAAGCGTCGAGATAAACGTAGTCATAGAAAAGTTTAAATTTCTGGCGAATTCGCAAAATTTGAAATCTGGGGGTGGGAAAATTGATATTGGTTCAAATTTTGGCGAATTTCGCAAGAATCAGGCGTGAAGATGACGTCGACGCATGCACGAAAGCTCCTATTTTCTTCAGATTACTTTCTTAGGTTATGTTATAACAGGAATCCTTGATAATACAGCAATTCTAATTTTAAATTTCCAATTATGAAGAAGTAGGTCTTACACAAACGCCTATGCCACTTTGGTGCATGGCCTCAAAAGTTAATTTAAATCACAGAATTACTTTCCGACGGTTTATTATCCTCACACATTTTACTTTTGGCGGTCGGGGAAGTGTCATAAGCCACACAGATAAGCATAATAACTCGAAAAAGTATTTAAATACAATATATTGACACCTATCACCGTGTCAGATATTAAAATATTGTGTCAAAACTTGGTTAATACTCAGGGCGATTTCCACCTCATATAATACACATTGGGCTTTGACTTCTTTCTGGAATTCTTTACTGAAAGGATATGTTGCCTGCAGAATAATCCTCACCCAACGGTTTATATTTACGGGTACATTTAAATGTCCTCTAATTGTCTAATAAATAACTCGCGAGTACATAAAATAAGTGCAGGTTTGCAATTTTATTGTGTGAATATTCGCTACCGCAGTTCGCAATTCGCTACTGTCTGAACTTAGCTTAACATGAAATTAGCCATTTTAAAAAAACACATGTGCAAATATTTGCAGACAGTGTTTCGATTTAAGCCTCCCCTGCAAAGTTATTCCATCCTTATCGGGGACACAAAATTTGGTTCTTTTTTCTCAAAAACGGTTCTATCTAAGAGGAATTTTGATCAGCAAGGTGGACGACACTTTACGGAGATGTCGCTACCTAAAATAAAAACACTCGAAATTTCAAATTTCCGTATCTCGCTTGTCATTTTTTCTAGCGCCTACAAATTCATATTGTTGCAATTTGTTTTTGAACCACACATGCGTTTTTCGCGAAAACATAATTGTCAGATTTGACAGCCGTTGTTCCTCTTTATGTGAATTGTTCACTCAACGACAGGATACAGAAAGCTCATATCCTAAAATGCCTCTTTATCTATAAACTAGATTTTGAGAGGTAAATATTGTATGTCCTTAGAATTCCGTAAGTATATTGATATAGGTGATAGAAAAGACCGTAATCAACAGAATTATGTTTTATGCACACGAATCCTAAATTTGAATCACAGACCTAGTGTGTTTGAATAGATATAAATTGATATTAAAGTCTGTTCTTTGAAGCATAGAAAAAGGCTATA
Source organism: Pseudeuparius sepicola (assembly GCA_963920635.1). Lineage (NCBI taxonomy): Eukaryota > Metazoa > Arthropoda > Insecta > Coleoptera > Anthribidae > Pseudeuparius > Pseudeuparius sepicola. The sequence continues at coordinate 117,472,488 of OY987299.1, read as the reverse complement.
GTTTCTGGGTATGAAGTTTGGTTAGAACCACACAATATTAAGGTTAAGGTAAGGCCTCTTGTCACAAGTTCCGACATTTCTGTTAACCATTGATTACTAAATTAAAAAATGTCATTTCTAGTGTACACTTAATGAGAGATTTTAGTATATTTATTATCAATATATCAAATGGAATCCAACTTTAAACGGCAATTAATATATCACTGTTGATCATCTTTCTCAGTTTTAAATTAAACTCTAATAAATGAAGAATTCAGTACTTTATAATAGTTAATATGTCTAAACAATACAGTGACCGGCAGAAAGTTGGACACAAATGGAAAACTTTTTTATTATTAATTTCTCAGAAAATTTTATTCTTGATAAAAGTTGGTGCATCATTTCAAACTCAAAACGAACTTATCAAAATTTAAATATATCTTTTTGCATACGAGGTAGATTCAAAAATGTCAAAATCACTCAAGAGTAAAGTACCCTTATTTTTTAAAAGACGGTAAAATGTTACTTAGAAAAGTAGTTTGGAATCAAAGGTGGATGTCAGATTTAAAGTCACAGCTACCTAGTCAAAAAAATAAATTTAACTTTTTTTTGTAGGTATTTTTTTCGGCTAAACTAAATACCGCAGGCGCAACTTATCTTTGGATAACACATGAATTTGCTACTAAACTTTAATTTTGTTCAATTAGCAGCTAGAAATTTAAATTAATTGAAATCAGAGTTTAAAAATATTAAATTTTTGTGTCCAACTTTCTGCCGGTCACTGTATATCGGGAGTGTGAAAAATTAGGTAAAAGTTAGCACCTATTTGACAAGATGAGCTCTCTGTATAATGTCTTCTCTTTATTAAAGATATTCTTTAAAATTTGCAATATGTCTTGATGGTATCAGCATTTTTCTAGTTCACACTAGTCTGGAGGCACTAGTTATCATATGTGTTCATAAAAATTCACTCTTAACGTGAGACCAAACCATAAGGTACTTTGAGTGACTACTTTGAAGATTTAGATATTTTTTAAATAGGGAATACACAAATACACCAAATTTAACAAAAAAATTAATAAATAAGAAATAGAAACAAAGAAGGAAATAAATGAAATTATTCTTAGAGATGGGCAAAATAAACTAGGAAGTTGTCAAGCGTTTCTTGGCAAAACTATTCTTTTAATATTTCTAGATTGTTTTCTCGAAATAATTTTTGAAAAGTTTTTGGGAATTTTTAAAAGTTAGTCTCACAATTTTTCTATTAGTCTTGCCTCTTCCCTACGAATCTGTATGTATAATTAATCTAAATCAGAAAAACAAGATTTTGAGACAGATTAGCAACAAATTCAAAACAAAAGGCTAACAGTTCACATTGTAGTCACCAAAATGAGACAAAACAATTTTCTGACCATTACCAACATGAGTTTTCTATGAAAATTGGAAGAAAACAAGAATATGACAGTAAAGTTACAAATACAGGGCGAGTTTTTTTTATGGTCTGTATGGGGTCTCAGAAACTAGCGGAGATAGAAGGTAGGTTAAATGGGGAAAGAATTGCAGTTTTGTAGGCCCACCTTGTGGATTTTTGAAAAAAGTCATGGCTCACTTGATATTTTGAAAAAACGAAATTTTGGCGATTTATTCTAATTTATCTTAATTCCATTGTTTCTGATATTAGATAAAAAGTGTAAATACAAAAGTTGGAGGGAATTGTGTTCCCAATGCCATTGTCATGTCCTACTTTCCGTGACAGCTGCCATTTCCGAGATATCACACAAACTTGTGTTTTTTAAAATGGAAACCATAGTTATTTCCGTTATTTTTCGGAATAACCATATCGAGTATTATATCGTTGGAAAGCTCTAGAAATGCCTGATTTTTTGCGACCATGACCAACTATGGTTTCCATTAAAAAAAAAAAGTTTGTGCCATATCTCGAAAATGGCAGCTGTCACGGAAAGTAGGACATGACATTGGGGACACAATTCCCTCCAACTTTTGTATTAACACTTTTTATCTAAAATCAGAAACAATGAAGTTTGGTGGATTGGAATAAATCGACAAAATTTCGTTTTTTCAAAATATCTAGCAAGCATGACTTTTTTCAAAAATCCATAAGGTGCATTAAATTGGGCCTACAAGGCTGTAATTCTTCCCCCCATTTAACCTTCCGCTAGTTTCCGAGATCCCCATACTGATCATCACTGACCTCCATTTAGTATTATTATGTCAAGCATGGATGTTATTATGTATTTTGAAATTTTATTAATGCTATATCATAAACCTGTAGGGATTTATATAGTCGGAAGTTTTGAGACAGGCAACAGTGACAGCATAGAACTTCAGGGCTGATCGAGATATCTATTAGTCATTGTGAAGAATGCTGGCAAGATGAATGAGCAACCTAGCAGTAGACCTTTATCAAACTTTTTAGAACATAATTACTAATAATTTGTATGTTTTTCTTGTATTGGAATTATGTGTAACCATTTTCTTTTATAAAACGTGTAGAAAACTTACCGTGTTTGTCTCAATCTCACTTTGGATCTCCCATATCGAGCGTAAGAGCATTCCGGCAGAGCTAATAATATTCTTTGTGTGTTCCATCAATTGTAGATCGAGTCTTATTAGATTTAGGTGGTGACAATGATAATAACGATAATGATGATAATAACCCGGAAGACAACAATGACGACAACGACGGCGATTACGAGAATGCGAGCGAGAGCGACTCCGAAAGCTGGACGAGTCTGTCGGGGTCGGACAGCTCGCTCGGGACGGACTCCCTCCTCGGTGACATTCTGTTCGAGTATTGATGTCAATTCTAAGTGAAAATAGAGGTTTTCCCGAGAAATGTATGCATAGCAAGTTTGTATTATACCAGTTACGTTCTAGTAGAATTTGTCGATTTAAAGTTTGTTGGGTTTGAGTTGTCTAGATCTTATCGTGTGAAACATAGCTTTGCATATATGGGTTGAAGCGTACCCCAAAACATTATATTTGTTGTGATTTTTTTGTTCCTTGATTTTTTACACATAGTGATAATTGATCGTTATCGTTTAGGGCTCCTGTTTGGCCCCAACTGCCACTAATTTGTATATATTTATTTGTTATTAATTCTAGCAAATATCATTGAATAAAGATTCTTTGCACTGATTTTTGATATTTGCATTGGATCAAGATAAATGCAAAAATTAAATTTGATATTCATTAAATCTGAGCTTTTCCTCGATATATTTTTAGGCAGGTTCAAAAACGATAAACAACAATTGAAATAATTACATTGTCGATTGACATTTTTAGGGGATTCTAGGGGATTTAGTGTGTATTTTAGGGGAGAAGTGAAATTTGTGGTGGGAACACAAAATTACATTTGACCACAACCAACCACGGCCCTCGTGCATTTCACATGATTCAAATTTAAAATATCCCTCTTAAATTTCGTCTTCTACTTGGACACCTATCAGCCAATGACGTGTACGCCCAATATGGCCGACCTTTCGGTGGGACATATACATGTATACAGGGTGGTCACTCTTACAGTGCATACCATTGGGATATCCGAAACGAATATTTCAAAATCTAGTTGGCATAGGAATTATTTGACATTTCCATTGAAGAACTCACATCCGAGAAATGTTGCCAGGTTTCATAAATTTTCCATTACATATAAAAAAAGTTATGAAGGAAGAAAGAAAACGCATATTTTCAGTTTTTCAGCAATATTTCAGGAACTACCCAAGATATCTTAGATTTCTTTTCAGATTATTGAAAGGCATACAAAAACGCAACTTTTCTCTAATTTAACCCACGCTGTATCTCTTACCGTTTCGGATATCCCAATGGTATGCACTGTAAGAATGACCACCCCGTATAGGTGGGGCAAATGGTTGTATTGGAAAAGAAGCAGTCCAGTTTATTTTACGAGGGCCGTGGTTGACAACCATTGATTCTTCTTACAAATGTATCTCTCAGCGGCTTCATTTGTTGTTCACACAACATATATCCTTGTCAAGCATGACACTAAAAATTAATTGATGACATGCACTCTTTCACCACAAATTACATTTTGTTGGTCTAGTCATTATCAAAAAAATACTGATATTTTTAGTACAACGTACAAAAGCACATTTTGCCTAAAGAAAATTAAAATTATAATTAATTAATGTAAATTTCTAGGACGGTTCAAGTACTCTTGAAACAAGTACATTCCTCTTATTTAAAAAAATCAAAACTGTATCTATAGGTATATTGCAAAGCTATGTTTTATGCTGTGTGTAGTAATTTTAAAGTTTCGATTTTAAAAACTATAGATGTTATATTGTTAACATGAATCAAATATTTATGACCAGATTTGCATTTATTATAGACCCAATAGATTTTAAATCTTTTAAAAAATTGCCATGTCAAATAATAAAGATTATTTTGCGAATATTGTTTGAAATCTGGATCAGTTTTTGAGTGTATGTGTAATGATAATGTATATAGAAATAATGTAAGCAATTATTGTGATTAATAATCTTTCTTAAATTAAGAACATAACAAATTTTTTTGTGTTTTCTTTTTCTTGTACATTACCCCTTTTAATTCCTTAATCTTCCAATGAAATTCATTTTTGGTGAGTATACTACAACTACAGCCGCAGACTTCTAAGGGAAAAATTCAACATTAACTACAATTAGACACTTTAATAATTTAATTATTAAAATTAACAAAATGGCAATAAATAACAGGAAAATATAAGACGTAAGACTAAAATTATTTGTTTTCTTTGCAAAGAGATCTTATCATTACTACATACTAAAATATGGAAATATACATTATGATTGCTATATTAGCATAGAATTAAAAAACTAAGACATAATAAGAAATAATTGAAAACATGCAGAAATTGGTTGTGCCCAAGCAAAGAAGCAGTGAAAAATATTTATACAAGAATCGCGCCATTTTTTTGCAACTTATTGTGTAGGCATAATAATATTTAAAAATCACCTTCAAAGCTATCTATTATGACAAAGTGGCTTACTTTATACAAGTTCCTTTTTTTTACAAATGGCTTAGGTATATAAAATGTTAAATTTATATTGATACCCTAAAAATAAACACTTGTTTATACATGGTCATGTTTTTAGCACAATATACTATTTATTACTTTTATTTTTGATTTCTACTTTCCTTTTAAGTTTATATTAAATGGCAAATGCCTGCACAGTACACACACTTATGAAACCAATGCTAGACAACTAGGATTGGGTATATTCTACGATACATTATTTTATATGGCAAGTGGTAATGAAAGCATTATTAAAATTATATCACAATACTTATTTACAATACATATATAATCCTAAAAAACGTATCCTCAAAAATATTAGCAGCAATATTGCTAATTTAACTGGTTGATATTCCTTCTAAAAAAAAAAACATGGTATAGGCCGTAGAACCTTCGATCTGTGACAGTAGGCCCTATATTTTACACCGCACAAATACCAGTTTCTTTCTCTTAGTAAAAAAATCAGCTTATTTAGGTAGCTAGTATCGCCATGTAGGGAAATACAGTGGGTACTGATGCCACACCAACCTGATGCATGATCATCTAAATATAATTTATTATCCGGGACAGCCACCATACCAACATTATTCCTCTACTGATCTGTTGGGATATAGAAAAAATAACAGCCTAGTGAATTCACCCTCCTTCCCTACACCATAGCTAGTATTAATGTTAACATTGTCTTCAATGTTCCTCTCAATCACGAGTAATGGTTAAGGACATATCGTATCCAACTGACATAGTTATACACCGTTGTGTATATCCCGTACTTATTTCGCCTACCACAGCCATCTCCGAAACTGGTAATACCTTCAACGGTGTACGTATGAGGGGATTTTCTCGATGGACACAAGAGGCCCCCGCCGCTGTCTCCGGCACAGGTGTCCGACTTTCCAGAGGCCCACCCGGCACACATCATGTTGTCGCTGATTAGGAATTGCTTGTACGATCGGCGGCAGACCTTCTGTTTTACTATAGGGAGCTGAAAAGATAAATAAGATCCACTCATTTGCAAGTTGATTAAAAATCACAGCTATGGCAATAACGTTGACTGACGTATTTATAAAGACTTCTCACGGCTATAGCTTCATATCCTGGAAAACAGATGGCACTGATGGCCAACAATGTATTTTGCCTTGTATTGTGTCCCTGGAAAACGCATGGTGAACCAAAAACGTGCCAAACCTGACAGCCGTGAGCAGTTTTTAGTAATACGTCAGTCAAGGCAATAATTTGACACCCTATAGAAAGTGTTCCCTAATGATTCTCAAGTTTTTTTTTTGAGGGTAGGAAGTATTCTACCGATGGTTTTAGAGGGAGTCTTTCTTGTTACATTTTTCAGTTCAAGCACTTGTCTTATCAAGTTTGACATTTTCCTCAAAAACAGTTGAATCTAAATATATTTGTTTTTGGTAGGTATGCATTACCGATTACCAGCAAGTAGGAAGGCCCAAATAAAAGTATTCAATTGGTGCACTTGTACAAATAACTATGAGCGCTATTCTAATTTTGTAGGTAACCAATAATCTAATAAAGAATCTACTTATACCTATAATAACAATAATAATAATACGATATAGGACACATGGCACACTTTATAAATTCTGAGGATGTTTATTGGTACCGCAATTGGTAGGTACTTACCAAACAAAACGCACACCTGGTGTGTGGAAATGACCTATTTAAATATAATACTATTGTGTATAATAATAGAATAGGTGTGTATTTTTTGGGTGTGGAAATATACGAATGTTCATGATGATAATCGAGTTGATAAAGACATGTGTGTAAGTAAGTAATGAGCTATCGATACAGGCAATCAACCACAATTAGCATCAATTTATACATTCGGTACGTTCCTCTATTGTCAAATTAGATCCTAATTAAAAATCATAAATCTTTGAATGGGAAAATTAATCTTATTCAATCAAATATTCATGGCAATAAGTCGAACAATGTACAATAATAATTATACTTGCCTATCAATTATTATTGATAGGCAAGTTAATTATAATTTCATACGCGTTCGTTAAAATAAGAAAGAAAATATAAGTGATTCAACTTTCATAATACAGAGGATGACACCAAAGTCTACAAGTATTCCCTAGATTTTGATGACACTGACATATACCTATTATAGGCAGAGCCACAGACTAACGAGTAATACAGGCAAATCTTTAACATGTGTCAAAAGGAGGCTCACTTTTTAGCAAAATATCTTCTAAAGACATGAATAACACGGATTTTATTGGATTTTACGTTAATCTACATAACAAAGGGATTATATATTAGAACCAAATTTATGCTTAAAATACTGTGTGTCTTTCTGTAAATTGAAATGGAGGGGCTCGCTTATTTTTGACACATGTCCGTAAGGAGGCTTCTGTTGCAAAGATATTATTTATTATGTGGCAGAGCTCATGATATATCATGGGCAGAGCTGGGCAGATCTATTTAAAAATTTAAAGATCTAAGATCCCGATCTTGATTAGTTCCAAATCTTTTTTGTTTCACTAAAGAACGATCTTTCTTTAAAATATCTCATCTTTGGTTTTAATTTCGCGATCTTAGATCTTTTTAAAAGTCTTAAGATCTTTAAAAGGATCTAAGATATAGTGATGTGCCGGCCTATTTGCCAATCAATCATAGAGGAAATGAATTATTCCTTTGTCTATGTGGTCGGTTATCAGACTGTAATGATGCAGATCTGTACAATCATTTGCAGAGCGGCAAAAAATTCGTGCACTCGAAAAAAATTCCGGCAATAATTCAAGCACTAGGGAGATTACAAGTGATAATATAAACAGTTGAAATTCTGGTATTTAAACGATATCTTGGGGGGATTTTTTTCTCTTTTTGGTTAGGGTGTGGCATGCTATAGCTGTACGGATCGGGGTGAATTTGAAACAATTTTTGTCATTTATACAACGGATTATCCTTCCCACTAAACAAGAAGCTTGCCCTAAGTTTTCTACAAAGTTGCAAACATTTTGATTTTGTAAGTTTGAGATATAAAATTTCAGTAAATTTGTAGTAATATTTCGTATTGCCGTTTTAACAAATAAGTTTTCTGAAAGAGCATTTCTGAAGATTGCAGAAAATTTTAAATTTGGGACTTACCACAAGTCACTTTACAGTTTGCAAACAAAACGTTTCATTGGCAAGCACTGGGAAAAATTGCGGCAATATTATTTAAGGTACTTGTGGGGAAGTTTCAGTATATAAATTTTCCATAACTTTATATTTATAAAATTATAATTTGAGACTTGCCACAAGTTTCTTTAAAGTTTGCGAACAAAACGTTTCATTGGTTACCACTGGGCAAGATTGCTGCAATATTATTTAAGCTACTTGTGGGACAGTTTCAATATAAATTGTCCATAACTTTATTTTAATAAATCTACGTCTGCGCAGGTCTGCGCGTGCGCCGTGCTTCAGTTCCATAGCAAAACGAAAGTGGAAAGCGTCACTTTGGCGACGTAAATTATTAAGACTTGTAAACGAACGAACCATAAGTGCTTTACGAAAAGTACTCGTAAGTGACCAGAGATTAAATAGGGTTCTGTCAACTTGGGCTGGGTGGATAGATCATTCGATAATGAATTACCGAATGGTATAAATCCAGTCCCAGCAGTTATAACCCGAGATATAACTCCCCCGCATCTGCAGTCACTTAATTTGCAAAGCCACTATGGCTCTAATGTCCCATTACGGTTCAAATCCCAGCTGAAGTGTGATCATGTAATTGATTATACCTATCATGCTTAATATTTTCTTTGTTTAAAAAGTTTATAATAACTTACGATATTTAATTCCTAGTAGTGACTAAAGCAATCTTTCAGTAATATATTTGGAAAAAAGTTGCAATAAACTTTATTAACCTAACTTCACATAAAGCTTATAAAAAATGTTTCTTGTAAATTCTCACAAAATACTTTCCAACAAGGTTTAAAAAGAAATAATGACATAACGTTTCAAAACAGAATTTGCCGCAAGCTATGTAAAATAAAGTTTCTAAATAAAGTTGCTGGGCTGCCATTATAACTTTATCACAAACTTGCTGCAATATTATTTCAAGCTTTTCAACTTACTTTGTAAACTTGTTGCAAAGTTGTAGCAAATTTTTCTTGCTTAGTGGGTTATAGCAACAAAAAATTCTGTAGATATTGTATATTGAAGGTAAAATAGTAAATTTCTCGAAAATGTATATAATAAGTAAGTATGTATGTACAAGGAAGAAATGGTACACCCTTGAATATAACTACCTATATAATTATTATTTAAGGCATTTACATCAAAATTAATGTGCGGAAAAATGAGCAGATACAAATAAATAATGTATGTATACGTATGAGACACAATACAATAGGTAATAATAGTAATTGCTTTAGCCAAATTTTATGGCCAAGGTATTACGTAGTTATCAAAATAACGATTAAATCATTTATCTGACAGGGGCAAGGAGAAAAGGCCCAAAAAACTATAGGTAGTTGAAGAATACAAAATTTATGAAAGTACTTACTGAGTGCTGATTTGGGGGCAAGAGGACGTGCGGCCATAAAATGCATGTGGACAGATAAGCTCTGGGCTTAGAATTATTTATATTTTTTTAACAGAACTGCAGAATAAGATAACCATGCTTATAATAAATTTAGTACCTATGTATTTAATCGTTTTGTAATTCTGCTGGTCTGGTATTCAGCAAACTAAATCGCCGATCAGCTTCAAGAACTAGTCGTTAACAGTGCGTTACGCAGCTCATCATTCACACCCACTATTGGGGAAACGCACCGGTCACCGGTAGTAAAAATCCCGGTACCGGGTACACTTCATTTTCTCGAAAAGGTATATAATAAGTAATTATGTATGTACAAGGAAGAAATGGTACACCCTTGAATATAACTACCTATGGGCATTTACATCAAAATTAATGTGCGGAAAAATGAGAGTGCAGATACAAATAAATAATGTATGTATACGTATGAGACACAATACAATAGGTAATAATAGTAATTGCTTTAGCCAAATTTTATGGCTACATTTTATATCAAAATAATGATTAAATCATTTATCTGACAGGGGCAGGGAGAAAAGGCCCAAAAAAACTATAGGTAGTTGAAGAATACAAAATTTATGAAAGTACTTGAGTGCTGATTTGGGGGCAAGAGGACGTGCGGCCATAAAATGCATGTGGACAGATAAGCTCTGGGCTTAGAATTATTTATATTTTTTTAACAGAACTGCAGAATAAGGTAACCATGCTTATAATAAATTTAGTATGTATTTAATCGTTTTGTAATTCCGCTGGTCTGGTATTCGGCAAACTAAATCGCCGATCATCTTCAAGAACTAGTCGTTAACAGTGCGTTACTCAGCTCATCATTCGCACTCATTAATGCACAATCTCTATTGGGGAAACGCACCGGTCACCGGTGGTAAAAAGTAAAAATCCCGGTACTGGGTACACCAAACTTATCGGAGTGTGGGTACACCAACTTTCAAACTTCAACGACATACAGTATGTCCGCGGATGGACTTTACAAGAGGACAAATGGACTAAAAATTTAAAGATAAGAAAAATGTTCCTCCTGATATATTATTATACAAAAATGTCGTTTTGCCTAAGAGTAAACATACCTTATTTCACAAGATACAAAAAAAGTTGCTCTCGATAATAGTATATTACACACCGAGGTGGGAAGTGTTTCATTACTGTCGAGGGATTAAATAGTTAACCGAGGTGCGAAGCGCCGAGGTTAACTTTATCTCGAGACAGTAATGAAACACGTCACCGAGTTTTGTATACTATTTTATTTACAACCATCAATATTTTGTAATTTCAAAATTTTATCTCCGTTTACTTCCCGCCCTCCTGGGTGGAAAGTAAACTTTCCACCCGGGCGGGAGGGCGGGAAGTAAAAGTTAAAAAAATTGACACTTTCAAACTTCTAAAAAGTCAGAAATGTCAACTACATACATGGTTGTAAATAAAAGTTTTTGCGCTGGTCTAGAAAATACGACTCACCATGAGAAATCTCAATTTTATTATGCAGGGTGAGTAAAGAATAGGTACAAAAATTTAATTTTACATGAAATGCAAAAAGTACAAATATTAAATATCTTTTGAATTAAAGCCCAAGCAGAAGGTACAAGGTTTAAAATTAAAAGTATGAATTTTATCACATTACTTTTTTAAATAATACAAACAATTAATTAAACTAAAAAGAATTATACTAAACAGATTATATCAAAATCGAAAATACCACCCCCATATTCAACAAATTTTTCTAACTGCTTCCTTATAGATATCCGAAGGAATTTTTAATTTCTTCCTGAGATATCGAATGCACAGACTGAGTAATTCTGCCCTTTAGCAGTTCAATATTATTTGGTATTGAAGTAGCATAAACAATTTGTTTTAAACGATCCCTTGCTTTCGTTGTCTCAAAGCCTTCTAGGTGGAGGATTTTTATTTATGTTTTTATTATCGATATGTGTATGTTTTTGGTTCTCGGATTGAAAGATAAGTTGTGAGTCAAATTGTTGACAATACTGATTAATATGTAGACTTCTTATTATTAAATACAGGGCCGCATTACGAAAAAAAAAAGAATGAAAAAAATGGAATTTTCAGTATAATTGTCTCAAAACATTTAAAAAATATTTCATGTCATACATCATGGTATTTGCAATGAAAAGTGCTTTCAAAATCTGCAAAAAAATCCAGGTCCATATTTAAAAAAATAAATAAGATAAAAATGGTTTCTCAAAAACGAAATGTTGTAGAACAAATCTAAAAACGCCATCTTAAAGCCCGTTAAAAAGTGCCATAAGAAAGTGTTTTTCTATCTGCGATAACAACTTCTGAAAAAAATAAAATCGTAAACGGAAAATTTTACTTTTTTCAAATTAACTCAAAAATTAAAAAAGAGATTAGAAATCTGTTTGTACCATTTTATTGAACTTAAAATTGCGCAACTTTTTCCCCATTTAACCGTTGTTCTATCTCTCACCGTTTGTAAGATCCCCATGCGATTCATTCTTATGAGGGACGCATTGTATTATTATATTAAATTTAGTTATTAGTTTTTATTTAAAATTTTTTGTAAAATATATGGTGTACCTCGCAGAAACGCGCCAAAGAGTTAAATCGCAGACCCTTCAATTGCGCATCGCAAACAGTGCGTTTCACCGTTCATCAGCGTTCATCACACTTTGCGCACTGATGAGCGCATCAACGCGCAATCGCTATTTGCAGAAACGCAACGGTAAACTAAATCGCGGTTCACTTTCAACAACGCATCGCTGACGGTGCCTACGCCGCTCTTTACTGATCCATTAGGGCGCAATCGCTATTGCAGAAACCCACTGGTAAACTAAATCGCGTATCCCCTTCAATTGCGCATCGCAAACAGTGCGCAACGCCGTTCATCAGTCGCCCATCAGTGCGCAAGCGCTATTGCGGAAACGGACGGTGAACTAAACTGCGCATCACCTTCAACCACAGAGATCATATACAGGGTGACCGGTAATTATGCGGCAATCTCGCGTGAGCAAGTATAGGACGTCAAAATTACGATTGAATTTAACAACTACGGGTCAAATCTTAATAGTTATAGTTACTGAGGTACAGGACGTTGTAGTTCTTATTTTGAAATTGAATTATGGCAATATCTCCCAAAGTAATCAATCTGCTGAACTGAAATTTCGTACTATTATGATTTTGGGGATGGAAAATAAGCTGAAAATGTGAGTTTCCACGTGTCTCACGCAGATGGCGCCACTTGCGCTGTTTTGGATCGTGCTTTTACTCGTAACTTTTTTGAGGTTATCTTTTTGGTCTTGCAGATCCATTATTTTAGTGCACCTTTTTATTCACTGATGCACTGAAATGATGGACCCGCAGGCCCTAAAAGATAACCTCAAAACAGTTACGAATAAAAGCGCGATCCAAAAACAGTGCAAGTTGCGCCCTCTGTGAGACACGCAGAAATTGACATTTTCAGCTTATTTTCTATCCCCAAAAACATAATAGTACTAAATTTCAGTTCAGCAGCTTGATTATTGTGGGAGTTATTGCCATAATTCAATCTCAAAAAAAGAATTACGACGGCCTGTATCTCTGTAACTATTAAGATTTGACCCGTAGTTGTTAGCTCAATCGTAATATTTTGATGTCCTCTACGTGCTCACGCGAGATTGCCGTATAATTACCGGACACCCTGTATATTGGTAGAGTGCTGAACAAGTCCCTTTTTATGGCAAATTGTGGATTTGCGCATGGGCTTATGGAACATGCGCATTAGACCTTCAGACTGCGCAATTTAAAACAGTGGTTGTTTTTCTGAATTACTATCTCCCTATAAACTTGTATATTGATAATAAATTATAAGCTCACCTCAACGTGGACTGGTCAAGACTTCGAAAACTACAACTAGGTTCGTTTATACTTGTAAAACTAGTTTCGTCCAAACTACTAGAATTTGCTTCACTGATGCTAGAACTTGACTTGTTTTCATCTACCTTTATAACTTTAATACTAAAACAAATAAGCTACTAATAGTTTCTTACAACACAATCATGTTAATATACTTACTTAAATGATGGTTTAGGTACGGCTTTAATAGAAGAGTTATGGTACCGCATTTTCAATTAGCTGCGTTTTGACTCGTTTCGTTTTTAAACATTCTGGTGTAAAATGAGCAGAACATATTCGAGATGATCACTTAATTAGATAAAACACTCAAACAACTAAAACTAATTAGCTGAAAATCGAAAAAATTATGCCACAAAGCGTCTATGATGTAAACAACGGTAGGTTATACTTAGTTTGTCGCTGTCAAATCGCTGTCAAAGAGTGTCAAGTTTCACAAAACACTACCTAAAATTATGCAAATGCGCATGTCCACTGGGCCTATTTATTACTATTTTTTACTATTTAATGATTTTAAATTCGTCAAAGATTTTCCGCGCATCCTATATATAAAAAACATCGTCCAGCACTCTACCTATATACCGTACTTTCACCGTTTTAGTAGACATAGGGGAATAGGCCGCGCGTCGCCGTGCATCCAGCTAGGTTTGTCAGTCGTTGGCGGGGGGAGTACACAGTAGTCCCGCACCGCTTATCAGTCGAGTTTTGCGAGCAAAAAACACGCCCCGCCCCCCGCCAACGACTGACGAACCTAGCCGAATACACGGCGGCGCGCCGCCCAGCCATGGCTATGTGTACTAAAACTATGATAGTACGGTATATGATCTCTATGCCTTCAACTACAAACTATATGCGCCTCGTCGTTCATCACTGGAGCGCGCAGTCGCTGTTTGCGAGAGCGCACCGACGGGTGCGCATCGCCGCTCGCTCACCTGCGCCTCGTGCAGCACGGGCACGCCGTACGAATCGCCGGCGCGCACCTTCCCCCACCCCATCACGACGCAGACGGTGCGGGGGCGGGGGCGGCGCGCCGGCAGGCATGCGGGCCTCGCGCCCACCACCGGCCTGGCCAGCAGCAGCAGCGCCACGTCGTTGTCGACGGTGGCGTAATCGAAGCGGGGGTGCGCGAACGCGCGCCGCACCGCCACGTCCGCGTCGGCGCCGGAGCTGCGCGTGCGCAGGTCGTGCGCGTTGACGCGCACGGACATCAGCCGGCGCACGCAGTGGCTGGCCGTCAGCACCCAGCGAGACGAGATGAGCGTGCCGCCGCAGAACACCTCCTGAAAGAAGAAGAAGGAGGGGGGGAGGTAACAGAGAAATAATGAATATATAATAATTGTTTAAATGTGCATATATATTTTTTAGCAATACCCGAAAGAGTAAGTAGATATACAGTAGGGCTGCGATTTTTTTCGATATATCAATATTTTTATCGATATATCGATATTGGAATATATCGATATATCGATATTTTAATATATATTTAGTGAAGATAGATATCGACATTCCGATATAGGTATCGATATGTTGATAATATCTATCTATATATATAATCTAAAAAATAAAAGAGAACTGAAAACGTTTTATTGTTTTCCGTCAGTGTGCCTATTAAATTCCTTATTCAATGCTATTATGCTTTTCTCTTTTTACTTGTACACACCCCACCCAACAACCAATACTACCCACCTTCGCAACCACAATAATAAGCAAGACAGTACTCAACACGACAGATATGAGATTCACATGACTACGTTGTTTTTGTTAGTTGTTGATAGCAAATAGCAAACATATGGATAATGGTGCACTTTGAGCAATTAGGGCCCCCTAATTTAGGGGGTCCATGATTATGGAGTTTTGGAATATCGATATATCGGAATATCGACACATCGGAATATCGATATATCGGAATATAGATATATCGGAATATGGATATATCGGAATATCGATATATCTTAATATCGATATATCAGAATATCGATATATCGGAATATCGATATCTTAATATCGATATATCTTAATATCGATATATCGCAATATGGATATATCGGCTATAATCGATACTTTCATGAATATCTCCCAGCCTTAGTATACAGCCTAAAGATAAAGGCTCTAATACAGGGTACAGCCGACTTTTGTCAACATAATTATTATCGTTCTTTTGCCAACCACCAATAAAAAGGTTTCTTCAAGGATCTTCAAAGACCATAAAATATTACTATCTTGTGGTAGGTATAAATTTTTATCCACAGCCGCCTCGTTTCCGAGATACATGCTGTTTAAATTCTCAAAAAAAAAATTAAAGTTTTGTTTTTGATTTTTCCAACCGCTAAATATATTCAAACGAAATTTGGTGCACAATATGCATTGATCAAGTGTCACGAAATACGGTAATGTTAAGTTCTCTCACATTTTTTTTAATCTGCCGCAGTTTCATGTAAAATTTGGTTTATCGTTCATTGTTTTTTGAAATACCTACAAAAAATAAAATTATTTCATTTGAAAGAAAAAAGACAGATTTCTATTTGGCGAGAACTGACGAGAACTGACTAAAATGCCATAGTATTTCAACCAAACAATGTCATCGATGGCCAACTATTATTTCCCTAATAACCTACTATACAGTGTGTTTATTCACTTAAAGTCGAGACAATTCATTATTTTTTACGAATTGGCCGATTTTCAAAAAAAGAATATACCTATTCTACTTCAAAAAATACATATTTTGACACTAATTGTTTTCAGATTAGTCTTTTCCATGACCTACTACCATCAAAATTATACCCCCAAAAACTGCAAAAGCACATTAGGCATTTTTTTAGGAAAAAAAGAATAGCACAGTCGTATTGGCCATACCCGTAAACCCCCACACACCAAGTTTCACTGTCATAGCTTATACAGGGCGTTCACAAAATAGCTTCAAACATGGCAAAAATACTGTTTCTCATCGGAGTACCCTGTACAAACACCGAGAGATATTATTATTATTTCGTTTCAGTTTGATTAGTACGAAAGCGTAGAAGGGCCACCTTGTAAATATTTTTTTCCCGAACTAAATTCCGACTTACATCTCGGAATTCCGACTTACATCTCGGAATTCCGACTTATAAGTCGGAATAAGGTCATTCCGACTTACAACTCGGAATTCCGACTTACAAGTCGGAATTCCGACTTATAAGTCGACTTACATCTCGGAATTCCGACTTATAAGTCGGAATAAGGTCATTCCGACTTACAAGTCGGAATTCCGACTTATAAGTCGGAATTCGACAGTTAGTACCTAATAGGTTAGGTTAAATTATTCTAGACGCACCAATCCGCGTTTGAAAAAATTTGGCGGACAAAACTACCCCCTGCATCCCTTTAAGGAAAAAAATCGATAACTCCATTGTTTCTGCTCCGAATTTCGCCGTTTTCACAAGAACGTTCAAAAGAGTCTCAGAAGTGAAAAAATTGCCAGGCAAAAAACTACCCCTTCCCAGCCCCGAAGTTGTTTTTGGTCGAGTCCTGGCCATTTTCAGCAAGGACGTTCAAAATTATCCCAGATGCATCAATCCGCGGTTGAAAAAATTTGCCGGACAAAACTACCCCCTACACCCCTTTAAGGAAACATTTGATAACTCCATAACAAAAAACCTGAAATAATATTCGGATTCGCCATAAAATTCTCCTTTAAATTTTACTTTTAGCTCAAAAATAACAACCAGTGCAGTGGACCGCCCTTTACAAGTTTTATATTGAACTTTGGTTTCTGAAGTCAAAAATAAAAATATAGGGTGACATAACATGATAGCAATTACCTACTACCTAATCTTTGCTACTACCCGTAGCCTAAAGTCGGAGGGTAAAATTATTGTTTAGAGGCCCATAAAAACTACTATTTTATATTTTAACGAAAAATCAGGTTGTCCACAATAAAAAAGTAAAGTTTTTTTTCGCCTTCAAAAGATCTACAAAACTGAACCTCGTCCGTCAACACATATTATTTACAGCAGTGAACGTGCCCTAGGGTTCATTTCGCTAGACAGAGGGTGTGTATTTTGATATTTGGGAACGAAACGCGAACAAACTTTCTAACTTAGAACACAGAACTAATGGAAACAGAGATCTATTTTCTTTTCTTTTTTTGTAATCCAGGGCCATCTTGGCTCAAGGAAGGATAGAAAAAAAAGTGCTAGATTTTAGAGCGGCGTACAAGCGTATTAAATTTTAAAAAATAGTACTAGATTCTAGTACGAACGTACTGACAGTGGTAATACCAAAGTCTAGAGAATACTATAAGTCGGCTCACTTCTTTGTTCTCTCGGAAAAAACAACATTTTTTTGCGGCTGGTCGTAAATCAGCCTCGAACCGCTCTCGGCTATACTGTGCAAGCTTATTTTCTTATTAAATAAGATATCGATCGCCGTACTCCGATGACGGCGGGCCGAGGGAGCGGGAGAGGGCAAGGGGGAAACGTTTGTTTATACAAGGCCGAGTGCCCCGACTTATAGTATTCTCTAGGCTTTGGTAATACTGCTAAGGAGAGAACCATCAATAAAAATATTATATCATTATTGGATCTAGGTACCTTTTTCTTTTTCCGGAGCAGAATACTGTAGTATCTGCATATTTTGTGGTGGTAGAATACAGTGGCAGCTCTACAAGGGCGGCAGGGTCGGCCGGGCCCGCACCCTGTCTTAAGTATGCCTTATAAAACAAAACGTATGTATAGCCACGCGTTTATGGAATTATACAGGGTGTTTCAAAACCATGCGGCACCCTTTCAGGGGCGTACTTTACTCGTTAAAATAAGACGGAAAGTTCATATTAACATGGGTTTAAAAACTATTCGTTACGAAGATGCACGGTGATTAAACATTCAAAAAAATAACAATTACCTAACAAGCTTTAATGCTATTATTTTTATGCCTTAGAGCCTTATTAGTAACAAAAATTACATACTCCTACTGCCATTCCATTTGAAAATCATTTCGTTTAGTTAAAATAATCATTGTTACATAATATACCCCGATTACTGTAAGAAGTCCCGATTTTGTCAGATGACATTCTCCACAAAATCCATAGGAATTTTCTGTTAACCACGGGTATAATATGTGTTTCACTCATTGATTTATGATCTGAAAAGTTACCCAAGTGATACGAAAAAGGAGCATAATAAAATAAAAACCCTATTGCAATCACGATTATACCGCTACAAATAAAAATAACTATGACTACAACTCATTTCAATAGTAATTTCAAACGTCATTTTGGTATTTTGGTATAATCATCTGCTTGCGGCAGCGTCTATGGTGCGGGCCGGACTCAGGCAAATTTTGTTTCGTTGTGAAAGTGACAATGAAGGTTTTCCGGATCGTTCAAAGTGATTCACACTTTGGGCAGTGAAAATATTCGCGGGTTTTGTACGTTTCGTGAGTTTTACCGTTATCTGTGTTGTTCTTGTTTTGTTTCTTTTCGCGCGTGTTATTAGTAGTTATATTCATTGTGCAAATGGGCTCGTTACTGACCTGAACTTATGACCCGGTTGCATTTTTTTGCTCCATTGATGCCAACTTAGGATGTCGAAATTACCAATTGACAGTCCCAGTAAGGACTCTTAACAAAATTTGACTATAATACTTCAATCCGAAAAAGCGTCCAAAAAGACCGAAAACTCAAATTTTCCG
Organism: Pseudeuparius sepicola; assembly: GCA_963920635.1. NCBI lineage: Eukaryota > Metazoa > Arthropoda > Insecta > Coleoptera > Anthribidae > Pseudeuparius > Pseudeuparius sepicola. The sequence goes on along the minus strand of OY987299.1, from coordinate 117,453,352 downwards.
CAAAAGGGAGAGAGATATGAAAAAAATTAAATTCCAAACTGTATTGTTTATTCAACAACATAATAAATTGTTGTATTGTACAGGGCCATAGTATTTTTTTGTTTAATTTATGGTACCGATTACCCTTAGCTCAGCCACTGGGTACTTTAGAGACCTGATATTATCATTTCTTATGTCACCCTATGATGGTTTTATTGTGTACCAAATTTGGTTATATAAAGAAAAATCGATATTTTTTGGAAGTTTAATCACCCTGTATCTTCGTAACGAAGAGTTTTTTGACCCATGTTAATATGAACTTTTCGTCTTATTTTAATGAGTAAAGTAGACCCTTAAAAGGGTGCCGCATAGTTTTAAAACACCCTGTACAATGTGCCGTGCGTATGCATCACTGTTTCGAAACAATATTTCAGAAATTCAAAATGCATTCGCCATTTTTAGCAGGGACCTTCAAAATTATTCCAGACGCACTCATCAATCCGCGGTTGAAAAAATTTGCCGGACAGAACTACCCCTGCATCCCTTTAGGAAAAAAAAATGATAACTACATTTTTTCTGGTCCGATTTTCGCCGTTTTCACAAGGACGTTGAAAAAGTCTCATAAGTAAAAAACTACCCTTTCCCACCGCCGAAGTTGTTTTTAGTCGGATCTTCGCCATTTTCAGCAAGGACGTTCAAAATTATTACAGATGCGCCAATCCGCGGTTGAAAAAATTTGCCGGACAAAACTACCCCTGCATCCCTTTAGGAAAAAAATGATAACTCTATTGTTTCTGGTCCGATTTTCGCCGTTTTCACAAGGAAGTTCAAAAAAGTCTCAGAAGTAAAAATATATTGCCGGAAAAAACTACCCCTTCCCACCCCCCAAGTTGTTCGCCATGTTCGCCAGTTACAGCAAGAACGTTCAAAATTATTCCAGACGCACCAATCAGTGGTTGAAAAAATTTGCCGGATAAAAACTACCCCTGCATCCCCCAAAAATTTGTTTTTGAATTCTGAGACTTTAGAATTACCTGGTGAAAAGGCGACAATCTGGCCAGAAAAAATACAGTTATCAAATGTTTCCCTAAAGGGGTGTAGGGGGTAGTTTTGTCCGGCAAATTTTTTCAACCGCGGATTGATGCATCTGGGATAATTTTGAACGTCCTTGCTGAAAATGGCCAGGACTCGACCAAAAACAACTTCGGGGCTGGGAAGGGGTAGTTTTTTGCCTGGCAATTTTTTCACTTCTGAGACTCTTTTGAACGTTCTTGTGAAAACGGCGAAATTCGGAGCAGAAACAATGGAGTTATCGATTTTTTTCCTTAAAGGGATGCAGGGGGTAGTTTTGTCCGCCAAATTTTTTCAAACGCGGATTGGTGCGTCTAGAATAATTTAACCTAACCTATTAGGTACTAACTGTCGAATTCCGACTTATAAGTCGGAATTCCGACTTGTAAGTCGGAATGACCTTATTCCGACTTATAAGTCGGAATTCCGAGATGTAAGTCGGAATTCCGACTTATAAGTCAGAATTCCGACTTATAAGTCAGAATTCCGACTTGTAAGTCGGAATTCCGAGTTGTAAGTTGGAATGACCTTATTCCGACTTATAAGTCGGAATTCCGAGATGTAAGTCGGAAGTCCGAGATGTAAGTCAGAATTCCGACTTGTAAGTCGGAATTCCGAGTTGTAAGTCGGAATGACCTTATTCCGACTTATAAGTCGGAATTCCGAGATGTAAGTCAGAATTCCGACTTATAAGTCGGAATTTAGTTCGGGAAAAAATATTTACAAGGTGGCCCTTCTACGCTTTCGTAGATTAGGACTCACATAAGCAATCAATAATTCACACAATAAAAATACAAATATTGAAAAAAATCGTTTTTCTCACATTTATAGGTGATATGTGGCATGTGGTCTGTGGTCCCTAAGCTACAAAAACCATTAACCTACCGCACCTGTTTAATTAATTTCATTTAATTATTTGCTCAGAGTTGTTTCGCGAATTCGACACGGGAAAGTAGGCAAACTTAAATGAATATAGCGCAATATATGTTGCCGCGATTTTTTGCAAAATGATAACGTGGAACATAGCCGTTATTAGAGCTTGAGGCCTTATGATTTTGTACCGATAATTTATCCAAAAATATGTCTGCAGTCCGCTTACAAACCGCATGAAAGATAATGAGGTAATAAAACTTCTTAATTGGGAAATGTCGAAAATACGTTACAAACCAGAGAGCTGGATAATATTTTGCATTTATAAATTATTTTCTGCATTTAAATGCCAAGTATACTTGGGACTGGAACTAAAATTTAATGCTAAAAATAGGAAAAATCATTTTAAAATAATTTAATATAAATTATTACAACTTTATTGATATCGATTTTTCTCATAATTTTCATCAAAGTTAAAAGTGTACAGTACTTTAGCCACAGAATAACCAATTTCTGTGCTTTAGATCAGATAATTCATTATTTTTTAACGGGTGGAACATTCTCAAACATTTTTTTAATATAGTAGGTTTCTATGGCCTGCTTGCGTACTATAATTAAAATAACGACACCCCAAAATGACGAAAGTATATTAAGCATTTATTTAAGGAATAGTGCAGTTGGTTTTCCAAACCTCACAAGACATAATATGCAAAAAACATTTTTTCCTAGTCTCGTTGCTCTATCTTATAAAGATCAAATAAAATGAGACATTTTTTTAAAATCCATGTCTGTATATATTTATAAACATTTATTTTTGCGACTTTTATTCCCCGAATTTTTTTTTAAGTTATTGTTTAGATTTTTGATTGCGATTTATTCATTTAAAAAATTAAAATGCGTATGTTAAATTAAAAATAATTTTAGACACTCTTCTCCAAATCTGATCTGATTTTTCATTATTTAATTTACGCATTTACATTTTTTTATTATGTAAATTGCAATAACAATAAGTTTTTTAACGCTCAAGGATAAAAAGTCGCAAAAAACCTGTTTAGACTAACATAATATTTTAAATTTTTCTAATTTTGAATATGTGACCACTCTGTGTACGATGAGCAACGAGACTAGGTGAATATTAATAATTTAGGTGAATCTTAATCCAGCAACAAAAAAATATTTGTGAACTACTCCCTGCTGTTCGTACAGGGTAAACGAGAATATCGGATTTTTACCATTTTTGCATATATCCGTATAAACAATGGTATTAAAAATCTGTATTAGACTATATCCTCACCTTCGTATTTTAAAGAAATAGGGACCATACTGATAGTCATTTTTTTTACAATTCTATATAAAATTTGACCTGTAATAATTATATTTATCTTCAAATCCAATGTTACATCTATTTACCTAATACTAATTGTGTATATGTAAGTGATTATATACGCTGTAGGGTCACATTATTATATTAGTTTATAGTAAAGTTTATATGAATATGCTTGACGTAGGTTACGTACGTTTAACTAATATTAACGTATTTGCCAAATAAACCAATTGTAAACTATTTGGTCAGCAAATATTTTGGCAGTATGGGCCACAATTTAGCCACAGTTGTTGTCAATAATTACCTTGACGAGGAAAGAGATAGGACGCGTAACAGCGCTCGCGGCCGTGTTACCGATTGCCACATCGCACGACAGGCCAGTGACGTAGCATGAAACGCGTTCTTAGCCAATATCACAAAATGAAAAGGTAGTTAATTTTGACTTGCTTACATGTAATTTGAAATATTCGTATTTATTTGCAGATAATTTCCCAAATGTAAAGCTAGTGTCAAGTGCTGAAATATATTTATTTGTGGCGATTTCGAATCAATCAAAATAAAATAAATAATACACGCCCATGAAAACCAGCCCATATTTTATGAAACTATCATAATCAATTAAGAAATTTTCTATAAAAAAGGTGTTAAAAAATAATAATATTGGTCAATTTACAAACAAAACAATACACTTTATCATACTAAAAGGTAGAAGGAATTTGAAGAAGTTATATTGAGAAAAAATAAAGTTTTAGGGTATAGCTTGTTAAATATTTACCTGTGAAACGAAATCCCGGGCTCTTGCCTTTCACTTCTGCTTTTGCAACCAAACACTGAACAATTCACCATCGTAAGAGTATATTCTCCCCTTTATCACTGTCACTTTTAATTCAAAAATTCACGAAATTAACCCACAACATACTCACTTTGTCTGCCACTTAAAAAATGGACACCGTTCAAAACGATGTAACGAAATCTATATACGGCAGGGTAAGCAAGCGCGGTGTTTTCTCTCTTTCCTTGTCTAAGATAATTTATTATAAACTTAATTTTCAAATTTTGAAAAAGTTTAACAACCAATATGACACACCGAAGAAGGACCTTTTATTCTATGTAAAGTCTATCTGAAATATTTCTTGGAATCATCATGCAGGGACCGTTGGACACAAAAATTTAATATTTTTAAACTCTGACTTCGATTAATTTAAATTTCTAGCTGCTAATCGAACAAAATTAAAGTTTAGTAGCAAATTCATTTGTTATTCGATGATAAGTTGCGCTTGCAGTATTTTGTTTTCTTGTAATACACAGGGTGGTCGAAAAAAATACAAAAAAAGTTAAATTTCTTTTTTTTCGCTAGGTGGCTCTGACATCCACCTTTGATTCCAAACAACTTTTGTAAGTAACTTTTTACCGTATTTTAAAAAATAAGGGTACTTTACTCTTGAGTTATTTTGACATTTTTGAATCTACCTCGTATCCAAAAAGAGATATTTAAATTTTGATATATGTGCGTTTTGAGTTTGAAATGATGCACCAACTTTTATCAAGAATAAAATTTTCTAAGAAATTAATAATAAAAAAGTTTTCCATTTGTGTCCAACTTTCTGCCGGTCACTGTATATGCATAGTTTCCTAAGTAAAAATGCAGCACGACATATTTCGGCGTTGACTTATCAAATACAATTTTTTTTTGTATTGTGTTTCCAAGGAGTGCAAGTATTGAATTTCCCACGTTATGAAAACCTATAACTTGAACTTACCAGGAACTGGTTAAGTACAGCCACATGCCACGGCCAGTGGTACCTCTGGGCCTCGGTACCACCGATTATCTTCAACATTTTGGTGGTTCTGTTCGGAACCCCGCACTTTTTCTCTCTCCTGTATTTTGGCTGGCGAACCGTGTGGTCCTCCGAATATTGGTATCTGGACCTATCTACAAGAACCACCAAAATGAGACAAACTATGAAATACACCTAAATCATCTTACCTTGATGTTTCTTCATCTCCAACAAATGAAGCACGTATACTTCACACTGTGATCGTTCATGGTAACAGTACGCGCTTTCTTTTTGCACTTGCTTCCTGCATCTTCCAGGTTTTCTGCACTTCCTTACTCTATAGGTCCTGCAGTCTTCGTTGCAACTCGACCAAGCCGACCACCTACTCCATATCTCTGAAGGTGCTTGCCTGGTCAAGTAACCGCTACTCTACAACAAGATGAATGCTGGTTCATGTTCTATAATAAACTGACATAAGGAGCTAATTCTAATTCTAATCTTACGAGGTTTCAATTAGAACCAAATATTTTTACCTTATTTAAGTGAAGAATTCTAAATCCTTCTCTCTGTCGTCTTTTCCTCTTGCACCTTTTTTTGTTGCAATGCCTTTCCTCGTACATTCTAGAGTCGTGGCATTTGGGGTGAACACATTTCTTCATTCTTCTTTGAATACAGTCCATGCACCTGCTCCAGGGGGACCAGTTTGTGAACATTTTGGAAGAATTTCTATGCAGGTGTTGGTCATGGTCATCGACGTCTGTAGAAAACATGCCGTCGATGTCTTCTTCGTCGTCTAGAGAAGAATCTTCCTCTGGTATTATATGTTTCAACTTTCTCGATTTCTGAAATAAAATAATAACTACCATACGGGGCAAACAAGTTGAATTTTGTACAGGGTGATCCACAAAACATTTTATTCCCCTCTTAACTTCTTTATTTTACGAGTTATAGAAAAGTTTTAGGACTGTCGGTGGACGTGTCCGTGGTTTTGTTGATATTGATACAGGGTGTTCCGTAAAAGCGGTACAAACCAAACTTATGTTAATTGCGATTATTTTCAGAGACTTGTGGTAGCACAACGAGGTTATCTGTGCAGTAGGTACGATATAAACCGTCAGATAGTGACAGATTTAGGTGCCCCATTTTCGCATACAAGCCTCGAAGAGGGTTGAAACGTACATCGATGTTGAGTAGAATGAAGGGAAACTTACGAGTGGCCCCTGGGGATAACATATGGAAAATTCGATTTTCCTATAGTATAATATATGTACAGGGTGTTTCATTAAGGGTAAAGAGGTACCATATCTCAGGAATTAATAGACCTGGAGCATTGGGAAAAAAATCTTCTTAAGCAATGTGGTCACGAAAAATCGCTGGAAATTATTTTTAAGTTCGTAGGTCACCCGCTAGGGGGCGTATTCGAAACAGTAAATTTGAAAAATGAGTTTTCTCAAAAAAATTACTAATAAAGGTATATCAAAAATACTTCTATTGCACTCTTCAGCAATTTCTGAACAATTTTTGTTAAGGATTTTTTGCCCTGGCTCTTCAAATAGAGGTGAAAAGGGCGGATAAACCTTGACTTGAAAAAATGCCTGTAACTCCGGTTTGGCTTAACCGAATTGGTCGAATTTGGGCTTGTTGAAGAGAGCTTTCCTTGTTCTATCAAATGATTGTCCAGTAAGGTCAGTTCGAATTTCGTGGTCAGCGCTAGAGGGCGCAATTTGAAAAATTTACTTTTATTACAATTTTCTCCGAAATTTTAAATGCAATGGCATATTTATTCTGTTATAATCGAAAAGTAAATTAAATTTACAACAAAAAATACCCAAATACCCAAGGTTCAAATGGATATATTCATTAGTTCCGGAGTTATCGCCAAAAGAATAATTGTTAACATGTTATTTGAAAGAAAAAGGTAGGTATTTGTTGTCAAATATTTCCGTGGTCAAGCATGCCATGAAATAAATAAAAATCTACTTGAGTTTTTCGTAAATTGCTATTTTTCTCACTTTTTATTCCGTTAAACGTATTTGTAATTTACTTACCTTACCTGTCGTACTATTCATTTGAACCTTGGGTATTTTTTGTTGTAAATTTAATCTACTTTTCGATTATAACAGAATAAATATGCCATTGCATTTAAAATTTCGGAGAAAATTGTAATAAAAAGTAAATTTCTCAAATTGCGCCCTCTAGCGGTGACCACGAAAGTCGAAATGACCTTACTGGACAATCATTTGATAGAAGAAGGAAAGCTCTCTTCAACAAGCCCAAATTCGACCAATTCGTTTAAGCCAAACCGGAGTTCCAGGCATTTTTTCAAGTCAAGGTTTATCCGCCCGTTTCACCTCTATTTGAAGAGCTAGAGCAAAAAATCCCTAACAAAAATTGTTCAGAATTTGCTGAAGAGTGCAATAAAAGTATTTTTGATATACCTTTATTAGTAATTTTTTTGAGAAAAGTCATTTTTCAACGACCTACGAAATTAAAAATAATTTCCAGCGATTTTTCGTGACCACATTGCTTAAGAAGATTTTTTTCCCAAAGCTCCAGAACTATTAATTCCTGTATATAATATTTTAATTATGTATAATATGTTTTTTTTTATTTTTCGGGCTACTTTCCTATGGGCTTGTGCGGAAAAATCGGTCAAAATCTCGATTTTTCCTTACGAGATTGCGCCCTTATTTCAACCCTTTAGCCACCTGCAACACTCAAGCCTTTGGTTTTCCTAAGCCAGGTTCTATTAATTATTTAGTGAACACGGCTTGGGTAAAAATATGGGCAACAGACTCTTTTTATTTCTGTTAAGAAAAATCGAATTTCCCATATATTATCCCCAGGGGGCACTCGTAAATTTCCCTTCATTCTACTCAACATCGATATGCTTTTCAACCATCTTCGAGGCTTGTATGCGAAAATGGGGCACCTAAATCTGTCACCAGTCACCATCTGACGGTCTAATAGATTATCATGTCGCATACTGTAGTAGGTACATAAAATAAAATACGATATGCGGTGTTGGCAGTGGTTTTTCCTAGAAAAACATACAACCTATGAGTTCCTTTCATAGTTCAAGGTCTGCCTGTATCCCAGTGTATGTAGAAGTACCAATTAAAAATGTAAAAAAAGACCCGTCCAAATTTAAATTGATTGTGAAAAAAAGGTCGTGACTGGCAATGTATTACCAAAATTGGGGTCACTGGCTATTGGTACGCAATCGCATATTATGCATCGCCCGATTGACTAGTCATAATATGTGAAACTGTGAAACGGAAATGGAACTAATTGAAGCTAATTCTTTTGTTATGTAGTTATTAAGTGCAATCAAATGCGCGTCCAGATTGGGCGATTGCGTTTTCCCATGACATTTTGGAAATACACAAGTTGAAATAGAGAACACGGTGTGAACAGGAACACAAAAAAATTATTCAGTCGTTACAGAACCGTTTCAAGAATAGAAATGTTCATAAAAAAGAAAATAGTGCATTCTTTGAATTACATATTATCACAGTAGAAGCTTAACTATGGCAGCATGCATAGGGTATAGTTTCTGAGTTTCCACAATAGGCGCTGTAAAACTGTGGATGTTAGCGGCTGTGTGCAGCGTCTCACGAATGCCAGTGCCGTGTCATCCGTTTTAGCAGTCTTCTAGCCGCGCCAAATTCGCTGTTTCTATTTTGCACTTATTTCGGTAAGAATTTTAATTAAAGCGAGATTGATAGTTACATGTTTTTGGTTTGGAAATTAGTGAACACACCTATTGTGTAGTATTGATATTTTGTTCCTTTTAGATTTCCAAAATGTTTTACTTAATCCTTAGGTTTTTAACTGGAAGATACTTAAATTTTGCACACAGATAAATAAATATGTTGTATAGTAACACATATACCTAAGTTCATAATATATTATTTTTCTTCCGTATTTGCATTTCTATAAACGTTAAGGTCAATTTCTAACTGCAGTTGTTTCGTATGTAAAACCAGCCATATTAGGATGAAATTTGAAATTTAAAACAGCAGACTGATGAAACATAAATCACATTTTATGGGCATGTCATATAAAGTTAAAAGTCGGATCTAACATGGAAAAGGAGTTTATTAACAATTTTATTGCTATTACCACATTATACTGTTACGTCGGGGCCTTGTCTATGCCTTAGATGTACAAGCTGAAATGATTTAATAGACTAGTAAGAGTGATAGATGGAAAAGATAACCGGATATCGTATTCAGATCAATAACGGACCTGTTATTAGACTCTTTATGGATATGGATCAAACACTGCTTATACTCTGTCAATGTGTCATCAAATCATATAACAACCCAGCATCTAATAATAAAATTAATGAGTATCAATTTAAAAAAGCTTGCATGGTATAGGGAATTTTTTTTATGATTTATTTATAAATCACCTAAACAATGGTGTTTTAAAAATATGTAAAATTACCCACTCACACATGGTTACGTGACCTTCGCTATCCGTCAAAACACAGAAAATATATTCAGAACAGAGAGCTCCTTAATGACCGCTGTCAAATGGATTTCAACTTTGAAGCTTAATATTTTCCAAATGCATTGATATTGAGGTCTACTATTAAATGTTGGTTAATCTGAATTGCGAAGATTATATTTTAGGAAAATATCATTTCATAAGAAATGCAATCTGCTTGTTTTTGGAGTCTGTAGTTGGAGTCCATTTGACAGGTGTTGTTAAGGAGCTTCCGCACTAGTGCGGAAAAGTGACACTTTCTAAACTAAAGTGTGTGCGGAAAAGTAAATGCGTGCGGAAAAGTGTCTTACTTTTCAGCACGCTTGTAGAAAATGGTATATTTCCTAACAAGTGCGGAAAGTGCCACTTTTCCACACGCGATTGCAGTTGGCTGAACGACGCGTAGCGGAGGAACACTATTTTTTCTACAAGCGTGCGGAAAAGTAAGACAGTTTTCGGCACGCATTTACTTTTCCGCTCGCACTTTAGTTTAGAAAGTGTCACTTTTCCGCACTAGTGCGGAAAAGTACTTTTTCGCACTAGTGCGGTCAGTCTTTATAACTTGTAAGGATATCACAAATATTATTGTCGACTCTACATGTTTTTTGCCATAAATCTAACTCTCCTTGCATTTAATTTGTATTACTTCGTCAGACTCTTGACTAAATTTACCTAAATATATAGTTGAGAAATTGGACATTTGATGGGCTTGGGGGGGGGGGTAATTACCCCCTGTACGCCCCCCTTGAATACGCCCTTGCATGTGATGCTCACTTCCAATCAAACCGGAAGTCAGAAATTACATTCGACCTTTTTTTTGTTACTCTCCGTATAGGTATTCTTATGAATATTCCGTGTTGAAATTCAACTTCACAATTTTTTGAAGTTACTTTTTAACAACACGTTGTATGCACAAGTTTAGTTTTGAAATCATCAATTTGTTTTAAAAATTACCGAGTAAATCCCGTTAACTGGGACACCCTGTACAAATTGAACTTCCCTGAGTACCAATTAATAATTCTGGTGTACCTACTTGGCCCCATAGTTATAATAAAATTGATAGTAAAAAAATATTTTTAAAAACAAGCTTTTATTTAAATGCTCTGAAAAGAAGAAAATAAACTTTATAATAAATTAAACCAAGGCAAACCCATAAATTTGTTACATTAAAAAATTGTATATGATATAAAAGCTTGTCGCGAGATTTTCGTGTGTAAAAATATATTTTCTAGTTTTCTAGAATTACTTTCAAGATATATATTTTCTCGCGACAAGCTTTTATATCATATACAATTTTATAATGTAACAAAATTATGTGTTTGCCTTGGTTTGATTTATTATAAAGTTTATTTTCTTCTTTTCCAAACATTTAAATAAAAGCTTGTTTTTAAAAATATTGTTTTACTATTAATTTTATTTTAAACTTTATAGTTCTACTCTTCAAGCCCTTTCATATAATGCCCATATTATGGGAAAAGAAAATGTAATCCGCCGTGTTGGAGAGGCGGCCATATTGAATTTAGTGTGATGTCACTAACTTTAGCGTTTTCTACTCTTCAAGTTCTTTCATTTGATACCCACATTAAGGGGGTTGACAAAAAATACATCATTCGCCATCTTGGAGCGACGGCCATATTGAATTTAGTGTGATGTCACTAATTTTATCGTTTTCTACTCTTCAAGCCCTTTCATTTGATACCCATATTAAGGGGGTTTACAAAAAATACATTATCCGGCATCTTGGAGCGGCGGCCATATTGAATTTAGTATGACTAACTCTATCTCTATTTAGTACTCTATCTCTATTTAGTACTCTATCTCTATTTAGTATGACTAACTCTATCGTTTTCTATTCTTCAAGCCGTTTTATTTTATACCCATATTAAGTGAGTTGACAAAAAATACATCATCCGCCATCTTGTGGCGACGGCCATTTTGAAAGTATTACAATATTGAGTATTGTATATTGTATTGTCACCGGAACTAAAGGTGTATGCAAAATTTCAGCACAATCGGATGTCAGGAAGTGCTTCTAATTCAGCTTGCAAGATTTGACCTAAACATACATACATAACATTGCAAGTTAAATAAAAGCTTGTAAAAATGTAACAGTTAGTGGCAAGAAAATAATAATATAATATATTATAAAAAATAGTACGAGTTTTGAGCTCATTATAACCATAATAGCCATAAATAAAAAATAGTGAAATGTATGCCTGTTGTCAAAAAATCCGATTCGGTTGGTTGATAAACATATATCATGACCCACATATTCGGTAGACTTAGATAAGAAAATTGATATGGTCATCATATGCAGTGATAACTACTTATATCCGTTTATCTAATATTTGGACATTGAACGAGATGAAAAAATTAAAAGTAACCGGTTTTAATAATTATTGAAGACGCAAAAGTGGTATTCCCGAAAATTTGTTGTTGTTTAGAAAATTCTGTTTTCATTTATACAGGGTGGTCCAAACTAAACAGCAGTACATTAAAAACTGCTAGAAAATTTCAAAAAAGGAGTTTTTTTCCTATAAACATGTATTGAAATCCTAACACTTTTCGATATATAAAGCGTCAAAATTCTTTTTTTTTTTCAAATTTTCTTTTATTTTTCCTAAAGGAAGACAGTTAAGGCAAACATATTTGGTATAGTTTCGACACTCATTAAATACTATAAATTAAAAATAATTCAGCCCCTCTACTTCCACCAATGTCGGAGAGACGGGAGGGTCAACTATCATATTTTTTTAATAAAAAATAGTACTCCACTGGAAAAGTAATCTTTTTGCCGTTTTTGAAAAATTAACTTTGGTGCGTTTTAATTTTTTTTAGCAGAAGAAAATCAAAGTAAGTCTAGGCTCTCGAAATTTTGCACACCTACTGAGTTTTTAATTCGGAACCACTTTCCTTAATAACATTTGATCCTAAAGGTTTCTAGATTAAAAAAATCATGGGTCCTGGGAATTAAAAAAAAAATCCCACCAGTAAAGTGGGCTTTAGGCACGATACACTTACCCACGGTATGTCATTGCACATCTTGTGACGTCAGTTGCGAATCAGAATTTAAATTGCTCCATTTGTTTTACACAGCAATAGATACTTTTTTATGGGTTTTTGCTTATTTCTTTTAAATAAATGTTGTTAAAAATATTTAGAATTTATTACTAGATAAATGAATGAATATTCTGTTGATAAAAACACATTTAATTTGATACGCTGACTGCACATACGCTGACTGCACATCCCGGCATTTTTGGCCTATTTCAAAGCACTGTCGAGCTGGACTGACGATCAGTCAGTTGTTTACACTTTTTTCGTTGACTGACGTATTAATAAAGACTTCTCACGGCTGTCATGTTTGACAGTTCTCTGGCTCGCCATGCGCTTCCGGGAGACAAAAGACAAAATACAATGCAAATACATTGTTGAAAATAGGCGATTTGTAGGTGATTGGAAAACTTAGTGAAGGCAAAAAAATACTTTTCCGGTGGCGTACCATTTTTTTATTAAAAAATATGATGGTTGACCCTCGGCTCTCCGGCACTGGTGGAAGTAGATGAGCTGAATTATTTTTGGTTTATACTAGTTTCTAGTATTTAATGAGTGTCTAAGCTATACTAAATATGTTTGCCTTAGCTGTCTTCCTTTAGGAAAAATAAAAGAAAACTTGAAAAAAAAATTTAACTATCGAAAACCGCTAGGGTTTCAATAGGTACATGTTTATATGAAAAAAAATCCATCTTTGAAATTTTCTAGCAGTTTTTAAAGAATTGCTGATAAACTTTAGACCACCCTGTATACTGAATTTTTGTAAAGTTGTCAAACAAAGTTAGACTAGGGATTAACTAACTAAGGGTTAACTTCTAAAAAACAAAAATTTTACTAGACAAAGGTACTCTACTTCCCGTCAATGCCTACTTGATTTCTGAAAGATGAATGTGTTGTTCAATTACTTTCTAACAAAGAAGGCCTGGGATCTCCAAACGTCAATGTTCAACAAGTTCATTAATAATTATTTTTATAAATCATCCTTTTTTATCATTCACATCTATAAAGTTAGCCAAATGTAACAGATATTTAATATTGGCAAAATAGCAAAACTGATCTAAAAGCTATACCACGGACAGCCTCATGTGCACAATAAATTTAAAGGCAAATGGATCAGATCGAATAATGAACCGGGAAAAGCAATTCGTGGACGCCATCCAAAAATAGTGTCAACCTACAACCAAAGAACAACAGTGACTAATGGAACATTGAAAAATTGTTTGTTTTAGCTCCAGAAACATAAAAAACTTTTAAAAGGTTTATTGACACTCGATTCGGGGCATGCACCTTAGCACCTATAAAATTTGCGAAGGACGTCACGAATGACCTAAAAAGTGTGCAATAAAATCGCCAACGTCTTTATCATAAAATAAATGTAAACAAACTATAAATTGAAGAGGAATCGACGAAAATGCACGTGGTATAATAATTGGGTTCAAAATTTGAACTTTATCGATCTTATCGGGAGCTAGAAAAATCTACAAAATACAAATATCTATTTTATAATCTTATCGCAAAAACTTTCTTGCGTTATTTCGTCGTTGGCTATTTATTTAAAATTTTGAATAACAACCATATTATGTTTAAGGTTTAAACAGTAGCTATTTAAATCACAGATAAAGGAGATCTACTTATCCTAGAAAATACCTACACTTAATACTATATGGACATTATAATACCTATAACATGGATAGGTGCGACGACTCTTAAAAAAATAAAAGTAAAATAAAAGTTAAAATTTGAGCTTCTAGGGTTCAGCCTTGCTTGGTTTGAAACTAATTTGCGACATAATTTTAGTTTCGAAAAATCACGTAGGTATGCCTTGGAAATTTCGAAAACACTAATTTTTCATACCAGCAAAGTGCAATTTTTGTAGGTTTTATGGCAAAATCTTCTTAAGGAAACTTGTTCGAAATGAAAAACTGAGTAGGTTTGCGAAATTACCAAAGCCTAGAGCTACTTTTACGTTTCCCTTTCCTTTAGGAAATTGATTTTGGATTTTTCTGCTAAAAAAATTAGAATGTAAAAAAGTTTCCTTAACATTTTTATATGAAAGCTATCGAAAGGGTGATTTTATAAAGAAAGGGGAAAAAGGCAAAAATCTAAATTGACCTAGACTTTTGAGACTTCGCTTGACAGGGTCAGATTCGAGTCCTTCGGCATGGCTAGGCTGTGCGATGAGGACGTGTATGGTGTCAGGATGGGGGAGCTGCGGGCCTTCATTAAGAAGGCCGGCATGCTGGATGCCCTGTGATACCGGCCGTGGGGGCACAATGGTCCCAAGGAGGCCTACTAACCTATACTTATTTTGACGTTAAAGCTACAGAAAGGGCACTTTTCTAAAAAATCAAAGTAGTACTAGGCTTTTGAAATTTGACACACCTGCTCAATTTTTCATTCTCACCAAGTTTCCTTTAACATTTTGTCGCAAAACCTACAAAAAGGGCACTCTACTGGTGTGAAATATTAGTTTTTTTCCAAATTTCCAAGTAAAGAAAATGAAAAAAAAAACACCATCGTACCGTTTTAAAAGAATATCGTACCGTTTTAATATAATATTCTGTGATCTGTGAAGAATAGTATTATTTTAAAACGGTAGGATGGTGTTCGTTTTCCGTTTTCTTTATTAGTGGAACATTTTTGGGACGTTTCAATTAAGATGCGGCAGCGCATCACAATTTTACAGGTTCCGGAACAAATCTGAACACCATGTATTTATAAAAAAAATAATTGATGTTTGTAGCTCTATGCACGGCGATTTTGGATTATGTTATATATTTATGCACTTTGAGCTACAGGACTTGTGCTTACAAACCTACTGTTGGAATTTGCGTAACCTATAAACATTCCCAGTTTTTTTTAACTTATAGGCGTATACGTACGTACTAAGAAGCTGGACAAAACCCCCCAAGCCCCAAATTATTGATAGAGAAATTCCAAAAAATAGACAAATATAAGTTGGAATATGTCGTAAACTAAATTCTAAAATACTCGTAATAAAGAAAATTTTACAAGAGTAACATTATTTTGCTTTAATGAATCTGTGCTCAATGGAATAACCTTAGACAAGGAAAGAGAGAGGACGCCTAAACAGCGCTAGCGGCCGTGTTACCGACTGCCACATCGCACGACGGGCCAGTGGCGTAGCATGAAACGCGTTCTTAGACAATGTCACAAAAATGTTAAAAATGAAAAGGTGGGTAATTTCGACTTACATGTAATTTGAAATATTGGTATTTATTTGAAGATAATTTCCCAAATGTAAAGCTAGGGTCAAGTGCTGAAATATATTTATTTATGGCGATTTCGAATCATTCGAAATAAAATAAATAACGCACGCCCATGGAAACCAGCCTATATTTTATGAAACTATCATAATCAATTAAAATATTTTCAATAAAAACGACGTTAAAAAATAATTATATTGGTCCTATTTACAAACAAAACAATGCACTTTATCATACTAAAAGGTAGAAGGAATTTGAAGAAGTTATATTGAGACAAAATAAAGTTTTAGGGCATCTTTCAAAGGTAGCTCGTTAAATATTTACCTGTGAAACGAAATCCCGGGCTCTTGCTTTTCACTTCTGCTTTTGCAACCAAACGCTGAACAATTCGCCATCATAAGAGTGTATTTTCCCCTTAATCACTGTTACTTTTAATTCACGACATTAACTCACAACTTACTCGCTTTGTCTGCCACATATAAAATGGCCGCCGTTCAAAACGACGTAACAAAATCTATACAAGGCAGGTACGCACGCGCGGTGTCCTCCCTCTTTCCTTGCCTAAGGGAATAACCTACTCATTTTATTGTAGAAAATCCTATCTGACATTTCCACACAAATGTTTCTCACACTTCACACTCGCACATGTATCTGTAGCGTTTCCGTTAGCGCATGTTGTTTCACAGTAATTATTATCTGGGAACATTTCAACCTGTCGAGAACATTTTTTCGTCGCGCACATCACAAAGTATTACTTAATTAGGTACGTATTAATTTATTTTGTACACAAACAGCGGAGAGCAAACATAAATATCACCTACTAACGGATGAGCTATTCTGAATGCGTGTCAAGTACTAAATCCTAAAACTGAATAGCTGTCACCCATCAACAAAAACTCCTGTTGTATAATAATAACGCCTTGAGGTTTATTGCAGCGCACTAATACTGGAATATAAATATTTATTCGGTAATTTCTCACACATGATTTATAGCGTGTTGTGAGGTGACAGTTACACAATTACATAGACTATAGAGCTAGGAAGCCAGAATTCAATGGGCTCCTATTATTCCGAGGATAGTTTATTACCGCAGATAAGCAAACGTGAAAAAGTTCGTACGTGAGCTAAGGCCACAAGAATTATTAAACTTTTAGTTGGGTATAGAACGAGGTATGCGACACGTATAGCGTATAGATAAAAAATATGCATATGCAAGATCGTAGAGATCGTAGATCATAAGCGCAGCTAACAACTATTTTTGGGAGAGTGCGTTTTACATAATACCTACATATTAACTTTTTTTTGAATTTCTTGTCTAAGTGAATAATTATTGTCCTCTCACAATACATGTAGGTAAGTATGCCGGATTTACACCTTCTCTCAAAAGCGAGACACGATTTTCAGACAGTTTTGCCTAACAAGAATTATCACAACTTTTAATTACTAAACTGATATAGAAAGTGAAGTGATCTATTATTGTTGTACGATTTTTTTCTTTAAGTTGACGTGATATTTCATCGTTGTTTACAGACTGGGGTGGCGGCACTCGACAAAAAAAATGGCGACTTATTATAGGTTATAGGGGGTATTCTGTGGTTATTGGCATGTCAGTTACTGACGTTTAAAATGTCCCAAATTTTAAATATCCAGCTTTATTACGATTTGCCTTCTTTTTACGGTAACGAATTGTCTTTGCGTCCAGTATTTGGCAGTTTTATCCTATTAACACAGCTTTTATAGGTAGATTTGTTTGTGATAACATGAAATTTCAATGCACATGAAGAAAATGGTATGCACACTACACAGATCATTAGGTGAATTGCAGAAGAATAAAGACTATTTTGGAATTATGGGATGATCTGATCAACCAGCTAAAGTAGCGAAAATTCTAGATATTATTTTGGAAGAGTATTTTGTAACGTATGCAAGAATGAAAATAGAAAATTTTGTTTATAGCTCCAAAGCGAACCAATAGTCCTCCATATAAAGAAGAAACTAAAAAATCTAATGCATTTTATGCTTACTTACACTACAACTTGCCATGGACTTCATTTCAAACCAAAAGGTACCAATTACTCTTGCTTGCTTTTTAGACTCGCTTTTCTTAAGAAAATGTATGGAAACATAACAAACAAATATTTTATTTTATTTTGGATATTAAATTCGTTATAACAGACACATCTGCATGTTTTTATTTTTTAAGATTCTGCAAAAATGGTGTTTTAACATTAAACCACCGTGTAAATTTGTTTCGTCGTGTGGCGCCAGTGGCGATCGCTTGAATAGGTTGGTGCAGATCAGACATTCAAAACCCGGCCAATAATTAAGGACCGTTTAACTTTTTAACCTGAACCTTTTCAAGAGTTGAACTTCATTGCTTTGGTACACAAATACCAACTATTGTGTTGGAGGACAGGAAATCCACAAATCCATTACGGCAGCAACTTGAGTCAAATACCCAGGTCAAAGTTGGCCTGGGAGTCATACCTAGGTTTAGTTTAGTTTATCAGGCAGCAAATGTACATTATTTGTACGTAAGTAAGTACTAGAAATAAACCTCTCTTCAATTGTGGTATAGAATGAGGAGTCTTTGCTCACTCATTAAAAAAATGGCCTGGGGTGGGGGCGTTATAATATGACTTTTTGAAGAAATCTTGACTTTGAAATTCGGTAGTGGAAAGTGAAATGAGGAATTTGGCGGTTGGGTTTATTTGGAGAATCTTAGGGGGATTCTTGATTATTCTTGCATCTTGACTATTAAAGTCAGTGGCGTTCCTAGATGTTTGGCCGCCCGTATGCAGAATATAAAAAATTCTTTCAGGTTATAAGAACTTAAAAAATCTTGAATTTCTAGGGTTTTCAGTCTTTTGTAATTACCTACGAGGTAATTGCAAAAATTATTAGGTAGGTATAACAAAAATGATAATAGATATTCTCAAAAATACCTACAGAGGGTGTCACTTAAGAGTGAAACAACCTTATAACTTCTTTAAATTTTAACCGACAAGAACGAAATTTTTCTCAAAGGTAGATGGCATTGTTGCCTACTCATTTCCAAAAAATTAGTTGTTTACTTCAAAGCCAAAGCCACTTTAATTTAAAGTCAAAGAAGATTGTTTGCGAACCATGATTTGTTGAAGCTTTGAGGATGGCTAGGATAAATCTTCGTTTTTGTGAAGGTTTTTCGGGACTTTTAGTAGCCAAAATATTACGTAAAATCAAGACGAAACGCATACCTTTTGATCTTTACAGTCTTGTGTAAATGCAGGAAAATCTCATCATATAAATGTAAAATATCACTTGTCACTTAGAAAATAATGATTACATTAATGGCACCTCTTTTGGTTTTATCCCATTTCTAGCCGATGTGTGGGACTATTATTATAATTGGGTAATCCGTAATTTAATCCCCAAAGGCGTCGCATAATGCCACTAATAGGAAGCGATTAGAAAATGGGACATTAACGATTAATGTAAAAGGAAAACCGTGTGTAATTCGAGATAAATGGTTAAAATGTAGACCCACAGATTTTTCGTAAACTGAGCTGAAACGTAGGTTTGTGTGCCCGTTTTCAAAAACAGAGGCGTGGGTTTTTGTTTATATAAAAAGAGAAACCGCTACGACAGTAGGAAGTTCGTGCAATCGTCAAATTTCTAAGGTATTTTGCCCATAAATCAAAAGCAATGACATTTTTCACAGCCCTGCTCTTTCTTCGTTTGGGTACCTACGCCTAACCAGAACCACAGAATAAATAGCTTCACAACTATTTATTCTGTACCAGAACCACAATTCAGTGGGGAACTAGGAGTACCAGAAAATTCAACTATAAATAGATTTTTCCGGCAGAGTTCGACCTAAGATGTCTTAAATTCGCTTAAATTCGATTTGATTTCACGGAATCTGCATTTGTTAAAATAAACAGATTATAGGTATAGGAATGCAGAACCGTTTAATTTTTTTTGAAATCGGTTGAAAAATAATTACCTTGAAAATAAGGTATGACAAGTATGACATAATGACTAAACTCCTTCCAATAAAAGTCTCCATTATTTTTAATATTAGTTATTTATGTACCAAGGCACTGAAGTTCAACTTTTTATGACTCATGTGGAGTTTAGTTGCTGAGGCCTCTGGCCGAGGCAAATAAACCACATGAGTCATAAAAAGAACTTCAGTGCCGAGGTACATATTATATAATTTTTGAAATCGGAAAAAAAAATGTTTTATTAGGCAAGAAAATAATATTAAGGGATCACCCGTCCATGAACCGACTACGCGCGGCGTTGCTTGACTTTGACGATCGCTCTACCTAAGACAAGTAGGATGAGACACGGCACCTTCTTACAGAAAAAACAAACTGCTGCTTCTTGTGTAGCCTACACAACAAATCTATTGATATTGAAATTTACTAAAATATGTATACTGAAGGATTGCGCTTCTATAGGAAACAATTTCGCAATGGGTACGAAAAGTTAAATGAGCCTTTATCGGCCGGGTTTTGAATATTTGGTTACTTTTGACGGGCGATTTCTCCGCGTCTGACGTTTGATGTTTACATCTCGCCAAGGCCTACTTATTGAAAAAATCGTACAATAATGGGCTACATTATTGTACGATTTCTGTGCTTTTAATGACGATTTGGGGACATTTTAATGCCGATTTCAAGAAAAATATATTTTCGTTACCGACATAATATTAAGGACGACTAATTTTTAAATGAACACACTGTATTATAGCTCTAAAACAAAATAAAAAGGTGACTGCCAAAATGGCTGGTGGGACATTGCCCGGTACCTAGGTACTTCATGGCGCGATATACACAAACAAAACGAAGCTACTTTCAGATATTTTTAAGTCGTATCCAGCTCACAGGGGCTTCAGTCACATAGCCATTATATTGTTAAATTTGGATTTTAGGGTCGTGTTTATAAGCACTTTCAGTTCCTGAAGCATCTTAACGACTCGAATTACCCGAATCGTGTGTGTAAACGTCTCGGCTCTAAATTTCAAAGGAGCTAACCGACGGAACACATCTACCACAAAATACGGCTTCAGAAATTGTAACGAGTAGTCTTAATACCTCCTTAGTTATTAGCTGGGGTATATGGAGTTTCTAATTATAGTTTCTCAAAACTTCCGCTCATCTGAAGACTTTTGCCACTTGACACTTTTAGCATAGGTTCTCCGTAGCTGTATATATATAGTTTTCGGTCATCTGCAGTACGAATATGAAGCGACTATGAACAATTAATTATCCTGTCCAAAATGTTTCGGCAATTTCAAACTTGGTGAAGATGCGAAAATGGCTTTTCATTGAGAAGTCATACAATCTGTCAGCCAGCCGCGAGGGTAATTAATAATTATTGGTATTAGTAGTTCGCTTTTTTATACAGGGTGACCATATTTCGAGTCTATGCATGGTGATCTTGGTTATCTTAAGAGATACGAGGTCGGTTAAATTGGGGCAAAGTTGCGGAATTTGATGCCGAGTAACATGGTAAAAATAAATTTTGGCTGGCCCTTTTCGTTTTGAAAATAATGCGAAAAAACGGAAAATTGTCGTTTTCGTTTGTATTTTTTTAAACGAAAACGAATGGCGCTGGGCATTTCTAAGTTGAACATTATTAAGGCACTTTTTTACAATTAATCTAAATATGGCCTCGCATTTTTTTCTCGCCTCCCTGGAATTTTTGCATTTTTGAAAATAGGATTTTTTCTGGTTAAAATGATATGTCACACATTATGATTTACTTTGTTTTTCTTGCCGTAATATCAAATTAGTCGTTTTTGCATAGAGTGCCTTTGACACGTAAGCACCATAATGTTTGTCGTTTTAGCATAGAGTGCCTTGGAAACAAAAGCCCCATAATGTTCGACGTTTTTGCATAGAGTGCCTTGGAAACATACCTAGTTACCTATTGGTGCGAAGTGTGCTTTGGAATATTGTTTAATATGGTTCGGTAAAAGTTCAGTTTAATGTTAAATTTATTGATTAAATAAATCATAAACATACCACGAGAGTATGATCTGAGACCTTGTTATTTATTCGTCATTTGCCATTATATCACATTAACACTAAAAGAGTCAAACTGGAAACACAAGAACAACAAAAACCTAGACGAGTAGACAATCCTATTTTACAATAAATGTTCAATTTGTCCTCCTTGTTCCTCAAGGTACAATGCAACACACTTCCTTAAATTGTTTATGGCTCGTTCAATATCCATTCGACGTCATTTATATTTGAGTAATAATAAATTTGAATCATGTCACGCTTTTCTTCATGTGAAAATGACATTTTTCAGTAAAATAAAGTATCAGTAACACTTAAAATTATACTAAACGATCAAACGTTATATGGGGCTTATCTTTCCAAGGCATTCTATGAAAAAATGTCAAACATTATGGGGTTTATGTTTACAAGGCACTCTATGCAAAAAAGTCAAACATTATGGGGGTTACGTTTCCAAGGCACTATGCAAAAACGATTAATTTGATATTACGGCAAAAAAAAACAAAGTAAAGCATAATGTGTGACATATCATTTTAACCAGAAAAAATCCTCTTTTCAAAAATGCAAAAATCCAATATGGCGCTCATAAGAAAAATAAAAGTTGATCGTCATAGCTTTGTCCAGGGAGGCGAGAAAAAAAAATGCGAGGCCATATTTAGATTCCTTGTAAAAAAGTGCTTTAATAATGTTTAACTTAGAAATGTACAGCGCTATTCGTTTTCGTTTAAAAAAATAAAAACGAAAACGACAATTTTCAGTTTTTTCGCATTATTTTCAAAGCGAAAAGGGACAGACAAAATTTCTTTTCACCATGTTACTCGGCATCAAATTCCGCAACTTTGCCCCAATTTAACCGACCTCGTATCTCTTAAGATAACCAAGATCCCCATGCATAGACCCGAAATACGGTCACCCTGTATATGTACTTACATAACAGTTGTAGAAAAAATATTGTATGCAATTGGTATGCAAAGCTACGAAAGCTTAGGGCGGCCACACGAGATTTATTTTATCCTTGACACTTTTTTCTGTCAATTATACATCGTTGACACTTTTTTCTGTCAATTATACATAATTGACACTTTTTCCTGTCAATTATACATCGTTGTCGTTGTCGTTGTCAAGTGTCAATTATGTATAATTTAGAGAAAAAACTGTCGACGATGTATAATTGACAGAAGAAAGTGTCAATTATGTATATCTAATTGACAGAAAAAAGTGTCAATTGTGTATAATTGACAGAAAAAGTGTCAACGATGTATAATTGACAGAAAAAAGTGTCAAGGATAAAAAAAATCGCATGTGGCCGCTCTACGCTTTCGTACAAAGCACCTTAAGCGCACCCGAATGATATTTGTTATTGATTTATTTGTCATTTGCTTTGCTCACTAGTTGCATATTTGCATAAATAAGTAAATGTCAAAGTTTGTCTAAGAAAACCGGGGACACAGCTGTGATTTTTGGACTGTATAGTAAATACTAAAGAGGGCAGCAGCTGCCGTCAGCTGTGAAAACAAGGCTTAATTTTTGTCATATAATGCCCTGTAAAACTTTAAGTATTAGAGACACAAAAACAATTTATAAGAAAAAGTTGACCTGAAGTTCGTCCCATAAAACTTTTACTAATGTAATTTTTTTGTAAAAAAATGTTACTTTTGTTAGGTTCATTTTGCTCTTAAAAAATGTTTAGAAAACAACCCCTATTGTTTAAGAAACCCCTCTATAGCATGATTCGTACCAGGAGTTCGAGTGTGATCTTTTGGTTGGACACTCAGGAGGCAGTCCGCAAGCAACCCTGAAAAATCATCCTGTTTGGATTTTTTTGCGACCCCTATGAGTAGAGCTCAACTTTTATTGGACTAGCTGTACACATTTCAATCTATATTGAGCTGATGCAAAAACTCTATAGTTCCCCGTCAATAAAACTCGATATAGTAAATTCTAAAATAGAGTTAAGTTCCAATTTACTTCATTGAACAACTGAGACTGAGAAGCTTATATTGACTCCTCTCGCGGGATAAGAAATTCTACTAAGTACATCAAAGAATATAATATGCGTAGTATTATTTTCTTTGACTAGATGCATCTTTTGAAAAATAAACTGTTGTTACTGTGTGTTATCTAGTAATTTTAGCTGTCGAGCCCACGAAAACTGGAACTTATTTGTATTAATTTAGACTAAATATGATATAGGTATTAGGTATACTCATTAAATAAATCCCATTACTACATACTTCTGTGCATAGTAAATAGGGCATATCGCGAGTGTTGCGTATTGTTTCAAAACAATGTTATGCGCTGACTCGTTGTTTATAAATAGAACCTCGGTTGTAAACTACAATAAAACTATTCCCGTGCGGAGATAGATGATGCTGATTTCTTAATGAAGATCCACCTCTATAATCTTTTATGGAACTCCGTGATTCCTGACTATCTCTGTGGTTCTGTGCAAAAAATATTTCTAATAGGTACTTAGGTGTATAAAAAAATTCCGAACTCTTTCATTTTGCGGAAAGTTTTAAGGAAATTTTGGCAAGAGAGAATTTCCTGTAACTAAAAATACCCAACAATAATCCACGGTCTACCTATTTTTGTTTCAATCAGGCCGATGAAAAAAATTAAATTGAAATGGACAAAATAGGTAAGTACTATTTTTAAAAGTACCTACCATTTCATTGGTTTTACATGATTGCGTATATAGATGTATACTATTCATTGATAGTTTATATGTCTCCAACCAGTTACTTCGGCATGATACAAAATGTTGTCACACCAACTCTAATTGGTAGCATAGACCACAAAATATAAAGGTTGCATCGACATAGAAAAGAAAAACGGATTTATTGAGGCTGGAAATAAAACGTCATCAAAAGTATGTTCGGTTGCCTGTATCAATAGAATTGTACTTACAACTTACAACTAACTGAAAAAGCTAGTGCATTTGTAACGTTTATTTTCTTGAAATCGGCAGTGAAGTGTCTCAAAATCGTCATTAAAAGCTCAGAAATCGGCACTGAAGCAGCTCATTATTGTCAGCCTTGTAGAGGCTGCGGGCTGCACAACAGGCAGCAGTTTGGAGTCTCTGTTGGGAAGCGCCGTGCCTCGTCATACTTGACCTAGATATAGACCGATCGTCAAAGTCAAGCAACGCCGCGCACAGTCGGTTCCCTTATGAAATATAATATCTACCTCGGCACTGAATTCCACATGCTAATTAATGACACTATTTTAAAAGTCATAGCTGCTAAATTAACTATACTAACTTTCACTTTTTTTACAGTGGCCCTAGCCACAAATTTCAATGATAGTAATAATAGTAATTGCCACTCCTCATCCCCCACACAAGCATGTAGTTGCTTCTGGAGTACCTTACTCCTAGGTTGGCAAATTATTATTATTATTAGAAACTATTCATCCGACAAAAAAATAATATGCTACATTCGAAAAATTATTCCGAAAATGTCGCGATTTTGTCAAAAATTGTCATTGAGCTACAGCGATGTTATTTCGGCTTGGGGCGCTTCCCCAGCTCTTCGTATGTAGCAACGCAAAACTTGCGACAATTTTTAATAGGTTTCATACATCGATCGTTTTATAAACTAGTTTTGATCAAAAAGAATACAAATTATGCCAAAGAAAAATTAATAATATAAATATTTCAGTGTCAAATAGGCTAATAGAATAAAATCGACAAGCCGTTGCTGTAGCGGGTTAAAGCACCCGGCTTGTAAATCGTAGGTCCCGGGTTCGAGTCCCACACAAAGACCCAGCTTTTTTTATTTCTTATTATCCCTGCATTCTGCCTCATACCTATTTACTGACTATCACCGTTGGGTGAGAATCATTCCATCAGATTTAGAAATTGAACAATGGTTATTTGGAAGATTATTACTCGAAATCTACTACATGGCGTATCTAAAGTTTAATTGAAAGTACTTATATTATGAAATTGTAATGTAATAATACATTGCACGATGCGCAAGCTCTTTTTTGCCTTGATGGTACTTTTAAATGCAAATAACTATTACCTACTTTAGTTAGGAAGCGTTTTTTCCTACTGTCTAATTGACGGACGTATTTGCTATTATGTAAGTATTATTAAATAATTATTATTATGTTAAGAAATACATAAATTGCAAACGCGTTTTGATTTCTAACAAAGCCAAAAACAAACAAAAAATTGTCGCATTGTCGCCTTTAATACAATTATTAATGCTATCTAGATGACCATATTTATGTCGTCGACCGCACTTTAATTCGTTGTTAATAAAGAGCAACGTCGATTAAGAGGCAAAAAAGACGATAGCTCCAATAATAATGAACGTTCTCGTACGTCAAGTAACGAGGGCCGTAAATGAAAAATGATGTTAACAGCCATTAGAGGATATAGGGTGTCCCATTAATTATGTTAGATCGTAAGGAAACGTCGTCGCATGCGATCGTGAAAGTAATGGTTGTTGATGTTGAATGCGAGTCAGTACAAAGGCATGCGAAATGTTATTTGGTTCGATCTGCGTTTGTGGCTTTGTGATTCTGTGTATTTTCAGTTCTGCCTATGCTTTCATTCTAAATTTCTGTGCCATAGTTTTAAAAAATAAATTTAGGCCATAACATATGAAAGTCATGTTTTTGACCCCGGCTCTAAGTTCCTTTGTTTCGTTTCGCGCTATTTTGTCCAGCGCTATTTCGATACAGAGCCATGAAACGTAACACCACATTTTTTTTATTTCTTAATAGATATGCTTTGATTTTTTAATAAGTAGTTTTTTCTGTTTGAGTCTTATGGGTACTGGAAGACGTGAATGTATTAAAAAAAGATTAAAATAAGTATACAGGGTGTCCCAGAATAAGTGAGCCAATAGGTGTAAAAGACAAAAAAAATTGAGTTCAAATTTGATCATTTGAGGTTCTGACCTGTTTTACTTTGACTGGAAACTAATTTCTAGCATATCTTCGTTTTTGAAAAATCAACATGACGACGACAGCAACCATTTATTTATATTCATTGTAGGTAAAGTAAAAAAATAAAGAAAGCTGATTTTCTCAAAATTTGGTACACGGGGATAGCTTTTAATTATAAACAACTTTTTCTTATAGAATTTTCCGATAGGTACGTTGTATTTAAAAGCCACTTGAACGCGTTAGAAAAAGAAAAAGAGTGGGAAAAACAAAGTAGGTCGATCTTTCCAAAATTTGGTACCCGAGGGTAATTTTTAATTGAGAACAATTTTCCTTAATTAAATATTTCACTATCTTTAAAGGAAAAGGCACTTCACCTACAATGAAAATAAATAAATGGTCGCTGTCGACGCCATCTCGCTTTTTCAAAAGCGAAAATATGCTAGAAATTAGTTTCCAGTCAAAGTAAAACAGGTCAAACCTCAAACGATCAAATTTGAACTCGAAAATGTTTTGTCTTTTACACCTATTGGCTATTACACCTATTAGGCTATTATCCTGGGACACCCTGTATAACATTTTTATACTTATCTTTGAAAAAAGGGAAAATTACTCATAATTTGCTTTCGATGAGTATTTTAAATAGCCCGAAAACACCCTTTATAATATACCACTTCCAACCGGACATATTTTTTGGGTCAAAATTGGACAAATCATATTAGGCATAGTTTTATAACAAATAGGTACCTAAATACAAAAAAACCTAAAGTAAGAATGAAATTTTAATTTGTTTTCTTGAAATCGGCATTAAAATGTCCCAAAATCGTCATTAAAAGCACAGAAATCGTACAATAATGTAGCCCATTATTGTACGATTTTTTCAATAAGTAGGCCTTGGCGAGATGTAAACATCAAACGTCAGACGCGGAGAAATCGCCCGTCAAAAGTGACCAAATATTCAAAACCCGGCCGATAAAGGCTCAGTTAACTTTTCGTACACATTGCGAAATTGTTTCCTATAGAAGCGCAATCCTTCAGTATACATATTTTAGTAAATTTGTCTCATCATACTTGTCCTAGGTAGAGCGATCGTCAAAGTCAAGCAACGCCGCGCGTAGTCGGTTCATGGACGGGTGATCCCTTAATATTATTTTCTTGCCTAATAAAACATTTTTTTCCGATTTCAAAAAAGATATAATATGTACCTCGGCACTGAAGTTCTTTTTATGACTCATGTGGTTTATTTGCCTCGGCCAGAGGTCTCAGCAACTAAACTCCACATGAGTCATAAAAAGTTGAACTTCAGTGCCTTGGTACATAAATAACTATTCTACTAATCCACTATCTATTTCCATAAAAAAAGTTTTGTACCTCATAATATTTACATTAGGGTTTTTGTATTTAGTCCTATGGACATTACTATTATTTGTAATAAAGTAAGTTACGCAGTTTTAATATTGTTTGTAATCCACATGCAACTTGATTTAAGCGAGTAGGAAGGTAAAATAGGTAGGTAGTTAACTCGCGATTTTCACTTTTTATTGTTCGTTATTTTTTTTAACAAAATTTGGGACAAACCCGTCTTAAGGGATGTCCAATCCAGTGACGTAGTCAGAATTTAAAAAAAATATGGCTAATAGGATTTGTCCAATTTTGACAAAAAAATATGTCGCAGTAGGCCTTGGTTTTTTAAAATAAAATGCGCCGTCTTGCCCTAAAGTACAGTTTTTGATGCTCTATCCTTAAAAAAACTAGATCAAGATCAAAATCGTATGATAAATACAAATTTTATGAGGGTGTTCCGGTTTACATTGGGTCATACTGTATATTAATTGATCTGTTTCATTTTCACAGCATCTCGGTTTGAGGCCATTTTTTTGTCACTCTTGACAGCATACATAGATTAAAAAAGCCATAGATAGTCAGAAGCATTGTTGAAATCATAGACAAGGGAGAGAGGACGCATAATCCGGCCAAATTGAGTGTGCCCAGTTCGGCACTACCAGTGGCGTATCGCGTGGGACTGGTAGATAATGAAAAATGCCTATAAAGCATTACTTTGGTTTATAAAGGGACCAAATTTTGACAAAGCAACAAAATTTTAGTTGTACCTATACAAATAATACAATGTCTTTTTTCCTTGAAGCTTATTTTTCTAACTATAAATATTTACCTACGTATTAGCACAAAATCACAAAACTAAACCTGCTGTCACACACGACGTCTGGCACCAAATTATGGCGTCGCATTGATATTTGGGCACACTCTCTGCTATGGTCCGTAGATACACGTTACTTACGCGTCCTTTCCACTCCCTTGTCTAAGGTTTAAACCGTCCGCAAAAAATCCCACAACACCAACTTTCAAACTTTAATTTTGGAGGGAAAACAAATTAAAACAGATAGTAATGTCTTTAATTTTAGTTAATAACCTATCCATTCGCGGTCAAATTATAAGATCGTCATTTTATAAAAGTATTGTATCTTTCTAGATGACTTTGCAGTGGCGGTCCTAGGATTTTAACATGGGGGGGGGGGGGGGCGACGATCAATGATTAGTTACACAAATTTAAGAGGGGAGCAAATTTAATTTTTTTAATGAAAACACTGAGTCATGGTTGACAACCTATTTATTAGGTACTCTTAACAAAATAAAAAGAGCAAAATAACAAAATTTTAACAAAAAAATTAAAACCGACGTCACAAATTTGCCCGTATGCACATTTCAACTAAAATTATAGAAATATTTTTCTCATTCTAAATTGAGTTTTCTTTGGATTTGGTGACAGTCAACAGTCAAGGCAAGGAATTTAAATCTATTTAGATAATATGAATACATAATATCCTACATACATCATACCTTACTGTCACCGACTCCAAAGATAACACAATTTAGAAAGAGAAAAATATTTATAAAATTTTAGTTGACATGTGCATACGGGCAAATTTATGAAGTTGGTGTTATTTTTTTTTTTAATTTTTAGTGGAGTGTGCTGTGCATACGGGCAAATTTTTAAAGTCGGTTTTAATTTTTTTGTTAAAATTTTTTTATTTCTTATTTTTTAGTGAATTACATATTAAGAATTATCGAAATCGGTTCAATATAAAATTCCATCCTCTATTTGTCCACCCTTAGGATTGAAATTTTTCTTTTCAAATTTAATTTCCCTTCAAATTTAAATGTGACCACCCCTAAGGTAACCCCTTTCTAATAAAATAAGAATCATCCAAATCGGTCCAACATGAAATTTCATCCCCTATTTATCTACCATTAGGGGTGGAATTTTTTTCTTTAAATTTAAATGGGACCACCCCTAAGGTAACACCTTTCTAATAAAAAGAAAATCATCGAAATTGGTCCAATATGAAATTTCGTCCCCTATTTTTCCACCCTTATGGGTGGAATTTTTTCTTCATATTCTAATGGGGCACCTCTAAGGTAGGTACTCCCTTTCTAATAAAAAAATAATCATCGAAATTGGTTCACCTATTTGTCCATCCTTAGGGGTGGAATTTTTTCTTCAAATTTAAATGGGACCATTCTGTAGGTATACCTACCCTTTCAAATAAAAAAAGAATTGTCCAAATCGGTTTATAAATGACGGAGTTCTGAGGTAACAAACATAAAAAAACATACAACCGAATTGATAACCTCCTCCTTTTTTGAAGTCGGTTAATAAAACTTAAAATTCACACTATTAACAAAGTATAAAAAATGAGTCATCATTTAAAAAAAAGGAGAAAAAGAAAAAAATCACAACTTATCACATGATGGAATATTGAATATTGCATTGCTGCTTTTATTATTATTTGATGCAATAAGATCTGGTTATACAAATAGGCTAATAGTCTTTTTTTATTAAATAATATCCGAAGGAGGGGGGGCAGGGGGGCCTGCCCCCCCCCCCTTGGAACCGCCACTGTGACTTTGCATTTTGTAATATGGTTGGAAACAGGAAAATTTTAAATTTCATTAGGTACCTAATAACTTAATTATTTTATAAAATGCCGAGATTGTTGAGCTAATTGTAAAACGGATAAACGAAGCTTGGAGCATCACGAAGAATGAAAATGAAAGCATCCATTCCCATCCCAGACAGCAGTGTTCATTCTATAAGATAATTATTATTAGGCACTTCGTTATAATTAAACTACAAATTAGGCTGGCCAATTATAAACTGCATCTATTATAGCATGTGGTCATCCTATCCTATCCATCGTCCATTGTCCAAAAATAGCTCCTACGAGTATATGTGCACTGATTTGGATCTCTTCGCCCAGAACGAGTTAATTTGCATGGAATTTACAGGAGGTCAATCTCAAGAACGGGCCATAGTCTCGAATTATTGTTCTCGACCGCTGATGGTGGCTACTTACTAACTTTTTGTGTAAACCCTCATGAATAATGAATAAACAAACGAGTCAATCATGGACCGCGCGCACATCGAGCTGACGTTTATTTTTGTTGTCCTACCTTTGTGTTCGAGTGCTGCGACAATGTTTTCAAGTTGATACGTATTTATTTTTGTAAGCCTAGACTTTAGCCGGATTTTTTTCGTAGTTTAGTGCTGGTTTTACGTTGTGCGATTTGTTCGTGACTCTAAAATAAATTTAATAATTAAGTATAACCATTGAGTAAAGGAATAAATTCCTTTACTCAATGGTATAACTCTAACCTGTTGGAGGTAATCAATTCTAATTTATAGCTAAGTTGTTATCGATAATGGAAGACAAAGAACTTTGAGTTTGGCCTAATTGTAACAAAACATAGAAACTATTTCGAAATCGAAATCATATATCTACTTAGTTTCGTATTAAGTTACAAAATATCTCAGTTACGCACTAACCGTGGATAACCACTGCATAAACCTCTCAATTACGTTCTTCTGTAGTTATCTAAGCTAAAAGTCCATATCCCCTGGCCATCCTCGATGCAACCGCTATTACAGGTAGGTAATGCAGAGTTAATTTTTAATTTGCAGGCATAAAGCACAATTACGGGTAATAAC
This sequence comes from Pseudeuparius sepicola, assembly GCA_963920635.1. Taxonomy (NCBI): domain Eukaryota; kingdom Metazoa; phylum Arthropoda; class Insecta; order Coleoptera; family Anthribidae; genus Pseudeuparius; species Pseudeuparius sepicola. The sequence goes on along the minus strand of OY987299.1, from coordinate 117,421,634 downwards.
TCTTATGTCCAATGGCTGCTGGCGTCCCGTCCATAATCAAGCTGTGCTCACTGGGAAATTTATTTCGTGCATTTTTGCACAAAAGCTTTGGTTATGGATGAAATTACGAGCCAATTACCGGTAATCAAAATTGATGTGAACTGAAACTGGTCGGATCAGCAGTATCAGTACTGAAATGTATTCTTATTTTTGGTGCATGCTTCAAATCTGAAATAAGTTAATGATGTTGTTTTAGAAATCCCGACGTGGTCAATTTTTTGTGACATGGTAATTTCTGTACCTAACCTATATATTTTAATGGTCAACCCTTTTCTCCCTTCGATACCGGTAATTAAATATATGTCTGTTATTCGGGACACCATTAAAAAACCAACGTGCAGCGATCTACCATCTACCATGCTTATTCCAAAGCCAAATTGCAGTCGTCAGTAATATAAATAGATTTATTCAGCCAAATTAGGCACATATGAACATAGTAGATAATACCTACGAGTTTTGCGCGTCAACACATAGTAGGTAGTAGAGTAGCGTTGATTTACTTCTTCCATCGACGGTAGTAGGTACCTACATAAATATTGCCAGACTATTATTGATGGCGGAAACCGCACTGACAGTCAGAAATAATTTTGTTGATATCTTTGATATTCATGAAAGTTCTTATTTATTGCCTGTAAATGTGTGAGGCAATAGTAGCATCAATTTCATCTGGCCCAAAAACATCCAACAGTAAATGTGACTAACTGGTGGTTTGAGGATAAACGGTGGAGTTTAACAATAATGATAATTCTCACCCTCAGAATACTCCAAACTGGAAATACCTCAAAAGCACCCGAATGCTTGTTCGGGGGAGGGGTGACAATTACTATTATTAATTCCATTTGCGGCTAATAAGGTCGACTTTTCACGATAGAGCAAGCACTCGCTTAAGTACTGCGGAAAACGCGAGAAAACACACGGATAAAAAGCCACCGTGAATCCACATTTTGAACAGCGTTCTTGGCCCTCTATAAAGATATGCGCATGCAATGCAGTGTGCCCCGACTCTGGATGCGATCCAAATAATAGTTTGCAATGCTCCCAACATCGCCATCAAACATACGAATTTGGATTAAACATAATAGCAGTTGCATTTAAGTAGGTTTTTCTAGCAAACAGCAAAGCGAAGAGGTAGGCGGTAGGCTTTTCCTTGTGTTGTGATCACCAAGTGACATTTTAACTTATCGGTGAAAATGATTTGGCTTCGTAGGCAGTAAAAGGTCCAATGGGGTAAAAGTATTTATTAGCGAATTTACTGAACATGGTCGTTAAGTGATGAATAATATTCAACGCGACATGGTGTTTATATACCGAAATATTACAGGGAGGTGGGAGTTTTATGTGGAGAACCCTGTATATCAGGGAGTTCCAGTTTAGAAGAATCAAGCTAAAATTAGCATTAGTAAAAAAATAAGATTTTCTTTATAAACCATTGGGCTTATAGGGCAAATTTCATACTGTTCAATTTAGGATGAGATTTAACATTTTTCTATTCCTGAAGATGACCTTATAAAGGTCAAAACGTCGATGAAGTAACAAACATTTCTAGCAATTTTCTTTGGCCTAACCCCGTCCATTATTTCCTTGATTTGGCAGATTCTTATACGAAAATTCAGGTATATACACACCTATTACAGGTAGGTGCTATAGGATCGCGAGTTAATACCATCGCGTTCGAACTGCCCGGTGCAGAACGTACAGTACAAACTTTCAGAATCCAGCTCATCGCGCATCACTCTCCTCAGTCTCAATAAAAATCTATACAGCTAAGAGTGGAAGCTTGTATTAGAGGATGATATTTTGAAGTGGAGTGCTGAAAATAAATTAGTAAGTGTTAAATTTTTAGTACGTTATGGTGAGTGCTGTCATTAAGAAGTGGTGTGTTGTGTCGTGAATGTATAATGAAAAGTGAAATAACAATTTTAATGGTTTAGTGAAGTGGTAAATGAGATTATTACTAAGTTATGGTATAGAGTGCTTCTGTATTCTGTATTAGGTGAGTCTTGATATTATTATTCTTTCAAGGAATTATCTGACGATATGGCAACGCTGTAGTAGGAAGCCATCGCTTCAATAATGAAGAGTTCTTGCGACCAGTGGTTCTCAAACTGTCTATAAAATTCGGGACAATTTTTGAATGACCATAACATTTTATTTTCTGCATATCAAAAAGAAACTTTCTTGGTGGCGTTTTTAGAACATATACTGCCAGTTAAAATTTGTGTACTAATCAAAGTTACTGCATTTTGTTATGACATGCGTCAAGTCTTACATCATAGCTGAACAAGTATCGTTATCGTTCGGCTATGCTTACATCTTATGAAAAAAAGGTTTACAGGAGTTATGTCTGTACCAACTCCAGAAAATATTTCAACGCAAAGAGCACAAATCGTCCACAAACCTTTTACCTAATGACGATTTTGAGTGTTTAGTGCCGATTTAAAAAACAATAAATTTGTTGGTCTATTCCTTGGCCCGTGTTGCCATGTTTTAATATCTAAAATGTGACAAACTTGGTCGAGTTGTTATATTTGGACCTTCTAAATGCTTGATCTGAAAGGGGGCTAAACAAAACATACCGAAAATACCTACCTCGGAAAATACACTAATCAGGAAGAGGAGGCGTAAGCCGTGTGCTAAGGTTTAAATTAGAATTGAAGTATTTTCTAAGGCAATAGAAAATGAGCTCCATAATCGGCCCAGACAAATAAATATTGGCCTGGCGGTCGTAATGGATGGGAGCCGGTGCGTTTGGTGACGGGTCGACCGACGGCGGTCGGCGGCCGCGTGCATGTGCGCTGCGCGCGCGTCTACAAAAGTAAACGAAGTCCGTGTGGGTTCATTCAAGTTCAAGGTGCCGCCGCCGTGGCCCGTAGCAGGATTGCCCGACGGCGGGCGGGCGGGCGCGCGACCGAAATACAAGCGTATCGCGTACCCCCTCCCGTTTGGGATGCATGCAGCGGCCCGCATTTTATCGTTGCACTCACCGGACTCCGGATATTTTATACACTTGTATACTTGATCGCCCTCCGTTTGTCTTGGGTCGGCTAAAACGAAAATAAGGAAGTTTCCCCTAATTGAATTTCGAAATAAAATGCTAGGTAGAATCGGCCACCTACACGAGAAAGTTGCTACCCGTACAATCTTATGGAAATATCTCATCCTGGACTCGCAGGTTTCTTATAGGTATGCCAATGGGCATATTACCGTATAACTTGTGTGTGTACAGTGGCGGACAATTGCTTTAGGACGACCTGAAGCGGTTTCTCGTCGATTCGTGGCGAGCTCCCGCCCACCTGGCAACACCGCACGTGGCCGGTGAGCCATCGATCGGCCCACCTGCTGTAAGACCATAAACTTTGCTGTTTCAATTTCAGCCTATTTAAACATTCAATAATAAATTTTATTATTGGTTTTTGATATTTTCGTATACACTGTTGTTTTGGATTGCCAGTATGGGGATCTCGGAAACTAACACAGCTTGACGGAAGGTTAAATGGGGAAAGATTTTTCGTTTACTCAATGCATTTTTTGTTCTAACTGAATTTTTCATATTCTTTTAAATGCCTCTAGCTCTAAATAAAAATTGAAATGTGTCCTTACTAAAAAATATGATTAAAACAATTTATTTTTACTTCTAAATATCTACAACTTTTGTATTTAGTTTTTCTGTAAAATGTGATAAAACCGATAGAGGAATTTGAAAGAATATCGAAGATTAAATTTTACATTTTCAAAAAATCAAAAAGTGCAATGTTTACGGAGCTAGCTCCTAATTAGAAGTCAACTTTAAGAATATTTAATTTATTGAGCTGACTTCCAAAACGATAGGTCACAAAAGGGCTACCAGAGACAAAAATCATGGAGATAACCCAAAAAAATAATTCATGAAATTAAACATTTATTATACATAATATTGTAGAAAAAAAGAGGGAGATACGATGTGTAGTATGTATAAAAAGATCGATAAACGCCCCCATGTTTTGCAACAATTTTTGCGACAAAATTAATAGTAAAAGAATGTTGAAGAATGAAACATGTGTTTTTTGCCATTCAAATTCGTCGCAATTTGCAAAAAATAATTTTAGCAATTTTTACATTGGCTGAGACATTCGCAAGCATGGGATTAATTTTCAGATAACTTAATTTATTTAAATGGTTTAATAATATGTTGAGGCATCACTCTCATACCTTTAATATTTTTACAGCACACAACATTATTAAATGCATTTAGATAAATTAAATCTCAAAATTAATCCCAGGCTCGCGCATGTCTACGCCCCTGGAAAAATTTCTAAAAATTTCTAATTTTTTACAAAAAGCCAGTAATTTGAAGGGCAAATTCCATTTGTCAACATAAATTTACCAATAATTTTGCGGAAAATATTTATCCAAAAAATTGCCGCGAGAAACGGTGACAGACACGAAAAAATGCCAAGAGGCACTTTTTGCTCCAAATTGAATTCTCTGTCTAAAAATAATTATTTTTTATTTTGTTCAGAGCTGTACTAATTTTTTTTATCTAATTAGTGGTACCGATTATCCGTATCTCCACCACTGGTTAATTTAGAAACTAGATATTACACATTGTTATGTTCGTCCATAAATATAATATAAATAAATAAAAACTTTTTTCCTCAAAAAAGAATAACTATACGACATATAATGTTTTATGAGCAAACCACATTAAAATTACTTTTTCTATAAACTGTGAAGGTTCCTTCGAAACAAACCGGAACACCCTGTATATATTGCACAATTATTTTGATCACACGATTACGCTATGTTATATCCCTAAAATAATTTACTTTTTCGGAATAAATTGAAAAACAAATGTTTTAATGAGTGAATACATTGCGGTCTGCGACGACCAGGAAGTTGAAGCATTCGATGGCGAATCCGAAAAAAAAATCTATAATTCAAATTATACTGCAAAGTTTACGATCTTATAGCAGGTGGGCCGATCGATGACGCACCGGCCACGTGCGGTGTTGCCAGGTGGGTGGGAGTTCGCCACGAATCGACGAGAAACCGCTTCAGGTCGTCCTAAAGCAATTGTCCGCCACTGTACTCGATGTAGAGAGTTAAAAAGGTAATAAATTAACTTGGATGGACATTACATTGAGATTTACAAAAGAAGAAAGTAAAATCAAAAAGCGAGTCAATAAGAGGCAATAAATTAACTTAGATCATGATTTTTTATCGCCACAGCAGAAAAATGTTTCCCTAAAAATTTAAAAACCACATACCAAATTTAAACAAAAAATATACTCGGAAATATACGAACTAAGTCTAAAAAATACAGACGCCTGCCAGTCAGTAAGTCCACATGAGTGTCCATAAGTGGCTGGTGTGCCACAACAGGAAACGCATAGAAAATGTACCATTTTAGATACGGACTTTATAGAGAAAGCTCCAATAATTTAAATTGTTTTTTTATCTATTAGTTAGCATTTTGTAAAAAAATAATTACTTTTGTGTTTATTAATATCTCTTCAAAAATTCTAGAGCACTCTTGACCGGTATAAAATTATTTTACAAGAATTCAGTATTTTGAGATGGCCCTGAGAAAACACACTGTATATTTTTGTATTGAATTTTTGCACAGCAACACTTTGAGTGGTCCTGTTGACCATCCAACTAGTTCGAAGTAATTCCATGGCATACCACTTGGTTCGCCAGGTGCCTTTACAAGTACTATTTTGCTCAACTTTGACACCCTCCAGAACGGAACTCCCTATATAGTTTTTGTTCAATTTGGTATGTGGGGGTTTTGGTCTGTCCTGATAAACGCTAAATAAAAAATGCCTAAGTAATATAGTTTTTTTGAAAAACGCACCTTTATAAAAAAATCTCAGTACTTAACTGTAGGCAAGAATTTCGCGGCAATGCCAAATCAATAGTGGAATGTGGGGCAATAGCATGACACTTTTTTAAATTTGACATATTGGTTTCATTTATTATTTTTTTCTAGGAATATTAAAATAACACTTTATGTTCAGGATGATAATGCAAAAGCCAAATTATTATGACCTTCTGACAAAAAAAAAATATTTTACCTGCTCTCTCCCCCGTAAGTTCACTTTACATACTCGCCAACAGGTCCGAAAGCGGAAGTGAAATGTTCGAGGTGCTCTGTTTTATAGGTACAAAAAGTATTGCCTAGCAACGATGAAACGATTATGCAGCAAGGACCTCAAAACCATTAATAACATAATATGTAGCAACTTGAAACTGGCGTCAAATTTAATATGTTTCATGTCGACTGTTTTATAAACTGGTTTTGATCAAAAAGAATACGAATTATGCAAAACAAAAAGTAAACCGTAGGTCACGGGTTCGAGTCCCACACAAAACCCTTTTTTTTATTATCGCTGCATTCTACTTATTTTAATTGTAAAATGGTGTATGGTGTCATAAGTCACAAGTTTACTTTTAGGAATCAGAAATCAAACACACATTAATGGCAGTAAGGTTTATTGACAATAATTTACAATTTACAGTGAGGCAGAAACAATTTTGTTAACGAACTTCAATATATGTTCAAACGCAATTCCAAATTTAAAGAAACACTTTTGCCTTTTGGTTCTACCATGAAGTGCAGGTTTAGGAAGAATAGTTTTTCTTCTTGATTTCGGCACCAAATTATGCAAAACAGTGATCAGAAATTGTCGCGTAGGGTAATAGCGTATTCATGGGGTAATAGCAATAGCGTATTCAATTCTCCAGCCTACTTACATTTTCAGGGGTGCTAATACGAAAAACCAGACACACTGTATATAGTTTTTATTGTTTTTTTGCCCTTTTTTTTGGCTCGCATACCTAATTAGTAAAATGTCATCAACAGCCGTAATATACTAGGTGTATCTCTAAACTCTACTTGTAAAAGGCAACCAAATTATAAAAAAATATTTGGCGATGGGCATTGCACACTTAACCACATATCTAATAAAAGTCGCAAAAATTCAACAAATAATATTTCTAATAGTTTTCAAGATGCTTCCATAAAATTGTGGTATATATAGGGATGATCAGGAGCCTGTGTCCGTCGTCCTCCATGGTAATCTCTATAAAACTTTGGAGGATCAATTATACCAATATATATGTTAAATTGTGTTAATAAAAAAAGTTATTGACCAGATGACTTGGACATTATATTCAACCTTTTTTGCTGTATTTGGGCTTAGGTTAAATTCTGCAGAAGTGATTACGCAAATTTCGCACATACAGGATGTTACAAAAAGGTAAGTTAATCTATTCACCACAGATTCTTTTGACTAACGTTTCTTAAGCCATTTTTTAATTAAAAATATAGAGGAAAACGAATTTTATTAATTAATCATCCTGTGTTTCCATCCTAATATTTATATACAAATACCTTTTGTGTGTACCTAATGTTAGTCAAAATTTAAAAAACAAACGGAATAAAAGGTATGAGTTATCCGAAATCTTGTAATTCGCCTAAATTAATATCAATTTCAATTTCAGCAATTCACAGTTCTTAAATTCATAGCTGTAGTAAGAAGCTCGGGGAAAATGTTTCGAAAATCTCCCATTTCCAAATAGTTTTATTTCTCAAGTAAGATTGGGCTATAGAGGTCGAGTAGTTAGATATGACTTGATATCATGCTAGACCTCGTAGGCATATAATATTATTACTCGTATATTATTGTTATTATTATTTTAGGTTAGGCAAATTAAGAGATTGTGTTTATCGAAAACTGCCAAACTCGATTTTTTTAAAGGTGCAAAATCTAAAATTAACAAAAAAATCCAAATAAAATGTAATATCTCTTAAACGAATTATAGGTACACGAAAATTATCGCTGAATCTAATGATTATTTATCATATGAGTGAGTAAAGTGTACATCACCCCCCTTCTTTCCGATTGTTCTTAGAATATTTTGACTAAAATTACACAAATTTGTGTTTCCATAAGAAAAATCCATATGGCAAATTGGCAGTGATGTAATGTATCGAGATACATGTATCTAGATACTGTATCTAGATACTGTATCTAGATACTTTTTATGTACCTAGATACATATATAGATACTAACAAAAATCAGGATCTGCTTTAGTATCTAGATCCTTTTGAAAGTATCAGGATACTTAGATACTTAAGTCTATCCAAGTTACAGAGGCAGTGGATCAAAACATTGGCCACCACATGACCTATTTTCTTATTGGTCTGGCCGTCATAAAATGTCAAGTGTTTAGGCGGCGAGCAGAATTCAGGGCCGGCTCTTCCCTCAGTCGAGTTTCCTGCATATTTTAGATCGGATCGCGAGCAGTATATTCTGTAAATTTATTTTGCTACTTAATTTAAGAAAATTTATAAAGATCCACGAAAGGTAGAAACACAAATTTTAGAACTTCTAAAAGAATTAGTTTATATCTACTGCCGCTGTAACTTGGATATACTTTAGATACATTTTTTAGCCAAGATGCCAAGGCGTATCACATGCCTACATTTAATTTAAAAAAATAAACAATACAAATAATAAAATGGGATGTGATTTAGTGATTTTTTTAAAATACCGTACATAAAGTAACTACTCAGTGCTCACTTTGGAGTGACGTACACGGTAAACTACTAATCCACAACTTGTTTTGATTAGTGACAATCTAAACTTCACATTCGTCTAAACAGTTCTACTTTACCCACACACACACTTGTTTCATAAATATCTAAGTAGGTAAATATACTGATTGCCTTATGAGGTCTGAAATGTTCTTAATTAACTGATAGTATCTGAAAGTATCTGGAAGTATCTAGATACTTTTTTAACGTATCTGTATCTGTACCCAGATACTTTGGAAAAAATGTATCGATATCTGTATCTAGATACATCTGCCAGACAGTATCTGTATCTGTATCTAGATACCGAAAAAAATGTATCTGTTACATCACTGCAAATTGCAACCCAATATCTTAAAGATTACAGGAATTGAGACAAAATATTTCTTTTTAAATTGAACTTTAACACGATGTATTTTGAAGTAAAACTTTTAAATGTCCTAAGAAAAACCACATTATTTTAGTCGAAATAATCGTATTGACCTAGTTTTTTTTCTAACACCCTGTATATGCATATGGGAGAGACGAGAAATAAAGAAGGTTTGCAGAACAGAACAAATCAATTTAGGACTTTCAAATTTAAAAACAAACGATGCGTTAATGACCTCGAAAAACACAGGATGCGGGAACTTCCTCTGCAATCATAGAATGCAATGCCCGCAGAACAACCGATAAACAGCAGCTGCAAAAATCCCATTTAATTGATATATTGAAACTGGTTGTACCTCGTACCTCATAAGTCAAGTGTTTGTGAAGCTGCAAAAACAAAAGTAAAAATGGACCGGTCAAGACCCGGCGCGTACCACTCGAGATGCGCGCATGGCGGAATTGCAAAATATAAATCTAGAGCCTTGGCCACGGTTTCTTATTAGTCAAATCTTAATTGTATTATTTAATGAGCGCAATTTATAAACACATTATTTAACAACTAGATTGTCGACCGAAATATCGCGGACGCAACTGCGCGCTGGGACACGATTACCACATTGCACCGACACCGACCAATCAAATGATTTGAAAATTACAAAATTGCCATATTGCAATGGAAACATTACGTCACAGAATGTCTTTTGATGGAGGACCACTCGAAATACCTCCGCAAATATGAATTTTTCTTTATTTGAAAGAAAAATTGCCTTTTTGATGGTCTAGCTTTGTGTAAAAACATATTTTTACCGAAAAACTTTCGTGATGAAAACAAAAACTGATTGCTTTATGATTACTTTATCAGAATTTGGAAAAATGCCACGGTTTAGTGGGTTACTCTCTTAGCACAAAAATATTCTGGGCCGTGGAAAATACAGCAATGAGCAAGCACATTCTGTCAGTCAAACAATTTGGCATTTCTAACATTATTGTTGTCAAACATCGTAATCATTATCTCTGTTATTGCATAATAGCATTGACTGACGTATTTTTAAAGACTTCTCACGACTATAGCTTCATGTTCTGGAAAACAGATGGCGCGGATGGCTAACAATATATTTTGCATTGTATATATATATATATATATATGTATAAAAAAAGTGCCAGACGTGACAGCCGCCAGAAGTCTTTAATAATTTATTTAAAGAAAAGAAAAAGAAAATTTATTCAAGAAACATTTTGCGTTGTTTATAAAAATAACATGGTGTTTTCAAATTTCAATGATTTGCAATGTAGTTTGTAATTTGAAAAAAATACATGTAGGTAAGTATGTACAGGGTGGTCAGAAAAGAATGCAAAGTGCTGTATCTCGGAAACCATTTGTCGTAGAGACTTGCGGTAAAAAATTTTTAGAATAAAGTGGCCAAGAGAAAAACCTGGAAATTATTTTCAGATTTCCAAGATAGTCACCAGGGGGCGTAACCGCCATCTTAAACTTTTAAAGTGATTTTTCACTGAAATCCACCTAGTAATATTACCAAAATAATATATGCTTTTTAAAGGTAAGCTTTTTTCGAGTAATTTTTGTTTAACACTTTTTGACATATCTATTAAAATAAAGTGGTGGGGAGTGATTCAATGTTTTTTTAAATAAACAGCTGTAACTCCTAAATGACTGAACGGATTTTAACAAACTTAGTCTCGTTGGAAAAAGTATTTATTGGTCCATCAAACCCATTTTACCCGTGATATGTCTAAGTCTCAGTGATGCCTCTATAGCGCGTTTTTTGATATAATAACAGAAAATTTCAAAATTCTCGAAAAATTAAATGCAGTAATATTACTTTTTTTTCATAAAAATGTAGTGAAATGATACCTAAATAGGCTAGTGAAAACCGTATCTCGATATCCTATTCCTAGCTGAAAATATCAAAGAAAGAAAATTTAGTTTTATCATAAAATTTTAAAAAGACGCTGTTACACCGGTATTTATTCTTATTTGTCTTTTTAAGATTTAATGATAAACTTTCATAATTTTATCATTTTTAATTATAAAAGTATACTTAGTTCAATAAATTAAAAAAAAAACGTGTAGGGGCATAATAATCAATGCATTTAATATGCAAGTGCAAGGTAGGCAAAATACGAAGGGTAGGCCATGGAGGACAAACAAATGCCTAATATGGCGGTTACGCCCCCTGGTGACTATCTTGGAAATCTGAAAATAATTTCCAGGTTTTTCTCTTGGCCACTTTATTCTAAAAATTGTTTACCGCAAGTCTCTACGACGAATAGTTTCCGAGATACAGCACTTTGCATTCTTATCTGACCACCCTGTACAGAGTCTTCGAAAACTGCGACCCCCCTATTTCTCTAATTTTTGCAGGTAGCGAAAAAATTATATATAAATGTTGTAAGGTAACTATATCAGGCTTTTGAAAGGTAGTAAACACCCTGTCTATTTGTAAATACTTTGACAGAGCTTTCAACAAAAAAAATTTTGCCCCACTTGTACTATACACCCTGTATAATCCACAAGATTACGTTTCTAAAGCTCGATAGTTACCTTCATAACTTTTATATAAAACTGTTTTCTCTATCTGCAAAAATTAGAGAAATAATGGGGATTTTTCGCGTAAACACTCTGTACCCGGTGTCCAGCGAAAAATCAAAGGTCCATCAAATCCTAGGCTACAATTTTTTTCGCTGAACACCAAAAAATATTAACTTTTGTCGATATGTCGAAAAATCGATATCCTATGACACCAAAAATCCAAATTTTGGAGTTATTTTCATGGGGAAATGTGAAACGAACAAAAAATAATAATATTAATAATAGTTTATTTACAATTTTAGTACTGCTTTTGTGTGTGACAGTCATACTTGCACAAAAACACAAAAACACACTAGCAGTTTCAAAGTAAACAGTGTCCATCTCCTTGCAGACCATTTTCAGTAATAAATCACAACAAAATATAAAATTAAAATTTTACAGTTGATTGTATCGTTACCTATTTATTATCCATTTTTTAACATACATTTAAAGTTTAAAGCTTTTTATTGAATCAAGTGACTTTATTTTATTAACAATAGCCTCTCTGTCCCACAGCTTTTTGACATCTCGGTATAAGAAAATAGTATTTTATACACCTAGGTTGAGAAGTGAGCCATTATTTACTGAGCATTTTTATATCCTGAGGCGCGTAGCGCCGAAAAATATAATATGCGAGCTAAATAATGGCCTTCTCAACCGAAGTGTATATAGAATTTTTTTACTACTAACATTGAAATATTGCCATCTTTTAGTCATTTCTCGCTTTTTTCAAATACTTCAAAATATCAAGTAGCCTGGGAGTTCAGTTCTCAAGCTGATAAAATGACACTAAACCTAGGTATTTTTTTATTATCATTATTTACCTAGGTAGAGAAATATTACTTCTCATTAGAGGAATGAATGAGTTTTGAGATTTGAGTTTTGTTACAATGTGATTTACTTGTAGGTACCACCTCACATGTATTTTTATTATTATACCAAGGTATATTTAATCTGCTCCGTTTCTGGTATGACGGTTTCTTGATCAACATTTAATGGGCCCATTTGCCGAAGATTAGAAACGTAAGAGGTAAACGGCGAATATTTAGTTTTTGAGCAGTTTAATTTCAGTTTATTGTATTGAAACCACTTTTTTATTTGAAGGAAATCCCTTTCAGCTTTATCTTTTAGGGTACTCCAGGATTGATCTCGATATAAAATGACCGTGTCATCAGCAAAACTCAGAATCTTTCCGGAGGTGTTCATTTGAAGAAGGCCATTCAGATACAAGGCAAAGAGCAATGGTCCCAAGACCGTTCCCTGAGGGACCCCAAGAGAAACAACCCTGGAACCACTCACACAACCGTTGGCACTTACAATAATCTGCTCCCTATTTGAAAGATACGATTTTATTAATTGATATGCATTTCCTCTAATTCCATACCGAAGTGGCTTATCCTCGGGCTTATCCATCAAGTTTTTGTGGCACACTGTATCGAATGCTTTAGAGAGGTCCACAAAGTCGCCATATTATATGTGGCCTAGTATCACATAAGATTTGGTGAACCTTTGATTTTGCGCGTTTTTTGCTGAACATCATTCGGAGGTCACGGCCCGCTTATTGAGCAACTTTTGGAAAATGTATTTGAAATTTATCATATTTTGTATTTCATGTTTCCTTAGTGCTTTATATGAAAATCAGTAAAAAATCCAGGCCATATTCATTCGCCTTACCTAATTCTAGGTTTAATTATTGATCTATAACAATAATAATTATTAGAGACACTCATATCGAAGTTGGTGCAAGGTGCAAAGATGAAGGCTGAACTTGTACCTATTGTTATAAGATAAGAATTTATAAATCCGCATCATGGCAAATTACAAAAAAAAAAATATTGTTGATAAAATATCTATACCTTTCAGTGACTGTTTCACGGGAACCTTATAATTATTTAAGATAAGAAAATGCACTAAAGCTAGAGATCGGACATCTGTCGTGTCTTATCAGTTCCCGAAAGTCATACAGTTATTAATACTTTAGCGTCTTTAGCCATAAAAATAAAGCGGATACTTTATTCGGGACACTTTGAACTTTTAAAACGTTGGAATATGTTTCATTCAAACACAAATTTCCCAGGAAAAATAGCTACTTGTAAAACTAGGGAGGAAAGTCATCATTTTCTTCCGAGGATACTTTGATGATACCAATACCCGACGTGGAGAGGAAGAAATCTAAGGTAGAAAACGGCACTTTTTTATATGTATAAGTAATGTAATATACAGTCTGTCAACGGAAATCCTGCTTGTCAAAAAATGAGTTTATCGTAATATATAAAATGTGAATTCAGATGTGCAGGGTGTCAATAAATTAAGAAAACAAGAGAATGTTTCAAAAGAGAAATATCATTATTTATTATTTTAGATTCATAAAACAATTTTTTATGAATATAAACTAAAGCCTGAATACACACATTTTTAAATCAATATTCTAATTTATTCTACAGATTCTACATGACCACTCTTTGGTAAACATTTATAAAAACAGCGTCCAGAGATAATAGCAAAGTCTAGAGAATACTATAGAGAATACTATAAGTCGGCGCACTCGGCCTTGTGTAAACAAACGTTTCCCCCCTGCCGTCTCCCGCTCCCTCGGCCCGCCGTCATCTGAGTACGGAGATCGATATCTGATTTGATAAGAAAATAAGCTTATAGACCGGGAGATAGTGACAGACTTTTGGACGTGATTTTACTCAGTATGCCTTGCAAAGGGCATTATGTGGCACATATTCTGACAATAATAAGGTATGAATCAGAGAGTCATCCTGGGTTCTTCATGTGAAAAACTGAGTTTTCAATTATTCGAAAAATATGCGCATTGATATGATTTTATACAGGCTGCCATGTGTTTTATAATGAAGTTCAAATAGAAAATTCCTCGGAAAATCATAGGCAAACCGTTAGGGTGGGTCCAAAGGGCTATTATTGCCACGTGATCTTGTATTTTAATAATTAATTTTTCCACGTTTCTAAACAGGCTGCCAATGAGAAGTATGCAAGTTCTTGTTATGAAACTGCTGAAGAAAAGATGGCATACCGTTTGCGCATATCCAAGTACACTTAACATCGAATAAATCGTTTAAATTATTAAATAACATTCAATTTAAACAGTACTTGGACAAGCGTAAAAGGTATGCCATCCTTTTTTCAGCATTTTCATAACAAGCACTTGCATACTTCTCCTTGGCAGCCTGTTCAGAAACGTGGAAAAACTAATTATTAAAATACAAGTTCACGTGACAATAATAGCCGCAAGGCATACTGAGTAAAATCACGTCCAAAAATCTGTCACTATCTCCCGGTCTATATGTAGCTGAGAGCGGTTCGAGGCTGATTTACGACCAGTCGCAAAAAATTGTTGTTTTCTCCGAGAGAACAAAGAAGGGAGCTGACTTATAGTATTCTCTAGACTTTGATAATAGTATTCTCTAGACTTTGATAAAAATACAGTCAAAACCAATAAATTTAAAAATTTGTTACCACTATTTCAGCAGGCGAATGCCAATACGGCGGTCTCGGTCAACAGCATAGATATTCTATTTCTCGCCACGTATTCTGATTGAAAGTATATACCTATATTTTCAACGAAAATTATATTAAATGATTCTTTTCTGTGAATAATTTTGCAAAGACTACATGAGATTGTGGATAAAATATACCTACACGTCTCGGTAGAACTTTCATTGCAGCCTCGGGATATACTTAGCCGATTTCGGTTCTAGAGGTTTCTGATGTGTGAAATACTATTCTATATCTCCTGTGGTTTTGAATATCACAGACCTATCTAGCTTCAAGCTATACCGGGTGGCTACGGCATGTAGGTAGCTCACCCCCAATTTTTCTTTTATCTTTTAAGGTAACGAATTTAAATTTGAGTAGGTATTTCATGGGAATATTTTTTTTACATCTAGTAACATTTTTTCTTCTACTTCCAGTTTTATCGGAAATAACATCAACTTTGGATTTTTTATGGAACGCCTTGTGTTGACAACTCTGCAAATTTAAATACCCACTTCCTTGAAACTTTATGGTTAAAAAATAGTACTGGGGCCGCATTTGTGGGTTGATTTTAGAAATTAAAGACAACAAAATACTCTTTGATGAACACATTAGGAGCCACAAGTGGTCCTGTTCAAAAAAGTGGGTATTTTGCAAAAAATTAAACTCTACATGTAAAAATGTCAAAAAATTTTGTTTGCTAAAATTTCAATTTTCCTGTGGTTAGGGAAGGCAAATTAGGCATATTTTTAGCAAAATCGTGGTGTTCTAGATGCGAACATAAAATTTTAAATAAAAATTGACAGAGCTGCAAAGTTTGACAGAAATGTGGTGGGACAAACAGAATTTTATGCTGAATCCGAATATGTAAAAATATACAGTGCGTTCTATTTAAAAATCCAAAGTTGATGTTATTTCCGGTAAAACCGGAAGTACAAAAATGTTACTACTTATATGTCAAAAAACCCTTTTACATGAAATACTTGTACCCCAAATATCAAATTAATATCTTAAAAAATAAAAGAAAAAATGGGGGTGAGCCACATCCCGTGGCCACCCGGTCTGTGATAAATATAATTTTTATTTTTGGAAATTCTGGTTTTCATTTATTCGAAAATTTGTAACATTTTACTTGTACGAGTAGGTAGGTACATAAATTAAGCCATTTTAAACTTTTTGATTAATTAATTATTCCATATTAACAAGTACGTATACCTCGACGTATACATTGTCGAAAGGAAGTAAAAAAAAGTAAAAAAGTTTTAATTTGATACAAAAAAATATTGTATAACTGTATAAATGGTTTAACAAAACATGAACGTTAAAAGTGTAAGTGTATAATTATTTGGTGTTGGTACTCTTTTTAAGTATTTTTCTTATAAAAACCGCTTCTTTTTGTTTACTCGATTTAGTTAATAGCGATGGCGAGACTGCGAAGTTAAAATCCTTTCTAATTATTTGTTGTTTATTGATTGACTGTATAGATTTCATTATATTTCGTAATTCATTGAGTTTTCTTTGTTTATTAACTATTGAACAACGCGTTACTATGCACAAATAAAATTGTGGAGATTACGATAAGGCGAATACATATTTCGTAAGTAAAATACAAAACAAACAGCGAAACAGCGTATTACAGAAATACCTGATCATTCATGACATTACTAGTTTTGATATAAATATTGTTTTTAG
This sequence comes from Pseudeuparius sepicola, assembly GCA_963920635.1. Classification (NCBI taxonomy): domain Eukaryota; kingdom Metazoa; phylum Arthropoda; class Insecta; order Coleoptera; family Anthribidae; genus Pseudeuparius; species Pseudeuparius sepicola. The sequence goes on along the minus strand of OY987299.1, from coordinate 117,404,867 downwards.
TCTACATCATATAATATAGAGAATTAAATTATGATGTTACTAACTATTGTTTATTATATATTATATATTATAATAATATGTTGGATTATTAAAATTCATTTGAATGAAATATTTATGTGCTGTTAGACAAAGCTACACATATACGTAGACTGTCAGAACCATTGTCGAAATTTCCGCGAGGCACACAAAATATTTGGCATAAAATATTGTAGTGTAAGTGTAGATCGTGTAGATATAAAAACTAAAAACTAAATTAACATACCTATACCACATATTAGTATTCTAAAGAAATGCAAGACATCTGTTTTCGTTCCAAAATTAAAGTTTGAAAGTTGGTATGTCGGGTTTTTTTGCGGACGGTTTCAACAATGCTTCGAACTAGCTATGTCTTCTTGATCTATGTTTAAAAAAAATAGAAGTTTAAAATCTGGTATAACGGTATAAAATTGAAAGGTAAACATCTTTTATCTACCGAATTTTTCGACATTTTGAGAAATAATGCCATTTTCAGCGTTTTTAAAATGGTTTAACTTGATATTTTAAGCAAAAACAATTGGCATACCCTCGGGCATACTCGGGCATACCTAATCAAAATAAATATTATCAATACAATAGTTATTTATGTACCAAGGCACTGAAGTTCAACTTTTTATGACTCATGTGGTTTATTTGCCTCGGCCAGAGGCCTCGGCAACTAAATTCCACATGAGTCATAAAAAGAACTTCAATGCCGAGGTACATATTATATATTTTTTTTAAATCGGGAAAAAATGTTTTATTAGGAGAAAAAATAATCATAAGGGATCACCCGTCCAAGAATTGACTACGCGCGGCGTTGCTTGACTTTGACGATCGCTCTACCTAGGTCAAGTACCTATGACGAGACACGGCACTTTCTGACATAAAATCCAACCTGCTGCCTATTATTGTGCTACCTTCATGTAAAATAGAATAATATTCAAACCTACTAAAATATTTATAATGATTATTGCGCTGCTATAGGCTATAGGTAACAATTTCGCAATGTGTACGAAAAGTTAATGGGATTTATTGGCCGGGTTTTCAATATTTGGTCACTTTTGACTATTGAAAAAATCGTACAATAATGGGCTACTTCAGTGCCGATTTCTGAGCTTTTAATGACGATTTTGAGACACTTCACTGCCGATTTCAAGAAAGATATATTTTTTTAAATTTGATAAGTCATCTCTGAAGTGCATCGTATTTCTCTTAAAATCCCCAACTCCATTATTCTTTATTTGTTTTTAACCGTATACAGGGTGAAGTTTTATTTTGGGACACTTCAATAGGTTATCGAAAACCAAAAAATAACCGCACTTTCTTGTATAAACTATATCTTTTTAAGGCCTTATAAAAAAGTTACAGGGCGTTAAAGTTGAAAAAAATATGCGGACTTGAATATTTAAGTATCAAACTAGTTGAGATATTTAAGTTATATTTGGTGCACGTTATAACGGCATGGGTTAGCATAACACCTGTTAATATCAAACACCTTGAACAACCAGTGGCGGGGAAGTGGGTAATTAGTACAATTATTGTTTTTAGAAAAAATTAATAACTTTGTATAGCAATAAAAATAAAGTGTATTCAATTTCTCATGTAAATTTTAATTGTAAACATAAACGTTTTCTTAGCATTTTTCATGTGTCATGGTTTCATAGCAAATTTTATTTTTTGGTACTATTTCGGGGTATTTATGAAAAATTAACTTAAAAATTCGCTCCATAAGTAAGACTCAAAGTAGAACAAATGTGTTTCATACTTTAAATACAGTAACTTTCCCCAATAAACTTCCCCATTTAAGGTTTTTCTTTTCAAGATACAGAGCGTAGATAACCATAATTTTAACTTCCTTATATGTTTTAGACCCTGTGTAAACACATTATTTTTACTTTAAGGCTTACTTATGGAGCAATTTTTTTTTAGATAATTTTTCAGAAATACCCCGAAATAATACAAAAAATCAAATTTGCCACGAAACCGTGACCCATAAAAAATGTCAAGGGGACGTTTTTGTTTACAATTAAAATTTACATAAGAAATCTAATACATTATTTTATTACTATATACAAGGTGATTCATTTCTTCTAAAAACAATTATTTTACTATAATTACCCACTTCTCCGCCACTGGTTGTTAAAGGTGTTTGATATTATCAGGTTTTATGCTAACCCATGCGTGTCCCAAATATGACTTAAATATCTCAACTAGTTTGGTAAATATTCAATGAAGTCCACATATTTTTTACAACTTTAACACCCTGTAACTTTTTTATAAGGCCTTAAAAAGATATAGTTTATAGAAGAAAGTGCGGTTATTTTTTGGTTTTCTATCACCTGTTGAAGTGTCCAAGAATAAAACTGAACGACCCTGTATATTATGATGCTGTTATGATATATCCGAGGATATATCTATGCGCTGAATCGTTCCGATTGATTTCTTTTATTGTCGGCATTTTTTTATTTTGAATTTTATGTATAAAAAAGACAAAACTAAATAACCAATGGCAATTCAAAATTACTCGTTCATTTGTCGCTTAATTCGATGATTAGTATCAGAGTTGTGTGAAGAAAAAAGTGCCTTCGAGTCAGGCGCGGTCATATCCATTTGCGAAGGGGGGGGGGGGCATATCTGGGTATTAGGCCGTCAGACAATGGCAGATTTTCCTTACTGATTTTCTCATTTATGCCTTGGAGAGGGTTGAGAGGTAAATCGATGCTGAGTCGGAAAATAGTAATTTTAAGTTTGGCCTCAGGGGAAAACATATGGAAAATTCCATTTTTCAAAATGGGAAAAAGGTACTAATTCTCACTTATGCCATGTTCACCGTATGATTTCTTATACTATTCCGACCTCGAAAACCCAAAGGCATAAGTGTAGCGTGTGGAAAAATGATTGAATTAAGGGTTTGTCAAATCACACAAAAACCCTTTTTTCCACACGCTATACTTATGCCTTTGGGTTTTCGAAGTTGGAATAGTATAAGAAATCATACGGTGAACATGGCATAAGTAAGAATTAGTACCTTTTTTTTTCTGTTTTAAAAAATAGAATTTTCCATGTTTTCCTCGGGGGTCAAACTTAAAATTACTATTTTCCGACTCAGACTCGATTTACCTTTCAACCCTCTCCAAGGCATAAATGACAAAATCAGTAAGGAAAATCTGTCACTGTCTGACGGTCTATATGTACTCCTTTAGGTCTATACGTACTCCTTTAGGTACCTACCCTAACAATAGAACTAATCACAAAAAAATATAATCCTACAAAAAATAACAAAAATAAAAAAATTAAAATAAAAATTATGTAAACAATTTTTTTTTGCATGTGCGTAGGTTATATACAGTGTATCCACCGATTGAGTTCATATAAGATGTAGGTAAATAACAACAAATTTTCGAGTTGAAATTTGAACTTCTGGAGATCAGCCCTGCTTGGTTTGAAACTAATTTGTGACATAATTTTACTTTCAAAAAATCACGTACTTGCCTTGGAAATTATGAAGAAACTAATTTTCCATCTTAGTAAAGTGCCCGTTTTGTATGTTTGACGGCAAAATGTTATTAAGGAAACTGGTTTAGAATGAAAAAATGAGTAGGTTTGCGAAATTTCGAAAGTCTAGGCCTACTTTGATTTTTTGGCATTTTTCCTACTTTTTTAGAAAAGTGCATTTTGTGTAGTTTTCGCATCAAAATGTTATTAAGAAAACTTGTTGATAATGAAAAACTGGATAGGTGTGAAAAATAGTAGACCCAGGTTGTTGGAATTTTTCCCACATATCCAGTTTTCCCTTGTGAACAAGTTTTCTTACTAACATTTTGATGTGAAAACTACACAAAATGCACTTTTCTAAAAAAGTGGGAAAAATCCTAAAAATTTCGCAAACCTACCCAGTTTTTCACTCTGAACAAGTTTCCCTAATAACATTTGACCGTAAAATCTACAAAAAGGACACTTTACTGATGTGGAAGATTAGTTTCTTCATAATTTCCAAGGAGATTTTTCTAAAGTAAAATTATGTCACAAATTAGTTCCAAACCCCAGAAGCTCAAATTTCAAGTAGAACTTTTTTTGTTATTTACACCTTACGTTCCGTGGACACTCTAGGTTACGTAATATTAGTAATAATATTTGTATTTATTTTTTATTTATTATATTGTTTTTCATTTTGTTAGGGGGGCCCCTATGCCCCCCCCCCTAAGACCGCGCCTGCTTTGAGTCGAAACCTGCTTTTGTCGGCACCCACAAACGACGATAAAAAACACCTAAAATAACAAAATAAGTACGCTGTGCGATGTGCCACTTATTTCTTCAGAAAGTACCATCATCATCGTGACATTTCTTACCCCGTGGTGCTTGGCGGCCGTCCCCAGCAGGCAGCAGCGCGCGACAACCAGCACCGTCAACGCGGAGAGCGCGACGCGGGTGCGCATAGTTCCCGCGTGCGAGTGACGTCTAGGTCATGGCGCGTGGCCCGCGCACTGCCGCCGCCGTCTGCGACGTCACCTGCGCGACCGTCGGACAACGACTGCGGCGGCGGCGGCGGGCGGCGGCGGCTCCGCCCGCTCGAGGGTCTCGCACCGCGCATTCATTATTATTACGTTGATGAGCTACTATATTGTTTTGACCACAAAATAGGTAAGTATATAGGTTGTTTTGACGGGGAATAAAAGAGAGACAATATCGATATTGATATTTAGTAGTCAGATTGTGATGAATCTGAGTTTCTTCGGGATGGATCCTGCCTGCGTCAGCGAAACTTCTCGTTCCAAGCTTTCGTCCTCGATTGCAAGGGACATCCTCAGGGCGCAACGATCACACTGAGAATGATTGTTCTATTACCTGCAAGGGCGCCCATAGAAAATATTTTAGGGGGGGGGGGACAAAATTATCTCATCTAACCTTGTTCTTTTTAGAACTACCTAGCTCTGAATCGATAATTAGTTTATGTGCTTGTGGCCCAGTTAAATTTTGTATAAAATATTTTAGGGGTTTGTTTTATACAGGGTGTCCCGAAATTAGCCTGCCATAATTTACCAGCGACTTCTACGACCTAAAAAATGAAAAAGTTCATATAAACATGGCCTCAAAAATACCCCCTAATAGGGCTATAGCCCCCGAAAGGGGCAGTTTCACAAACGGGTTTCTATAAATATTTCCAGAACGAACACCAACCGAGGTAGCGATAGTTAGACATTCTTAATCATAGCCGTCCCAAATGGGGGGGTTTAGGAGTTAAAATTACCCCCATTTTTTGTATACTTTTTTCCAGATTTCTTGCAAAATTATGAAAGTTGAAGGTATTCTACGAACAAAAGGTGCTCTTGTTGAACTTCGATAGCATGCATCGTTTTCGAGTAAAAAGAATTTTTTTTGCAGAGTGCCATGAATGCCTATTAGAAATTAGCCTGCCATAATCTACCACCACGTTTTTTTGATACAAAAAAATTAAAAAAGTGCCTATAAACATGGCCTCAAGAAAGTCCCCTAAGAGGGCTATAATAGCCCCCGAAATGGACACTTTGGCAAACGGTTTTTTCTAAATATTTCCAGAACGAACAAAGGTAAAATTATGAAATTTGGTGTGATATATCTGTGAGATTTGACGTTTACCGAGGTAGAGAGAGTTTGACATTCTTCATCATAGGCGTCCCAAATAAGGGGGGTCAAGGGGTTAAAAATATCCCAAAATTTTTTCTGCGCTTTTTTCATGGTTTATTCTCCCAGGTATGTCACATACCAAATTTCAGAATTTTATCTTTGCTCGTTCTGGAAATATTTAGAAAAATCGTTTGCCAAAGTGTCCATTTCGGGAGCTATAGCCCTCTTAGGGGGCACTTTTGAGGCCATGTTTATAGGAACTTTTTCATTTTTTGGGGTCGCAGAACACGCTGGTAAAATATGGCAGGCTAATTTCTAATACGCATTTTCATGGCCCTCTGCAAAAAAATTTCAATACGATTTTACTCGAAAACTGTGCACGCTATTAAAGTTTAACAAGAGCACCATTTTTTCGTAGAATACCCTGAAATTTTATAATTTCGCAATAAATTTGGGGAAAAAGCACACACAAAATATTTAGGGTATTTTTAACCCCTTAACCCCCCATTTAGGACGCCTATGATTAAGAATGTCTAACTATCGCTACCCCGGCATAATATGCATAATTGACATATTATGTCAAATCTCACAGGTACATCACGTACCAAATTTCAGAATGTTACCTTGGTTCGTTCTGGAAAAATTTGGAAAAAACCGTTTGTGAAACTGCCCCTTTTCGGGGCTATAGCCCCATTAGAGGGAATTTTTAAAGCCATGTTTATAGGAACTTTTTTCATTTTTTTTAGGTCGTAAAACACGCTCGTAAATTACGGCAGGCTAATTTCGGGACACCCTGTATACCTGGAAGGATATGAAAATAATCTTTTCCTCAACTATAACAATATAAAATATAATGCGAAGGGATTTTGAGAATCTCCAGGGGCGGGGGCACGTGCCCCCCTTGCCCCCCCCCCCCCTATGGGCGCTCATGATTACCTGTGATGGTATTTATAGGAAAACGGAAATGGAGGGAACAGGATAAAATACGGATAATTTGATACCCATGTTGGGTATCAAATAGGTAATCCGCCAACTTGGAGCGGCGGCCATATTGAATTTAATGTGATGTTACTAACTTTTTCGTTTTCTACTCTCCAAGCCCTTCCATTTTGATACCCATATTAAGGGGGTTGACAAAAAATACATCATCCGCCATCTTGGAGCGGCGGCCATGTTGAATTTAGTGTGATGTCACAAACTTTATCGTTTTCTACTTTTCGAGCCCTTTCATTTGATACCCATATTAAGGGAGTTGACAAAAAGTACATCATCCATCATCCGCCATCTTGGAGCTTGGAGCAGCGGCCTTCTTGAAAGTATTACAATATTGAGTATTGCATATTGTATGGTCACCGGAACTAAAGGTGTATACAAAATTTCAGCTCAATCGGATGTCAGGAAGTGGTTCTAATTCAGCTTGCAAGATTCGACCCACACTAACAGGTGAAGTTAAATAAAAGAAAATGTGTTTCAAAATCCGAATCCAACAGAATTTTCAAAATGTATGCACGGCAAGTGATCTCAGTGATCACAAAATTATTTCCAAAAACAATTAACAATAAATGTCAAATTTTAATTTAAAATTGCAACAATATATAGATTTGTGTTTTTATCTTTTCAATAATCGAGATAATTTCTTTAAAAAATTTGGTAAAGAGGTATTTTATATCTCCCTTTCCCTTAACATAAGAGACAAGTATGTATATAAAACTACATATCGTTGGATTTGGGAAGACCAAAGGAATTTACAGAACACAAAATATACAGGGTATCTTGAAAAATGAACAAGTGATTCTTCCGGCAAAACCGGAAATAAGTAAGGTTAAAACATACTTAAAGCAGCCTTCCTATACTTATACAGGGTGCCCCATATGTATGGAATAATGCTTATATCTTCTTAAAAAATATATTTAGAAAAAAATGGTTTAAATAAAACTTACAGTGTGACCTATTCTGCACAATCCTAACAAGTCGATTTTGTTTTACCTCTCATAATGTGGTTGCTATGGCAACAAACTGTTTTTTTTTCAAATGGGATCATATCATTTTTAACCGATTTTTGGAATCAGCTACTTATTCTGCATAGAACGGCATAAAAAAATCTATAGGTAAGGAAAATTTTGAGAAATAAATTATTTTTATTTTTTCCGATTTAATGGTGGACGTTATCAGTGAACTCGATGGAGGCAAAAAATATGCTACAATAAAATTGTTTGATGGTTTTGCTTCTTTCCTTTTTGCTTTTCTTATAAAAAAATTCTCATTGGTTGATAAATTTAATCAGTAGGTATTTTATGTCCTGCAAGTTAAAATGGTACATTTAACTGAATTCGAAAGATTTACCATTCTCATTATGGCACAACCATCAAACAATTTTAATGTAGCATATTTTTTTGCCTCCATCGAGTTTTCTGATAACGTCCACTAATAAGTAAATCGGAAAAAATAAAAATAATTTAATTCTCAAAATTTTCCTTATGTAACCTATAGATTTTTTTATGCTGTTATATGCAGAATAAGTAGCTAATATGCCATCCCAAACGCCATTTATTAATTGTTTTAAAATTCGATCTTACCCCCATACATAAATAATATTGGTTCTACCATGGTTCTACCAAAGGCCACTATTATTCTGTGGAGAAGTGCGGCATTATTTTCATTATTTGGCATTTAAGAAGTTGAAAGTTGAAGAAAAATATCACTAAATTAGGTCATTGATTAAGGTGAATTCCTTATTCAATGATTAGTGATTAGGTCTAATTTGTATGGCAACTGCAGAATTGAAGTAGAACGTTTGAAGTGAGCCTAAATTTGATTTTTATGATCACTTGTCTTCAGCTCTGTTGATCTATCAAGGATCGGTAAAGGGTAACTTCTCGGCAGCCCTTGGGCCGGTCTAGTCCTGAAAATTATACGTGTATTTTCCAAACAACAAATCTAAAAATATCTTAATGGAATATACACACAATAATTAGAATAATGAAAGCCACAATTTGTATTGAAAAAATTTGAAAATTTACATCGTTTTCATGCTAACAGTCGATACCAGCAACTTTTGCAAGTGGCCATATTGACCCGTAGGGTGAGTAAATTATGAAAATAGGATTTTCTTTATTAGATTGCCCACAATAAAATCACCATAATGTTTTAATTTAATTATATTAACATAAAACCACATCTTCACAAAAATATGTAACTCTTCCTGATTCTGAATTCGGAACGTCCGGTAAATATAATTTTCTCTTTCTCTACACCGTTACCGTTTCATCACAATATGTTGTAAGGATAAACGGCACGATCTTAATTTTGACTTGTGGGAGGTCTACGTGGCTTTACACGTTGTCAACATCGCAATCAGCAATTTTTTCCAGTTAGTCCAACCAGAATTATTCAATAGAACGAAATGATATTACCACTTAAATAAGATAACAGCCGTTAGAATTTTTGTAACTCAGTCCTCCATCTACACCGTGAAAATGCTCTTCGAAATTTTCCTTGTGGTCGCATTTTGCGCATTCTCCGTCAAAAGCGACAATGCAGCATGCGAGATTAATGCTTGCCAGGCGTTGGACCAAAGCATGGATACACTAATAAAAATTTTGGATAGATTCGAGAAGAACGAGGACACTGGATATTTGAAAATGTTGGAGAGGAGATTGAGGTCATTGGAGCAACCAGGTAGGTTTCATTTAGAGTTTCATTTTTTAACAAATATCTACTTATTAAAATTCGACTCTTTTCTCATAATGTTTACTTTATATTCTCCAAAATGTAACTTTTTTCAAAAAATTTTCTAGCAAAATCGCAAATATATGGGCTACCTCTGTTTTAAATAATAAATAAAACATAAATGTAATTAAATCTTCTTTTGATTTTTCACTTCCTCTAGATATACAGGGTACAGGGTGTCCTAGGTCTTTTGATCAGGACTTTGACATTTTGTAGAAAAAAATCATTATAAGGTGGGTTGCTCATATAAACATGGGTCCTAAAGTTCTTCGTTTCTGAGATACAGGGCGTTCTAGTTCTCTTTTTGAAATTGAATTATGACAATATCTCCCAAAATAATCAAGCTGCTGAACTGAAATTTGGCACTGCATTGTTTTTCGAGATGACGAATAAGCTGAAAATGTCAATTTCTACGTATCTCACAGAGGGCGCCACTTGCGCTATTTTTGGGTGGTGCTTTTACTCGTTACTTTTTTGAGGTTATCTTTTTGGTCTTGCAGATTCATCATTTTAATGCATCTTTTTATTCTGCAACAAAAAGGTACTCTTGTTTCATAACGATAAAATAAACCGTTTGCATTAAAATTGACAAAACGGGCCGCAAAACACCTGTTAACTCCAACATTCGAAATATAAAATTGTCGCCTAGTACTTCCAAATGCTATAGATCAACTGTATAGTCAAAATGATGAAAAAAATGCCAAATAGACATTGGTGAAACCACCACTGGCTTTCTTGTAGTAGAGCGTACAAATTTTGTCAAATTCAATCCTTTCCATTTTGAGAACGAATAATTTTTGGTTCATTGTGCATAGGGATTTTTTCTTATTTTAAATGGTACGGTTGATCTGTAACCTTTGAAAGCGGTAGGTGAAAATTTTATGTTTCGGAATGTTGGAGTTAACTGGAGTTTTGGGGCACGTTTTGTCAATTTTAACGGAAACGGCTGATTTTATCGTTATGAAACAAGAGTACCTTTTTGTTGCAGAATAAAAAGGTGCACTAAAATGATGAATCTGCAAGACCAAAAATGTAACCTTAAAAAAGTTACAAGTAACAGCACCACTCTAAAATAGCGCAAGTGGCGCCCTCTGTGAGATACGTAGAAATTGACGGCTTATTCTGCATTTCCGAAAACAAAGCAGTGCCAAATTTCAATTCAGCAACTTGATTATTTTGGGAGATATTGCCATAATTTAATTTTAAAAAGAGAACTACAACTCCCTGTATCTCAGAAACGAAGAACTTTAGGGTCTATGTTTATATAAGCGACCCACCTTATAATGAGTTTTTCTGCACGTGGGAAAAACTAAAAGGTGAGATATTGTATTGCATAAAAAGAAATGGTGTTTGCTCATTATGTATATGCAGAAATAATTTCTCTAAGTTGCACACTGATATAGGTACAACAAAGCACAAATTACAGTGAAATATTCGAGGTGTCCTGTTATTTTGGTTGCTAGGTACAAAAAGTGTATCGCTTAGCAACTCTTACGCAGCAAGGACCTCAAAACCATTAATAAAATACCTATATGTAGCAACGCGCAACGCAAAACTTTAATTTTAATAGGTTTATAGGTTTCACAAAAATCGTTTTACAAACTGGTTTTTGACTAGAAACAACACGAATTATACCAAAGAAAAATTAATATTATCAATGTCTACCTGGCGTCGAATAAGAGCCGCCTTACAGACCAAGTTTGACAGGCACCCCGCTATAACCGCAGGGTGTGAGACTACGCGACTAGTAATTCGTAGATCCCAGGTTCAAATCCGACACAAATCCCAACTTTTTAAATTACTTTCTATTATCGCTGCATTCTGCCTCTTATACAGGATGAGTTTTTTTCGATGCTCACTATGGGGATCTCGGAAACTAGCAGAGCTAGAACAAAGAATACATGGGGAAAGAATTGCAGTTTTGAATGCTTAATCTAATGCTTCTTTTGGATTTTTGATAAAGTTCATGGCTCACTAGATATTTTGAAAAGAGTGATTTTTTGCTATTTCATCAGATCTCTGTAGCTCCATTATTTCTGATTATACAGAATAACTGTAGAGACAAATATTGTAGATAATTTTGGGCTTAATAAGATAATCTAATCCAATTTTTTATGTTGTTTGTGATTTTTGAGATATGACATAAACTTGTGTTGTTTTAAATGTAAATCATAGTTGGCAGTGGCCTTATAAAATCGGCCATTTTTTGAGCTTTCCAAAGATATAATACCCGTCATAGTTATTGTAAAAAATAAACGAGCTATGGATAATTTTCTGATTTTTTTTTTAAATTTTCACAGTCAGCCATGGAATTTTTTCATAATTACATTCTATTTTATAATAAGACATAGGTACTTCAAACTTTCAAATATTTTATTTATAGCTGGTAACAAAATGTAACAAAATAAAACAAAAATTATCATGATGGAGCTCCACCACATAATTATTTGGCCGTAAGGTCAGCTCTATCCAAATAGTTGGATAGGGAGAAATAGACCTATTTCCTGGCAGCCCCGATCCCCCGATTTGTCTGTTTTGGATTTCTTTTTCTGGGGAACAGTACAAAATAAAGTATCAGACAATTATTGTTGAATTAAGAGTAGCTGTTTTGGAAGCAATTCCAGTATTGACAGGCGCTGCCTAAGAAAGGCGACAAATTCAGTTCTATAAAGATGCAATATTTGCATAAATAATAATGGTGGATTGTTTAGACACCTTTTTAATTTTAAAAGGTGACCTTTTAAAATAATAATAATTTGCATTTGAGTTTTTTAATTTTTGTTTTATTTTGTTACATTTTGTTACCAGCTAAAAACAAAATATTAAAAAGTTTGAAGTATGTCTAATTTTAAAATAGGACGTAATTATGAAAATATTCCATGGCTGACTACGTGAAAATTTAAAAAAAAATCAGGAAATTGGCCAAGCTCCTTTATTTTTTATAATAACTATGCCGAGTATTATATCTTTGGAAAGCTCAAAAAATGTCCGATTTTATAAAGCCACAGACAACTATGATTTACATTTAAAAAAACAAAAGTTTATGTCATATCTCAAAGATCACAAACAACATAAAAAATTGGATTCGATTATCTTATTAAGCCAAAAATTATCTACAATTTTTGTCTCTACAGTTTTTCTGTATAATCAGAAATAACGGAGCTACAGAGATCAGATCAAATAGCAAAAAATCACTCTTCAAAATATAGAGTGAGCCATGAACTTTTTTAAAAATCCAAAAGGGGCCTTAGATTGAACATTCAAAACTGCAATTCTTTCCTCATTTAACCTTTGTTCTAGCTCTGCTGGTTTCCGAGATCCCCATAGTGGGCATCGAAAAAAACTCTCCCTGTATATTTATTTATCACTCAGTATCATTTGTTGTAATTGAACAATGGTTATTATGAAAATTATTAGTCACAATCTACTCCACAGTGTATTTAAAATTTAATTCAAAGTACCTATAATATGAAATTGTCGGTAGCAGGAAAAATGTACGTACGAAAAATGTACGCCCGATCTTTCTATCTGTGTGTGTTTGCTCCCAAAGTGCTAGGTGCCGCTTTCCCGAGGCTTTCACCAAAATTTGAAATTACCTTACCAATAATATTATACCGTTGACTGAAGGTTTAATCTTCACCCAACGATTATACAGTAGCACCATCATTGAGTAAAAGAATATAATATTTAATAATATAATATTTTTTTACTCAATGGCACCATGCACCATTGATTGTTAGTAATCAGACAGTTATGTTTCTAAACCCATGGAAGTCTCAAGAACACTTTTTATACTTTTCATTTCACAAAGGCTATAGAGTTTACGTACTACAAAATTTTAATAAGATAGGTATGTATTTTTACATTGAATAAGCAGTGCCTTTGTGTAGATTTCACCTAAAAGCTTGGTTTTATCGTCGATGGACTCAATCAACGGTTTTATATTACAGTCTTGGGTTTTTGAATGTGCTAGATCCATTGAGCGGGATGATTTACTGGAAGACTGAAGCTTCGCTGAAAGGGAGACAGTAACATAGGAAGACAGTGAAATTTTAGCGTTTTCTAGAACGTACCGGGTATATCCCACACGATGCGATTCAGAAGAGAATGTCTACGGTCGTTCGGAGAAACGCACTATAGAGTTCTTGGTTTCGAGTTGACTTTACCCAAACATGGTTTGAGCTAAAACTTTTTACTTATGGTGGCAACCAACTCGAGATCTACTAATACCAAAACAACTACTTTTTGGTAAGCTCACAATGGTTTTGAGTAGGACCTATTCCATCTAAATTGGAATCATCTTCGAATTACCTCTGAAAATTTCTAAATAGGTAGTTAGCTAGCACATCTGAGCATCCAGAAAATTTATTTCTTATTTTATTTATTTATCTGGTGGACCGACCAGTAAATTTAATTATTCCTTAGAGGTATTCCTGGACTATCAGATAAGCTAAAACGCATAGGCAATCGTTTTAATGTCCGAACAGTATTTAAAAATACATTAAGATCGATGCTAGTTAAAACGAAACCATTTAATGAGGTACAAAGTTCAAAAAATTGCATTTATAAAATTCCTTGTGAATGTGGAAAGTTCTATGTTGGGGACACTTGTAGGCCATTTAACGTTCGTTTAAAAGAACATAAAAATTATATCAGGCAAAATCAAATTTCGAAGTCAAAAATATGTGAACATTCTTTTAATAACAATCATAGGATATTGTGGGATAGGTCCAAACCAATTCTCAAAGTAGGAAATAGACGAAAAATTAAAGAATCAGCATTTATTCTAGGATTCAAAGAGAAATTAATACAAATACAAATACAATATCAGGCAGGTGACTAGGCTATTGTTTCTGTTGTCATGGCATTTTAAGCTGAAATTTATTATTCTGCCGTTTCACTTTGACGTGACATGATCTTTGAGAAAGGAGGAAGATTTATTCTCCGAAAGCTCAGGAAACAAATTTGTTGAAGATATTTTTTGAGTTACAAGTTCAAAGTTTAGTTCATTTACTGTTAAGAATTTATTAATTTTCCAGGCAACTTGAAAAAGTTGTCTTTTAACCAGTTTGATGGCGAAAATCCCAATTAAAATTCAATGAATGAAGATGAAATATTACCTAGAATGCCATGATATTATAACATTTTTTAGAACAAAATGACCCTAATAAAAGTTGTAGGGGATCAAAGTATGAACAACTTTTCCCCATATTTTTTTTGTATCTCTATAATACTATCGAGTTAGAGCGCATTATTTATATAACAAAAATTCAGCACGCTGCAGGGGTACTTTTGCAAAAAAAATGACCTTGATAAAAGTTTTAGATGATGAACTTCTGGTCAACTTCTTCTTACAAAATCTTTTTGTGTCTCTAACACTTATAACCACCCTATAGCGCAATTCGTTCCAGGAGTTCGAGTGTGATCTTTTGGTTGGACACTCAGGAGGCAGTCCCCAAGCAACCCTGAAAAAATCATCCTGTTTGGATTTTTTTTGGAAAACTGACATATTTATCGGGCTAAGTAGAAAAATTGAGCAAAATTTTAAATGACACCTCTTAATGGAAAAGCGTATATATATTATTGCCATAAAGACAATACAAAATAAATACTTATTGGTACCTAAATCAACAAAAACTCATAGTGAATGATTTTCGATGTTAGAGGCATGATAGCATCTTTAGTAGGTTTGTTTTCCTTGAAACCGTACTCTTTTTGTGGCAGAATGTTGTATTTTTCTAGAAAATTAAGAATTATAGATTTCAACAGTTTCTCATATATTTTTTGAAAAACTGATAAAAGGGATATTGGTCGGTAATTTTCAACATTGTGTTTCTCTCATTTTTTAAATAGTGGTCGTAGTACTCCTTTTCAAACAATCTGGAAAGCAGCCTTTACAAAAACACTTGTCAATAATAAATACCAAAGGATTTGCGATTTTTGTGGCGATTTGTTTATAGCTATCCCAGTCCAGTGCTTTCTTTAGTTTCACTCATTTTATTTTATTAAAATATTTTCAATTCCTTTGCTATTATTTGTGTCGGTTAAGATTAAACTGTTCTCAAAGTTTCTTATATTCTTTTTGTATACCGATGATAATTTAATTATGTTGTATTTTTCACTCTCTATACTACTCGCTATAGTACTTATTCTCTTAGTCTCATTTTGGTCAACTACTATTTTATCAATTTTTGTTTCAGGTCTGGATATGCCACAGATTTTATTAACACACTCCTAAAGACCCGAAGAACTTACTTAAAATTTTGTTTCGATCTTTTTATTAACAATCTGATTAAATTTTTATATTTGTTGTAGGCAGCATTTAATAGTTAACCTGGTGTAATCCAATCTTTTTTACTAGTTTCTGATTTTCTCTTAGCAGCTACTGTTTTAGCATTTTTGTTTGATAAAATGAGATATGCCAGTGTTGGAGTCGAAGTTAGAAAGCATTTATTCTTTCACAGAGTAACAGTATAATTGGTAGTGATTAACAAACGTAAATTAGTCTACTTCAAAAAGTACGACATACACATGTCTATATATCAACAAAGACTGACTTAATATCATTGCTGTCATTGTCAAATGTCAGATTACAAAAGTCACACAAACCTAACTTCATACTTAGCAACACGTTAACAACCAAAGTCGACAGTGTTGCCAGTTCACATGTTGTGAGACAAAACCTTTTCATAACACTCCCACTTTTTGTTTCACAAGGTCTAAACCTTTTTTATTCTTACTCAGTCCAAGTAACTGCCGGAGTTTTTCAAACTTCGCTTTCGGTAGTGCCTTCGTAAAGATGTCTGCTTCTTGACGAGCACTCTCGACGTACTTTGGTAAAATATCTCCACTCTCGAATTTCTCTCGGATGTAATGAAATCTAACATCGATGTGTTTGGTACGATTGTGAAATTCAGGGTTTCGTATTAGTCTTATCGCACTCTGATTGTCTATCAGGAGCGTAGTAGGTTTCGAAGTATTTTCTCCGATATCTCTTAGCAACTGTTGCAGCCACAGTGCTTCTTTCGTAGCTTCGGATGCAGCGATGTATTCAGATTCGGTCGTAGATAGAGCGATACTCTGTTGCCTTCGGCTGCACCATGTAATTGGACCATCACATATTTTGTACACATATCCACTCGTAGATCTTCTAGACTGAACATCTCCTGCATAGTCGGCATCGGAATATCCTATCAACTCTGGACACGTGCCTTGTTGCCTGCGATACGTAATGCCGTAATCTTGAGTTTTTATCAAATACTTGAAGATTCTCTTCACAGCATTCCAATGTGCAGTTGTGTAGTTGTTAACGAAACGACTTACTACTCCCACTGCATGGGAAATGTCCGGACGACTGACAACAGCTAGGAACATTAACGAGCCAACTGCTTGTCGGTAAGGTATTTGGTCGTCGTTCATTATTGAGCCTATCTCGGTTGTAAGATCGCAATTCGGGTCTTCTGGTGTGCTTACTGGAGTAGCATTTTCAAAGCCAAAATGCTTCACAAGTCGCTGAATGTAGTTTGTTTGACTGATAAACATGGAGTCATCTTCGTCTCGGGCAATCTCCAGTCCGACAAAACATTCGGGTTCACTAATAGTCATCTTGAACATACTATTCAGTTTTTGCAAAACCAAATCAATTGCTTGCAAACTTGTTGAAAGAACAAGTCCATCGTCAACATATAAAATCAATAGCACTCTTATATCATTCACAATGCCGTTGTAGATACACTTATCAGATTGTGCTTGCGTAAAGCCAAAACTGCTCAAAAACATGTGGAACTTTTGATTCCAACATCGCGGCGCCTGTTTCAAACCATAGAGTGATTTCTTTAGTTTACAAACGAATTTGAGGTTAGAATTGCTGTCATTTGACAATTCTTCTTCTTCCAAACCTTCTGGTAGCTTCATGTAAATAACTTCACTCAAATCACCATTCAGGAAGGCAGTTTTGATATCAAATTGCATTATTTTGAAATTATTCTTGACAGCTAAAGCTAAAAGGACTCTGATTGAATCATACCTGGTTGTTGGAGAAAATATTTCGTTATAGTCAATGCCTTTTCGTTGTTCGAACCCTCTGGCACATAGTCGCGCCTTGTAACGAAGGACGGAACCATCTGGGCCTCTCTTGACTTTGAACACCCACTTCGAATCAATCACCTTTTCTTCTGCCGGAAGTGGTACTAAGTCCCATGTTTCATTTTCTTGTAAGGCCATTAGCTCTTCTTTTATAGCTTTCTCCCACTGTTTTGCATCCCTACAATGCACTGCCTCTTCATAGGTGTTTGGTATATCGACTTCCACAAAATTTAACTCGTAATCATTGAATCTGGCTGGTAATTTAATCGATCTTTGTGGTTTCAAGTTTGGAGCTTCTATGTTCAAATCGCTTTCGTCAGCTCCCATATTTTCTGCAGCAATGTGTTCCACTTCATCAGTTTCTAATTCTGTTACGTCATCGCTCTCCAATGTAATTTTGACATTTCGATTATTCTGAACCAATCCATGGCTATCTTCATTGAACTTGACACTTCTAGAAACAACAATTTTTCTGTTTTCTGGATTATACAGCCTGTAGTTCGTAGAGTTTTTGTCATATCCCACAAAAATAAGCTTTTGACTTTTCGCATCTAATTTTGATCTTTTCTGATCTGGTACATGTGTGAATGCGTCACATCCAAACACCTTGACATGTTCGAGAGAGGTTTTCTGACCACACCATAGTTCATACGGAGTAGAATTCGGCGCCTGGGTAGTTGGTGTTCGATTCAACAAGTATACAGCAGTATTAACTGCCTCCGCCCAGAGATGGCGTGACACTCCTAACTTGTATAGCATCGATCGAGCGCTTTCTACTATGGTACGGTTGTCCCGTTCTGCCCTACCATTTTGTTGTGGCGTGTATGGTGCTGTTGTTTCCAACTCGATACCCTCTGTATCCATGTACTCCTTGAAGTCGTGATTCCGATACTCAGTTCCGTTGTCCACGTGAAGAACTTTAACTGATCGGTTGAATTTGTTTTTAATCTTCGCATTATACACTTTGAAACAGTCAAGCACATCTGTTTTGTGCTTGATAAAGTATGCGACACGATAACCTGTGTTTTCGTCTTTGAACGTGACGAAATATCTTGCCCCTTGTACTGAAGGAACAGACATAGGACCGCATACGTCACTGTACACACGTTCACCGGGTTTCATTTTAACATGGCTGTTATTTTTGAAAGGCTGTCTGTGTTGCTTGCCGTAGCAACATGCTTCGCAGAAGAAATTCTGTTTGTCACTAAGATTGACACCTTTGACAAGCCCTTTTGAAACCATTTGACACAAGGAACCAATGTTGACATGACCAAGTCTCTCGTGCCATAGACGCAAACTTTCACTAGCTGTAACATTTGCTTGGTACACAACCGTCCGGAATAGCATTCTGTATAGGTTATTTGTGCCACGGATACCAACAGCACTCAGCTGTCCATCGTTGTATATCTTGGCATGCTCTTTTACTTTGACAATCTCCATACCTTTCTTCGTGAGTACACCTTCTGACAGTAAATTTCTCTTGAGGTCTGGTACGTACAAAACTTCGTTAATGGTAGAATTAAACCATTGTCCATCTATAAGCTTCTGAATATTTATGGTACCACGCCCTTTTGCCATCAAAGGTGCGTCGTTGCCTAACGTTACAGTTGAATTACAATCTTCGGTGAAAGTAGCAAATAGCTCACGTCGGTAGCACATATGCACTGAGGCACCACTGTCCAAGGTCCACGTATCATCGTCTAAATGAAACTGATTTGTCTCAACAACGTTGAAAGCGGTTTCATTACTTGATGTAGTAAACGCACTGTCCTGGGAATTGTTTTTCCTCCTGCTACCACCTGTGTTGTTCCCATCACCATCGTTCTTGTTAACAGGTTTCTTCGGCTGGGTACAGTCTCGAGAAATGTGCCCACGCTGCCGACAATTGTAGCAAACAATACCTTTTCCTCTACTACTTGTTGTGTTTCTCTTCTGGCCTGCTACCCTCAATCTAACTGAAGCTGGGGCTGTTTCAGTCTCTTCGAAAGCTGTCAAACTCGCTTCTTCGTCGATGAGCCGTGCCGTGAGATTCGCAATTGTCTGCTTGCTGTCATCAAGGGATAACCAAGCCTGTCGTATATTTCTATACTTCAGAGGAAGTGTGTTAAGTGTTTTGGTCATTACCGCTGCTTCACTTATCGTTTCACCTGCTTCCTTTATTTGTTTGGCTAGGTTCTCAACCTTTGCGATATGTTGAGCAACACTATCTTTTGAATCCATCTTGTATTGTGCAAAACGTTCATGCACAAGCATCTTATTTGTTTCTGATTTCTGTTGATAGATGGAGTCTAACTTGTTGAGGATCTCCTGAGACGATTCACAGTTTTCAATCAACGTAATCTGTTTGAAATCCATTGCAGCTGTTATGGTAAACATTGCTTGAGCATCCTTTCTGTTCCATGCACTGATGTCTTGCGCTCCGCTGGTGGGTTTCGGCAAAGTTCCATTAACCACGTCGTAAATGCCCTTGGCCTTCAAGCCACATTTAACTTGGAACTTCCACTGTGGATAGTTCGTGCCGTCGAACTTGCTAATCACTCCAAAGTCGACCTTGTCTGCCATTTTTGGTACGAGGAACTATCAGCTTCTCACGACAAACGTGGAGACCTCCTGCACAGGACACACCTGATGATAATGGCCGACAACTTTTTTTCAACTTACGACTCACATGGGCATAACTGGGCCCATAACCTGTTTGATAAAATGAGATATGCCAGTGTTGGAGTCGAAGTTAGAAAGCATTTATTCTTTCACAGAGTAACAGTATAATTGGTAGTGATTAACAAACGTAAATTAGTCTACTTCAAAAAGTACGACATACACATGTCTATATATCAACAAAGACTGACTTAATATCATTGCTGTCATTGTCAAATGTCAGATTACAAAAGTCACACAAACCTAACTTCATACTTAGCAACACGTTAACAACCAAAGTCGACAGTGTTGCCAGTTCACATGTTGTGAGACAAAACCTTTTCATAACAATTTTCCTTTATGCGCATCGAAATTCTATCTATCAAAATACATGTAAAACTCTGTTCAACGAATGTTCATTCCTACGTCACAACTCCCGTCTTTGTTTGACTCGTGATTCACGAGTCGTGAATATACCTCCGATATCCATCGTATATTCATGAGTAAGACAAGGACGGGAGTTGAGACGTCGGTATGAACATTCGTTGAACCATTGGGTAAAGGAATAAATTATTCCTTTACCGTTGACTGAAATTTCAGTCAACGCCTTTACTCAATGGTTGAACAGAGTTTAGCTGTGTTCATATCATTTAACGCATATACCTCATTACAGGTTCCTTTCTCTAAATCAGTGTTTAAATAACTGAAATTTATATTAGTTTTTGAAAAACAATTTTTGCTGTATCTTTTTCAGTCGAAACCAAGAAGTACCTACTCTTTTTTCTGTTATAGAAAAGTCGTTTGTTGTTACTTCTTAATTGAAATTAAAAAGGGGGGCTTGAATTCCAACCTTTTGTCATATGTTAAGGGGTTTGGACTTGGAACCCCTACAATAGTGGAATTCAATCATAATCATGTCAAATATTCAGTAATGTTACCTAAAATATACAAACTATAATACAAAATCTTATCGTTTCGCTACAATATTTGTTGTAAACAATTGTGCTCTCTCTCCCTATTTTTTTCTCTTTTCAGTGTGGGAAATCTCAAAAAGTAACGAAAGATGGATAGAATGTCTTAAAGGACCTTGCAAATGTAAACCCGAAACAAAGAGCTTGAGCTGTTGGCAGCAAAATATTTCCCAGTTGCCCGAGGAACAAGTTTTGCCCAATGACATTAATGCTATGTATGTCCAAACGTATTATCTAAATCTACAATAGAGGAGATAGGAAAGAATGGAAAGATCAATATTCAACTGATATTAATTTGTTGTTTAAATATGTGACGCATGTTTCAATATTGTTGCGCATAAAATATTTTTTATCTGTTTTAGAGATTTGGGAATAAATCACTTAACTACATTGAATAAAAATGACTTTAGGATGTTGTCGTATCTAACCGAATTGGATTTATTTGATAACAAAATCGATTATCTTCCCAATGATATCTTCAAGCATCTGGATAGCTTAAAATATTTGTAAGTACCAAGTATCTGTGAGATGACCATATTTTATTTTACCTAATTATACTTATGCGTACCTTACATGTTTTGTAGAAGAATGCACAAAAACAACTTAGAAGAAATTCCAGAAACTTTGCTATTGAACTTAAGAAACCTTCAAACTTTGGACATGTCTGACAATATGATAAAAGATATACCTTCTAACTTTCTCACAGGAAATCCCAACGTGATACTACTACATTTTTCCAGGAACAAGATTACGTTTTTGAGAGAGTCACTTTTAAATAAGTTGGAATACTTGGAAGATCTAGATTTTAGTAACAATCTACTCGAAATGCTGCCGAAATTTGTGTTCAACGATTTGATAGCACTGAGAAGGTTGCATTTGGCGGAAAACAATATTTCCCTACTACCCACAGGTACAAAACACACTTGTGGTTAACTTTTGACAAGCAAAAGTGCTTTGGAAAGTATGTAGGTAACAAAAATCTTGGCTCACTGAACAATTTTTTTACCTACCTATGGACATAATTCCATTTTCGAAACTACAACGTTATCATCGTTGTTTTGTCATTAATTACTGATGCTATACAAAATCCATTAATTTTCGTTAATGCTCAATGATAAAATATATATAAACAGCTTTTGATTGTTGCAATTTTTTTAATGATGATCGATAATATTTTGATAAACCGCTGATTAATGATTTAGCTATATCCAGTCGTCAATTATGCCCTAACTTTTTTTATTGAATTACCGATTTTAATAATTTTCTGGTAATTTTCTTTGAAACTGAAGTTGAATAAAATGCACCACAGTCGAATTTTTTTAGAAAGACTGAGGAATAGTTTAAATGAGGGATAGGAAATTACAAAAGCTCAGCATTACAGTTCACAGTAGGTATAGCTATAGGGCCTTAGCGTTGAATGAAGGAATTACACTCAACGGCCTCAGGCAACACCATGCCCTGAAAGCATATCTATTTTATAGTCTTACCACCGTTTCTGATTATGCTCATATTCAGATTCAAAAATTCTAAATTAGAACAAGAGTTTAGGTATTAGAAACAAACAATATAAATAACTTAGGTACTACCAAGATACTGAAATTACGGGGACGTAGGAAAACTTACCTACATAGGTTTAATGTTTTAGGAATATTCGATAAGCTCTCAAACTTAGAAATGCTGAATTTGAGGAAAAATAAAATATCACATATTTCACCAAACTTATTCGACAAGCTGCAAAATTTGAGGGTTCTACAGCTAACAAATAACAAAATAGCCCAGGTGTGTATCTACTTTTAAGGACACTAGTCATGATATAAAAATATTGGGATTGAGTAAGGGACTAATTATTCCTTTACTCAATGAAATTAGTTAGTAAATGCAGATCAAGGGTAAAAAATTGTAGTATTCCCCTACACAAAATATAGTGATTTGCGCCAATATTAGGAACATTATTTGGCATTATTTTATTGAGGACTATTATGGTTTTCTTACCCTTATTTTGAGGCACGACACATACTGATAATAATGCTTATAAAACATGGTCGATCTGCACTATTTATATAAGTACGCAGTTGAATTTTAGTTTCTTCCCGATGGATCCTGTGTCAGGAAAACTTCTCGTTCCAAGCTTTCATCCTCGATTGCACGGGACATCTTCAGGGCGAGGCGATCACACTGAGACTCAGTCTCAATGTCTTAGTGTGATCGTTTCAGTGTCTCAGTGTGATCGTCGCGCCCTGCGGATGTCCCGTGTAGTCGAGGACTAAAGCTTGGAACGAGAAGTTTCGCTGACGCAGGATCCATCCGGAAGAAACTCAGATTCATCACATTCTGCCTGTGGAAGTTTCCAATCAAGATTAAGTCCGTAGTTTTCTAGTTTTTCTTCTAGGTACATACCCATTTTATTACAGTTTTTCATCAGAAATATTGTAGGTAGATGTCAACGATTTTATTAGATTAACTAGCCTGGTGGAATTGCATTTGGGCCAAAACATGATAATGGAGCTGCCTGAGAATGCCTTCATCCGAAACAAAAATCTTGAAAAACTGTTCCTCTTTTCCAATAATTTGGAAGAGTTGAAAGAGAAAACATTTAATGGACTTATTAGTGTAACATATCTGTTAATCAACAACAATATTTTGAAAGACATCCATTCAAGATTATTTGTTTACACTCCCAGTTTACAAAAATTGTAAGTATCTATTAATAAATATTGGTTAGATACTAGATACTACCTGCTCTTAACGGAATTCTGATAAATGCGATGACTATTGTTTGATAGTCGATTTTGGGGACATGGAATATGTACCTATTTGAAAATAATATTGTAGTGCCTGTACCAAAGACATATTATGTATATTTATGTCTTTGGTCTGTACTTATCTTTGCTCTTCTAATTATGATTAACATAGATAGGATTAGGTAGGTACATACATATGGCTACCTGGGATTTCATAACAATTGGAAAAAGTCACAACATCATTAGTTTCTTACTGGCTGTTCCTTCATAAGGAAAATTGTCATAAAATGCTCCGGCATATTTTTTTTCTTCCAGACGTTTTTTTAGAAACGTCAAAAGTTTTACCCTTAGAATCAGTAGTACCACAGAGAAGACCAGAATACAGAGAGTCCATCTCGTCAAATAATCAAATGGAGCCCAACTTAATTTTTCACACACCCGATCAGATCGTTCAGATAAACTATGAAGTACAATGCGTTCTTCGTTAATTATAGATTAATTTAAAACTGAGAAAGGAGATCCAGAATGACATCCAATGGATTAATTACCGTATAAATTTGGTCTCCATCCGACATATTTGACAAGATGAACTCTGTGTATTTTGGTCTTCTCTGTGGTAGTACTTGCTTTAACAGTACATGTTTTTAGACAGCTGGACAGCAACAAATTCCATTATTTGCCAGCAAAAGTGTTAGATCCTCTGACTCAACTAGTATCTTTGAAGATGGCCAAAAACCCATGGCACTGTGATTGCAACATATTGTATCTGGCAATGTAAGTAACATGTTATATTAGGATATTGAAGAAATTCGATTGAACGTTTAGCTTTTAGCAGTTTAGGTACATTATCCTGACTACAAAACTTCTGATATTGGAATTTGCAACCTACCGAAACTTTATAATATCTTCTTTATTAACTGTAATTACTCATATCTCTCAAAAGGTCTAATTTACTAGTCATTTAAGCGGAAGCAGCTGAGTCCATGTTCCAGTCATCTTGAATTGACTTCTTCTGAAGAAGGCAGGACAAGAAGCAAAATGCCAGATTATCTTGGATTCATTGTTATCACAAAATCGATTGTTCTCACATAATTATTATTAACTTATTTGTTTAGTTGCATTTTTAACGCGTTTAGAAACTTTAGAATGAATTAAAGATTGACGTCGACAGAAATATTGAAGCCAGTACCTACATTACAGACAGTAAATCAGAAACTACGAAACTTCTACAAATGGTGTAGGTAGACCCGCGGTTTGTCATCTACCATAATTCGACCACCCCGAATCCTTAGTGCTTATTCGCAATGCTTCTTGTGCTGCTTCATCGCGTATTTCCCCTATTGCAGGTGGTCGGAAGCCAACCCCGACAAGCTGTGGGACTCGGAGCCGAGCTGCAGGGGGCCGGGCAACCTGGGGGGCCACCCCCTGAAGGGCATGACCTTCGACAAGCTGTGCGAGGGCCAGTGGGCCAGCATGCTCAGCCTGGCGGCCAGGATACCGGTGCGCGCAGGCGCGCTGGCCGAAGAGGAGGAGGGCGGTTTCGGAAACGGCACAGACACACCCGGCCAATGAACTAGGCAGGGCCGGATTAACACTAAGGCCAACAAGGCCCGGGCCTGGGGCGGCAAATTTTACGGGGCGGCAATTTACCAAACTGTATGTAGTTTAGAAAATCCCTATGGTGAGCCACCCGGTAAACCAGTAAACCACTTAAATGAATAATAATATATTATGTTAAGCTTTCACAGTTTTGTATTAATTTATATCATAAATAATTTTAAAATGTATAGGTGCGCCGAGCGCCTAATCTTTTTTGTAAGATAACTCGAATTTATAAAAGAATTGGGTACAGGACGCGCGCAGCATAAATCCGCAAAATTCATTTGCCAAAGAAAAAATAATAGTAAAAAAATATTTTTTTAAACAAGCTTTTATTTAGATGCTTTACTTTAACTTTAAAATAAATCAAACCAAAGCAAACCCAAAATTTTGTTACATTATACATGATATAAAAGCTTGTCGCGAGATTTTCGTGTGTAAATTTCGAGATAAATTTCTTTTATAGAAAAATATAATTTCTGCTTAGAACTACTTTCGTCAAGATATTATACAGGGTGGACCTAGATACGATAGGTGTAAAAGACAAAAAAATTCGAGTTGAAAGTTGCACCATATTTTTATAGGTATTTTAAAAATCAAGCAGGCCTTGACAGGGGCAATTTATTTAATTTATTTATTTTCAGTTAATAATTAACTACCTTTTCCTCAAGAGATATCGAAAAGTTTTATTAGAAAAAGTTGTTCAGAATGCAAATCTAAGTCCCCGTACCAAATGGAAAACAAAATCAAAGTATGCCGATTGTTTTAAAATTTGGCACGGGGCCTTAAACTTTCATTCTGAACAACTCTTTTTGATAAAATTTTTCGATAAATGTACTTTATTTGCGCTAAAACCGCAAAAATCAAAAAAATTCGAAAAATTAAAGTGTGCCGATTATTTTAAAATTTGGTACGAAAACTTAGATTTGCATTCGGACAACATTTTCTAATCAAACTTTTCGATAACTCTTAACGAAAAGGTAATTTACCTGAACTGAAAATGAATAAATTGCCCTTGTCAAGGCCTGCTTGATTTTTAAAATATAAAAATATGGTGCAAAATAGTTTCTAATCAAGCAAGGCTGATCCCCCAAAGGTCAAGTTTCAACTCGAATTTTTTTTGTCTTTCACACCTATCGTATAGTCGATCTGGACCCATCTTGCATATTCTCGCGAAACTTTCGTGTGTAAATTTCTTTTATAGAAAAATACGTTTTCTACTTAGGATTACTTTCAAGATACCTATATATATTCTCGCGACAAGCTTTTATATATATGTATCATAATATATATTATCATTTTATATATCATACAATTATTGTATAATGTAACAAAATTATGGCTTTGCTTTGGTTTGATTTAATCAAAAGTTTATTTTCTTCTTTTCAGAGCATTTAAATAGAAGCTTGTTTTTATAAATATTTTTTACTAATAACTTATTTATTATTTTTTAGTTCAAGAAAATTTATCCGCCATGTTGGAACTGTGGCCATATTGAATTTAGTGTGATGTCACTAACTTTATCGCTTTCTACTCTTCAAGCCTTTTCATTTGATACCCATATTAAAAAGGTTGAAAAGGAAATGTAATCTGCCATCTTGGAGTGGCGGATATATTGAATTTAGTGTGATCTCACTAACTTTATCGTTTTCTACTTTTCAAGCCGTTTAATTTCATACCCATAATATATGGGGGTTGACAACAAATACATCATCCGTTATCTTGGAGCGGCGGCCAGAAGTAAATGTGTATGCAACATTTCTGCTCAATTGGATGTGGTTCTAATTCAGCTTGCAAGATTTTATCTAAACAAAAATTTTTTAAAAAATTTTAATTGTCGAATAACCAATCATACATTTATTTTTGTTTGTGTAGCTTTACCAACTTGTTATTGTTTAGGAATTACAATTTAGATTTTCTATGTTCAATAAACTATAATCTATAATAATAATAAGATAAAGGGTATTATTGTTATTATTATTACCAAGTTACGGGCGGCAATTATTGAAAGGCCTAGGGGCGGCAAACTTCTTAATCCGCCACTGGAACTAACGCTTCATTTTCGTCATTTCGACAAATAAAGCATTTCCCCCTTAAGTTTGACAATGCATGACAAAATTTGTAACCTGTTTAAGTTAAGCTGTTAATCAGCTATGCCACAGCCGACTCTAGGAGAAGCCCTGAAGTAGAGAAAACTGGCAACAAGGGATGCGGGTCCACGTCGCGTGCCCTGACTTGATTTTACAAGAAATTTACCAGAATTAATTTGTGTAGCGCGGGTAGTGCTATCGTCGCCAGATTGCTACGACGAGGCAGTGTGTCTCTGGGTGGAAACAGACAGCTCGAAGTGCTGGCGACAGCTTTTTTTTATAAATTTGTTTTGTTTGTTGAAGCGTCCCGCTGCGGCGTTGCCACATGTTTGCGCAGGGCTTGTAAGCTTGAGAAGGTATTGGCTATGCATTTCTTACTAAGAAATGAGAAAACTTATTTAAAAAAAAAGAAACGAAAGCTTGAGTAAAGTTAATAACAAATCAGTTCTTACTTCTTCCTTGAATTGAAAAGAAAAGTGTGTTTTGATTATAATATCTAGATAGTAGGTACCACAGTAACAGTAGTTGGACTCGGTCAAATAGTATTTACCAACCCCGCGCTTCAGTCAGCTTGTTCTGATATAATCTGCCAAAACTATTTCGGAATTTGAAAATATTCAGTGCAGCTTGTAAATCAGAAGGGTTTGCGATTGCCTCATTTCTCATTTCAAGTATTTTTCTTCAAAATTTCTAAAAAAATTAGCTTTCAGCGCATATATATCTCTATATATGTATACAGTGTGGTCATTTAAGTGTGCAACATATGTTTTTTTTAAGAATTGCACAACGAAAATACAAATATTCCCGACAGTTGGTGCATGTTCGATAATCATATTAGGCGCATTTTGAATGGTTGCAAGTCAAACAGCAAGTATGCGTAGGTAAAAAAATATAAAAATTGTACAAGAGTAAAGTACCCTTATTTCAGAAAATTCAGCAAAGCGTTATTAAGAAAAGTTGAACAGAATTAAAAGTTATGCCTAAATAACAAATCATGGCCTCCTAAGAAAAATAAATATAAATTTTTTGAAAAACAATAATTTCCTAAAAAAATGTGTTTTAATATTCACCCTAAACAAGTCAATCAAAATAATTATATCAATTTCGCATAACTTTGTTAAAATTCAAGCATATTTGTAAAATTAACTTAGATTTTTAATTTTTTAGGGAATCACAAACTTCATGCTTGTGTAAAACATTAGTAATGATAATGTGTATATTAAAAAACTATCATTTAAGTTGCAAATTTTTTATTTTAAATGTTTATTAAGAAACTGGGAATTAATTGACAAAAAATTTGTTTTTCTTAGGAGGCTCTGTTTTGGTATTTAGGCGTAGCTTTTACTTCTAAACAACTTTTCTTAATAACCTTTTGCGGAATTTTTTGAAATAAGGGTACTTTACTCTTGTGCAATTTTTATATTTCTTGACCTACCCGCCTGTATGCTGTTTAACTCGCAACCATTCTAAGTGCACCTAATATTATTATTGAACATGCATCAACTTTCGGCAATGTCTGTATTTTGGTTGTGCAATCAATAAAAAAAGTCGTATATGTTGCACACTTAAATGACAACACTGTACCTATATGCCCATATCACATAATTATCGAATTTCATTATCGAAAATGAACGTAAATCCTTTATCAATAAAATTTGTCAGTAGGTATTATGAATCCCTTGCGTTCTGATTAGATATAATTTTATTTTTACTTGACTAGTCATTAAAATCGATTCATTGTTTTTTGCAATATGTTAGTTTTGGATAGTTAACAATGTGCAATGTGAGGATTTTCTTCGTTTTCACGATCCTATGGATCGCAGATTTTGGCCACTGTGATATAGCAGGTAAGTGAGACTGATAAATAAACGGTGTAGGTAGCTATAACATATAACAACAAAATTAATCCAACCATATCAACGTACTGGAAACTAGCTTTACAACATCTGAAAGTGATTTGTGATTTTTGTGGGAAAATACTAACAGAAATAGAGATGTTAATCAGTAGGCACATTATATATTTTTTAAAGTTTAAAGTTTAACTTCGGCAGAATATTGGGTGAAACCACTGTTACTGAGGGAAGGAAGTGCTTAAAACAGCTTGACATATCTGTCTATGGGTGCAATTAACGATTTGAATAAAGAATCTCAGGAAGGAGTCAAAGCTCTATGTATATTATAAAATACGTGAGACGGAAATCGGAGTAGTAGCCAAGTTTTGACACAATATTTTGATATCTGACACGGTGATAGGTGTCAGTATACGGTATTTAGATACTTTTTCAAGTTATTATGCTTAGCTGTGCGGCTTGTGGCACTTTCCTGAGCGCCAAAATTAAACCGTTTAAGGATATAATAATCCAACGCTAAGTAATTTTCTAATTTAAATTAACTTTTGAGGACATGCGCCAAAGTGGCATAGGCGTTTGTGTAGGTAAAATTAGAATTGATGTATTATCAAGGATTCCTATACTTAAAGACATAAACGTGACTTATAATGTTTTGCCTGTGCGTTAAGCCCAAATTTGCTCCTTCCTGGGGTTCTTTATTCAAAGAATTAACGTCACCAAGGTGCATGCATGCGCTCAGTTAGTGACGTCTTAATTTTTCTACGTATAAAACAAAGACAGATATATCAAGCTGCTTGCACTTGCAGGCGCTTTCTTCGCTCGGAAACAGTGATTTGTTTTATACTTAGAAAAAAAGGAGACAGCGTCACTAGCTGACATCAAATAACGCATGCATGTGCTTTGGCGGAGGTGAGTGCACACAATAATTATTTGTTTGACATGGGTAATCAATTATAAAACTGATGATAACTGTCATCGAATTGATAAGTACAATGGAAGTCGCACAGGTACCACTTTCATTGTTGTTTGGGGCAGCCAACTCTAGAGAGAGATAGGTTTCAAATGGCAATAAGTAAGACAAGGACGCCTAATGAACGTGTCAGCTGATTCAGGCAAAGGTGGTATATAGGGATGTTGCATATTAATGGGCGAATTTAATGGGCATGTTCCGTAATTCTCTTTATTGTATGATCTGTATTCCGAAATTCGGGGCTTGTTTGTAGGAATGAGAATTTTTCTATATAACCACAATTATGTAAATATTGCACAGAAAAAAAGTAGTGAATTGATTAAAAAAAAGTACCTACATGGCAATTTTATGTACCTGGAAGTAAATTGAGACAAATAAAATACAAATTACAAAATAAAAGTTTATTTTAAAATAACAAAACGACAAAATATCTAGGATAAGGTATACATTTTCAACTTTAATTACTTATCTTAATTGATTTATTAATTTTAAAATTCAATTTTATAGGTAAAGCATGTAAGACAGGTAGCTTTTACATATTTTTATATATATTTTATATTACTTAGGCATCTAACAAAAAGAATTACAAATAATTACCTTATTAAAGGGACCAGAACCTCAAGATTAATTCCATCTTTGACTACGAAGAGATAGGTTCATTAGCACAATATTTCGCCAGTTTTTCCCTTGATAGTTTCTATCATGACTTGGAAAATAAAAAACTGTAGTAAGTAATTACATACTTTTTAAGTTTGCGCTGCCCAAAATTCTCTATGAAATTGCTCTCAATAAATTGTTGACTACAAATGCAAGTAAATACTTGTAGACTACAAAATTTTTCCTTTTTATTGCTGCAATCCACTTGTCTCTAATATCACCTTATCTCTTGGAAAACTGCAAAGTTATTAGCAAAGATTTTTAAGACTTACGAATGAAAAGAAACCCCACTATTCTTATTATTTCCGTCCCGTTTGGTACATCCAAATAAACAACAGGAGTTGACCATCTTTTTTGTAAATTTTCTCTCCGATCTAAAAATAATATTAAACCAAATACCAACTAAGAAAACTCAACGCCGTTTTATACGAAACTGCCACCACGACACGAACTCAAATTATATAAATAATACAATAATTGTAATTACTCGTATTGGACTTGGGACAGAAGGAAAATGACGTTTGACAACGGAACTCGTTTGAAGCACAGGACACAAAAATAGAAAGTTAGGACAAGCACCTCTTTTGTGTTATGTGGTTTTTGCCGGAATCAGCTGATTTATTTACTATTTCACTTACTCAAGTTTGGCTGCCAGTTTCTCTCTCTACACTCCTTCCATCTACTTGTCAATTCAATGATAACTGTCACCATTAATTCACTTTTCACTCTTAGATTAAAAATCTATCAAGTTTGTCATTGGAGACTCACAGAGATAACCTTTTAAAGCCTATATCTCAGCTGGAAAAAGTACCTAGTTATTTTGTATTGTACGAGACGATTTTGTATGTTTGGGTTAAAATTTTAAATGACCGTAGTGTGTTTATTTTGATACACATAGAAAAACATTAAGAGTAAATTGAGGGCAATTGACTAAAATAATTTCAAAAAATTGCACCGACGCTGAGCTCTCTCGAGGCCTCAATAATTTTGACCCATTTTATGTATCTATCAAAATAAACCCTTCACCCATATGAAGTTTTGTTCTGTATAAGTTGGCCATGGACGACAGTTAGCCATCTGCATTCTCTCAGTGAATTTTTTTGACAATAAAAAATAATTTGCACCTATTAAGGAAGCTTTTGTGCTTTTTACTCCATGCGATTGAATAAAAAATATAAACTTCTAATCTTTTAGGGAAGACAGAGAAATAAAAAATAAATCAAAGAGGCTCCCGACAATTTCAGATGTGATGTGAAAACTTTTCATTTTATATTTTCATTGGGGAAATACAGAGTGATTCATTTTTAAATAAACAAACTCCTAGGATTTTAATACAGTTTAGTTTTTGTCACACTGTAAAAATATGTGTTTCATACTTTAAACGAAGTAGCTCTTTCCCATTCAAGCCATTACTTTTTCAAGATATTCAGAGCGTGATATAAACGTCTTCCCTAAATGTTTTAGATCCTGTATCGTCAAAAGTACCCAGTTCCTTGAATGGGTAAATACCGATGCGACATTTTTGTATACAATAATTGAAATCTATATCAAAACAATATATAGTCTATTTTCTATGATCACGGATATGCCTATTATGCATTTTATGTACTCGAGGTAGCTAGTTCAAAATTATTTATATAAAACATTTTACCATTATTGCAGATTGTATCGAGAATTGGCCTGTACAAATGCCTAAAAATGTTCGAGATGTAGATACAAGTCTTCTTATGGTTTCATTAAATAATATATTGCCAGATGAGTTAGGTAGGTACACACCCAAGCATTTTTTTAAAATTCGATATAAAATTAATATATAAAAATAGAAGTAGGTAACCCAATTGTAAAAGTTTACGAACTTCACAGAGATAAAATTTGTACTTACTGATGTCTTGTAATTATTAGAAAATTCATTAAAAGTAGGCAAGTAGTGTAATTAGTGGTATAATAAACATAATATTATTTATTTTTTTTGGGCACATGGCAATGATGCAAATACACTGTGATTAATTATGAATTGGCAATGTTCAATTTAGGGATAATGAAGACCAAAATAAAACACTGAACCTAACATGCCAACATATTAAACAAATGTTGCTGGTTTCAAATTCTTATTTGTTACACCAAAAAAAAATTGCTAATTTTTAAGTCGCTATAAAAGCTTGAGGAAATTCAAAATAAAATTTTAACTTTCATGTATTTTAAAACAATATGATTTGTATGAGCATACCTATTGGGTTTAATCGTTTTACTTTGGTCAACAAAATATATACAGTGCATTCGTAAAGTTTTTACCAAATAAAAAAATTATTGCTAGTTTTTTGAAAATCTGATTTTGGGCTATGTTGTTGCATATTTTGCGAACACTATTGCGCCTAAAGAGGGTCGTAACATCACAGTTCATGCTTGTATAATATTAGAAAAAGTTATTAAAAAAATGTGCACAATGATAAAATACGAACACATTTTCTCAATAACTTTTTCCGATATTTCCAAGGTAAACCCGATTTTTCTCAATATTTAATTTTAAATGTAATATTTGCCAGGGATTGGCTCGACGTCACGACTCTCTTTATGCGCAATAGAGTACAAAAAAGAACCCAGTAGCCTAACATCAGATTTTCAAAAAAATCTGACAACATATATTTTTTTCATTTGATGTGAACTTTATGGTATGTGGTATGCGGAAGGTCCCGACCTTGTGATTTATTTGGAATGCAAAAGCTTTTTCAATATAAAGTTGGGATATATGTACTATAAATATTTTGTTGGGGTAGTAAACATGTACATGAAACATTTTTATTTAAGAATAATTATAGTACTATAATAACTTTGGAATAAGTTTAAGTCTACTTGTTATTTACAATATTTTGTGATCTGTGATCTAGAACAAGATAATGACGACTGACTATTCTGTACAAGCATTTTATTCGGATAAGGTATTCCTCGAACACTGCTGTGACATTTTGCTTTTCGCAGATGATTCTTGCAATTAATTTCTAAGTCGTTTTACAGAGATCGTAAAATTCAGCTCCGACTTATCCATTACTGACGGTACAAAACCCGTAGATTATTTTAAAATTTCTAAGAGTGATGATGGCCTTTACGTAAACCTGGAAACAACCGAAGACATACTGAAAGTTGATAGCGATGTGACGTCCATCATTACTGGTGGTCAATACGCGATTACTACTTTTAGGGTAGAATTCATTTGCAGAGGAGAATCAGTGGAAGCCAGTGTAAGTGTATAGGTAAATTCGGAAAAAAGTTTGCATCCCCTCTTCAAAAACAGTTTATAAAGGAGGAATTAAAAAAAGTGTCCTCCGAAAAGTTTGCATCTTGGGGAAACATTTTTAATTAACGATTTATTAAAATTCAACTTGGGGGTTACCTTTTTCTTTACAACGAGCCAACAGTCAAAAATGACATTTAAAAATAAAATCGCTAAAATGGGTTTATTTGTTACAATTTCAAAAAGTTTTACTTCAATAAGTTGTTTCTTTTCCAATTCTACATAATTGCACCAAATTTTAACCCCCTATTAAAATTTCTTGTCATTTTTTAATATTAGTGGAATTTCTGAAAATTTTAAAAACTTGGAACTTCCTACAAACTATTTTATATTACTTGCTTTATAATCCTATAAACTTTTTATTGCTAAATATCGATAAGAATATATATGCCTTTTTCAAAAGAAAATTATCTGAAGGCTTTAAAATTCTGTTATGATTTGAATCGTCGTTTTAGGTTCTTCTATGGTTTGATGCAAAGTTGATGTACCGTCAAGCATTTAGGATTTAAATTTATTTACATTAAATTTGCCAGTACAAAATTGATGCCAAAATAATATTAAATTAAAATATCGTCATACTATTTCACGTACCTAACCATCCTAACCAAAATTTACACTTTTTACGGCTAAAATACAATTATTAAGATAAAAGGTTCTATACTGTTCCGAACAAGGTCCTGAATTTTGATTAGATACATAATTTGATGAGATTTCAATTTATTATTAATTTGGCACCAATTTAGTAATGGAAAATTTAATGTAAGTTTATATCCTAACTGCTTCATGATTCATCAACTTACACCAATAGCGTCATTTAGCAATAAAAAGTTAATAGATTTATAAAGCTAGTCTTGTATAAGCTACCTTGTATAACATACCTCAAAAGTGTCGCATGAATTAATAATTTGAAAATAAAAAGATAAAAAGAGGCAAGGCGACAGCATTAACTAAACTCTCTTGGTACTAAATTTGAAAAATCGTCAATCCCTAACAATGGGCTACAACCATTTGTGGACCAACTAAATTTTTTACAGAAAATACAAAGTTGTTATGTGTTTGCTGGTTGTTGTTGATGTTTCTTTCCTATCCAATTATAATATTTATTGTTGTTAAATTAAACAGTTTAAGTGAGGCATAGGGCGTGCGGCAACATTATATGTTTTTTTTTTCAATGGTGGTAGGAGGAGTTGAACGATATACGGCCCTGATCAACTCTCCTTTTTCTGGCGTTGCATTTTTTTTATCGATACCACGTATACCTACCATACTATATTGTGGTGTAACAGTAACCATAAGCCCACTCTGTGTTTCATTTTGCGAGTAAATACAGAATCGTATTTGAGGAAAAAAGGATTATTATATAAAAAGATAGGTGACAAATAATATATACCTACTCAAAATGTAATTCAATCACCTTTGACATTGCTCATTTGCGTTCGACCCTGGGGGGTAAAAAAATTAGCCATTTTTTATAGAGTTTTTGATTTTAAATTCGTATTCAAACCCTTTTATAACAAATTTGAACAAAATATAATAATATAAAGTAGGTACCTATTTCATTGTTTTTCAGAGATACGAGCGCCTATTTTTAATAGGTAGCATTGAGTAAAGGAATAATTTATTGAGTAAAGGAATAATTTATTCCTTTACTCAATGGAATAATTTATTCCTTTACTCAATGTAGGTAGGTACTGTTTTAAAAACTCGGAAATGTTGCTTCGTTGCTCTATTTATTTTAGTCCTTTTAATAAAAATGTAATTATAACTAAGAAATTTTTAACAAATAAAACAGGAGAACGGGATATTATGATAATATTACCGTAATAAATTTGTTCAGATTTGGTATAAGAGGGTTTTTGATGATGCTGAATTCGAATCTAAAATCAAAATATGTATAAAAAATCACTAATATAATTATTATTGGAAAATCCACCAACATTTTCCACATTACATTTTGAGAATGTACTTCTCAAATAAATTTTAAATTAATCCGTTTTTCTCCTGGGATATGGGGGCGTATTCATGAAAATGAAACACAGTGTATAGTCGCTGGTTATAGAGTGTATAGGGAACTTAAGTCCATATTTCCAGACTTTCATATTTGTTGATGATACCAATAACAACGATCCAACGTTTTCTAATAACGAAAAATACCAGATATCGGCTCCGATGCCCATTATGACAGGTAGCGACTTTACAATATATTCGGACGAACCCATAGAAGCAACAGATTTGGATTTCACCAACTCGGATATAACGTTCACCATTAGTCCTGACGATTTTGAAGTTTCTTCTAACAAGATAAGCGAAAAAACTTTTAGGCCATCGTTTAAGGCTAAGAAGCCCATAACGTACACTGAGGACACTACATTGACTTTGACGGCAACGGTAAGTTTAACAGTCATTATTTTCAAGATAGACGGAATTTTACACATCTGTAGATTTTTGTCTATTTTCAAATTTTTGATAGAGGCGACTAAGATGAAACTCCCTGGTAATTATATATACAAAGAGATGTGAATAGTAAGTTAATATTAATTATTATTATCACCCTCACAATATTCCCCATTAGGAATACAGCAGAAGCAAGCACACGCTTGTAACGTTTTTTCTTTGGATCTACAAGATATATAGGATCTAGTGATTGCTCAAGTACCGAAGACAATCCTAGAACACCATAGTAATCCTAGTGAGAGTAAATAACACAAATAAAGCTATAAAAAAGAGCACTGCTGTGAACCTGCCTTTTTTTTTATCGTAGCATTTTAAATATCACTGAAGTAAAACGAATTCCCTCTTGCAGTCTCCCGCTCCCCTCCTCATCGAGCCGAACGATATCTTATAATATAAGAAATAAGCTGTACACAGTGTAGCTGAGAGCGGTTCGTACGCATTCTACCGGGTTCGCGCAAAATATTACCGCAAAATATTACCGACCGACCGTGACTGCGTGTTGTAGTGACGCTTTTTACTGCAGTGCGGATGGCTGTAAAACCCGTTCAAAAGACTATATTACCGTTGATTGACGTATTAATAAAGATTGCTCATGGCTGTCACGCCTGACACTTTTTCAACTCACCATGCGCTTTCCGGAGACAAAATACAATGCAAAACACATTGTTAGCCATCAGAGCAATCTGTTTTCCAGGACATGAAGCTAGAGCCGTGAGAAGTCCTATAAATACGTCAGTCAACGATATTACCTTATTTTCATTTCCTAAAGACCCTGAAAGGTAAGATTTTGTTTGAGGTGCCTACCTACAAAAATTAAGACATTTTTATGTGATATTTGAATACTTAAGTATTAATTGAAGAATAATATAGATATAATATTAAAATATTGAAAATTCGAAGGTGCCAGCAATGGAAGAATGCATTAGGGTTCATCGGAGAACATAAATTTGCGAATATTCCACCTGAAGAGTGTGTATAAACCTATAATAATTTGCAAGGCACATTTTGATGATCAGTCATTCACTTCGTCCGGAAAGCGTTTAGAAAAACTGCTGTCCCCTCGGCTGTCCCATTAAGATTATTGCCAGAAGCTTATGGTAAGACGCATGCTTGTGTAAGTACGTATGCGTAATATTTTGTTCGGTATTGTTTATGTCAATTTAAATATCAAAATATTTACTAGATGATGAAAAAGTAGATATGATTAGTTTAAGTCTTTGTCTTTAAATATTTATTTGTTATTTATGTTTTTGTCTGTTCTATGTTTTGTTAGGCTTTATTAAAAATGAACGTAAAACATAAAAAATTGCATTTTTATTCATGTTCCAACCAAAGTCTATACCTACTAATTATGTAGATTCTGGTAATAGCTACCTTGTATTTTAATTTAACTGTGCATACCAAAAACTAACGGTACACTTACCTACACAAATAATGGAAAGTCAATATGAACCTGCCCCCGTATAACTAGCTTGACGGCGGTTTCGTTTAGTCGCCCTCGTAAATGCGAAGCATGCGAAGTGACGCTGATTTACGACCGGTCGCAAAAAATTGTCGGCTTTTCCGAGATATCAAAGAAGTGAGCGGACTTTAGTATTTCTAGACTTTGGCGGTACCTTATAGATCTCCTTGAAACGCAGAAAATCTAGCCACGCCATAGAAGTCTGGTCCAATGTAATATCTTAGAGGGTACTAAGTGAAGCCCGTTTCAAAAAGGTGACTTCTTTCCATGTGCGCAAGCGCAAATTTGATTGCAGTTACTGCTACCCTATATAAGAGATGGTGCAGCAATCAGATCAACTGTATACCTACATTCCGACGATGCTACCTTGTTGCCGGATTGTGCATATTTTCCCCATGGGTACAAATAAAATTGTCAGTTTTCTAATCCTTCCCACAACGTAGGCCACTGTCAAACCGGAAGAATGCTAATATTATATGTGTACGATGAGCTTCACCAGATAATATAATTTCCAAAAACCTCTTATACTTGTCGAATATATAACTCCAGCGAATTTCATCTGAACCACCCCGCAGTCCTGCGTAATACCATCGTTTTTTATAGGATGCTGGGGATCCATCAAGATCAAAATCAGTTGATATTGTAATTTCTCCTGATTCAACCAGTTTGGATGTACCTTCATTTAGCAGTAGTTCTTACAGTTTCAATTACTCTATTGATAGCGAAGGGAAGCCCAATTTAACTCCCGCTCTAGAGATAAGGGCAGTTACTAAGAAAAAAGAAGAAATAGACAATATTATCCTAGAAGGAGGTAAGTTTCCCAATTATTTGGTAGATATTAGGTTATTATTAATTATTATTAGTTAAAAGAAGTCTCAAGTGTAAAATAAATTTTAGATCAAGGAAATTCGAAAAAGGATAGAGATATTGACACTAAATGTAATGTCTACAAAAGTTCCTATAAACATGGCCTCAAAAATGCCCCCTAATGGGTCTATGGCCCGCGAATGGGGCAGTTTCACAAAGGGGTTTCTATAAATATTTCCAGAACGAACAAAGATAAAATTCTGAAATTTGGTATGTGATGTACATATGAGATTTGACATTCACCGAAGGAGCGATAGTTAGACATTGTTAATCATAGGCGTCCCAAATGGGGGGTTTAGGAGTTAAAATTACCCCAAAATTTTTTTTTTTTACTTTTTTCCAGATTCCTTGCGAAATTAAGAAATTTGAAGGTATTCTACGAAGAAAAGGTGCTCTTGCTGAACTTCGATAGCATGCATCGTTTTTAAGTAAACTCGTTCTGAAAATTTTTTGCAGAGTGCCATGAAAATGCCTATTAGAAATTAGCATGCCATAATTTACCACCACGTTTTTTGATACAAAAAAATGAAAAAGGTCCTATAAACATGGCCTCAAAAAAGTCCCCTGGACACTTTGGAAAACGGCAAAAATTTTTCTAAATAATAATATAACGAAACGTTTTTCTAAATAATAATATAACGAAAAAAGATAAAATGTATGTGATAAACCTGTGAGATTTGACGTTTACCAAGGTAGAGATAGTTTGACATTCTTCATTATAGGTGTCCCAAATAAGGGGGGTCAAGGGGTTAAAAATATCCCAAACTTTTTTGTGCTCTTTTGTGCACGTATGTCACATACCAAATTTCAGATTTTTATCTTTGCTCGTTCTGGAAATATTTAGAAAAAAAAACTGTAGCCCTCTAAGGGTGCATTTTTGAGGCCATGTTGATAGGAAATTTTTCATTTTTTTGGGTCACTGAACATGCTGGTAAAATATGGCAGGCTAATTTTTAACAGGCATTTTCATGGTCCTCTGCAAAAAAATTTCAATACGATTTTACTCGAAAACGGTGCTATCAAAGTTCAACACGAGCACCATTTTTTCGTAGAATACCCTGAAATTTTAATTTCGCAAGAAATTTGGGAAAAGGCACACACACAAAATTTGGGGCATTTTTAACCCCTTAACCCCCCCATTTAGGATGCCTATGATTAAGAATGTCTAACTATCGCTACCTCGGCAAATGTCAAATCTCATAAGTTTATCTTTGTTCGTTCTGGAAATATTTAGAAAAAACCGTTTGCCAAAGTGTCCATTTAGGGGGCTATCATAGCCCCCTTAGGGGGCATTTTGAGGCCATGTTTATTGGAACTTTTTTCATTCTTTGGGTCGCAGAACACGCTGGTAAATTATGTCAGGCTAATTTCAGGACACCCTGTATAGTTACTGGTTGTATACATCTTTGATTTGGTTATATTTCGTTCTTATAATGATATAGTTGGAAAGTTTTACAATGCAAATACCAATTTGGAAGATCCACAAAAGGCCAAATAGAAGATTATGAGTATTTAAAAAAAATGATAGCCTCAAGAGAGCCGAAGACCCTGTGTAATTTGTCTTAGTACCCGGTTGCATCAATATTCTCAGTGCCGTCAATGTTCAATAAAAAATTGTCTTCTCTATCTTACAATAAACATACGGCTACTAATAATGGTTTTTGTCCAATTTGGGTTTTGTTTTATTGGGCGACAAATTGGCCATGGATGACGATTTATTTCACAGTCACCTACCTAGTTGTCCAAAGTTTTTGTTTCTTATGTTTTTCGGTGGGGCGCAAAATAAGCGAATCATCCTCTACTGAATGTATAACGATTTTGGCTGAAACACATTTCATTCTCAGCTAGTACCAACTGGCCCGCAACAGTTAAAATCAACATGTCGTGTAACTGGCGGAGAGATTACAATGCTTTTGAACGAAGTTACAAATTTATTAATCTCCCATCTTATTACCCGTAGATTATAAAGACTGCTGTTTCAACGATCCAACGCAAGTAGATGGCTTGTTCGAGATTTCCTTTAAGAATGTTCTTCCTGAAGGTGTCACCTCTCTCGTTACCATGACCCTTAGATACGATACCGATTATACAGCTCAAACAGCGATTGTTATTAGTATCGAGCAAGACGTCCCTTCTTTCCTTAGCACCTCCTACAAATTTAGCTACAGTGTTGACCAAACCGACGGTCCTATCCTAACAGCTTCAGATGGCCAAGAAATAGAAGTCGTTAGTAACAAATTAAATGCTATAACAAATGTTGGATTTGAAGGAGGTAAGTTAAACTTTAATTTTAACCTCTTAATTAGAATCAGAAAAACATAAAGGTGTTAGGTAACATTTAGGCTTGCCGGTTACTACCAATATATCCAAATTTTTTTCTGTATGTTTTTACTGTTTTGTTGTTTACTACATATTCCAGATTATGTTTCCATCTTTAACACGCCCCAGCTAACTGGCAACAAATTCACAATATCGCTGACTGATCCATTGCCACCCGACGCACCACCCCTTGTGACTATGACCCTCAAGTACGATACAGACAACACGGCGAGAACAGCCATCGTCATAACTGTACCGGCGAGGGATTTGAGTTTCAACCAATCGTATTATACCGGGAGTTACGACAGTACAATGGGGGATTTTCAAATGGACGCAGACATCAACATTGTGACCAGCTTGACGGGTACCTTGGAAGTCGATGTAACAGGAGGTTCGTAAGAATTGAACTGGGACTAAGGAGATTACGGCCTTGCGATTTTTGCAATATTATCGTGTTTTCCATGCCCTTCGAAAATTGATAAACTAAACGAGAACAACAAGTTATTTTACATTTCCTTAGTCAATACAACTTGTTCGCCTATAATTTCCCGAGCAGTTTGTAATATTTTCTTTCCTTTCAGACTACAGTGAAAAATTCGAAGTGGTGTGTGCAGAATATGTATGCAAAGTATCTCTATTACAACTGGAAATTTCTGACTTAGAAAAGAACGAGATAATTTTCAACATAGAGGCTAAAATTGATGAAACCGTTGCTACCAGTGTAGTTGTAATTTCTCTGGTAAAGAATGCTGAAACTCCATTAAAGTTTTCTGAAATATCCTATTCGGCAGATTACAATATTAGTTCTGACGGTCAATGGGTAGTATCTAAAATAGAGATAGAGTTACTAAATCTTAAAGACCCAGTTTCTACTGTGATACATCTAGATGCCAGTACGTATTAAATATTAGCATCTAAAGCACTGTTCTCTATACTATGTTATATGAAACAATGACAAGGTTTCGTTTTCAGAATACGACGGCTATTTCTCTGTTACATTAAATCCTGAGACATCTAAATGGGAGCTGGAAAAAATAATTGATCTTCCAAACGATGTTGTAACGTCTAATGATCAGCTAACAACAATTTTAACAGCTAGTGATGCAACTGATTCGAAAGCTCAGTCTATTTTGATCATTCGTATGCCAAATCTTGAATCACCAAAATTTGCAGCAGACCACTACGAGGCGCAGTATCTAACCGTTGAGGGAGAAACAACAGCAACAGTTGAATTTAATGAAGATATAGATTTTTCTTCTGGAGACTCTAACAATATAGATATAGTATGCGATGCAAGTAAGTATTTATTACTCTAATTCGATTTTATTCAGCTCCTCGTTCTATACACATAGGAAAAGTGAAGCCTTGAGGGGAAGTTTGTTTTCTGTATACTCCAAGGAGACCACATAAGTGGGCTGGTATAAGGTTATGTTATATGTCAGTGTCCAACTGCCATCAGGTTTTATGTGATAGATAGTGCCATAGATTCTAAAGGAGGCAAAAAATTTCGCATCATAATTCACAATTTTTAAGTTTTCTAATTTTCAGATACTCAGAGGTGACAATTAAAGAATTTCAACTATTCAATAAATTTGTTTCATTTGACAGTTGCCATATTCTGTAATTGTAGACACAACATTGCCAAGTCTAATTTTTAGAAATCATGGAAACCATTATTAATTTTTAATAACAATCAAAGTACCTGTTGTATTCATAGATTCTCCAATAAAATGCCATACTTGGCATCGCTGATACCATTAGAATGAGGAAAGAATAGGCCTCACTTTGGAAAGTATAATGCTGGGTCCCCTTACTTTAAGGAGTCTTTGTTTATACCCCTTGCTATCGAAATGTTTTAAGTATCTACTAGTAGTTCTACCTGAAAACTTGTCTGTAACGATAACGCAATGCTATTTTCTATTTTGGGAAGGTTGCAACACTGGAAGGAGCTCCTTTGGACCCTCTACATGCATGCCCCAAGTCCTATTTTTATGTAAATTCTCAATACTCTTAATAATTTGTTTAATTTTTAGCATATTGTAACGATTACTTCGAGTTAGCTTTTGAGTCAGAAAGATGGTTCGTAAAAGTAAACAATAATCTTGGTCCGGATATCTTGAACAGCAACACGAATCTAGTGATATCACTAACAGCTAAGGACAAAACCTACGAGTTTCTTACTGACAATGCATTTTTGGTGATCGACTTGCCAGCGCTGGATGCAGACGTTCCGCAATTCTCAGAGATATTATACACAGCCCGCTATACGATAGAAGGTGGGGAACATGAAATATCTGACACGAACATACAGGCGGCTAGTAAAAGTGATCCAAACCTAGATGTGACCATAAAAGGTAATTAGTGTACAGGTCAGCAAATTTCGGTAAATAATTTGAATGTATTCCAGCTGATGATCTATATTCGTCATACTTCGAAATGGCAGAAGAGGGTGACCACTACAAGCTAGCGAAAACAGGAAATCTTGACAATGTGACTATTAACGAACAGATCAGTATAAATATCACTGCTCAAGCTACCTTAAATGGCGTCACCGCCTTCGCACCAATTGTCATAAATTTACCTAAAAATGTGGAACCACTC
Organism: Pseudeuparius sepicola; assembly: GCA_963920635.1. Taxonomy (NCBI): domain Eukaryota; kingdom Metazoa; phylum Arthropoda; class Insecta; order Coleoptera; family Anthribidae; genus Pseudeuparius; species Pseudeuparius sepicola. The sequence goes on along the minus strand of OY987299.1, from coordinate 117,360,924 downwards.
GATGCGGCATTCGATAAGGTTTTATACAATGGCAGCATTGATAGAAATGGAAAGCTACATATATTCGATGACATCCAAGTTATAACTGAAAAAGAAGACGATTCAATATCTGTTACACCATCAAGTAAGATAAATAGTGCTTCGTTTTTTTTATGTTTACTAAAATCTTAGTACCTAGGATCACGGAAGCAATCCGAACGATATTGGTAGTTTCACATTCAGATTAAAAATTATGGCAGAATGTTTCCTTCGATTACTATTATGTCTTTATATTACAGATCCCGAATTTGCAAAGTACTTTAGCATTTCGTATGAAGGTGGAAAAGTGGCAGTGTCATATTCAGATGTATCAATTCCAGAAGACACGCTCAAGAAAATTTCCCTCATACCTTTGGAGCTGATTTTATCAGTTGAGGAGAGCGATGAGAAAACGAGCTCCGTTCTCAATATAGCCGTAGAAAGTACGTGAATATGTTAATTACAGTCATAGCTTGGTATGAAATTTACAGAAATATCCTACATAGATTTTTTCCAGATTCCGAGATCAAATTTTCTGAGATATCCTATTCGGCAGATTACATAGTAGGTTCTGATGGCGAAGGAACCATATCTGAGATAAATATAGAACTGCTAAACGTTGAAGATCCAGACTCTACTGTGATACATCTAGATGACAGTAGGTATTAAATATAAACATTAATTCATAACCTAAGATATATGAAGCATAATTACAAGGTTTCGTTTTCAGAATACGATGAATATTTCTCTGTTACATTAAATCCTGATACGTCCATATGGGAGCTGAAAAAAATAATTGATCTTCCAAACAATGTTTTAACGTCGAATGATCAATTAAGAACAATTTTAACAGCTAGTGATGCAGCTGATTCGACAGCTCAGTCGATTTTGACCATTCGTATGCCAAATCTTGAATCACCAAAATTTGCAGCAGACCACTACCAGGCACAGTATCTAATCGTTGAAGGAGAAACGATGGCAACAGTTAAACTTAATGAAGATATAGGTTTTTCTTCTGGAGACTCTAACAATATAGATATACTATGCGATGAAAGTAAATATTTATTAATCTACTTTGATGTTCATCCTCGGTTCTCATAACAGTACTACAGTCAAGAATAACCATCAACTTTCGAATGTATTTACATATGGACTAGTTTTTAACAAATTAAATTAGTACATTGTTATTAGTAGTAGAGAGCAAAGTTGACTTTATTACAAAAAGGGGGTGAATTTGAAAATAGCGAGAAAATATGAGTCGTTTTCCATTATTTGAGGAAACACTGGCAAGTACTCAATTTTGGCATTATTTTGGAGAAATAACGAAATGGAGAATAGTTAGGGTAGGATGAAAGTCCAAAAATATGTCATTAACTATGACGGTTTTCTCCACAATAATGTTTTAGGATTTATAGGAAATATTTAAGATTTGCTATTACATTATTTATTAAAAAAAAGTTATGTGGAAGGGGTAGCACCAGTGGCAGTTATTTTTACATTGTTACACCCACAGTTACTTCTTATTATCGTCATTCTTTTAGTACCTACTCCGCAAATAGGTTTTGCAATGATTGACTACTTGAGATTTCCATTCAAAGGAGGTAATTGCTAAGTGTATTAAATTTATTCATTTTTTAGCATTTTGTAACGCTTACTTCGAGTTAGTTTTTGAATCAGAAAAATGGTCTGTAAAGGTAAACCGAAATCTCGGTACAGATATCTTGAACAGCAACTTAAATCTGGTAATATCACTAACAGCTAAAGACAAAACTTACGAATTTCTCTGTGACAATGCATTTTTGGTGATCAATTTGCCATCATTGGATATAGAAGCTGTTCCCGAATTCTCCGAGATACTGTACACAGCAAATTATACTTTAGACGGTGGAGAACATAAACTAACTGACACAATCATAAAGGCAACAAGTAAAAGTGATGCAAACCTAGAGGTGACCTTAAAATGTAAGACAATTGTTTTTATTTGGTGTAAAGCATTATCAAGAAATTTCACGTGAATTATTTTAATTTATTCCAGCTGATGATTTATACTCGTCATACTTTGAAATGATACCAGAGGGTGATGATTATAAACTAGCGAAAATAGGAAATTTGGACGATAAAATTATCAACGAAGAAATCAGTATATTTGTCACTGCTCAAGCTGCTTCAAATGGCGTTACCGCCTTCGCACCAATTGTCATAAATTTACCCAGAAAAGTGGAGCCAGTTGACGTGGCATTCGATAAGGTTTTGTACAACGGCTACATCGATAAAAATGGCCACCTGCAGATATCCGACAATATCAAAGTTTTTACAGAAAAAGAGGATGATGCAATTTCTGCTACAAAATCAAGTAAGATAATACAGGGACCGGCAGAAAGTTGGACACAAAAATTTAATATTTTTAAACTCTGATTTCGATTAATTTAAATTTCTAGCTGCTAATCGAACAAAATTCAAGTTTAGTAGCAAATTCATGTGTTATCCGATGATAAGTTGCGCTTCCGGTATCTTGTTTTTTGTAATACACACACAGGGTGGTAGAAAAAAATACAAAAAAAGTTAAATTTCTTTTTTTTTACTAGGTGGCTGTGACTTTAAATCTGACATCCACCTTTGATTACAAACCACTTTTGTAAGTAAGTTTTTACCGTATTTTCAAAAATAAGGGTACTTTACTCTTGAGTTATTTTGACATTTTTGAATCTACCTCGTATCCAAAAAGAGATATTTAAATTTTGATATGTGCGTTTTAAGTTTGAAATGATGCACCAACTTTTATCAAGAATAAAATTTTCTGAAAAATTAGTAATAAAAAAGTTTTCCATTTGTGTTCAACTTTCTGCCGGTCACTGTATAAAGTTTGCTCAGTTCCAGCCTTTCATTTGTTAACCAAACAAAATACGAAGTAGTAGGTATTTTCTTTGCTTTAACCAAGGTTAGTTTATAGGAAGGTTAGGACATTCGAGGACTTGGAATGGAAGGGGGGGGGGGGGGGTGAGAGAGGCAAAGGGGGCAAAGGCCGCAATTTAAGTTGGTACCATTTACACGTGAATTGGCGATTTAGTAACTTCCTAAATAGATAACGCTTCCAGCCATATGCGCACACAGACGTTTTTGGCATGTGCTTTGTTTATGGTGTATATTTAGGTATGTTGCTTTAGCTGTTTTCGGTTATTTCTTCATTTTAATGTTTGTGCAATGAAATAACGGAACTTTGTGGTGTATGTTAGTGCATCGCATTTCTGTTTTATGTTTGTGCTTTTACTTTGTTTTCGGTTTTCAATACCCGTGTTGTCCCTTTTGATACGCCATTGGCATCAAGCTGAAGGGCAGCTGGTGAGAGCGGCACCGTCGCGCGATGTTGCCGGTTCAAAGGGACGGCCTTTGGTTTTGTTTAAGAGTGGGGGAATGTCCTAACCTTCCTATAAACTAACCTTGGTTTTAACGAAAAAATGAGGTTACAGTCCGCTGCAACAACTATTTGGGAATTATAAAAAACATCATTATTTTCTATACTATACTAAAATCGAGCGACTCTTACGCCTGGCGTAAACAAAAGCACGTGCGTTGATATATTCGCCAGAGCCGCACTGAGGCACGACCTTTATTTAATTTTAGTTTTACAATTGTTCAAAACATCGATAAAATTATTTGCGGCAGTGCCTAAATAGCTGAAAACAACAAGATAAAACAGCGTAAATACACTTTTGCGATCGAGTACGTCCCTGTTGCCAGGCATGCTGATATTTTATGGCCTATTGACCAATCGAATTGTTTCGCGGAACGTCATCGGACACGTGCTTTTATTTACTCCAGGCGTAAGGATTGCTCGATTTTAGTATAACTGTTTCATTTTCTCTTATAGATCCAGAATTTGAACAGTACTTTAGCGTCTTCTATGAAGATGGAGAAGTGTCAGTGACATATTCCGATGTAAAGATTCCAGAAGGCACTCTCAAAAAAATAACTCTTATACCTTTGGAGCTAATTTTGTCGGTCAAAGGGAGCAATGAAAAAACTAGCTGTGTTCTCAATATAGCTGTAAAATGTAAGTCAAGAAATTACTTAGAACTTCAGTCAGCAACCTGCATAAACCTCTTTTCCAGATTCTGCAACCATAGATGATGACGACGACGACGACGTTGAGACCAATAATATTGGGTACATAGCAGCCATATCTGTTTTAACAGTTCTGCTAGTGGGCTTTTTGACAGGTTCTCTACTTCTGTGGTATTTCAAATTTAGGTATTTATTTGAAAATTTGACAAATTCCCCACAAGCATATGCCATATTTTTTTAGGTCACGGAGTTTTGCTACTCTTGAGGAAGACATAGACATAGAAGACAAAAGAGCCTCTAGATTCGAAAAGAATCAAAAAGAAATGTAAGCTGGTAAAGCAAGATATAGTTAGTTACATTATAATTCTTTCCGAGTGGAAATGTTTCGGAAAAAATATTCACCAAACGGTGTAAACTATAATTCGCGAAAAAACAACAAATTTCGTCTGTCGATAACAAATTAGTTAATAGGGATGTTCACAAAAAGGAAATTTCTGTTTAACACTATAAAAATGCTGTAAATAAAAAAAACAATATTTTCTAAAAAAAATAGTGAGAAGTAGCTAAATTCGTTTGAAATCGCAGAACGCTAGCTTTCATTACCTTGACGTCACTGCTGCAATTACGATAGTCGCCGTAAAACTGCAGATGCTAGCAGCTGTGTGCAGTGTGTCGTGTGCGGCAGTGACGTGTCACTCGCCCTAATTCTTTTGTTCGAAAACAAGAAAATTTCAGGGTGGCCAGGGTGGCATGTTTTTGAGTACAAAGAAAGCTGTTATTATTTCTAGAAATATACTACATAGCGCGTTTGTATCCTTAGCGTTCCAGAGCCCATGCCTGTGGAGAAGAGAAGGCCGACCGGCTTCGTCTTCAATCCTTTGGTAGTCGACGAAACTGAAGACGACGACGAAGATCGAACGTCTCTTGAATCGGAAAAGGCAGCCGTCGAAAAGGAAAAGCCCAAATCTGTAGCTTTCGACGACGTGGTTGAGGAAATGCATATCGATTTCCACGGGGACAGTGAAGCCTCGGAAGACGAGGAAGGGCACTATAGTCAAGTAGAAAATGAAGAAAAGGTGGATATATCTGGAACAGACAATGAGGAAAGTCGACTTTGATAAGACGATGCAAACGTTTGCTTTGTTCACGGGCGTAGCCAGGATTTAGTTTGGGGGGGGGGGGGTTAGTTTGAGAAGTAAATAAAACAACAAAAATATACTTACATGAAATTTAATATCTATATATTCATCCGAAAAACTACGACATATTTATAAAGTTGTAAACTTTAAATGAAATGGATAAATTAATTTCGTTCCTCTGCGCTAAATCTAAAACCATTAAAGAAGAAATCTTCGGCTTTTTCTTTTAAACATATCCACTACTTCATCTGCATGAATTTCTGTTCTATAGTGAATGTTCATTAGAGCCAAACCATTAAGTCTGTTTTCACTTGTAGTGTTTCGTAAATAGTTTTTCAGTCTCCTTAGGCTCGAGAAAGACCTTTCTGGGGTAGCAGTGGATACAGGAATGTTAGCCAAGATTTGTAGTAATGTGTAAATATTAGGATAAAGGTTTTTATCGCACATATCTAGGCATTCCAAACTAGATTTCGGGGTAGGCAGTCTTCTTATCAGCATGCAAGGTAGCTGAAGCTTTGATAGCTAAATCCAAATTTGTTTCTTTATTAGAAACCCCTATTAGAAACTATTCGTTCACCATTTTTCACTTTTATTCGCTTCGAGTTCGCATGGAACAATACTGCCGTAAACGCGGTCACGCGCCGCGGCGCCGCTTATATAGCAGCCCAGTAGCCGTCCAGAAACTTCCACGAACTTCCACAAAGTTCCGCTCATTTCGACCGAGGAGCGTGGCGAATAATCGAGAAACAACGCAAAGTGTTCCTACAATACAAAATAGTTCGGCTGCAACTGCGTCTGCCTCTCGTCAAAAGGTGGCGCTAGGCGCTACTATTACTACATATATTCAAACGTAATAATAATTTAACTCTTCACTCCTCGTATTTTTTCGGTATAATATTAGGTAATATTTTGCTTATTTCGGGGGGGGGGGGGGGTTGAACCCCCGAAACCCCCCCCCCTTGGCTACGCCCGTGGCTTTGTTCAATTGTATATTGATGTTATATAGGTACTTAAGTAAATAAATAACGTACATACGTCTAGTTTTTTACTTACATGGTTTTATTTAATTGATAAACGAACCAACAGGTCAGTAGTTGGACATGTGGCAAAAAAAGCAAAATCTAAGAAAAGAAATAAAACGATTTCTATAACAAAGGCACTAGTAGTTATATATTATAAACAAATTAGTAGATACACTATTGTGTGCGTGGTTTTTGACCTACAAATAGGTATGCGACAATTGACTTAACAAGACTGTCAATGCTATAGAATAATTTAACTGATGTATATATGTACGTACGAGAATATAGTCCATTCAGTAGATCCGTAACCCGAGTGTAAATAATTATATCAATTTTATAATATTTATTTTACTTTTAATACTTTCAAGTATTTATCCCAGGGTTATATTGCATCTACTACTAACCGTAAAATTATAATTTTTAAGATTGATACGCGTTCATGGATCATTACCTACCAAATTAAAAATATTGGTTCGATTTTAAATAATTATTATCAAGCTTGAACGCCCACTTAGTGCTCTCCAAATATGACTAAAATTTATATAAAAAAATATCCTTCATTTCTGTTATTTGTATTTGGTTTTAGGTTTCCAAGATAAACGAAAATATTATCAAAGATTAAAATCATGGTCGATAACAAATTGCCACACCTACCTTTTCAAGTAGTTACGAGGCGAACTAAAGATCTGGTTATCTCGCCAAAATATTTAAAAATTTGGGGTGTGCATAAAACTGAATAAATAAGCAACTTTTATTTAAATTTGCGGAAAGTATAAACACAGATATTTTTAAATGGGGGTAATAGGTTTAGTTCTTATTTGTTTATGTTCCAGTGAAATTTATTTCGGTCTCAAGTGTAAAAGTGATTTTTATTACATATCCGAGAACTTAAAATAGCACAACGAATATTTCTGGAAGCTGTGTAAAGTACACTACATTTTTATGGTGGCAACTATAATACAAGTGGATTTTAAAAAGTTGTTGTCAAAAACATAAGGATGTTAAAGAATCCCCTCCAGATATCGTCATGGTTATAATTACAGATTGAGATAGAATAGAGATGTTCACAAAAAAAATATTTTGTTTAAGCGTCATAAAAATGCCGTAAATATAGCCTCCAAACTTGTAAAATTAAAAATATATATACAGTGTGTCCACGGATGGACTTAACTATACTTGTAAAAAATTTTATTTTCAATTCTTCGAAAAAAGTCATTCTTCATAAAAAAGTCTGCTTGTTCTTAAAATAAAATTGGCATGGAAAAAGTTATGATTACTTATACTGGGTGACCAGAAAATTAAAGAAACGTTAATTAACATAAGAGTAAACTACCTCTATTGGTAGAGATAATGAAAAAAGTTATAAAGAAAATTTGCTCAGCGTGGTAAGCTACAAAATTTCAAAGCGTCAGGCCTACTTTGATTTTTTGATTGTATTCTCTTTTTTTGTCACATAAATGGTTTTCTGTAAATAGTACGACAAAACTGTATTAAGAAAACTTCCCCAGAATGGAAAACTGCGCATGATGACAAAATTTTACGATTCTAGGCCTACTTTGTATTTTGGAAAATATTGGAGGAAACGCAAAGTGGGTCTAGGATTGTCAAAAAAATTTCCATCATACACAGTTTCCTATTCTGAGTAACTTTTATTTATAAGTTTTGTCTTACTACCTACAGAAAATTATTTAATCGAAGAAAAAACAAGAAAAAAATCAAAAAATCGAAGTAGGCATAACGCTTTGAAATTTTGTACACTTAAGTAGCTTACCAAGCTGAGCAAATTTTCCTTATAACTTTTTTCATTATCTCTACAAATAGAGGTAGTTTACTCCTATGCTAATTAACGTTTCTTTAATTTTCTGGTCACCCAGTATAAGTAATGTCAACTTTTTCCATGCCAATTTTATTTTAAGAACAAGCAGACTTTTTTTTATGAAGAATAACTTTTTTCGAAGAATTAAAAATAAAAATTTTTTACAAGTATAGTTAAGTCCATCCGTGGACACACTGCATATATTTTCTGTAGAAAAAAAAAGGAGTGAGAAGTATCTGCATTCGTTGGAATTCGCGGAACGCTAGTTGCTGATGCTTGTCACGAGATATGAAAATGGTAGATATATATCGCAGTTCACTCGAATTTTTTTAAAATAAATTAATGGTAAGGTGCCCCTTTTTTTGAAGACTCAACAAAGTTACTTAATTGTAAGGAATTAATTATTCCAAACTAAGAGATTTATCCAATTACATACTAGATTTTGGGTCACTAAATCAAAATTAAGGTAAATTTCTAATTTAATTTTTTCCAGATTTTCCCTGCACCATTATAAAAACAAGCATTATGTTTGTCATATTACAGTTTTTTTTCATAATGTATCCGGCTTTTTTTTATTGAAGTAGTCAATTATAGTCCAAAGCACGAAAGAACACGTTTGCAAAGAATGCGGGCAGCCTTGCGAGATTTCCTATACGAGTAGTCGTTATTTATTGGCGAATACAAGTTTTATCATATTGAAGCCGAATTTCTGAACTCTGTTATACCGAAAAAATAAAGCTCGCATCACGGGACCACTTACCCATTTTTGTTTATCATTTATTTTTAACGCGGTGTGAGAAAACGCCTATTATATTTTTTCAACATCCTCGCGTCTACCATCGCCTTTAAAATACGGCAACACAGCACTTCTGCCAAGGAGACGGCTGACGAAACCAGTTAGCCAACGCGTTTTGTGCCTGTTTCTATAGTACGTAAAGTTAACTGCGTATTTGGGCTACCACACAGACCTCATTTTTTAGACCGCTGGCAAGTTTTTTCCGCCGGCTCAGAGAGCTCAGTGGCGTTTCGTATGTTCGGGAGTTAACGTGTGCAAAATGAGTAAACAGGGAAGAACGTTGCATTCTCAAGCACGAGAAATAATTGCCAATGTTATAAGTGTTTGCCTTCCTCCATAGTCTAAGGCATCACCGTTAAGAATAATATCAACAATAAATTAAATAATAATTATATGAAAATTAAGTCAGTGAGTTACACAAAATTGAGCTACGTCCCTGAACTGGGACTGATTCTATAATATTTGCGAGTTCTTCCCCCTTACGTCGCACGCATTCTGCCGTAAGGAGGACTATAGATGTTTCAGATAGTCCCTCGTACAATTTGTAATTATCCAAGTTTTATAGAAAAACCGCGAAGTCGCGCCTATACCGCTCTTAGTTATTTGCCGTAATCGACGACGAGATAACGTAAAGTTATGCTATCCAATTCCTGATAATTGACTGCTATATGTATCGCCAGTGTCCCGGGATTATCTCTAATTCTCGTCCCGCTATAGTGCATTTTCGTGCTCTCTATTATTGGACAATTGTATACTTAATACGGGTAGGTACCGCGGTCTCTTGTTTGGTACCAGATGATGTGCACTTGCCAGTCGTCGGTACTCCGCCCAGTGTTCATCAGCTGGATAGTTTCGTTTGCGTGAAATAAAACTCGGACAATTCGATAACGTGATTTGTAACAGCGTGAAGTATCAAAACATCCGAGGGTTTTTGATACCTTTGACTTCTTTACTAAGAGGTAAGACAATTATTTTTATCTTTATTTTATCTACATTTTTTTTGGTGCAGCATGTTGTGTACCTACATACGATAGTTGTCATATAGACCTACAACATTTTTTCCAGAATTGGATGGTAAACCGGAAAAAAATGCTAAAAATGAGTTTATTTGTTAAAATTTCAAAAAGTTGTACTTGTTAAAGTTGTTTCTTTTCCAATTTTGTCTGCCATTATTTTGAAATTTCTGAAAATTTAAAAAAATTGTAACTTTCTAAAATCTAGTTTATATCGCTTTATCAGTTTATTAACTTTTTATTACGAAATATCGATAGGAATATGTCTTTTTCAAAAGAGAATGACCTTTGATTTCAGAAATTTGATAATACATGTTTAAAAATGCTAAAAACTAGGTAAATGTGTTAATAGAAACTTAAAAGTTCATTTAGACAATATAGGTATGGCCTAAATTTATATAATTTGATTTTTGGTTTTCGTAATAAAGACAGATTATCGAAAACAAACAAAAAATATTACTAATATTATATAAATAATGATAGTCCAAGAAAATTGTCATTTTTTTTAGGTAGAAAAAAAAAAGCCTAACAGGTAGATATTTTCAGGCTTGTTTGTGGGTAGCGTCCTGAGTATATCCCCAAAAAATCACCATCGAAGTCGTGTTACGAACCCCGCAATAGGGGTGGTTTTGCAAACATTTTTTTTTGCAATTTTTTTCTTATGTGTACTTTTTTTTTCTTGTGTGTACATTATTACATTCTCTACAACTTTCCCTTATGAAGTTTTTTTTAACTTCAATACTTCACGAGATATAGGTAAAAGATCACCACTAGCTAAAGTTCTTTATAAGGGTGCAAAAAAAATTCTTTAAAACAAGCTGATTTTTTCAGGGTTAACTGGGGGTTAACTTAGGAGTGCACCCTATATCTCGTGAAGTATTGAAGTTAAATAAAAATTTCATAAGGGAAAGTTGTAGAAAATGTAATAATGTACACATAAGAAAAAAAATGCAAAAAAATGTTTGCAAAACCACCCCTATTGAGGGGTTCGTAACACGACTTCGACGGTGATTTTTTGGGGTTATACTCAGGACGCTACCCACAACCAACCCTGAAAATATCTACCTGTTAAGAATTATTTTTTTTCTCCATGTATAATTTTCTTGGACTATGAGAATATTCGAAAAATCTTAAAAGCAATATTTGTTATACTATGTATTCCCTTAGTTAAATTAATAGTTATTTATGTAACAAGGCACTGAAGCTCAACTTTTCATGACTCATGTGGAATTTAGTTGCCAAAGCCTCTGGCCGAGGCAAATAAACCACATGAATCCTAAAAAGAACTTCAGTGCCGAGGTATATATTTTTTTGAAATCGGAAAGAATGTTTCCATGAACCGACTTCGGACGGCGTTGCTTGACTTCCATGATCGCTCTACCTAGGTCAAGTATGACGAGGCATGGCGCTTCCCAACAGAAACTCCAAACTGCTGCCTGTTGTGCAGCCTCCATGAAAAATAGATTGATATTCAAACCTACTAAAATATTTACTGAAAGATTGCGCAATGTGTACGAGCAGTTAAATGGGCCTTTATTGGCCGGGTTATGAATATTTGGTCATTTTTGACGGGCGATGGCTCCGCGTCTGACGTTTGATATTTACATCTCGCCAAGGCCTACTTATTGAAAAAGTCGTACAATAATGGGCTACTTATCAGTGCCGATTTCTGAGCTTTTAATGACGATTTTCAGACACTTCACTGTCGATTTCAAGAAAAAAATTGTTATTGCATGTATCGTTTGTCTTTATCACGAGATCCACAAATTCAATTTTAATTAATCCAAAAATGAAAAAGGAAAAGATTCAAGTTTTATCTCATTTCAATCATGGCGAGTAAATTTCAAAAATAAAAAGTTCGGTTAGTCAGGGTTTTTTGCAGCATAAAATTTGATAGGTCTATAACGAGGTCTACAAAATTTTTTTATACGAAACATTTTTTCTATCTCGAAAAATAAGTAAAGTTAGGGGGTGTCAATTTATACTGGACAACCCTGTACCTCGCTAATTATTTTAGAAATCCTTATCTGATAAAAAAAATGAAGCCCGGACGATAAAACAATTAAACAAATACAAACTGATAACGGATATTTTTTTATAATATATAAATATTAATATTTTGATTCTTGATAATAATTTATCCCCACATAGGCACAGGGCGGCAAGTTCAAAGTAAATTTTGATATTTATATATGTAATAATAATAATCATACCTAACTCTCGCCTGCACAAAACAAAAAAAAAGCTTTGAAGATGTAAAGCTTATCTCAATTCTATGGATTGCAAATTATGCCTATTTTAAAATAATACTTGCTTTGCTTTTACTTAGACAACAACATAAGAAAATAAAGGTTTCCCTCTATCTTCATATCTCAAAAATGATAATATAAAACATTCAGACAATAACATAATGGTGTTTTGAAACGAGTTCCGGAAGTTTGTTTTTGAATTGTGTGATTTTGTCTCTTTGTTGTCTTACTTTTCTCTGTGGGTTAGGATTATTGACTAAAATTTGTAAACTATGTCTAATTTCAGAACAAAATGACTTCAACATTAAGGCAGGTGTCGAAGGGCTTCTTTAAGGACCTCTTCAACTTACCGAGTAGGGAAGGCCCGGACAAAGTGGGTACAGACCCTGAAATTGGATTTAAGTTGTCATTTTGTGAGAGAGACAGACATTTAAAAGTTAAAGTTATTGGTGCTCGACAACTACCTACGAATTACGGATGCTCAACTGTTCGTGGATATCTAGTCAAGGTAAGCTTATCCAAGAAAATAATTTCTTACTGGTATCAGGGAGAATTATGGTCCAAGTTGCTTCTTTCTCATAACATCAAAATACTATTGTACCATGACCTAAGGGGCTGGGGACTCTGGGAAGTGCCTAGCATCACAGAATAACCGCGGACCTTAAAAGTGAGCTTCGAATTGCCAATTGCCATCAAAGCATTTTTTTCTACAATTTTTATCCTAGTAAATGAAGAAAAATTTGAGCTCTAAATAGGTAAAAAATTACGGAAAAGCTGATTTTTTGTGTCTAGACCTTCAATTGACGAAGCTGTTTATGAAGAGGGCCATGAAGTTGACACGGAATTAGATCTGGTGGAGGAGAACGAAAGATTTATGCGAAGGGCTGTTTTGAGTTTTGAGTGTCATAATATATATGTGGATTAGACCGACTTCGGATAGCACATAAAAAAGCGCGCCTGGTACTCCACCCCATGCGTTAGTGTGGAAAAGAGTATACCTACGCATTTGTTCGAAAAATACAGACATTGTATCTTCCCGCAACTTTAACTAAAAAAACGATTGATCCTACGAAAAAAGTGTAATGACATTTTTTGTGTAGAATTTTATATTAAATATTTTTGCCAATGACTATTTTTGTCGGAAAAGTGCTACTTTTCGAGATAATGGCAAAAAACTAAAAAACGCCAACCCCTAAAAAACCATGGCCCAAATTGCTTGAACTTCCCAGGATGTACTAAAGGCACGTCAATGAAGGTTTTAAAGTTGCGTAAGTAATTTAGCCACTTTGGCCTATTTACATATCCAAAAAATAACAAAAGTCAATGCCAAATAATGTAATTAGTTTTACGGTTCAACACGGGCATTTTTTTTATTTGTTTAAGTGGGATCCGTAATTTTCCTATATGTCCCCGTTTTATTTGGATAAAATATTTTATTGACTCGTTTAAAATTTGTATATCATGAAAATTCTGGGATGTGAATGCGTTTAATACTTATAATAAATGCATAGGCTTATTGATGCACAACTCTAATAATTATTAACCTTGTTCAATGAGCTGAGAAACAATACGGTTCCATTTAATAAGCTTCATTTACTGACGTGACTCTTTTGCGCTTGGTAAACAATAGATTATAGCTAATTGCTGCAATTACCAACGCAATACGCACACATATGTTCGTGTCAGGTGTACAGTAAAATGATCTTTCCCAAATATTTAGTCATTTTCATGGAATTCAGATTAAATGATATACAAATATGTAAAGGACATATTTTCATATTAGCTGTGAGACGGTTCAGAAAATATTACGTCATATTTGCAAATGTTTTTTATATAAAATAATTATAGAAAAATATGCTTGCACCGAACAATAGTTGTTATTTACGTAAAGTATGAAAGTTGAAAAATTACCTTGAGCAAAGTATGGAAGTTGCGGATTTACTTTCAATATTTTTCCTACAAACCCCGTTTGATCCTCAAGAGTCCATATTATTGTCCCTGTTGATTTTGATATTGTGGTATTTACAGTTGATAATAATTGCGTACCATTCTAATTATTTTTATTTCTTTAGTGCTGTAAAAAGTTCTTAACTGTTTTGGGAAAATATTATTTAAATTTCAAAATTTAAAATAACTAATAATAAAAAAAAATAATAATGTAAATAATAAGTACCTACTCATTGTCTGGGTCTGAGTATGCCCGCCAACATACAGTGCAATTTTTAGACTACCAACCTTTTCCTCTACGAAAATTGTCGTAATCCCGGCCTTCCCCCTGCCATTTTTCCGAAAGACGTATATTTGCTATAGATACTGCACTTTTACACAGAGGCAAGGTTAGTAGAGGCATAGGTTGCATGGTAACTCTTGAACCAATCCGCGCACAGCGCGGGAATGACGTCAGCCAGTTAGCCATTTAAATTGATGAAATTGGAAATCACCAGATATTTTGATCCGTTTCTCATGTTTTTTTTACACTTCAGACGTCTTAAATATACGAAATTAGGGAGTAAGATTATTTTCCCACAATATAATTATTATGGCAAAATAGAAAATATAAGTGGGGCTTATATTTAGTTATTATAATATCAAAATATTTTTCAGGGTTATACAATATCTTTTCTTGAAATTAATTACTTACTAATAGAAGCATAGACATACACTGTCAGAACCATTGTTGAAATTTCCGCACGCTACACTAAAATTTGATATAAAAAATAATAACTACATTAAAATACCTATACCTCAACTAAGTATCGAGTCCTAAGAATTGTAAGACATTACAATAATTTATCTAAGTATTTTAATTTGTTTTCGCTCCAAAAATAAAGTTTGAATGTCGATGTAGCAGAATTTTCTGCCGACGTGTTTTTTGAATTTTTTGGACACCCTGTATAAAAAAATCGAAAATTCTCTTCGTGGACCATATTTTTTCGAGAAGCAGAAACTTTTATCAAGAATGACTTTTTGTCGAGAAATGAAATTTTTGGTCCTATTGTTCTCTTATTTACCCCATCCGTGGACATAGATACTGTATATTTTTTTATTAAAAATCAATTTATTATACATATGAAAACATTTTAAAAACAATTAATTTTATCAAATTTTTTAATGTTTACATTTTAAATACAAAACTATACACAATATAGTAGATATCACGAATCTCGATCCCTGCGTCACAATGGTCGACAATGGAAATTATATTGTCTTTGTCTACTACTAACCTTGCAGAAAATAGTGTGACAACCAAAACTGGGGGGGGCGGCCTATTAGTGACATAATTTGTTTGGGGGAAGGAGAAATTTTAATTAATTTTTTAAACAGGGTTAAGAAGTTGGTTTGCGTCGCAAATAAATTTTTTTAGAAATGTTGAGGGAAAATATTTGAAACGAATCTTAGAAAATCACAGAACCTAAGAAAAATCTGAAAACTGAGAGGGCTAGCCCTCTCCCGTGCCCCACGATGCTACGCCCCTGCTTTTACAAAATGTAGTCGCAAGAGAATTTGATGAAATGGGCGAGAAAACAATTGCGGACAAAAATTGTGGAACGTTAAGGGTGTCCGCACCACCTTAAACATGTTAAAAAACGACATTAAAAAAGTATTGATAATCAGCTGATTTCAAGATTGTTTAAAAAAAATCTAATATCCAATTTTCGCATTATATTTCCGATTTTACAGTCCGACGCGTGGAAATCGTTAGATCCTAATAAACCAACGTCATACAATTTTTGTTAGACAATTTTTTCTCGCGCGTATCATAAAGTTCTCTTACGACTACATTTTGTAAAAGTACAGTATTCTAAATTTTTTTTCATACAACAGCAAATGCACGTCTTTCGGAAAAATGGGAAGGGGAAAGCCGCG
This sequence comes from Pseudeuparius sepicola, assembly GCA_963920635.1. Taxonomy (NCBI): domain Eukaryota; kingdom Metazoa; phylum Arthropoda; class Insecta; order Coleoptera; family Anthribidae; genus Pseudeuparius; species Pseudeuparius sepicola. Next base: position 117,344,942 of record OY987299.1, on the reverse strand, counting down.
ATTACGAAAATTCAATTAAGTCACACAAAAAGTTTTAAGAGGATATTATAAATTTACTTTACGTCGGCGGGCACCTAGACTATCACATAATTTTCTCATAAAAGCAGTATAAAGTGGACTGTTTGATTTTAGTTTCTGTGCTATGAACAGTACACTATCTGGGTTGATCATAAAATAAATATGATGATTGTGATACCATATATTACGTTTAATTTTTTTGACCCAAATAATTTAAATGTTACGTATCTAAGGGGCTAGTATGGCAATGAATCGATTTATGCCGTCAATAAAAATTTTAATTGCCGAAAATGCCAAATAAAATAATTCACACCACAAATTTTATAGACTGGCGTCTACTCGTTAAAATATTGATCTGAAGTAAGGTACCATGCAACGTTATTGCAAGGAGCTCCGAAGCTCAAATCCCTTTAATAAAAAATAATTTAGGAGGTAATTTTTTAAACAAATGCTAGTGTAGATATTATCATGATATAAATATATCCTATGAAAATAATTTTGCGGTAAAAATTTTGGTTAAACCGGAAGTAGTTCCGAACGCTCTGATAAATATGATTTAATTGTGATATTTATACTGTATGCCTAGGTGTCAATCGAGTCGCGTTATTATTTTAGGTGACTACATTTCCACAAAAAGAAAAATTCGAAACTAAATCTGTAAAAGAATCATGGCCAACGATAAACGAAGAATTTACATTTACTCTAAATCCAGCCAGAAGATTTGAGGATTATTTTAAAGGAACATTTGTGTCGTTCACGATTTACGCAATTTTAGAAGAGGACCGAGAGGACATGATAAAGCAACCCAAAAATTTATTGAAGAGGGTCCTATCTTTCAATGAAAATGAAATAAATTTCTTGAGGTAAGTGCCTATCCCAATATCGGGCAAGGTTAAAAATTATTATTTTTTTATTAACTTATCAAAGATAACAGACATTTTCAAAACGTTGCAAGATGTTTAGTATTTTGTAAAGGTTAAAGTTGTTGAAAATTGTCATAAAGTTAATGACATAGTTTCATTGAAGTAACTTAATCGATCTTGAGATTTTACTAGCGTTTCAAGAAGTGGGTCAAATATAAAATATTTTGCAGGAAAAATACGGAAAAAACAGTTAGAAAGAGTCAAAGGAATTCACTGGGGAGCAGACGGACTGTGGGCGTAGCCACGTACAATCTAGATTCGAAATCGTTCACTCAAAATTTGAGGGACAACACAATAAGCACACCGGATATCTGGAGGAGTATCAAGGAGATTGCAAGTGGGATGGCGCGCCAGTCGGTAAGTATAACAGAATGGTCAATCGTAGCTAGATATTCTGTGTCAATGGTCCAGTTTAATAGGAAAAACTTTCGATATATTTGTGTTGAAAAAAATGTATCTATATTATTTGTTTCAATAAGAACACAATTAGGACACAATCTTTGCCTTGTCGTGAAGCAAATCAAGGCAAATCTTTTACTTAGCAGTGATTGTTTTTTACGTAACAAGTTCGGAAAGCAGGTTATCACTGGGCGTGGGAGTGAGTCCAGTAATGACATTATAACTGCAGGACTGCAAGACCTAAAAGTCATCAGGTTAAGAGGGACAACTTCAAGCACTTCAAACTAAATGTCGATTTTTCATCAAATTATTTTGTTCCTGGGGGAATTCTAGTTCTAATTAAAATTAATATCTATTATCCCAAGCAGCATTAAAGTTGCGGTAACTGAGATGGGAACTTTGAATAAGTAGTTATTACGTTATTATTACTTAAAAATCGACTTATTAGTTTTTATTACTTATATTGAGAAAGTATGAGTAATTACGTAGTAGTTATTACTACAAGTTGGAACTTTATGGTTTCAGTACTTCTAAGTAGTTTTTGAAGTATCTGGAACGGAATTGTTACTATGCAAAATTACGTTAAAGTCACGTTAACTCTAAAGTTATATTCAATGGTCACAATTACTTTGTCGTGTTACTTGTTTATCACTTTAAAGTTTTCATTACTTTATGGTAACGGTGAAAGTAACTTCTACATCTTAGCGACTTTAGAAATACCTCCAAAGTTACGGAACTATATAGTCATATTTAAAGTGAAATTAACTTTCCTGCTACTCGAGAAAACTACTGTATGGTGTAAGTTCTACTTCCCACTCCATTTTAAAATTACTAGAAAGTTCCAATTACTACAAAAAAATACTTTAAAGTAACTGTCACTTCTATAGGGACCAAAATGGAAACTACATTTAGTTCCTTACAATCGTTTGAAGGATTGGGTCGTTTTTGCGAAGTGATGAAAATGTCAGCCATTAGAAAGAAGAAAAATTATAGACACACATTCACATTTTATAGAAAATTAAAGCAGCAGTTGGATGAAACGAATCGATACAGGAGCACTTGTCTTCAATACAAAATTACAAAACGCTTCTCTTGAGTGGCTCAAATTTTAAATATCAACATTTCGAAATAATAGCACAAAACATACCAGCTGAAAATAACACTCTCATATAAAAATTATAGGTTAAAGTTCCAAATGAGACCTAGTAGTAGCATTCGGAACTTAAATGAGGCTTCTGGAACTTTGAAGTTCTCTTGTAGTAATTGGAACTTTAGAGTGTAAAATATCTAAAACTAATTTGCGTCTTAAAGGTAGGAATTACCTTGAAGTGAAAAAGTCTAGTTGGCGTTACTACCAGTTAAGTGGCAAAGCCTTCAAACACCCATTTTAAGGTAAATAATACTTAGAAGTAATTACTGAAAATTACGCCATATTTTCTTATAACATGATAGACGCCATGTCAATTTCCTTTTGTACTGAAATAGTTATTTCTTTAAAATTGTCCCAAAAAAGATAAAATTGAGCAAAAACGAACTCGTATAACTTATAGAAATATTAAAAAAGCATTTTTCAGCATTTTTAGGTAATTTCGCACATTTTCGTAATTTATCCTCCCGATAAAAAAGTGTTAAAACATGCATTTTGAGAGGGCGCGTTGTTACTTTTCAATCTATCAACGTCATATTTGACACAAAATTTTCAATCGTTTTAGTTTTTTGAATCTAGCAACGAGAAATAAATCAGCAAATTAATACCTTTCTTATACGTACCATTATTCATAGATATGAGTTAAAAATAAATATTAGGTACTTCCATTTTCCACGGTTATTGAAAAATGACGGAAGATGCTGGGCTAGAATACTTTTTTAATTATTTAGACAAAGACAAAGCGAGGACGCGAATGTAAAGAAGCAAACAAATCCAACAAAGTAGCGGTGACCACGCTGCTACGTCTCCACCACGTTGCCGGAACGTAAGCGCGTCGTAGCGGTGTAAGTTGCTAGGTGGTCGCCGTTACGTATCTATCACCCTCAAAATGTTCCCCATTTTGGTCGCAGGGACGTAATAGGAACGTAGTAATTACGTTCCTATCAGTAGTAATCACAACTTTAAAGTTGCAAACAAAAGTCGCCGGAATGTAACGGCGACTAAAAATGCTGCTTGGGATACGAGTAAAAAGTATAAAACATAACATAACCAATATTACGGTTTAAGTAATCAAATTTTACACATCATTACAGAAATTCCAAAATTGACCCTGTACAAAACAACACGTACCTAGGTATAACAAAAAATATCAAATCCTAAATAAAACATAAAAAATAAATATTTCTCGATTTTTCGTAGGTATCTAATATGCTTGGTACAATCCTCATTTTATAAGATGTATAAACACTAGTATGGTCATGTTGTCATGAAGACTTTGTACAATACAATAATCTCAACAATAATAATAAAATTAAGAAAATGCAAACTTTAACCTTCTTCGATCTTGGGCAAAGATATTACCAATACTTTCTATACAAATTGTACTCGTTTGAAATCAATATTTTGTTCTTTACTGCACTTAGCTAATATTCATGAATACTCATTATTTCACTCTAAATTTTTACAGTCACGTGTTTATCATTCTTCGCACGTGGTTATAAGCGACACAATGATTTTTTATTATAAGCGACACAATGATTTTCCAGGGCCCTCCCTCTGTGGGCGCCTATGATCGCAGTGGAATATGAGAAATATTTTGCAAACTAATAAAATCGTGTTTCGTAATCCTCTGAGTGCTAAATGGTTATTTAAGTGTCGTTTATATTCATAAAGAGCATAAATGTGGCGAACCAGGAAATATGGTAATGTTATCAAATTATGGCGATCATTGCATAACTGCAGACTGCTGTTATTTCAATGGAAATCTTTCATGTTATTTCTAACTAACAAAACGAAAAACGGAATATTACATACCCACGTTTGTTATCAAAATAGATATACCACACTTTTAATGATAAAAATCTCCATGGGACAAACCATTGTTATTTTTTGTAGTGGGAACAAATAATATTATAATATTGTTCTCCATTGTGTGACCATTACTCCTTCCACTTTATTTCACAAGCTGTAAGAATAGTAATGAATGCATTTTTTTTCATAGATAAAAAATTAAGAGGACAAAATTAAATTTTCTCAAGAGCATAGGATATCTAGTTATCTTAAATTTAATCCACTGACCTATTTAGATATATTATTATTTGTTCTCTTAATTTTCCGCAATTCTGCCATAGAACCGAATACACAATAATTTATAATATTCATCACTTCTTATCTTAATAGCTAATAACACCCATATTATGCAATGATGTGTATCGTTAACGTCCTTAAGGAATTTCCTTTGTTTGCTTCAAGTAAATAAATAAATAATCATTATTCTGAAAATTTGAAAATTTAAAAATAATAATTATTGCATTTATGATGCAACTGGTTTATCTTCATCTTTTGCACCGTTTTTTAGAGGGAAGGAAAAAATGGAAGTATAGAACTGACTTTGCAGTACGCTATAAGTGAAGATGGGACAAACGATACGGTTGAAGTCAGTGTAACAAAATACAGGTGTAGCATTCAGACCATGCAAGAACATGAAAAAATTGGAGGTAAGTCATAAAGAAGACTCGGATCTTGGAGTGAAATATTTATTTTTTATTTATATAGAGATGCGGCTATCAGGTAAAAAACGTAAGGATGATCTCAAAACCGTAACTGACAATAATTGTAATCAGTGGCGGTCCCAGGATTTTGTCAAGGGTCAAGGAAGAATATACAGGGTGTAACTAAACTGATGGTCAAAAATGAAACCACGTATTCTTGGAGTCCAAATAAGGGCACTTCTTCATATATTTTTTTCTCCTACAGGCCATAGTTTCTTTTATACAGAGCGTAGAAGTTTGGAGAAAAATACACACATTTCTTAGTATTTCTAGAAGTATACGAGATATTTTCTTCAAACTTGGCGTGTCACATGAGCAGATGAGCCGTCAAACTTAAGGTTGACATGAAGCTTCTGAGGCTCCCAGTTGCGGAGATACAGGGTGTTAGTAAAATTAATTAGTTCAGAAAAATATGAATACCCTGTATAATCGCATTTTTTAAATTTGTTTTGAGTGTTGAATAGAATGGTTAACAAAAAGTATCTCTTAGTATTTTTTCATATTCGCAGCCGTTTCTTAATTATTTTTAAAGAACGGCAACGCTGCAATGAACAATAGTCACTTTAAGAATAAATCTAGCAATCTGTGGATGTCAATTAAACTTTATTTAACAAAATACAAAAGCAAAAACAATAATAGAAGAAACGTATTGCTATTAGAAAATTAAATTATTAAATGTTCGAAATGACCTCCGTCTCTTTCAATACACGCAACTATGCGTTTCCGCATGTTTATTATTGCCATTCGCAAGTCCATAGCAAAAGTGCATATCAGTCAATTCTTCGAATGAAAATATAATTTTTCAAAATATTGATACTAAGGTGCAAAGTTGGCAGCCAAATGATTCAAATAATGCCAAGTTTAATTGACATCCACAGATTGTTAGATTTATTCTTAAAATGACTTTTTTATTGCAGCATTGCCGTTCTTTGAAAATAATTAAAAAACGGCTGAGAATATGAAAAAATACTAAGAGATACTTTTTGTTAACCATTGAATTTACCATTCAAAACAAATTTAAAAAATGCGATTATACAGGGTATTCATATTTTTCTGAACTAATTAATTTTAATACCACCCTGTATCTCCGCAACTGGGGGCCTCACAAGCTTCATATTAACCTTAAATTTGACAACTCATCCGCTCATGTGACACGCCAAGTTTGAAGAAAATATCTCGTATACTTCTAGAGATACTAAGAAATATGTGTATTTTTCTCTAAATTTCTACGCTCTGTGTAAAAAAAACTATGGCCCGTAGGAGAAAAAAATATATGAAGAAGGGCCCTTATTTTGACTCCAAGAATACGTGGTTTCATTTTTGACCATCAGATTAGTTACACCCTGTATAGAGAAGAATATGTCAGGTAGCTAGATTTTGTCGATGGGAGGGTTTACAAATTTAAAAAATGTAAAGTTTGTTGATATAAATGGCGCCTTTAAAAATGTTTCTAATCGTACATCCAATAAAGTGAAAATATGTGAAATTTTGTAGAAATATTAAAGACAAATAGTTTAAATGTGGCATAGGAAACTACAAAATCCCAAAATCATAATATGTTGTATTTTCTCTCTTTTTTTCTCAGTTTATCAACCCGGCAATACGGTTCTGGGCCCTGTTTTTAATACAAATTATTGGCGGGTTTTCAGACATAGGTATATACACTGCTTTTTCCTCTCGTGGGTGCTGGAGCCCCCCAGCACCCACAGAGCCGGCGCTCCTGGTTCCAAAGGGTTTTTAATAACTAGCAAAATAAAAGAAATGAGTGGGGTATTACCTTTCGCGTGACCACACTGTATTTGCAAATTACTATTTTGATATTGTATGGAACGTCCATTTTATCTTGATGTCTTGACATCCGCTTAAAATATGGCTTAATAAAGCTTAAAGTTTTATATCATTTTAAGCATTATAAAAAATATAATCAGTACCACACGCAAAGTACCTACCTACTTTAAGTTTATTATGTCTATTTTTTCTCATTTTTGCTTTACTTATTTGTTTTACCTGATATGAGATTGCGATGATTCAGAAGAATAAAAGCCACAACTTACACAAAAATAAAGTGATAATTATATGGGTATCTACACAAACAAATTCAAGTTAAACAAATTTACCATAATATTTTGAAATTAAATATAAAAAAATATAATTTATTTATTTATTTATCAAACACGAGTTTGGCATGTAATTATTTTGTTTTACGAGGAGTGGTGCAATTTGGTTCCATTATAAAAACTTCAATTTGGTATTTACTTCTTTTGTGCAGGTTCTGCTTCTAGGTACAGTGCGAGTGTGAAAGATAAAAAATATACCCAGAGTAGTCACTTAGGTTTAGATGAATATTTCCAACAAATAAGCATTAATAAGGTACAGCGTGTCCCAAATAGTTTGTCCTACCCCCTGGATCTCAGGAACCTTAAGAGATACGAAAAAACTTGAATACAAAAGTTGTAAGGTTGGCAGTGGACGTAACCTATCTTTTATTTTCACATATACAGGGCGATTCGTATTTGCAGGACAAAAATAAAATATTTAGATTTTGACAATTGCATTAATATATGGAATATTTGCATTTTCCATGAAATTTTCTACAGAACCGTTTTTTTGTTTAGTATTTTGGATGCAGCGTTGCCAAGATATCGAATATTCCTTGGAATTTAGGGACATCGTGGAGGTTATGGAAACGGAATGCTGTATCTTTATTTTAATAGATATCAAAGATATATTTTAGCCGAAGTATGACAGCACAACTGTGTGTGGTGTGCTATGTCGTAATTGGTTTTTGCATATACAGGTAGTTTTTGGTATAGAATGTTATTTACATAAAATATGGGGCTTGGACGCCGGTATCCAACAAACTATAGAATTATGGGTCATTCCGATTGAAAAAAAGTTATTGCTGTTTGAAATTATCTGATTTTGAGAGCCTGTTATGAACACACTGTATAAGCAAAAACCAATTTCGACATACCACACCACACACGGTTGTGCTGTCATACTTCGGCTAAAGTATATCTTTGATATCTATTAAAATAAAGATACAGCATTCAGTTTTCATAACCTCCAAGAAAAATTCGATATCTTGGCAACTCTGCATCCAAAATATAAAACAAAAAAACGGTTCTGTAGAAAATTTCATGAAGAATGCAAATATTCCAAAGGATTAATGCAATTATTGTCAAAATCTAAATATTTTATTTTTGTCCCGCAAATACGAATCGCCCTGTATATGTGAAAATAACAGAAAGGTTACGTCCACTGCCAACTTTACAACTTTTGTATTCAAGTTTTTTTCGTATCTCTTACGGTTCCTGAGATCCAGGGGGTATAATTCTAACAGATCGTATTCTGTTTTCAGGGCAGCTGTACATTAAAATAACAGCGTTCGAGAGCGAAGACCTCATTCAAAAGAAGAAGAGCGACAAATTCGACCCCACCATAAGTTTGAAAATGGAACAGAATACGGCGACGTTGCGAGCGAGGGTAAACAACTACAATCTCTCCCATGTAAAAATCACTGTTCGGCTGCTTTGCAAAAACTTTTTGGGCAAGAAATTTCTACTTGGGAAAATTGAAATCGACAGCAACAGCAGCTTCTGGAAGGAGATCGTCGCGAATCCTCTCACGCCAATCACCAAGATGGTTTCTCTCGATTGATTGCACCTATGCTGTGTTAGAATGTTTTGTTCTTTTTTTGTTGACTGAAAAAAATATTTATTATATAAATATGTGTAATGTACCTACGTTGCATTGTCCGTGTAAGTTATTGATAAGTATTATATTAAAGTTTATAAGAAATACATCGATTTTCTCTATATGGAACCTAAGTCGCCCTCTATGAGAACGTAGCGCAAACAATATCTTCTCTGGCTCAGCATGCAGAACGAGTTCAGAATTTGTCTTCCTGAAAGCTTGAGCACTTACATAATAGAGTTCTCTAGAAGTACTGTAAGAGCTTAGAAATATTTTAATTTTACCAAAATGTCTAAAGTGGATTATATCTACCAGAGAACACTTGTTCTCTGATTATACTTTAACTTCAAGTGATTTTATTACAGGCCCTATAGGGATGTTGTTCCTATTATTATTTTTTCTTCCTAGACTTATTAAAGATTTTGGTTACTGTAATTAGAAATTAGTGAACACACCTATTAGTATAAGTACTCAATATTGTAGTTTGTGCTCCAAGATGGCGGATTACCTATTTCTTCACAACCTCTTTGATATGGGTACCCAATGAAAGAGAGAACAGTTGAAAACGATAAAATGGGTGAAATCATATATGGCGGTTGTAACAAGATAGCGGGTTACATATTTCTACACAACCTCCTTGACATGGGTATCACATGAAAATATTTGTCGAGCAGAATACGTGACGTTATTCTAATTTCAATATGGCAGATGTCCCAAGATGGTAGCTTAAAATTCACATAAAAAGGCCTTATAGTAATATTGATGCGTTATCAGAAATGTATAAAGTAAGACATACCTCCTGACTAAAAAGCACAAAGTAATATAATAAAAACCAAAACCGTTGAGTCATTGAGTAAAGGATTCCTTCACTCAAGATATAAGAATGTAGCCATAATAAGAAATTAAATAAGTATAAGATAGGTAGGTGGTTTTGAAATTAGATGAACTATACGATTTTGTTGCATCCTGTGATCTAATATTTTTTCCCTACTAGTCAGCGGCGAAGTTAAGTTAATTATAAGGTTGTATAGTATAGGCATCTAAGGCTCAATCTCAATATTTTTCACGTAACAAAATGAAAGTTTATAATAATTTTTAGTATAAAACAGAAAATTCTGAGTTCATTATATTATGTAAATAATAGTTAGGTATTTATGTACCAAGGCACTGAAGTTCAACTTTTTATGACTCGTGTGGAATTTAGTTTCCGAGGCCTCTGGCCGAGGCAAATAAACCATGAGCCATAAAAAGAACATCAGTGCCGAGGGACATATTATATATTTTTTTGAAATCGGAAATGTTTTATTAGGCAAAACAATAATTATAAGGGATCACCCGTCCATGAACCAACTGCGCGCGGCGTTGCTTGTCTTTGACGATCTCTCTACCTACGTACGGTTGCCAGGTGAAAACTTGTCTACCCAGGACAAGCCTTTGAGAAAATCCGGACAAAATCCGGACGTCACAATTGTCTTTGTATTTTTTGAGTTAATAAAAATAAATTAAATTTTTGAAGTGAATACTTCTTTGGTTTCATGAGAGTTATTTTTCAAGGCCGCGTCATGATACGTTTTATAAAATTTTCGTCCCGCAAGAGAGATAAAGCATATGACATATATGAAAGATAGAGAGAGACAGAGAGAGAGAGCGAATATATTCATTCAAGCGTAGCTTCCTCGATTTGAAGGAGTGGGGTAGAACCATTGAGGTAGTATGGTGGGGAGAAGCTGTCACGTGACCCAAAACGGGTTCACCTACGTCATAGATTACCCGAACAACGTCAATTTGTTGACTCGGTGCTAAAAGTGTCTAAAAGTGCAGTTTTCCTTGTTATTGCGAGCTATTCACCTCTGGAAATAAATATGTCATGTTCTGTACGTTGCTGCAGTAGCAATTCTAACGAGGACAAAAATAAATTCACAGAAATTACATTTCACAGGTAATGTAAACAATAGACAGAGCCGTCTCAATATAATTTATAATATCCACCTTGGTACTTTATGAAAAGAAAAATATTACCTTTATAACTACTCTAGGTATGTATTTGACTGACTGACTTACTGACTAAACCCAGCTTTTGATTTCGTCGTTGTTAGTTTTCGTTTTTTTACATTTTATATAATTTTACTAGGAATACTGTTTAATCCGACCCTGGCGTGTCAGCCATATTGATAACCCACTTAGCCACACCCCCTGAACCCGTTTGCTATATGCGACAAAGTAATGTTATGGCGCCTCCCCCCCATACTACCTCAATGGGTAGAACGAAAACGAAAGAAACGCACACAAAGTAATAGCGATGTTACACGCATGCGTAGAACGACGAGTTCCGTTACAGTGCGGGAATAGACGCTATACAACCGACTGCGTGCACTGTTGTGTATATTTCGGTAAAAGTGTATAACAAGTGTACTGTGCTGCACGCGTGTTTTTTTTAATTTTTTATTTTTTTTTTATATTTTTTTGACAAAGTAACAATTTTCCCATTATCGACTGATTGACTGATGCTGGTTACCATTTTCTTTTTACTAATAAAGCAAGGACCAAGGGCAAAAAAAATATTCAACAAAGTAAAACAAGTTACAACACGCACACTTTACAGGTACTTTTCGCTGTTTTGTATTTTATTTAAAAAAGTTTAATTTTCTGGCATAAGCACAAAATCGTAAAACTTTGAACAGCTCATATTTTTTAAATTATAAATAGTCATAAGTATTCCTTTCACAGAAGATAAAAGCAGTCTCTTTCTTTGGTCCACTGGGCAGCAATAAGTAAAAAAATTCTCTAAACATGGCTGCTTTTAGTAACTGAAAAAGTTTATTATTTTGCATTATTTGTTGTTTATAACCACGCATAATTTAAAATCCGGACGTTTATGAAAAATCCGCCCGGACTCACCCGGACCGTTCCGGATGTAGTAAAAACCCGTACATGTCCGGATTAATCCGGACGTCTGGTAAACCTATACATATGTCAAGTAAGACGAGGCACGGCGCTTCCCAACAGAAACTCCAAACTGCTGCCTATTGTGCAGCCTACATAAAAAATAGATTGATATTCAAACCTACTAAAATATTTATAGGTACTGAAACATTGCGCTACTGATCGCAATGTGTACGAAAAGTTAAATGGGTCTTTATTGGCCGGGTTTTGAATATTTGGTCACTTTTGACGGGCGATGGCTCCGCGTCTGACGTTTGATGTTTACTCGTCAAGGAAAAAATCGTACAATAATCGACTACTTATCAGTGCCGATTTCTGAGCTTTTAATGACGGTTTTGAGACACTTCACTGCCGATTTTAAGAAAAGTTTTTTTAAAAATATTTGTAAGGGTCTACATACATACCTATTTTGATTTTATCCAACATAAATACAATGCCGTAGCAGGACGGTGGCAAAATGTGCAGGTACAAAGAGTGCGAAAACTGACTACGAAAAATTATATTTTTTAGTTAGATTAGACCCAAAAAGTTACTTTGAAGAAGTCAATAACGGCTCAAAAAGTTGAAAACCTACCATTTTGCATTTTCATTTTGAAATTTTTCCCCGGGGAAGGAGTCGGAACCCCCCTCGCCTAGAGGCTACTGGTTTGACACCGCTTTTCTGAACACCCTGTATAAAACTAAATAGACATTTAAAAAAGCTTGCTTCGGCTTCTAAAACTTTTATCGGAAACTTTTTCCCTAACCTAAAAAATATAGAAAAAGGGCGGGGTGTAAAAATACACTGTGTCCCGGATAAGAATGAACAGCATGGGGATATTGCAAACGGTGAGAGATAGAGCAACGGTGAAATGGGGAAACAGTTGCGCAATTTTGAGGTCAATAAAATGGCACAGATTTCTAATATCTTTTTTCGTTTTTGAGTTATTTGGAAAAAGTAAAATTTTACGTTTTCGATTTTTTTTCTGAAGTTGTTATCACAGATAGAAAAAAAAACACTTTTTTTATGGCACTTTTTAACGGGCTTTAAGATGGCGTTTTTAGATTTGTTCGACAACGTTTCGTTTTTGAGAAACCATCTTCAACTTTATTTTTTTAAATACGGACCTGGATTTTTGTTTTCAGATTTTGAATGCACTTTTCGTTGCAAATACCATGATGTATGATCCGAAATATTTTTAAAATGTTTTGAGACAATTATACTGAAAATTCCTTTTTTCCATTCATTTTTTTACGGTCCTGTATTTAATAATAAGAAGTCTAAATATTAATCAGTATTGACAACAATTTAACTTACAGTTTATTTTTACTTCGAAAGCTTAATATTTTTAAATACGGCCCTGTCTGGTAAGTGTTTTCCTCTGTGCTTGTACAGCAAACAGTGTCGCATTGTGTTTTTTTTGGAGTAAATTCTTCGGTTTTTCTAATTATGAGAAGCCAACGAAACCAATAACTAAGATATAACATGCCGACATGTTAAATTTACCGTCATTTGAAAAAGCACCCTCCATTTCTAATGATACTAATTGTTAACTAAATGATACAGTGGGAGTTATGACAAATGACAAGGGGTTGGTTTCGTTGTTTCAAAGCCTTCTATACTAAAATCGAGCAATCCGTACGCCTGGCGTAAATAAAACCACGTGTTCAATGACGATCCGCGATTGGTCGGTAGGATACAAAATTTCACCCGAGTCGGCACCAGGGACGTACTCGATCGCAAAAGTGTAGTTACGCGGTTTTACCTTGTTGTTTTCAGCTATTTAGACACTGCCACAAATAATTTTATCGATGTTTTGAACCATTTTAATTAAGCCAATACTTATTTTCCCAAATATTTTGATGTAAACCATTGTAAAGTTAAAATTAAATAAAGGTCGTACCTCAGTGCGGCCCTGGCGAATATTTGAAGTCACGTGCTCTTGTTTACGCCAGGCGTAAGAGTTGCTCGATTTTACTATAGGTGGAGGATTTTTATTTATTTTTTATTATCGTATGTGACTGTCATTAGTCTTTGCCGCCCTTTTTTTAGTTCTCCAATTGAAACATACGTTGTAAGTTGAATTGTTGACAATACTGATTAATATTTAGACTTCTTATTATTAAATACAGGGCCGCAATAGAAAAAAATGAATGAAAAAAAAAAAAAGAATTTTCAGTATAATTGTCTCAAAACATTTTAAAAATATTTCGTGTTATAGGTACATCATGGTATTTGCAATGAAATGTGCTTTCAAAATCTGCGAAAAAAATATCCAGGTCCGTATTTAAAAAAATAAAGTTGAAGATGGTTTCTCAAAAACGAAACGTTGTAGAACAAATCTAAAAACGCCATCTTAAAGCCCGTTAAAAAGTGCCACAAGAAAGTGTTTTTCTTTTTTTTCTATCTGTGATAACAACTTCAGAAAAAAATAAAATCGAAAACGCAAAATTTTACTTTTTTCAAAATAACTCAAAAACGAAAAAAGATATTAGAAATCTGTGCCATTTTATTGACCTCAAAATTGCGCAACTGTTTCCCCATTTAACCCCATGCTGTTCATTCTTATCCGGAACACAGTGTATATGTGATCACCTGGTACCTACCTACCCAGTGACATGTTTTTTTTTAGGTTTACTTGTTCGCGATACGCCTTAGGTTGTGTTAGTCAATAATTTTTTATTTGTTTTTGATAATTTAATTATTATATTACATATTATGTGCCTTTTTGTATCTTGGAACAAAATACATTCATATTATTTTATTATTCCACGAATCTTGATCCCTGCGTCACAATGGTCGAAAATATTGTCTACCATTGTGATTCATCGATCAAGATTGGTGGTATCAACAACTTTGCTACTTACTTTGTTGTTTGTTTTAGGTTTTCGTTTGAACCTTTTACTGGGGTATTTATATATAAATATCTTCGGGAGGCGTAGGCGTTTACGGAATGCCATCCCCCTAATAATTCCCATCTGAGCCTGCACGGGGGCCCAAAACCGATGTAATCTCTGTTAATTAGGATAAATTATGAGACGTTTCAATCATTCTCGCGCGAATTACGCAGTAAAGATGATTTAATTCGGGTCTTGCTGCGGAGGGCAGCCGCCGACGTAAATACGAGTCCTGGGAGTCTTAATTTGGCCACATCGGCTCCAGATCACAAGAAGTATTCTTAGGGAAAAGGGGGAAAACAAATTAAAATAGCTAGATAACCAAGGTGCCGTTTATATGTTTTTGATACAAATTAGTTATTTATGTACCAAGGCATTGAACTTCAACTTTTTATGAGTCAAGTGGAATTTAGTTGCCAAGGCCTCTGGCCGAGGCAAATAAACCACATGAGTCATAAAAAGAACTTCAGTGCCGAGGTACCTACATTATTATATATTTTTTGAAATCGGAAAAACATGTTTTATTAGGCGAAAAAATAATCATAAGGGATTACCCGTTCATATGAACCGACTGCGCACGGCGTTGCTTGACTTTGACGATCGCTCTATCGTCAAGTATGACGAGGCACGGCGCTTCCCAACAGATACTCCAAACTGCTGCCCGTTGTGCAGCCTCCATGAAAAATAGATTGATATTCAAACCTTCTAAAATATTTATACTAAAAGATTGCGCTGCTATAGGTAATAATTTCGCAATGTGTACGAAAAGTTAAATGGGTCTTTATTGCCCGGGTTTTGAGTAGTCACTTTTGACGGGCGATGGCTCCCCGTCTGACGTCAAGGCCTATATACTTATTTAAAAAATTGTACAATAATGGGCTACTTCAGTGCCGACTTCTGAGCTTTTAATGGCGATTTTGAGACACTTCACTTTCGATTTCAAGAAAATTGTATTGTTTTAACTAACATTATTTTCTGACCCCAAAAAGTGAACAAGAAGCACTTATATGAATGTGAACGTATAGTATTTTAGTACGGTGTCATATACAAACTTTTTCTCTGGATTTTCATAAAAAATAAGTTTCCGTGTAAACGTCATAAATTAAACAATATTTCCGTGTTTTCATAATAAGCGCCGTAAAACTACTGATGATAGCGGCTGTATTCAGGGGGTAGTGAAAGGCAGTGACGTGTCACTCACCATAGAAATTTCGTCGTTGCTTTTATTTTGCAATGATTTCGGTTTTATGATTGATGCAACATGTTTCTATAGACCTATAGAT
Source organism: Pseudeuparius sepicola (assembly GCA_963920635.1). NCBI lineage: Eukaryota > Metazoa > Arthropoda > Insecta > Coleoptera > Anthribidae > Pseudeuparius > Pseudeuparius sepicola. Next base: position 117,329,104 of record OY987299.1, on the reverse strand, counting down.
TTTTGTTAGAATAATTGGAAATGGTGAACATCATCACCCTGTGTAATTCTCTTGGACTTGGTAATGCCCAGTAAGGGGGTAACAATTTTAAAATCTGAAATTTGCGAAATTACCGAAAACATTTGCATATTTTTAATAGGTATACCGAATCTTGTAGTGGAATTAATTATTTCAGCATGTCAATCTGGTTAAAGAGGCGTGAGCGGGTCATCCGTCTTAATCAACGTGTGATTTTTGGGAGCCCCCTGCTCCTGAGCTCAGGAGCGGGAAGCTACTCCTGCGATAAATGAAATGGGGGAGATCGAGGTGTCATTGGCTGGGAGATGTGAGAGGCAGAGATTCAATTAACAAAGATTTAGGAGGTTAGAGAAGTTAGGGCTAAGTGAAACCAATGAGCATATGAGCTTAAACAGGAATTGGGGCTACATCTTATCATTGAGTAAAGGAACTCAATGATCTTATACGACTTGAATAAAGGAGACTTAGACAGTCAGAAGAATTTTTGAAACCGCCCACAAAAAACTTTCAAACTTTAAAACAAATTAAATCTGATACATTGTAATTTATTTCAAAAGAACCTACTGGTTTTCCTGTTTTACACAAAATCTCAGCACACATTTGCAAGAAACTTTTTTGACACAGAATGGAAGAGAGAATATCAAGGAAAAGGGATAGGGGGTGCAACTTACTTTCTCTCATACCACTGGTGCATGGAAGAATGATAACTCTAGTGCCTCCGTTTTATTGCATTCCATGACATCCATACCAAATTGCAAATTCGTTTCTTTTGTCGTTTCGAAAAAACTAGCAAAAAATAAGGCTGTTTTTAAAATACTCATAGATACTAATGGCACTATTTTAAAAGCTATAGCAGCTAGAAATTAAAAAAATATACAGGGTGTTAGTAAATAAGTGCGACAAACTTTAAGGGGTGATTCTACATGAAAAAATAATGACAGTTTGCTATATAAGCGTAGGTCCGCAAATGCTTCGTTTCCGATATACAGGGAGTCAAAGTTAAAAAAAAAGATAATTTATTTATTGTTATAGCTATGCGCACCTAACTAAAAATGTTTTATTCGAGATATTTTTATTTCCATTTGTTGTTTTGATTTATTGTTGCTGTATAGGATAGGTTTTTGATATTGTAATAGAAATTAAAAATACGCGTTATGTTGTTTTATTTTTTTGCATAAAAATGGCGGCCCCTGTGAAAAAAAGGTAAGAGTGCTTTTTTTTCACTAATTAAATGGGGATTTAAAAAAAAATATTTTAAATTATCTCAGTGGCGTATCATTTATTTTCTTAAAAATATCGAGGCCATTACCCCTATGCACGCCACTGATTAACATAAAATTTTTAATCGGGTGTCAAAAAATGCGCTTTCTAGTCCTCTTAAAACCCACCAAATTTCATTTGAATATCTTAATCCGTTTCAGCACAATAAATATTCATTTTTTTTATATCGGAAACGAAGCATTTGCGGACCTACGTTTATATAGCAAACTGTCATTATTTTTTCAGTTGGAATCACCCCTTAAAGTTGTCGCACTTATTTACTAACACCCTGTATATAGTCCATTTAGCAGCTATGACTTTAAAATAGTTTCATTAGCATCTAAGCATATTTTAAAAATATCCTTTCAAATAAAATGAATATTTAGTGTCCCCATTATAATTTTAAAAGAAATGGCTTGTGGCATATGGGACAAAATGCTTTGGTAATTGGCAACACCAAACTAGTTTCCAATATCTAATGGAAATTGTGTATGGGTCTTTCGGAGGTGTGCAGACCACGACAGGTACGTTGGCCCTCAACAGGTACCTGTCGTGGTCTGCACACCTCCGAAAGACCCATACACAATTTCCATTAGATATTGGACACTAGTTTGGTGTTGCCAATTACCAAAGCATTTGTCCCATATGCCACAAGCCATTCCTTTTAAAATTATAATGGGGACACTAAATATTCATTTTGTTTAATCATCGTTTGGCTATAGACGTAAGCACACGAGGATTGAAACTCACGATTCGATCCTTGTTGATTTCTATATATTAGAAGATACTCGGTGATGAATCAAACGAGTTTCTTGGCCCCCGTATGTATGCTTCTTCTGGTTTTTTCCACCGCGCCGCTTTGCCGAGTTCTTTTTATATGTTGATCGACCGGTCGATATATACACACTCACATTGCTTTGGTTTTGGCAGTACCAGCTAGATGGCGTTGGATGGTAAATGCTCACCGCATGATACTAGTTCCTTTTCCACTTAGCGGACGTGTCTGGGTCTTTTCGGTTGAGGTGCGCTGCGTCTGCCTGATGAGGGCCAACAAGCCCGAAACAGGTACCTGTCGTTGTCGTGGTCTGCACACGCTCCGAATTCCGAAAGACACATACACAATTTCCATTAGATATTGGAAACTAGTTTGGTGTTGCCAATTACCAAAGCATTTTGCCCCATATGCCACAAGCCATTTCTTTTAAAATCCTTTCAAATATATAAACCGTTCAAATGTGCTAGCTTTTCCAGCTAGTTGTAAATAAAAATCTATTGAAACAGGCAACCTAACATACTTTTGATGACGTTTTATTTTCAACCTTAAGCGTTTTTGGACCCTGTATATAATTTAGGTCGAATAGGAATGGTGTCTTAATGTTGAATGTTGGTAGTTTCCACATTAATTTGTAAAAAATGTTCTAATAAATATTTACTATTTTATGTTTTTTCTCTGTAACTTAGATATTACTTTTATATTTTCTGCATCATGTTACACAAATCGGAAATTATTTTTTTTTATAAAATTGCACTATACACTCAGTATTTCACGCTTTCATGGCAGGGAAAACGAATTCCTTACTATATGCATACCCACATGTTGATTACACATCTGCGTCAATTTTGTAATAAATCTGAGCAATCCTGCAACATGTAAAACTGTTTTTATTACTTACAAAAACAATTTAATTTCCTTATAAATATCCACCATTAACCAACGTTTAGCATCAGTTTTCTCCAGTTCTTCTAGTAAACAACTGACGAGTAAAACAATTCGACGAAAATGGGAAAACTTGTGGTGTTTCTTGTGTTTGCTGCTGTTTGCGCTTACGCTGTCGCGAGTCCAGTTCCTGGATACATTTCCAGTCATATACCACTTCTGCCAGCGACTAGTTACCAGCACGTTCACAAGGAAGTTGTTTCTGTCCCGATTGTGAAACAGGTGGTGCCCATAGTGAAGATCGTGGAACCATTGTACTCCTATGGAAGTTACGGAAGTTACGACCATCACTAGAAATATTTATTCGATGCCTTCGACCAGGATACCTACGATGTTAGTGAAAATTATTGACGTTATTTATTTTAAAATTGTTTTTGTTCGCTTCTTCAAAATTATATCATTATGAAATAGAATATAAAACTTAATAATAGATATTTTCCTGAGAATTCAACGCCTGACAATATGAACCAATGAAATGACATAATTTTTGAAATATTAACCAATCAGGGGATGATTTCAGCGAAAATTCCATACCTACCTTTTATGACAAATCAGAGGCTCGTTTTTTGCTTCGTTGTCATGAAAACTCAAAAAATTTCCGGAAATATTCTCACTTGCTCTAGGCAGCAGGAGGTGATTACAGCGGATTTTTTTTATTATACTTCTTTGAAAACACCTTATTTTCATCTGTTTTAGCAATAATGAAAGATGGGGTTTTTCGGGCTAGCGCACGGAAACAGCGCATGGAAAAACTTTCCGTGCGCTGAATAAAAATACCGAATATAAGGCTTTAAAATAGAAATATACAGCAAAGTAAACTAAATTTAAGAAACACTAGATGCTTTCTGATATTTAACATATACCTATTTTGTATTTTAATTCGTAAGTGTTTCAATATTTAGATACATTTCTGTAATATTTTTGACGTTTTATTCACCTTATCTGACAATAACTAATTTACAAAAAAGCACCTTTGAAATAATTTGAGAGTACCTAACCATGGAAACGCATCATACATACCAAACACTATATTGTCTGCATTGTTTATTTTTTGTCAATTAAATTTATTATAATATGCCGATAAAATGTTTTAAGTTTCCGTTTTCAAAGAAGTATAATAAAACATATCGTTCATTACACGTCCAGAAATAGATTTTTCCGTGCTTGCATGACTTCCCGTGTTCGGCTGCGCCTCACACGGGAATTTGTCAATCGCGCACGGAAAAATCTTTATTTCCAGACTCGTATATATACTATGACAGATGTCATTATGAAAATGTGATATTGTAACATATACTCCACAAAAATTTTGATAATAATTTCGTTAAATTTACGTGTAAGTATTGAATTTTCTTACCGAATCACCCACGTTCTTGAATTAATATCCGGAAATTTTCTCTAACACAATTTTTTAAAGAAAATTCGTGTACTCGAAAAATTTCCGGCAATAATTCAAGCACTAGGGCGATTACTAGTGACACAGACCTATATAAGCTATATATGTCTGTGCTAGTGATAATACTACTAGAAGGTATTTTCGCTTAAATACGACTCTCTGAGTTACGTCCTAGTTGCGATAAACCAATATTGTGGCAGCTAAAACTGATAACCCGATAACTTCTTCACATTACCAAATTTAATATAGGACTAGAAGATATATGTTTTCAGTTAACACATTGATCAGAATCGAAAGCTCAACCTAATGACAGCTGTCAAATGGACTTTAACTTTTAGGCATGGCAATTAATAGTTATTTATGTATCATATCAAGGGAATTATAAGGGCCTTAATTACCGATGGCAAAGTTTGCGTCCCGAGGGCCTCCGGCCCGAGGGACAGCAATTGCCTGAGGTTATTAAGGCCCACTAATTCCCGTGGTACATAGATAATTTTATTTCTGACCGATTTCAATAAAATATTGTTCATTTTTAAAACGGAAAAAATGTTTATATTATTACCGATGTTTAGTTTTCATTTCATAAATATATATGTTATAATATTAGATACCCCTGAAAATGTATCTGTAATAGTAGTTACAAGAAAAAGTGATAATGGGCATAAGCACTCAAAGTAAACATAAAAGGACTAGTAACCGCATGCACGTCTTTCATGCTATTTGGCAATCATCAGTACGGTGTAACATCAACCAAATCAAAAACATACGCGTGATTTGGGAAGCAACAAATGAAGTCCAGATGGGAGCCAACAGCATATTTGCAGCTTCATTCAGCACATCCCCTGGATTTGGGGCTTGTACTAACATCGCCACGGAGGCTGATAAAGCGACCTGCGTGGAAATCTTCATAACCCGAGATACAATGACAAAAAAGATGTAAGATGTAATCAAAAACATACTCATGATTTGGTTGATGTTACACCGTACTGATGATTGTCAAATAGCATGAAACCCGTGTATGCGGTTACCAGTTTTTTTGTTAACTTTGAGTGCTTATTACATTGACAATCTTACATCTTTGTTGTCTTTGTTATAATAGTAGATATAATATAGTGGTGCATTACAAAGCAGTGGGCAGTTTTCTAGAAGAAAAAAGAACCTAAAAATCAGAGCAAAAGTCCATGGTGTCGAAAATGACTATATATTTTTATATCTACCAAATAAAATCGTACAATTAAAAAAACATTGTCGTAGAAAATATTTTTTAAAATCATAATCTTGGGAAATATATTTTTGAATATTTTATTTCTTGTTTGTAAGTAACAAAAATACTCATTGTTTAAATGATTTTTTTCAAGTTTTGAATGGTGTCTGTGCTTTAGTAATCTGCCCACTATGTCGTAAATAATCTCACTTTATTTAATACAATATATTTATATGCATTGTGCAAATTAAAAAAATATTCTCACATTAGCATTCGTAGTGTAGTAGACCGTCTTTACAGCACACTGTATCAAAAGTTTTGCCCTAAGATTATTGCTGCGCTTTCTGAAATACTCTGTACCTATACGTGAGTAGCGCACGCCACTGTCAGAAATGTCTCGGAACAAATTTGAGTCTCCCGCGAGGGACGAGATTCGGAGATTCCAAGGGAGACCGAGGGGTCGCATTGTTATGGATTTATTTATTGTGGGCAATGATAGTGTACGGCGTATACGGGCCCGTAAAACGCACTTTACTGTTTTCCTTTTCACGACCGACGCACTTTGATGATTCATTTCATTTTCTTACGGTAAATAAAACTTTACTGGGCGCCGTAAACGCATTCGTTCGTTTGAGATTTGGGCGCTGATTCGCGGATTATCGACCTCGGTGTGGGTGGAAGGGAAAATATGTATATCGGAGGGTGCATATTCCTACTATAGTTCGCCGATGCCATCATTGCCACCCTCTATTTTTGTTACATTGACCATTAACATTGACATTTTAAGTGCTTTGGCTCTTTAATACAAAGCGAAAAGTTGTAGGTATTTCCTATTATAGAGGAGTATAAAAAAGTTAGGTCTTTCATTAGATATGCCGTTTCCATTCAGGCGTCGGAGTCTCTGCTTCAAAGTACGGGTGTCCCTAGTTTGGATGGTTTTAGGGAGTTTCTTCTATATACATATATCCCGAAGAGATATAGACACAGAGTAGCTAATATACAGGGTGGCCCACCATGAACTGCATCGATCTATATATGGAAAACTAAAAGTAGGACAATTCTGAAAATTTGGCACCTCACCAATGCCGATGGGCGCTGCTCATCTAAAATATTTTGGTGAATCTGGCACTTCCGGTTATACCGGAAGTGGATATCAACTTTCTTATCTCAAATGGAACACCCTGTATATTATTGCATTTTTGGATACTAGGCATCATTTTGGAACAAAAACATGCAACATGTCCTATGTCTAAATCCAACCGTTTTTGAGATATTTGCATTTTTACGAAAAAAATTACAAGTGCAGACCTAAAGTCAATTAGTAATTTATACGAGGAAATCGCGAAATTTCAAAACAAATTTTTGGCATCGTATAACAGAAGCCCTAACCTAGTGATCTCAGCTGAGAAATAAATCCGTTCTTATACGTTCACAAAATATGAATAAAAATTACATTCAAAATATGCTTAAATCTCGAAATTTTCAAATGGAAACCCCTATTTTTTTAATGCGATCTTATTCACCACTAAAATGATGACAACTTTGTGTAAGATTTTCCATACCTAAATGCAGTAATTTTCGATTAATTTACGAAAAACCCACTTTTCGCCCATAAAATGCGGGGTTTGCTTAACGCTTGGAAAATCATATTAGCCGTGGACGTTGAAAAGTCAATCGCGGCTGAGGAAATGTCACTTGGTTTATAAATTATTGTCAACAATAATGCCGGCGCGCTTAAATTACACAAACGAAGATTATGTATTCTCCGTAGATAATAAACAAATTTAAATAATGTCCGTTTGTGTAATTTAAGTGCGCCGGCATTATGGTTGACAATAATTTATAAACCAAGTGACATTTCCTCAGCCGCGATTGACTTTTCAACGTCCACGGCTAATATGATTTTCCAAGCGTTAAGCAAACCCCGCATTTTATGGGCGAAAAGTGTTTTTTTCGTAAATTAATCGAAAATTTCTGCATTTAGGTATATAGAAAACCTTACACAAAGTTGTCATCATTTTTAGTGGTGAATAAGATCGCGTTAAAAAAAATGGGGATTTCCATTTGAAAATTTCGAGATTTAAGCACATTTTGAATGTAATTTTTATTCATATTTTGTGAACGTATAAGAACGGATTTATTTCTCAGCTGAGATCACTAGGTTAGGGCTTCTGTTATCTGATGCCAAAAATTTGATTTGAAAATTTCGAGATTTAAGCACATTTTGAATGTAATTTTTATTCATATTTTGTGAACGTATAAGAACGGATTTATTTCTCAGCTGAGATCACTAGGTTAGGGCTTCTGTTATGCGATGCCAAAAATTTGTTTTGAAATTTTGCGGTTTCCTCGTATAAATTACTAATTGACTTTAGGTCTGCACCTGTAACCTTTTTTCGTAAAAATGCAAATATCTCAAAAACGGTTGGATTTAGACATAGGACATGTTGCATGTTTTTGTTCCAAAATGATGCCTAGAATCCAAAAATGCAATAACATACAGGGTGTTCCATTTGAGATAAGAAAGTTGATATCGACTTCCCGTATAACCGGAAGTGCCAGATTCACCAAAATATTTTAGTTGAGCAGCGCCCATCGGCATTGGTGAGGTGCCAAATTTTCAGAATTTTCCTACTTTTAGTTTTCCATATATAGATCGATGCAGTTCGTGGTGGGCCACCCTGTATGTGGTGTCTTCGGTCACTCGAAAATATCTCGATAATTATGCATTTTTTCAAAAAACTTTATTTGAAAAAAAAAAACTATCTTTTTGATAGGTTAGCTGCTTTGTGTAAAAACACATTTGGATACCCACTAATGGCATTTTTTCAAATTCTGATAAAACCGGCTTAAAGCAATCAGTTTTTCTCACAAATGTCATTAGAAAAATTTCCGGTAACTCTTGAAACAAAAAAGTTAGGTACAAATCGTTTCGGCAATTTTCGGGTTTTTCAAAAATATCTCGGAAAATAAGTCATGTTTCTCGAACATGTTTTTCAAAAAGTCGGCAATTTTTTCTATCAAATAAAGTTCTCCAAAAAGCATATTTTTTGTCAAAATATGCTCATCACTAGTGATGAATAGTGAATAGTGTACTGTGCTTAATTTTCGAGAAAAGTTGAATGGCGTAAACCGCATCCTGAAATCTGAATTCGTTTGGGAGATACAGGGCGTTTTTCGTTTTGTCGAATATCTTAAACGTGCCATAATTCTGTTGTTTGTGAATATTTTGGAGAGAGAACCTGTAATCTTCAATTGGTAAGTTTATGGGAAAAACTTAATTTATTAAATGTAAGAAATACATTATTCTACCTTGAGCAATATTTGTGGAGCAAATTATTTAGTTGATTCTTCAGAAATATCTTGAAATAATTCATATTATATTAATCAAATTTTAACCTAAATAACAAATTTAACCTAAATAACATAATTAAAATATAATATACAATATACTACCTACCTTACAGATACAAATAGAGTATAGGTGCTTAAACTATTAACCTAATAACATTCACAAACTAACATCACATCAAGGCTCACTGATTTTCCGATAGTCAAACTGTTTAAATGTTATTTTCCCGAAAAATGAAAGAAAGAAGGAATCAAAATTAATATTATAAGATATTTTTATTTCAATATTATTAATTCCAGATTCTTCTCAGTTACCAACTTATGTTTTTAGTTGTCGCATTCTTGCAAACTGTTAAATAACTCGCTCACTGTCTGTCTGTTTGTTTGTCATCCTTTCTTCTTAACACGTCGTTATTTTTATTTATTACCACCTTATAACATGCGCTTATCTGTTCACAAATTTCCACTAGTCAAATATTTTTATTTTAAATTCATAATTTTTTTATACCAAGAAATAACATAATAATAATATGTATACAGGGTGTTCCAATAAGGACTCCCGTCGCCGATATCTCGGAAACAAAAAGAGGTATTTTCATTCTGCAAACGCCATTCGCTAGGACGTGAAGAGAGCTTTATTTGCAACTGCTAAGCGTTCATTTTGATATTGGCGTATAGATGGCGCTGCAGTGCAAAGAAACTGTTCGATACTAGGAACGTTGGAATGTAGCCCATCTGATTGATTGGATTGGACACTTGCCGCTGCATTCTTCACCCTATTGAACTACAAAGATATTTTTAATAACTTTTTCCTCTAAAGTTAATTTTAAGCGAGCTCATTTTTTTTTGATAAATTACATTGTAGAGCGGTCATCTTAGAAACTAGTAACAATAGGAAAATCATGCATAGAACAAAAGTTTCTCCAAATTACCCAGTCTTTCGGATGCGCTACGTTCCAACGTTCCTAGGATCGAAAAGTCTCTTTGCACCGCAACGCCATTTATACGCCAATATAAAAATGAACGCTTAGCAGTTACAAATGAAGCCCTCTTCACGTCCCAGCGAACGGCGTTTGCAGAATTAAAATATCTCGTTTTGTTCCCGAGATATCATCGACGAGAGTCCTTATTGGGACACCCTGTATAGTGATTTATAGTGAGTAATATTTCAATGTCATCCAGTTAGGAGCTACGAGTATGTTTAAAGTTCGAAATCTCTATCTCATCGGGAAATTAGTTTAAAATTGTTTGCCAAATTTGACGACCCAGACAAACTAACATCAGCAGGGCCGTAGCTAGGGGTTTTCCATGGGGGGGGGGGGGGTTAGGTTTAAGGTGAACTTTTTGAGCATTATCCTTAAATATACAGAGTGAGTTTTTTTCGATGACCACTATGGGGATCTCGGAAACTAGCAGAGCTAGAACAAAGGTTAAATGGGGAAAGAATTGCGGTTTTAAATGATTTTTAAAGAAGTTCATGCCTCACTAAATATTTTGAAAAGAGTGATTGTTTGCTACTTCATCAGATCTCTGTAGCTCCGTTATTTTTGATTATAGAGAAAAACTGTATAGACAAAAATTGTAGATAATTTTGGGCTTAATAAGATAATAATTTTTTATGTTGTTTGTGATTTTTGAGATATGACATAAACTAGTTGGCCATTTTTTGAGCTTTCCAAAGATATAATACTCGGCATAGTTATTATAAAAAATAAAAGAGCTGGCTAATTTTCTGATTTTTTTTTATTTTCACATAGTCAGCCATGGAATATTTTCATAATTATTACGTTCTATTTTATAATAAGACATACTTCAAACATTCAAATATTTTATTTACAGCTGGTAACAAAATGTAACAAAATAAAACAAAAAAGGTGTTCAAACAATCCACCATTATTATTTATGCAAATATTGCACCTTTTTAAAACTGAATTCTTAGAGAGCGCCTGTCAATACTGGCAATTGCTTCTAAAACAGCTGCTCTTAATTCAACAATTGTATCATACTTCATTTTTTACTCTTCCCCACAAAAAGAAATCCAAAACAGACAAATCGGTGGATTGGGGCGGCCAGGAAATAGGTCTATTTCTCCCTATCCAAATTTTGATAGAGCTGATCTAGGTAATTTCTTACGGGCAAATAATTATGTGGTGGACCTCCATCATGATAATTTTTGTTTCATTTTGTTACATTTTGTTACATTTTGTTACATTTTGTTACCAGCTAAAAATAGTTGAAGTATGTCTAATTATAAAACAGAACGTAATTATGAAAATATTCCGTAGCTTACTATGTGAAAATTTAAAAAATTCACAAAATTAGCCACAGCTCTTTTATTTTTTTATAATAAAACTATGCCGAGTATTATATCTTTGGAAAGCCCAAAAATGGCCGATTTGATAAGGCCACAGCCAACTATAATTTACATTTAAAAAAACACAAATTTATGTCATATCTCAAAAATCACAAACAACATAAAAAAATTGGATAGGATTATCTTATTAAGCCCAAAATTATCTACAATTTTTGTTTTAACAGTTTTTCTGTAAAATCAAAAATAACGGAGCTACAGAGATCGGATCAACTAGTAAAAAAATCACTCTTTTCAAAATATCTAGGGAGCTATGAACTTTTTTAAAAATCCAAAGGAGGCATTACATTGAGCATTCAAAACCGCAATTCTTTTCCCATTTAACCTTTATTCTAGCTCTGCTAGTTTACGAGATCCTCATAGTGGTCATCGTAACAAACTCACTCTGTATATTGCCAAACGCAAAAGCTTGACCTTGATGGCATGTTACATGTTACAATCATCCGCAAGCAGTACAATCGTCGAGGTAATAAAAACGTGGTGAAAACGCACATTTTGAACTCATAGGATGAGAAAAAATGGAATTTCAAGCTTTCTTTGTGAAAGATATTAAACTTCGACAAAATAACTTCACACATTTTTTATATCAATCGACGACCGCGACGTTCATAAGACGAGCTATTATGCCCGCTCCCGACAAAAGATCCGCACGGAAGACACTAATCCTCCGGCAAAAAGCCGGTCATTCAAAAGGACATCCCGACCGGAGGAAAGCCGCTCCGGACCCGCCTTTTATGCTCCGGGCTCGGGGGGAAATGGACGGCGGCGACGCGGGATCGACAACGAAGAAAAACCGGACGCAAAAAATCTACAATTTCAATTGATGTCGGAAGATAAATTCGTGGCCATCTCGGGACCGCGTCCGCCGCCCGTGACGTATGCGGGGGCATTTTTTTGTCGGCTGGTAATAGGCCGATTTGATACAGGATCCGCACGAAGCCAAGAAAATATGAGTACCTAACAGAAATATCCTCGGACAAAATATACCTAACTAAGACACATTGTTCCTAAGAAATAAATCGTGGAATACGGAATACATTAATGTGTTTGCTGTTTGTAAATTCGAAGGAATCGCTACGTGTACCTATAGGGTAAGTCCAAACTGGTTGCCTTGGTTATCGCACCTTTATTCTAGCGTTCGCAAATCTGGACCGACACAATATACCTAGTGGTGTTCCAGAACTTAGACAAGGAAAGAGAGAAAACATCGCGCGTGCCTACCCTGCCGTGTATAGATTTTGTTACGATCAGTGGCGGTTCGTGGGTTAATGTACAGGGGGGGCTACGTTTTGAAAAGAACACACTCGTGCGTCACCTAAAAAATAGGGGGGTACCGAGGTGGGTACCTACTTTCGGCATGGGCTTTTTAACTTTTTCTTATTGGTAGAAATCACTTATTTTTGCATAATAAATATAAAAGGTGAAAAAGCTCTTCCAGACTCCGCGCGCGAGGTACGCGGTACGCGCGCGGAGTCTGGAGGCGGCCAACGTTGACGCGTTCTCTAGAGCAGCCCGCGTTCGACTGGGGCGACGGGCGACGGCGTTTGTTGCCGCTTAACCACAGTAGCGAGGCGACATAAACTCCTAGTCTAATAGCGCCACTAACGGCGTAGCGGCCGAAACAGAACTACGCCTGGGCGGTATGCAATGGTGGCCAGTCAGGAGGTTAGCCTCAACGCTTGTGCCCGCCTCCCCGCCTGTACAGGGTACCGGGCAGTACAGGCGTTGCGCTATATTTATAAAGAATAGTAAATATAATAGTATAAATAGCGGGGAAGGAACAAGGAACAGGAACAAAGAAGCAAAATAAAGAATATACCAGTCGCGGAAATAATTTTTCCCATTTTCTACTGGGAGGCTGTAACCCCATAGCCCCTATGGACGAGCCGCCACTGTGTTACGTCGTTTTGAACGGAGGCCATTTTATATGTGGTAGACAAAGCGAGTACGTTGTAAGTTAATTTCGTGAATTTGTGAATTAAAAGCAACAGTGATTAAGGGGAAAATATACTCCTACGATGGTGAATTGTTCAGCGTTTCGGTGCAAAAGCAGAAGTGAAAAGCAAGAGCCCGGGATTTCGTTTCACAGGTAAATATTTAACAAGCTACTTTTGAAACAAGCCCTAAAACTTTATTTTTTCTCAATATAACTTTTTCAAATTCCTTCTATCTTTTAGTATGATAAATTGCATTGTTTTGTTTGTAAATAGGACCAATATAATTATTTTAGCCCGGGATTTCGTTTCACAGGTAAATATTTAACAAGCTACTTTTGAAACAAGCCCTAAAACTTGATTTTTTCTCAATATAACTTTTTCAAATTCCTTCTATCTTTTAGTATGATAAATTGCATTGTTTTGTTTGTAAATAGTACCAATATAATTATTTTAGCATCGTTTTTATTGAAAATTTCTTAATTGATTATGATAGTTTCATAAATTATGGGCTGGTTCTCATAGGCGTGCTTTATTTATTTTATTTTGATTGATTCTAAATCGCCACAAATAAATATATTTCAGAACTTGACACTAGTTTTACATATGGGAAATTATGATTTTGTACTTATGTATACTTTTTCACTGCAAACAACTTTTTTTTTATTCTACTCGTTTACCGTGATATATGCATGAAGCTTTTCGGGTCCCATTTTGATTTCACGAGATACCTAATGAGCACATACTTAGTGCGTTTTTATTTCGGCGCAAAATAAAAAAAATACCATTCCATTGAATTTTTTCATTGAGTTTTTCGCCACCAAACTGGTTAAAAGACAACTTTTTCAAATTGCCTGGAAAATTAATAAATTCTTAACAGTAAATGAACCGAACTGTGAACGTGTAACTCAAAAAATAACTTCAAAAAATTTGTTTTCTGAGCTTTCGGAGAATAAATCTTTTTCCTTTCTCAAAGACCACGTCACGTCGAAGTAAAATGACAGATTTAAATTTCAGGTTAAAAAATGTCATGACAACAAAAACAATAGCATAGCCACCTGTCTGATATTGTACCCTGTGTTATATCTAATTATCTATACTAACTTCTCTTTGAATAAGTTGCAATAATATTTTACTGAATTCCACTGAACATTCAGCAACACAGTTGTCCGTATTTCCTAGAATAAATGCAGATTCTTTAATTTTTCGTCTATTTCCTACATCTTTTTTGAGAATTGGTTTGGACCTATCCTACAATATCCTATGATTGTTATTAAAAGAATGTTCACATATTTTTGACTTCGAAATTTGATTTTGCCTGATATAATTTTTATGTTCTTTTAAACGAACGTTAAATGACCTACAAGTCTCCCCAACATAGAACTTTCCACATTCGCAAGGAATTTTATAAATACAATTTTTTGTACCTCATTAAATGGTTTCGTTTTAACTAGCATCGATCTTAATGTATTTTTGGTTTTAAATACCGTTCTGACATTAAAACGATTGCATATTATATGTGTTTTAGATTATCTGATAGTCCAGGAATATAAAGGAATAATTAAATTTACTGGTCGGTCCACCAGATTTATTTCTCTAATTCTATTAGCATTGTTATTTTGTTGGCAATCCTGAAAAAGTTATTAAAGTTATTTTTTAAGTTACAAGTTCAAAGTTTGGTTCACTTAGGTAGGTACTGCTAAGAATTTATTAATTTCACAGGCAACTTGAAAAAGTTGTCTTTTAACCAGTTTGGAGGCGAAAAACCCAATTAAAAAATTCAATGGATCTGTGATCTGTTTGCGCCACAAATAAATTTTAGAAAATGAAAATCTCATTCTTTGAGATCGTTCTGCCGGTTTTTCCTTTCCTTAGGTACATGAAGGCATATATTTACAGCCCAAAAAAGCAAAATGCGGACTTCATCAAATTCTTGCCTTATTTCTTCTGCCTTATTTTAATGCGGTGTTTTTAATTTTGGGGTTATGTAGGTATTCTCAGTTCTTTCGAGTTCATCCCGAAATTTTCTAGGCAAACCTCGTTCTGTTCGCTTATACCTGTCCCCGCCGTTCGGGCTGAGATCATCGGAAGGGGGGAAAAACGCCGATACAACTTTAAACAGCGATAAGACGGGCCCCCCGCTTTTTCATCGCGGGCCCGCTGAAATCTTGATGAGGCCGGAGTGTTCCGGGCTGCCCGGCGCCGGCTGAATTAAACTCGTAAATAAGTTAGCGGGGCGCCGCGGGTGGATTCGGGCGAAATTGGGCGGGGACACGGCGGTCGCCGCGCAGGGATTTACCCGACTTTTCAGCCGGAGAAAAAAGCGACTGTTTGCTTAGGTGGCGGGTTTCCTACCGAAGGGGGGCTTAAGGCTTTCTGCGATATTTCTTTCATGTTTAGTTTTTTAGGTGAGTCCCAAGTCACTTGTGTGGAAGTATCGGGTTTTCTTACAGAGGCACTGGTTATTCGGCGGGACACAGGTCAAAAGAAAGGCGCATAGGGTAAGGTCACCCAAGAGTACGCACTTAATATTTAAGTTAAATAAATCGACAACAATAAGTAATACAGATTTATTCGACACAGTATAAATTCCTTATTGCATTTAAAAATATGTAATGCAAAGAAATATTTTTTATAATTATCGACATGAGAGATATTACATCTTTAATAAAAAAAAAACAGTTTGCGTACTCTTAGGAACGAGAGCTCGAAAGGGTACGCAGTGCTGAATTTAAGAGAACGCGCTAAAAAAATTCAAATAACATCAATATATTATTCTTGAAATAAGTCACATATTATAAAGACGCCATGTCCGAGGTAGTTGGTACAGTCCAAAGTCTATAGACTTTGGGTACAGTCTTTGTGCCACCATGCACCTCATGAATCATACTTAATCCATTCTGAAATGCTCTAGTGTTCCCTGCAGAGAGAATTTCTAGTTTTTTCCACAAGTGGCAGCCCCTTTTTTAATTCCTTTTTTAATAGATCTGTTTGTGCGCGCGTACTCTTTGCATGCGTACTCTTGCGGACATGTCAGCGATGATTGAATAATCTATTTAACTAAAACAGGCAACCATAATTACACATCGTAAGCTGTGCGAAACATGCCTATCTAAAGCCTTTTTAAGATGCACAGTCGAACAATATAGTTAAGCATTCACAGGGTAAGATACTCCTTATAGCAAAGATGCCAAAAATTATGAAATTATGTATAAAATTGGTTAATTGCCTGTAATTCGTCGACTCTTTTACGGAGCACCACGCGACTATAATCAAAACTTGTTGTCAATTGAAGGGGTCTACACTGAATAGCGACCTCTATCCGAATAGCATTGGAACTAATAAAAAATGCTAGTGTGTACTCTTAGGGGCTGCGTACTCTTAGGCGATCTAACCCTAATCCATGTGTTGTTGATCAAGTATTATACCTTCATTTATCTATTTTTGAAGAAATGAAAAAGTTTTTAAGATATAAATTGTTTAGAATTAAACGATACACCAGGTTCTCAATTTCATATTTACCATACATAAATATAGTCATATTTTTTCGAATAATTTGTGAGCAATTCTTGCTAGACAATCAAAGTAGGCAGAGCTATCGGTAACCAGTTAATTTGGCACACATAGATATCTATAATAATAACAGGAGTACCCCAGAAGCAATTGAATACTTGTGCGAGGGAGAGGGCTATTAGGCATTAGGCAATTAGGGCAATTAGGCAATTAGGCACTACGTAAAAGCCTAGAAAACCGTAGAGTAATCCCAGTGAGTGTAGGACAATAATTAGTAAATCACACAGATAAAGTTATTAAGAAGCAATACCTTGAATCCACACGTTTTATACAGCTCTCTTGGCCAACAGTGTTTTTCTATAAAGACATGTGCACTGTCTGCTCCGATATCGATTCGAACCAAGGTCGATCCAAGGCAGAAAAATATGTAGTGTAAATAAATAGTTAGCAATGCTTCAAATATCATTTTAAGCATTTTTTAAATAAAACGTTTACATACATATATACATATATTTTCTACTATTAGGTATAAGGGTACTATTGGAAAAACCGTATAAAATATCAAAGTATAATAGTGATTTGTTAAAAGATTGAGAAACTAGTGCTACTTTTGAAACCAGCAGAGCTAGAAGGAAGGTAAATGGGGATTTGCAGTTCTGTGACATAAACTTCAGTTTTTCTAAATGCAAACCGTAGTTGGCTATGGTGTCATAAGATCGAGCATTTTTTAAGCTCTCCAATAACACTCGATATGGTTATTTTGAAAAAATTAGTTACAGCAGTTTTTTTGTTTTATTCTGATTTTAACGGAGGTATAATAGTATAATAACAATGCAATACTTATTGGAAGATGCATTTCAACATTTATTTCAAGAACTAATTTTCTGTGAAACTATCAAGGTTTACCTAAAATGAATTTGTCAAACCTGGAGGAGAGTGATTTTGTCCAGTTCCCGCTGTAACTTGAACACTATCCGAGCTGCATAAGAATATTTTGACCGCTACTTTAATCTCCGCCAGGGTTTAAGATAATTTGGGACAATATGGTACCTTCAGTAAACCAAGGGACATAAATGAAATTGCTGGAACAAAATGTGCTAAGGTAGCTTGTGTCACGGCAAATTGCATCAGAATCGGAAGTAGGAAGACTCTTGTAAGTAAGTGTAACACTTCAATATACAATCCAGACCAATTATTTTGAAATGTGACAGAGGGGCATATACTTTTATATTCTAATCAACTTTTACTAACTACATTTCTCGATATCTTTTAAATGGCACTTTACTCAAACCAAAAATAAGTTTTTGGGTCCAGCCAAGGCCTACTTCATTTCTGGAAAATAAAAAAAGTAACTCAAATTACTCTCTAACAAAGAATTCCCTAACGTCATATTTCAACTCTCAATTCTTTATCATTTACACCTATAGTTAAGTCTAACCAGGCGACGCACTGTAGGTATATCTTCAAGAAAGTTCATATTTTATGCAAGGTCCGCCACTGAATGCCTATACCGGCCTTAATGAAATATTTAATTAATTATTAAATAAAGGGTTTTCTACATTTACCGGGAGCATCCGGCCCTTAAAATTCGGAAAAGACGCCTTCGTAGGGTTTCTTCTTCCTCTTTCATTATTCACAACTCAGCCAGAGTGAGAAAGTCTGGATGCTGCGGATGCTGCTTTTAACCATCAAATCCATAAATCCAGTTTGACTGAAAGCAATACACCTACCAATGATACTTCATATCAAAGTGGAAACATTTTGTGTGTTTATGAATTTTACTTTGGATTTTGCACTCGTAGTATCCCAAATTAAAATAACTAGTAACTACAGTAGGGATATACATATTTTTGTATTTAATAACTCTCTTTTACTGGGTATCGGATGTAACTAAATTTCAAAGTAGCCCATATAATAACTAGACACACAACGTGTCCTAGCAGTGACTATAGAATTCTATCTTTCAATTTTGGTTTGGAGAGGGACACGTTTTGAATCTAACTTCAATTTTGTAAAGCTTACCGCCTGTCCTCCATAGCCACCACCCTTACTTTTTTAAATGAGACCATACCACTTGTGACAGTTATTGGAAATTAAAGTATACATTTTTTTGAAATCGAATGATAAATAAGGAAGTTGTGCCCAAGAGAATATCTATTTGCGGTGGCCAGTTTTTGCTGCAGCATTCTTTTGGGCAGAACTTCCATATTTATCGTACGATTCGAAAGTTTTTTTATACCATCGCATTGCTAACTCAAAAAGATTTCCAATAACGTGCCACAAGCGGAATGGTATAATTAAAAAAATAGGAGTGGTGGGGGAGAGAGGGTAAGCTTTACAAAAACGATAGTCGATTCAAAAAGTGTCCCCTATTCAAACCAAAAACAACGGGTGTGGGCGATTTTCAATGGGTTTTACAAAAATGAAATGTTATTCAAAAAGTGTCCCCCTTCAAGCAAAAATCGACGGATTCCGAAGGGGTGGAAACTTTTACTTAGAACACACTAATATAACAGTGTAACGATTATTGGAACATACCGTAAACGCTGCGTCGTTAATCACGCTTTAATAAAGCGGGATGCAGCCCGGCTGCAATTCAGATTAGAGGTAGTAAAAGAACAGTGGCGGATCGTGGGTTGATGCACAGAGGGGGGACTACGTTTTGAAAAGAAAACACTCTATGTGCATAAAACAATCATTCCGTTTTTTGAGAAGTTAATAAGGCAAAACAATGAATTTAATTTGTCGCGTCCACATGCCAGTTGTTCTTGTCGTACATATTTCTATAAAAGTGTCGCGTATAAAATTGCGACTTGCAACTTTATCCTGTTGAGATAATTATTGCAAATTTCGAGGTGGTCTCCCAAGAGTTTTTATTTCAACTTCTTCTGTCAATGGAAGTCTTAAAATGTTAGGTACCTTTCAAAATGTCCTGCACACTATTTTTCATTTTGTTTACTTAGAGCTCGCAAGGCACCGACCGCGAGGGCGCGGCGCCGCATGCCCCTGACTGGGACTGGGGCTCGAGAACAGAGAGCCCTTTCATATGCTACAATCGTGTATATTGCGGGCGTATAAATAGTACCAAAGATCATGCTTGGATATTATTATCTTCGATAGTAGGTAGTACATTATCGGCGGTGGGCGTTGAGGCAATTCAATTAGGAAGGACCAAGGGGGTAAAATATAGAATATAGCAGTCGTGGAACTAAATTATTGTTTCCCATTTTCTACTGGGTGCTCTAGCCCCAGAGCCCCTATGGACGATCCGCCACTGCAAAAGAAAGACGTAAAGCATTCAGGGCTCCGGGCGCAGCCAGCGAAAGTCGCCATTAACATTTCAATTACCCGAATTCGGGATAATGAGGGAATCAACCTGCCATAAGGGACCGGATGGGGCCAGAGGCGCACGCTAACGATTTTTTGTTTAGCGAACTTTGAAAATCGAACTTAAACAGAGATCCAAGGTGAAAGTAAGAATGTATCTTAAAATATTTTGCCACTCCCTCCTAAACTTTACATACTTGCCATCAGCAAACAGCGTAAATCAAATGTTATTTTGATTAGTGCATAATATACACATGAAATTTTCCACAGAGCTACAGTTTTAGATTTTAGGTATGAAAAAATTAATAAACTAACTTTAAAACTGTTTAGTTATCTAAATGACTTTATATTCAAAATGCGGTTGGAACGCGATGTATTGTACACCCTGAACGACTCATGATCTCGAAAATACTATAAATTTCGAGGCGCATGCCTGATGATAATCATTCCTCCTCTCAACGTCGTGTAGTTCTAATAATTGCGAGGAAGCGAGCTGCATCGCGTATTACTGCCAGCCAATAGCAACAAAGCGTACCCCGCGATTCCCCACTTCCCCGCGGACGCAGTCTTTCGATGCGACTACATTACATACCTATTTTGAAAAAGTGGCGAAGTTGCTAGGGAAAAAATAGATTACTTAGGCAGCGCACAGAACCCGCTGGAAGTAATGCTGGTAGAGTACAATTTCTTATACACGCCTCCTGGCCACGCTCTTTACAACCCGCAGTGGCGTGTTCAATAATTTTAGCTATAGAAGCAAATTACACGAACCTTTTTGGGGGACATCGTATAAAATTTTGACACTTTTAACACTTCTATCACAACATACTATCTGTCACAAACTGAAATATTCCAAAATTTGCAACCTTATATATGTTACGGTTACAGTGTTTACTTGGCTAGTTTATAGACTAGCTGGATAGTATACAAACTATCCAAATGTCTGGTTATTTTGATGGAAAATAATCTTTTTACTAAAATAGCCACGAATATTGGTTGGTTTGTATACTATCCAGCTAGTTTACAAATTATATAAGATTTGTCGCTAAAGTACAAACCACAAGAAAATTACACAAATTAACCGGGGTAAACTAACCAATTCCCTTTGGTTAACTTGTTACAAAAGTGAGGTTATGTTTATGGCAAGTGAGTGCTGTTATTGTTTACTGGGTCTTGAGTCCCGATATACGTGTAATAGCAATTGGCACAACAGTGCAACTTGCTCCAATGTGTTTTATTATCAATATTTTGTCACACAAAATAAATAGTATTTTTATGTTTTTTGTAGTAATTACAATGTAATGTTGTACCTAAATAAACTTTATTTTTTACAAAGAATTATTTTACTATCGAAAACTAAATTAACCAAAGGGATTGGTTAATTTACATACTAACCAACGAGTTGGTTATTATGTATTACTATAGCAATGTTAGTTCACACTTTATCCAACTACTGTGGATAGTTTGTAAACTAGCCAAAAACCCCGGTTAATTTGTGTAATTTTCTTGTGGTTAGTACTTTAGCGACAAATATTATATAGTTTGTAAACTAGCTGGATAGTATAAAAACCAACCAATATTCCTGGCTATTTTAGTAAAAAGATGATTTTCCATCAAAATAACCAGACATTTGGATAGTTTGTATACTATCCGGCTAGTCTATAAACTAGCCAAGTAAACACTTTAACCGTAACATATATAATCCTAACACTCGGGTAGAAATCGAATTATCTGCGACACCGCTGGCTACCAGTCATTCGCTCGTTGCTAGGCGCCGTATCCAAGGGGAGGTGCTTCCGGTACGTAAACAACCATGACTTACGTGGACCTACGTTATAGAAATTGAACTCTAGTATGGTTCAACTCTAACTCTTGATTGGGCATGCCGATTGGTCAGGAAGATGGAAGATTGTAAGAAAAGAAGTCGACTTATCGATGTTCTCTGGGGTGAAGAAAAGTGCCTGACGCCACGGGCTGCCTTCTGATATTTTGCTGTTAGACCATGCTGTATTTATAGCCGCGGCATAAACTCTTATCAGACTTTATCATATTACTATAGCAATGTTAGTTCACACTTTATCCAACTACTGTGGATAGTTTGTAAACTAGCCAAAAACCCCGGTTAATTTGTGTAATTTTCTTGTGGTTTGTACTTTAGCGACAAATATTATATAGTTTGTAAACTAGCTGGATAGTATAAAAACCAACCAATATTCCTGGCTATTTTAGTAAAAAGATGATTTTCCATCAAAATAACCAGACATTTGGATAGTTTGTATACTATCCGGCTAGTCTATAAACTAGCCAAGTAAACACTTTAACCGTAACATATATAATCCTAACACTCGGGTAGAAATCGAATTATCTGCGACACCGCTGGCTACCAGTCATTCGCTCGTTGCTAGGCGCCGTATCCAAGGGGAGGTGCTTCCGGTACGTAAACAACCATGACTTACGTGGACCTACGTTATAGAAATTGAACTCTAGTATGGTTCAACTCTAACTCTTGATTGGGCATGCCGATTGGTCAGGAAGATGGAAGATTGTAAGAAAAGAAGTCGACTTATCGATGTTCTCTGGGGTGAAGAAAAGTGCCTGACGCCACGGGCTGCCTTCTGATATTTTGCTGTTAGACCATGCTGTATTTATAGCCGCGGCATAAACTCTTATCAGACTTTATCATATTACTATAGCAATGTTAGTTCACACTTTATCCAACTACTGTGGATAGTTTGTAAACTAGCCAAAAACCCCGGTTAATTTGTGTAATTTTCTTGTGGTTTGTACTTTAGCGACAAATATTATATAGTTTGTAAACTAGCTGGATAGTATAAAAACCAACCAATATTCCTGGCTATTTTAGTAAAAAGATGATTTTCCATCAAAATAACCAGACATTTGGATAGTTTGTATACTATCCGGCTAGTCTATAAACTAGCCAAATAAACACTTTAACCGTAACATATATAATCCTAACACTCGGGTAGAAATCGAATTATCTGCGACACCGCTGGCTACCAGCCATTCGCTCGTTGCTAGGCGCCGTATCCAAGGGGAGGTGCTTCCGGTACGTAAACAACCATGACTTACGTGGACCTACGTTATAGAAATTGAACTCTAGTATGGTTCAACTCTAACTCTTGATTGGGCATGCCGATTGGTCAGGAAGATGGAAGATTGTAAGAAAAGAAGTCGACTTATCGATGTTCTCTGGGGTGAAGAAAAGTGCCTGACGCCACGGGCTGCCTTCTGATATTTTGCTGTTAGACCATGCTGTATTTATAGCCGCGGCATAAACTTTTATCAGACTTTATCATATTACTATAGCAATGTTAGTTCACACTTTATCCAACTACTGTGGATAGTTTGTAAACTAGCCAAAAACCCCGGTTAATTTGTGTAATTTTCTTGTGGTTTGTACTTTAGCGACAAATATTATATAGTTTGTAAACTAGCTGGATAGTATAAAAACCAACCAATATTCCTGGCTATTTTAGTAAAAAGATGATTTTCCATCAAAATAACCAGACATTTGGATAGTTTGTATACTATCCGGCTAGTCTATAAACTAGCCAAGTAAACACTTTAACCGTAACATATATAATCCTAACACTCGGGTAGAAATCGAATTATCTGCGACACCGCTGGCTACCAGTCATTCGCTCGTTGCTAGGCGCCGTATCCAAGGGGAGGTGCTTCCGGTACGTAAACAACCATGACTTACGTGGACCTACGTTATAGAAATTGAACTCTAGTATGGTTCAACTCTAACTCTTGATTGGGCATGCCGATTGGTCAGGAAGATGGAAGATTGTAATCATTTTCGTCCATCAAGCGACATCATACTTTGTTCCTTGTGCGACTTCCATATTCCATGTTGAGTCGCAAAGGTCGAGTCTTTCACAACACGCTGGTTGATGTCACGTGTCCCGTATGTGACGCTAATGGTGTGGTAAAGAGACACCAACTGTTTGTTTTTGTAACAAATTTTGGAATTCAATTAAATTGCGCGATCCCATCGAGGATTAACTTTTTCTGATTTTCACAGGTTCTGCTTTACGCAGGTAGCGCCCACGGCCCACAAACAAAGAAATTTGTAATTTATCACAAAACCTCAGCGAGCGGCGTATCCACAAAAAAGCCCGAAACGGGTCGTAGTTTAATTAAATTTTTCCCAATTCCCAAATTACACCGCCCTTATTTAATTCCCGACCATTACTCTTTTCCCTCGAAAAACAAATAAAAGGCCACCCTCACTGATTTAGGGGTGGATTTCTTGCCTCGCGGTATCAATTACTACTCCCCCTCCCCTTCTGGGATTTAACAATGGAAAGGAGGAGGAATATTTTGTAAATAAATAAATTACCGTCCTTCTTCCAGTTTTTTTGTGTACGAATGCTACAAACAAAAGTATGAACTCCTAAAGAGCATTGATACAAAACGTTGTCTGAAAAAATCTGAAAAATTTGAGATTTGAGAAATTTTCGAAAATTTTTTCTGGAGTTTCTAAATTTTTAGGGAAACAATGTTTTGCTGCGACGATAAATGCAGCGCGGTCTTAATATTATTATCGACAATATCTTGTTTTTCACGCTTAGAATACCACGAATAAAACGAAGAACTGCAAAACAGATTTATTTGTAGACATAGTTCTGGACCAACGCTATATTAAAGACCTGTGCATATAGCGCTGTTTCAAGCGATCGCAAACATGCAAATGTGTCTGTTACAACGAATTTATTATCCAAAATATAATAAAATATTTGTTTGTTATGTCCCTCTAATTTGACAAATTGCCATGGCATATTTCCATACATTTTATTAAGAAAAGCGAGTCTAAAAAACAAGCAAGAGTATTTGCTACCTTTTGGTTTGAAATGAAATCCTTGGCTAGTTGTAGTGTAAGTAAGCATAAAACGCATTAGATTTTTCAGTTTCTTCTTTATATGGATAAACAAAATTTTCTATTTTCGTTCTTGCATACGTTACAAAATACTCGGTTGATCAGCATCATCCCATAATTCCCAAATAGTGTTTATTCTTCTGTAATTCACCTAATGGTTTGTGCAGTGTGCTTACCATTTTCTTCATGTGCATGGCAATTTCATGTTATCACAAACAAATCTACCTATAAAAGCTGTGTTAATAGGATAAAACTGCTAAATACTGGACGCAAAGACAATTCGTTACCGTAAAAAGAAGACCAATGGTAATAGAGCTGGGTTTTAAACGTCAGTAACTGACATACCAATAACCACAGAATACCCCACTATAACCTATAATAAGTCGCCATTTTTTTCGTCGAGTGGCGCCACCCCAGTCCCTAAACAACAATGAAATATGACGTCATGCTCGGGTCTTTAATATAGTGTCGGTCCAGCATAGTTTATGATTTGATAGTGTTACTGATAGCAATTTTTTCAATTATGAGAAATGTGTGTGCGGAAATCGCGAAAAGTAAATTATGGTGCTTGTGAATAAACTTTCTAAAGGTGTGTCAAGTGTTGTAATAATTTACAATTCTTACATGGAAGTAACTAAAAAATCCATAGATCAAATAAAATAGGTAAAGGCAAAAGCTTGACTGACAATCCAACAAAACAAATAATTCCTTTTTATGGTCACAACGTATTGAAACAACTTTTATCTATGCTAAAATTATAAAGAGAAAATATTTGTTTTTTTGTATTTTTGTATTTTTGTTTGTAATGAATAAACTCAAAAATTATTGGACCGATTTTAAAAATTTTTACAAGCTTTTATTTCGCTAATAGAATGCTACATTATCGCTGATTAACATAGGCTATATTGTTAATCGAGTTAAATTAGGGATCCCTACTAAAACTTCAATAATGTAACCATATAGGTGTAAAAAAATTACAAATGTTTACCCGTGCGAGACCGGGTATAGAGCCGCTAGTATCAGATACATTGTAATGTCTTACAATTCTTACCATCTAGGTATTTTAATTTAGTTATTAAGTTTTATATACAATCTAATGCAAAATATATTGTTTGCCTTGCGGAAATTTCAACAATGGTTTTGACAGTATATGTGTATGATGTGAACCTCTATGCTTCAATTATTTCCCCAGGCAAGACTCACTTCTACATTTGCCCAAAAATTATTATTATGCTTCATTTAAATTTTATAATCCCTTTTAACGTTTCAACCACGTACGTATAAAGATGCATCTCCCCGGCGCGCGGCGCGGCAGACCCCTGGGACTCCTGAAATATTAAAAGTCGTCGTTTTATTTGCACTTTTAACCCGTGTTCGCAGTGGAACGTCTCCATATGCGGCATTTTTCTGGGTCACCGGACGACAGGCGCGGAATACCTAATGCCTGATAAGTGAGAACTTTCCCCCATGTCGAGGGGAAACCCCAGAACCCCCCTGCTTGGACGGGCGCCCGTGAAAAAGCACTCATCTCGTCTTGGGGGGTTTAAATGAAAAAGAAACACCTGCCTATTCGGAACGGGAGGGGGGCAAGAGGAAGAGGGGACTACTTATCGGATATTGTTTAGTCAGGTTTACTTATTATCCCCAATCTTAATTTTATCAAAAAGGCTAATAAAACACGAGTTAATATCCTCCGCAGTTTTAATTTCGGTATTTTTAATTTCAAGAATGACAAGTGCTAGAATGAGATATAAAAACCGCTGTCAAAGGAATTACTACTACTTCCACATCATTTCACACAAACCCTAAAACACGACAATATAGAAACCGACATGTTGTCATTTTTTTGGACTTTAATCCCTTATTGTCTTTGAAAAAATATAAAAAAATTATACCTAACTTTAAAAAGCTTCTCCCTGTAAAATTTTCTACGGGCGCCTATGACTAAAATAATGCACTCTAATAAAATAAATAAACACTTTTGTTCCTACAGACCTCAGAGAAATTACCAACGGGAGCAACAGCATCAAAATACACACGTTTGTAGTCAACCAACATCTAACGGAAATTTACCGAAGTAAATACACATTACGCCCGTGTATATAACGTTTAGCTGTGATAGGTTATATCTTGAAAAATATCAATTTGGCCACACCCCACACACTTTCTGCGTCCCATTGTATACAAAATCAGTCATAAATATTAATAAATAGTCTATAAATTAACAGAAAAACAATTGAAAGCACGAAAAATACATACGTAAACAATCAGAAAACTTGACGTGCAGGGCGAACACAATACAAATACCGCTGAGTAATGAACGCGGCGGCAACTGCGGCGTTGCCATGTTGGGCGGTTTGAGGTATCTCTTGACGATTTTATTAAAGTGATAATTAGCTACTATAATTACAGCCCAATTTTGTTACACACAAGAAATTAATAGCTACATTTGTTAATTTAGCGTTTTGGAAGGTGTGCCTTCATTTAATCCCATTATTAAACCCGTCTATTTTGAAATGAAATGTTGTACGTGTTATCACTCTGTCGGCTCTGTTTACTTTTTGTTCTTACTCCCTCTAATCTTGGTTGTTTCTCTCAGCTACAGACGAATACAAAAAATACATTAAGACAAAATCAATTCTTTTATAGCAATGGATGATGTTGCCGATAACATAAGTGTTATTATATTAGTCGAAACAATTTTTTTTTATTTCTTAAATATTTCTCCCTGAAGACATTGAACTTGGATACCGAAGGTTCATTTAAATCGCGAACGAAAGTGAATAAATGGGATGAAAGAAAACCTCGTCATTATATAAAGTTTTTTTAGTGTAAAGTATAACTTTCACTCCAGCTAACTATCTGGTCCATGCTCGAGGAATTTTATCGAGGAATAATTCAAAGTTATTACGTAATTTCAGCTCCTTAATTAGCCATTATTCAAAGTTTATAAACTCCGGCGCGTACATCAGCGAAAAACTACTTAATGTAAACGAAGACCACATGCATGAACGGCGATTTATAACTTTTATTAGGAGTATAATTTTCGAAACTATACCCTCGCGGTTGGCGTTAGCGGTGTTCTTATTATGCGGTAACTTAACACTTAACGATACTATGTTCAGTTTTTTGTGAAACTAGGAGTGCGGAGTGCGGAGCCATAGTGGAACAAAAGAAGGTAAGTAAAGTGGCCTGCCCCTAAGACATTTCTGAGATCTTCCCGAAAATGATATGGGAATTTTGCCTCGGCTATTGCTTGGTACCTGCCATAATGTTAAAAAAATGTGCTGACTGAACAGAGTTTTTTCGAGTGGTTTGTATAACTTTGACGCAATACTCTGGACATGATTTTCTTTTGGATATTAATTTTGTTTGGCTTATAAGCTGCCCGTGTGTAGATGAAGTATGGAGCTTGGAGCTAATTACGCGTCGATAATTTTTAAACAGATAGAGGCCGCCGCCGCCACTTCCAGACTGTTTGCCGTGCCTGGGCCGGCCACCGCCTACTTGGATAATTGGACACGTGCGGCGCACACGTGCGTGCACTTGACAGCGCGTCATATTCCGCGTGTGTGGGCCACTTACGTCCGGAACCAACCTCTAGACTGATTTGCAAAACAATTAATAGGCGCTGCGACTTATATCGGTTGCCAGAGAGAACGTTTATTGCCATATTATAAGTACCTATTATTTTAAAACTGTAGGATGGCACAGTAGCGTGCCGTGGGTAAAAGGGCGGAGGTGGCGAGCTATTTTAAGGGCGCCAAAAAAAGTCGTAATTTTTTTTTGTTTTAGCAAAGTACCTAAACAAAATATATAATATTTTATGAGTTAGGTAAAGCTATAAACAAAAAAATAACACAGCCTACTTAACTAAAATAATATACTTCTTGTTTTTACAGATTTAAATGTGTCTTATCATAATTGATTAATTTCCCTGTTTCTGATTCAATACTAGTAATGATCAGAGCCTGTTTTAGCTTGACTACCGCCGGGGTTTAAAAAACGCGTTATATTTCCTCTCAATTTTTTACTTTTGCCCAAAAAACTAAACTTTTTAGTTCGGAAGTAGGTAGTCAGAAATTAAAAATTATAATATAATAAATTATAAATTGAATCTCTGTGGTACAAAATTGCGCCGCGGGCGAAAATTTTTCAAATATTCAAGGTCAAACAGTTTAAATTAACGAAAATAAATTCCAAGCAAAACGCATATACCTACTTGTTAACTGGTTTTTATTTTTTTTTGTTCACTATGACTCATAACATTTGTAGCCAAGTCCTACTCAATCTTCTTTTATAGAGCAACTGTGACCAATAGAAATTTCGAAATTTGTTTTAGTGTGAGCCCATAAAAATCATTGCTTTTTAAACCGGCTATACAAAAGAAAGCAGAGGTGTTTGGTTACTAAAATGCGCCCTAGGCGAAAATTTTTAGAAATATAAAGCACAGATAGTTTAAAAGAGGTATAGGAAATTACCAAATCCTAACAGTATAATTCGTGTTTTCTCAATGTAGGGTGCTTGAACACCCAAACCATATTACAGCCCTGGGCTAGTATGGGAAAAGCCAGGTCTCGTGGAATCGGTAGTTAGCTACTTGACAATAATAAGTAGTTATATTTTTCAATAAATGTATCTATGTTACACATTATTACATGACAATTTTCCAATTTATATTCAATCAATGAATCAATGTTGTATATTCTGCGTTTAAGATATTTTCACTTAGAAATTTTTATTTTCGCCCCCCCGTGCCCTCCTACGGCACGCTACTGGGATGGCATTCGATTAAGTTTATCCGATCTTCAAATATTTCCAAAGCAGTCCTGATTCTTAAACAAATTTTCCCAACTATAAGGCCCTATATACAAATTTGGCGATGTGAATTCATCAAACTTGTGATATTTGGGCTTCAGGGAATGCTGATTAAAGCTATGTTGCCAGCTTTTCAGGTAATCGGCCCTTTTGAGGCTCTCTCTTAAAATAAAACTAAAACCACTCCCTAACCTTTAAAATTAGACCCATAATACCCTATACCAAAAAGTATATACTATTTAAGGACTTTCCAAGCATCTATTAAATATAGGGTGTTCCATTTAAAATTAGCGAGTAAACTTAGGATTTGCGTAAGTGAATCAGACGGTATGTTCTTTAGAACTTTACCTCATTATCAGTTCAAAATTGCTAATTAGGCGCAACAGGCTACCTTCAGTCCAGGTTATAGCCCAAAATCTTATTTGGTTTTTGAGTAATATATTTCCAAAAGTGATCCTTTTTTCGTAAATAACTCCCTAACATTTCAAGAGAGACTCTTAATATCCTGTACCAAAAAGAACATACTCATTAAGGGCTTTCTAAAAATGTAACAAAATACGGAATGTTCCATTTAAAAAAAAAAAACATACGCCACTACTTATTGGATGACCCTGTATATTGGAAAGTATTTTTCGGAATGCAGTATATACTCATGTTTCTCTCCAAGTTTTGTCTATACTTTTTTCTAGCATTAACAATGTAGAAGATATAGACCACCGCGGCCTACTTAACTCACCCTGTATATACCTACATATCTTATAGTTGGCTTGTGTCAAATAAAATCATCTTCCTTTTTAATGTGTATTTTAGCCAAAGGTGCAAAGATCAAAATGCCATTCCCATCATTATAAGAAACAAAGAAAATCATGTTAAAATATCTATTACAATAATAATACAGGGTGATTCAGTTTTATTCTGCGACACTTCAACAGGTGATAGAAAACCAAAAAATAACCGCACTTTCTTCTATAAACTATATTATTTTAAGGCCTTATAAAAAAGTTACAGGGTGTTAAAAGTTGCAAGAAATATGTGGAATTTATTGAATATTTTACAATTGAGATATTTAAGTCATATTTGGTACACGTTATAAAGGCATAGGTTAGCATAAAACCTGTTAATATCAAACACCTTGAACAACCAGTGGCGTAGAAGTGGGTAATTAGTATAATTGTATTTAGAATAAAAATAGAACCACCTTGTATAGCAATAAAATATATTCAATTTCTTATGTAAATTTTAATTGTAAACAAAAACGTTCTCCTAGCATTTTTTCATATGTGTCATGGTTTCATAGCAAATTGGATTTTTTCATATTATTTCGGGGTACTTCTGAAAAATTAACTTAAAACTTCTTTCCAGAAGTAACACTCAAAGTTTAGAAAATGTGTTTTTACTTTAAATACAGTAACTTTTCCCAATAAACTTACCCATTCAAGGTTTTACTTTTCAAGATACAGAGCGTAACATTAATTGTATCTTCCTTAAATGTTTTAGATCCTGTATCTTCAAAAGTATAGCCTTAAATAGGTAAGTTTATTGAAAAAAGTTACTTTATTTCAGGTAGCAAACACATTATTTCTACTTTAAGTGTTACTTATGGAGCAAATTTTTTAGATAATTTTTCAGAAATACCCCGAAATAATACGAAAAATCAAATTTGCCACGAAACCATGCCACATACGAAAAATTATCAAGAGGGCATTTTTGTTTAGAATTAAAATTTACATAAGAAATTGAATACATTTTATTGGTATACAAGGTGGTTCTATTTTTTTTTCTAAAAACAATTATACTAATTACCTACTTCTACGCCACTGGTTGTTTAATGTGTGTGATATTAACAGATTTTAGGCTAACCTATGCCGTTATAACGAGTACCAAATATGATTTAAATATCTCAACTAGTTTGGTAAATATTCAATAAAGTCCACATATTTCTTAAAACTTTAACACCCTGTAACTTTTTGATAAGGCCTTAAAATGATATAGTTTATAAAAGAAAGGGCGGTTATTGTTTGGTTTTCTATCACCTGTTGAAGTGTCGCAGAATAAAACTGAATCACCCTGTATATTAATCTGAAATAACTTTTTTTTTACTACTAACCTGAGAAATCACCATTATTTACCTTATTCCTCTAATGAGAAGTAATATTTCTCACCCTAGGTAAATAATGATAATAAAAAAATACCTAGGTAAATAATGAAAAATTTTCTATATGACATTTAAAGGTTAGTGTCATTTTATCAGCTTGACAACTGAACTCCCATGCTACTTGATATTTCGAAGTATTTGAAAAAAGCGAGAGATGACTAAAATAGACTAAAATATGGCAATATTTCTATGTTAGTAGTAAAAAAATTCTATATACACTTCGGTTGAGAAGGCCATTATTTACCTCGCATATTATATCCTTCGGCGCTACGCGCCTCTGAATATAAAAGAGCTCGGTATATAATGGCTCACTTCTCAACCTAAGTGTATAATATACTATTTATTATATTTGTAGTATAATAGTATATACAGGGTGTCCCAATAAGGACTCCCGTCGCCGATATCTCCGGAACAAAAAGAGATATTTTAATTGTGCAAACGCCGTTCGCTAGGATGTAAAGAGGGCTTTATTCTTAACCACTAAGCGTTCATTTTGACATTGGCGTATAGATGGCGCTGCGGTGGAAAGAAACTTTTCGATCCTAGGAAGGCGCATCTGAATAATTCGCATCTGAATAATTCTGAATAATTTGGAGAAACTTTTGTTCTATGGACAATTTTCCTATTGTTACTAGTTTCTGAGATAACCGCTCTACAATGTCATTTACAAAAAATGAGCTAACTCGATTAAAATTAACTTTAGAGGAAAAAGTTATTAAAAATATCTTTGTAGTTCACTAGGACAAAGAAAACAGCGGCACGTGTCAAATTATTACACATCCGGTTTGACCGGAAGTACCGGAAGTGACCCATTTTTCAGTTCAAAATGAACATACTGTACAATTTTCCCTCAAAATTGGAAAAAATATACCCAATAACAATAACACCTTCTAGGTACATGTAGACAACGACAATTTGGCTGAATTTATTTTTATTAATCGAAGGTGACATTATGGAAATTAAACATGTATGTTTACAATAAATATGTTCAAAATTATTTCCATACCTAAATACGAGCAGCGGCTACAACACTGTTTTTACCGCATTCTCCATAAACTAATACCATATTTTAATAATTTATCCTCATTATTATAATTAACCATTATTCAAAAATTAATAAACTAATTAGGTAAGAAACAAATTGACAACGTTAGAGAATTACCTGGGCGTTTGAAGCTAAATATCATATTGAAACAATAGACAGAGACAGCCACTTTCGGTTAATAAAAATAAATTTAGCCAAATTGTCGTTATCTAGATGTATGTATATACATGGTGTTATTGTTATTATATGACACTGGAAATTAAGTTTTTTCACTTTTGCGGGATAAATTATACAGTATGTTCATTTTAAACTGAAAAATGGGTCACTTCCGGTACTTCCGGTCAAACCGGATGTGTAATAATTTGACACGTGTCGCTATTTTCTTCATCCTAGTGAACTACAATGATATTTTTAATAACTTTTTCCTCTAAAGTTAATTTTAAGCGAGTTAGCTCATTTTTTGTAAATGGCATTGTAAAGCGGTTATCTCAGAAACTAGTAACAATAGGAAAATTGTCCATAGAACAAAAGTTTCTCCAAATTATCCAGTCTTTCAGATGCGCTACGTTTCAACGTTCCTAGGATCAAAAAGTTTCTTTCCACCGCAGCGCCATCTTTACGCCAATGTCAAAATGAACGCCTCGCAGTTAAGAATAAAGCCCTCTTCACGTTCTAGCGAACGGCGTTTGCAGAATTAAAATATATCTTTTTGTTCCGGAGATATCGGCGACGGGAGTCCTTATTGGGACACCCTGTATATTTTTTATTTCTAATTTTTTTGTGATATTTAAAATAAAAATATAAAAAAAATTTAGCAGTGCGAATTTTTAGGCATCCCTAGTTCTTCGGACGACTGCAGTGTTCGCCTGTCGAGACACAAAATTTCCCATAATTGTCTTATACCTACACCTACTAACAAATGGCTAAACATTTTTCCATCTCAACTAGGACCCTCCCCAACTAAAACTGCACTAACTGCGCCGTTTCTGTATGGGACAGACGCTGATATATCGCAGCCCTGTCCCTGACACCGCGATATAACGCAGGGCAGATGACTCAGAGCCGTTCGGTTCGGTTCCTACTGGAACGCCGGAATCAAGGCCCCTTCCTAAAAGTCTCCACCGCCTATTGATTCCTCAACGCTTGCAAGTCGTCGGGGAAAATCTTATAATTTGATATTAAGATGGGGGAAGCACTACTGGAACGAATTTGTGTCGTGTGGGGATTAGGCGGGTCAAAGGTCATTCGAGGGGAGAATGACATTTCGAGTTGTCTTTTATTTTTATATTTATATTTGAATATTATTTAAGAGAACGCACTATACGCAATGTGTCCAAATAGGCAATAATGTGCGTCAAGAATTAAATATTGATTGTGGAGTCCCACAGGGTACAGTGCTTGGGCCGGTCATGTTTACGATCTATATTAATGGTTTAATTTGGTGATTGAAGACACGGGAAAAATTAAATGTTGGTTTGATGATAACTCACAATCAATTTCGAAAAAAACAAATTAAATATATTTCTTTTGGTTGTAATAAAGTTCGAATACCAAATTTTAAAACGCTCCGGCTGGCAGACAATAGTTGAAACTTTAAAATTAGTGAAGTTGTCCTCATGAAATATCTAAGGAGTGGGAATTGACAGATTTTTAAAATGGAATACCTATATTAACACATTCGTAAAAAAAGCTAAGATGCCTTATACACAAATTCAAACAATGACGCAAAATTCTAGACGATAAACAAATACTAACAATAATTAATAATATATCACTCCTTAATGGAATCCCGTATTCAATATGGAATTTCAAGCTGGGGAGGGACTTATAACAATCATATTAAGCAACTGGAAGTAATTCAAAAAAAGCATATACCTACCCCAGTCGCCAACTATACAGGATGTTTCAAAAGTAAGCGTAAACCTTCTGGGGGCGTAATCCTTGGATAAAAATAAGACAAAAAGTTCTTATCAACGTGGGTCAGGAAATGCTTTTTTAGTCCCTTAACCTTCCCGTTATGTTAGGCCCGTTGGGGCTTAGCTCCTTTGAAAGCATATACGAGTATACTTAGTAAGTATAGGGTACACGAGAAAAACAGGCTAAGTCAATTTTTGTTCAAATTGGGATAACAGTGCCACCTTGTGGTAAATTATGTGCTCTTTCAAACCAGCGTAATAGTCAGGGGAAAAACAGGCTACGTCACAATATACGTATTACTTTAAAATACCCATACACAAGAATAATAATAATAATAATAATAATAATAATAATAATAATAATAATAATAAATAAAATAAACTACAGAGGTGGTTAGAGAAGCCGCTGCACGGGAGGCATCCTAATGAGGTTAACCAGGAACATGTCGACAAGTTAGCGTCGTACTATTGGCTGACCTCGGGACGGATGTTCCCAGAGACAGAAGGCTTCTTACTGGCCATACAAGATCAGGTTATACCAACTCGCAACTACCTAAAATTCATTGTAGGAGATGCATCGGTAGTGGATGACAGATGCAGATACGGGTGCCCAACTTCAGAAACAATCCAGCACATAACAGGAGGATGTCAGATGTTTGCATCAACGGAATATAAGGAACGACACGATTCGGTTGCCAAGATCTTGCACCAGGAACTGGCGGAAAAGCTGCTGCTTGTGCAGACAGAGAGGGTCCCATATTACAACTACACACCTGAGCCTATTCTTGAGAACAGAAACTACAAGATGTACTGGGATCGTACAGTTCTGACTGATCAACGAGTTGCCCATAACAGACCGGACCTTATAATAGTTGATAAAATTTCTAGGAAGACAACTCTGATTGATGTGGCCATCCCGAACAACAACAACCTGCGTGTGAAGCAAGTCGAGAAGATCGCGAAGTACAGAGATTTAGAAGAACGAATTAGAAGGCAATGGGAAATGGAGAACGTCCACACGATTCCAATCATCATGTCAACAACTGGTGTTATACCAAAAAGTTTGCTGAGAAACATCAAGAAGCTGGGTCTAACTGATAGTCTTTACAGGTCCATGCAGAAAGCGGTACTACTTGCGACAGCCCGAACCGTCAGGAAATTCATGGGGAATGCAGGATCGTCCAACAACATCAATGTCACCTAAGGCCCGATTACATGGCAAGGGTCTCGTCCGAGCCAGATCCTTTTGGTATCCGGGATGCCCGGGATCTGAGTGAATGTTCCCCGTAGAGGGAGTGCGAATGCCTTTTGGCTAAGTCGAGATAATAATAATAATAATAATAATGCAACACGAGCAATTCACAACCGCTGAGGTCTCCGATGTCATCAAGAATTCCCACAACTGGAAGGCACCAGGTCCAGATCATCTCCAAAATTATTGGATTAAGAAGTTGTGGTGCACGCATGAACAAATAACTACCTTAATTAATGAAGTCTTGCTCGATCCTCTGAAAATGCCATTGTTTCTTACACAGGGTGCAACTTACCTGTTACCAAAAGACCAGCGGAATACGGATAACCCTGCCAAGTACCGCCCAATAACCTGCTTGCCTACGCTTTACAAGATAATCACATCTTGCCTTACGCAGCGAATATATGCTCACTGCGAGCGGAACAACATCATTGCAATGCAGCAGAAGGGCTGCTCGAAGGGCGCAATGGGATGCAAAGAGCAACTCATCATAGACTCTGTCATCTGCAACCAGGCTCATTCCAAGCAACGAAACCTCCACATGGCTTATGTGGACTACAAAAAAGCATTTGATTCCGTACCTCACGACTGGCTCACAGGTATCTTAAAGCTGTATAAAATAGATCATCATACAGTTTCCTTTTTAGAACACGTTATGACAACCTGGCGCACTAAGATACAACTCAGAACCGCAGACAGTAACATCGAGACCGACACAATCAACATCCGAAGAGGGATTTTCCAAGGAGATTCACTCAGTCCACTGTGGTTCTGCATGGCGATGAACCCTCTATCACATCGGTTGAACTCTACAAAATATGGCTTCGCTATCAAAAGCAACAACGCAGAAGCGATCAAGTTGAATCACCTATTATATATGGATGATTTAAAACTGATCGCCGCAACCAAAAACCAACTAACGCAAATGCTTAAAATTGTAGAGGAGTTCTCCAGGGACATCGGAATGCTGTTTGGACTGGACAAGTGCCGCACCCTTAATATCATCCGGGGAAAGCTCGAACAAAGCGCACACGAGATGCAGGACGGCCAGGAGATCGAAGCAATGAGCAAGGGAGATACATACAAGTATCTCGGGATGAAACAAGCTCAAAGGATAGACCATCGAACAATGAAGACTGATTTAACGAATGAATTCATCAAGAGAGTAAGACAAGTAGTGCGAACTGATCTTAACAGCAGGAATTTGTTTAAGGCCCTGAACACGTATGCGTGCTCTGTACTCAGCTATTCGTTCGGAATAGTGAATTGGACCAACACGGACATCAACAACCTGCAACGAAAAGTTAGGACACTACTGACAAAAGCTCATAAACATCATCCCCGTAGCGCCGTAGAAAGAACAACTCTGCCACGTCAACTAGGAGGAAGAGGATTGGCAGATCTCAGCAAGCAATTGGACCAACAAATATTAAATCTGCGTAATTATTTCTACAGGCAGGCCAACAGCTCCACACTACATAGGGCTATATGCGGAGCAGGCGTCTCAACACCGCTACGTCTGACGGAACACGAGCGTCAAAATCACCACCGAACCGACAACGATAAACTACAGAGGTGGTTGGGGAAGCCGCTGCACGGGAGACATCCTAATGAGGTTAACCAGGAACATGTCGACAAGTTAGCGTCGAACTATTGGCTGACCTCGGGACGAATGTTCCCCGAGACGGAAGGCTTCCTACTGGCCATACAAGATCAGGTTATACCAACTCGCAACTACCTAAAATTCATTGTAGGAGATGCATCGGTAGTGGATGACAGATGCAGATACGGGTGCCCAACTTCAGAAACAATCCAGCACATAACAGGAGGATGTCAGATGTTCGCATCAACGGAATATAAGGAACGACACGATTCGGTTGCCAAGATCTTGCACCGGGAACTGGCGGAAAAGCTGCTGCTTGTGCAGACAGAAAGGGTCCCATATTACAACTACACACCTGAGCCTGTTCTTGAGAACAGCAACTACAAGATGTACTGGGATCGTACAGTTCTGACTGATCAACGAGTTGCCCATAACAGACCGGACCTTATAATAGTTGATAAAATTTCTAGGAAGACAACTCTGATTGATGTGGCCATCCCGAACAACAACAACCTGCGTGTGAAGCAAGTCGAGAAGATCGCGAAGTACAGAGACTTAGAAGAACGAATTAGAAGGCAATGGGAAATGGAGAACGTCCAGACGATTCCAATCATCATGTCAACAACTGGTATTATACCAAAAAGTTTGCTGAGAAACATCAAGGAGCTGAATCTAACTGATAGTCTTTACAGGTCCATGCAGAAAGCGGTACTACTTGCGACAGCCCGAACCGTCAGGAAATTCATGGGGAATGCAGGATCGTCCAAGAACATCAATGTCACCTAGGGCCCGATAACATGGCAAGGGTCTCGTCCGAGCCAGATCCTTTTGGTATCCGGGATGCCCGGGATCTGAGTGAATGTTCCCCGTAGAGGGAGTGCGAATGCCTTTTGGCTAAGTCGATATAATAATAATAATAATAATAATAATAATAATAATAATAAACATCATAATAAAATCATTCTTCTCAAAAGTGAAGTCTGCGAAAATTTGCCTAACAATAATCAAGACAAAAACGAGCTAAGTCAAGCTATTGTTCATTATACTATTTAAACAAAATTGCCAAATCCCATTGGTTAATAAACTTCAGAATTTTCCATTTTACCAATTATTTGTTATATTGTCAACCAGTAAAATGTATAGTTTCATTTATTAATTATTAGAAGGTTCATAAACCTCAAAAACTATTGCCACATTGCTAAAGTGCAAATCAATTCCTACGTCAACGGCGAATCGAACCATATCGGGCGATTGCTCGCGAAGTGCTGACTCGGTTTCCGCCAAGGGACTAAAAACCGGCGGTCGGCACTTCGGGGGACAGTCATCGATCAATGGGTCCCAGGTGCCAGGACTCGCGTCTGGACGTCTCAACAATAAGGCGTAACCATGAATCCTGGTTGACGCCACAATGACTCCCCCTGGCTGCAGAGATGTTGGTCTCCAAGATAGCATCTTTATAATGTAAGTAAATTCTATTTTTGTTATGTCTTTTTAACTGCTATTTATTTAGGTTAATAAATATCTATTTTTCTAAAAGCCTTCTATTTAAATTATCAGTCTCGATTTAACTTATCTACTTGGTTACATTTCAATTCGCTCTACCATCTAATAACCGCTCACCCCCAGTCACAATTCCAGTTGTGACAATATTAGAGCCAAAAACAATAATATTATTAAAAATTAGCTTTTGTAATAAACTACAATGGATTATAACTTTAAATTAAGTCTAACTCGCAAACAGCAAATTCTGACTTAGCCTGTTTTCTCGTGTACCCTTCCTATAGAAAATATGTTTGGTGGATACGTTAGTTAAGTATTGTAATGTCGCATGTGTTTTACTTTTTCTTGTGTTGCCATGTTAAAAAGTTAAATTTAAGGATTGTAGTGGACATCTAGTCTTTTTCCACGCACTAGTCTATTAGACTTCAGTGGGTTGACTTAATTCTATGGAGGGTAGAGGTAAGGAGGACCATCTCTGTGTTATAAAATTGTCCCTCAAAACCATTAAATTAAGATGGCGCTGCTGTTGCCCCCGGATACCAAATCTACACTCCGAACTTTGCTACTTTCCACTCTGCTAGAGATGTGTCAATCATGAATCACTGTGATTCGATCACTTTAAAGTATTGATTGACCGAATCTCAACATATCGAAACGATCCAATCATGAAGCAGTCGGTTATTACCGGCACTCCATAGTCCACACATCGAACGGCCGACGATCGAACGAACTAAGACCGAATGAAATGATTCGATATATTTTTTAAATCGGTCACCGATCGATTTGGTCGTAGTAAAATGAACGAATTACCCATCTCTACTACAACCGCTAATGCTTTAGACGACAGTTTTTGAGCCGAAAACCCATATAAGATGGTCCTCCTTACCTCTACCCTCCATACTTATTTCCATAAAAATCTATTCAATTATTGTGGTATTCTTATTGGACATACTTTGTATTGTACTTTTTTTATAGTATATATATTATTATTATTATGTCAGGTTTTTTATATAATGAGGGATAATTCACAGCCCCACCAACACTTTCAAAATTGCCTAGTGACTTTTAAGTTTCGAGCCCTATTTTCGTTTTGCAGGTATGCCGGTCACTGTAGATATAAGCTTTTTCTCCCTGGAGCTTCATTTTCAAGATTATCCCATAGAAAAACAATATGGACCGCTTACCTGCTCTATCTATCGGACCACCCCCATAAATATCCCACTCTTCCGGCCGCCGCCGCCCCCTATCGACAGACCCGCCGTCGGCAGCGCCCTCTGCCGGGATTTACGGCCGCTCATTAACATAACCTTCATAGCAAAGAACAATGAAATTGGCGGGAAAAGCTGATATTTCACGGGGGACCGTGAAAAATGCGAATGCCGATAGCAGGCGGCCGCCCCGGTCGGCCTTTACCATGGTATCGCTGCGAGAGCGATGTTTATTTATGGGTCGCTAAAAGGAGGCATATACAGTGTGTCCCTCTTAAGGACTGACCACTCCTGTAAAATTTTTATTTATAGCTCGATTTTCAGAAACTTTTTTTTGTTGGATAGAGCTTTAAAAATGGCACTAAATGCATAATTCATGTGACTACTGCGTTAAGTTCATGGCTCACTGAGACGGTGTTTTAGTGCTGAAATTTCGAGAAGTACTATTAGGGATTTTTTTAGAGGAAAATTAATACCGGATTCTTATTCAGCGTTGTTCGAAACCCAAACGTACCAATTTACATTACCTTAGCTCTACAGGGTGCTTCAAAAATTTTAATACCCCACTTAAGGACTGACCAACCCTGTAAAATTTTTATTTATAGTTCGATTTTCATAAACTTTTTTTTGTTGGATAGAGCTTCAAAAATGCCAATAAATGCATAATTCAGGTGCCTCGTGCGTTAAATTCATGGCCCACCGAGACGGTGTTTTAGTGCTGAAATTTCGAGAAGTATTATTAGGGATTTTCTTAGAGGAAAATTAATGCCGGATTCCTATTCAGCGTTGTTCGAAACCCAAACGTACCAATTTACATTACCTTAGCTCTACAGAGTACTTCAAAAATTTTAATACCCCACTTAAGGACTGACCAACCCTGTAAAATTTTTATTTATAGTTCGATTTTCATAAACTTTTTTTGTTGGATAGAGCTTCAATAATGGCATTAAATGCATATTCAGGTGCCTCGTGCGATAAATTCATGGCCCACTGAGACTGTGTTTTAGTGCTGAAATTTCGAGAAGTACCATTATTTTTTATAGGAAAATTAATGCCGGATTCTTATTAAACATTGTTGGAAACCCAAACGTACCAATTTGTATTACAAAATGGAGGACTAATTGAAATGACTGAAATTTGAGTTTATCTTATGTTGTGTTGTTTGTTCATATAAATGGCAACGAAGACAAAATAATAGTAATTGCCCCCCTCCTTCGCACAAGCATGTGGTTGCTTCTGGGCTACTCCTAGTTTGGAGTATTGTGAGCGTGAGAATTATTATTGTTATATTTGTCGATGTTAATAATTGAAAAATAATAATTTTGTTTTTTAATACATTTTTATAAGAATATGAGTTCCTCATGAATATTTTAGTGTAAAACATTACCAGAAATTAAGAAAATTAATTACAAATTGTTACGTTTTTGTTTCTAACATCTCACTGCGTATAAGAATCAGGCTTTACTTTTCCTTTTAAATTTTTTGGAACACCGTGTAGAGCTACGGTAATGCAAATTGGTACGTTTCGGTTTCCAACAACGCCAAATAAGAATCCAGCATTAATTTTCCTATAAAAGATCCCTAATAGTACTTCTCGAAATTTCAGCACTAAAAGACCATTTCACAATGGGCCACGAATTTAACGCACGAGGCACCTGAATTATGCATTTAATGCCATTTTTGAAGCTCTATCCAACAAAAAATTTTTCAGGGGTGATCAGTCCTTAAGTGGAGCACTAAAAATTTTGAAACACCTTGTAGAGCTACGGTAATGCAAATTGGTACGTTTGGGTTTCGAACAACGCCGAATAAGAATTTGGTATTAATTTTCCTCTAAAAAAATGCCTAATAGTACTTCTCGAAATTTCAGCACTAAAACACCGTCTTAGTGGGCCATGGAATTAACGCACGAGGTACCTGAATTATGCATTTAATGCCATTTGTGAAGCTCTATCCAACAAAAAAAGTTTATGAAAATCGAGCTATAAATAAAAAAATTACAGGGGTGGTCAGTCCTTAAGTGGGACACACTGTATAAGTACCTACATTTCAATTTATCAATTTCAATATTTGTGGCGCCTACTTAATTCCAGTTGTTTACAACAATAGGCAGTGGCGGCACAATAATAGACAGTAGCGGCACAATAATAGGCAGTGGCGGCACAATAATAGGCAGTGGCGGCACAGGCCAGGGGGAGGGGGGGACTACGTTTTGAAAAGAACACAATATAGGGCCAATTAAAAAAATAGGTGGGTACCTATAGGTACAGTGGCTTTATACAAGACAGTGGCGACAACCATGGTTCGATTTTTGATTGGTTCCGCCATGTTTCGTCAAATTCTGTCATAATGGATCGACTTATCGTATCGATTTCATAATGACGGCGTCATTCTACAGATCCGTCATTCGTTTTGTCCCTTATTATGGATGTACGCTTTGTTTACGTGTGTATTATCATATTTCTGGTGTGCTTTATCTGCGTTTTTCTTTGAGAAAAGTAAAGTAAGGTGACCACAACGTAGATGGTTGTCATGCAAGAAATGTATAAAAGCCAGGGAAGTTTGCAAGAAGATGATGGTTATCCAGGAGAAGAATACAATGAAGAAATTGGAAAAGGCGGTACAGAAGGTCAAAAAAGACGGATTAGCAGGAGGAAGGCCATGGAGAAATGAAAATAATGGCGCTGAGAGACCGTAGAAAATTGCAAAACCAGCAAAATTTGAAAACTTTGTTATGAAAGCTTTTGCAAATGTTTTAAAAATTAGTGAGTCTAATAACTATAAAGAAGCTGT
This sequence comes from Pseudeuparius sepicola, assembly GCA_963920635.1. NCBI lineage: Eukaryota > Metazoa > Arthropoda > Insecta > Coleoptera > Anthribidae > Pseudeuparius > Pseudeuparius sepicola. Next base: position 117,285,820 of record OY987299.1, on the reverse strand, counting down.
AAAGACCGGTGATCGAAGCTATACTGGTTAGCTGTAATGGATAAAGAAATGAAGTCACATGAATAAAACAAAATGAGTTTTACAGAGACTTCCAGAAGACAAGTAAGCATTAGGTATAGTATCTTGTAAATGGATATACAAGGAGAGGATAATTCCGGATGGATCGATAGAAACATACTAGGAAAGATTGGTAATGAAAGGTTGTTCACAAAGAAAAGGTGAAGACTACGACCAAACGTTTAGCCCTGTAGTCAAATCTGGAATGATAATAAAAGCAATATTAAGCATATAGCTGCTGGTGAAAATGTTGAATTGACTCAATGGATGTCTCTACAGCATGCGCTTATATCGAAAAATCGATGAAGATGTTTACATGAAACAACCAAAAGGTAATGAAGATTATTAAACCAATAGAGTTCTGTAGACTCCAAACATTTATGGTCTCAAACAAGCACAATGGAGCAAATTGCGAACATTTTTATGAAAGCTTTATTTAAACCAAAAACATTTTGAGAGGCTGTTACTCCTGTAAAACAATGGGCTTAAGAAAAATCATCCAAACGGAAGGATGTTGAAGATTGTAATATCACTTTTCATTTTTCTTACGAATAATTTGATATTGTATCCATGAAAATAAGTAAATAAAAAGTGTCAAAAACCAAAAATAAAAGCAGTTATTCTTTGAGTTTTAGTCTTGTGTACCAAGTGCTTTAGGACTGAAGAAAATTGTTAATTACAAAGTTTTCTGTATGTACTCGTACATATAACACCAATAAACACCAATTATAAATTGAACAGACCTACGTTTGGAGTTGTTTTATTATAATGTAGTTATCATTACTTTATTTCCTAAGCTAAAAGTACCATATAATTATATTGTGTTTTCCCTATTTTATATTTTTAAAATTTTCTGTTTATTGCTATCTACTCATTTCTAAACTTTTCAAAATACAAACACATGCTCAAAATTTATTCGTATATTCCAGTGAGAACCATTAAATATTAGTAATTAATCATAAAATATGAACGAAACGGAACAGGTAGGTAGGTTTTACCGTTTATTTCTCAAAAATGGGCAATAAATTGATTTTATTTAATATATAATAGTCATATCGATAAAAAAAAATTTATACTGGATCTGGATTAACAATATCGATATATTTTTTAAATAGTCCCACCTTTAATTTGACAAAACATGGCGGCCGTGTCGCCACTGTCTTGTATAAAGCCACTGTATATATAGGCAGTCGCGGCGCGGGCAGAACTAAAACACTTCAGTTCGGCGGAAAAACTTTCAGCCCCAGACCAGCGCACAATCGCGCCACTCTCGCGCCCCGTCGTGTTCCCCTCTCGCCCCATTTTCAGTGTAATCCGGCTGTCTACTCTCTTAGTTTTCTCTTTGTACAAAGAGCACAACGAGCCGGGCACCGTTGCCAAATGTATCGGAATCGTCTTTATTCACCTGTGTATGGTATATGAATTTAAATGAGAAGTGTCGTATAATTGACGACTTTGTCGTCAATGAGCGATCGAACTGTACGTTATCGGTTGTTTGCAGCCCCTACGGACCAGCCGCCACTGATAATACGTACTGTAGACAAGGTGGACACATCTAGTCTTTGTGTGCTTTGGACGTATACCGTACTTTCACCGTTTTAGTAGACATAGGTGAATAGGCCGCGCGTCGCCGTGCGTCCAGCTAGGTTCGTCAGTCGTTGGCGGGGGGAGTACACAGTAGTAGTCCCGCACCGCTTATCAGTCGAGTTTTGCGAGCAAAAAACACGCCCCGCCCCCCGCCAACGACTGACGAACCTAGCCGAATACACGGCGGCGCGCCGCCCAGCCATGGCTATGTCTACTAAAACGGTGAAAGTACGGTACATACGGCTTCTTTAAATTTGGACCTGGTTGGTCCAGACCTATGGCGCCTCGTGGTATTTTGGATGTACGCTCTAGTTTCAAAACTGGTGTTGGTCTTCCCAACCTTTTAATTTTAATTACAGGCCATATACACGTTCCCGCAATACCACTAGGGACTAAGCAGTGTGTTGCTCTGTCCACATCTGTGCACGAGAGTGATTATATATAACATCCGGTTGTTTCACGAGAATACCTACCCGATTGGTTTCATATTATAGCTATATTATAGCACAAAGTAGCAAGGTCTGTGTAGAACAATCGGTGTAGTTGCTTGAATCAGGGACACAGAACCGTGCGGCATAGCACAGAAAAACAGCTGTTTTTCGGTATAGGACAGAAAAACAGTTGTTTTTCTGTGCTATGCCGCACGGTTCTGTGTCCCTGATCCAAGCAACTACACCGATTGTTCTACACAGACCTTTCTACTAACTAGGTCTGTGCTATAATATAGCTATAATATGAAACCAATCGGGTAGGTATTCTCGTGAAACAACCGGATGTTATATATAATCACTCTAAAGCAAGCTTGCTGTTTTTCTGTGGGCATAGTGATACCCGCCCGCGCCTTGCGACTCACCGCGCGACTGCGAGCGGGTGCGAAGTTATTTTTATTTTTTTTTGTTCGAATTGACTGCCACAACAGTTTGGAAATGAATGGTACAAAAATCTGAATTAGCGTCGTTAATGACATATTTATATAAAGAAAGTGCTAAGTTGCTAGCCTAAGCAAGTTCTCGAATGATGCTTCGGGATACATGCTGTGTCGCGGGAGTTTCTAGAAGTAGGCCAGGGAAATTACGGTAAAAAATAACGAAACCTAGACAAAATTCATAACCGCATTTTTATAATGCCATCACAAAATATTGGTAATAAATGAATGTCAGAATTGTTTTTTATACAAAATAAACATACGCGTGTGGGCGTTTTTTAGAAAAATACATTTTCTTGTTGTACTAAAGACGGCATAAATATTAACTACGAATTTTAAGCTGCATTTATTAGTAAGTAAGGTATATAAAGTTGAGAATGATAAATTAGACAGATTACGTTTGCGCAAGTATCCGAATGATGTACCTAACAATGACATTTTGCCTAATATTTTTTTGGACAAAAATATTAACTACGTTTTTATTATTTATAATTACCTTAAAAATCAAGTATTAACAGTTTGTTCTGAAATTAAACATATTGTTTCGTCGGAAATCGCATTTTAAAGTAATTTGAAGCTGTCTTTAAGAGCAAAATTATACCCTGGCTGATTTTTGTTAAACATTGTAAGTGGATACTAAGTCTTGTCAAATTTTTTGAAATTAAACAAAAATTGGTAACGGAAGTATTTTGAAATGACAGTTGACCTACATGCGCCGTAAATAAATGTTTAATTTCGCTATATGTGATTTAATATAGTTATATTGTAAAAAGTTAAACAAAAAAAACAGTTAATATTTTTGCTTTCCTAAAGAAATGACAAGTGACAGTTGACCTATATGCGCCGTAAATAAATATTTAATTTCGCTATATATGATTCAATATAGTAAAGTAAATATTGTAAAAAGTTAAACAAAAAAAAACAGTTAATATTTTTGCCTAGTCTATACCAATGAGAAGTGACAGCTGACGTACATGCGACTCAGATAAATGTTTAATTTTGTATAAGTTACATTATATTTTTTGTAAAAGGGAATGATCATCTGCAATAAAAACGTAGTTAATATTTTTGCTTTTGCCGAAATAGAAAATTATCCGATTTTTATCCCTCTTTGTCGATCTAAGTTACTTCCATATTCTTAAAATGTTTAATTTCTTAATATATATGTTAGCAAGGGAAGTTTTTTTTACCTAAAGAGCCAAAAAAAATCCAGTTAACATTTTTGCTCGAAATTTCTAACGAAAAATAGGTGTTTTTTGAGGTAACTCAAGGACCCGTTTTTTCAAAATGTTTAATTTTTGGTTTCTACCAACATATACAGTGTGACCCATTTGTTTTGGGGTCAGTCTGTAAAAAGTGTATCAATCGTGCGATTTGGCTGATTTTTTTTTTAAATTGTAGAGCTCGATGAACTGCACATTTTGAACAAAAATTGCCTGGTTCGCATAAAATCCAAAGCCTACTATGACCGTTTTTATGAGCAAAATTTTAAGAAACCATATTAGCGTTTTTTTTTGAAAAAATCTGTGTGCGCCAATGGATTGAGCACTCCTCGAAATGGGTATGTACAAAATTTCATCAAAATATTTCAAGTAATAACGATTTTGTAGAAAAATTAAAAATGCAGCCAAGGTACGTCTTTATTTTCAAAAATTCAAAGTTGGCCATGGAAAATAATTGAATTGTAATAATACAACCTTATGCTTATAAACACAAAACATAAAAACAATTAAAATTATAAAATTTTTGTAACTTCTACCAAGCCTCCATTTTCTACAATGCATTTGTCGTTCCTCTTGCGTACATTCAAAATTACATTTCGTATTTGCTGTGGAGTAATTTCCTCACAACTACGGTTTATCCTAGCTTGCAGTTCTTGTAAATTATGGGGTCTTGACTTATAAACATTTTGCTTAAGTGTACCCCAAAGAAAAAAATCTAAAGGAGTTAAGTCCGGAGATCTCGGTGGCCACTCACAGAAAGGACTATTTCGCCCTATCCAACAGTTTTCAAAATTATTATCTAGCCAGTTTCTGATTAAACGAGCATTATGAATAGGACTGCCATCTAACTGTAACTTTAAATTTAAACGGTATCTTAATGGTAACTCATCTAAAGCATTTCTAAATTCAATTTCTAGAAAATTCAAGAAGCCAGCCGCATTCAAATTCCCTTCAAAGAAAAATGGGCCAATTATTCTGTCGCGTAGTATTCCACACCAAACGTTAATTTTTTGTGAATATTGTCTCCTTGCATTTATTATAAACTCTGGATTTTCAGCTGACCAGTGGCGGCAGTTTTGACTTGATACTACACCATTTGTAGTAAACGTGGCTTCGTCGGTGAATAAAATTTCATTTAAAAAGTTGCCATTATGGAGATATTCACCTTGCAGCCAATAGCAAAATTCTAATCTTCTCTCCTCATCTCCTGGTTCCAGGGTGTGCAAAAATTTTGGCTTAAACGGTTTTATTTTGTTTTGTCTCAAACATCTCCTTATACTCTCTCTGGGTATATGAAGGTCTAAACTAGCCGTTCGAACACTATTTCGAGGATTGTCACTAAAGTATTGCAGAATTTGATTGTTATTTTTAACAAGTCCACGGCGTCCATTTTGCCTAGTTTTTAATAAATTTTTAGAAATCGATCCAGTTTCATCAAAAATATTGTTTATACGTTGTACAGTACTTCGACTCACTGATCTACCTGGGTGTCTATTGTTAAATTCGGCCGCAGCTTCTGCTGCCGAGCGCTCGTTGTCGCCCACGAGTCGAACAATTTCTATTTTGTCTCTTATGCTTAAATATTCCATAATTATGATAATTAATTGTATTGAGCACAAACAATTTCTGAACTCAATTTAGACAGTTTGACACTTAATAAAAGTAAACAATTCAATTATTTTCCATGGCCAACTTTGAATTTTTGAAAATAAAGACGTACCTTGGCTGCATTTTTAATTTTTCTACAAAATCGTTATTACTTGGAATATTTTGATGAAATTTTGTACATACCCATTTCGAGGGGTGCTCAATCCATTGGCGCACACAGATTTTTTCAAAAAAAACGCTAATATGGTTTCTTAAAATTTTTCTCATAAAAACGGTCATGGTAGGCTTTGGATTTTATGCGAACCAGGCAATTTTTGTTCAAAATGTGCAGTTCATCGAGCTCTACAATTTAAAAAAAAAATCAGCCAAATCGCACGATTGATACACTTTTTACAGACTGACCCCAAAACAAATGGGTCACACTGTATTTACTTATAACTTTGATATGGTAAAACAAAATTGCAGTTAATATTTTTTTCTAGGTCAAATTCTATTTTCCCTGGCCTAAACCATCTTATTCAATGCTAGAAGACAACTAGTTAAGAAGCACAAGTAGGTACATGTCTCTGCTTTCCGCTCTCCCGATACAGTGGCTTGGACCGGCCTCTATTCGCGTGCATATACAATGTGCTGTATGGCTAATATAAATTAGAAATGCCTAAACTTATAGTATTAATTTTAGATGCTATGTAGGAAAGAAAGAAAGATTTTTGTTTAATTTCATTTTCTGCTAATTTTTGCAGGCAATGCGCGCGCACGGGCGCTCTTTTTGAGGAGCCGCTCCTATAGTAGACAGATTTTTTTACTGCTAACCTGAGAAATCACCATTATTTACCTCATGCCTCTAATGAGAAGTAATATTTCTCTCCCTAGGTAAATAATGAAAAATTTTCTATATGACATTTAAAAATTAGTTTCGTTTTATTCTTGTTTATACCGAGACAGATTTTATCAGCTTGACAACTGAACTCCCAGGCTATGTACTTGATTTTTCGAAGTATTTGTAAAAGGCGAGAAATGACTAAAATATCAAAATCTAAGCAAATATGTAAAATATGGCAATATTTCAATGTTAGTAGTAAAAAAAATTCTATATACAGTTCGGTTGAGAAGCCCATTATTTACCTCGAATATTATATCCTTCGGCATTACGCGCCTCAGGATATAAAAATGATCGGTAAATAATGGCTCACTTCTCAACCTAAGTGTATAATATACTATTTTCAATAGGTATACAATATGTTGACATTTTTGCTAGTTGTTACTTTTCGAAATAATTAGTTTTTGTCACACGATAAAAAAATTATGTATCAAGAGACTAATGTGAGTCTTTCGCTTACGCTCGGGCAACAATCTTCACTTCCGGGATTAAGAATCACTCTAGTCTCTTGGTACATACGCTCTTTTTGCACCGCAGGAACTAAAATTTAAAAATTCACAAGACATTGTGTAAAAAGAAGCATTCGACTTTTCCAATTTACTAATTTGCACCGTTGTAGCGAGGAAACTGTTTGAGATAGATCATAATGAATTTCACATTCCTATCTTAACTTTCCAAGAGCTACCTAATGTTGCCAATTATTGGTACCACGGTGCCAAAATTCGTACCAACAGTTTTGTTGGTACCAACAGTTTTGTCTCTACAACGGTGCAAAGTAGTCAAAATGCCTATTTTCAACTGTTCATAGGTCAGAATCTACTAATTTCTAAAAAAATGGCATTCTTCAGATGTGCTTAGAATTTTCCGTAGAATCCTAATTTGTTTATCTACTGCGTTTCGGTACAGTTCATTTAATTAAGGTTTTTGAATAAAGTACATAGTTGGTCATAGTTTCTATCGTTTTTGTTACATTTAATCCCAAATTGTTCAAATTTAAACACATCGTTCATTGCTTGCATAACTTGTCACACGTGTACGTAAAAATCGTTATTTCCAGACTCGTAATGATACTATAAGTAAGAAAAATTTAATTTAAATTTACAAAATTTAAGTGGATATCCAAAATCAAATTTGACCACAATCTTTTTAAATCTTGTTCCGCTACCGCTATTGAAAGATAACGTTGGAGTTGACGTTAGGGGTGTTAAATTCGATGTAACAAAATGTCCCCCTCCCAAACAAAATCGACCGATTTCGAGAAAATATTTTCCTGGTATTTTTGTTTCGCTTTCGTTGGTCCATTCTGTATAACAAATCCAATAATTCAGCTTTTCTGTAAAACAAAATAAATGCGAAGAGAAGCAAGACAACAATGGGTGACCCATTTGAAATGGAAGAACCCTCGAAATTTTTTTATGTTTCATCCGATTTTAGCAGGTTTTTTTTCTAAAGATAGGTCACAAAAAACTCTACTTTGGTGCAAAATGTCAGGTCTTAATCTGAATTTTCAAGGTCTACTACGAATTTTTTTCCAGTAGAAAATGACGAAAAACCATTTAGCGATTTCTTTTATTTAAAATCTGACACCTCAGTGATAATCAGGACGCCCTAGAATCCCCACATACCAAATTTGAACAAAAAATATACATGGAGTTCCATTCTGCAGGGTGTCAAAGTTGAGCAAAATATCTGGCAAGTCAAGTGCGCCATGAAATCCCTTTAAAACAGTTGAATGGTCGGTCAACAGGACCACTCAAAGTGTTGGTGTGTAAAGATCCAATAGAAAATATAAAGGGTGTCTTTCTCTGTGCCATCACAAAATAATGAATTTTTGGGCTCAAAAATCAAGTATACAAGGTGGTCACTCTTACAGTGCATACCATTGGGATATCCAAAACGGTAAGAGATTCAGCGTGGGTTAAATTAGAGAAAAGTTGCGTTTTTGCATACCTTTCAATAATCTGAAAAGAAATCTAAGATATCTTGGGTAGTTCCTGAAATATTGCTGAAAAACTAAAAATATGCGTTTTCTTTCTTCCTTCGTATTTTTATTATATGTAATGGAAAATTTATGAAACCTGGTAATCATACATTTCTCGATGTGAGATTTTCAATGGAAATGTCAAATAATTCCTACGCCAACTAGATTCTGAAATATTCGTCTCGGATATCTCAATGGTATGCACTGTAAGAGTGCGACCACCCTGTATATTAAAACCACCCCGGACACTATAGATGAACTAAGTCTAAAAATACAGATGCCTGAGAGTCAGTAAGTCCATATTATGAGTTAAGGTGGCTGGTGTGCCCAGTGGCGTGCCCAGAAATTGTGTCTGGGCACAAAAAAAAACTATTCTTAAAAAGGAACAAAACTGATTTTAATAAACCTACAATCCAAAATCAAGTTTTCGTTTTTTGGATTTGGACTTGGACTACTTATCTGGACTACTATCCGACCTGAAATCATCCCATATAGCAACTAATATTTTTTGAATATACAAAATAAGTTCCTATTAATATTAATATTTTACGAAATATGTCCCTAACTTAGTGGTTCTTATAAATATTTACAAATTGAACATTTAACTTAAGTACATTACAGGCACGTTCACCTTAGGAATGTGCAATTTTGGAATATTGCTGGTACATGTTAAATAGTATATTCATACAGCAAACATCTTATGAATGTTCACAAATGGTTGTATATAAGACATTCACGATATACTTATCTTTATCTTATCAATGTTCGCGAGTGGCGATAACTGGAATATCATGACGTCACCGAGATTCTAGCTTACATTATTTTCAGCTAATATTTCCAAGTACGTCGATGGCTCAGTTGGTCAGAGCGTTGAACTTGCAAATCGATGGTCGTAGGTTCGAACCCTGCACCCGGCGTTAGCGTTTTTTTTTATTTTATAATTTACCGGTGAATATTAAACGGATATATACCTAGAACATACAAAAATGCTTATGAAGTTTCAAATTAATCTTCAATGAATATTTGTGGATATTTATAATACGTGAAATAGTACCTTCAAAAGGCAAACACCTGAATGTTGCCTGAATGTTCAGATAATGTTTCTACAGTTTTTGTGAATATTCCTGCAATATGCATGTTCTCTGAAAAATATTATCAGAATATTCCGCCAATGTAATTTTGCTATATGGGATTAGCCTCGCGACACCGCGGCGAGTTATTTTCCCGAAAACCTGTTTGCCCCGAGTCCCGATTGACCCCAGCGTAGCGAGCCGATTCGTCCCATTTGACGGTACAGATGTATTTGATCATCTGTATTCTGTACCCCTCCAACTGTAGCTACACCGTAGAAGGAGAACTGTACAGTGCAATTATTATCATTATCCGAATATCCGTTTTTAGACTACAAAGTGTGCATTTGTTTTAACTCACAAAAGATAACATTTTTGTTTAATAGAGTAGTTTAGTAGAGTAGTTTTTCGGTTTTCTTTTGTTTTCCATTGTTTTTCTTCACTTTTCGTTTGAAAATTTAACCTGCTTGGGGGGGGGGTTGAACCCCCGAAACCCCCCCCCCCCCATGGGCACGCCACTGCCACAACAGAAAACGCACAGAAAATGTATCATCTTAGACAGTGACTTTATTGATAAAGGTCCAACAATTTAAATTGTTTTTATTTGTTGGTTTGCATTTTTGTATAGAAATAAATTACTTTTGTGTTTATTAATATTTTTTCAATGATTCCAGAGCACTCCTGGCCAGTAGAAAGTTTAATAAAAATTCAGCATTTTGAGAGGGCCCAGAGGAAAAACCCTGTACATTTTTGTATTGAATCTTTGCACATCAACACTTTGAGTAGTCCTGTTGATCATTCATCTGTTTTGACGGGATTCCATGGCACACTTGGCTTGCCAGACGTCTTTAAAATTCCTATTTTGCTCAACTTTGACACCCTGCAGAATGAAACTCTCTGTAAGTATATTTTTTGTTAAAATTTGGTATACGCGGGTTTTAGGGTGTCCTGATTAACGCTATGGTGTTGTATTTTGAATAAAGAATCGCTAAATGGTTTTCGTCATTTTTTAGTAGAAAAAATTCATAGTAGGCCTTGAAAATTGAGATTAAGACCTGAAATTTTGCACCAAAGTAAAAAGAGTTCTTTGCGACATATCTTCAGAACAAAACCGACTTAAATCGGATGAAAAATAAAAAAATACGGGGGTGCTTCCAATTCAAATGGGTCACCCTGTATATTTTTTGAATTAGGTACCTACTATCGAAAAATATTCATAATACTTGTCTAGGCACAGAAAATTTTTGCTTACTGCAGTGGAGAAATCATATTTAATTAAACTAAATAACGGGAATCAGATTTATTTTATTGTCTTAATATCAGCAACTTTTTCTAAAGTTGTAACGGAAATTTTGTCTCATTCCGTTACAGAGTTTTAATTTCATTAAATTTATCAATAATTCATTATTGAACCACCCCTGTAACCGAAAGATAATGCTACGCCTATTGCGTATACGATTAGACTCTTCTTCTGACAGTGATTTGTATTTTGTGGTTGTGTGAATATTGGTCGGCGAGCCAGATTCCAAAGTTCAGGTATGTAATTAAATAATTCCCGTCGATTGCCTGTTGGTGTCAAATGCCTTTTAATTTATTGTGCTTACTTTTGGAAATAAATACCTGAAAAATATTTCGATCATATCAAACTTATGTAACTAAAGTGATTTGTGATTACAGTCAATTCCCTCAGTCAAGTGTCAATTTTGTCATTCATCTACCTAACCTTTTTTGTGGTACGAATCACAAACACAAACGGATGTTGTATTCGAAATTTTAGTTTTTTCATAATGCCTTTTTATTAAGAATTTTCGCGGGTTGTCTATAGAATTCGATAGAACATTCCATAATCTCGAAACCCGATATCGTCCCACAAAAGGTTCTGATAAGTTCTCGTTCCGAAGACACTTTTCGTTGCGTTCTTGAGGTGCTCGCATCGTGTTTTTTGGCTTGGCCACTTTTTCGACTTTTCGACTCTAATTTAGCGGTTTGATCAACAGTGTATCGTTGAAATTTTACCATTCTTTAAGTAATATCTGTTATCTTTCAATTTCATGTGAAACTTATATACTGGAGCTCTGCTTTTCTGGCGTGTAGTCAACCACGTGTACCGCCCCAGGAGTTCAGCTACATTTCAGCCAGCACAGGAGTCCACAGGGGTTCGAGCGCCGTGGAAGTCCGTGGAAGCCCTGGTGAGTAGATTTTATCTCATTTATCTTTTTTTGCCGTCTTTGTCGTACCGTTTTCGAGATATCTACTCACCTAGGTTCTACGAACTTGAGCTATCCTCTGGATTTCTGCCTGGGTTGTGCACCTGATTATATTACCGTATCTTAAATTTTTAAACCTTCTTAACTTTCAACGATAACTCTCTAGGTCTGATCCCCGAAGGAACGTAACGTAGAGTCACCTCAGATTTTTTTTACTATTATTATTATATCATTGAATTTACTCTTTTATCGAAGTAAATTTGTTTTTTTTCTCTTACCCAGATAACATATAAGTATGTGTTAATATAACTTTTAATCAAAAACAAAAATCATTCTCTTGTCCTAGTCTGAGGTTCAGATTTCTTTTAAATATCAAATATTAAGTCAAATTGTATATTACATTTTTACAAGTAAATATTTTGCATTATTTTCGCTATCTCTGTGCACAGTGTTTTTTTTTAAATAACTATAAATATCACATTATTAAATTAGTCATACTCTTTGTTGTAAATAAGATAGTTTTACTGACTACAAGTTTAAAATTATAAGTAACATAAACAACATCGCCTATTAGTTGTCTGAATATTTTCTCGACTTAAGAGATTGGGTACTGCTTGGTTTTCGACTTCACAGATTCTTCGAAGCTGTTACACCACACCTCCTCCAACATCACAAGTTCTGGTTTGGTCACGTGCAGCTAAGCGCCAGATCCACCAGCCACAACAAACACCCACGTCCCAGCTAGTCGGCACTGCAGCGTTGCAGCTATAAGTGATCTGGTTTGGTTCTCGCATATTGGGCTCGGACTTACATGAATGTGGATTTGAGGTATTGTGTCGAACTCTATTAATTTTACCCAAGTCGAAAGGACAGAATCGAGCCGCAGTTAAAATCTCAGTCGGTGTGTAAACTAAGGCGATTGCTTAACCTCAATTTTCAAATTTACTTCTGTTTAAATTTCATTTACTTCTGTTTAACTTATGTAACTGTGAGTAGTATAACTTCCTTTTGTAAGTCAATTTAATGCAAACGATTCTCAAGGTGTAATAAAACTTGTTTTTAGAATATTGTGTTTTATTTGATCGCCTCATAACTAGTTCCAAGAGGAAGACTTGCTCTCCGCATCTCGCTCTCTCAATACATTTTTTTGTAGTTTTTTTTTAGTAACACCTAGTTGTTAGAAAGTAGGTATTTACTAAAGTAAACACGGGCTTTCTATTGCAATATATGAATGTATTTTTTATCACTTTTTATACAGATGTGGCATGTGGCAAACTTTAGTTATAATAAATATAATAGTATATTATACGCCTAGGTTGAGAAGTGAGCCATTATTTACCGAGCATTTTTCGCTACGCGCTACGCGCCTCAGGATATAATAATAGCCTTCTCAACCGAAGTGTATATAGAATTTTACTACTAACATGGAAATATTGCCATACTTTAGTCATTTCTCGCATTTTTCAAATACTTCAAAATATCAAGTAGCCTGGGAGTTCAGTTGGCAAGCTGATAAAATGACACTAATTTTTAAATGTCACATAGAAAATTTTTCATTATTTACCTAGGTATTTTTTTATTATCATTATTTACCTAGGTAGAGAAATATTACTTCTCATTAGAGGAATGAGGTAAATAATGGTGATTTCTCAGGTTAGTAGTAAAAAAATATATTTATATAAATATTTATAAGTTTCTTATATAAAAAATGCCGCTGTTCACAATTTCACAACTTTAGAAACGTTTTTTGTTCGAAAATAATTAATTTATCAGTGACTATACTTATTTCTACATATAGTCACCGATATTATTAAAGTACCTATTTAAAGTAGACTGTTCTTACTATTATTCCTATCCCTATCGCATATACCCCAAAAAATATATATTTATTATGTGTGTATATTATTAAATAATATACTCTCTATAGGTAAGGTAACTTTTCCATAATTCTTACATTTTCTCTTTTCCTTATTTATTTCAAAACCTTTCTTAGCAAATTAATAAAGGACTCAATGTAAATCCTGCCCGATAGGTATTTATTATTGTAATTTATACCCTGGTGGCCACTCCAAGTGTTGTATGTGTATTATGTGTGGAATATAGCCATAATAAAATAGGACGGATAGGAATAAAGGTGCGCATCAATCGCATCATACTTACCTCTCTTGTGCTTATTCGATTTCTTATTACGGCTACATTCGTACAAATTGTACATATACCTACGTCACATGACACTTTTGGAATTGCCGATCAGTGACTGGTGAAATCGGTCGGGATTTCTACATCGATGTTATTTTTTCGAATGTAAGAATTGAGAGTATGGAACTCGTCGTCGGAGATTCCATACCAATTTTCGAGCTCCGACAACTTCTTGAGATTCGGGCAACTGTCCAGCAGCAGCCACACGGTTGCGATGGTCAACTCTCCGTTTTCCCAGACGCGAAAGTCTTCTAAATATTTCATCGGATTCTTGGCCAATATGTCCGCGATAGTTGCGTGTGTAATTCCTGTGTACGATCCCAATTCTATATCCATTATGTTGACGGCATGTAATAAAATGAATTCTAAATTGTCTAATGAGCTATCGACAATCCAAACCAATTTGTTAAGGTTCGAGAATGGCTGGACGGTGGCTCCGTTTAATGAGGGGTTTGGGCGCGACTTGAAATCGCAGTTATAGACAGTTAGGCTTTTGAGTTTTGGACAAAACTTGCTTATATCAAGCATATTTAATGTGATATCTCTGTCATTGTCGAGGTCTAAGTTTGTTATATTTTTCCCCACGACTTCTATTAACTCTTTGAAATGATTTATGTGGCTCATGCCGTATATATGTTGTCGTGTCAGTCTTAAATCTTTTAAGTTGGCGAGGGTACTCAACATTCTTATATCTGACACTTGACTGTTGTAAACCAAGTTTAAATATTCTATTTTCGGGAACATTTCTTCTAGACGTCGTAGATTTGCGGTAGAGACGTCCCTCGTTTGAATTTTTTTTAAGCCAAACGGACAACTGGTCGTAAAATTTTGGTGTAGGTACTCTACTACTAGTCCAAAGTTGTCGCAACGCCCTATATCTTGTAGGTTAGGCAGGGCCGTCAACAATTTTACCAATCCTTCTACAGTAACCGACGTTTCATGTAAGTGAAGTGCAATCAACTTGTTGCACTTTAATAAGAACGGTATACTCCTATCTGCGACGGATGCAGAATGCATGACATCAACGCACTTTATGTGCGGACAATTTTCCGCGATAGTCCGAACAATAGTGTTGTCGCTATATTGTCTAAGTCTCAAATACTTCAAGTTTCTCATATGCGATATTCCCTGTATTATATCGTCGAAATTCCACTTATTCCACGAGCTGTAAAAATAAAGTCTCTCAAGCCGAAACATGTTCTTCAAGTTCTTACAAAAAATATTCAGCATGAAATTAGGCCTATTGGAAATATGAAGTTCCATAAGTTCCAGGACAAGTACTGTTTCCGTCAATTTTTCTGCTATGTACTCTGCCATCTGACAATTATTATTTAGTACGACAAACCTGTCGATGGCCTTAAAAATTGCATCGGCTATGTCGTCGAAAAGGTGATAGGGTAGGGAACCCAACTGTTCGTTGAGCCAATCAATGCAAATATACAGGCGAGAATCCACTTTGAGGCAGGAATAGTTGTTAATATGGCCCGGGTTGATCGTGCTCGGGTAAAAGACGAATCTTCTAATATTGCCGCCAACGAAGAATCGCACTGATTTAGACAGAACGCACTGTCCCATTTCTGCAACCAAGGAACCAATGCCCGACAGCGCCAATTGCCGGAGTGTGGGCACTTGTTTGCGGCGTGGCATAGTCTGAAACAGATCGTAAAATGTCAGTTTGACGTCAGAGATAGCTATTATCAAATCAATGATAGTTTATACGAAGGTTAGGACATTCGATGACTTGGAAGGGAAGGGGGGGGGGGGGTGCCGGTGAGAGAGGCAAGGGGGCGAAAAGGTGAATTTAAGTTGGTAGCATTTACACGAGAATTTGCGATTTAGCAGCCCTCTAAAAATTTAACGCTTCCAGCCATAGGCGCACACAGACATTTTTGGAATATCCATTTGACGCTTGCAGTCAAAGGCGTGTTTCTTGTTTACTTTAGTTTATATAATATTAAATATATTTTTTTCAAAATATTAAGTTATGTCAAATCTAAAATGAATGATTGGGAAGTTAAAGTAATATTGATTTCAAAAATAAAGAATAAAGTGGAAACTTAAAGCATTTTTAAAATAGAATACAAAAGTATTTAATTCTTAATACATAACAAAAAATAAATAATAAGTATACTTCAAAATGTCATCTGCAGAGGCACGTTGGATAAAAAAATGTGTGAAACTGTTTTAATACTGCTTCATTTCTTGATTTCGACCAGAACAATATTTTTATTTGCAATTCCTTTTCAGAAGCTATATTTGTTGTCTCCTAATATAACAAACTATAGTACTTTCCTAAAAAAATATATTATAATTATTATTAGTGATTTCAATCAGACTCTTTGGGCAAATTATTTATCTCGCCTTTGATATCAGACACCTATATTTTGGAAAAATAGGGCCCCAAACAAAAGTTCTTACGTACGATATTTTTCTTGGAGATATTATAAAATATTTCAACCATTCGCATTCACAAAAGGTGCTTTCAAGTATTTCCTTTGGACCTAGTATTACCGATTCAAATGATTGCTTTTTGCTCAAAATTCTAAGCACCCATAGACGTTCTGCTTTACAGGCTTCTTGTTGAGGAGTAACGAAAGATGGTATTGAAGTAATAATTTGAAGACGCGTTTGATTGTCTCCAAATTTTATCGTAACATTTTTTTATGTTGGACGCCTTTGGCCTGTTGTTGAAACGAATTAAAGCCTCCCGACAGTAAAACTTTTTTTCGCATGCACAACAATATAATATATGTACCTATGTTATAACCCTCCGTATTGCACGCCTTTACCCACGTTGTAATAATGAAGCCATTTATATCTTTAATAAAAATCGGGTTTATAAATATGTGAAATAAACAAAAGTATAGTCAAATTATCGTACCTTTCTCATTTAACTAAGCAACATTAAATTTGCAGGCCGCCATGTCACAATTTTCAATTATTATTTTGACTTATTACTAATAGCACAAAACAGATTAAGTTAGATTTGACAGACATGACAGAAGGCAGAAAATTCTGTTACATCCAGAGAAACATTATTATAAAAAATGTATGGTTACGTCGCGCAACTGATATGAGGAAAAGAGGAGACATTTTGTCAAGGCCTTCTCCGTTTTACAGGCCTACATACTCCTTTGAGGAGAAAAATTTGAAATAATATGAAAATCCTCTAAAATTATGAAAAATATATGAAATTTCTTATATTGCTTTGGCTATTTTCCTCTTGAAATGTATCGGTACCTTTAGTTTGGGTAACTGCGTTACCCCTTCTGATACGCCACTGATGTATTTTCCAACACGGAAACAATTAGAAAGTTGCTGTCTATTTCATAGAGAAGTAACTTAAGAATACAAAAAAAATCACAAATAAAAAAGTTACGGGTCTTTGAAGAAAATGCAACATTTTGAGAAACACCCTGTACTTTTCAAACTAAACCGCAAAACTCGAGCCCTGGACATTTTAGCTACTTTTTGTCTACATCTTAGGGAAATAGGACAAAAAAAAACACAAAACCATCCAATTCGGGATACCCTGAACATAAAGGAAAATTTTCGAAATTCTCTAGTTTAAATTTCTAGAACAAAAATAGTTTCTGCAATAGTCAAAACCGAGAAATGGGGGGTATTGATATAAAATTTTCGATTTGTGTCCAATTCGTGCGTTGCAGTTCGTGCGGTATAATAAACATTCCCAATTCGGGCGCAAACCTAAACCAAACAGTAATAAAAGCATTTCCCAGTTCGGGCGTTTTGAATATTTAATTTTTGACGTGTTACCTATATATCAAAAATTTGAAGTACATACCCTTTATATCAAAGACCTACTTGAAACATCTTTGATTGCCGTAAGTCACTACTGTTTTATTGCAAAAACTTAAAAATTTAAATAAATGAAAAAGTGAGTTTTCCAAATTTATTTTATATACCAATATTACATAGATGTACACTGTACAGGGTGTCCCATTTTGGGTGTTTTTGGGTGTTTTTCTCAAAAATCTCGGTTATTATTAAAGCTAGAGGGTTGCGGTTTTCACGTCACTGTACTACTTTTTTTAGAGGAATTTGGTGGACCAATCAGATTTTAGATAAGTTTTATAGTTTCCGCGCATTGGCGCAGGACTGGAAATTTTCGATTTTTTGGAAACCTCTCTCCTGGCTACAACTTATATATTTAATCAAGTATTTTTATAGATTTTTTGGCGTAGAATCGAATGGAATAATTAGTTTTTTGGTAGCGTTAATAGTTTTTGAGATATGAACTATGGTTTCCATTTAAAAAATATAACTTTATATAATTAAATCGATGTGAATTTTTTTCGGTGAAAATTCAGGGCATCGTTTCTTAACAAGAGTAAAAAGTCTTCGGTAGCTTTGTCGTTTCTTGTCGGGCAATAGAGCGTAAACAGCGGGGATTACATTTGTTCCTTCTGCAGTGCTTCCCAAATCAACATGGCTCGTGTAAAGCTGATGAAAAATCGGTGAGCATCTTTTAAAAGTACCGTCCAGGAAAAATTCTGAGTGGTTTGCGAGAAGGTGACCTCTGTTGACAGAAAAAACTAGTATCCTGTTTTCTGCTCCGTCGTCAATGAGCATGTAGTCTTGCATATGATCAGGAATGATGATTTCTTCTGGTTTCTTTGGTAGGTTGGTGATAACAAGTGTCTTGAATCTCTATCCGTACAAAACATTCTTGACAGACGAGAATTCAGGAATTTGTACCACAAGGTCAAGTCTAGCATCCTTGACCCTCATAAATTCTTGCCTGTAGATCTGTGGAACCGGTACAACTTCTTCCCTTGCTCGCTTTTTCGCATTATGTAGGCACATATCCACTTCATTCTTCGCCACATTCGGTGCACATCTGTGGGCTTTTTCCAGTGATGTAATGTATCCAGATACATGTATCTAGATACTGTATCTAGATACTTTTTATGTATCTAGATACATATCTAGATACTTACAAAAATCAGGATCTGCTTTAGTATCTAGATTCTTTTGAAAGTATCTAGATATTTAGATACTAGATACAATTTTTAGCCAAGATGTCAAGGCGTGCCACGTGCCTATATTCAATTTTTAAACCGTTCCTATGGGCAAAAATTAATTTTAAGTTTATTGTAATACAAATAGATAACATGCTTTGTGCGTTCGACGAGGCAAACTTAATCCAGGGAAAATAGAATTTGACCTAGAAAAAAATATTAACTGCAATTTTGTTTTACCATATCAAAGCTATAAGTAAATACGTTGGTAGAAAACAAAAATTAAACATTTTGAAAAAACGGAAGCTTGAGTTACCTCAAAAAACACCTATTTTTCATTAGAAATTTCGAGCAAAAATGTTACCTGAATTTTTTTAGACTCTTTAGGTAAAAAAACTTCCCTTGCTAACATATATTAAAAAATTAAACATTTTAAGAATATGGAAGTAACTTAGATCGACAAAGAGGGATAAAAATCGGATAATTTTCTATTTCGGCAAAAGCAAAAATATTAACTACGTTTTTATTTCAGATGATCATTCCCTTTAACAAATAGATTGTAACATATACAAATTTAAACATCTGACCCGCATGTACGTCAGCTGTCACTTCTCATTGGTATAGACTAGGCAAAGATATTAACTGTTTTTTTGTTTAACTTTTTACAATATAACTATATTGAATCATATATATCGAAATTAAGAGGGGGTTGCCGACAGCGAAAGTGACGTTAGATTTCGTATTTTTTTAAGTTATAGCACAGACTAAGGAGTAATACAGACAATTCCTTAGCGACATGTGTCAAAAGGAGACTCGCTTTTTAGCGAAATATCTTCCAAAGACATGAATAATATGCATTTTATTTGATTTTACGTTAATCTACATAGCAATGAGATTGTATTAGAACCAAATATTTGCTTAAAATACTGTCTCTCTTTCTGAAAATTAAAATGGAGACTCGCTTATTTTTGACACATGTCCGTAAGGAGGCTTCTGTTGCAAAGCTATTTATTCTGTGGTTATAGCATAAAATCTAATAACATTTTTCCTGGCAAAAATTTAGTACACACATCTCTGTCTTCATTTTAATCATAAGATCTTAAAACCATATGCACTGGAATTATTATTTTTCCCAACGTTTTCATAACCTATAAAACAAAACAAGACAGAGATGTTTGTACTAAATTTTTGCCAGGTAAAATGTTATTAGATTTTATGTTATACAACTTAAAAAAATACGAAATCTAAAGTCATTTTCGCTGTCGGCAACCCCCTCAACATTTATTTACGGCGCATATAGGTCAACTGTCACTTGTCATTTCTTTAGGAAAGCAAAAATATTAACTGTTTTTTTTGTTTAACTTTTTACAATATAACTATATTAAATCACATATAGCGAAATTAAACATTTATTCACGGCGCATGTAGGTTAACTGTGATTTGTCATTTCAAAATACTTCCGTTACCAATTTTTGTTTAATTTCATAAAATTTAACAAGCCTTAGTATCCACTTACAAAGTTTAACAAAAATTAGCCAGTTAATAATTTTGCTCTCAAAGACAGCCTCAAATTTCTTTAAAATGCGATTTCCGGCGAAACAATATGTTTAATTTCAGAACATACTGTTAATACTTGAGTTTTAAGGTAATTATAAATAACAAAAACGCAGAATAGGTAATACGCAAAATGTCATTTTTACATCTTTCGGATACTTGCGCAAACGTAATCTGTTTAATTTTTATCAATCTCAACTTTATATAGGTACTTTACTTACTAATAAATGCAGCTTAAAATTCGCAGTTAATATTTATGCCGTCTTTATTACAAGAAAATGTATTTTCTAAAAAACGCCCACACGCGTATATTTATTTTGTATAAAAACAATTCTGGCGTTCATTTATTACCAATATTTTGTGATGGCATTATAAAAATGCGGTTATGAATTTTGTCTAGGCTTCGTTTTTTTTTACCGTAATTTCCCTGGCCTATAACCCACAACTAGTTTTGATTAGTGACAATATAAACTTCACGTTCGTCTAACCAGTTCTACTTTACCTACACCAAAGATGGTTGTATATATCTTTGCCTACACACACACACTTGTTTCATAAATGTACAGTATGTTTCACTTTAAAACGGACAATTCCGTATTTTTCGAAATTTTGGTCGATCTTCAAAATTATTATTTTTTAACATATTGTATTCAAAGAGCTCTATCTTTTCGGCTTTGGGCTACAGTTTTTTATATACGATCATTCCATGGCCTACTGCAATCAAACGAAGACCCCAAAAATCACGAAATCGTGTTAGGCATTTTTTGTTTGAAAAAATAATCAGTTCCATCGAATTCAGCTTAGCTCAGATCCATATTTCCGCAGTTTCAATATTCTAGCACTTACAGGGTGCTTAGAAAATAGGGCCAAATTTAGAAAAAAATGCACTTTTAGGAGTGCCCTGTACAAAACGCGGGCCTTATTTTGTGAATGTTTTTTCACAAATCGAAAATGTCTTGCCCAAGGTACTATTACATATGATTTGGTCCGTATATCTCATACAGGGTGTTCGGAAAGAAAAAGACATTTTTTTAAATTTTGGTAGCTTCTACTAATGCTCCTTACAACCTGTATACATTTATCAAACCTTTTTTCCAATTATCAGTAAGCCTCTGCAGATGTTCTTCTGAAATCGAACGACACATATGCCAATCAATTTTTAAGGGGAAGAACGGCAAGCTGCAGAGGGTTACTGCTAATTGCAAAAAAATGTTGGACGAGTTATGACAAGGATTAGTAAAAGCTACAAAATTTAAAAAAGTGTTGAATTTACGACAAGAAATTAAAATTCGCTTTTTCTTTCCGAACACCCTGTATGAGATATACGTACCAAATCATATGTAATAGCACCTTGGGCAAGACATTTTCGATTTGTGAAAAAACATTCACGAAATAAGGCCCGAGTTTTGTACAGGGCACTCCTAAAGTTCAATTTTTTCGAAATTTGGCCCTATCTTCTGAACACCCTGTAAGTGCTAGAATATTGAAACTGCGGAAATAGGGATCTGAGCTAAGCTGAATTCGATGGAACTAATTATTTTTCAAACAAAAAATGCCTAACACGATTTCGTGATTTTTGGGGTCTTCGTTTGATTGCAGTAGGCCATGGAATGATCGTATATCAAAAAACTGTAGCCCCAAGGATAGAGCTCTTTGAATACAATATGCTAAAAAAATAATTTTGAAGATCGACCAAAATTTCGAAAAATACGGAATTGTCCGTTTCAAAGTAAAACACACTGTATAAGTAGGTAAGTATATTGATTGCCTTATTATTATGAGGTCTGAAATTTTCTTAATTAACTCATAGTAGCTGAAAGTATCTAAATACTTTTTTAACGTTTCTGTACCCAGATACCTTGCAAAAATTTATCGGTATCTGTATCTAGATACATCTGCCAGACAGTATCGGTATCTGTATCTAGATACCGAAAAAAATGTATCTGTTACATCACTGGTGCTTGTGGCGATGGAACCTGGACACGAACGATGAGTACAAATCCAACGAATCGGTGAATTGTTGTTTCTGGCTTTCATGGTACAGCGATAACCAGAATATAAAATTGCTGGTTTCCCCTTTTCAGTATCTACAACTTGCACGTCCATGATGAAAACAACAAATAATGCTTAGTTAGAGCCGTTAGAGGCTATTTATATTGAAAATATGAAATAATACAATATACCTATAATATAAATAATATACCTAATAATGAACAAAAACTTAATCCGACCCTGTCATAAACACGGGTGGTGACCTGTCCAGACATATTTCATAAATTAGGATGCATTCAGGTACAATTAGAGTAACGCACGAACTGCAACATACGAATAGGAAAGATACCTGCAGAGATTAATTCCGCCCGAATTGGAACTGATTCAGGTCAAATTTAAGGAACGCCCGAACTGCAACGCACGAATTGGGAAGATACCAAAATTTTCGAGGCCTGCTTAAAAGGTTATAGCCTATTAACAAACAAGTTTTCCCAGACAACTTTAAAGAAATGTCCATTGATTTAAAAGCAAATAGCCAAACTAACATAAGCCTATAACCTATTATACTGTGATAAGTAATAGAATAAGAACTGACATAAGCTTAATGTGACGAAAATACATCAAATTATGTTTGTTTTGTTGGTGTTTGCTAGTTTGTTTATAGACCCGGTCGAGAAATTTTAATTTATTGTCTATCAAGATTTTACAAGATATAGAATAGTTCCTAAATACTTTTCCCATAAAAAATAGGCTAATACGAAAAAATAAAAAGTTTTAGTAGAAGGAATACGAGCGACAGTTCACTTATAAAAACCAAAAATATTCCGGAGTATATAGTTAGGTGTACCTAATAGTAATAAGTGGTACATCTCTCTACCAAAATTGGCATGTTTGACTCAAGCGGTTTTCGAGAAATCTAGGAAACATGATAATTACCATTACATTATATCCTTTTAAGAAAGGATCGAAAAATTTTATATCAAACGTCCCTAATACAATCCGTCAAGGATTACCCACTTTTATTTCTTAAATTTATGTCCGAAATACCCTGTATAGTATAATAAAAGGTCCCTAACGTAATTAAACATAATATTTTCGGAAGGAAAGAGATTAAAATAGGAAAAGATAGGAAACCTTCTATTCAATCGGGTCAAAATCAAATGGGTATGTCGCAAATAATGATAAAATATTTACTGTTATTTTCTCCAAAAATAATCAGCATAGAAATTATATTACAAGGGCTTTAATTATGGACCCACTGTCTTGGATAAAGTAAAATTTTGGAGAATCCGACAAAAGTAAAAAATGCAGTAGCCCCAAGAAATTTTACTTTAATATGTTAGAAAATCCCAAAAATTGCCCGAAGAAGATTTTTTGAAAATGACATCACGGACTATATAACAAGATGGTTTCGTGTAACTAAAATTAAAGGGAAATATATGGAATGGATGGATGGAGGATGGATGGCTCAAGGGAAGAACTAATTATTTGATATGCCTGTGGATGCGAATGAATATATGCTATATAATGGCAGTTAGAGCACTACTTATCGTCATATAATTATTTGAATAAATTTGCTATATAAAATTATAGGGAGACTATTTTATAAATAAAATATAAGTATGTACCATAATAATTTATGGTAGGTAGAATATTAGGGATATTCTTTATCTATTGTTATAATAAGATAACAGGGTAATTAATCATTATGATAATGTCTGTCTACCTTGGATTAGGTAGGTACCTCTTTTTGTTATATACCTAAATAAAAAAATTGCAATAAAAAGAAGCAAACATACGACATATTACTTAAATATCGTTGGAATCGGGATAAAGCGTAGATTGCCAAAATTCAATAATATACAGGGTGTTCCATTAAAAAAAACATAAGTTTGGTTTGTCCAGTTTTACTGAACACCCTGTATTAATTTCAACAGGACCGTGGAAAAGCCCAACAAAAATCCTCACTTTTTTCCCACAATTTTTTTTAACTTAAAAAATGAGGAAGTTAAGGGGGGCTGAAATATTATGTGGATCATACTGTATACTGTATCCAAGAAATATCAGCCACCTCCTAAATTTCGATTTAGAAAAAAATACTACTACTTTCAAATAGTCGAAACAATGATGTCTCGGGTTTACGTAAAATTCAAAATAGTATTTTAACTAAATTAGCTCTAATGTGAAATCGGTAGCAACAAATGACATATTTATACAGTACCTACAGTATAAAGTCCGCATCGTATTTCAGACCTCTAGAATTGTAGAATTTTGCTTAAAAAATGACGGTCAAATGACGTTCTCAAAAGCAACCACGTGATTTTATTTAAGATCTGTCAAATTTGCCATTAAAAAAATTTGCTGCAATTGGCAATATTTCCGAAAA
Source organism: Pseudeuparius sepicola (assembly GCA_963920635.1). Taxonomy (NCBI): domain Eukaryota; kingdom Metazoa; phylum Arthropoda; class Insecta; order Coleoptera; family Anthribidae; genus Pseudeuparius; species Pseudeuparius sepicola. The sequence goes on along the minus strand of OY987299.1, from coordinate 117,261,169 downwards.
TTTCGAAAAATGTTGTATAGGAAAGTAGTTGTTCTCTTTTTAATTTTGTTCCGCTGTATCGTATTTCAGACCTCTAAGAAAATAGTTTATTTTTGTTTATTTTCTTCTAAATAAAACATATTTCAATTTATATTGAAAACCTCCTTTTTACGAAAAAGAAAACGAAATAAAATTGCAAGGATAACAACTACTCTATACAACATGATTTAGTAAAGGTTGGTGACCCAAATATTAAATAGTTTTTGGTTTAGCTTAGTTGGGAAAAGGGTCGAAAGGCTATTAAAACACTATTTCTTCGACAACGTTTCGTCTAATATCTACATAGATCTACAGGGCTCTAAAATACAATACAGTGTAATATAAAATGAATATAAATTAAAAATACCTACTAATGCAATAAAAATGGTTTTCTGGCACATGTTATAAATTGATATATACGAGTAAAAATAAGACATATCGGAAATAAGATTGATGATTTTAAATAATATTGTAAGTATATTAACGTTTTACTTGTGTGGTCATGAAAGGATTGCAATAAAACAAAATGATAGTGTCAACCAAAGGGTACCTAGATATAGATAACGTTAATGATCAGTTATCCTTCGCATCTCGGGCGTAAGGTTGCCAGGTAGGTTCGCAATTGGGGGGTGGGAGATCGGTACCTGTTGCCACCCTCATTAAAGATGCAAATCCATGCTCAGATGCACACAAAATGTGTATGATATTTTTATGGTATAAATTTCAACTTTGGAATCCTGTATATTTTAAACGAACAACATAGGTCCGTAAACGCTTCGTGTTAAACAAACAAGGAGCAATGAAAGCCCACAAACAACCAGTGGCGGAGGTGTCGGGTTTCCATTCCATTAATTTTTTTTGGTTAAAATGTGGTTGGGACACTATCAAAAATAATCTTTTTTTTTGAAACTTTTAACCCTTGTTTGTTTAAAACGAAGCATTTACGGACCTACTTTGATATGAAATTTTCGTCTTTTTTTTCTTTCTTTCGACTGTTAAAGTCCTGCTACATAAAAGTGGATCACCCTGTATAAGCAACATAAACAATTTGTAAACTAAAATGATTTATTACTATACAAAGACAGAAAAATTAAATTGAATTGAATTGAATTGAATTGAATTGAATTGAATTGAATTGAATTGAATTGAATTGAATTGAATTGAATTGAATTGAATTGAATTGAATTGAATTGAATTGAATTGAATTGAATTAATCAAATTTTATAACATGCCTTAACTTTTCTAGCGTACTTCTTAAGCTTATCTTCCCTTTTGACAAATCTTCAACAATATCATTTAACTGCCGATCAAGAAGAATATATTTTCTGGACCTCTTGAAATTGATTGATTGAAAATTGAAAAATCTGCAAAACGTGGGTTTCTACCAAAGAAAAGAAGGACAAGTGTCGCGGTAGAATGATCAGTGACCATAGTGATGTGTTCAAGACAATGGTGACTGCTCACGAGTTTAAACCTGATGAAGCTCTGAACGAAGTACGCGTTTGCATCTCTAAAGCCAAGAAAAGGGCCCGCGAAGAAGAGAGCATTGCAATCCCTATGTCGTCAATATATGGAGTCAGAAGTTCGACACCTCTATGATCGAGGGCTGGATTTCGTAACAACTCTACCTAAATTTGAGTCTGTTAAAAGTGTATTGAACAGGCATAGATATAAAGCAAGGGGGACAATCAAAGATCCCAAGGATTGCGATAATTTGGATTGGCCGACAAACATCTTTAAGTTAGGAGAAAATTCCACCTTCTTGTTAGCTGAAGATGGGACTGGCAAGGACAAAATAGTGATTTTGAGCACGATGTCTGGAATTGAAGCTATGAAGAATGGAAAGAACTTCTTTATGGGCGGAACTTTCAAAAGTTACAGTAAGCAGTTTTATCAGTTGTATACTGTGCACGTAGATATTGGAAGTAATCAAGTCGAGACCAGTATAATGCCAGTGGTTTATTCTCTTCTGCCGAATAAGAGAACTCAAACTTATGAGAGGTTTTTCGAGTTAATAAAACGGCGGATTTCTGATTGGAATCCCATATTAGTGAAAAATGGCATTAAAAAGTATATTCCCGACCCTGAAAATTTCTGGATGTAATTTTCATTTTAATCAGTGTTTGTGGCGTAAAATTCAGGACATAGGCTTAGTTGAACTGTACAAAAACGACGATTGTATTAGATTACATATTCGCATGTGTGCTTCACTTGCATATATTCCTCTTGAGGATGTAGCCGACGGTTGTTTAGTAATAATGGAAGATGCCCCGAGTAATACAAAAATAGACTTGTTCAATGATTATTTTGTAAATTATTGGATGGACAATAACAGTTTTCCTATTGAAATGTGGAATGTTCATGGACAGAGACATAAAACGACAAACAGCGTGGAAGGGTGGCATAACCGCGCTTGAATAAGTTAGTAAACGTATCAAAACCCAACATCTTCGAGCTAAGAAAAATATTGAAAAAGGAGGCATTGCATTGGGACTTCATGTTAAAACGTCAAAGCTTCAATTTAAGTGGGAAACGTCGTAAATCGACATATATAAACCTTGACAATGCTATAAATAAGATAGTTGGGGAATATAATATAGGCTCCAAAGATTTGAAGCAAACTTTAAAGTCGTCGAGTTATATACACAAATTGCAATAAAGGCTGAATTTGTATAAGTATGTATAAGTATGTATAAGTATGCTATGTACCTATAGATTACAACAAATAAAAATTCTTCATTGAATTTTAGGCATTCTTATTTCTAAGAAAATGTTGGTGAAAAACAAGTATTATGACCAGCCCACAGACGGGCCGTAAATGGTTCGGCTGACTATGCTAACATTCTTCTCGGCCGCAGCTGCTCCGATTTTCGACTGGGTCGCAAGTACCCGGGCGCAAGTGGTCCGACACCAACCTTAATGCAGCTTATTTCAACATTCTCAACAAATAAATGCCCTCTCATTTAACATCACCTTATTTATTATACCTTTACCCATATATACCTAATGATTTTGACACTGACTTTGAATATACCAATATAAGTATTATAATGTTTACTAAACAACAGAACGCAGAACAGAAACAAACTAGGTAGTAAAACTTACAATTTTATTTAAATTCATCAATCTTATTTCTGGTAAGTCTTCTTTTTATATATAAATTTATAAAATGTGCCAAAATATAGTTATTTATGTACCAAGGCACTGAAGTTCAACTTTTTATGACTCATGTGGAGTTTAGTTGCTGTGGCCTCTGGCCGAGGCAAATAGACCACACGAGTCATAAAAAGAACTTCAGTGCCGAGGTACATATTATATTTTTTTTTGAAATCGGAAAAAAATGTTTTATTAGGCAAGAAAATAATAATAAGGGATCACCCGTCCACGAACCGACTACGCGCGGCGTTGCTTGACTTTACCGATCGCTCTCCCTAGGACAAGTATAATGACGTACGGCACCTTTTGACAGAAAAACCAAACTGCTGCTTCTTGTGCAGCCTACACAACAAATCTATCGATATTCGAATTTACTAAAATATGTATACTGAAGGATTGCGCTTCTATAGGAAACAATTTCGCAATGTGTACGAAAAGTTAAATGAGCCTTTATCGGCCGGGTTTTGAATATTTGGTCACTTTTGACGGGCGATTTCTCCGCGTCTGACGTTTGATGTTTACATCTCGCCAAGGCCTACTTATTGAAAAAATCGTACAATAATGGGCTACATTATTGTACGATTTCTGTGCTTTTAATGACGATTTTGGGACATTTTAATGCCGATTTCAAGAAAACATTTTTATTACATTAGTATTTTTAGTTTATATTCATTTTATATTAGATTATATTGTATTTTAGAGCCCTGATGAAGATTATGTATTAATCGAAACGTTGGCGAATAAATAGTGTTTTAATAGCATTTTTACACTTTTCCCATGAGGTTTTTGAAATTAAAAAGTATGGATACCTAATTAAATTTGTAGTTACGTAATGTAATAATTATTAAATAAACAGTGAAAAACATAGTTTCTCTATTTTAGCATTGGCAACATCAATATTTTCTTAAATCGGATAGTAAAAAAAAACAAATAATTATTATTGTTATTAATAAAAATATTAAGCAAATTATACTTTTAAAGGGAAAATCCAATTTTTGACGGAGATAGACGAAAACTGATATCGGTGTCTGAGGCTCATTTTTTATGATAAACTTAATAGCGAAAACCGCAAATCGATATCTGTCACCGTTCTTGAGTTACAGGGTGTTTTTCGAAAAGTGGCCGTAACTTTTTTTAGGTTGAAAATTCTGTCTTTCTGTACAAATATTTCTAAAGCACTTTTTTACGTAGAATCTAGGTAGGTACTTTCTATCTATTTTTTTCTAGTCAGTGGTTTAAGAGTAACCGAGGAAAAACAAATATTTTTTAAATGCACATTTTCGAGAACGGTGACGGAGATAGATTTGCTGTTTTCGCCATTAAGTTTATTATAAAAAATGAGCCTCAGACACCGATATCAGTTTTGGTCTATCTCTGTTAAAAATAGGAGTTTCCCTTTAAAAGTGTCCAATTTGGCCAACAGTTCGAGCCGATCCGGCCCACTTTTTAATTTTTTTTGCAACCTTTTATTTTTCAATAGGCAAGATGCAATATACGCGAAAATTTTAATTAAGTAAAGTTGTTCAGAATAAAAATTTCTCATACCTTGCAGAAGAAAGGCACCTTGACTATTAGAAAATAGAAAAGGGAAAAATATATTCTGACCAAATACTATTACAGGGAATAAAACAATAAAAATAAATTTAAAAAATGGCGAAAAACTAAGAGCATTCAATCAGCCAGGTCTTCCACTTCCCGCGTATTGTCCATTCGCTAGGAGTATGCCAGTCGTAGAAAAGGAACGAAAACATACCTAAGTCCCATTTTTAGACTCATTGTTTATGCGTGCTTTGAAGAAATGACGTAGATTCATTGGCATAGAGACTGGTAAGTTAAAAAATTCAAAATATTGAAACAAAAAAGGTATGGCAAGCTTCCGAAACAATATGAGAAAATTGTATCACTTACGGAATATCCAGCGGTGCTGAAATCCACAAAATAGTGTCGCAGGAACCCTGGGTAGGCCGCTGTCCTGGAAGCTGTCGCAGACCGACTGTCTGTTTGCGTCTGCGTCTTAGACGCTCGAGCGGAACCACGCGCATAGTATCGGCGTTGAGTGAGGAATAATGAGGAATAATAAGAGGCGCAACCTTACGAGACGCAGCGTAACCGAAAACGCGGCCCGAAAAGCGCCCGAGATAGAAAAGCGTCCGAGACAAAAGAATACATATCCTTCCAGTAAAATATAAAATATATAAAATTGTACCGTTAGCCCCTTGCAAAGGGATCGGTGTTCTCGAAAACGTAAACCAGTTGTGAAAATCCGTGGTCGCTAGGCGGCTATAGCAGCAAGTGGGGGCAACAAGGGACTTCAGGGTAAGCACACGCGGTCACGCAATTTTATATGGGCGTTGCGCCTCTTATAATTCCTCACTCAACGGTATCGGATTTGAAGCAGTCATGCGCGTCTGGCCGCGGGCAGTCGAAGTCGCTGCGGCCAGACGCGCCATCGGATTCTAGATCTGCCTTATTTTATAGTTAATAGCACAGACGAAAATCGCTGCAAAATTCTTGCAAATTTTTCCAAAACATTCGGTTACTTCGAAACTATAATGCGGTGTATAGTTCGGGTTAACGGGGAAGCAGTGTTAGGATCGATGTTTTCTGAAATGCATCACTCATTTAGTTGTTCTAAAAATGCTATAGGATCGCTACTCCCATTAAAATTAATATTCCATCTAGGAACTTTAAGGGCAGTGTCGGAAAATGTCGGAACCAAATTTTCCTTTGTAAAATTATTGTAATCAAAATAATTTATACCTACTTGGTCGGGAATGGGAGCTCGTAATAGTTATCGGCGGGATATGTGAGCTACTTGTTGCCGTAACAGTGACGGGATTAGTCGTGGTATTAAAAGAAAAGTGAATGGAAAATTCATAGACAAGGGTTGCGGAGTCGCACGTCCTTCGCGTATAAACTGAATTAACATCCTACTTTTTTCATCAACGGTTCCGGTAGTAAGTTTAAACTTACCTAATTCAGGGGCGACGGGTCGGGGGGGGGGGTAATGGGGGTAATTACCCCCCCAGGAATTATAATTACCCCAAAAATTTATTTATGGATGGAAAAATGTAAAGGCATTCCTATCGAAAGTGTCCCAAATTCAGCCATAAGCGCTTTGCATAGCAATAGTTATTTATGTACCAAGGCACTGAAGTTCAACTTTTTATGACTCATGTTAGAATTTAGCAAATAAACCACATGAGTCATAAAAAGAACTTCCGTGCCGAGGTACATATTATATTTTTTTGAAATCGGAAAAAAAGTTTTATTAGGCAAGAAAATAATAATAAGGGATCACCCGTCCATGAACCGACTACGCGCGGTGTTGCTTCACTTTGACGATAGCTCTACCTAGGTCAAGTATGACAAAGACACGGCGGCTTCGAACAGAAAAACCAAACTGCTGCTTGTTGTTCAGCCTCCATAATAAATCTATCGATATTCAAACCTACTAAAATATTTATACTGATAGATTGCGCTGCTATAGGTAACAATTTCGCAATGTGTACGAATAGTTAAATGGGTTTTGAATATTTGGTCACTTTTGACGAACGATGGCTCCGCGCCTGACGTTTGATGTTTACATCTCTCCAAGGCCTACTTATTGAAAAAAATCGTACAATAATGGGTTACTTCAGTGCCGATTTCTGAGCTTTTAATGACGATTTTGGGACACTTCTTTGCCGATTTCAAGAGAACTTATTTACCCTACAATTAACGTAGCTCTGTCTTTGTTGGTGGTATTGCCAGTAAGCGTTGCTAGTGCAGAGCGTAGTTTTTCTTATTTAAATAGACTATATAAAGATCTGGCTTAGGTCAACTACTCACCAAGAAAGATTAGTTGGATTGGCGCTTATGTATATAAATAGAGATATTAAAATCGATCCCGAAAAAGTTATCGATAGATTTTCAAAAATTAAAAAAAGAAGATTACCCTTTGTCTTGTAAATATTTAATAAGTTTTGTTTTTTTTTCTTCAAAAATGTTTGATATTAACAATAACAAATAGTTGCAGATTGTCTTGTGTGTAGACTAGACTGTAGTCTTAAGTGTTTGAAAATGTTCAGAGTTTTGATTAAAAATGATTTTTTTTTGTTTTAATCTTTTTTATTTTTTTCATATAGCTATAACTTAGCCCAACCCTTATTTATTACCCCTCCCAGAGTGATTGTCACGCGTCGCCATTTAACTCGTCCTTACGTAACCCAACCTAACTCCTTCGGGTCCGGCATTAATATTTACTGAAAGTGAAGTCTTAATTGGCGTGTCAGAATCTGCAGTGACAATAATTTCTTCATTGTTAATCATGTTTACGATAAAACCGTCTTTATTTACGTTGGTTCAACGTTACTGCGGGTAAACAAATAATTCGTCGTTGATATTTGCTTGATATACTAGCACAGACCTGTATAGCTAGCGGAGCTATATAGGTCTGTGATACTAGGAAAAAAACAAGATAACGACCGGGTGACAAAAAAAGATAGCAGCGCAAAAAAAATGTTCAATGCCGATTTTCGGCGGATTTCAGACTAGCGTTTTATTTTACTCCCTGCCTTCCCAAGAACAAAAAAAAATAGCTACGGTGCCTGCTCGGGTACACCACTTTTGGCCTATGATTTCAAGTTTAGTAAAGGTCCTTATAGCAGCAACAAGTAAGTGTTGGCACCCAACGAGCCATTATCAACTGACAGGGAGTGACAGGCCACGTCGCGCAGACTCGCAAGCCATGTTGCCAGCTTTCCCAATTTCAGGGCTTTTCCTAGAGTCGGCAGTGCCATGAACACAAAGGAAAATTTTCGAAATTCTCTAGTTTAGGTTTCTAAAACAAAAACAGTTTCTGCAATAGTCAAAATCATAATATACAGGGTGAGTTTTTTTCGATGCCAACTATGGGGATCTCGGAAACTAGCAGAGCTAGAACAAAAGTTAAATGGGGAAAAAATTGCAGTTTTGATTGCTCAATCTAATGCCCTTTTGGATTTTTAAAAAAGTTATTTTGAAAAGAGTGATTTTTTGCTATTTGATCAGATCTCTGTAGTTCCGTTATTTCTGATTAGACAGAAAAGCTATAGAGACAAAAATTGTAGATAATGTTGGGCTTAATAAGATAATCTAATCCAATTTTTTATGTTGTTTGTGAGTTTTGAGATATGATATAAACTTGTGTTTTTTAAATGTAAATCATAGTTGGCTATGGCCTTATCAAATCGGCCATTTATGAGCTTTCCGAAGATATAATACTCAGCATAGTTATTATAAAAAATAACAGAGCTATGGCTAACTTTCTGATTTTTTTTTAATTTTCACATAGTCGGCCATGGAATATTTTCATAATTACGTTCCACGTTCTATTTTATAATTAGACATACTTCAAACTTTCTAATAGTTTGTTTTCATATGGTAACAAAATGTAACAAAATAAAACAAAAATTATTGTTTTTATATTTGGATAGGGAGAAACAGACCTATTTCCTGGCCGCCCCGATCCCCCAATCTGTCTGTTTTGGATTTCGTTTTGTGGGGAACAGTACAAAATAAAGTATGAGACAATTATTGTTGAATTAAGAGCAGCTGTTTTAGAAGCAATTGCCAATATTGACAGGCGCTCTCTAAGAAAGGCGACAAATTCAGTTTTAAAAAGATGCAATATTTGTATAAATAATAATGGTGGATTGTTTGAACACCCTTTAAAATAATAATAATTTGAATTTGACTTTTTAATTTTTGTTTTATTTTGTTACATTTTGTTACCAGATAAAAACAAAATATTATAAAGTTTGAAGTATGTCTAATTAGAAAATAGAACGTAATTATGAAAATATTCCATGGCTGACTATATGAAAATTTAAAAAAAATCAGAAAATTAGCATAGCTCATTTATTTTTTATAATAACTATGCTGAGTATTATATCTTCGGAAAGCTCAAAAATGACCGATTTGATAAGGCCACAGCCAACTATGATTTATATTTAAAAAAACGCAAGTGTATGTCATATCTCAAAAATCACAAACAACATAAAAAATTGGATAAGATTGTCTTATTAAGCCCAAAATTATCTACAATTTTTGTTCCTACAGTTTTTCTGTATAATCAGAAATAACGGAGCTACACAGATCTAATGAAATAGGAAAAAAATCATTCTTTTCAAAATATCTAGTGAGCTATGAACTCTTTTAAAAATCCAAAAGGGCATTACATTGAGCATTCAAAACCGCAATTCTTTCCCCATTTAACCTTTGTTCTACCTCTGTTAGTTTTCACGATCCTCATAGTGGTCATCGAAAGAAACTCACCCTGTATATATCGCTGGAATCGGGATGAAGCGTAGATTCCCAAAATTCAATAATATACCGGGTGTTCCATTAAAAAAACGTAAGTTTGGCTTGTCAGTTTTTTAGTATTCACGAAAGATTAGTCACCTCGAAAGTTTCGATTTAGAAAAAAAATATTACTACTCTCAAATAGTCGAAACAATGGCGTCTATGACAATCTCTGGTTTAAGTAAAATTCAAAGTATTATTTAACTAAATTAGCTCCAATGCGAAATCGGTTCCAACAAATGACATATTTATACAGTACCTAGATTATAAAGTCCGCATCTTATTTGAGACGTCTAGTATTATATAAATTTGCTTAAAATATGACGGTTAAATGACGTTCTCAAAAGCAACCACCTGATTTTAGTCTGGAGGTGTCAAATTTGTCAGTTTTTGAGAAAAAATTGCTGAAAATGGCATTATTTCCGAAAATTTCGAAAAATGTTGTATAGGAAAGTAGTTGTTCTCTTTTTAATTTTGTACCGCTGTATGGTAGTTCAGACTTCTAGAAAACAGTTTATTTTTGTTTATTTTCTTCTAAATAAAACATATTTTAATTGATATTGAAAATCTCCCTTTTCACGAAAAAGAAAAGAGAAATAAAATTGAAAGGAGAACAACTTTTCTATACATCGAAAAATGCGACCTGTAGACGATAAAGTATGTACACCTATTAGTACTCAGCATATAGGTATAGTAAAGGTTGGTGACCCAAATATTAAATAGTTTTTGGTTAAGCTTAGTTGGGACACAGAATAATCGGAAGTTTTACTTGGCCAGAATCGGTTGTTAGAGGAGTATTTTTTATGTAGGTGCGCCTGACTAGTACCGTTGAGTGAATTGAGTGTACAGCCTTGCCAAATCAATATAGGTACGCTTCGAAAATACTATTGTGATGCCCCGTAGATACCAATGAGGTACCCCGTATATACCAACCAAAATTCTCATTTTTATTTTACCAAATAACACGAGGCAATGTTAGCCAAAGCCTTGAAATTCTTCAGCGAGGAATCATCGGGTTATGAGTCAAACCACCGGAAACTAGGAACATTAAGTTAAACGAAAAACCATGTTGTTTACATCTTGTAATTATCAAAACGCCAGAAAAGTTCGCTACGGTTATTAGTATTCTTGGAAAAACTTACGCTAAAATCATGTTGTTATACATTCCATCCGCCCACAAAAGCACACGTGCAAGTCCTGGAATCGAGGCGAGAACAAAGAACGTAGCTGCTATAAAAGGGGGGTTTCTCCCAAGAGTCGAGGAAGTCGCCGAACATCACTTGTAGGGCTAAGTCCTGCCCGAGAGACCAGCGAGTGTCCGATGCCGAATCAGCAATGAGAAGAAGGCTCCGACCACCAATGGTTGGGCGAAGTACTGCCCGAGAAATCAACTAGAGTCTGCCGCCTTGCCTGCCATAGATCCAGCACCAGAGCCTCAGTACAGTATGCTGCCCGTTGAACTGACCACAGAGTAAGCGATTGAATTTTGTTTTGTTGGGTTTTGTCGACTGAGTTGCCTTTCTATTTCTAGTTAAGTAATTTGATTGATTTTATTTTATTTAGAGTGCTAGTAGTGTTTATTTGAAAAGGATTGTTATATTTTGTCATATTTTAAAACAGTGTCGTTATAGTTCTGAATATTTTACGCTAAATTTTGGGTATTTTAAAAGCTGTTAGCATAGCAGTGCCGTATTAAGTTCAATATTAATATTTTACGCTAAATTTTGGGTATTTTTAAATACGTTTTTGTGCCAATTTCAAGTTATTTTAATAATTGTGTGTCTCTATTATCAATTTCGAATCATTTTTTAAGAATTTACATGTTTTTATTATCGTTTGTGTGATCAGGCTAACTAACTTGTGTGCCAATAATTTTGGTATTATTTCTTGGAATAATTTGAGCTAAATTCACGTAGTATTTCTGCAGGTTTTGTTATTAGTTTATGCTATAAGCTAGTATTGTTCGCCACTTAGGTTTGAAACCAGTTACTAAAATTTAAAGATACTTATTTTACGCTAAACCTTTTATTATCGATTCTTTTTTGTAATATTTACTTAGGAATATTTTAATAATTCATTTTGTTCACGTCTGTGCATCCTCAATTCATTTACTGTGTAATTCGTAACCTGTATATTATTACGCCATAGGCGTACCATTTGCTTTTAAATATATGTATTAAAATTCCCCTGTTGTTTCCGTTAATCCTTAGGCCCACACCAAAAATAAATAAACTTATGGACCACTTATGAAAGTAATTTTTATTAATAGCACTAATACTTCATGGTCAAAATTTGAATTTGGTTTTTGATTCTATTTTACCGTTGATTGATTCCTTCTTCCATCGACGATTATACCTGTATTATATTTTAGATAAAAGCACTTTACCTACTTAATTTGCCCTGGTTTGCAACAACCCTCAAGATCGGGCAACCCGGCGACCGACCAAATTCGTTGATAAAATATGATCATTTTATAGGTTGTAAATAAACGTTAAATAGGTCAACAATTTTTTTAAATCCGAGAAAAGGTAAATGATCTTCGGGTAGATTCCCTTGGTATCTCTATAAATACGTGCAGCTTCATTCAGTTTATTTTGATTGTATGTTTAGCAGCTGTGTTATTCATATACATTATACATTCGTGACCTGTGCAGTGATGGCTCCGATTTATTGAGCAGTTTCTGGCTGTTCTAGTAACACAGGGGCGGATTTAGGCTTGGTCTTTATGGGCTGCAGCCCAGGGCCCCTTTTATACAAGGGGGCCCGCCGATACCCGCCCCACAGCGGTGAAAATAAAAAAAAAACACACAAAAAATTAAAATAAGTTAGACACATTTAACTCCATACACGTTCCAAGTAAACTGACTTATATACGTCGGAAGTGAATTTTTCTCAAGCATCGTTGCAATAAGGAGCGTATGTCCTCCTTTCCGGACCGGTACAGAAAAATCTTCGTTCAAAGGTGTGGAACAATTTAAACGAAATACCTACGCTATATTATAATAAATTGATTACCGACCTAATAAAAGGGGACATGTACATACAGGGTGTATACTGACGGAGGGCCACTTGGAAATATCTCGACAAATATGCATTTTTCGGAGAACTTTATTTGAAAAAAAAATTACCTTTTTGATGGCCCAACTTTGTGTAAAAACAAATTCGAGATCCAAGGCCTACTTTACGAGAAATTTTTGAAAATCCCGAAAATTGCCGAAACTTATTTGGTATGTAACTTTTTTATTTCAAGAGTTATCGAAAAAGTTTCTGAATAGAATCTGTAGGCCTGCTTTATCATAATTTGGCAAAATGCCGCGGTTTAGGGGGTGCTCTCTTAGCGCTTAAAAAAAGTTACTCAATTATAGCAGGACATGGCGTCAAAAAACTACCTATTTTATGCACTTTCGATCGATATATCACAAGCGCTACATATCCCTTGCGTTAGCCTGATTTACAATTTTTTTTGAAAAAAAAAAAATTTAGATGTCTTGGAAAAATGCTTTCAAAGTTCGGTTAAATAAACTACAGCTATCGATTTAATTAATTTCACAACACATTACATTGCAAATCTTTTGTCGAAATGAAATTTGTTGCGAGAAATCTGCATCTCCCACATTTTTGAAATTTTCTAGTATGCCTTGAAAAACAATAGCAACCAGCTTCTGTGAGTCGATCAATTGGATCTTTCAAACATTATTGTTTGATAGAAGTTGAAAAGAAATAGGTACTTGTATAAAATTAGCATGGCATTTTCAAACGAAGACAAATTCAATTTATTTGTAATGTAGGAAAGCAACTTTAATTCAACGCTAGCGTTAAGACAGTATCAACATAGATATCCAAACGCCCCTAGTCAAAATAGAACCATATTTAAAAAGTTATCAAGTACCTTAAAAAATCATCAAATCGGAGATGTGTGTGAAAACGCGCCATGATTTTTTAAGTTTAACTTTGACGTGACATTACATTTGAGAAAGGAGGAAGATTTATTCTCCGAAAGCGCAAAAAACAAACTTGTTGAAGACATTTTTTTAGTTACAAGTTCAAAGTTTAGTTCATTTACCTACTGTTAAGAATTTATTAATTTTCCAGGCAACTTGAAAAAGTTGTCTCTTAACCAGTTTGGTGGCGAAAAACACAATTAGAATTCAATGGATTGTTAATTATTATTCTAATGACATTGACGAGTATTTAGTCAATGCTTGTATTCACTTAAAATCTTATTACAAACTAATGCCAGGCATATAATTCAGTAGCGGCTCGTGGGTCTGTAGGAGGGTGAGGCTACATGAGATTAATTTTGTTGTTTAATAAGAATAAATTTCCTCGTCACCCCTGAGGTATTATTCGGCGACGCGTTGACCTTTTTTTAAATGGAGGTCATCGCCAATAGCCCTACTAAACCATTATAAAAAAAAGAAACAAAAAACTTAAAAAAACAAAAATAAACTAAAAAGAAACAAAAAATAAACTCTAAAAAACATAAAAAAATAAAATATCACAACAAAAGTATTCTTAACGCGAATTGCGATATTCAAACATTCCTTTTTAAAACTTAAAAATAATATACATATTCTTAAAACAAGTTATAAATAAATTAATAAAAAATAATCACAAAACTAAAAAAATCAATTCTCAATCACGAATATGCATACTATAATACCTAAATACCCTCCAAAAGGCATAGTCCCGGTCTAATACGGTGTATTAAATACTATGTTATTAAAAATATTTAAAAAAACTACCTACTTTTTGTAAATTAAATCTATGCGCCTGTCTTTTATGGTTGCAAATTTATCTGTTATTTGGTCAAAAAATTGTGGGTCGGCACTGAGATTTGACAGTAACTCTTGTTCTATTGACATCATTGCTAACCCCGAGAGACGTTCTTGTGTCATTGTGTTCCTTAGGTAGGTTTTAATTCGTTTGAGACATGAGAAGTTTCGTTCGGCAGATACACTTGTTGTAGGGATTGTTAAAACTAAATTAAAAAGCTTATATGCTTCCGCAAAAATTGTCTTAAAATTTTTAAATAACAAATCTAAACTTTTTTCAACACTTAAATTAAAAAATTGTTCATCCCTATATAATACCGATAGTTCATTCTTTAATCTATCTTTGTCAAAAATATTTGGATAATTTTTTAATAAATTATTTAGTAAGTTGTCTGGAAAGCATTTAGCATATTCCGAATAGTTTGTGCAATCGACTAAAGCAAAAAAATTTATTTTATTTAGATTTTCAAACCGCGTCTCTAATTGAAGAGTTATGCAATCTATTATTTCGAAATACAATATTTTATATTTCGTAAAAATATCGAATTCGTTAGAACATTGACCTCTGCGTGTGTTAGTTGGCAGCTCAGTGGCATTTTGAGCAATAGTAAAAAAAACTTTGAAATGGTCTTCGTTTCTTAATTCGTTGATTCTTTGCTTGGCAAGGTTTATTTGCGAGGAGCAGTAATTTATATCTAAATGCTTAGCTTGTAATATTTGAAACAATAAATCGGTGCAACTAAAAATGTCTTTATAAATATGTGTTAAAAGGCAAAATTCAAAATCGTTAAAATGCTTAAGAAATCC
The DNA here is from genome assembly GCA_963920635.1 of Pseudeuparius sepicola. Lineage (NCBI taxonomy): Eukaryota > Metazoa > Arthropoda > Insecta > Coleoptera > Anthribidae > Pseudeuparius > Pseudeuparius sepicola. The sequence continues at coordinate 117,246,089 of OY987299.1, read as the reverse complement.
TTTTGCGGCATTGATAGATTCCGTTCCGGAACTTAAGTCATTAATGATAGTTTCAAATACTAAAATCAAATTATCCCATTCATTAGCCACTAAATTAAAAATTTTAGATCGTGAATACCATCGTGTTTCTACAGCTCGCGGAATTCTTTTACCAACTATTTGGTTAAGCACAAACGACCGTTTTGGTGATTGGTGGAAATAATTTGGTATCCCCAATAAAGTGGCAAAAAATATACGACTTTGCGTAATCCGTTTTGTTCCTTGTTGCAACACTAGATTTAATCTGTGGGCACAGCAATGGGTAAAAACAGCTAAGGGAGCAATAGATCGAACTTTTGTTTGAAGTCCGTTTATTTCACCCGCCATAACACTGGCACCATCGTAACACTGCGCGACCAATTTATTTTTAAAGTCATAAGGCTCTAAACTGCTTTTTATTAATTGGAAAAGGCTCTCTGCTGTTCTATCTTCACTAACGTCAAAGAATCCTAAAAACCTTTCTTTTAAAGATCCGTTGGTCACATACCTAACTGTTATCGAACACTGTGATTTTTCCGTTATATCGGTACTGTCATCCGCAATTACGCCAAAAAAACAACAATCTGTATCATTAATTTCTTTTTTTGTATATTCTTGAATATATTCATGTATGCAACCAATTAGTTCATTTTGAATAGTCTTAGATTGTCCTGTAAAAATATTACTAAATTTTGCGCAATGATCGGTAAGTTCGGCATTTCTTTTTATTAAACATGCAAATATTTCTTTAAAATTTCCACGGTTAGAAGAATCTGTTGTTTCATTGTGGCCTCGAAATGCCAGGTCCTGTTTACCTAACGTAATAGTAAGATCAATTAAATAACTTAATAATAAACGATTTTTACGCACGTTTTCATTATATAAAATTTTATTAAGACCTGCATTTTCTATCAGTGCATCCGCTATAGTTGTTCTATTTTGTTCCAGTCTCGTAAGTGCTACAGAATTCTTAATATGTTCTTTGGAACCTTCGTGTGATTTTACAGCCCGTGAAAAATTTTTTAAATCAGAATACCCGTCCCCTGAACTCCAATTGTTTTTGACGATGCCTAATAAAGTACAAGGCCAACAGTACAAGCTTTCTTTATAAGTACTTCCGCATAGCCACTTATAGGTTTCGTACCAAGATATTTGAAAAGTTCTTGAATATTGTTTACCTTGCCTCTTATCGTTAAATATTGCTGAATATTTGTCTCTTTTCAGTTTCATTTCTTCTTAGAAAGGGCGTCTCAATTATTGAGAGAATAATGTCATGAATAGGATTCATTACAAAGAAAAAAACACTAAAATTTAACTGCTAAATAAATGCTTACTTACCGGCGACGGACAGCGGTATTCTGAAAACCTAACCTTAACCTTAATTGCCAGTTGCAGTCTCCTACTTCAATAACCACCACTTGTATTCCAAAAACTGCTAAAATTCTACCTTATCTGTGTCCTCTGTGTATGTGTATCCACGCCACGTGCACCACGAAAATAATATAATAACCACCAATTAATTTAAATTTCGAAACAAAAAACAATCTAACTTAACCGAATCAAAACAAAAACAAACGCTACCGGCTACATTGCACTTTACACAGGCTGGCTGCTGGCTTCAACCTCGACCTCGACCACATGCACGCGCGCGCGACAGGTCATGTGATTATCTACTACCAATCAAAACGTACCCAGGCTCCAGATTTGTCGCCTCAGCGTGAGATAGAGGGAGAGCGAGAGAGCGTGCTTACCCCGTCCCCCGTCGTGTCGTTCGTACGCCGGTAGACCGTCGCGTCGCGTCGCCTGATGATTGCAAGATTGCCGCTGCTGCTGCTGGTAAATAGTCGTAAATAGGTAGGAAATCAGGATTTTAATGAGGGTACATGGTTTGCGTCGCAGTGTCGCAGTCGTCGGATTTATTTAACACCGTGGCCTGGATTTATTTAAAAAATAGTCATTTTTACGGATTAAAGATTGATTTTTTAGATTTTTTTTATATTGTGGTTCGTTCCTTCATTTTGAGAGTTTTAAGGGTGAGGCGCGGCCTCAGAGGCCTACCCTGACGAGCCGCCACTATAATTATGACTCGTGCGGAGATATTATATTCAGATTAGTTTATGAATTAGTTTTCCCAATCTATCTGTTTACACAATCTATAGGACAACGATGACAAACGAAAGGTTAAATTATTTATCAATACTAAGTATAAACTGTGATAAGACGAAAAATTTGGACTGCGATGAACAAATAAGTGAATTTTCTTCACAAAAATGCAGAATAGAATAATTACCTAATATCAGTGACAACCAATGATCTGTATACCTAGATGACCCATTCAAAGGGCATTGTAATCCATGTTGATATACAATAAAATATCAAAACAAAGACCCTGTAGTGGTGCACAGATGATCCGTAAATGTTCGGTTTGATCCAGTATTTCTAGCACCACACACGACGCATTTTAAGCGCCCCATCATTATTCACTAATAGTTTGATAGTTAAACAAAAATATAAAGAGTTTATTAGCGTTTTTAACCTGTACCCGGCGCACTATAACAAGGCGTCTGTAAAAAAACAGACGTTTGGCCCTGCCGCGTCGTTGCTAAATCTATTGCGCTTGCCCCAGTTTTCCTTCTATGCAACCAGGCTTGGTACATAATTTAATATAGAAAAAAAAAAAAAACAAAAAATAAAAAAATATAAAATATTGACAGTAACTAACTAATATATACTAGAGTGCTTAACACGTTGACTGCCAAGCTCGAGTTAACTCGTGGTCGGCATTCTATAGCCTGGCGCCAGCCACGAGTTAACTCGTTTTTGACGAACTGTTTTGCGGCGCCCAGTACGATTAAACTCGTGGCGTTTGCACTGAAATTAGTGATGCTGGGCGACCGCAATAGACAAGTAAAACACATAATGGCGTCATAAAAAGTATATTTTTTATTTTGTTTAGTACATTGAAGAAATAAAATCTGGGTATACAAAAAAGTTGTAATGTAATTACCATAAAAATAGGGAAAGTTAGTCGCCAAAGTACAAGCAAAAATAGTATTCAAATAAAAAAATATTCTCTAAAAAAATGGATAACCATTTTTAGTTTAGGTGGTAGTCCTTGAAGCAGTTTTCCACACATAGAGCTGGCTTTTCTTCGCACACCGGACAGAAATAACGTGTCTCTCGCCGAACTTTATTCGAAGTACATACCCGGCAAGCCCTTGTGGGTCGCTGTTTCTTCTCCGTTGGTGGTATAGCTTCCAAGTAGTGAAAATTCCCCTGCTGTACGCTACTGAATTTAGGCATTTTATCACCGAGGAGAGTAGACACAAACATCTCTCTAAATTTTAAAGATTTTATTTTGCTTCCGGTCGATTTACGATAAAGCAAGTATGCATTTTGTATATATATTTCGAGAATGTGCAATGCAATCTTTTTCGGCCATCTAATGGTTTTTCTTAGTGCGCTGTAGTAACTTAGCATTTGATCGGACTGGTCGATACCTGACATTCCAGCATTGTAGTCTTTTATTATGTTAGGTTTTATAGAAACTTTTCCGTTCCTGTTGCGCACTTCAACCATTTGTACCTTGTGCATATTTGAAATCGTTAATACCTCGCGTTTATCTTTCCACTTGCAAACAACTACCGATTTGCGTCTTTGCCATATACACTCGCCTTTCTTCAGCTTTTTTGAAACAACAGCTTTTGGATTTCCTTTTCGATTAGTGCGTAAGGTGCCACAAATATATGTTTTTTTCGCTGTCATGTTGTTAGTTAGGCCTACTGAATTATAAAAATTATCAGTATAGAGAACATAACCCTTATCTAAATACTTCTCCATCAAATGAAGAACTACACTTGCAGCATGACCCATATCATTTTCGTTAGCTTCTGATTTTCCGCAATATACTTTTATTTTTAAAACCATGCCAGCTGATTCGCATAGTTCATACAATTTTACTCCGTACTTATGTTTTTTATTTTTTATATATTGTCTAAAAAACAACCTGCCACGCCATAAGACTATTGATTCGTCAATGCATAAGTTTTTATCCGGAACATAGTGATCTTGCATTATTTTGTTAAAATGATCGAGGACTGGTCTAATTTTGAATAATCGATCTTCTGTCATTTGCGAGTTATCAGCAAAATGCAAAAAACGTAACAGTAACTGGAACCGATTTCTGCTCATAACATGGCTCCAAAAGGGCATCTTGTACATGATATTTTGAGACCAATAATGCTCAATAGATGGAAAGCTACAGGGACCCATATGTAAAAGAAGACCGAAAAATATTCGCAACTCATTTGGGGTTGTTTCGACCCATCTGGTCAGTCTGGAGGACCTCGTCAACGGATTTTTTGCGATCTCCTGGGTTGCATATAAATTTGTTTGTTGTGCCAAATAGGTTAAAAATTCATCAGAAAAGAACAAATTTATTAAATACATCATCGTTACCGGCCCTGGCAACTTAAATCCAACATCATTTACTAAAAAATCAAAATTTGGTGGCTCCTCCTCAATGTCAACCCACTCTGCGTCTAAATTTGGTTCTTCGGGTGGCTCGTCCTCAATGCCAACCCACTCGGCATCTAGATTTGGTTCTTCGGGTGGCTGAGTCCGAACCTGAACACATTCACTTATTGAATTCTCCTCACTAGACGTTTCATAGTCCGGGTCGTCACTCGAATTATCTTTTAGAAAACTGTCCCACTCATCCTCGTCCATTTCGGCAAATTTCTCAAGGTCTTGCTGGTTCAAACGACGTTTTCGCGACATTTTGTAGCTCAAGTTGGCACAAGAAAACAACTAGAAAGCATTAGAAATAACCATCCACTCGTTTACACGTCTGGCCTCATGTTAACTAAACTGCGTGCTTCTGCAAAATAGGTTAGGTATGCGGATTGTGCGCGCACATATACCGCTGATGAACCCATTGCGCAGCGACTTGCGCTGCGGGCTAAAAAGAGATACAAAGCGACTACCACCTACCATGTGCGTATCTAGGTATGCAACTGGACTTACGGGCCTGTTGAGAAGGAAACATATTTGCCACAGAGTTCACATGGTAACTATGGCAACCGTCGCATATTTATGGGCATCAAAATAGCCGCGCTTTGTGTCTCTTTTTAGACCGTAGCGCAAATCGCTGCGCAATGGGTTCATCAGCGGCATACGTATATGTGCGCGCCACGTGTTTATAATCTGCCTGCCTTACGAGTTATCTCGTGGCGCCTCAAGCATCTTCGGCTTAGAGACGCCCGACCACGAGATAACTCGTGAGTTGTTTTTTTGGGAAAAAAAAATTCTATGTTACCTAAAATTATAAGAAATGTTGGTAATTAACACACTTTGACTGATTATTGCGATTTCACACAGTGGCGTCCGGGAAGGGTTTTTATAAAAATGCCATGGCAGTCAACGTGTTAATATATGCGAAAGAGAATTTCTCAGCGAATACTAATCTGACATATTCCACTAGACACCAAAAAATTCTTGCCCCTTTATTCAGATACAATAGAAATCATAAATCATTTAGATATGTTTCTGTGAAACTTTACAATCTGCTTCCGTTAAGTCTCAGACAATTGCACAGCAAACTGTTCCGAGTTGAAATTAAAAGATTTCTGCAAGAGAATGTGTTCTACCAAATTCGAGAACACGAAAGTTACTTTAGTAATAGAAATGAGTGATTGTTATACCTACTTTTTGTAACAACGATCTTGCCTGCTCTATGTATGCTCTATGTATGCGTTAACGTTAACATTGCACTTTTATTTTCTGACTATTTCTCGTATTTTAACGACGACTTTTGGCATTCTTCTCGATAAAAGGTATATTAGGTAATTTGGCGATGTGTCACTCGATCTATCGTTCCATTTGAAATTATCATGGGGGTGGCAACCCTACTTAGGGAGTTGACGTTAGGGGTGTTAAATTCGATGTAAAAAATGTCCCCCTCTCAAACAAAATCGACCGATTTAGAGAAGTTATTTTCATGGTATTTTTGTTTCGCTTTCGTTGGTCCATTCTGTGTAACAAATCTAATAATAATTCAGCTTTTTGTAAAACAAAATAATTGCGAAGAGAAGCAAGACAACTATACAGGATGACCCATTTGAAATGGAAGAACCCCCGCAAAATTTTTATTTTTCATCCGATTTTAGCAGCTTTTTTTAAAGATAGGTCACAAAAAACTCTACTTTGGTGCAAAATGTCAGGTCTTAATCTCAATTTTCACGGTCTACTACGAATTTTTTTCCAGTAAAAAATGACGAAAACCATTTAGCGACTTATTTTATTTAAAATCCGTAGAACCACCGCATACCAAATTTGAACAAAAAATATATAGGAAGTTGCGAAAAGTTGAGAAAAATAGGAATTTTAAAAACATCTGGCAAGTCAAGTGTGGCATGGAATCCCCTTAAAACAGTTGAATGGTCAACAAGGCCACTCAAAGTGTTGGCGTGTAAAGATCCAATAGAAAATATAGAGGTTGTCTTTCTTTGTGCCATCTCAAAATAATGAATTTTTTGGTGTCAAAAATGAAGTGTATGAAAACCGCCCCAGGCGCTATAAACATAAATGTCTAAAAATACAGAAGCCTGAGAGCGTTGACTGAAATATTTTGAGCTAAGGTGGGTGGTGTGCCACAACAGGAAACGCACAGAAAATGTAGATATCATCATTGAGTAAAGGAATAATTTATTCCTTTACTCAATGATATCATCGACAGTGACTTTATTGATAAAGGTCCAACAATTTAAATTGTTGGGTGGCATTTACTTTTGTATTTATTAATATTTTTTCAATGAATCCAGAGCACTCCTGACCAGTACCTATATAGTTTAATAAAAATTCAGCATTTTGAGAAGGCCCAGAGAAAAAACCCTATACATTTTTGTATTGAATCTTTGCACACCAACACTTTGAGTAGTTGATCATTCATCGGTTTTGACGGTGTTACATGGCACACTTGAATTGCCAGATGTCTTTAAAATTCCTATTTTGCTCAACTTTGACACCCTGCAGAATGGAACTCCCCGTATATTTTTTGTTTAAATTTGGTATACGGAGGTTTTATGGTGTCTTGATTAAGGTTGTGGTGTCAGATTTTGAATAAAAAAATCGCTAAATGGTTTTCGTAATATTTTACTAGAAAAATTTTTTTATAGGTGGTACTAAATAACAGGTTTTCCAGCCAGAGAGTCGTTTATTTATAATATCATTACCAAATTTATTTCCAAGCTTTCGCTCTGGATTGAGAGCTTCTTCAGGGCTATAAGTTAAAATTTATTTTGAAGAGAGATCACAAGCGGATAGAAATATACTTATACAGTTAACTATAATGGAAGTATCATTAATTCATAGGTACTCTCCAATTTATAGGTGCAAAAATGACCAAAAAAGTAATAAATATGTGGAACATTTCTTTTTGCGTCGTTTGTAGAAAAATTGTAAATAAAAAATGACAATAAATGTTTACATAACACATAACAACCGATGTGAAAACTTAGAAAATTAAAAATATGACAAATTTTTAGGTTATAAATATGATAGAAATCAAAAATATTAAATCCTAAACATACTAGAAAATTTGGAAAAAAAAGTTCTATTTTTTATCAAGTCACAAAATATAAGAGTAAATACAACTTAAGTCTTTAATGTCAGTTCTTTTATTCATTGAATTTGATGCCTTTTGTATTTAAACCATTTCTAAAAATAATCTTTATAATAATTACTTTCGTATTGTAATATTTTAACTGCATCAAAATTGATACTATGACCAGTGGAAGAAACATGTTCCGAAAAAGCAGAAAAGCTTTTAGTTAATCTACTATCACTTTTGTTAAATTTAAAGAATCGAATTTCTGGACACAAAAGATTAAATAAAAGCGGGAATCAGATTTATTGCCTTAAAATTTAAAATCAGCAACTTTTTCTAAAGTAGGTATTTAATAAAGTAAACACAGGCTTTCTATTGCAATATATGAATGTATTTTTTATCACTTTTTATACAGATGTGCTATGTGGCAAACTTAAGTTATATTAAATATAAAAATACTTATCTATTTATATAAATATTTATAAGTTATATAAAAAAATGCCGCTGTTCACAATTTCACAACTTTCGAAACATTTTTTGTTCAAAAATAATTAATTTATCAGTGACTATACAGGGTGTAACTTTGATAAGTACAGAAATTTTAAGGGCAGGTCGGGAAAAATGCACTTGTTACGCCTATGCAATTAAAATTTTTCTAAAGTGCATATTAACGTCAAAAATAATTTTTTTTAAAACGCTATTAAAACCCCTTTTTCCGACGCTACGGCCATGGGTCCTTGACCTTGCCGGGACCAGCTGGAACTGAGGCCGGTTCCGCCGGATCCCCCCCAATTCCGCCGTGCAGCGTTGTCAGACGTATAGCTCTTTCACAGTATTTCAGGAATAGTCTTTCAACTAATTTTTGAACAAATCTTTAATGGTTCTTTTAGCGAATAGCATGCAAAAAAACTACCTTTCGGATGCCTGGATGATTTTCCTTGCGGGTGTCGTACTCCTTTCTTATGTTATCCAAAAATCCTCTCGAAAATCACAAGAAGCACTAGGTAACTGGTTGCCAGTCGAATCGCTTTTTCCGAGGCTTTTTCGCAGTATTTGAAGAATATTGACGCAACCATGTATCATTTGGTGTATGTGGAGATTAAATAAATAAATAAATAATTTTTGGACAACTCCTTAAAGGTTCTTTTAGCGAATAGCTCGACGAATAGCATGAAAAAGCCTACCGTTGAGATGCATCGATTATTTTTACTATTTTCTTGTGTTTAGATACTATCCAAAAATCTTCACAAAATCACATAAAGCACTAAGTACCTACCTAACTAGTGGCACTGTTTTTATACGATGGTCGCGAAGGTATAACACTTCATAGTCTCTTTTTACGGAAATACGAACAAAACACTTGTTTTTTTTCACTGCACACTTAAAGCGGCGCGATGCCAAATATTAGGGACGTCTCGGTTTCCCTCAGCTGATTTATTCCAACGGGGACTCGACTAGGTGGATTATTGTGGTGGAATTAGATCCATACCGTATGCGTCTAATAAAACCCGAATTTTCGCGAACCCTTGAAGCTGCTTCTTTTATCCTCGCGCGTAATTGGGGTACCTAGTAGGAACCTATCTAGCACTGTTTTCATACGAAGGCCGCGAAAGTTTAACACTGCATTTCTTAACGGAAATATGAAAAAATCACTTGTTATTTCACTGCAAATTCGTAGCGGCAATTGCAACAGGTTTGGACATCACTGCTGGTCCAAAAAAATGGCGAACGGATCTGGAAAAATGTACAGAAGCAGGTTCAGTTCCGACGACAGTTCGTAAAACAAAGCAAAGTAACGGAACAATATCGGTTAGCGAGACGCGACGTTTGCATACGCGTCCACGTTTTGGAAACAGAATTGTTATACCACAGAATAGCCACACGTAAGGCATTCTGTATAATAATAAATTGCTTGTTGAAGCTGGCGCTCCCAAAAATTACAGGCGGACGCGGATCGATATCAATCAGCTGTTAAATCCCATAATAATCGGACGGACGATCTTCGACTAGCGCGTCGGCTACGGCGCGGCGGTACGGTGACGGCGCACAAGCTTTCCCCCATACCATTCAATACCACTATTCGGTGTTGCCGTTTATGCCGACATGTCCCCAAACTGACTTAAAGTCCCTTAAATCCGATTTTTGATTTTCGCGGATTTATACGGGGTTTCTTTCGTTATAAGTTAATCTACTATCTCGTATAATTATTACGCACAAAAACGGGTAAATCCATGTAAAAATCCACTACACAATTAAATTTATACGGAATTAAATTACTAAATCAGGTAAATTTTCAGCACACTTGGCAACATAGTAGCGCCGCCCCGAGAGAAGTAGGGGCCGCGAGCCGCGAGCCGCGATTGGCTAATATCGCGCACTAGTTATGAGTAGCGGGGATCACCTGTAGTGTCGATGTCAAGTGGCGCCCCGCGCTTGCGCTCCTCGCCCAGCTGTAATTTAGTAGGTCGACCGGGCCGGGCGGCGTGGAAATGGAGCAAAATCGAGTGAATCAGTGCCAGTGAATTCATTCGTAATTGTAATTATTGCGCGATTCGGCGCGGCGTCGTTTTTGTGTGAAGTTGGCGTCGGACGCCAGCGCCCGACGCCAACGTCATATGCCCGCGCCTGGCGAATCTCGGCGAAGGAATGTCGGGCAGTAGTCAAGGGCACGCAGAAGCTTAAATTCACCAGGAGGAGTCGCTGTTTTTCGGTTTTTGGGGACATTACGCGACATTTCGCCACCAAGTTTTTACGAAAAGTAAGAGGAATGGTAAGGAATTAACTTGAGAGAGTTCCGAAACGGCAAAGGGTTAAAAAATGCGGAAATGATAAGCACGCCAATTTGACAGTCTTCCCCAACTATTTTCGGAACCGAATAATTTTTTATTTACAACCATGTATGTAATATCGACATTTCTGACTTTTTAGAAGTTTGAAAGTGTCAATTTTTTGACTTTTACTTCCCGCCCTCCCGCCCGGGTGGAAAGTTTACTTTATCTCGAGACACCTCGGTGTGTAATATACTATTAAAAGTAGACAATAGACAGGACAACAACCCTGAGGGGGTTTAAAAGTGGCGCACCATCAGGCAAGGGTAGAAAAATATTAAAAACGATGAACAAATCGGGGCCGCGCGTTAAATTCACATCAAATGACAGTCTTCCCCCACTTTTTTCGGAAACGAATAATTTTTTAAAAGTAGATAATACATCCGATCAGAAATTTATTATCCCAAGGTGTCCCAAGAGATGGCTAATTATTAGTATAAAAAAATTGCGGCCTGAAAATCAGTTATAAAATAGGTAGGTAGGTAGATACCTACTCCACAAAAGACTTGTCAAAAAATTATGAGTGTGAAATCAGCAATGAGTTTTCTAGCAATGACTTCTCCGAGCGGCGCTCGGATACATTTCTGCTGCCTAGGGACTTAAAATAACAGTAAAGTGATAAAAACTGACGTGCATTGAGCACGGATAAAGATTGATTTGCCCCATTTTCTAAACATCGATTAAAAAAATTTTTTTTTTCATTTTTCGGTTTTATGAACGTCCCCGATTACGTGGTTAAAATTTCTGTACCTATCAAAGATACACCCTGTATATTTATTTCTATAGTCAGCGATATTATACCTATAATACTAGGTAATTTTACACCAGGCTTACGTTAAGTGTAATAGTAATAAATATTAAATTATTTAAAGCAGACTGTTATTCTTTCAATTATTCCTACCCCTATCGCATAATATATATCCCAAAAAATATATATTTATTATGTGTGTATATATTATTAAATAATATACTGTCTAGGTAGCTCTAAATGTTCGAAATGTTCTAAATGTTCTAAATATTCGAAAAACTAACTTCGATCTAGATCTATAAATCCTGGGCGATAGGTATTTATTATTGTAATTTATACCCTGGTGGCCACTCCAATCACTCCATAAGTGCTGTATGTGTATTATATGTAAGAATATAGCCAACAAAATATTAAATAAGTATAAGACGGATAGTGCGCATCATACTTATCTCTCTTGTATTATTTGATTTTTCGTACAAATTGTATGTACCACATACCTACCTACGTCAGACGATACTTTTGGAATTGGCAGATTTATGCTGGACTGGTGAAACCTGTCAGGATTTCTACATCGAAGTTATTTTTTCGAATATAAGAATTGAGAGTATGCAACTCGTCGTTGGAAAGTCCATGCAAATTTTCGAACTTCTTGAGATTCGGGCAACTGTCCAGCAGCAGCCACACGGTTGCGATGGTCAACTCTCCGCTCCCCCAGACACGAAAGTTTTCTAAATATTTCATCGGATTCTTGGCTAATATGTTCTCGACAGTTGCGTGTGTAATTCCTGTGTACGATCCCAATTCTATATCCATTATGTTGACGGCATGTAATAAAATGAATTCTAAATTGTCTAATGAGCTATCGACAATCCAAACCAATTTGCTGGACGGTGGCTCCGTTTAATGAGGGGTTTGGGCGCGACTTGAAATCGCAGTTATAGACAGTTAGGCTTTTGAGTTTTGGACAAAACTTGCTTATATCAAGCATATTTAATGTGATATCTCTGTCATTGTCGAGGTCTAAGTTTGTTATATTTTTCCCCACGACTTCTATTAACTCTTTGAAATGATTTATGTGGCCCATGCCGTATATATGTTGTCGTGTCAGTCTTAAATCTTTTAAGTTGGCGAGGGTACTCAACATTCTTATATCTGACACTTGACTGTTGTAAACCAAGTTTAAATATTCTATTTTCGGGAACATTTCTGCTAGACGTCGTAGATTTGCGGTAGAGACGTCCCTCGTTTGAAATTTTTTTAAGGCAAACGGACAACTGGTCGTAAAATTTTGGTGTAGGTACTCTACTACTAGTCCAAAGTAGTCGCAACGCCCTATATCTTGTAGGTTAGGCAGGGCCGTCAACAATTTTACCAATCCTTCTACAGTAACCGACGTTTCATGTAAGTGAAGTGCAATCAACTTGTTGCACTTTAATAAGAATGGTATACTCCTATCTGTGACGGATGCAGAATGCATGACATCAACGCACTTTATGTGCGGACAATTTTCCGCGATAGTCCGAACAATAGTGTTGTCGCTATATTGTCTAAGTGTCAAATACTGCAAGTTTCTCATATGCGATATTCCCTGTATTATATCGTCGAAATTCCACATATACCACGAGCTGCAAAAATGTAGTCTCTTAAGCCCAAACATGTTCTTCAAGTTCTTACAAAAAGTATCCAGCATGAAATCGGGCCTAATGTTGGAAATATGAAGTTCCGTAAGTTCCAGTTGAAGTACTGTTTCCGTCAAAATTTCTGCTATGTATTGTACCACATGACAATTATTTAGTCGGACAAACCTCTCGATGGCCTTCAAAACTTCGTCGGCCATGTCGTCGAAAAGGTGATAGGGTACGTGGGAACCCAACTGTTCGGTGAGCCAATCATTGCAAATTGACAGGCGATAATCGAGGAGACAGTTAGTATAGCCCGGGTAGATTGTGTTGGGGTAAAAGACGGATCTTCTAATATTGCCGCCAACTCTACGATTGCCAACATGTACGAATGCCACTGTTTTAGACAGAACGCACTGTCCCATTTCTGCAACCAAGGAACCAATGCCCGACAGCGCCAATTGCTGGAGTCTGGGCACTTGTTTGCGGCGTGGCATAGTCTGAAACAGATCGTAAAATGTTAGTTTGACATCATATATAGCTATTATCAATATTAGTTTATAGGAGGGTTAGGACATTTGACGACTTGCTTGGAACGGAAGGGGGGGGGGGGGGGGGAGTGAGAGAGGCAAGGGAACGAAAAGTTGAATTTAAGTTGGTAGCATTTACAGGAGAATTTGCGATTTAGCAACCCTCTAAACATTTAACGCTTCCAGCCATAGGCGCACACAGACATTTTTGGAATTTCCATTTGACGCTTGCAGTCAAAGGCGTGTTTCTTGTTTACTTTAGTTTACTCGTAAATTTTAGTGTCCGTAGCAAATCAATTCTCAAGTTTGATGTAAATATGAAATCAAAAAGGCCAATATTATAAAAAAATATATGAAATATATTTTTTTCAAAATATGAAGTTATGTCAAATCTACAATGAATGATTGGGAAGTTGAAGTAATATTGATTTAAAAAATAAAGAATAAAGTGGAAACTTAGAGAATTTATAAAATAGAATATGTATGTAATTCTTAATACATAGCAAAAAATAAATAATAAGTATACTTCAAAATGTCATCTGCAGAGGCATGTTGGTTAAAAAAATATATAAAGCTGTTTTAATACTGCTTCATTTCTTGATTTCGACCAGAACAATATTTTTATTTGCAATTTCTTTTCAGAAGCTTCATTTGTTGTCTCGTAATATAACAAACCATAGGAACTTTCCTAAATAATATATTATAATTATTATTAGTGATTTTAATCAGACTTTTCGGGCAGATTATTTCTGTCGCCTTTGATATCAGACACCGGTATTTTGGAAAAATAGTGCCCCAAACAAAGGTTCTTACGCACGATACTTTTCTTGGAGATATTATAAAATATTTCAACCATATTCGCGTCCACAAAAGGCGCTTTTAAGTATTTCCTTTAGACCTAGTATTACAGATTCAAATGATTGCTTTTTGCTCACAATTCTAAGCACCCATAGACTTTCTGCTTTACAGGCTTCTTGTTGAGGAGTAATGAAAGATGGTATTGAAGTGATAATTTTAAGATGAGTTTGATTGTCTCTAAATTTTATTGTAACATTTTTTTATGTTGAACGCCTTTGGCGTGTTGTTGATTCGAATAAAGGCCTCGCGACAGTAAAACTCTTTTTTCGCATGCACAACACTCTCTTTATTGCACGTCTTTGCCCACGTTGTAATGTAATCATTCCGAGATGGTTCAGTCATCACTCTGGCTAAATAAAGTAGACATTTTATGCTAATATGTAATGGTAAAATAGCTTCGCTTATCTTTTACTAATGTAGGAGATAAAGGCCATATTATAGGAATTAGATATTATTATACCAATGGATGAATAGCGATATGTTGGTATCTAAGAAATGAGTGCATGCTTGAATGTGCAATGCTGTTGAACAATGTGCATTTAGTGTGCCGTTAACTATTTGCAATTTTCATGTATTTGCCTTTTTTACTAGATATTACCTAAGTATTATTATTATCAATTTACTATACAATATTTATTTGACATCTATACAAATTATTTATTTGATATCTACAAAAAAATATCTAAAGTATATTACCGATGAAGTTCTTCAATACAAAATAGCCCATAAGATCTTTATGTTTTCAAAATAAGACAGTTTCAATGTAATTGTAAACAGACGTATTACAATAATTATTTTGACATCTTACAATAATTATTTTGAATGCCAAGATTTTTAAGGGTCTTCCTCTCCCTTGTAAAATACACCCAAATAAAAACATTTATAACATATCCTTCAACCTTCACCTATACAGGATGATTTTTTAGGGCTACCACCGCGATTTTCTCGCTTATTTTGCGCTCTACAAAAACAAAACGCAAGGAACAAAAATGCGGCAATTTTGGACAGCTGGTGGTGCTGAAAAATAAATCGGCATCCGTGGTCAACTTGTCGCGCAATAGAAAAAAACTCAAATTGAGCAGAACTATTAATAGCCATGGAATGTTTATTTTAAGTGACATAGGAAAACTTTTATATTGAAAATTGATGGCACTGAGAAGCTTTATCCATTCAGGCGCTCAGATAGTTTCAGCAAATTACACAGGGTCTTCGGCTATCTTGATGGCATGCAATTTTTTGTCGATTTGAAGTTTTTTTAGCACAGCGCGAAAAGTTGGTCAAAATTGCAATATTTTATTTTTTTATGTATTTTCTGTGCTGCCCAAAATAAGCGAGAAAATCGCTTAATAAGAAACAACATTTTCTGAAACTATTTGAGTACCCAGTTGCATAAAGCTTCTTAGTACCATCAATTTTCAATATGAAAATTTTCCTCTATCTCTTAAAACAAAGATATATGCTATACTTTTTCAATGCTCACCATTGGGATTTCGGAAACGGTAAAAGATAGGTGGGTAGTTGATTTAGAGAAAAATTGTGCATTTGAGTCCTTATTAATCATCTGAAAAGAAATCGAAGATAGCTCAGTCCGTCTCTGAAATATTCTGAAAAAAAAAACTGAAAACCGCCGATTCCGGAAATAGCTCATATACAGGGTGATTCAAAACTATGCGGCACCCTTTCAGTTGCTTAATTTACTCGTTAAAATAAGACGAAAAGTTCATATCAACATGGGTCCAAAAACGCTTCGCTGCTTCATACAGGGTGATTAAGCTTTCAAAATATTATTATTATTATTATTATTTTGTGCCTTAGCGCCTTTATAATATCAAAAATTACCTACTCCTACTGCAATTCCATTTGAAAATCATTTCGTTTACTTAAAATAATAGTTACTGCAAAGTAAAGAGTCCAAAAAAGATGGGAAATAGGAAAAACTCCAATTTTCCGCGAAAGGGAGAGAGATATGAAAAAAATGAAAGAGACAATTTTTGTTCCATATTGTATTGTTTATTCAACAAGATAATAAATTTTTGTATTGTACAGGGCCGTACCATTTTTTTGTTTAATTAATGGTACTGATTACCCATACCTCCGTCACTGGTTACTTTGGAGACCTGATATTAACATGTGTTATGTCGTAAGGGTATTATTGTGTACCAAGTTTGGTTTAAATATTCTTATTGGTTTGGAAGGTATAAACAAAATCGATATTTTTTTGAAAGCTTAATCACCCTGTATCTTTGTAACGAAGCATTTTTGGACCCATGTTTATATGAACTTTTCGTCTTATTTTAACGAGTAAATTACGCCCCTGAAAACTTTATGAAATTTTGTATTTTTGTGTTTTCAGACACGCTGTTTTCACTAGTTGACTCAAAAATTTTCTGGGATTGCTAGATTTTGAGTTGCCGTTTACGAGATGTCAATGGTGAGCATCGAAAAAGAGACCACCCGGTATATTTTTGCT
This sequence comes from Pseudeuparius sepicola, assembly GCA_963920635.1. Lineage (NCBI taxonomy): Eukaryota > Metazoa > Arthropoda > Insecta > Coleoptera > Anthribidae > Pseudeuparius > Pseudeuparius sepicola. The sequence continues at coordinate 117,229,412 of OY987299.1, read as the reverse complement.
TAAAATTAACATGCTACGGCTATTAATTGTATTGCTCAATCTGAGTTTTTTTTATATTGCGCGACAAGTTAGCCATGGATGCCGATTTCTTTTGCAGCACCACTTAGCTATCCAAAATTGCCACATTTTTGTTTCTTACGTTTTTTTGTAGGGCGCAAAATAAGTGAGAAAATCGCAGTGGTAGTTCTAAAAAAATCATCCTCTATAGTAAATTAAAAACTAGCTGCGAAGGTAGGTATAAAATAAATTGTAAATACGCTAGTATTAATTCACCTGATAAATTATGGGAAAATGTACATACAATACAACATGCCCTTCCCAACTCTAATTTATTACTTACACTTTTGCGCTAATTTATTATTTAATTAAACGAATATCAGTATTCTACCTTTAGAAAAACGCTTTATTACTGGGGATGTCGCAAATAAAGATAACATATTTAGAGGAAAGTTCTCCAATAATGAGACCACATTACCTTTTGTTCTGTATTTTGTCCAACGATATATTCTAATGCGCAAACTTACATCGAATACTTTCTAAAATTTATTTGTGGCTCAAACGGATCCATTTAATTTTTAATTGGGTTTTTCGCCACCAAACTGATTGAAAGACAACTTTTTCAAGTTGCCTCGAAAATTCATAAATTCTTAACACTAAATGAACGAAACTTTAAACGTGTAACTCAAAAAATAACTTCAACAAATTTGTTTTCTGAGCTTTCGGAGGATAAATCTTCCTCCTTTCTCAAAGATCATGTCACGTCAAAGTGAAGTGACAGAATCTGTGACAGAATCTGTCACTTCACTTTGAAAAAGTTGTCTTTCAATCAGTTTGGTGGCGAAAAACCCAATTAAAAATTAAATGGATTACATCGATTACGTTTAATATAGTCTCTAATTTCTCTGCAGTTGCATTTATGTAGAATTTCCAAATATTAACAGTTGTTACGAAAATGAGAACTATGAAAAAAAGTCAAATCTTCAATTTTTAGAATTGCGGGTGCCTAATACCTATGAGACAGTCTTATCAGGGGCGGATTAGAGTTATGTTGGGCCCTAGGCTAAATTTATTTCCTTGACTCGTCGCAATAAAAAAAAATAGGTAAAATTTAAGTAAAATTTTAAATGCCGATAGTTTTTTTATCAAAATCTTATTTATTTGATAAAAGGACATATTGAAAAAATATTAATTTAACATTTAACTTTATGTACTAAGACCATAGTAGATACATAGGTACCTACTTATTATTAATTAAAACCTTTTTTCCTGGCTTTTATACTTGCAAACCTTGCCACAATTTTGTTGTTGCTATATTATTAAGGATTCGGGTTTTTGTTCTCAACAAATACTTCTAAAACAAAGTAAAAAATGATATCGGGACTTATGTATCTACCTAAAGCGAGACCTAAAGAGCGAAAAAATCCTAAAAAAAAGCTAAAAAACAAAAACAAAAATGCAAATCGAGTAATCCTTACGTCTGGCGTAAATAATATCTGTCACTTTTCTTGAGTTACAGGGTGTTTTTCGAAAAGCGGCCGTAAGTTTTTTAGGTTGAAAATTCTGTGTTTCTGTACAAATATTTCTAAAGCACTTTTTTTTCGTAGAATCTAGTTTTCTATCTACTTTTTTTCAAGTCAGTGGTTTAAGAGTAACTGATGAAAAAACATATTTTTTAAATGGAACACCCTGTATATTTTTGCATTTTTTAATAGAGGAAAAAAATTCCATTCCAAAAATATATAACACTTTGATCAATTTCCTGGGTTACTACCACATAAAAATGTAAAAAGACGGTAATTATGTACAAAGATGATTATCTATCATAATAAAATGATGAACTTACTTAATGATATTACCACATACAAGAGAGAAAATAATAACCCTCTTGGATCTATTTAAAATAAAATTAACAAAATTGTTTTAAAATGATTTAATTACGGATTCATTGATATCAAAACAAAGAATACACTAACCTGCTATAATGGCCAACCACCATATATCTATGGCCTACCCAAATTGCACAAAAATAGTATACCTCTGCGGCCTATCGTCTCAAATATAAACTCACCCACTTATAATCTTTCAAACTTCTTCTCAAAAATAATTTCAAACATCCGTTCCCAGAAAAAGTGCCACGTGTCAAGGTGACCTCTTAAAGTTCATTGACCTTCAGGTCAAGGTTAATAAGGTGACCTCTTAAAGTTCATTGACCGGTCAAGGTTAACAAGGTGACCCCTTAAAGTTCATTGAACCCGCAGGTCAAGGTCATTTTCAAATTTCCCGCCTTGGCGGCCATCTTGTGACGTCACTTCTGCCCTGGAGTCCCCTTTGCTATACTACTGTGGTCAAAAACTGTTATCATATATAAAAGACTCCTGGAAGTTTCATAAATTCATAAAGGATAAAAACGCTCCTAGAAATCACATTTTGGTGTCCTTCGATGTCACATCGCTTTTTACTAATGTACCAATTGAGCCTGCAATTCATTGCATAAAAGAAAAATGGAATATACTTAAAGAACATACAACACTTCCATTTGATGAATTTATAAGCGGCACCAAAATCTGTCTTAATTCTACCTTTTTCCAATTTAATAATGATTTATATTCACAAATCTATGGAACTGCTATGGGATCTCCAATTTCATCTACAATTGCTAATTTGGCAATGGAAAAACTAGAAACAGATGTTATTAATAGCCTACATATTAAACCACATTTTTACAAAAGGTTTGTTGATGATTGTATACATTGTGTTGACAAAAATAAACTTGATAACGTTTAATGCATTTAATAATTTACATCCTCGATTGAAATTCACTTTAGAAAAAGAAAAAAATGATTCATTAAATTTCTTAGATATTTCTATTTCCTATAATCCGACCGGCGAGATTTTTACAAATTGGCACAACAAAAAAATTCGGTCTGAAAGATATTTAAATTTCAACTCAATCGTTCCAATCGCTCACAAAAAAGTGTTATTAACAGTCTTACTGATCGTGCTATCATTCTCTCACATAAACAATTTATACCTGATAATTTTTAAAAAATTCAAAATACTCTTGAAAAAAAAGATTATCATGAAACTTTTTACAAACCTATAATCAAAAAACGAATTCATAAAATTTACAACAGTACTAATAACTTTAGGTCCACGCAACCCTGTTAAGTTTTTCTCTTTGCCATACATTAAAAGTGTTTCCGAACCAATTGCTAAGATTTTTAAAAATTTAACGCCCAAGTTGCCTATAAAAATCAAAACAACACTAATAAATTATTTTCTAAGTTAAAACCAAATATTACAAATGATTTTCAAACAAACCTTATATACAGGGTGACCGTATTTCGAGTCTATGCATGGGGATCTTGGTTATCTTAAGAGATACAAGGTGGGTTAAACTGGGGCAAAGTTGCGGAATTTGATGCCGAGTAACATGGTAAAAAGAAATTTTGGCTGGCCCTTTTCGTTTTGAAAATAATGCGAGAAAACTGAAAATTGTCGTTTTCGTTTTTATTTTTTTTAACGAAAACGAATGGCGCTGGAAATTTCTAAGTTAAACATTATTAAGGCACTTTTTTACAAGGAATCTAAATGTGACCTCGCATTTTTTTCTCGCCTTCCTGGACAAAGATGTGATGATCAACTTTTATTTTTCTTATGGGCGCCATATTGGATTTTTGTATTTTTGAAAAGAGGATTTTTTTCTGGTTAAAACGATATGTCACTCATTATGCTTTACTTTGTTTTTATTGCCGTAATATCGAATTAATCGTTTTTGCATAGAGTGCCTTGGAAACGTAAGCCCCATAATGTTTGACATTTTTGCATAGAGTGCCTTGGAAACATAAGCTTAGTTACCCATTGTTGCGAAGTGTGTTTTGGAATATTGTTTAACGGTTCAATAAAAATTCAGTTAATGTTAAATTTATTGATTAAATAAATCATAAACGTACCACGAGAGTATATGACCTGAGACCTTGTTATTTATTCGTCATTTGCCATATAACACATTAACACTAAAAGAGTCAAACTGGAAACACAAGAACAACAAAAATCTAGACGAGTAGACAATCCTGTTTTACAATAAATCGTCCCCCTTATCACGTTAGGGTGCGTCCTGACCCAAACATTTACTCCGAACGAACCGAACGCGCAGAGCGCGCACGAACGAATAAAACAAACGGACCGCGCAAATGTTCGCTGTGTTCGGAGCATTTGCTGTGTTTGCCGTGTTCCCGATCACTTTACTTTAGTATTCTCGCAGATTTGAAGCATGGATGATGTTATTCTAGTGGCAGCTGGAGCCTATGGAAAACGTTTAGCGCGTTCTGTTCGGCGCGGAGACACGTCCTGACTAGCCGAATTCGTTCGTGCGCGCTCTGCGCGTTCGGTTCGTTCGGAGTAAAATGTTCAGGTCAGGACGGACCTTCAGGGCGTAACTAACAAAAAATGCGAATTTGAGTTCAGGGCCGTAGCGATGGCAGTTGGTTTGGGGGGGGGGGGGGGTGGCAATTTTGGCGCCCCCTCCCTCTCCTAATACTACCGACTACAGTAGAGTTTTTTGGTATAAGGTGGAACATTTTCAACAATTTTTCATTTCAAATTTAAAACGAGAAACTATATAGGAAAATTAAAATTATAAAAGTCTAATAATATTTTATTATTGATAATAATTAACACAATACACAAACACAATAACATTACCTACCTTAATTACCTAATTAGTTTTAATTAGTTTCCATCTTGCCCTCTCCCGCTCTCTCGGCCCGCCGTCATCGGAGTACGGAGATCGATATCTTATTTGATAAGAAAATAAGCTTACACAGTGTAGCTGAGAGCGGTTCGTGCGCATTCTACTGGGTGCGCGCAAAATATTACCCGGACCGATCGTGACTGTATTGTAGCGGCGATGGAATCAATCAACGGTTGTGTTGATGCCTGCAGTGCGGATGGTTGTAAAATCAGTTCAATCAAAAGACTATATTACCTTTTTTTCATTTCCCAAAGACCCTGAAAGGTAAGATTGAGTTTGAGGTAACGACCTACAAAAATTAAGACATTTTTATGTGACATTTGAATACTTAGGTATTAATTGAAAAATAATAGAATATTATAGATATAATATTAAAATAGTGAAAATTTGCCAGCAATGGAAGAATGCCTTAGGGTTCATCGGAGAACATAAATTGTTTATGTTAAATGCTTGTTGTATGTTTTGTTCAACTATTTAAATATCAAAATACCTATTTACCTACAGGATGAAAAAGTAGACATGATTAGTTTAACTCTTTGTCGTTAAATATTTATTTGTTATTTATGTTTTTGTTTGCTCTATGTTTTGTTAGGCTCTATTAAAAATGAACGTAAAACATAAAAAATTGCATTTTTATTCAAGTTCCAATCTACAGATATTCTATACCTACCTTACTAATTATGTAGATTCTGGTAATAGCTACCTTGTATTTTAATTTAACTGTACCTACCAAAAACTAACGGTATACTTACCTACACAAATAATGTTGTACCGAAGTCTACAAATGGGTATACTAATAAATTTGTAGACTGGTAAATAATGGAAAGTCAATATGAACCTGCCCGCGTATAACTAGGTTGACGGCGATTTCGTTAGTCGACCCTCGTAAGTGCAAAGCGTGCCAGGTGACGCTGATTTATGACCGGTCGCAAAAAATCGGCGGCTTTTCGACGACTTCAAAGAAGTGATCCGACTTATAGTATTCTCTCTGTAATTGGTATTGTATTTATTTTATGACTCGGATGTGTACCACTAGATGTCGCTAAATATTGCGGGGATTTGAAGAAATGGTTAAATGGAGATGTTTTAAGTAGCTCAGTCAGAGGCAAAAAAAATCAGGAAAAAATCATAAAAAATCAGGAGATTTGAAGGTGGCAGCACACAATATTTTTTATTTTGCGACTTTGCACCCCGCCCCGATGGAGATTCGGCGGACGGCGCCCTCTTGGGCGGACAGAGCGCCCTCTTGAATGATTTGGGGGGGGGGGGGCGCCTCCCCCCCTCCCCCCCGCTCACTCCGGCCCTGTTTGAGTTACGCCGCTTAATAAGTCCCTCTTGGAGATGGCTTTGATTTCACAAAGTGGCGTATCTGTAAAACTTATAGGTGGGGCATAGTCAACACATCACCTGACGGCGTAAATGCGAACATCCACAAAATATTTCTCACGTAAAATCGGTGAGTCAAGATACGCCCGTTCGTGTGAAATTAAGTGACAACTTGAAGGGGAATTTTGTCGGCGTAACTTGCAGCAAATGCTCGCAAAGGAACCAAGAAACATATGATTCTAACCTATAAACCAGCGCAGTTGTTGCATTTCGAGGAAGTTTCAGAGGCGTAGATATTTTTCTATTGTTAAAATGGACGTACCTACTTGTGGTTTGGAAGGACTGTAACGTGAATGTAGTGTCTAAAAACTGTGAAGTGCCGGAAAATACGTAAAGGTTGTGCAGTTGAAATGTTATACATTTGGTGGTATACAACACAAATAATTTCAAAAATATTTTTAAATGATTCCAAAGATTCAGAAAATATAACAATATTTATATAATATATGACGAAAATGTTTTGCTAAAATATTTTTCCTCATAAAGTACCTACTTGAAAATTTTGCAACATTTATAAAACATTATAGTAATATTTCTCAAAATCTGTTTTATAATAATTTATAAATATTATAAGAAATATTATTACAACACTCACTTAAATTTTACGCCGAAGTGCCGTGAATTTCAGGATTTTTTTTAAAGTTTGCCTCATGAAACGGAGTAGGTACCTAAGTTTTGGTTTTATTCTTATAAAATACAAAGGATTCTATTTTTTATTTTTGTATTGTCGCTGTACCTTGGTAGAAATAAAATCTTTCACTTACAACTATATTATGGTTTATGGTTTAATGTTTCAATACTCCTGTTTCCAAATTTTATTTTTAAAAAAGGTCGTAACTTGATTGCTATACAGAAAAAGAATATTACGTAGAGGCGTAAATGCAAACTTTTTTCTTTTTAAAAAAATACCTATTAAATTTATTAACAAATAATGCACTAGCTTAAACTACGTTCTTTTGTCGTATCACTATAGAAATATTATTTGATTATATCGTGGAGGTTACATGTGAGAGTATTTAATAGGTTAACCAATTTTGTATTTTCCTCTTCCTGTAAAATAAGTAAAAAAGAGGTTCGCCCATACGTGAAAAGAGGGACGAAATGTTCAACTTGTCCTCCTTGTTCCTCTAGGCACAAAGCAGGACGTTTCCTTAAATTGTTTATGGCTCGTCCAATATCCCTTCGACGTTATTTATATTTGAGGAATAATAAATTTGAATCGTGTCACGCTTTTCTTCGTGGGAAAATGACATTTTTTCAGTAAAATAAAAAAGTATCCGTGACACTTAAAATTGTACTAAGCTATCAAACGTTATACGGGGCTTATGTTTCCAAGGCTTTCTATGCAGTAATGTCAAACATTATGAGGCTTATGTTTCCAAGGCACTCTATGCAAAAACGTCAAACATTATGGGGCTTACGTTTCCAAGGCACTCTATGCAAAAACGATTAATTTGATATTACGGCAAGAAAAACAAAGTAAAACAAAATGTGTGACATATCGTTTTAACCAGAAAAAATCCTCTTTTCAAAAACACAAAAATCCAATATGGCGCTCATAAGAAAAATAAAATATGATCGTCATATCTTTGTCCAGGGAGGCGAGAAAAAAATGCGAGGTCACATTTAGATTCCTTGTAAAAAAGTGCCTTAATAATATTTAACTTAGAAATGTCCAGCGCCATTCGTTTTCGTTTAAAAAATAAAAACGAAAACGACAATTTTCAGTTTTTTCGCAATATTTTCAAAACGAAAAGGGCCAGCCACAATTTCTTTTTACTTTGTTACTCGGCATCAAATTCCGCAACTTTGCCCCAATTTAATCTACCTCGTATCTCTTAAGATAACCAAGATCCCCATGCATAGACTCGAAATACGGTCACCCTGTATAAAGTAAATTGTCATTCAACTTATATCGGCCAAACCCTTGCCAAACTAAACAATATTTACACAAAATACTTTACAAACACCAATATGATATCAAAAATAAAAATGAGCATGCTACTGCCCTTTGTAAACATGCAATTGATAACCATCACAATTTTGACTTTAATAATACCGAAATACTTTGCAAAGAAAATGATTCTCATAAACGTAATATTTTAGAAATGTTAAAAATAAAAAACACAAAAATACGGTAAATTTTAGAAACGACACTGATGGACTCTCACATATTTATTTTAACCTTATTGACAATTTAACATTACAATATAAATATTATCTTTTGTTTATGATTCTTACAACTGAAATCATGTATTTATTATAATTCTTGTCACACACTATATAACGTTTTAACTGTCCCTTGAAAACTTTTGGATGTACTTATATATTATGTAAAAAAAGCCAACCTTCTTTTTATGTAGCAAATTTGGAAAGACCTTCGCATTTCGCATCATGTTTTGGTTTAATACTGGTCGACAAAAATTGTAAAGAAAATCTATCTCACATATTATTTATAAAATAAAAGGAACATATTTGATGTTTTTAAAATGTGACACGTAACAGACATACGTTGATAGCTGATTTTGTAAGTATACTTTTAGGGGGGAAAAATCCCGAATTTTTTTAAAGCAATTAAAAAAAAATTAACTTATAACTAAAAACAAAAATAAAACATAATTTACATTATATGTATAACGTTCCCCTTTTTATTCTCATTTTTATTATATAAGAATTTAGCAACTAAATTACAAAAAGAATATTTTTATAAAAAAAACTGTTAAATGTTATTTATAGAGAAAAAGACTTTGAAACAAAATAAAATATGTGTTCTATTCTTTTTAGAAAATGTTAAATGTTCATAATTTTAATAAACATTGTATAACCTGAACATGGCTATTGTCAGCCGAAACGTACGTATAAATTAAATAAAAACTGTTGAATGGTTCCAATGTTTATATGGTAGTAACCCAGGACATTGATCAATAAACAAAATCTACCAGGAATACTACAATACCTAACACTTAATGACTTACTTAAGTAGTCTAATACTTGAATTTTTTCATCAGTAACTCTTAAACCATTGACTTGAAAAAAAAATAATAGCAGCATTGTATTCTACGTAAAAAAAGTGCTTTAGAAATGTTTTTACGGAAACACAAAATTTTCAACCTGAAAAAAGTTACGGCCACTTTTCGAAAACGCACATTTTCGAAAAACGCCCTGTAATTCAAGAACGGTTACAGAGATCGATTTGCGGTTTTCGCCATTAAGTTTATTATAAAAAAATGAGCCTCGGACACCGATATCAGTTTTGGTCTATCTCTGTTAAAAAATAGGAGTTTCCCTTTAAATGTGTCCAATTTGGCCAACAACAGTTCGAGCCGATCCGGCCCACTTTTTACATTTTTCTGCAACTTTTTACTTTTCAATGGGCAAGATGCAGTATACGCGAAAATTTTAATTAAGTAAAGTTGTTCAGAATAAAAATTTCTCATACCTTGCAGAAGAAAGGCACCTTGACTATTAAAACAATAAAAATAAATTTAAAAAATGGCGAAAAACTAAGACCATTCAGTCAGCCAGGTCTTCCACTTCCCGCGTATTGCCCATATTCGTTAGGAGTAGGTATGCCAGTCGTAGAAAAGGAACGAAAACATAACTAAATCTCATTTTTAGAGTCAGTATTTATGCGTTCTTTGAATAAATGACGTAGATTCATTGGCATAGAGATTAGCAAGTTAAAAAATTCTAAATTCAAAATATTGAAACAAAAAAGGTATGGCAAGAGAAAATTGTTTATCACTTACGGAATATCCAGCGGTGCTGACTGCCGTCTTCCAGGGATGCGTCTTCTACGACGCCGCTCCAAGAAATCCACAAAATAGTGTCGCAGGAACCCTGGGTAGGCTGCTGTCCTGGAAGCTGTCGCATACCGACTGTCTGTTTGCGTCTAAAACGCTCGAGCGGAACGACGCGCATAGTTCTCTGGTATCGGCGTTGAGTGAGGAATAAGAGGTGGCGCAACCTTACGAGACTCAGCCGAAAACGCGGCCCGAAAAGCGTCCGAGATAGAAAAGCGTCCGAGACAAAAGAATACATATCCTCAGGGGCGTATCTAGCGACAATTTTGGGGGGGGGGGGGGTCAGGATCGGCTCAAGCTTTTGTGGGGCTAGGTGCCGGATGAAAGTGTGGGGCCCCGGCAAGGAATTATTTAATCCATTAAGAACAAATTTTTGAAAATTGATACGCCACTAAAATGGTATATTTTTTACATGTAAAAAAGTAGGCCGGGGCGATGAGTTTAGCGACTTGGAGGAGCGGGGTCACATAGAGTCGGCCCTGGAGGGGTTAGACCAATGGCTGTTGAAGTTGAAATAGTTTTAAGGTTTAAAAAACCTACTATTTTTAAATGGTTTTTAATAAAAAAACTAAAACAGGTCTAAGTTGAACAAGTTTTACATTAAAACTATAAAAATATTAAATATTAATTATAATAATAGCTGAATAGATATTCCTTCTCGCATTTATACCTATCCATTTTCTACTTATGTATTTGATTTCTCATTATTACGGATATACCTATTCGTACACATTCTTCGCCTGGCCTGACGACAGCTTTAGAATTGCCAGTAGTTATGGTAAAAGATTTCTTCGCGCCACTTGCTTAACTGAACCTTTCATAAAAATAATAAATAATAAATCTTCATATACAAAATAGTACAACACGAATTTTTAAGAAAATTATGCCTGGTCGCTAAGCGACTCGTGATAATTTTCAAAAAATTCGTGTAATCGAAAAATTTCCGGCAATAATTCAAGCACTAGGGCGATTACTAGTGAAAATCTCCCTTTTCACCAAAAAGAAAAGAGAAATAAAATTGAAAGGAGAACAACTTTTCTATACAACATAATTATAGGTAAGTATAGTAAATATTAAATAGTTTTTGGTTAAGCTTAGTTGGGACACAGAATAATCAGAAGTTTTACTTGGCCAGAATCGGTTGTTAGAGGGGTATTTTTTATGTAGGTGCGCCTGACCAGTACCGTTGAGTGAATTGAGTGTACAGCCTTGCCAAATCAATATAGGTACGCTTCGAAAATACTACATTCCTATTTTTTCATAACGCTATACAATAAATAATAAAATGAAAATAGAAAGTAGGTAATTTTTATTAATAGCACTAATACTTTCATGGTCAAAATTTGAATTTGGTTTTTGATTCTATTTTACCGTTGATGAATTCCTTCTTCCATCGACGATTATACCTGTATTATATTATAGATAAAAGCACTTTACCTACTTAATTTGCCCTGGTTTGCAACAACCCTCAAATAGGTAAAAAAAATTTTTAAATCCGAGAAAAGGTAAATGATCTTCGGGTAGATTCCCTTGGTATCTCTATAAATACGTGCAGCTTCATTCAGTTTATTTTGATTGTATGTCTAGCAGCTGTGTTATTCAAATACATTATACATTCGTGCCTGTCCTGTGACCTGCGCAGTGATGGCTCCGATTTATTGAGCAGGTTCTGGCTGTTCTAGTAACACAGACAGGGGCGGATTTAGGCATGGTCTTTATGGGCTGCAGCCCAGGGCCCCTTTTATACAAGGGGCCCCGCCGGTACCCGCCCCACAGCAGTGAAAATTTTAAAAAAATCCAACAAAAAATAAAAATAAGTTAGACACATTTAACTCCATAAACTGACGTAGATACGTCGGAAGTGTATTTTTCTCAAGCATCGTTGCAATAAGGAGCGTATGTCCTCCTTTCCGGATCGGTGCAGAAAAAAATTCGTTCAAATGTGTGGAACAATTTAAACGAAATACCTACGCTAAATGTCGCCTTAGATAAATTGATTAGCGACCTAAACAAAAGAGGACATGTACATATATGGCGAATGTAGTAAACGGTTTAAATTTTTATTAGACTTGCAAAATAGCAAGATCGAAAGCGTCGACTTGGAAAGTCCAGGTACATAATATTGTTAATTATTATATTTTCTAAAATTTATTTGTGGCGCAAACATCTATTAAATTCTAATTAGGTTTTTCGCCACCAAACTGGTTAAAAGAACTTTTTCAAGTTGCCTGGAATATCAATAAATTCTTAAAAGTAAATGAACTAAACTTTGAACTTGTAACTCAAAAAATATCTTCAACAAATTTGTTTTCTGAGCGTTTGGAGAATAAATCTTCCTCCTTTCTCAAAGATCATGTCACGATAACAGAAACAATAGCCTAGCCACCCTGTCTGATATTGTACCCTGTGTTCTATTTAATTATCTATACTAACTTCTCTTTGAATAAGTGGCAATAATACCACAGAAAATATACTACGATATATTTTCTGTGATAATATGTATTTTACCGAATTCCAGCAACACAGTTGTCTGTATTTCCTAGAATAAATGCGGATTCTTTAATTTTTCGTCTATTTCCTATTTCTTCTTTGAGATTTATTGGTTTGGACCTATCCCACAAAATCCTATGATTGTTATATTTAAAGAGTGTTCACATATTTTCGACTTCGAAATTTGATTTTGTCTGATATAATTTGTATGTTCTTTTAAACGAACGTTAAATGGCCTACAAGTTTCCCCAACATAGAACTTTCCACATTGGCAAGGAATTTTATAAATGCAATTTTTTATTTTCATTTAATGAGGTACAAGGTTCAAAACATTGCATTTATAAAATTCCTTGCGAAAGTGGAAAGTTCTATGTTGGGGAAACTTGTAGGCCATTTAACGTTCGTTTAAAAGCACATAAACATTATATCAGGCAAAATCAAATTTCGGAGTCGAAAACATGTGAACATTCTTTTAATAACAATCATAGGATTCTGTGGGATAGGTCCAAACCATAGACTTATGAGCTTATAAGTCTATGGTCCAAACTAGAGGCCCTGTATGACACGAAAAGTGACAGTTATTCGTGTTAAAACGAATAACTGTCACTTTTCGTGTCATACAGGGCCTCTAGTCCAAACCAATTCTCAAAGAAGAACTAGGAAATAGACGAAAAATTAAAGAATCAGCATTTATTCTAGGAAATACAGACTGCTGAATGTTCAGTGGAATTTAGTAAAATATTATTGCCACTTATTCAAAGAGAAGTTAATATAGATAATTGGATAGAACAGAGGGTACAATATCAGACAGGTGGCTAGGCTATTGTTTCTGTTGTCATGACATTTTAACCTGAATTTTTTTTATTGGGCTATACATCTAAAGGTGTGATTTACCCAGTGCCGTGGACCACCCCCGACGTTACGCGGTTTGGGCTTCCACCTTCTTTATCTGACCCCAGAAAAGGACGAATCAGAAGTGGCACTTGGCTAATTTAAGAGGGCAGAGGGGTATTTTTATGAGGTGGTGGGGACGGAGAGTATTGCTAGGCCGCCAGATCCTTAGAAAGGTTAAAACATGTCAACATATTTTTCACTATCATTTATTCATTTTGGGTAGGTATACCAATAAAATTAATATGAAAGCAATTAATATTATCTAATGTGTGCCGGCAGTAAAATTATAATGTTTTACGAACCATTTATTCTATTTATCTGAGCCCAGAAAACCCACAACCTGACCCCTGTTTTCTGGGACTTGATTATGAAAGCGGAATGCTTGACAACAGCGCGGCGCGGCGCCACAGATTCCGTTCTTGCGGTACTGCCAGATCGACCAGTCGGGAGCCGGTAACCAAGGCAACCCACAAAAATATAATGCAAATTAATTTAGTATAAAATGAAATCGATGATAATTTACTTATAAAAATGTTAGTCCTTGATAGTATTTTGGTTGATATTAAATTGAAGGCGATCAAAATAGCTAAATTAATTTTAGGAAATTGTCAGGCATAAAAGCTGACGAAGTCCGGCAACGTCGTTCGTGGCCTACGGCTGACGCGCCACCTAACGCCAGACGCCAGACAGCGTCAGTATGTTCAATTGAGGTTAAACTCCTTATAAAACGTAAACAATAAAACGAAAAACGATTACCAATTTCTAAGTAAAAAAGCCCAGTATTATTATCATGACTGTGATAAAAGTATCCAAAACAGGGACCAGATAAGGTGTAAAATATGTATTCAGCTCAACTTGACTGCTTGTGTTGTTACTTCGAATACTTCGTTGCTGTATTTACACTAGTGCATTGTGCCCCAGAAAACTCACTTTGTGCTTAGGTTTTGTGACGAAATGGCCCCGCAATTATTGCTGTGTTCGTGGATGTTCTAACAACACGAGGAATGTTGGGATAAGTTTTTTCAAAATACCTGCTGATGAAAACAGGTAGGTACCTATGTGTAGTTTGTCCCTACCTTGTTACCACATTATTATATCCTTAGGTATTATAAATTTTATCTCCTACGTAGGTACTACCCCTTTTACTGGAGTATTACCTACCCCAGAAAACCCACAAATGGTTTCCTACTGATAATACCTACCTAACTATGGTTTTTAATTTTTTTTCAAGGTGTTATGCATGGACGAGAAAGTGTGGAAGGCAGGATTTGTTAGAAAAAACACCCACACAGCTTTTTATTAATTATAAAGTTTGTTCAATGCACTTTGAAAATAGTATGTTTGCAAACCAGTCGAAGTCTGGGCTAAAGAAAACAGCAATACCAACTGTGTTCTCATCATGTAAGTACCTTCATTGGTAATTATGGAAATTAGTGTATGCACCGCCCGATTTTCTTGACATTTTGACCCCATAATTACCCCTTCATTATTAGATAATAATATGTATTTTTTGCTGATACTTGTAATTTTGCTGCATTTAATTTTTTTACTAGGTTATATCGATGAGGCTTCTTCACAGAGTCCTTCTGTGTCTGTATGCAGCAATTTGACTTTGTTAGAACCTCAACGAGAACTTGATCAACCAGTCTCGATCGCTCAACCTTTGGATCAACCAAGTACACCCCATCTGTCACAGTCACCTATAGGCGATCTCCACAGCATTACCGAATTTTCAGTTGCATCAAAAGGTAATGATATATATTCACAAACTGTTATTATAGTATACACACCCAAACTTATATGACATCACGCATTATTTGCGATAATTTTTTTTGTCAAAAAAATTATATGTCATGGAAAGTCAAAAGTGTTTACTAACAAAAACAGTTAAATGTGAAAAATCCGACAATATAAATTGTAATAAATATTAAGTGATTCCATATTATAAGTTTGGGTGTGTGTACATATATTGTAATTTTTTGTATTACTTATTTTGTTATTGAATAATTCTATTTTTAGATGCTAGTCAACAAACTTCTCTTAGTTTGAGTGCACATAGTCCGAGAAAGCATTCATTAAAGTTACAAATAAAAAACTCCAAAGAAAGTTGCATTCGAAGTTGGAGCAAGCTGTCGACAGTGCCGACACTGAAATAAATGACGAACAATTTCTTGCCATTTGTGAGAAAAAACTGTCTGCTTCAATGCTACTATTTGTAAGGCATTATTTAGAAAATCCCAAAAAAGATCCACAGGGATATCGTTACTCTTCAGATATGAAACAATTTTCCTTAACAATTTATTTTCTAAGCCCAAATGCTTATAGATTTTTAATGAAACCACTTTATTTGCCATCTAAAAGCACTCTTCAAAGAATAACTAGCAAATGGCATATAACTGCAGGTCTTAACAGTTTCATTTTTGAGGTTATTAAATCAAAAGCTACAAATTTAGAGGGTTCTTCAAAACAGTGCATTCTTTGTATTGACGAAATGTCATTAAAAATGTTTTTATTTTACAATAGATCTTCCGATACCATTGTTGGCTTTCATAATACATTGAAGGAAAAAAGATATGCTCCTGCTAAATATGTTTTAGCTATTATGGCTAGAGCAATATTTGCTAAGTGGAAGCAACCAGTTGCTTATTTCTTTATTGATACGTGTTCAGGGGAGGAATTAAAATTTATTATTTTTGAAGCAATAAGGAAACTTAAATCTGTAGGATTACTAGTAAGTGCGTTAGTGTCTGATCAAGGATCAAATTTTGTACAATTTTCAAAATCAGTTGGTATCTCTCCAAACTCTTCACATTTTTATGTCGATAGCGAAAAAATATTTTATATTTTTGATGTGCCGCATCTCTTAAAACCAACACGAAATAATTTTTTCAATTACACATTCGAAACCTCTGAAGGATGTACAAATAAAACGTATAGCTATTGACCAAATTTATAATAAACAAAAACATAAGCCTTTGGCTCTTCGGCTGTGTCCAAAATTTACAGATGAACACATTAATTCGAATCCTTTTAAAAAACTGAAGGTTACTTTAGCCGTCCAAGTTTTCAGCGCAATGGTAGCTGCGGCACTTAATTCCTTTATTGAATTCGGACAATTCCCCCCTTCGGCAAACGCTACAGTGTCATTTGTAGAAAAAATTGATAAGTTATTTGATATCTTAAATTCCTCAAAAATATCAGGCAGTAAGAAATACAATAGACCTTTTATAGGAGCAGATTACCAAGTCCATTTTTTAAAGGAAATGTTTACATATTTTGAGAATATTAAAATTTTAAAACAAAATATAGAGGTTACCAATAAAGTTAAATTTTTGAAAGGGTGGCAAATCACAATAAATTCATTTTTAGGTCTTTGGGAAAAATTTCATTGTTTAGAGTTTAGTTCCTTATACACCCGACGCTTAAATCAAGATTGCAAGGGGGAAATTGCTTGAATCCAACCCCCATCCAATGCGAAAGGGCTTTCAAAAAATCATTTTGTTTAAATTATTTCCAACACGCGGATGGGGCTAATTGTATTGAGGATTTTGATTCATTATTGTCATACGTAACCACCGAACATACACAAATTTACAACAAAGTTGTTGTGGGAAATGCAAGATCTATTTTTTCTGATTTAAGTTCGGTGGCACCAGATTATATTGATTTCGAACTACATGAATCAAATAGTATATCATATGTTTGTGGATATTTATTAAGAAAGTGCTTGGAACAACATTCATGTGAAGTTTGTATTAAATATTGTAAACGTCATACATAAGGGGATACTGATTTGTTTACTTATTTTAAAGCATACAAATCAAGTGGTAACGAAACCTTTGGACATTTATTTTCACCTCCTGATAATTTCCTAAATTATATTAAAACTCTCGAAGTTAATTTTTGTACCCTCTTTCCAAAGTTTGCTTTAGAAGAAAATGTTGGTGTGAAATTAAAAAATAAGCTGCAAAACATTTCATATCAACATCCATGCCCTAATTTTAATCATGCCTATTTATTATCCCTTTATGTAAGATTTAGAATCTATTCTTCTTTAAAATTTTTAAATCGTGATATTGTTTCTAATAAAACTTATAAAAATTATAAACTTCGAAATTTACATTTATAAGTGCTGCCAGGGGTCATTATTTTTAAAAATTAGGCTAAGTTGATAATGTATAGTGTGCATGTGCATAATATGTACGTAAGTAGTTTATAATATCTTTTGTATTTATAGGTATTATATTTTATATGTGCTATTGTTTTTGAATTTTTTTATAGATTTTAGTAATAAACATTTTTGATAAATAACGTTTTTTACTACCAGTGATATGAAGGTCAACCAATTTTGCAAATAATAATTGTTATGGATCTAAATAAAAAAACAAATTAATTGCCAAGCTATGAGTTTGGACGCAAGTCGATTGAAATATTGTAATATTTCAACCACCCAAGTAGAATAGTTCACTTGACCCTAAATCGTAGTTGTTTCTAATTAATATAGGTAAGTATAAAATAATAAAGAGGAAATATTGTGAAATTTCCATGTACAATAAAAAAAAGTATTTTTCTCTTTAGTAAAATATTAATATTTATATTTTTTTCGTCAGTAAAATACCTACTTAAAATCACTTCTGGAGATTCAAATTTAACTAGATCTAATCCCAGAAAAAAACTTTACTATTCTAAAAATTAATTTTGCTATATAAAACAAAAAAAATTTCTATAGCCCGGACCTGATCGTGCCAACGCAATGGGCAAGTTCTACTCTGTCCAAAATACGGTGGGCGTGGCCAATGCGCAGATGTCAACGGCGGAGAGTTCATTTCCTATTCGTCCTTTTCTGGGATCTGACAGACACAGTTCGGGTTTTCACCATGGCCTGCCAGATTTGTCTTGTTAGATTCTTAACCTAAGCTTAAACCTAAAGACATACACAAACATAAATACAAACACAACACCCATGGCACATACCGTGGTGGGACTCGCACCCACGACGTACGGTGTCAAAGCGTGGGTCCATTCGAAAGATCCACTCGTACACCGCCGCCCCAACCTGAAATTTATAAATCTGTCATTTCACTTTGACGTGACATTACATTTGAGAAATGGGGAAGATTTATTCTCCGAAAGCTCAAAAAACAAATTTGTCGAAGACATTTTTTTAGTTACAAATATAAAGTTTAGTTCCTTTACTGTTACTGTTAAGAATTTATTAATTTTCCAGGCAATTTGAAAAAGTTGTCTCCTAACCAGTTTGGTGGCGAAAATAGTAGGTATATTATACACCTAGGTTGAGAAGTGAGCCATTATTTACCGAGTATTTTTATATAATAATATGCGAGGGAAATAATGGCTCACTTCTCAACCGAAGTGTATATAGAATTTTTTTAATACTAACATTGAAATATTGCCATTTTTTAGTTATTTCTCGCTTTTTTCAAATACTTCAAAATATTAAGTAGCCTGGGAGTTCAGTTGTCAAGCTGATAAAATGACACTAATTTTTAAATGTCACATAGAAAATGTTTCATTATTTACCTAGGTATTTTTTTTATTATCATTATTTACCTAGGTAGAGAAATATTACTTCTCATTAGAGGAATGAGGTAAATAATGGTGATTTCGCAGGTTAGTAGTAAAAAAACCCAATTACAATTCAATGGATTGTTAATTATTATTCTAATGACATTGACAAGTATTTAGCCAATGATTGTATTCACTTAAAATCTTATTACAAACTAATGCCAGGCATATAATTATGACTCGTGCGCAGATATTATATTCAGATTAGTTTATGAAAAATATTGGTCGGTGTTTTCCCAATCAATCTGTTTACACAATCTATAGGACAACGATGACAAACGAAAGGTTAAATTATTTATCAATACTAAGTGTAAACTGTGATAAGACGAAAAATTTAGACTGCGATGAACAAATAAGTGAATTTTCTTCACAAAAATGCAGAATAGAATAATTACCTAATAGCAGTGACAATGATCTGTATACCTAGATGACCCATTCAAAGGGCATTGTAATCCACGTTTAGATATCCAAACGCCCCTAGTCAAAATAGAACCATATTTAAAAAGTTATCAAGTACCTTAAAAAATCATCAAATCGGAGATGTGTGTGAAAACGCGCCATGATTTTTTAAGTTTAACTTTGACGTGACATTACATTTGAGAAAGGAGGAAGATTTATTCTCCGAAAGCGCAAAAAACAAACTTGTTGAAGACATTTTTTTAGTTACAAGTTCAAAGTTTAGTTCATTTACCTACTGTTAAGAATTTATTAATTTTCCAGGCAACTTGAAAAAGTTGTCTCTTAACCAGTTTGGTGGCGAAAAACACAATTAGAATTCAATGGATTGTTAATTATTATTCTAATGACATTGACGAGTATTTAGTCAATGATTGTATTCACTTAAAATCTTATTACAAACTAATGCCAGGCATATAATTATGACTCGTGCGCAGATATTATATTCAGATTAGTTTATGAAAAATATTGGTCGGTGTTTTCCCAATCAATCTGTTTACACAATCTATAGGACAACGATGACAAACGAAAGGTTAAATTATTTATCAATACTAAGTGTAAACTGTGATAAGACGAAAAATTTAGACTGCGATGAACAAATAAGTGAATTTTCTTCACAAAAATGCAGAATAGAATAATTACCTAATAGCAGTGACAATGATCTGTATACCTAGATGACCCATTCAAAGGGCATTGTAATCCACGTTGATATACAATAAAATATCAAAATAAAGACCCTGTAGTGGTGCTCAGATGATCCGTAAATATATCGCCCACCAGTGGAAAGTTCGGTTTGATCCAGTATTTCTAGCACCACACACGATGCATTAGCGTTTTTAACCTGTACCCGGCGCACTATAACAAGGCGTCTGTTATTATAATATTATATAGTATATAATGAAGAGATAATATTAACATAATTGTATATATCTGATGACTTTTCTATATTTACATTGTAAGAAATAAATGCTTTCATTATTTATATTAGGGAACTTGCTACTCTGCAGAAAAATTTCGTAAATTAATACCAAAATGTTGAGGACGAAGTTGTGTATTGGATTATGGATCTAGGTATACAGATCATTGAGCAGTGACTATTAGTCACTAAGTAAACTAAATTTCTATAATATGCTATCTCATATTATTTTTTTTTAAGTTTCTTTCGTTTATATGTTCTCGTTTTCAAAGAAGTATAACACATCGTTCATTACACGTCCAGAAATACATTTTTCCTTGCTTGCATAACTTTAAAGTAAGAAAAATTCAATTTAAATTTCCAAAATTTCCAAATTTCCAATATCAAATTTGACCACAATCTTCTTAAATCTTGTTCCGATACCGCTATTGAAAGACAACGTTGTTTATAAGTAACAATTCCGCAATGAGATTGAAAATTTAAATGGTCCATTATGTGATCACTACTAACTTGCGACTGGCCACGAGTCTACCGGACGTTTCGTCGTTAATTTTTCCAACGCCAACTTAAAAACACACAATAATGTATCACTTCACTGCCTATTTCTCGTATTTTAACCACGACTTTTGGCATTCTTCTCGATAAAAGGTATTAGGTAATTTGTTCCGAAAAATGCTTTTCTGATGATGTATCACTTGATCTATCGTTCCATTTGAAATTACCATGGGGGTGGCAACCCTACTTAGGGGAGTTGACGTTAGGGGTGTAAAATTCGATGTAAAAAATGCCCCCTCTCAAACAAAATCGACTGATTTCGAGAAATTATCGTCCTGGTATTTTTGTTTCCCTTTCCTTGGTCCATTCTGTATAACAAATCTAATAATTCAGCTTTTCGTAAAAACAAAATAAACGCGAAGAGAAGCAAGACAACAATGGGTGACCCATTTGAAATGGAAAAACCCCCGAATTTTTTTTATTTTTCGTCCGATTTTAGCAGTTTTTTTGCTAAAGATAGGTCACAAAAAACTCTACATTGGTGCAAAATGTCAGGTCTTTTAATCTCAATTTTCAAGGTCTACTACGATTTTTTTTCCAGTAGAAAATGACGAAAACCATTTAGCGATTTCTTTTATTTAAAATCTGACACCTCAGTGTTAATTAGGACGCCCTAGAATCCCCACATACCAAATTTAAACAAAAAATATACAGGGAGTTCCATTCTGCAGGGTGTCAAAGTTGAGCAAAATATCTGGGAAGTCAAGTGCGCCATGGAATCCCTTTAAAACAGTTGAATGGTCGGTCAACAGAACCACTCAAAGTGTTGGTGTGTAAAGATCCAATAGAAAATATAAAGGGTGTCTTTCTCTGTGCCATCACAAAATAATGAATTTTTGGGCTGAAAAATCAAGTATACAGGGTGTTCACCGGTAAGAGATACAGCGTGGGTTAAATTAGAGAAAAGTTGCGTTTTTGAATGCCTTTCAATAATCTGATAAATGAAATCTAAGATATCTTGGGTAGTTCCTGAAATATTGCTGAAAAACTGAAAATATGCATTTTCTTTCTTCCTTCAAAACATTTTTATATGTAATGGAAAATTTATGAAACCTAGCATTCTTACATTTCTCGATGTGAGCTTTTCAATGGAAATGTCAAATAATTCCTACGCCAACTAGATTCTGAAATATGCGTTTCGGATATCCCAATGGTATGCACTATAATAGTGACCACCCTGTATATTAAAACCGCCCCGGACACTATAAGTGAACTAAGTCTAAAAATACAGAAGCCTGAGAGCGTTGGGTGATTTAAACCTTCAGTCAACGCTGAGAGTCAGTAAGTCCATATTATGAGTTAAGGTGGCTGGTGTGGCACAACAGAAAACGCACAGATAATGTATCATCTTAGACAGTGACTTTATTGATAAAGGTTCAACAATTTAAATTGTTTTTATTTGTTGGTTTGCATTTTTGTATAGAAATAAATTACTTTTGTGTTTATTAATATTTTTTTAATGATTCCAGAGCACTCCTGACCAGTATAAAGTTTAATAAAAATTCAGCATTTTGAGAGGGCCTAGAGAAAAAACCCTATACATTTTTGTATTGAATCTTTGCACACCAACACTTTGTGTAGTCCTGTTGATACTTCATCTGTTTTGACGGGATTCCATGGCACACTTGCCTTGCCAGATGTCTTTAAAATCCCTATTTTGCTCAACTTTGACACCCTGCAGAATGAAACTCCCGGTATATTTTTTGTTAAAATTTGGTATACGCGGGTTTTAGGTTGTCCTGATCAACACTGTGGTGTTATATTTTGAATAAAACATCGTTAAATGGCTTTCGTAATTTTTTAGTAGAAAAAATTCGTAGTAGGCCTTGAAAATTGAGATTAAGACCTGAAATTTTGCACCAAAGTAAAAAGAGTTCTTTGCGACATATCTTCAGAAAAAAAACGACTAAAATCAGATGAAAAATAAAAAAATACAGGGGTGCTTCCAATTCAAATGGGTCACCCTGTATATTTTTTGAATTAGGTACTATCGAAAAATATTCATAATACTTGTCTAGGCACAGAAAATTTTTGCTTACTGCAGTGGAGAAATCATATTTAATTAAACTAAATAGCGGGAATCAGATTTATTGTCTTAACATCAGCAACTTTTTCTAAAGTAGGTAGGTATTTACTAAAGTAAACACGGGCTTTCTATTGCAATATATGAATGTATTTTTTATCACTTTTTATACAGATGTGGCTTGTGGCAAACTTTAGTTATAATAAATATAAAAATATTTATAAGTTACTTATATAAAAAAATGCCGCTGTTCACAATTTCAAAACTTTAGAAACATTTTTTGTTCGAAAATAATGAATTTATCAGTGACTATACTTCTTTCTACATATAGTCACCGATATTATATAATACTAGGTAATTTTACACCAGGCTTACGTTAGGTGTAATAAATATTAAAGTACCTATTTAAAGCAGACTGTCTTTCTATTATTTCTATCCCTATCGCATATACCCCAAAAAATATATATTTATTATGTGTGAATATTATTAAATAATATAGGTACTCTCTATAGGTAAGGTAAATTTTCCATAATTCTTACATTTTCTCTTTTCCTTATTTGTTTCAAAACCTTTCTTAGCAAATTAGTAAAGGACTCAATGTAAATCCTGAACGGTAGGTATTTATCATTGTAATTTATACCCTGGTGGCCACTCCAAGTGTTGTATGTGTATTATGTGTAAGAATATAGCCATAATAAAATATTAAATAAGTATAAGACGGATAGGAATAAAGGTGCGCATCATCATAGGCAGTTCTAGACCTTGGGCATATAGCCAGCGCCCAGAGATATTTCTAGACTTTGATATAGCTAAGGTGACCAAAAGAAATTTTGTTAACAAGTAACTGGATTGTTTCACATAAAAAAAACATACTTACACACTATAGGCCAGTATAATTGTCTCAAAATATTTTAAAAATATTTCGTGTCATATATCACGGTATTTGGAATTAAAAGTGCTTTCAAAATCTGCAAAAAAAACAGGTCCGTATTTAAAAAAAAATAAAGTAAAAAACGAAATGTTGTAGAACAAATCTAAAAACGCCATCTTAAAGCGTGTTAAAAAGTGTTTTTCTTTTTTCCTATCTGTGGTAACAACTTCAGAAAAAAATAAAATCGAAAATGCAAAATTTCACTTTTTTCAAAACAACTCAACAACGAAAAAATATATTAGAAATCTGTTTATACCATTTTATTGACCTTAAAATTGCGCAACTTTTTCCCTATTTAACCGTTGTTCTATCTCTCACCGTTTGCAAGATCCCCATGCTGTTCATTCTTATCCGGGACACATTGTATATCGAATTGCAATTTCTTGGTTTATCAATATAACATAGAATCTTAAATTTTTAAAGTAATTAAAGTGTAAATTTCAATAAATAGCGCACAATTTTAAACAATGATTAAACAATTTTTTCGATATCGAGTTTTTTCGTTTTTTGCACTTTCTGAGAAAATTTTCCATAGTGATGTATATATTTTTTACACCATCAGAAAGTAGAGGTTTCAACGAACAAAAGGCGAACCGACTTTTTTTAAAAATCAGCTTTTTGACGTGGGTATTTTCGATTGAATATGAGGTTACTTTTTCGGTTTAAAATCAAAAAAGGGGTAAAAATAAATATTTTGATTCGAAAAAATTACAGCGTGTTCGGGGCATAAGAGGGTAACTTTCCAAGAAATTTCGTGGAATTTTTTTTTTGTGGGTGATAAAAATTAAAATCCAAAAAATCGGTTATTTCGAGTTTTCACGGATATTTTGAGGTTATGTGAAAAAGGTGTACCTAAATACAAAAGTTGTAGGTCCTTTTATTACCTACAATTTTGCTTTTTAACTTTTTCGTTAGGAGTTGCAGTTTTGACGGAAATCGTGATAAACCGTTTTCCACCCCTAAAAGATCTCCCCGTACAACCCCCGGACCCCAAATCGCCCTTAAATTATTCTTTCTGTTATTTTTGCTATATTTTCTTCCTTTCCCAAATGGTTTCATACTGTTCTAAATGTTTTTCACTTTTTTCCATTTTCAGAGTCTTAGGCCCTGGCCTATTACATAAGTACTTACTATAAAAAACTAATATTGATTCATAAAAAAATACTATCTACCTACTTTAATAATTTAACAAAAAACAGGTGCACAAATAATAAGTATTTTTTTAATGAAGAAAATGTTATTCTTAAAAATGTTTGACACCAGTGGGAGCTCCAACCGCTGTTACCAGTCCAATGCGGTTTGGTAGAGAAGAATAAATTTGGGGGGACTAATTCAAGATTTGGGGGGGGCTTAGCCCCCCCAAGCCCCCACCTAGAACCGCCTATGCGCATCATCACTGAAAAAAGGATTTTGCGATTTTACAATAATTTGACTGCTTTTAGTGCGACCAATAGATATCTTGTAAATTCCCAAAAGTAATGTGAGGATCAATTAAATTACATTTAGTTTGTAAAACTAATTTACAAAGAATCTGTGAAATTAGTTATGCGTTGTAATTAATATTTAAGTTAAGTTATTTGTAATTTTACTGAATAATAATACACCGATTTTGCGAAATTACTTTGTAAAACTACTTTTTAAATTAAAATACAGTGTGGATACAAATTGTGGAATATTCCTTATATTTCTTAAAATATTCCTCATATCAAAAACATGTTTTAATAAAAGTGTTAGGGGAAATTATTATTATTATTATGTATTATTATTACTAAACGGGAAATAATTACCCCTAACACTTTTATTAAAACATGTTTTTGATATGAGAATATTTTAAGAAATAATAAGCAATATTTCACAATTTGTATCTGTTACAGATCGTATATGTAAAACAGGTCGTTTACAAAAGGACTAGTCCGTATGTAAACGGACTGAAGATATTAGGCCATATTATGTGAAAGCAGGTTGTCCTTCAACAAACGGACTAGTCCGTATGCAAAAGGCCTAGTTCGTTTATATACAGTCTATCTGCAACTATGCCATATATATCACCGTGAGATTTAAACAAAGACAGAATATGTTTTTTATTTATTTGTACAATCTAAGCTATTATGACATTTAGAGTTGCATAATACTTTATTTCTTCGACAAGCACATTTGTTCGATTGACATTTAGTCTTACAAAAACATTTTTTAAAACCTTGTCCATGTCCAGTAGATTGAGCTATAGCCACCGATCTAAGGAGAACTTCCTTGTCTTTGGAGACTTCTTCAATTGTCAAAATATTGGCAGGACATGCACTAAATTCTGAACGACTATAGTATTTTGAAGTTACTCCTTGTTTCGTACCCAAGCGGTAAAAGTCATCTTCTGTAGCTTCTAGCACTACCGCTAAAACTGACCGAGCATCTCCCCTGCCACGATCGACATCTGGAACGGGAATTCGTACAGTTGATCCAATCTTCGGTTGGATGGGTGCTATCTGACTCTGGCTATGGCGTGGTTTTCCGTGTACCAGCTTTAGTTCTGGCCATACAGTTTTTAATTCTTCGATAACCCTATTGCAAAATTCGCGGCCATTGTCTGATTGCAAAACTACAGGGGCTCCAAAAATGGTAAAAATATCGACAAGGTGGTAAGCGACTTCTTCTGCGCGTTTACTTTCAAGTGGTCGTAAAATAACAAATTTTGTCAAGTGATCCTGATATACAAGGACAAATTTATATTTACCATCAGCATGAGATTAATAATCTATTAAATCTACTTGGCATCGGGAATTCAAATCGTTGAAAATCATTGGTTTTGATACGATTCCCTTCTTTTCCCTTTTCTGTTTCATTTGACATGGCGCACACAGATTAACAAACAATACGATTTCAGTACGTACCATATTTTTGTATTTTTCCTTCGTTTTTTCCATCATACGATCTCTACCACCATGGCCTAAAGGTAAAATATTGATAGTTAAAAAAACGAAAAAACTTTTATTGGTTAATGAAAAGAAAAAAAAAAAAATTAGGTACTTATGTAAAATAATAAAAAATATATATTTTAATATTTAAACCCACGGTTTTTTTTATTTTCATTTATTTTCAGGTTCTTGAAATACGGTATATACTGAAAGCCCTTTAATAAAGCCGCGATAATCAGGCCAAAATCAATTCTATCGGGGGTGGGGATGACGGGTAGTTTTGCCCGGCAAATTTTTTCCATCAGGGGACGTTCGTGATATACGGGATATACTGAATGCCGAATGTCCTTTAAAAAAACGGCGAGACTCGGACAAAAACCTATGGCGTTATCTTTTGTCCCGTAAAGAGGTACTGGGGTAGTTTTTGCCCCAACAAATTTTCAGCCACGTATTGTCAGCGGAATTGAATATGCCTCTATGCTTGCAAAATTTCAGATCAATATGACAATTTTAGAAGCGGATGAAAATCGGTTTGCTAGATTTGATTACAAATAAATGTATATGTAACCAGACATTCCACTGACATATTTTCAATATAATATTCCGTATTCCCTCAAAACTACTGGACGTACCTGTAGATGTGTTTACCTCCTGAAGAGTGTTAAAAATTTTTTTAATTTGAGGTTATGTTACTAATGGCTACATTATTAATATTGATTTACCTTTGTTTTTGTAATTCCATCCCTTACATCTATCGCATTTAACAATGAGAACACTTAAATGTTACCGGTTGTCACAACTGCGCTTATTTTGTTACAAAATACTTTGTAAATTACAGCAAAACGTGGCAAAAATCACTTACGACGCTACGATTAAACATACAGTCTGACTGGCAATAGTCCGTATACAAACGGTCTAGTCCGTATATGAAATACCGTGTCATTTACATACGGTCTGCCCAATTTAGGCCATATACATACGGCCTAGACCATATACATACAGTCTGTTTTCATATACGGTCTGTAACATATCCACACTGTATAGTGGGTATAAAAAATTATTAAAACGCTTACTACATTTCAAAAAACTATATTCATAAACTAAAACATTTATAGTATAAAATATATAGATATTCCTACTATTAACCAAAGTTTTACATTTAAATAAACGAAAATATGTATTACATAAAAAAGGTATACTTATTAATATGAACACGAGGAAAGAACTATATTTATATCTAACACAAAATATTTACATTAAAATTATTGACTTGGTAGGAAAAAAGTAATAAACAGTAGTTCGTTCAACCACTAACCTTATTCATCAACCAATGACCAATGATAATTGTCTTAACGAATATATTCATGGTGCTAATAAACAAATTTCGATGAATGGTGTTTATTGATATTACGAACAAAATTATTTTCAGTGTTTAAAAACAAATCAATTTATACATTTAAATAAACGAAAACATATACATAAAAAACACATGTTATTAAATATGAACAAAAGGAAAGAAGTATATTTATACCTAATACAAAATATTTACTTTCTTAACCACATGTATCCTAAAAAACAAACCAATTTATACATTTAAATTAGCGAAAACATTTACATAAAAAAGACACAGTTATTGAATATGAACAGGAGGAAAGAACTATACCTAACACAAAACATTTACTTCTTAACCAAATGCCTCCTTAAAAAACAAATATTTTTTAAACAAAATATAGGTATACACTCTGTTAACTAAAAGAAGATTAAACTTCAGGTTTTAAAAATTGTTTTGCAGCTTTCAGAAAATGAACTAAAAAAATGGAAAATGGACTATTTTTTCAATTTTTCAGAAAATGGATACATATCACCTTTTTGCAAACGGTAAAACATATATGTTTTTATTTCAATTTTAAACTTAGATTTAAAATTCCAATTTGATAGAGACAGTTGATTGTTTTGGCAATTGTAGCAATATGTTTTTCACTTAAGTGTTTTTTAAATTTAATGTAATTTTTAAAAGATGAAAAACAGTTCACATGTTTTCAGGTGAAAATTATTCCAGGGAGATGTCTGTGATATGGCTCAGATGAATATGATACTTATAAATTAACAGAACAAACGTCGCAAATAATCATGTATTTCTGAAATATCTTACCTTTTACTTCAAGCACAGTAATAGTTGTACCTATACGCGTATAAACTATAAATATTGCACCACCTTTGACTTTGCACCTGTCGCGTCGATCTGTCACCAATGCCGTAGAGAACGCCGACTGACGCCGTGCGCGTGTTTAGAACAGCAAGTGATCTCGTCTTGAAATACTATTGGCGAACGATTACAAAACTTCTGTGAATTCACAATTGCCAGTGTGAATATTAGTTTTAACGTGATATTGCTTCATATCTTTGTGATTTCACATTTTGAACTTAATCTTATATGTGAAATTACATAAAGAAAAGTTAGGTTTTTCCACAAAACAATTTTGTATATTCACCATTTTGGGGCAAATTAACATAATATTGTATATAAACATTACAATTCATGTATACTTACCGTAGTTTAATTGTAATAATTTTGTAATTTCACAGTCCCTTTTTTCAGTACATACTTACCACTTACCTCTCTGTGATTTCTACATCGAAGTTATTTTTTCGAATGTAAGAATTGAGAGTATGCAACTCGTCGTTGGAGATTCGATACCAATTTTCGAGCTCCGACAACTTCTTGAGATTCGGGCAACTGTCCAGCAGCAGCCACACGGTTGCGATGGTCAACTCTCCGCTCCCCCAGACACGAAAGTTTTCTAAATATTTCATCGGATTCTTGGCTAATATGTTCTCGACAGTTGCGTGTGTAATTCCTGTGAATGGTCCTAATTCTATATCCGTTATGTTGACGGCATGTGATAAAATGAATTCTAAATTGTCTAATGAGCTATCGACAATCCAAACCAATTTGTTAAGGTTCGAGAATGGCTGGACGGTGGCTCCGTTTAATGAGGGGTTTGGGCGCGACTTGAAATCGCAGTTATAGACAGTTAGGCTTTTGAGTTTTGGACAAAACTTGCTTATATCAAGTATATTTAACGTGATATCTTTGTCATCGTCAAGGTCTAACTTTGTTATATTTTTCCCCACAACTTCTATTAACTCATTGAAATGATTTATGTGGCCCAGGCCGCATATATCTTGTCGTGTCAGTTTTA
The DNA here is from genome assembly GCA_963920635.1 of Pseudeuparius sepicola. Lineage (NCBI taxonomy): Eukaryota > Metazoa > Arthropoda > Insecta > Coleoptera > Anthribidae > Pseudeuparius > Pseudeuparius sepicola. The sequence continues at coordinate 117,199,507 of OY987299.1, read as the reverse complement.
AATCTTTCAAGTTGGTGAGGGTACTCAACATTCTTATATCTGAGACTCGACTGTTGTAAACCAAGTTTAAATAGTCTATTTTCGGGAACATTTCTGCTAGACGTCGTAGATTTGCGGTAGAGAGGTCGCTCGTTTGAATTTTTTTTAAGCCAAATGGACAACTGGTCGTAAAATTTTGGTGTAGGTACTCTATTACTAGTCCAAAGTTGTCGCAACAACCTATATCTTGTAGGTTAGGCAGGGCCGTCAACAATTTTGCTAATCCTACTTCAGTAACCCACGTTTCATGTAAATGAAGTTCAATCAACTTTTTGCACTTTAATAAGAACGGTATACTCCTATCTGTGACGGATGCAGAATACATTACATCAATGCACTTTATGTGCGGACAATTTTCCGCGATAGTCAAAACAATAGTGTTGTCGCTATATTGTCTAAGTTTCAAATACTTCAAGTTTCTCATATGCGATATTCCCTGTATTATATCGTCGAAATTCCACTTATTCCACGAGCTGTAAAAATAAAGTCTCTCAAGCCGAAACATGTTCTTCAAGTTCTTACAAAAAATATTCAGCATGAGATTAGGCCTATTGGAAATATGAAGTTCCATAAGTCCCAGGACAAGTACTGTTTCTGTCAATTTTTCTGCTATGTATTCTGCCGTCTGACAATCATTTAGTTCGACAAACCTGTCGATGGCCTTAAAAATTTCATCGGCTATGTCGTCGAAAAGGTGATAGGGTAGGGAACCCAACTGTTCGTTGAGCCAATCAATGCAAATATACAGGCGAGACTCCACTTTGAGGCAGGAACAGTTAATATGGCCCGGGTTGATCGTGTTCGGGTAAAAGACGAATTTAGACAGAACGCACTGTCCCATTTCTGCAACCAAAGAACCAATGCCCGACAGCGCCAATTGCCGGAGTGTGGGCACTTGTTTGCGGCGTGGCATAGTCTGAAACAGATCGTAAAATGTCAGTTTGACGTCAGAGATAGCTATTATCAAATCAATGATAGTTTATACGAAGGTTAGGACATTCGATGACTTGGAAGGGTGAGAGCGGCACCGTCGCAATAATTATTGCGACGGTGCCGGTGAGAGAGGCAAGGGGACGAAGGGGTGAATTTAAGTTGGTAGCATTTACACGAGAATTTGCGATTTAGTAGCCCTCTAAAAATTTAACGCTTCCAGCCATAGGCGCACACAGACATTTTTGGAATGTCCATTTGACGCTTGCAGTCAAAGGCGTGTTTCTTGTTTACTTTAGTTTACTCGTAAATTTTAGTGTCCGTAGCAAATCAATCCTCAAGTTTTATGTAAATATGAAATCAAAAGGCCAATATTATGAAAAAATATGAAATATATTTTTTTCAAAATATTAAGTTATGTCAAATCTACAATGAATGATTGGGAAGTTGAAGTAATATTGATTTCAAAAATAAAGAATAAAGTGGAAACTTAGAGCATTTTTAAAATAGAACACAAAAGTATTTAATTCTTAATACATAACAAAAAATAAATAATAAGTATACTTCAAAATGTCATCTGCAGAGGCACGTTGGATAAAAAAATGTGTGAAACTGTCTCAATATCTACTGCTTCATTTCTTGATTTCGACCAGAACAATATTTTTATTTGCAATTCCTTTTCAGAAGCTACATTTGTTGTCTCCTAATATAACAAACTATAGTACTTTCCTAAAAAAATATATTATAATTATTATTAGTGATTTCAATCAGACTCTTTGGGCAAATTATTTCTCTCGCCTTTGATATCAGACACCGGTATTTTGGAAAAATAGGGCCCCAAACAAAAGTTCTTACGTACGATAATTTTCTTGGAGATATTATAAAATATTTCAACCATTCGCATTCACAAAAGGTGCTTTCAAGTATTTCCTTTAGACCTAGTATTACGGATTCAAATGATTGCTTTTTGCTCAAAATTCTAAGCACCCATAGACTTTCTGCTTTACAGGCTTCTTGTTGAGGAGTAATGAAAGATGGTAAGTGATAATTTGAAGACGAGTTTGATTGTCTCTAAATTTTATTGTAACATTTTTTTATGTTGGACGCCTTTGGCGTGTTGTTGATTCGAATAAAGGCCTCGCGACATTAAAACTTTTTTCGCATGCACAACAATATAATATGTATGTGATCACTCTCTGTATTGCACGTCTTTGCCCACGTTGTAATAATGAAGCCATTTAAATCTTGAATAAAAATCGGGTTTATAAATATTTGAAATAAACAAAAGTATTGTCAAATTATCGTACCTTTCTCATTTAACTAAGCAACATTAAATTTGCAGGCCTCCATGTCACAATTTTAATTTTTTGACTAATTACTAATTGCACAAAACAGATTAAGTTAGATTTGACAGACATTACAGAAGGCAGAAAATTCTGTTAGATCCACAGACATATTATTATAAAAAATGTATGGTTACGTCGCGCAACTGATATGAGAAGAAAAGGAGACATTTTGCCAAGGCCTTCTCCGTTTTACAGGCCTACATCCTCCTTTGTGGAGAAAAACTGAAATAATATGAAAATCCTCTGAAATTATAAAAAATATAAGAAATTTCTTATATTGCTTTGGCTATTTTCCTCTCTAAATGTATCGGTACCTTTACTTTGGGTAACTTAGTTGCCCCTTCTGATACGCCACTGGCGTATTTTCCAACAGGGAAACAGTTAGAAAGTTGCTGTCTATTTCATAAAGAAGTAACTTAAGAATACAAAAAATCACAAATAAAAAAGTTACGGTGGGTCTTTGAAGAAAATGCAACATTTTGAGAAACACCCTGTACTTTCCAAACTAAATCGCAAAACTCGAGCCCTGGACATTTTAGCTACTTTTTGTCTACATCTTAGGGAAATAGAAAAAAAACACACAAAACCATCCAATTCGGGATACCCCGAACATAAAGGAAAATTTTCGAAATTCTCTATTTTAAATTTCTAGAACAAAAACAGTTTCTGCAATAGTCAAAATCATTATATACAGGGTGTTCCGGAAATAGGTCTAAAAAATGAAACCGAGAAATGGGGGGTATTTGATATAAAATTTTCGATTTGTGTCCAATTCGTGCGTTGCAGTTCGTGCGGTATAATAAAACATTCCCAATTCGGGCGCAAACCCAAACCAAACAGTAATAAAAGCATTTCCCAGTTCGGGCGTTTTGAATATTTAATTTTTGACGTGTTACCTATATATCAAAAATTTGAAGTACATACCCTTTATATCAAAGACCTACTTGAAACATCTTTGATTGCCGTAAGTCACTACTGTTTTATTGCAAAAACTTAAAAATTTAAATAAATGAAAAAGTGAGTTTTCCAAATTTATTTTATATACCAATATTACATAGATGTACACTGTACAGGGTGTCCCATTTTGGGTGTTTTTGGGTGTTTTTCTCAAAAATCTCGGTTATTATTAAAGCTAGAGGGTTGCGGTTTTCACGTCACTGTACTACTTTTTTGAGAGGAATTTGGTGGACCAATCAGATTTTAGATAAGTTTTATAGTTTCCGCGCATTGGCGCAGGACTGGAAATTTTCGATTTTTTGGAAACCTCTCTCCTGGCTACAACTTATATATTTAATCAACTATTTTTATAGATTTTTTGGCGTAGAATCGAATGGAATAATTAGTTTTTTGGTAGCGTTAACAGTTTTTGAGATATGAACTATGGTTTCCATTTAAAAAAATATAACTTTGGTTATATGTCCACCAAATCCCTCTCAAGAAATTAGTACAGTGACGTGAAAACACCCAAAAACACCCAAAATGGGACACCCTGTACATAGACTTAACTGGTAAATATTTACAGATATAAAATTTTTCAAATGTAATAATATACAATAGCTTATAAAGTGCTTCGCGAACGGGTTTTTTGTTTTCTGCAAAATCTCTCAATATCTTTTTCAGTCGTATGTCCAAATCAATATATCGTTTGCATATTTTCGGGGTGTGAACATACAAATCAATCGGTTGTGCTTGAATGTAGTAATATTACATTTCTTTTAGTATCGTTGCCATTAGCTCGTATATGTTAGGATGGTCTCTTATATCCTTGCGTTCTTTGTACAGTAGGTATGGCAAGTCCTAAATCTTGTAATTTGCGCCACAATGCCTTGTTGAAATGAAAATTGCACCCTTTTATTGCAGCATCGGGAAATACTTCTTCTAGAGCGTTAATGGCAGACTTTTCAAAATCGATGTGAATTTTTTTCGGTGAAAATTCAGGGCATCGTTTCTTAATAAGAGTAAAAAGTCTTCGGTATAGGTTTCTCGTTTCTAATTAATAATTACATAGGCGCTCTACATTACCCCCCTATTGTACAACTAATAAACTATTACTGTTGGACAATACTCGAGAGAGCGTCTACAGTTGTAGCACAGATTCCTTGAACCTTTTTAAATTTACTATATACATTCTGAATTCCAAGTGGAGTATTGTGTCTAACATTTACAATTTCATGAGAGTTTGGACCTTGTATGGAAACAACGGTTCCTGGACCGTGGTATAAAAGAAAAAAATTTTTAATTTCATTAGTTTCAGCACTTGATTGAGGATGAGCTTTGACTAAACCTTTATCGCTCACTTCAAATTTAATAGGTTTTACTTTTCGATCGTGATCAAATTTACGTTTTTCTGCCTTTGATAACATTTTACGATGAGCTAAAACAATAATCTCGTCAGGATTGGGTAGAAGAATATCTTCATGTGGAAATGCGATAAGGTCTGCAAATGGATTAGGTTCTCGTATACCAGTATGTAACTGATTAGGAGTAAATCCTGTACTACTGTGGTAAGAGTGATTTAACCAAAACTCAATTTTAGGTAGCACATTAGCCCATTTACTGTGACTAGAAAAACAAAGACTTTGAATTAGTCAACCTATTTCCCTTATTTGTAGCGATATTTCTCCCTTATACATATGAGGTAAACAGCGGGGATTACATTTGTTCTTTCTGCAGTGCTTCCCAAATCAACATGGCTCGTGTAAAGCTGATAAAAAATCGGTGAGCAGCTTTTAAAAGTACCGTCCATGAAAAATTCTGAGTGGTTTGCGAGAAGGTGACCTCTGTTGGCAGAAAAAACTAGTATCCTATTTTCTGCTCCGTCGTCAATGAGCATGTAGTCTTGCATATGATCAGGAATGATGATTTCTTCCGGTTTCACAAATTTAGGTTGGTGATACCAAGTGTCCTGAATCTCTGTCCGTACAAAACATTCTTGACAGACGAGAATTCAGGAATTTGTACCACAAAGTCAAGTCCAGCATCCTTGACCCTCATAAATTCTTGCCTGTAGATCTGTGGAACCGGCACAACTTCTTCCCTTGGTCGCTTTTTCGCATTATGTAGGCACATATCCACTTCATTCTTCACCACATTCGGTGCACATGTGTGGGCTTTTTCACTTTTAACTTGCAAAGGTTTGGTGCTTGTGACGATGGAACCTGGACACGAACGATGAGTGCAAATCCAACGAATCCTTGAATTTTTGTTTCTGGCTTTCATGGTAAAGCGATAACCGGAATATAAATTTGCTGGTTTCCCCTTTTCAGTATCTACAACTTGCACGTCCATGACGAAAACAACAAATAATGCTTAGTTAGAGCCGTTAGAGGCTATTTATATTGAAAATATGAAATAATACAAACTACCGATGATATAAATAATATACCTATTAATGAACAAAAACTTAATCCGACCCTGTCATAAACACGGGTGGTGACCTGTCCAGACATATTTCATGAATTAGGATGCATTCAGGTAGGTACAATTAGAGCAACGCACGAACTGCAACATACGAATAGGAAAGATACCTGCAGAGATTAATTCCGCCCGAATTGGAACTGATTCAGGTCAAATTTAAGGAACGCCCGAACTGCAACGCGCGAATTGGGAAGATACCAAAATTTTCGAGGCCTGCTTAAAAGGTTATAGCCTATTACCAAACAAGTTTTCCCAGACAACTTTAAAGAAATGTTCATTGATTTAAAAGCAAATAGCCAAACTGATATAAGCCTATACTGTGATAAGTTGATAAGTAATGGAATAAGAACTGACATAAGCTTAATGTGACGAAAATACATCAAATTATGTTTGTTTTGTTGGTGTTTGCTAGTTTGTTTATAGACCCGGTCGAGAAATTTTAATTTATTTTACGAACTATCAAAATTTTACAAGATATAGAAAAGTTTCTAAATACTTTTCCCATAAAAAATAGGCTAATACGAAAAAATAAAAAGTTTTCGTAAAAGGAATACGAGCGACAGTTCACGTATAAAAACCAAAAATATTCCGGAGTACCTATATAGTTAGGTGTACCTAATAGTAATAAGTGGTAGAGGAAAGTCGCCTAATTTCGGATGGTTTCCTAATTTCGGATAGTGGTTTATCTAAGAAGCCATCTGTTGTTTTAAATTGAAACCTCACCCTATACAATGCAAAAAGTCAAATTAAGCCCACTATGCAATATTGTGGTGGTACAATCTCTCTCCATTAGATGGCAGCTCCAAACGTCTAAATTGCATGGCGGAGTTTTATGTTCAGTCGCAGTTTGAGCTGTGTCGATCTTTGAAATAATCGTTCCAGAATTTTGTGTTTGCGTCATAGGTAAGTTAATATATTAATTAAGCCGGTATTCTCGTCACAATTAAACAGATTTCAAAAATAACAGTACTGCATTACTCTAACCTAAAAAGTGAAAAGGTGCCTAATTTCGGATAGTCTGAAGTTCCTAATTTCGGATACCAGAAACCCAAAATTCTGGCTTAATATAATATGCTGGTTGCGAGTAAATTGTTTATTTTCAGAAAAAGTTACAGATCCATTGAAACTGGCAATTATAATGAGGTCAGAGGAAAACAAATGGGATACCTATACCTATCCTAATATCTCCAATTTTGTTTCGGTCCCGAAACATTGGAAATTACATCAAACAAGCTAATAAAGAAACTAGAAAAAACGTATGTGTGCGAATTTTGTTTAAATATATAGTTTTTACACTTGTAGAAAGTAGTCTCTTAATTTCGGATACAGTGTCCGAAATTAGGAACCTTTTTTCAGTCGCACCAAAAAGTACCGAATTCATATACCGTCGTTTTCTTGGAAAAAACAAATGTAGTAAAATTTTTTTGACAATAAATTTTGTTTCGTTATTACACGTTGCATATGCTTATATGAAAAAATAAATAAAAAACACTTCTGTATAATAAATACTTAGTAAATTTAAAGTGGTATCCGAAATTCGGCGACTTTCCCTTACATCGCTCTACCAAAATTGGCATGTTTAACTCAAGTGGTTAAATATACACAAAACTATTTAAACTAGTCATAGGCGCGTGTGTGTCAAAAGGAATTGATTTAAATATTATAGAGGTAGTTGTAGATTTTGAAAAAGCCATACACCTAGCTATATTAAACACTTGGCCTAATGCTAAAATTGTTGGTTGTAGGTTTCACTTGTCTCAGGCGTGGTACCGAAAAATTCAAACTTGTGGTTTGGTGCCGGAATACAAGCATGATGAGGCAGTGAAATAGGCAAGTGGTTAAAATTGACTTTTGCAACTATGTATCTGGATCCGACCGAAGTAGGTGAGTGTTTTGCTCTTGAATTTTCTGAAAATATGCCCCAAGACCCCCGAGTTGTGAAATATGCCGACTATTTATTAGATACTTATATTTCTGAAGAGTCACTTTTTCCACCTATTATCTGGGCAGAACATTCATCTACCATCACTCGTACAACAAATGCTTGTGAGTCTTTTCACAGTAATTTTAACACCTCCTATATGCTGAACATCCTAACCTATTCGTTTTTGTTGAAAAACGGAAAGAGTTTCAAACCGACACATATATTAAAATTCAAAGTCTTCAAAAACCTATACAAATCCATGACATGAAACTTAAAAAAATACAGAAATTTTTTGAATCAACGATTATTAAATACCAAAATAAGGAAATCGGTAGGCTACACTTTATTAAATGTTTGTCATTCCATTGCTATGTTAATAAATAAGATATTTAGATTAAGATATTTTCTACAATTAATGGACCTAATTATTAATGTAATTATTATACTATAATAAACCATATAATAATCATGATTAATAAGCTTATTATACCTTTGCTTAGGAAACTACCTATAAGTACCTAAACTTAATTGGCCGTTGAACGTACAGGTAAAAATAAGAGGCTCGGTGCCCAAAATGCAACTTTTGTAAAGAGGACCTTTTGGGTGGGTGCCCAAAATGCATGTTGGATTAGTCCATTTATTGCCTTGGTACCCAAAATGCAAACTCCCAATAAATGCCCTCTCATTTTCATTTAACATCACCTTATTTATTATACCTACCTTTACCTATATACCTATATACTATATACCTATGACACTGACTTTGAATATACCAATCTAAGTATTATAATGTTTGCTAAACAACAGAACGCAGAACAGAAACAAAGTAGGTAGTAAAACTTACAATATTATTTAAAAGCATCAATCTTATTTGTGGTAAGTCTTCTTTTTATATATAAATTTATAAAATGTGCCAAAAAACATTTTTATTACATTCGAATTTTTAGTTTATATTCATTTTATATTAGATTGTATTATATTTTAGAGCCCTAATGAAGATTATATATTAATCGAAACGTTGGCGAATAAATAGTGTTTTAATAGCGTATTTACACTTTTTCCACGGGTTTTTTGAAATTAAAAAATATGGATACCTAATTAAGTTTGTAGTTACTTAATGTAATTATTAAATAAACAGTGAAAACATAGTTTCTCTGTTTTAGCACTGGCAACATCAAAATTTTCTTAAATCGGATAGTAAAAAACAATTATTGTTATTAAAAAAATATTAAGCAAATTATGCTTTTAAAGGGAAAATCCTATTTTTGACGGAGATAGACGAAAACTCATATCGGTGTCTGAGGCTAATTTTTTATTATAAACTTAATAGCGAAAACCGCAAATGGATATCTGCCACCGTTCTTGAGTTACAGGGTGTTTTTCGAAAAGTGGCCGTAACTTATTTTAGGTTGAAAATTCTGTGTTTCTGTACAAATATTTCTAAAGCACTTTTTTACGTAGAATCTAGGTAGGTACTTTCTATCTACTTTTTTCTAGTCAGTGGTTTAAGAGCATTAACTGAGGAAAAAAAATATTTTAAATGCACATTTTTGAGAACGGTGACAGAGATAGATTTGCTGTTTTCGCCATTAAGTTTATTATAAAAAATGAGCCTCAGAGACCGATATCAGTTTTGGTCTATCTCTGCTAAAAATAGGAGTTTCCCTTTAAAAGTTTCCAATTTGGCCAACAGTTCGAGCCGATCCGGCCCACTTTTTACATTTTTTTTGCAACCTTTTATTTTTCAATAGGCAAGATGCAATATACGCGAAAATTTTAATTAAGTAAAGTTGTTCAGAATAAAAATTTCTCATACCTTGCAGAAGAAAGGCACCTGGACTATTAAAAAATAGAAAAAGGAAAAATATATTATTCTGACCAAAAACTATTACCACAGAATAAATAGCTTTGCAACAGAAGCCTCCTTACGGACATGTGTCAAAAATAAGCGAGTCTCCATTTCAATTTACAGAAAGACAGACAGTATTTTAAGCTTAAATTTGGTTCTAATACAATCTCTTTGCTATGTAGATTAACGTAAAATCGAATAAAATGCACATTATTCATGTATTTAGAAGATATTTCGCTAAAAAGCGAGTCTCCTTTTGGCACATGTCGCTAAGGAATTGTCTGTATTACTCGTTAGTCTGTGCTATTACAAAGAATAAAACAATATAAATAAATTAAAAAAATGGCGAAAAACTAAGAGCATTCAATCAGCCAGGTCTTCCACTTCCCGCCTATTGCCCATATTCGTTATGAGTAGATATGCCAGTCGTAGAAAAGGAACGAAAACATAACTAAATCCCATTTTTAGACTCCTTGTTTATGCGTTCTTTGAAGAAATGACGTAGATTCATTGGCATAGAGACTAGTAAGTTAAAAAAATTCTAAATTCAAAATATTGAAACAAAAAAGGTAGGTATGGCAAGCTTCAGAAACAATATGAGAAAATTGTATCACTTACGGAATATCCAGCGCTGCCGGCTGCCGTCTTCCAGGGATGGGTCTTCTACGTCGTCGCTCCAAGAGTTGAAATCCACAAAATAGTGTCGCAGGAACCCTGGGTAGGCTGCTGTCCTGGAAGCTGTCGCAGACCGACTGTCTGTTTGCGTCTGCGTCTAAAACGCTCGAGCGGAACCACGCGCATAGTATCGGCGTTGAGTGAGGAATAAGAGGTGGCGCAACCTTACGAGACGCACCGTAGCAAAAAACGCGGCCCGAAAAGCGTCCGAGATAGAAAAGCGTCCGAGACAAAAGAATACATATCCTTCCAGTAAAATATAAAATATATAAAATTGTACCGTTAGACCCTTGCAAAGGGATCGGTGTTCTCGAAAACGTAAACAAATTGTGAAAATCCGTGGTCGCTAGGCGGCTATAGTAACAAGTGGGGGGAGGGACTTCAGGGTAAGCACACGCCGACCGGTCACGCAATTTTATATGGGCGTTGCGCCTCTTATAATTCCTCACTCAACGGTATCGGATTTGAAGCAGTCATGCGCGTCTGGCCGCGGGCAGTCGAAGTCGCTGCGGCCAGACGCGTCATCGGATTCTAGATCTGCCTTACTGTATAGTTAATAGCACAGACGAAAATCGCGGCAAAATTCTTGCAAAGTTTTCCAAAATATTCGGTTATTTCGAAACAATAATGCGGTGTCGGAGAAGCAGTGTTAGGATCGATGTTTTCGGAAATGCATCGCTCATTTAGTTGTTCTAAAAATGCCACAGGATCGCTATTCCCATTAATATTCCATCTAGGAACTTTAGGGCAGTGTCGGAAAACGTTGGAACCTTTTCATTTGTAAAATTTTTGTAATCAAAATTTACCCATACTTTGTCGGGAATGGGAGCTCGTAATAGTTATCGGCGGGATATTATGTGAGCTACTCGTTGCTGTAACAGTGACGGGATTAGTCGTGGTATTACAGGAAAAGTGAATGGAAAATTCATAGACAAGGATTGCGGAGTCGCACGTCGTTCGCGTATAAACTGAATTAACCTCCTACTTTTTTCATCAACGGTTCCGGTTAGTAAGTTTAAACTTACCAAATTCGGCATTTAGCTCGTCCTCGTCCTTACGTAACCCAACCTAAGTGAATATCTCCTTCGGTCGCGGCATTAATATTTACTGAAAGTGAAGTCGTAATTGGGGTGTCAGAATCGGCAGTGACAATATATTCTTCTTTGTTAATCATGTTTACGATGAAAATTGGCGGAATCTGCTGGGTGGATACTTAAGGTCAAAAAAAAGTTTTCAGTCGGTAAACGCGAGGTGCAGTGACATATAGGTACATTTTTTGTTTCAGAATATGAGTATCCTACGTGGCACTTATTGATGGAATCCTATCATTCCAATTCTATGAATATTTTTTTCTTAGTAATTTGGGTTCTGTGGCCAACGTTTCTTTTTCTGATAAAACAGTCTTTATTTACGTTGGTTCAACGTTACTGCGGGTAAAAAAAAATAATTCGTCGTTGATATTTGCTTGATACTAGGGAAAAAACAAGATAACGACAGATCGACAAAAAAAGATAGCGTAGCGCAAAAAATGTTCGAAGGTATCATTGTCGATTTTCGGCGGATTTCAGACTAGTTTTTAATTTTACTCCCTGTCTTCCCAAGAACAAAAAAAATTGCTACGGTCCCTGCTCGGGTACACCACTTTTGGCCTATGATTTCAAGTTTAGTAAAGGTCCTTATAGCAGCAACAAGTAAGTGTTGACACCCAACGAGCCATTATCAACTGACAGGGAGTGACAGGCCACGCCGCGCAGACCCGCAAGCCATGTTGCCAGCTTTCTCAATTTCAGGGCTTTTCCTAGAGTCGGCTGTGCCCTGAACATAAAGGAAAATTTTCGAAATTCTCTAGTTTAGGTTTCTAAAACAAAAACCGTTTCTGCAATAGTCAAAATAATAATATATTTATATACAGGGTGTCCCTAAATTAGCCTGCCATAATTTACCAGCGTGTTCTACGACCTAAAAAATGAAAAAGTTCCTATAAACATGGCCTCAAAAATGCCCCCTAATGGGGGTTTCACAAACGAGTTTCTATAAATATTTCCAGAACGACAAAGATAAAATTCTGAAATTTGGTATGTGATGTAGGTACCTGTGAGATTTGACATTTACCGAGGTAGCGATAGTTAGACATTCTTAATCATAGGCGTCTCAAATGGAGGGTTCAGGAGTTAAAATTACCACCATAAATTTTTTGTCTACTTTTTTCCAGATTTCTTGCGAAATTATGAAATTTGAAGGTATTCTACGAAGAAAAGGTGCTTCTGATGAACTTCGATAGAATGCATCATTTTCGAGTAAATTCTTTTTGAAATTTTTTTTGCAGAGTGCCGTGAAAATGCCTATTAGAAATTAGCCTGCCACAATTTACCACCACGTTTTTTTGAAACAAATAAATGAAACAAGTTCCTGTAAACATGGCCTCAAAAAAGTTCCGTAAGGGGGCTATAGCCCCCGAAATTGACACTTTGGCAAACGGTTTTTTCTAAATATTTCCAGGACGAACAAAGATAAAATTATGAAATTTGGTATGTGATATACCTGTGAGATTTGACGTTTACCGAGGTAGAGTTAGTTTGACATTCTGTGTCAAGGGTAGAACTAATTATTTGATATGCCTGTGGATGTGAATAAATATGCCAATAGTGACAGTTCGAGCACTACTTATAGTCATATAATTATTTGAATAAATTTGCCATATAAAAAAAATTAGGAGACTATTTTATAAACAAAATATAAGTATGTATTATTTTTTTTATAAATGGATATAGTTTCAACCTAGCGTTTTAACTGTCCCTTGAAAACTTTTGGTTGCACTTATATATTATATAAAAAAATCGCCAACCTTCTTTTTATGTAGCAAATTCGGAAAGACCATCGCATTCGGCATCATGTTTTAGTTTATTACTGGTCGACAAAAATTGTAAAGAAAATCAAACTCGCATATTATTTATAAAATAAAAAGAACATTTATGATGTTTTTAAAATGTTACACGTAACAAACAGATGTTGCTGGCTGATTTTGTAAGTATTCTTTGGAAAAAAATCCTGAATATTTCTTAAAGCAATTCTTAAAAAAATAACTTTTCACTATTAAACATGATTCACATTATATAACATGCCCCTTTTATTCTGATTTTTATTATATAAAGATTTTAACAACTAAAAAAATATTTTGAAATACATTTTAAACGTTAATTTTTATAGAGAAAAAGACTAAAAAATATGTGTTCTATTCTTTTTAGAAATTGTAAATGTTTGTAATTATTTTAATAAATATTGTATAACCTGAAGATGGCTATTATCAGCCGAAACGTACGTAGAAGAAATTAAATAAAAACTATTGAATGGTTCCAAATGTTTGATATGGTAGTAACCCAGGAAATTGATCAATAAACAAAATCTACCAGGAATACAACAACAAATTTCGACGGTTTTTGGGAAGTTAACCGGTTTTCAAAATGGATCAACCAAGAAGAGACCTAAATAAATTTCAAAATGTACTTGCAAATTTGGCTAAGGAACGAAACAGATGCATTTTTTTGGTGTAAGAATCTAAACATCACCCCTAGTTTTCTTAAAACTAAAAATAAAACTTATGGCTTTAAAAATATGTCCTCCATCAACAAACTTAAAGTTATTCAAACAACTTTCCTTCTACAAATACTAAACATTTGTATATGTGACTAACACAAATATTAACTTTCTAAACAAACAAATTGACTTTCTTAAAAATAAAATCAAACACAATTTTCCTCAACAATTTACATATAGATTTTTTCAACAACAAAATTTAATATATGAAAGAATTTTTACCGACATTAAAAACAAAAATATTAGCAAATTAAATAAACTCATCCAAAAAAAGGGTTTATCTGAACATAAATTTGCTCTTAATACTAACTGGATTGAAAATCTTACAAATCTTGACATACCGTACAACATTAAATATTTCCATAGTCTTGGACCAAAGTTTTCATTTACTAACTCGATTTTTGACTTTGATAGTTTTATTGCATGCATTGAAAAGGGACTAAGTCTTTGTGAAAATATGACTATAGAAAATAGAGACCAAATGCGCGGAAAAATTTGTAACATCTTGACCAACCACAAAAACAAAATTAAAAAACATATAAAAACCAATAATAACCAATTTAAATATTACATAAAAGAAACAAAGAATTTTCTTAAATTACACCAAAATATTCTTATCCTTTCAGCCGATAAATGTAAAAAGACGGTAATTATGAGATGAGATGATATAATAATAAAATGATGAACTTACTTAATGATATTACCACTTACAAAAAAGAAAATAATAACCCTCTAGTATCTACTCAAAATAAAATTAACAAAATCGTTTTAAAATGGTTTAATTGCGGATTCATTGATGTCAAAACAAAGAATACCCTAACATGCTATAATGGCCAACCGCCATATATCTATGGCATTCCTAAATTACACAAAAATAATATACCTCTTCGTCCTATCGTCTCAAATATAAACTCACCCACTTACAATCTTTCAAAATTCTTCTCAAAAATAATTTCAAACATCGTTGGCAAAAACTGTTACCATATAAAAGACTCCTGGGAGTTTCAGAAATTCATAAAAGATAAAAACATTCCTAGAAACCACATTTTGGTGTCCTTTGACGTCACATCGCTTTTTACTAATGTACCAATTGAGCTTGCAATTAATTGCATAACAGAAAAATAGAATATAATTAAAGAACATACAACACTTCCTTTTGATGAGTTCATAAGCGGCACCAAAATTTGTCTTAATTCTACCTTTTTCCAATTTAATAATGAATTCTTTTCACAAATCTATGAAACTGCTATGGGATCTCCAATTTCATCAACAATTGCTAATTCGGTAACGGAAAAATTAGAAACAACAGTTATTAATAACCTACATATTAAACCACATTTTTACAAAAGGTTTGTTGATGATTGTATACTTTGTGTTGACAAAAATGAACTTGATAATACGTTTAACGCATTTAACAATTTTCATCCTCGCTTAAAATTCACTTTAGAAAAAGGAAAAAATAATTCATTAAATTTCTTAGATATTTCTATTTCCTATAACCAGAACGGCGAGATTTTCACAAATTGGTTCAACAAAAAAATTTGGTCCGAAAGATATTTAAATTTCAACTCAAACGTTCCAATCGCTCACAAAAAAAGCGTTATTAACAGTCTTACTGATCGTGCTATCATTCTCTCACATAAACAATTTAGACCTGATAATTTAAAAAAAATTCAAAATACTCTTGAAAAAAATGATTATCCCGAAACCTTTTCCAAACCTATTATCAAAAAACGAATTCATAAAATTTACAACAGTAATAATAACTTATGTCCACGCAACCCTGTTAAGTTTTTCTCTTTACCATACATTAAAAGCGTTTCAGAACCAATTGCTAAGATTTTTAGAGATTTTAACGTCCAAGTTGCCTATAAAAACCAAAACAACACTAATAAATTCTTTTCTAACTTAAAACCAAACATTTTAAATGATTTCCAAACAAACCTTATATACAAAGTAAATTGTCTAAATTGTCATTCAACTTATATCGGCCAAACTAAACAATATTTACACAAAAGCCTATACAAACACCAATATGATATCAAAAATAAAAATGAACATGCTACTGCCCTTTGTAAACATGCAATTGATAACCATAATAATTTTGACTTCAAAAATACCGAAATACTTTGCAAAAAAAATGATTCCCAAAAGCGTAATATTTTGGAAATGTTAAAAATTAAACAACACAAAAATACTGTAAATTTTAGAAACGACACTGATGGACTCTCACATATCTACTTTAATCTTATTAACGATTAATATACAGGGTGTCCGGAAAGTATGGGGCAATCTTACAGGAGCAGGTAGGGGACGTCAAAATATTACGATTGAGCTTTACCACTACGGGTCAGATCTCAATACTTACTGAGATACAGGGCGTTGTAACTCTTTTTTTCAAATTGAATTATGGCAATATCTCCCAAACTAATCAAGCTGTTGAACTGAAATTTGGCACTGCTGTGTTTTTGGCGATGGAGAATAAGCTGAAAATGTCAATTTCGCCGTATCTCACAGAGGGCGACACTTGCGCTGTTTTTGGATCGTGCTTTTACTCGTAACTTTTTTGAGGTTATGTTTTTGGTCCTGCAGGTCTATCATTTTAGTGCATCTTTTCACTCTGCAAGAAAAAGGTACTCTTGTTTCATAACGATAAAGTCAACCGTTTGCGTTGAAATTGCCAAAACGTGCCCCAAAACACCTGTTGAGTTCAATATTCGAAACATAAAATTTTCACCTACCGCTTTCAAGTGTTTCATATCAACGGTACCATTTGAAGTGAAAAAAAATCCCTATGAACAAAGTACCAAAAATTATTCGCTTTCAAAATGGAAAGGATTGAATTTGACAAAATTTTGACACGCTGTTTCAAGAAAACCAATGGTGTTTTGACCACTGCTCATTTGGCATTTTTTTCATCATTTTGAATGTACAGTTGATCTGTAATATTTGAAAGTGGTAGGTGAAAATTTTAAGTGTCGAATATTGAACTCAACAGGTGTTTTGGGGCACATTTTGCCGATTTCAACGCAAACGGTTGATTTAATCGTTATGAAACAAGAGTACTTTTTTCTTGCAGAATAAAAAGATGCACTAAAATAATAGACCTGCAGGACCAAAGAGATAACCTCAAAAAAGTTACGAGTAAAAGCACGAGCCAAAAACAGCGCAAGTGGCGCCCTCTGTGAGATACGGCGAAATTGACATTTTCAGCTTATTCTCCATCGCCAAAAACACAGCAGTGCCAAATTTCAGTTCAACAGCTTGATTAGTTTGGGAGATATTGCCATAATTCAATTTGAAAAAAAGAGTTACAACGCCCTGTATTTCAGTAACTATTGAGATCTGATCCGTAGTTGTTGAGCTCAATCGTAATATTTTGACGTCCCCTACTTGCTCCTGTGAGATAGCCCCATACTTACCGGACACCCTGTATATAAAAAAATTTAACATTTATTAACATTAATTTTTGTTTACGATTCTTACAACAAAACCATGTAATATTTATACCCTTATTTTTGTCAAACACTGTATAACGTTTTAACTGTCCCTTGAAAACTTTTGGTTTTTTAGTTTATTACTGGTCGACAAAAATTGTAAAGAAAATCAAACTCGCATATTATTTATAAAATAAAAAGAACATTTATGATGTTTTTAAAATGTCACACGTAACAAACAGATGTTGCTGGCTGATTTTGTAAGTATTCTTTGGAAAAAAAAATCCTGAATATTTCTTAAAGCAATTCTTAAAAAAATAACTTTTCACTATTAAACATGATTCACATTATATAACATGCCCCTTTTATTCTGATTTTTATTATATAAAGATTTTAACAACTAAAAAAATATTTTGAAATACATTTTAAACGTTAATTTTTATAGAGAAAAAGACTAAAAAATATGTGTTCTATTCTTTTTAGAAATTGTAAATGTTTGTAATTATTTTAATAAATATTGTATAACCTGAAGATGACTATTATCAGCCGAAACGTACGTAGAAGAAATTAAATAAAAACTATTGAATGGTTCCAAATGTTTGATATGGTAGTAACCCAGGAAATTGATCAATAAACAAAATCTACCAGGAATACAACAATGAAGCTCTGAAAAGAAGAAAATAAACTTTATAATAAATCAAACTAAGGCAAACCCATAATTTTGTTACATTATACAACTGTATATGATATAAAAGCTTGTCGCGAGATTTTTGTGTGTAAATTTCTTTTATACAATGATACATTTTCTACTTAAAATTACTTTCAAGATATATAGTATATTCTCGCAACAAGCTTTTATATCATTTACAGTTGTATAATGTAACAAAATTATGGGTTTGCCTTGGCTTGATTTATTATAAAGTTTATTTTCTTCTTTTCAGAGCATTATTTAAATAAAAGCTTGTTTTTAAAAATATATGTTTTATTAATAATTTTATTTTCAACTTTTTAGTTTTACTCTTCAAGCCCTTTCATTTGATACCCATATTAAGGGGGTTGACAAAAAAATACATCATCCGCCATCTTCGAGCGACGGCCATATTGAATTTAGTGTGATGTCACTAACTCTATCGTTTTCTACTCTTCAAGCCCTTTCTATTGATACCCATTAGTGATGTAAAAAACAAGATTTCTTGTCTTGCTCGGCAACTTCTTGTCTTGTCTTGCTAAGCAAGGCAAGATATAAAACTACTTCTTGTCTTGCAAATTTCTTGCACAGTTATTTCTTGTCTTGCTAGCAAGACTCTTGCTTACTTCTTGTTCTTGCTTTTTAGGGGATTCCCAACTCTTTTTCGGGGATTCCCTTTATTTTACGCCTTCTGCGCGCTCGCCGGCCCCGAGCGAGCCACCCTATTTTATCTAAAATGGCCAGGGATATTCTAAGTACTATGGCAACGTCAGTTCCTGCCGAAAGACTTTTTTCGAAGGCATCATTGGTTATAAGAAAACACCGAAATAGGCTAAATTCTGAATCATGCCTTCTCTGTCTAAATTCATGAGGCAGTGTAAGAAATACAGATAACTAGTTACTAGTCATTACTAGTAACTAGTTATCTGTATTTATCTGTTACTAGTCATTACTAGTAACTAGTTATCTGTATTTCTTACACTGCCCCATGAATTTAGACAGAGAAGGCATGATTCAGAATTTAGCAGTAATGTCATGTTCACGTTTAAGATTTGAGTAGGTACCTACCTTGGTACCTATAGTTTGTTCAGCGAATGTCTACTCGTGAATATACGACCGATATCCATCGTATATTCATGAGTAAGAGAAGGACGGGAGTTGTGACGTAGGGCCGAACATTCGCTGAACAAACTGTAGTTTCAGTTTTTTTTGTATAAAATAATTACCTACTTTGTTTCTTATTAATATGATTTAAATAAATCACGTTTCCCTTGTCTATTTGTCTCATTTACTTGCCATCGGTAGAAAGCAAGAAATCTTGTTTCTTGCAAATTTCTTGAGAAAAATATTGTCTTCTTGCTGGAGCTACTCTTGTCTTGTCTTGCTTCTTGCTCCACTACTTCTTGTCTTGTTCTTGCAGCAAGAACAAGACAAGAACAAGAAAGAGCAAGACCAAAAACAAGAAATTTTTACATCACTAATACCCATAACAAGGGGGTTGACAAAAAATACATCATCCGCCATCTTGGAGCGGTGGCCATATTGAATTTAGTGTGATGTCACTAACTCTATCGTTTTCTATTCTTCAAGCTATTTTATTTGATACCCTTATTAAGGGGGTTGACAAAAAATACATCATCCGCCATCTTGTGGCGACGGCCATTTTCAAAGTATTACAATATTGAGTATTGTATATTGTATTGTCACCAGAACTAAAGGCGTATGCAAAATTTCAGCTCAATCGGATGTCAGGAAGTGGTTCTAATTCAGCTTGAAAGATTTGACCTAAACATATACATAGTCCATACATTGCAAGTTAAATAAAAGCTTGTAAAAAGAAGCAAACATACGACATATTATATACATCGTTGGAATCGGGATAAAGCCTAAATTCCCAATATTCAATAATATACAGGGTGTTCCATTATAAAAACATAAGTTGGGTTTGTCAAGTTTTTTAGTATTATCGAAAGATTAGCCACCTCCAAAGTTTCGATTTAGAAAAAATACTACTACTCTCAAATAGTCTAAACAATGAAGTCTATGACAATCTCCGGTTTAAGTAAAATTCAAAATATTATTTAACTAAATTAGCTCTAATGTGAAATCGGTTGCAACAAATGACATATTTATACAGTACCTACATTATAAAGTCCGCATCGTATTTCAGACCTCCGTATTATAGAATTTTGCTTAAAAATGACGATCAAATGACGTTCTCAAAAGCAACCACGTGATTTTAGTTAAGATCTGTCAAACTTTTCATTTAAAAAAATGCTGCAAATAGCATTAATTCCGAAAATTTGGAAAAATGTTGTATAGGAAAGTACCTAGTTCTCTAAAGAAAATAGTTTATTATTGTTTATTTCCTTCTAAATAAAACATATATTTTAATTAATATTGAAAACCTCCCTTTTTACAAAAAAGGAAACGAAATAAAATTGAAAGGAGAACAACTTCTCTATACAACATAATTAGTAAAGGTTGGTGACCCAAATATTAAATAGTTTTTGGTTAAGTCAAAAGGCTATTAAAACACTATTTCTTAGATTGCAATATATGTACTACAGGAGGAAAAAGTAGATATTATTATGATTAGTTTAACTCTTTGTCGTTAAATATTTATTTGTTATTCATGTCTTTGTCATAAAAAATGAATAAAAAATTGCATTTTTATTCATGTTCCAACCAAAGTCTACAGATATACCTACTAATTATGTAGATTCTGGTAATAACCTTGTATTTTAATTTAACTGTACCTCAAAAACTAACCATACACTTACCTACACAAATAATGTTGTACCAAAGTCTACAAATAGGTATACTAATATTTGTAGACTTTGGTAAATAATGGAAAGTCAATATAAACCTGCTCCCGTATAACTAGCTTGACGGCGATTTCGTTTAGTCGCCCTCGTAAATGCGAAGCGTGCGAGGTGACGCTGATTTTATAACAAACCGAGGTATGCTATAGCTGGGTCTGTTCAATAAAATCCTGTTACCTTATTACAATATAATTTATTGATCACAATTTTTGAGAGATGTTACAATTTTGATTGGACAACTTTTAAGTGATAACAGTATAAAATGAATCAACTTTAGAATAAAGTTAAATTTGAGCAACCTTTAAATACAATAAAAAATGTTTTTCTTTCCTGGTCGTTTTTGTAGTATTATAGTTTTCTTTTGGTTACTGGGTTGGCGACCATTAATTACGCATTTTTAAAAAAAATTTTTGTCATTTAATGAACAATTATAAAAAAAATTTTTTTTCCATTACACGTGTTTCGGCATAGGGCCATCATCAGGTATATCAAACTAAAAAACAACATGTTTCCTACTATAACAATGTGTGTACATTCAAAACGGTATCAACAAAAATGATTTTTTTTCCTTCAATTATAACAATTTTCTTTTATATTTATACAGTATTGCTAAACAATTCCAAACATTTAAAAAATTTTTATTAAAAACCTCTTTAAAAATTTTTTTTCAAAAAATAGATTAACGAAACAGGAAAAAACATCAGACTGAAATTAAAAATTATAAAGGTAAGTACTTACGTAGTGTTTGTTAACATTTACGGATTTTTCTTTTTATTTTTTAAAAAAATTATTAATAAGTTAGGCAGACATGGAAGAATATATCAAAATTTTTAAGTGTATCGTATGGACGTCTGCAGGTATATGAATTTCAATACGGCAGGCGGTACAAAAATAGAATGGTTGTAGTAAAAAAGAATGAGAGTTTTTTATATAAAGTGAAAATATTTAATTTAATAGGCGTAGTAGAATTATTTTTAGATAAATCTTTCTATAAATAGTAAAAGTAAAAAGCAAGAACCGATTTCTAGTTATTTTATGAATATGTATTTTTGAAAAAAAAATTATATTAATTTATTAGATTTAAATATATGTGTGATAGGTTTTCGGTGTCTGTTCTGAAATTTATCGTGTTATTATGTTTTTTAATATTTAACATTTCTAACACATTTCTTTTTGAGTAATCATTTTCTTTACATATTATTTCGGTGTTGTTAAAATCGAAACTATGAACATTTTCTAAGGCATGTTTGCATAATGCGGTGGCATTTTTATTATTAGTTTTAATATCATATTTATGTTTATAAATACGTTTGTGTAAATATTGTTTAGTTTGGCCTATATATATTGATTGGCAGTCTAAACAAGAAACTTTATAGATTAAATTTGATTGCATATCTTTGTTTACAGTAGGTTTGGGGTTTGTAAAAACTTTTTTGGTACTGTTGATAGTTTTATGTCCCATATTTATATTATGTGTTTTGAAAATTTTAGATATTTGTTCTGATGCTCCATGTATATATGGCATTGAGAAATATTTTTCAGGTAGGTTAATATTTTTAGTTTTTTGTGATTTATTATAAAGATTGTGTATACGTTTTTAATTAATGGGTTGTAAAATTTTGTTGGATAATTATTATCGTTTAATGTATTTTTTATTTTTTTGAGGTTGTTTGGTCTGTATATAGGGTTCGAGAGACAAACGGCATGATCAACAAGGTTGTTTACTACATTTTTTTTGTAAATATTTGGTACATTTGAATTGAAATTTAGGTACCTGGCAGACCAAATATCTTTTGTGAACCAATTTGTGTTAATAATACCTTTTTTATTATAATCTTCTTATTTTAACCGCAGATAAATGTAACAAAACAGTCATTATGAATAAAACTGAATACCAAGAAAAAATGTACGACCTTATAAACGACGAAAATACTTACAAAAAATTGTCATATAACCCCTTAAATAAAATCCAATCTGAGTTAAATAAATTAATTCTAAATTGGCATCAAAATAAATTCATAAACACACAAACAAAAAATCTATTAACCTGTTATAACGGTCTTCCTCCTTATGTTTATGGTTTACCTAAATTACATAAACCAAATGTTCCATTACGTCCTATTGTATCCAATGTCGGTTCTCCCACTTATAATTTGTCAAAAATTTTTTCTAAAATAATAACAAATATCATTGGCAATAATGAATATTATATCAAGAATTCATGGCATTTTCATGACTTTATTAAAACCATAGTTGTTCCTCAGAAACATGTCCTCATATCGTTTGATGTAAAATCACTTTTTACAAATATTCCAATCGAGTTAGCTATTGATTGCGTTGATAAACATTGGAATAATTTGATACCGTTTACTACATTACCTAAAAATATATTTTTAGAAGGTTTAAAATTTTGCCTAACCTCTACTTTCTTTAATTTTAATAACCTATTTTATAAACAAATTTTTGGAACCCCAATGGGCTCACCTATTTCATCAACAATCGCTAACTTAGTTATGGAAGAATTAGAATCTACCGTTTTAAAAAAACTACAAGTTAAACCTTTCTTTTACAAAAGATACGTTGATGATTGCTTACTTTGCCTACATGAAAATGAAATCGACAACACCCTTAAAACATTCAATAATTTCCACCAAAGACTACAATTTACTTATGAGAAAGAACATAATAATAAAATAAATTTCCTTAACCTAACTATTTCTTATAATAAAAAAGGTATTATTAACACAAATTGGTTCACAAAAGATATTTGGTCTGTCAGGTACCTAAATTTCAATTCAAATGTACCAAATATTTACAAAAAAATGTAGTAAACAACCTTGTTGATCATGCCGTTTGTCTCTCGAACCCTATATACAGACCAAACAACCTCAAAAAAGTAAAAAATACATTAAACGATAATAATTATCCAACAAAATTTTACAACCCATTAATTAAAAAACGTATACACAATCTTTATAATAAATCACAAAAAACTAAAAATACTAACCTACCTGAAAAATATTTCTCAATGCCATATATACATGGAGCATCAGAACAAATATCT
This sequence comes from Pseudeuparius sepicola, assembly GCA_963920635.1. Classification (NCBI taxonomy): domain Eukaryota; kingdom Metazoa; phylum Arthropoda; class Insecta; order Coleoptera; family Anthribidae; genus Pseudeuparius; species Pseudeuparius sepicola. The sequence goes on along the minus strand of OY987299.1, from coordinate 117,175,719 downwards.
AAAATTTTCAAAACACATAATATAAATATGGGACATAAAACTATCAACAGTACCAAAAAAGTTTTTACAAACCCCAAACCTACTGTAAACAAAGATATGCAATCAAATTTAATCTATAAAGTTTCTTGTTTAGACTGCCAATCAATATATATAGGCCAAACTAAACAATATTTACACAAACGTATTTATAAACATAAATATGATATTAAAACTAATAATAAAAATGCCACCGCATTATGCAAACATGCCTTAGAAAATGTTCATAGTTTCGATTTTAACAACACCGAAATAATATGTAAAGAAAATGATTACTCAAAAAGAAATGTGTTAGAAATGTTAAATATTAAAAAACATAATAACACGATAAATTTCAGAACAGACACAGAAAACCTATCACACATATATTTAAATCTAATAAATTAATATAATTTTTTTTTCAAAAATACATATTCATAAAATAACTAGAAATCCGTTCTTGCTTTTTACTTTTACTATTTATAGAAAGATTTATCTAAAAATAATTCTACTACGCCTATTAAATTAAATATTTTCACTTTATATAAAAAACTCTCATTCTTTTTTACTACAACCATGCTATTTTTGTACCGCCTGCCGTATTGAAATTCATATACCTGCAGACGTCCATACGATACACTTAAAAATTTTGATATATTCTTCCATGTCTGCCTAACTTATTATTAAATTTTTTAAAAAATAAAAAGAAAAATCCGTAAATGTTAACAAACACTACGTAAGTACTTACCTTTATAATTTTTAATTTCAGTCTGATGTTTTTTCCTGTTTCGTTAATCTATTTTTTGAAAAAAAATTTTTAAAGAGATTTTTAATAAAATTTTTTTAAATGTTTGGAATTGTTTAGCAATACTGTATAAATATAAAAGAAAATTGTTATAATTGAAGGAAAAAAAATCATTTTTGTTGATACCGTTTTGAATGTACACATTGTTATAGTAGGAAACATGTTGTTTTTTAGTTTGATATACCTGATGATGGCCCTATGCCGAAACACGTGTTGTGTAGGTAATGGAAAATTTTTTTTTTATAATTGTATAATTAAATGACAAAATTTTTTTTTAAAAATGCGTAATTAATGGTCGCCAACCCAGTAACCAAAAGAAAACTATAATTTAAATACAATAAACTAGAAAATAGAGTTAAATTTTTAGTTAGAAATTGTAAGTTAAATTTTAGTTAAAAATTGGTTTGAGAACAAATGAAAAGATCAAATTGGCTTTACAAATAAACTGACTGTTCAGCTTCGATTGTGATTCACTCTGAATGTTAAGGTCGAACTGCGTCTTCAGTGGCTTACGCTCAAAACGAGGCTTGTGGTAGTGCGGGGCGAGGCTAGGGCTTCCTACGGTCCTTGTCTGCTCGTGTAGGTGCTGCAGTTGATGTGGCTAGCAGATCTTCTCAGGGGTTTTTCGTCGAAGTAGAGCTGACCAGGAGTAAACACCTATTCCAACGCAACTCCTCTCGATGCCTACGCAACTCTCGTTACGTTGTTCGTCGTCAGAGGGCTGTGGTCGTAGCGTCCTCAGAGATGGTGTGCAAGCATGAACAAATCAGAGAGAAAATAACATTAGACAAGGTCTAAGCCTTTTACAACAATTAATAAACCACTAGGTTAAGATTAATATTTAAAATTGAATTTTGATATCAAAGTTATTTAATATTGACAAATAACGATAAAAATTAAATGTTTAGAACTATGCATAGTTTTTTAAATTTTAAGATATGATAGATCAACTGACCGGAATAGCAAAGTGCTTAATTAAAAGACAAAATTTTGAGAATGCTCCAGCCTGAATTTTGAAATTTAAGATATTTTAAATCAAACGTAACACAAGAATTTATTTGATACTTGAACGGTAAGTACGGAATTTAAGAAAATTGATAAAACTAAAGTTGATATGAATTTACTAGAAAAGTGAAGATATCGGTGTCAGATTTATTTGAGTGGCCCGGTACCACAGAATCGAGACCTAACCCGAAAACTAAATGTGACTAACGTGACCAAAACTTGAAAACATTCGATAAGATAACAACCGCAAGATGGTGGGTATTCCAAGAAAGACAGTGCTATGTTTTCGAATCAGAGATGGCCGGGGCCTTAGACAAAATGAGTCTGTCAAAAAAACAGCACGTCAAAAAAACGCTACAGGTGAGTAGTAAAGTCGCTGAACTAAAGCAAAAATCAAAGAAATTACTCACCTGAAGGGTTTTTCAGAAGAAACAGCCACCACCTGCTCGCTGTGTCCCGCGTTTCATCAGCTACGCAGCCAAAAAAGGAAATGCCCCGTGCAAGCGTCGCTGCCTCACGACGCCGTGGACATAGAAAAAAGAAAAACCCAAAAATATTAGTCACACCAAGTCAATCCCCGATATAAAAATACAAAACCACTCAAACAAATCACCGATGGCAAAAATTGGGCGAGATTAATTCCGAAAATGTCGAAAATTTGGCGAACTTAATACAAGCGAAGGCGGGAGCAAACTCTCACTCGATCGGACCCTCCCGGCCGGTCGCCGGCAGGACCTACGTCATCTCCCCGCTCTCGACCAATCCGGTTTTAGCATGAAACGTATTTAATAAACTAAACAGTGTTTATGTTCAAATTATGCATCAACAGAACCGAAAAATCGAGTAATTCATAATACAGATTTTAGATACATACCTGCTGATAGGTAAACACACACTTGAATTTTCGCATTTTGAATATGCCAGGGTTCGAGGCAGGCGGAAGTACACGGCCATTGGCGTATACGGCGCGGAAAAATGTGAATTATTTGAAATTTGAAAGAAAGTTTTAAAATTTGAAAAAGTTAATAAAATCGAATACAATGTTATAAATGAATTGAAACTGTACGAAAAATAAATAAGTTATTAAGTATGAGATATATGTTTGAAAATAATGACTTTATGTTAATAACAAAATATAAAAACGAGTAACGGATTTTGAAATGAAAAAATCCGTTACAATTTACGACCGGTCGCAAAAAATTGTCGGCTTTTCAGAGAGATCAAAGAAGTGAGCCGACTTAGTATTTCTAGATGTTGGTTATATCGCTGTTTCGTCAAACACCCATCGAACGACTGTGTCGTCGCGCGACCCCCCCCCCCCCAATCCCGTCATCCACTTACATCCGCGCACATCGCGCGCCGTAAATCGTCACCCTCTCTCCGCGAACGATAAATTCCGCCGAATTAAATCGCGCTCAGGGCACAATAAATTGGGGAGTGGGAGTGGGGGAGGGGGCGGCGGCGGCGGCGTCGGGCCCGGTCCGGGCCGGCTAAGCGACCCGGTCCCCTAATTGAAATGTATCGTCAGCGCGCCGCTTCGCCGATTGTTTAGGGCGCTGCCGCCCCCGATACCGCACAGGCGACTAACTCCTGTTTACGGCGTTTCGGATTTTCGCGCCATCGTAAGTGGTTGCTAATGCGAAAATACAAATTCCGGCGAACTCTGTATATGGACACATACGCAGGAAACATAGAGAATTACTTTTTAAGTATGCGAAATGTTTCTGAGATAAAGATTTTTGAGAATAAGATATGCCCCTTGTTTATGGATACCTAAACCAAAGGCAGTCCCTTTGCACCGGCAACATCGCGCGACGGTGCCGCTCTCACCAGCTGGCCTTCAGCTTGATGCCGATGGCGTATCAAAAGGGACAACACGGGTATTGAAAACCGAAAACAAAGTGAAAACACAAACGCAAAACAAAAATACTATACTGTGTCTCAACAATCACAGTCCAAACTCGTTGCCTTGGTTGCCACACCTTTCTTGTTTAGCCTTCAAAAATCACAAATAAACTTGTCAGATTACTGTCACTGTCCAAGAATATTCTTTAAGCTCCAAAATTCACACAAAAACGCTTTCTAACCTTTCACCTCCCTCAGGCCCAATTCCCAGGGCTTATATATTCAAAAGGAAGATTGGAGAATAATCTAGAATATTCCTGGCCAATGATAGTTCACAAATCATAAAGTTCTAGCAAACTTTCTAGAAAGGTATGGCAGCTCTACAGGAAAAGCAATGAAAACTAAAGGAAAATGGGGCCCTGGGGGCCTCAGCCCAGCAAAAGTGTGACGGAAAATGCCTCTAAATTAATTACAAAAATTATAAAAATATACCCAAACTTAAAATTTATCTGCTAAATCTTTAAGTAGGTTAGAAAACCGTGCAGACATATTCATTGAAAGCTGCTACAACAACTTTAAAGGCATTTTTCGTTACAATACGATGCATCAACGTACTCCATAAAGTTCCCTTATTTTATTGCACAAACCTTAAAATGGTTCGCAAGACAAGACAAGAAATTATTCTGCAAGAGTCTTGCAAGTTTGCATGAAATCTTGCTAAAAGCAAGAAATCTTGCAAAAATCATTATCTGTAATTATAATTTCTGCAAAACTTTAATAGGATAAATAATAAAATATAAGTGACGACGATATTGAATAATACTGACTTTTGCAAAATGAGTATAAATATAAACGGTTATTCAAGAATAACTACTGTCTCTATAAGTATACTAGTATCTAGTAAATATATATTTTAAACAATATTCCTGGAAATTAATATATTTTTTTAGTTTTTGAACTACTGCAGTTAACTGCAGTGGATTAATTTATTTTTTATAAGTTTGATTTACATATATTTTTGCTAAAATACTTAAACAACCAAAGGAGTCTATTGGACTTCCTAATTTCCTAATTCATGGTTTCGCTTCGTATTATTGTGGCATAATGTAGTTATTTTATTTTATATCTGATTACAGACCTACACTATCCCTTCACTAAATTCTAAATACGGCCCTGTCTTCTAAACAGAGAACATGGCGACCACCGGCTGCCAAACATCAAAGGCGCCGCCGTCGACAAGTATGAATTTAATTTCCTGTCTTGCTTTGCAAGACAAGACAAGAATGGGCCTTACAAGACAAGAAATTTTGTCTTGTGAAACACTAGCTAAGGTGACCATATTTTTTGTGGTTATTATTATACAAAAAAAATTTTGTTAACAAGTAACAGGCTTGTTTAACATAACAAAATCTACTTACACATTACATAAGTACTTACTATTACTATAAAAAACCTAATACATATGGTGATTCATAAAAAAATACTACCTACCTACTTGTAATAATTTAACAAAAAAAGGTGCAAAAATAATAAGTAAGTATTATTTTAATGAAAAAAATTTTAATGTTAAAAATGTCAGTGGAAGCTACAACCGCTGTTACCCGTCCAATGCTCTACCAATGAACTGAGTTCAAATCCTTTACTAAATTAAAAATAATAATCGTTCTTAGTTAGTTGTGTCAGTATAGGTACTTAGCGGTTTGGTAGCGAAGAATAAATTTGGGGCGGGGGGCTATTTCAAGATTTGGGGGGCTTAGCCCCACCACAAGCCCCCACATAGAACCGCCTATGCTCACCCCCCCCCTTCCCTTCCAAGTAGTGGAATGTCCTATAACTTTCCTATAAACTAACCTTGGGGGCAGATAAAAAATGACATATTTATGCAAGACCGGTTACCCGACTTGAGCTATCTGTCAAATTTGACATTTAACAAAAAACTTCAAAAAGCACTAGGTACTTATTTGAGTAGCGAAAAACTTATTAGAAAAGGCATTTCTCTTGCAATTCTTTATCCACGTACAAATTTTCATGAAATTAACACAGTATTCATTTTTGTCAATTTTTAAAAATTCTTGTTTTAATTTGACAAATTGTAAAAACATAAGATCCTTTATTTTAAAGAAACTCATAGTTTCTGCTTTTTACTCGCTTAATATAGTTTTAGCTACATATTTTATTTCACAAATATTTTGTCCTGCTTGAATTTATTTAATTTCTGTAATCTGTAATTTCTGCAATATATAAGTAAGTAAAGTTCCTGGATTGGAGAGTTGGGACAATAAAACCATTAGTGTCATTATTCGCCATTATTTTGGGATAGAGATAGCTAGATATTTCTATCTTTTGCCTCGAGATTTCCATAACAACTGCAAATATGTGAAATTATATAGTTTTGTTTTTAGGGCAAATTATGATTTATTGTCAGATATTTTAATTTGGAAACTGAAATAGGAGATGAGGAAAATAGCCACCATGTTGGACTGTTGTACCTACATTAAATTTAAACAACAAAATGCAAAGAAATTAACTTATTTAACATTTGAAAATAAACTATTAATCATATCTTACGGTACAATAACTATTAGAAAAAAATATTATGCAAAGATTTTATTTTTTTTTGTATGTAGAAGGATGAAAAATTATTAGTTTTGCACTAATTTCAATAAGTTTATATTAACTCGCTTTTCTTTTCCCCCTGTTTGTTCGTCAAATTTGGCGATCGATTTTAAACTAATTTCCCGATGATTGATACTTTAAACATAGCTCAGAATTGGATGACAATATAATATTAATTCGGTATATACATAATATTATTATATTATTTGTTATTATAAAAATGAATATTAAGTAAAAATACTTGACTAGTGGATACTTATGAACAGATAAGCATATGCATTGGTAACTACCCAAATAACATTTTTTGTTTTATAAGTGTCGCGGAGAAGCAACCGTTACCAATATTATAAAACTTGAAGCCACTTAAGAAGTTGCGAGAACTTTCCCGTTACAATTAAGAAACCCTTATATGCCCTAAATCTACTAATTTATAACTGCGTCCTTAGTTCTTCTGGTTATTTAAGTTTCTTCTCCTTTATAAAACTTCTCTTTTATTCGTACTGCGCATGTATTACAATATATTACTTACCTCTCTTCATTCCATTGTGATATTAAAGAATTTCATCTTTATCGTTTGAAACGAATTGGACAGTTCGTTTTCTCAAAGTTGACATAATATCATGTTTTGTTTCTTTAAATCACCCATGTTTGCTATTTTCATCATAGAAAAAGAAGACTCGATCTCAGGAGAGCAGTAGATTCACGTGCAACTTTTTCTGCATCGCTTGAAATTGGATTCTACCTCCAGAAAACTCACGGGCTCTGCATATTCTGTAAAAACGAATATGTAACATAACATCTAATTTAATTTTACCACCTGCATCAGAAACATTATTAATAATTGTAATTAGGTATTGTGTGTGTTTTACGAGCAAAATGTCATTTAAAATTGTACAATACAATACAACCACAAGAACCTGGCAAAAATACTTCTTGTACCGAGGGCATGGGCAAATTGCAGAAAGAAATGGAAATTCACACAAAGATACCAGTAATAAAAGCGAAATAGGCAAGAAAAGATAATAACCATTAATCAACACCTATTTTGTGTTTTTTTTTACTTATTGTTATTTTGTTTTACCGTATAATTTTTTGAAGTTCTGTTAAGAATGTATGTAATGTATAATATATAGCAATAGTATAGATAGTTAGAATGTATTCATATAAGCTATAAATAACCACCATGTTATGGGACATGCGTAGAAGGAGATTGATATTATACTTGAGGTTTTTTAATTGATTTGGAGAAGACCATTATAGAACTGTTGTAGCCCTTAAAAGTTATACAGCAGTCCCTTAATTTCTCCGAAGGACTCGAGGTTTTATTAAAACGGTTACAAACAATAGTTCGTGACCTTACTATAAACCTACCAGTAACCGGTCATCTAGAAGACATTATAAAACTTTAGAAACCCGTAGTTACTTTTATTACTATTAGAAAGCTGGTATAAAACTAATGGGTACTAAAGATAATCGAAAATATTACTTGATTAAGAAGGATGTGGAATTAATTAATAAACCTGACATTTGTCATAAAATTATGTTAATTATAAATAATAAAATTTAAATATATATTTTTAATATACCACGTTTTTAAAAAGGACTAAAAAGCACAAAATAATATAAAAATGGACTAAAATAATTCGAAAAACGTGGGGCGCATTCAATTTTAATAAATTACAGAAATTCATAAACTTTGCATCAAGCACGGTAAAACTTTTAAGCTTCAAAAATGGCTTTGTTTAAAAATATGTACCTGAAACGATATGTTATAAACAATGAGTTTCTTTGCAATAAGGTGTAGGTATAAAGAATTGCAGGGGAAAAATGTTCTAATAAATTGTTTTGATATTTCCACAAACAAGCATATTTATGGTATTTGTCTGCACTTTTATAGAAGGGAATTCCGGAACACGAATATTTATGTACAAGTTGATTCAGTAGTGCTGTAACAAATTTTAACCGCAATTGGAAAGAATAGCTTAGTACGAATCCGAAATTTAAAAAAAAAATAGATAGAAGCGTATTAAAATCTGTCATTAACGGCGCTTATGTATGGTCAGCTGGAAAACTGGCGCGTCGTGACTGGCGACTCCCAGCGCGCAGTTGCCACTCTCACGACATATCGTAAATTTACTTATTTTTTCCTTTTCTCACAAATCTAAAAAATATGGAAATATCGAGTAACACTCAAAAATTAGACAATTTTTTGTCCATTTTAAAATTTTTAGGGAAACACTGGAAACAGTTTTCCGATGTGATGATAAATATAGCATATAGTCTAAGTTAATTTATTAAATATTTGACTTTCCAGGGTCAATCAATAATTTCTCTTTTATCGACGTTAATGTCCAAAAATGCGTGGAGCAGTAAGTAGTGGTGTGCCTAACTTAAAAATTCACATAAAATGTGCAAACACGCACCAAAACGCACTACATATTATACTGTTTGGAGGACATATTTGAAAACCCCACCATCAACTGACTACACACACAAAACTTTATTGTCAGAGCAATCTATCGTCTTACCCTTGCTTAATAATAAGTCCACATAAAATTGTACTATTACCGATAGCAATAAATGCTTTTGACTGAGGCCCACTTTTCCCGGTAGAACTATATGTACCCATAAGTACCCTACAGAAAACCGTAGTAATCTCAGTGAGAGTAGGACAATTAGTAAATCACACAGATAAACCTATTAGGGAGCAATGCCATGAATCTACATTTTGTCCAGCGCTTTTGGCTATCAGCGGTGGTTAAAAGTCATATTGTTATTAGTATTCTTCTGAATCAGTTAATACAGGTACTCCACCTTGCGCTATTTGTGCGATCAAGTAAACTACATGACTTCGCAACATTTTCTGGTAGCTTGTAATCTCGCATTCAGCACCCCTCTGCTCCTGCCCGACTGTTATTACTATCCCTCCCTTATATTGTCATCGCATGCGGCTTACACAGGCTTATAACTTAGATTACAACATCTCGACATGCAGTTTGGATATAACGGTTTGACCGATCCGATGCACGTCATAATGAAATGGTCCTCTCTGGGGCGTATACGCAGCTTAAGGGTGGGATTTCTTAGATAACCTTTTGTTGTATACTCCATCTGCAAATAAATCAGTTTAAGTTATTTCAGGTATATTTTGATATAGCCAAATACATAGATAATATATTATGTATATTTGCTCATTCAGTTAGATCGTACAAGCGAAGAAAGTATGGAAATATATATTACAAGTAAGGTTTCTGTTTGGAAATCCTACTCTATTATGTTATGCTTTTTTATCCGTTTCCAATATAGCCGTTTTGTAGGGAATACATATGAGGGTCTTGTACCTGCACAATCGGAAAATAAAGTGACACTCACACATGTTGTGAGAGCGCGGTGGTTTTTTTCTACAAAATGTTTAATCTAGGTCCCCGTCAGTTCCGCTGGAAGGTTCCATAATGCAAGATGGAGAGAAATGTTAACGTCGCCTGCGATAGTCTACAACCAGGCCGTAATATGGTCTCTGATGACAAAGTTTTTTGTTATGCAATTAGAACACAAAACAAACAATATTAAAACATGTGGAATTTTGAAAAGAATCATAAGTATTTTTCGCAGTTGTTAAAAAATATATAAACGATACATTTAAAATGTTCAGGTATTCTTTCTCTGGTTTCACATATCGCATATAGTATCTTCCACTACTTTTTATTTATTAATTTTGGAGTGCTACGCACAAACTAACTTTTGCGTATTTTTAAGTTTTTAACTTTTAAATAGAGCAAATAAAAATATATCCTTTGAGATATCCATTAGACAATGGGGAACTTGCACAAAAGTTAAATTTGAAAAATATTACTTTCAAACGTAATTTATTGCCATTAAATCAACTGCAGTTCACAAAAAAACTCATTTTTTATTTTTGTGTAATAAATATAAGCAATTAAAAACTGCGTAATTCAAATCATTCTTAAAACCCGCCCTCTTTGGTTGTGACGTCAAGTAGCTCGTTGGTGGTGGCGCCTCTGGTGGGCGGCGGCACCATGTATAAACTAATATGGGCGGCACATGTATAAAAACTACAGAACCACGAAAGCTTTGTTTAGAAAGATCAACGAGAACGTCCTATCCTTGTCTTAATACAGTCTATCTCAGTCTTGATATTGTTGATAATGTTTGAAAAGAGTGTGCTGTATTAAATAGTTATTTACATTGCGAGATGCGTAAGCGTAAGCCCACTATTTTGGCCGTGGAGGTGGTTTAACGCTCGCGTTGCCTCGGGCCCTCCGAAGCCAAAAAGAGCTTACGCATCAAGCAATGTAGGTATTACATTTTTCCTGCTATCGACAATGTCAGTCGGTAGGTACTTACTTACTTTGAATTTAAATACACTATGGAGCAGATGGTGAGTAATAATCTTTATAAACAAACATTGCCCAATTATTACTAAAAGAGGTAGAATGCAGTGATAATAAAAAAAATGAAAAAACTTGTGCTTCGTGTGGGATTGAACCCGGGACCTACGAATTACTAGTCCCGTGGCCTCACCATCCACTTACAGAAGTGCTTGTAAAATTTGGACTTTTACGCGGTTCTTATTTTTAACCTACATCAGATCCCTCTGGAAGTGGGTCGACGCACCGCTTACTTTAACGTTTATACTCCCTTCTCTAATTCTGTGTAGCTGTCACTCCTGTCACTGCCTTCCGATCGATCGAGCTATTTGACGTCACGACCATACCCGCGCTTTTCGTGTCGTTTCAAATGAATAGCTTGCGGTCACAACTTTAATTATTTATTGCAAACTAAATATTGCGATTTGAGGGCTGATATTTGGTATGTGCTCTTTCTATAGATAGGCAAATATATTGAAGAAATAAGAAAAAAATGTTCATGTTCCCCATTATTATGAAAAATAATAACTAATATTGAGATCATTCCAAAGATAATTCACTCACCTTTATATTACGAGAAATCATTGGTGTTTTTACACAGTCAATAATTTTGCTAAAATGCACCTATTTTGCGTTACTTATTATAGCATTGTAACGAAGTTACTAGGATTTCCGCATTTTATTTCGATTTATCCGTTCAGAACGATTATTTCGTTTATTTGTTCAGGTTCCGTTGATTTTTCCAAAATTTTGAGAGTATATTTGAGGGGGCTGAGAGAGTTAGAAAGGGGTTGGAATAGCAATTAGGCCATTTTTGGAGCTAGCAATTCCGTTCTTGCTGGATACTGGGGTAACAGGACACGCCCACTGCAGCGCCATTGCCGCCGAGGACGAAGGGATGCTGCGAACATCTCTGCCCGCACCAGACCGCCGCCCGCGACGACCTTCGCTAAAAGAAGAGCGGGGACGCGCGGCTCGACGCGTCGACTGGCGGCCGATGTACTGCCCCTCCACCTGCCGGAACGTATAAAACCGGCACCGTCGCATTAACAAGGCCCGCCAGCTGAAAGCAATGAGTCATCCAAGGGAGGTGAGCCTAAGGCGCCAAATTCAAATTTCAAGGTGTCAACTTGGTAAATTTGGTAAAAAAAACTTTAAAATGATTGTTTACATATATAGCTCATGGTTTTACAACACGGATAATAATCTACGAGAGTGAAAGTCGCATTTTCAAGGGCTTTTGGTGCATTAAGATATCTACCGGGTAAAATTTTCGTAAATGCCAATTATTTCTTGTTTGCCTGCCTAGATACAACTAAATTCGAATAAATAAAACCATAAAACTTACTGATTTCAAGGTGGTTACGTTTAATCGCGTAAATTTGTTAGGTATAACACTCTCCAACAGTCCAAACCAAAATCCTGGAAAACTGTGTAGGAACAAAATCTCTTTTGATGGCCTTAACCCACTTTTCCCTTAAAATGGGGTCTTTATGGAGGAAAAAGCGGACACATTAGGACCGCCTTTGTAGTTTCCCTTGCAGTTGGGAACGGAACACGTCCACGGCTTGATTTAAATTAGTCCGAAACTATATAGACACAACCTAAAACCTATAAACTAAAATTGAACTATAATCACTTTATTCTGAACCACTGCTGTTTTACCACCTTATTAATAAAACTCCACGTCCTATATTACTAAAAAATCGCCAGACAAGTAAACGTAAACAACTTCAAAAAGCAACCTCCCGCCCTCCCTGTGATGACGTAGTGACGTTTCGCGTCGCCAGCTGGCAGGCCTTTATCATTGCGACGGTGCTGATAAAGCCCGGCATGCGGAAGAGGGAAGGGACTTTCTCTGACAATCCGTCAACCGGTCAGTGCAGCGGTAAATCACTATAGGTGTGCGACCGGGTTCAACGCCTCCCAGCTGAGATATCTTTATTAAACCGCCTAAAAATTCTGTAGGAAACCACTGGATGTGCGACCGGGTCCAACGCCTTTCAGGTAGTCTTGATAATTTTGCCGTAACTATCCGATTGTCTTGTTCAAAACCGTCACAGCAGACGGCAGTCCGGCCGCAGGCGGTTTTGCTTTTCCGAAATTTAGTTGCACACTAGCCTCCTAATATTCCGCTTAAGTACTACGCTTAATTAGTTTACCACTCCGCGTAATCGGATATTGTTGTCTTTTGCTTTTCCGTCCGGCAGTGAGATTCCGCCTGCTTAGTTAATTCAATTTCGGAACAGAACATTGCCTTCTTGAAAATAGCGTAATTAATTGTTTTTCCTTTCCCTCAAAACACTATTTGCACTTCTGGAATTATTTTTTTCGACTACAGCTATCTGACGTAACAGCGGTGGTCACCGTTATAAAAAAGGCCTGGCGCCCGAGCTAATCGACTAATATTTCCAAAAGAAGATATAGGAACCCAAACCAAACTTAATAATTGCATATAATAGTCAAAATCAAACAGAAAACTGAGCAAAAGAGTCTCTTCTTATAAACTGAAGTGCCCGAATAGGGACTCTAGGTTATAGCCTTTTATAGATTTACGATCTTGTTTCTTTAATTTCTAAACGTTTTTCTTAAGTCAATGAGCCTCTTATTTTAGTAGATATTTCTTGCGCAGTCACTACGGAAGTAAAAGCCATTGATAAATTTTTGATAACTACAAACACTACACGATTGCACAGTCCACAAACGGAATAATATATCTTATACACGGAGAGGTTTTCTCTCCCAAAGCTGGAGAACAGCAAAGGTTTTTAAGTTAACGTTTCAAGTTCATTCCTTTAATGTTAGGCATCTATTATTTTCTAAAGTGGAATCTGGACCGACCATTCATCTAGCGCCAAAGGTTACTTTCCTTGACAATTTGAAAAGTTATGCATTAATAAATTTGTTTCGGGTTGCTCGTGGCGAAAACCCAATAATTAATAAATTAAAAGGCTCAGTTCAGACTGATGTTCACGTAGTCATGAAACTGAAACAAGGATTTTACCGATGGTTTGCGATGTTTCGTTTCCGGCCTGCCCATACACCTACCAGGCCGTCTCCCGTCGGCTTGCAGTTGACAGCGCGCGTTTCTTTCGAGGCGGAGTTTTCTCCCGGAAATGAACGCGAACACCTCGCCGCACCTCCTTTTCCCGTTTCTCGCTTTCCCCCGACACGGTCAAGATTGCGCGTTCCACGGTCGCATTACTCGCATTTTCCGATTTGGGGAGTCACCAAGCGACTATGTGCCTGCGGTCGACGTGTCTCGCACAAAATTAATAAAATAACCGTATGGAACAGGCAGAGAAAATATATTTCTAGCTTTTGGAGGCAAAAATAAGGGTATCCCCGGTATGCCCTGTAAAGAAAATTTAAATAATCGAATGACCCCTGCATGTATTGTAAAAATAGAGAAAACTAAAGGGAAGCTATAAAAAGTGCAATTCACTTTGAGAGAATGATTTTTTTTATTATATTTTTTCCTATGTGAATCAGCTTTTATTTACTTCCCCTTGACCCCGCCATTTGGGACGCCTATGATGAAGAATTTCAAACTATCTCTACCTCTGTGAATGGCAAATATCACAAGTATAACACATAACTACTAAATTTCAGAATTTTATCTTTGTTATCTCCGGAAATATTTAGAAAATTCTGTTTGCGAAACTGTCAATTTCGGGGGCTATAGCCCCCTTAGGGGGCATTTTTTGTGCCTTTTAATTTTTTTGGTTCGCAGAACGCTCTGGTACATCATGTCAGGCTAATTTCGGGACACCTTGTATATTTATTGTAAACGAATATTTCTCCGCAATAATCTGAATTTTTTTATTTATAGGTATTTTATTTATTCTTGTAATAACAAAAATATTATTTCTTAAATCATTTTCTTTATTTTCTGCAGGTTGGTCGAAAAAATTGTGTTCGTATCTCTTGCAAGTGTCTTCACCGCACTAATAGACTGCTTGCACGAACTCTCATTCGGTCAACTGCAGTCTCGTACACTTGTTGACGAAATAGCTAATTACCATAGTTAATTGTAAAGCGAGTGAAAATCATGGTCTTCGTCGACAAATAATTATTTTTCAGTTTCCCGTTTATAAACTTACGTTTTATTTTAACTTGAAGGCTCCTGTACGCTCCAAGTTTCAAGATAGGTCTGAATACGTGTCCAAGACTTGTTTGTTCTCTAGAGTAGATACATAAATCTTGCGACAAATTTCCCTGATTTATAGAGCATATTGTGTCACTGATAAACTTTCCTCGGGAATGTAAGAGGGCTAGGTCCCAGACTTTTCACAATAAATTTGTTCCCATCGGGGTTTCAGACATCGTTATAAACCGTAGGCACAGCAATGTGGTCTAATCATTAATACACTTTTGTTTTTCATTTAAGTAGAATGATAGTAGTGGGTATAACTAGCACGGAATGGCACTCAATTCCCACGAGTATGACAGTTTGCGGCACGAGCCACAGGCGAGTGCTTCAAGTCATATGATGGGGGAATGAACATTCTGTGTGGGTTAGTTATATACACTACACTTTTTCTACGATTGTTATCATAAGTGTTTGAATTAAAGTTTTGGCTTTTTATTTTTTTATAATTTGTTTATTTTGAACATGAACAAGTATAGGTATTAAATTTAAGAGTAAACACATTATTTCTTATCTATACTTATTTACAATATTAAATGATATTATATTAGTATTAATACTTACAGCATAATCTTTAGAAAAATTTCTATAAATAAATGTTCTGATGTCGCATTTGCTGCTTCCAAAATATGCGATAGTGTCAATTATATTTTATTGCCGTTGAAACTGTCTACTTTTATTATAAGTAACTAAATAATTTAATTTTTCCACTTTAAAAATATAGACGTAAATCAACAAAGCTGAACTGTCACACTCACTCCATTCAAATTTGTATAGCGGACCCGTACACAATGATACTCCGGTACCGCTTGCTGTGGCAACCCGTGTACAATGATATTCTCGCACCGGTTGCAAAAAACCGTGTACAATGTAGTACATTTCCCAATTAAAACCGAACATAAATTGAGGCCTTTTCTATACAGTCGTAGTTAAATATAATGGGGAACTTGAACATTTTTTTTATTTCTTTAATATATTTGTCTATCTATAGAAACACCACATACCAAATATCAGCCCTAAAATCGCAATATTTAATTTGCAATAAATAATTAAATTTGTGACCGCAAGCTATTCATTTGAAACGACACGAAAAGCGCGGGAATGGTTGCGACGTCACAGTGCTCCATCGATCAAAAGGCAGTGACAGGAGTGACAGCTACGATCTGATGTAGGTCAAAAATAAAAACCGCCTAATAGTTTAAATTTAACAAGCACTTCTTTAACTGAATGGTGAGGTCCCGGGTTCAATCGCACAAGAAGTTTTTTTTAATTATCACTGCATTCTATCTCTTATACAGGGTGAGCTTTTTTCGATGCCCACTATGGGGATCTCTGAAACTAGCAGAGCAAGAACAAAGGTTAAATGGGGAAAGAATTGCAGTTTTGAATGCTCAATCTAATGCCCCTATTGGATTTTTAAAAAAGTTCATTGCTCACTAGATATTTTGAAAAGAGTGATTTTTTGCTATTTCATCAGATCTCTGTAGCTCCCTTATTTCTGATTATACAGAAAAACTGTAGAAACAAAAATTGTAGATAATGTTTGGCTTAATAAGATAATCTTATCCAAATTTTTATGTTGTTTGTGATTTTTGAGATATGACATAAACTTGTGTTTTTTTAAATGTAAATCATAGTTGGCTGTGGCCTTATAAAATCGGCCATTTTTTGAGCTTTCCAAAGATATAATACTCGGCATAGTTATTACAAAAAATAAAAGAGCTATGGCTAATTTTCTGTTTTTTTTTTAATTTTTACATAGTCAGCCATGGAATGTTTTCATAATTCTATTGTATAATAAGACATAAAACAAAAATTATCATGATGGAGCTCCACAATATAATTACTTGCCCGTAAGAAATTAGACAATAGAAAATATACCTATTTCCTGGCAGTCCCGATCCCCAGATTTGTCTGTTTTGGATTTCTTTTTGTGGGGAACAGTACAAAATAGAGTATGAGACAATTGTTAAATTAAGAGCAGCTGTTTTAGAACCAATTGCCAGTATTGACAGGCGCTCTCTAAGAAAGGCGACAAATTCAGCTTTAAAAATATGCAATATTTGCATAAATAATAATGGTGGATTGTTTGAACACCTTTTTTATTTTAAAAGGGACCTTTTAAATTAATAATAATTTGAATTTGAGTTTTTTATTTTTTGTTTTCTTTTCTTACATTTTGTTACCAGCTAAAAACAAAATATTAGAAAGTTTTAAGTATGTCTAATTATAAAATAGAACGTAACTGAAAATATTCCATGGCTGACTATGTGAAAATTAAAAAAAAATCAGAAAATTAGCCATAGCTCTTTTATTTTTTCTAATAACTATGACGAGTATTAAATCTTTGGAAAGCTCAAAAAATGGCCGATTTTATAAGGCCACAGCCAACTATGATTTACATTTAAATAAAACACAAGTTTATGTCATATCTCAAAAATCACAATCAACAGAAAAAATTGGATAAGATTATCTTTCTAAGCCCAAAATTATCTACAATTTTTGTCTCAACAGTTTTTCTGTATAATCAGAAATAGCGGAGCTACAGAGATCTGAAGAAATAGCAAAAAATCACTTTTTCCAAAATATCTAGTGGGCCGTGAACTTTTTTAAAAATCCAAAAGGGACATTAGATTGAGCATTCAAAACTGCAATTCTTTCCCCATTTAACCTTTGTTCTAGCTCTGCTAGTTTCCGAGATCCCCATAGTGGGCATCGAAAAAAACTCACCCTGTATATTTATCACTTATTATCATTTTCAGTAATTATTGGACAATGGTTATTATGACGATTATTACTCAAAATCTACTCCATTCAAAGTACTTACCTACCTAATATGAAATTGTCAGTAGCAGGAAAAATGTACCTAAAACATTCCTCGATGCGTAAGCTCTTTTTGGCCTCGGAGATAGTTTTAATGCCCGAGGCGTTAAACAACCTCCTCGGCCAAAAAAGTGCGCTTACGCATCTCGCAATGTAAATAACTATTTAATACAACACACTCTTTTCAAACATTATCGACAATATCAAGACTATAATAAGACGGATAGACAAGGATGGGACGTTCTCGTTGATCTTTCTAAACAAAGCTTGCGTGGTACTGTAGTTGTCGCCCTTTGTAGGAGCCAAGTTTTCACACAATATTTGGATATCTGACACGGTGAGGTGCCAGTATGTGGTACTTAGAGACTTTTCAGAGTTATTATGCGTAGCTTTGCGGCTTGTGGCTCTTCCCTGACCTCCAAAACTTAATATTCGGGGGTAATAATCCGTCGTTAAGTATAATTTATATTAATTTTGGAGGCCATTCATCAAAGTGTTCCTAACAACGCGCCTTATAATTGTTTGCCTTTATTGTAGGTACCGATTTCAGGAAAAATGAGTATTTCCTCCTGGATTAGTTTGGCGAAACAACTCAAAGGTGCACGCCAGTGTAAAAATGGAAACGGCGTCCTGCCATATGCAGGTGCTATCCCCCACTAAAATTCGTAACAACACCCCTGTGTTCTACGTCCTACGAAATACATAATGATATATGGCACACCTACGACTGCCTCCCCTGGTGAAATGATCACGAGCCGCCACTGGACTCGATTCACTATTAAAACTCCAATATCTAACAAATCAGCGTTTCAGAACCCCTTTACCAACGCCCGGGGGGCCCAAATATGAATCCAGACACTCGAAAACCATTTCAGCCGGGCTGGTAGGCCTATATTGAGCGTTCGCGGGCCGCAACATGTGTTTAAGTGCCGCTAAGCGAACACGCAGGGGTTGTTGCGCCCGCTTTCCAGAGGGGACGCCGCCTCTGGGAGCCCTAAGGGGATTTAATGAGTTGGTGCGTTCTTTTGTTGCGACATGAAGACCTGTTTAAGAGTTTGAGGACCCTGGAGCGTTTAATAGGAACGTATCAGTGCGTGACATTATCTCTTGTAGCTGTACACATGCTAAATACCAAAATCATCAGAACCCCTAGACCCCAGGATTCATTCATAAAGTCTGTTTTATTTTGCAGGCGATATGACGGGATTTTGTATCTCTCTCAATAAAGCACTGATCGGCCACTGCCAGGTATAAAACGTCATATGTAACATGTGACATCATACGGTTTCTAGCCTGAGAAACGATAAAAATATAAATAGGTATATGTAGATATATTAAATATCAAAAAGGCATTTACATTATATATAACGTTTAGTTATTTTAGGTTGCACTTCTACTCATGTATCAAAATAAAATAAGTTACTTTCAACTTGTTACCGCAAACGAAAACTCGTCTGATTCGCGGGCGAGTATACAACCACGGTTTCTAAAAATATTATAACTAGGTAACTAAAAGAAAATAAATAAGCCAAAACAACAACTCGAAAATGTGAGAACCAGATATAGTAGCACTTAGACAAGGAAAGAGAGAGGACCGCGATTGCCTACCCTATATAGATTTTGTTATGTCGTTTTGAACGGCAGCCATTTTATATGTGGCAGACAAATCAAGATCATTGTGAGTTAATTTCGTGAATTTGTGAATTAAAGCTAACAGTGATTAAGTTGGGTTACAAAAGCAGAAGAGAAAAGCAAGAGCCCGGGATTTCGTTTCACAGGTAAATATTTAACAAACTACCCTAAAACTTTACTAACTTCTTCAAATTCCTTCTACCTTTTAGTATGATAAAGTGCATTGTTTTATTTGTAAATAGGACCAATATAATTAATTTTTAACATCGTTTTTATTGACAATTTTTTAATTGATTATGATTGTTTCATAAGATATGGGCTGGTTTCCATGGGCGTGCATTATTTATTTTATTTTGATTGCTTCGAAATTGCCACAAATAAATATATTTCAGCACTTGACACTAGCTTTACCTTTGAGAAATTATCTGCAAATAAATACCAATATTTCAAATTACCTATAAGTCAGAATTAACTACCTTTTCATTTTTAACATTTTTGTGATATTGGCTAATTAGAAAGCGTTTCATGCTACGCCACTGGCCTGTCGTGCGATGTGGCAGTCGGTAACACGGCCGCGAGCGCTGTTAGGCGTCCTCTCTCTTTCCTTGTCTAAGTATAGTAGCAGGACGTTGACAACAACGTCACGTCCCTAGCAAGGGCGTATCCAGCTCAAAACAGAAGGTGGGGCAGCCATCTGAATTAAACCTCGTTCATAGCGAATGGATGGAGGAGGGGCATAAAATGTAGAATAACTAAAAGATTAAAACCGTTTGATAAAAAACACTAATATTAATTTTTGAACAATAGGTTTGCGAGGATTATTACTAAATTTTTTAACTACATCTTTCACTAATTGCTCCTTGTTTGCGAAAACCCATTGACGGTGAATGCTTAGCATGGCTAAGCCGTTTAACCTATTTTCACCAATAGTGCGTCTTATTCACATTTTAATTCGACGAAGGGAGCTAAATGAACGCTCTCCATACTAGTTGTGCAGGGCTGTGAAAGCAGTATCACTAGCGCTTTCCGACTAGTCGGAAAAATCATTGCTCTTTTTTAAAATCTCGATGATTTCTGGCGTTTCTCCATTTTATATGCTTTTGCACCACCATTAGAACGAGCTGCCCGAGCACCAGTGAGGGTAATAAAAATGTATTAAACTGGTTTTCCAGTAGAGCATAGAAACCCGCCCGAAAACTGCCAACAAAACATAATTTTTGGATCAGTGCAGTACCGAGTTTTATCATCAGAATATGATTTTCAAATAGAAAAAAACATAACCGGCAACACTGGACAATAGTAAACGGTGAACGGTGGTGCATGGCTGCGTGCTGCGTGCGCCATGGATTAGGAGAATAGGGGATTCCCAGAGTCTCTTTCATGAATAGATTGGTACAAATTTGTCTTTGAAGATTTATTTATTATTTTTGTGAAAGGTTCAGTTAGGCAAGTGGCGCGAAGAAATCTTGTACCATACCTACCGGCAATTCTAAAGGTGTCGTCAGGCCAGGCGAAGAATGTGTAGGAATATATCCGTAATAATGAGAAATCAAATAAGTAGAAAAGGGATGGGCATAAATGCGAGAAGGAATATTAAGCTAGGTATTATTATAATTAATATTTAATATTTTAAAAGTTTTAATGATAAACTTGTTCAAGTTAAACCTGTTTCAGTTTTTTACTAAAAACCATTTAAAAATAGTAGGTTTTTTAAAACCATTTTTCAACTTCAACAGCCACTGGTTTAACCCCTCCAGGACAGGCTCTAGGCGGGTGCGAACGGTGAGGGGTACGCGGCCCGCGTTTTGACTAGCCCCGCGCCTCCGTGTCCCGTGTTATCCAGTCAGTAGCGTATTTAAAAGGGCGGGGCCGAAACCATTTCAGAATTTGAAAATATTCACTGCAGCTTGAAAATCTGAAAATACCTACCTATTAGGATTTCCTAAGACTAATTTCAAGTAATTTTACTTTTAACATTTCTAAAAAATTTCGCCTGCGGCGCATTTTACAGAATTATTATAAATGCACTTGTTTGAGAGAAATTCACAAAAATTGTCCGTCCCTACCCGCAATTAATTTCTATATAATGTCACTGAAGTGATCTAAGTTTATCTCAAAAATTTGTTCTTAATGGATTAAATAATTCCTTGCCGGGGCGCCGTAATTTTATCCAGCACCCAGCCTCACAAAAGCTTGAGCCGATCCTGACCCCTCCCCCAAATATTTCGCTAG
This sequence comes from Pseudeuparius sepicola, assembly GCA_963920635.1. NCBI lineage: Eukaryota > Metazoa > Arthropoda > Insecta > Coleoptera > Anthribidae > Pseudeuparius > Pseudeuparius sepicola. The sequence goes on along the minus strand of OY987299.1, from coordinate 117,154,208 downwards.
ATACGGCCCTGCGCGTAGCGCCCCACGGCGGCGAGTGAATTAACATTGTGTATGTAGTTATACCAAGGAGGAGGAGGCAAAGCTGACTTTTTAGTGGCGAGCGGGCAATTATTGTAATACCAGCCTAAAACGAATAATTGATTAGTTTGTCTTTAATTATTCTTAAAGTACCGAATTAACCCTTTTAATATTATTTTACAACAACTTGGAAGGTGGGGCAGCTGCCCCACCTTGCCCCACCCTGGATACGCCCTTGGGCCCTAGGAAATTACCTCTTCACATTTTTAATTTTAGCCCTTTTCTAGCCGAAAAAATCGGATTTTTTTTGCTTTATTCTCAACATACTTCATGATGCACTTACACAGCAAAACATTTTGAGTGGAACTTCACTCAAATTGTACTACTACTCGTAATTATTGTGACAATTATTTCTGTTTACCGATTATTGAGTTAAATTTTCACTCAGAGTTAGCTCAGAGTATACAGGGTGAGTCACATCTAAAGTCAGAGCCGAAAACACAAGGTAGAGTTCGCTAAAATAAGCACATATGCTTAATAAACGTTAGCTCAAAAACGCTTGGTTCTCCATATACAGCGTGTTGAAACTTTTCCAAATATTTTTTAATTTCTTTCGAGCCTGTTTAGGAATTCCAACAAAATTTGATACATATTATGGGTTGTCATTTGGTGCAATATTTTGGCTCTGTTCAGATGAGCAGCGGGGTAGATAAAAATAATTTTATTTTAAATGCCAGCATAATCACCTTGGCACTAGTTAAAAAAATCCGAAATTACGAAGAGACTGTACCAGAAATAAAAAAATACCAAGAAGCGCTTTTTGTTCCAAATTGAATGGGCTATCCAAAAAAGGCAAAATTTTTTGTTTTGGCACAGGACCGTACTACTTTTTTTACAATTATTTACAGCAACTATTTGTATCTACGCCGCTGATCATCTGAACGGGGTCAAATTATTGCTCAAAATGGCAACCGTCCAATGCATAATGTGTACCAAATTTGGTTGGAATTCCTAAATGGGCTAGAAAGAAATTAAAAAAATATATTATTCCAATTATTAGAGTCCAAACTTTACGGTAATCTACAATATAGTCCAAAGCACGAAAGAAAACGTTTCTAAATAATGCGGGCAGCGTTGCGAGATTTCTTATCGAGTAGTCGTTATTTATTGGCGAATACAAGTTTTATCATATTGAAGCCGAATTTCTGAACTCTGTTATACCGAAAAAATAAAGCTCGCATCACGGGACCACTTATCCATTTTTGTTTATCATTTATTTTTAACGCGGTGTGATAAAACACCTATTATATTTTTTTCAACATCGTCGCGTCTACCAACGCCTTTGAAATACGGCAACACAGCATTTCTGCCAAGGAGTTGGCTGACAAAATCAGTTAGCCAACGCGTTTTGTGCCTGTTTCTATAGTACGTAAAGTTAACTGCGTATTTGGGCTACCACACAGACCTCATTTTTTAGGCCGCTGGCAAGTTTTTTCCGCTGGCTTAGGGAGTTAACGTGTGCAAAATGAGTAAACAGGGAAGAACGTTGCATTCTCAAGCACGAGAAATAATTGCCAATGTTATAAGGGTTTGCCTTCCTCCATAGTCTAAGACATCACCGTTAAGAATAATATTAATAATAAATTAAATAACAATTATATGAAAATTAAGTCAGTGAGTTACACAAAATTGAGCTACGCCCCTGAACTGTGACTAATTCTATAATATTTGGAGTTCTTCCCCCTTACGTCGCACGCATTCTGCCGTAAGGATTACTATACAAAAGTAATGTGATACTTAAATTCTGTCGGTTCTTGCAAACAATTTTCATGTTAAATTTGTTGCCATATTTCGAAAAATAAAAAAGTTACAGCAGTTTAAATATATTTGGCCATAGTTTCCTTAGATGCTCCATGGACAACCATTTTCATCATACAAAAGAAGGCCACCTATCGATCGCACCTGTCACCGAGCACCTGAGCGAGCCACTTTTAAAAGCCACCCTGTACACTTATACAACTGACAAATGCGCATGTTTCCCTCTTTTGTCTTCACCCTATAAAAAACCACTAAAACTCTTTTGCATGACCTTTTACTAGACATTTTTCAATGGCAACGTTCCATGCGGGGCCGGCTTCACGTTTTAAACCCCGCCTCCGCCGTTTCGAGCATGTGTAGCACGCCGTCTAGCCCATCCATTCCGAGACTTTACAATCTCTTCGGCGTTCGGGCCGGCGGCAGCGATCGAACCCTGATCATTTATTCAAACAGGCGGTGTTTGCCGGGGACCGGGTTTACATGAGAGCGGCCCCCCCCGGTTCATAATCACCCATCCGGTCGCATAATGAGGATTAAGGGGTGGACGAGGGTCTCACGGATTCTTTGGGGACTTTGCGTTGAGGTATGGGATCTAAAACAGGCGGTGGAAAAGTTGTAATACCGTAGGGATATTGTAGAATTCTTCTTTGAGGTTAGGCCTCTGACACACGCCTTGAAGTTGGGGCAATAATAATAAGCCATTGAATGCAATGGAAAGGCAAATAAAAAATCGTAATTTCTTTAAAAAGTTTCTATTTCTATTATTTATAATTATGTCTAGATTTCGAAAAGCAAAATTAGCAGAAATTATATACATAATAGTTTTAATAAAAAATAAATTAAATATTGTAAGGTATTTTGGACCTTAAGATGTTATTTGGCCTCTTTTTGACGATCTCTGCTCAGGCGCCAGGAGTGGTATTCTTACGGTCCAGTGTTTTTCGAGCCAGGGAGGTTTTGCAGGGGATGAAATCAAACCAACGCTTCAAATTATCCCATGTTTTATACCCCCCCCCCCCCCAAACTGTATACAAAATTGGTAAATAAATAAATAAAAATTCTTAAACTAACAGAAACTAAAATATATCTGCTTCTAGGCTCCGGCGCCCGGCAGCGAACTCGCGGGGCAGATGGTTTGTTCTTAACGGCCGGATAGGACAGTCCCGCTAATCTATAACGGAGCTCTCCTAGCAGCGGTCGGCTATTGGTCTACAAGGCGGCGTACAGTAGCCCCGTCATTATCTACCGGCACTACCCGAGCAACGGTCCGATTTTATCCACTCGGCGGCGGTGGGAGATAGCTCCGTCAAATATCTAACGGTTCTTTCCAACAGCGGTCTAGCGGATAGGAATTCGGCCTTATAAGGTGACAACCCGTCATATATCTAAGGATGTCGGTCTCTCCTACCTGGTAGGTGGAAGACACCAGACGGAATGGCCGATCGGTCTCTTATTACCGACTAGGACCCGGCGGTTAGATATCTACTCTCAGCGCCATCTATCGGTGGTTCGGGAAGACACATTTGAAATAGTGGCCGACGGTTAGCTGCAACCCGCGGTGCCCTCTATTGGCGGTTCGGGCGGACACTTTTGGGCTAGGGCTTCGCGGTGAAATGTAAGCGGAAAACTTGGCAAAACTTAGTAACTTCGTTACAATATACTTATTTCTCCATTTGTGGAACATTCTAACCAAATGTAACTTTAGATAATAAAAATAAAACGTTTTCATACGTAACTCTTTAGAATAAACTGCGTCTTCCATAAAAATTTCTGTTAACACCACAGTCTCTATACTACGTGCATTAAAATCCTATAAAACGTTTTTTTTGCAAATATTTCTACAAAAATATTGTAAATAAAATAGTAAATTAATAGAGATAGATCCGCGGAAATGTGCTGTTAATACAATGCAAAGCTAATCTTGGCACTAGTTTCCGCTAGAGAAAATTTCTTGTTTGAGTTGAAATATTTGAATTTATTTAAATTTGGTATACCTGTATCACTTGTATCAGAGAACATACGGCAATAGAAGTCTGGTCCAATGTATTATTTTATAGGGCACGAAAGAAAGCATACATTATGTTTCCCTTCTATAGGCGCAACTTTTCCACACTCAATGTCACCACATATAACCTCTGAGTTGTTAATACCACACACAAAGGCATTTTAGGCGTCTCCAATTTTGAACTAATTAATTATTTACAGATATACTTTCCTTACGAACAACAAATTCACAGGGTGGAACGACTGTCTCTCGATAGCTAGCTGCGTTGCCAGATTGAGCAGCTCGGAGCAACTTGGAATTTAGATAACATAAACAAACAATAATTTACATAATATAAACAAAGTATCTTATTACTAAAGGGACCAAAAATACGATCTATTTAATTTTTCCAGACAAAAGATTGTAAAGTCCTCAGAACCAATCTTAACGTTACATTTGTGGAGCTTATGATAATTTCGAGGTCCTTGGGCTGGGAGTAATCGCCTTTATCCTGTTTGACATTTTTTATTCAGTCTTCGCTTTCAGGGAAATAAAGCAATGGATTCCGACATGAACGTTTCTAGTATTTGTGCCTTTTTTAAATATATAAGTATCAAAAACACTGGAGTATTTTGTGTTATTTTTCAGTTAACATTTCCTAATAAAAATATTGCTATTGGCTTACGCTTTCATTTATTTTACCTCAAATAGTTTTAAAATCTGTTTTATAGAATATCAAATCGTTATCGTAAGCGACATGAGGTATGAATCTAGTGTTTGGAAAAGGATCGTATGCGCCAAATCTCTATCAGAAAATAATTTTTTCGTAAATTTTACTACCCTAATGCATTTTCCAAGCGCATTAAGAAAGCCTTACCAAATTTGGGACAAGTATGTTAAAAACCTTTTCAGATATTAAAAAAAGTTGATCCCTGTAACATTTGAATCTTAGTGCTTACGGTGTTTTGTTAGGCACCCTTCGATATCGTCTTATTATGTAACGTAATCAATATGGCAACAAAAGGTTTTATTCTTTTCTATATCTGTTTAAATGCTTCAACGAATTCTATATGTATATAGGGTGACCGTATTTCGAGCCTATGCATGGAATCTTGGTTATCTTAAGAGATACCAGGTCGGTTAAATTGGGGCAAAGTTGCGGATTTTGATGCTGAGTAACATGTTAAAAAAATTGGCTGGCTCTTCTCGTTTTTGAAAATAATGCGAAAAAACTGAAAATTGTCGTTTTCGTTTTTATTTTTTTTTAAACGAAAACGAAGGGGCTGGACATTTCTAAGTTAAAAATAATTATTATAAGGCACTTTTTTTACAAGGAATCTAAGAATGATCTCTCATTTTTTTGACGACACCCAATATGTATGTCCACGGATGGGGTAAATAAGGACAAATGGACCAAAAAGTGAAAGATACGAAAAAATGTTATTCTTTATAAAAGTTTTTGCTTGCTTTAAAAATAAGATCCACGATGCCAAAAATTTGTTTTTTGTACAGGGTATGCAAAAAATACAAAAACGTACAATTTGATGAAGAGTAAAGTATAAATTTTAATGCAAAACGTTAAATAAAAAACTTGTTTTTTTTTAGAGAATTCTTATTCCAGATTTTCAAAGAAAAAATTGAAATTTCTAAATTACCTACTCTTTTAAAACCGAAATTTTTCCAAGTCATATTCTGACCTTTTTATTTGATTACACCTTTGATAACTGTGGCGTATTTGTCAAAATAAGAAAGATGTTTTTAGAGCAAAGAATATTTATAATCCAAAATTACAGACAGGTTAAATAAAATTACTAATGGAATATTAAATAATAATTGTAATACTTAAGAAATATTTCTTATTTTATTAAACTTTAAAACAATTAGGGGCACATTATTTTTATTTTTCAAAAACTTCTCCTCCATATTCTACGCATTTTTCTAACTGACGTCGTAAATGGCTAAGCTGCTTCTTATTTCTCCTAGAGAAATTGATTCTATCGCTCTTAAAATTCTCTGCTTTAAAACTTCTTCGTTATTTTCAATGGGTCTTTCATATGTTAGTTGTTTAATGCGCCCCCATAGAAACATATCACAAATTGTCAAGTCGGGACTCCTAGGGGGCTACAAAATTGGACCATTTCGGCCCATCCATCGATTTCCAAATTTGCGATTGAGTCAATCCCTGACTACTGTAGCATAATGGGCAGGACACACATCGTGCTGAAAATAGATATTTTGGCGATATTGAAGAGGCAATTCTTTTAACTTGTCTGACAGAAATGACTCCAGCATATGCAAATAAGGATGTCTGTTACACGTATTATCAAACAAATATGTTATAATCCCATAATAGGAAATGGAGCACCAAACATTTATTTTTTAAAATACTGGCGGCGGTTTGCAATTCTAAACTCTGGTTTTTTCCTACTCCAGTATCTCACATGCTGAGAGGCTACAGTGCCGTTTGTACTGAGGGTTGACTCATCTGAGAACATTATCAGCTTATGAAAGTTCACGTTGTTATTTAGAATTTCATCACCGACCCACAAACAAAAATCCAAGCGTTTGTAACTGTCCCCATCTTCCAAAGTATGGTTAAAAATTGGTTTAAAAGAATAAATTTTATTTTCCTTCAACACATTTTGAATATGTTTTTTTTTACAGATTTGTAAACTTTGGTCTCGTTTTCTTAAAGACAGCATAGGATTTTCATCAACAGATTGCAAAATTAATACTGTAGAAGCATTGTTTTCGTCGTATCTTTTCTTCGTCTCCTTTAAATCATTAACGGATCCAGTTTTTTAAATCTGATCACTAACTTATGTACTGAACTTATGCATAATTGTACATTTGGAAACTTTTCTTAAAACTTCTCAATAACGTAGCGATAACTATTCTCGCCGTTTCTGTAATTTTGGATTATAAATAATCTTTGCTCTAAAGACAACATCGTTCTTATTTTGACAAATATGTCACAGTAACAGTTATCAATGGCGTAATCAAATACAAAGGTCAGAATATGACTTGGAAAAATTTCGGTTTTAAAAGAGTAATTTATAAATTTCAAATTTTTCCTTTAAAATCTAGAATAAGAATTCTTTTAAAATGTCAAACAAGGTTTTTATTTAACGTTTTGCATTAAAATTTATAAAAAGCCAACTTTACTCTCCATCAAATTTTACGTTTTTGTATTTTTTGCATACCCTGTACAAAAAAACAAATTTTTGGCATCGTGGATCTTATTTTTAAAGCAAGCAAAAAGTTTTATAGAGAATAACATTTTTTCGTATCTTTCACGGTTTGGTCCATTTGTCCCCTTATTTACCCCATCCGTGGACATACTGTAGATAGATAATAATTACTATAAATGAAAAATAGAAATTGTGCGATTGGTTTCACATGCAATCAGAACGTTTTCCTGATTTGGTAATTAAATAACACACGAATTCCCTTATTAATATTTTGTCTCCTTACAAAAAATGCTATTTTGTTAAGGAACCTCAAAAGAACCTTGTTTGTTAAAAAACATATTGCAACTTTTAAAAATATAAAACGCGTGTCATTATTTAGTTGTACCGTTTTAAAATCAGGTTCGCTTGTCGGACTGGCGTGCGCTGCATTTCTACATTATTGTAAGATAATGCCGTTCCATTATTTCGAATCGCAGCAATATCCAGCGGGGCGGGTGAACACCGAAAAGAGTCGTTCTACTTAGGAAATTGGAGCGGCGGGTTCATTAGGCGAGCGGAGCGGAAAGCGCCGTTCGTGCAACATTGAGAAGGGCGCGCCGACGCGGCGTCCCTACAAATGGCCGCCATTAAGCCTGTTAGGACTCGCGTGCGCCGCAAAGATATTGCGAGGCCGGTTCTGGAAATTGGGGATAATATATTGGACAAAGGTGTCGGCCTCGGCTCTGCTGCTTCTCACATAAACAAATCCGAAGTTTGTGGGCATTGTCGTTTAACAAAAAAATCACAGATTTAGCAATCCTTTCCAACCTCAACTTATTATATTGGATCTCACTACTGTTCACGATTCACGTTACGACGTAAGCCGGCGAAGCGATGCGACACCGCTGTCTTTTGGCCCTGAACGAAAACTGCTAACTCGACTCCCATATATACGAACATAAACATTTCCAATATTTAAAAACATCAATGCGCAGAACTACTGGGAATTAAGAGGGTTTATATGTCCCCATAAGAAACCCGCATTGGGCATAGAGTACTGCAAAGGTGTGACATAAAAGTAGGCCAATCCATTGACCACACAATGGTGTGGACCAAAGTAATATTACTTTCCTTATTCCTTTTCTCATTTAGACGCATCTGCTTACTTCAAAATACAGTATTAAAGCTGAATTTGAAAAAATGATTTTCGTTAACACATTCTTTGTTTTTTTTTAATATTTATATTTGAAAATTTGGAATAATAAGCAAGGGTTTTTTCCAGTAAAAAATGTAGAAGTTTTTTTCTCAACAGTTCTATATGCTCCTGGAGGCGATGAATTCAAATCTGAGGTTTGCCACCTCGCCAGGCGACGGCTCCACAACGAAAATGGTACATAACCTCAATTTTTCGGCACTATAAGCCATTTCTTAACTCTTCGCTAAGAAAGCCGAAAACGCTATTCTAACTTTGCGCTTGTACCCTACTATCTACCTTATAAACCTAAAACCAATTATTTTATGACTTTAAGGAACTTCAGTGGGGTCCATGCTCGACGGGTCCCCTAATTCAAACGAAATTGTGCTACTCTTAATTTACATGGAAGATAACTATAATAATTGAATCCATCTGGTTTATGTGTGTGTTTTTGGACAAAATTTATTATATCTTTTCACAATATAGTATATTATTATTAAAAAAGGGAGAAAACGCTCAGTTTGAGCAGTGTTGTTGTTTGAAAGTAAGATGTAGAAGAAGTCAATGCCTGCATAAGGCTCAAGATTGCGTTCGCAGGTACAAGGTACGAAGGCGGTTGTTTTTGTTCGAAAAAGTAACAAAGATATACAAATAATTATGTGTTTTTCAACGGTATCCTTTGTTTTCGGGATTTGTAGTGAAAGTAATGACACCATGTTATCAGTTGTGACACCATGTTATGCAGGTGTTGACATTTCTTTTATATTCCTTACAAAAAATGCTATTTTTTAGGGAATCTTAAAATAACTTTGTTTGTTAAAAAACATATTGCAATTTTTAAAAATATAAAACGCGTGTCATTGTTTAGTTGTACCGTTTTAAAGTCAAGTTCGCTTTGTGCACCAATTAAGACTACAGTCATTTTAAGGCGTCGTCTCGAATCGGCGTCGATCATATTTGCCGGACTGGCGTGCGCTGAATTTCTACATTATTGTAAGGTAATGCCGTTCCATTATTTCGAATCGCAGCAATATCCAGCGGGGCGGGTGAACACCGAAAAGAGTCGTTCTACTTAGGAAATTGGAGCGGCGGGTTCATTAGGCGAGCGGAGCGGAAAGCGCCGTTCGTGCAACATTGAGAAGGGCGCGCCGACGCGGCGTCCCTACAAATGGCCGCCATTAAGCCTGTTAGGACTCGCGTGCGCCGCAAAGATATTGCGAGGCCGGTTCTGGAAATTGGGGATAAAATATTGGACAAAGGCGTCGGCCTCGGCTCTGCTGCTTCTCACATAAACAAATCCGAAGTTCGTGGGCATTGTCATTTAACAAAAAAAATCACAGATTTAGCAATCCTTTCCAACCTCAACTTATTATATTGGATCTCACTACTGTTCACGATTCACGTTACGACGTAAGCCGGCGAAGCGATGCGACACCGCTGTCTTTTGGCCCTGAACGAAAACTGCTAACTCGACTCCCATATATACGAACATAAACATTTCCAATATTTAAAAACATCAATGCGCAGAACTACTGGGAATTAAGAGGGTTTATGTGTCCCCATAAGAAACCCGCATTGGGCATAGAGTACTGCAAAGGTGTGACATAAAAGTAGGCCAATCCATTGACCACACAATGGTGTGGACCAAAGTAATATTATTTTCCTTATTCCTTTTCTCATTTAGACGCATCTACTTACTTCAAAATACAGTATTAAAGCTGAATTTGAAAAAATGATTTTCGTTAACACATTCTTTGTTTTTTTTTTAATATTTATATTTGAAAATTGGAATAATAAGCAAGGGTTTTTTCCAGTAAAAAATGTAGAAGTTTTTTTCTCAACAGTTCTATATGCTCCTGGAGTCGCTGAATTCAAATCTGAGGTTTGCCACCTCGCCAGGCGACGGCTCCACAACGAAAATGGTACATAACCTCAATTTTTCGGCACTATAAGCCATTTCTTAACTCTTCGCTAAGAAAGCCGAAAACGCTATTCTAACTTTGCGCTTGTACCCTACTATCAACCTTATAAACCTAAAACCAATTATTTTATGACTTTAAGGAACTTCAGTGGGGTCCATGCTCGACGGGTCCCCTAATTCAAACGAAATTGTGCTACTCTTAATTTACATGGAAGATAACTATAATAATTGAATCCATCTGGTTTATGTGTGTGTTTTTGGACAAAATTTATTATATCTTTTCACAATATAGTATATTATTGTTAAAAAAGGGAGAAAACGCTCAGTTTGAGCAGTGTTGTTGTTTGAAAGTAAGATGTAGAAGAAGTCAATGCCTGCATAAGGCTCAAGATTGCGTTCGCAGGTACAAGGTACGAAGGCGGTTGTTTTTGTTCGAAAAAGTAACAAAGATATACAAATAATTATGTGTTTTTCAACGGTATCCTTTGTTTTCGGGATTTGTAGTGAAGGTAATGACACCATGTTATCAGTTGTGACACCATGTTATGCAGGTATTGACATTTCTTTTATATTCCTTACAAAAAATGCTATTTTTTAGGGAATCTTAAAATAACTTTGTTTGTTAAAAAACATATTGCAATTTTTAAAAATATAAAACGCGTGTCATTGTTTAGTTGTACCGTTTTAAAATCAAGTTCGCTTTGTGCACCAATTAAGACTACAGTCATTTTAAGGCGTCGTCTCGAATCGGCGTCGATCATATTTGCCGGACTGGCGTGCGCTGCATTTCTACATTATTGTAAATTGCGAAGATAATGCCGTTCCATTATTTCGAATCGCAGCAATATCCAGCGGGGCGGATGAACACCGAAAAGAGTCGTTCTACTTAGGAAATTGGAGCGGCGCGTTCATTAGGCGAGCGGAGCGGAAAGCGCCGTTCGTGCAACATTGAGAAGGGCGCGCCGACGCGGCGTCCCTACAAATGGCCGCCATTAAGCCTGTTAGGACTCGCGTGCGCCGCAAAGATATTGCGAGGCCGGTTCTGGAAATTGGGGATAATATATTGGACAAAGGTGTCGGCCTCGGCTCTGCTGCTTCTCACATAAACAAATCCGAATTTCGTGGGCATTGTCGTTTAACAAAAAAATCACAGATTTAGCAATCCTTTCCAACCTCAACTTATTATATTGGATCTCACTACTGTTCACGATTCACGTTACGACGTAAGCCGGCGAAGCGATGCGACACCGCTGTCTTTTGGCCCTGAACGAAAACTGCCAACTCGACTCCCATATATACGAACATAAACATTTCCAATATTTAAAAACATCAATCGGTGGTTTCGCGTCTTGCGCAGAGCTGGGAATTAAGGGGGTTTATGTGTCCCCATAAGAAACCCGCGTTTCGCATAGAGTACTATAAAGGTGTGACATAAAAGTAGCCCAATCCATTGACCACACAATTCTGTGAACCAAAATAATATTACTTTCCTTATTCCTTTTCTCATTCTCTACTTACTTCAAAATACAGTAGGTATTAAAGTTGAATTTGAAAACATGATTGTTGTTAACACATTCTTTGTTTTTTAATATTTATTTGAAAATTTGCAAGCTTTTTTGAGTGTTAAAGTTTTAAAAAATATGCATCTTTCTTACGAAGCCTCCAAATACAAAAGTTTATACAGGGTGGTTCACTTTTATGTGGTAGGACTTTAACATTAGATAGAAAAAGATAATCTAAAATGAAAATTTTATATCAACATATATCGGGGAAAGCTTAGTTTCCGAGATACAGGGCGTTGAAGTGTTGGAAAAAATATGAAGTATTTTTTACACTGTCCGAACCAGTGGAGATATTTAAACCAAATTTGATGTGTAGTACCACCTTTTTGACTACGATATTTAGTGATAATATGAAGGTCCTGAAATAACCAGTGGTGGAGTTATGGGTTTTCACTATCACTAAATTTAAAAAGTAATTAGTACGGACCTGTCTCACATCAACGTAAATTTTTTTTTCGTAAAGTTCTTTCAATTGTCTACAAAAAGTGTATCTTGACATTTTTTTGTATTTGCCACGGTTGTGTAGTAAATAAATTATTTCGTTTCCATCTCAGCCTTTTTTGCCTAAAAATGTGTTTTCTAAGAGTATTGATAAATATCGCAAATAACAGAAATTAATTATGGAACACTTATCGGATTCAGCTATTTTATTTTTAATTTTATGGAAACAATTTTAAAAATAAACTGGCACTTGGTTTGAGGTACATTACTTTATTATCATTTTAACATTTTTATCAAATCTGTATTATTTCATAATAATTTTTATAATTCTAAATTTGTAGAATTCTAAATTATACCACGACGAGTAAAACATGATTCTTCCGCCCATAAAATGTTATTTAAAAATTGTCTTATTTCCTTTGACAGTTAATAATACAATAATCTGTCATCCAGTAGATGAACGTAGCAGCGCCGCAGTTTGTCTTTGTTAATAATTAAAATGCCGTTCCAATTTACAAATGAAGAGCAGGCTGACATCCATTTCTGCTATGGAGTTGCAAATGGGAACTCTGCGGAAGCAGCCAGAGAATACCGGAGGCGATTTCCAAATAGGCGCCATCCGCGTCCCTCGGTGTTTGTTAACATGCACCGGCAATTCAGAACTCGCGGTCTGAGAACTAGAATCGTCGAACGAGGAAATGAAAACAATATCCAACAAGTCAGACGCAACAATGAGATTCTTCGTGAATTCGATAGGAATCCTACAACAAGTAGCAGAAGAGTGTCAGTGGCCCTACGTGTTTCAAAGTCTGCAATTTTGCGAGCTTTAAAAAGAGATCACAGGCATGCGTATCATCTACAACCCGTACAAGGTTTAAGGCCCGGCGATGCAGAAAGAAGATTAGTGTTTTGCCGATGGATTTTGGAGTCAATTGAAGGAAATAGAAAATTTTTAAATAACATTTTATGGACGGACGAGTCGTGTTTTACTCGTCGTGGAGTAGTAAACTTTCATAATCAGCATATTTGGGCACAAGAAAACCCACATGCAATCCGGCCAAGAAATTTTCAGGTCGAATTTAGTGTCAATGTTTGGATTGGACTGTACAACCATCATCTGTTTGGACCCTTTTTTTTGCCACAGCGAGTGAATGGTGACAATTTTTTGGAGTTTTTAGTAGCTGAGCATAATAATATGTAGGAAGACATTCCTTTAAACTTAAGATTGTTGGCTTGGTTCCAACTTGACGGCTGTCCTGCACATTTTCACCGAAATGTGAGGAACTGGTTAAATAATAACTTTCCAAATAGGTGGATCGGACGAGGGGGACCGGTCGCTTGGCCACCACGTTCTCCGGACATAACACCTCTGGACTTCTTCGTATGGGGATTTTTAAAAGAACAAGTCTATGCGACTCCTGTAGAAACAAGGGAACAACTTATTGATCGTATCAGAAATGCGTGCGATGAATTGAGAAATGGCAATTTAATCGATGCTGTTCAATCCGTTAGGCGTCGAAGTGAATTATGTGTGCAACAGAATGGATCACATTTTGAACAATTGTTGAATGTTGTACAAATTTAGAATTATAAAAATTATTAAGAAATAATACTAAATTTGATAAAAATGTTAAAATGATAATAAAGTAATGTACCTCAAACCAAGTGCCAGTTTATTTTTAAAATTGTTTCCATGAAATTAAAAATAAAATAGCTGAATCCGATAAGTGTTCCATAATTAATTTCTGTTATTTGCGATATTTATCAATAATCTTAGAAAACACATTTTTAGGCAAAAAAGGCTGAGATGGAAACGAAATAATTTATTTACTACACAACCGTGGCAGATACAAAAAAATGTCAAGATACACTTTTTGTAGAGAATTGAAAGAACTTTACGAAAAAAAAATTTACGTTGATGTGAGACAGGTCCGTACTAATTACTTTTTAAATTTATTGATAGTGAAAACCCATAACTCCACCACTGGTTATTTCAGGACCTTCATATTATCACTTAATATCGTAGTCAAAAAGGTGGTACTACACATCAAATTTGGTTTAAATATCTCCACTGGTTCGGACAGTGTAAAAAATACTTCATATTTTTTCCAACACTTCAACGCCCTGTATCTCGGAAACTAAGCTTTCCCCGATATATGTTGATATAAAATTTTCATTTTAGATTATCTTTTTCTATCTAATGTTAAAGTCCTACCACATAAAAGTGAACCACCCTGTATAGAGCCAACTAGCAATCTTTTTCGGTATTCTATACTGATGCTACAAATTTGTGCATTTAAAACTGATCCTTTCTGTTTACGGTGGCACTCATTTCCGGTACAATCTGGAATAAATTGACATGTTTTCTCACGATTTTTTCTAAAATGGTTCTACGGATTATAATTACAAATCCTTTGTGGAAAGGCAACATTTATTTAATAACTCAGATGGCATGTGCGCCAGTGGTGCCCCCTAGTGGCTACGACAATTATAGAGCAATACTTATTGCCTAATACCTGGCACGGCGTTGCCAAATCTAATACCCCAATTTCCCGAAATAGAGAACGGATTACTTATCCTTAAAAATAAAAGATACAACACTTATCAAATCTAAATGAAATCGGTCAATCCAGGGACCCTTTAAAGTAAGGGGACCCAGCATTATACTTTCCAAAGAGACGCCTTTTCTTTCCCCATTCTAATGGTCTCAATGATGCCAAGTATGCCATTTTATTGGAGAATCAATGAATATAACAGGTACTTTGATTGTTAGTAAAAATTAATAATGATTTCCAAAAATTAGGCTTGACAATGTTCTGTCAACAAACACAGAATATGGCAAGTGCCAAATGAATCAAATTTATTTTATATTTGAATTTGGTTTCCTGCAATTATTTCCAGGAATTTAAATAATACAGGGACCGGCAGAAAGTTGGACACAAAAATTTAATATTTAATTATATTATTATTATTATTAATTCATTTGTTATACGATGATAAGTTGCGCTTACGGTATTTTGTTTTTTTGTAATACACAGGGTGGTCGAAAAAAATACAAAAAAGAAATAAATTTCTTTTTTTTTACTAGGTGGCTGTGACTTTAAATCTGACTTCCACCTTTGATTCCAAACAACTTTTGTAAGTAACTTTTTACCGTATTTTAAAAAATAAGGGTACTTTACTCTTGAATTATTTTGACATTTTTGAATCTACCTCGTATGCAAAAAGAGATATTTAAATTTTAATATGTGCGTTTTGAGTTTGAAATGATGCACCAACTTTTATTAAGAATAACATTTTCTGAGAAATTAATAATAAAAAAGTTCTCCATTTGTGTCCAACTTTCTGCCGGTCACTGCATAAGTATGGTAAGTCAGTGCCGATTTTGCTTATTTGAGAATTTGTTGCTATTGCACCTTGTTACCAGGTTCCTGAATCCATTTGTAATAATATGTGTACTTGAACTTTCTTCCCTTGTTGAATGTATCTACCCAAAGAACTTTCACAGATTTCGGGATGGACTAATAAGATTAGGTCTTGTACTTAGTTTTAATCATGTAGTTTTTCTCAGTGCTCATTTTTGTAATTTTATTTCTCTTCCAAGGTACCTCACAAACGTAAAATAAACTTATAGTTGTAGATAAAAACTGTTTAAAAAAAGACCTGACTGAAGCTACCTGCTTAATAATTTAAAATTTAGGAAATACCATTTTTGTTTTGAACTACTTACTTATACGTAATGCCCACGTAATGGGAATTGTAGGATTACTAAAGGTGAGACATGAAAAATGTGGTTGCAATTATTGGGACTACTACAGGAGGCCGCATTACCTTTAATTGAGTGTCTGGAAGTTAGAAAACTTAAAAATTGTGAATTATGATGGGAAATATTTTGCCTCCTTTGGAATCTATGGCACTGGCATGTCACATAAAACCTGATGGCAGTTGGACACTGACATATAACATAACCTTGTACCAGCCCACTTATGTGGTCTCCTTGGAGATATACAGAAAACAAGGCTTCACTTTTCCTATGTGATAGACTGTGACATGCTGGGTCCCCTTATTTTAAAGAGTCCCTGGGTCAATCCATTCAAAAGTTATGGCCAATAAACCAAATTTGGGTTCCTTTTTTAATCATTGTCTCCATGGGTAACTGGATCTTATGTCAACCACAAATATTACCAAATTTATGTTGTAAATACATAACACACAGTCAGGGAACACATCAATTAGAAAGGGGCAAATTTTGAATTTTAATTTAATTATATTCATCTACTCAAATATCCTAAGATCTGTGAAATTCTGGCACAGCAGCTACACTGTATTTCGCCGCGCGAACGAATAGTGTAATCAACCCGTTGGTGATAATTGATAATATTATTAGGTACTACCAGTACCTATCTTCTCTGTCTCCTTCTTCTCTTTCTACTACGTAGAGCGCGTTCGGCCTTAGAATGGGCCCGGTGAGTCATCTGTAGCTGCGCGTGTTCTCTGTCTCCTTCTCTTTCTACTACGTAGAGCGCGTTCGGCCTTAGAATGGGCCCGGTGAGTCATCTGTAGCTGCGCGTGTTTCTCCTTCTCTTTCTACTACGTAGAGCGCGTTCGGCCTTAGAATGGGCCCGGTGAGTCATCTGTAGCTGCGCGTGTTCTCTGTCTCCTTCTCTTTCTACTACGTAGAGCGCGTTCGGCCTTAGAATGGGCCCGGTGAGTCATCTGTAGCTGCGCGTGTTTCTCCTTCTCTTTCTACTACGTAGAGCGCGTTCGGCCTTAGAATGGGCCCGGTGAGTCATCTGTAGCTGCGCGTGTTCTCTGTCTCCTTCTCTTTCTACTACGTAGAGCGCGTTCGGCCTTAGAATGGGCCCGGTGAGTCATCTGTAGCTGCGCGTGTTTCTCCTTCTCTTTCTACTACGTAGAGCGCGTTCGGCCTTAGAATGGGCCCGGTGAGTCATCTGTAGCTGCGCGTGTTCTCTGTCTCCTTCTCTTTCTACTACGTAGAGCGCGTTCGGCCTTAGAATGGGCCCGGTGAGTCATCTGTAGCTGCGCGTGTTCTCTGTCTCCTTCTCTTTCTACTACGTAGAGCGCGTTCGGCCTTAGAATGGGCCCGGTGAGTCATCTGTAGCTGCGCGTGTTCTCTGTCTCCTTCTCTTTCTACTACGTAGAGCGCGTTCGGCCTTAGAATGGGCCCGGTGAGTCATCTGTAGCTGCGCGTGTTCTCTGTCTCCTTCTCTTTCTACTACGTAGAGCGCGTTCGGCCTTAGAATGGGCCCGGTGAGTCATCTGTAGCTGCGCGTGTTCTCTGTCTCCTTCTCTTTCTACTACGTAGAGCGCGTTCGGCCTTAGAATGGGCCCGGTGAGTCATCTGTAGCTGCGCGTGTCTGGCCGAGCAGGGATACAGACGCCGCATCTACAGCGCCGGCATGGGCGTAAGTGTGTTATGTTTGAAAAAGTGAAGCCAATAATTATTAGAAGAGAAAGATATATAATTCTGACTATGAAAGGCAGGCATTTAACATCTAGGTTGAATGGTGAAACAACGTGTTTTGTCTCGTATTTTATTGCGGAAGAGTCTATTATCGAGTTACCCTGGTAAAATAATTTGCGACTGCAGTGTTTCAATTAAAATTAGTTATCTACTGATCTGGACAACATAAATATGTACAACATTTGGTTCTTGTATATCTTTTATTTTAGTATATTGAGATTCAATACTTTGGACGAAAGCTATTGAGCTACCTAAGATATTATTAAATTTGCGTAGAGAGAACCCGCAATCCTGCTTTTTAGTATTTGATTTGGACACCCTATATAGTATAGTTTTAAAAGAAAACTTACTTACAGCTTCCATGCAAAAAAGGTTTGCTTTCCCTAAGCAAATGAAAACATTTCATAATTATTTGGACCCGCACATCAAATTTTGCACTGTGGTCCACAATCCGGGGTTACACTGTACCTATATTTTTTTAAAACATGCTTTCAGAACTTGCAAATGAAATGTATTGCCATAATATGATTTAATACCAAGGCGATCATAAACTATACCAATGGAGGAGATAAAGAGATTTTATTTTCATTCAGTTAGTTAAATTAATAGTACCTGTATTAATAATGATAATGATAATAATAACAAATCTTATCCTCATAATACGCCAAACTATAGGAGTACCTCAGAAGCAACTGAATGCTTGTGCGAGGGAGGGGAGCAATTACTATTATTTTGTCGGCGTTGCCATTTGGGGCTAGGGCCGCCTTGTCACGATATAAGTAGGATAGCATTCGCTCAAGTACTACGGAAAACCCTATTGTCAAACATTGTTCTCTATCACACAGAGATTAAGTGAAACAGGATCCCGCTATGAAATCATCCCAGCTGGTTCGTTACAATAAGAAATATCGTTTTATATTATGCCGTTTGCAGTGCTGAACACTACATGGAAGGCCATTTTCATTCACATTCTTGAAATTGCAGCAGGCTAGGTGTGCAGCCCTAAGGGCTTTTTGTCCATTTGCTCCGAAACAAAATAGGCTTCTCCTGGTCTATTCATAAGTACCTAAGCTATAGCCAGTGGAATTTGACTTAGGTACAAATCTAAAAACATATCAACATAACACATAACATAACCGCGCGTTAAAACTATGTTGTCCGTCTCCTTCTCTTATTAAACGAGCAATCAAAGATTTGTGTCACCGCCGCGTGGTGCTTCCCGGTCAACCCCTCAATTCCTGAAGAGTCGCTCGCTCAAAGCAGACCATTTTTCGTTTTCCCATAAGTTTGAAACACCCTGTAGAATTATTCCCCGCTAATTCGGTTTCCTGAGGGTGCGAGGGAGGGCCGGGTCGGCTGTGCAGTAGCCCGCCAGGGCCGGGTCGGGACGGGGCCGCTCAAAGGCTTTATTAGTCGAATAATGCGGGGCCAGCCGCGAAATTGCTCCGCCGGAGTTCAGGTCTCGCAATTATAAATTTCGCCGGCCAAAAACACGGAGTTGGGAGTTTCGCAAAATTTCAATTTGCCAGCCGGAGAGCGGCGCGGCGGGCGGCCGGCTCCGATTTCCAAAGCTGTGTTGTCGAGTTATAACCGGGTGTTGCGCGCGTAGTGATTAGAGGATGGAAATTAAGGGTTTCCGGGTTAGTTTTTTTCATATATTTTTGTTGTTTAGGATATTTCAAAGTTTCCATAGAGTTTTTGTACGTAACATGGTACCTATGAGTGTACAAGGTGGCTTATATAAGTGGCTCACTCAAAGTATATATCGGCTATTTTTTGACAGAAAAAATCGACGGCGGTTGCAATCGTTAGCTCTTCCGAGCGGCCTTCTTTTTTCATGATGAAAGTTGCTGTCCATGGCCGCCTAGGAAAACTATGACCAAAAATAAAAAAAAAACAAAATTTTTAAATCGCCGTAACTTTTTTATTTCTAGAGGTACAGAAAAAAGTTGAATATGAAAATTGATTGCAACAACTGTGGGAATACAAATATTTTAGTATCAATTTTGAAACATTGGATATGACTAACTTTGGGATCTCTTGGGATCAAAGATTAAATTATCAGAAAAAAAAAGAACTAGTTTGGTCAAAGCTAATGCAAAATATTGCCACTAAAAATTGTTAAGAATGCAAAAATAAATAAGATAGCGCAATTTAAAAGCAACAGTGCACTTTCCCCACTTTTTTAGTAAAAAGCAAGAAATAAAAGTAGGCCTAGGATTTTGAAATATTGGGCACATATTCATTTTTTTCATTTTGAATAACTTTTACTAATACCATTTTGTCATAACTCCTATAGGAAAGGCACTTACTTTACTAGTGAAAAAAATCAGTTTTTCGAAATATCCAAGGCATACTTGATTTTTCGAAACTAAAATTATGTCACAAATTACTTTGAAACCAAGCAAGGTTAATTCGTAAAAGCTAAAATTTCTACTCGAAATTTTTTTGTTCTTTAAAAGAGTAGTTTCGGTGCCTTTAAATTTTGCAAATTTGACGCGAGCGTTGCCTGGGTCATTAAAAGTACCTCCGAGGCCAAAAAAGAGCTTACGCATCGTGCAATGTATTACATTTTTCCTGCTACCGACAATTTCAGGTTATAATGGTCTTCAAAATAAGCTTCGTTCAATTGCTAAATATGATAATCATTGATAAATATAAGAGGCAAAATGCAGGGATAATAAAAATAAATAAAAAATGTTGAGCTTTGTGTGGGATTTGAACCCTGTATCTAAGAATTACTAATCGCGTACTCTCACCCTACTGGTAGCGAGGTGCCTCTCAAATTTGTTCTGCTATGCGACTCTTATTTGACGCAGAGAAATATTGATGTTATTAAGTTTTTTTGGGTTCTTTATGATCAAAACCAGTTTGTAAAACGATTGTTGTGAAACCTATTAAAATTGACGCAAGATTCGCGTTGGTACATATATTTTATTAATGGTTTTAAGGTCCTTGCTGCGTAAGGGTTGCTAAGCAATACTTTTTGTACCTAGCAACCACTTTCGCAGCTAGCAACCAAAATAACAGGGCACCTCGAATATTTGACTTTCGCTTTCGGGCCTGTCGGCGAGTATGTAAAGTGTACTTACGGGGGAGGGAGCAGGAAAAATATTTTGTACACAACTTACCCGCATGTTGGCTGTTTTGTCATATAAGTATAGCCAGCTGACTTTTACGATGGGTGGCATTGCCAGTCAATTCGTAATTGTACATTGTACGGCGCACTAGAAAAATTTGAACCTATTGTAGGTACACTCTTGTGTCAAGTAATGTCAAGGAATATTGTAGGCATGAACATTTTTTATTTTTTTAAATATCCATGGTGGTGCACAAAGTATAGTGTACAACTCGTTAAGCATTGCATATGCACATCTTTCAAAACCGAAATAAGTGTTGCAAGGAGCTACTTTAGGTAAAGTAACGTAATATATATAATATAATACACGGAGAAAAAAATATATTTAAAGGTAAAATAAAAATAATAATACGTAATAGGAAATTTAATACTATTTGGCACAGCAATACTATATTTTACAAAGTAAAATATTTTTATAATATAGGCTGTATTATAAGAGCAAATATATTGGTATTTGGTTTAACAACACGTGTGGGTTTTAAATCTAAAAATCAAGATGATATCACATATAATATTCATGTTTTTTATTTGACTATTTGTAACATTCATTATTAATAAAGTGTATAATAGTTTCAAAAATATTTTTCCAGCGTGCAGTATTACTTATTATAAAATTTAATATAAATATAGTATTTATTTATAATCTCCATATATTCAGAAAAAAATATATGCATATTAGTAGTAAAAATATTGAATTGTTACTGTAAATATATTTTATAGTAATTAGTATTATTTATATATAATATAAATTAATAGACGAGAACAAATTTTTTGGCTGTCGCGCCGTGGTCGATGGAAATCTTCTAGACGTTTTTGCTGATCGTACCCGTAAGCATCTTCAGTGACGACTCGTACTATGTTGGATCGCAACTTATTACCAGTAAGATTGATACTAGGTATTACAATCCCTCAATGGACGAGTCACCACTAAAGATGCTCTCAGTTAGGTACGACTAGCAAAATGTTTCCATCGACCACGGAGCAACAGCCCAGAAATTCATTCTGATATGACATAGACAACGGCCGTGAAAGCCTTAAAAAAACTATTTATGTATTTACTTACACTTTTGCATCGAAGGGAATCCAAAATAAAATTCACATATTTAACAAACGCCCATTTATTTTAACTTTTTTAAACAAATTTAAAGAATTGTAGTTTTTATTGTTGAAATACATAACTACCCAAATAAACATTTTTATTGATGAACTTACAAAATTTGCTATAAAAACTGACGGTAAAAAATATAAACAAACTGCCTTTGGATTTTTTTTTAAATTAACGATTTTTATCGATACTATCGAATAAAATAAAAAACGCACTTTTATTAATACGCATACATAATTAATCTCTATTCTCTCCAATCTACTAAGTATTGGCTATTGGATATAATAAGCCTTACTGGCACTGGCCCATTATATCCAAGTACCTAATCATAAAAGGAATGCGCACCATCATAGGAACAGTCCAAGAAGGTTAACTTAATTCACCACATCTTCTTGAGTCCATAGAGCACAATAAATGAATTAATAATAATGCCGATAAACTTATTTTCAAATATTTTCACTTACTATTCGAAAATAGGGAGGAGGGGGATATTTCGCTACTATACACGCACTTGCTCTAACTGATCATAGCTGTTTACGCAACGAAAGCGCGACACCAAATGACCAGCTTAATTAAGACACCAGGCACCAGGCCCAAAAGACGCCCCTCTACAATATATATTTTTATTTAAAAATTTTTAATTTAATTACTTGCGTTTAATACACTGGAATGTTATTAAATGCCCTATTCGTTGGTAAAATATCTGCATTCTAGAAATTTATATTTAAAATGCGTATATTACAATAGAATATATAAAAATTTAATTAAATGAATTTAATAAATAGTAAAAAGCAAATGATTCAATATAAAACTTTGTATATTAGGTACTATTTTGTAATATAAAAATATGTTAGCTGATATTGACGGGTTGTTATAAAATTAAACATAAATTGTTTAACATTTTAACATATACGCATTTTTGTATATTATCTGATAAATTTTGCTCAGTGTACGAGTAGGTAATCTTCATATACAGCATTTCTCAAGCACCCTATAGAAAACCTTAAAGTCGGCTCCTACGTCCCGTCATCGTTTCGCCCACTCACCCCATGACTAACGCGCAATAACGCAAATTCCGCCCTAAACAGGATTAAATCTCTGAAATATGGCCGGCTCGATACATTTCCGTAATTCCGTCTTCCTCTCCGGCGCGCATTTCTGCCGAATCGCTCCCCGGACCGGGCGCCCCCACACCCAAAATTCCCCCCGCAGTCATCTCGCCGCTGCCGGCCCCATAAATATTTATAAAAAACGGATTAGGGCACCCGGTCTCGGAGAGGTCGCGGCTCAGTCCGCAACCTCGTCGGGGATTCGCATAGGAAACCTTCAAGAATTACCCCTTCATAGGTACTCACTATTTAATTTAATAAAATTCTGTCATAATCTTGATCGCGCATGATTCAATTCAGTTCAGCATGATTCAGTTCAGTTAAGAACGAGGTCTAGTAGGCTCTGATGTTTCTCGTACAAAGCACTTTGGTCCGCAGTCGCGAGGCCCGGAATTATATTTTAAATATTTGATTTCTTCGTTTTATTTCGCATCTGATGTTCTACTTCTCTAGTAAAAAATCAACTAAAATATTTTTTCAATTAAATTTTTATACCTCAAAGGCTGATTCTCTAGAAGTTAGTAGAAGTATTGTTTCGGGTTTTTTCTTTTCACTTTTTGTTCCGCATCTGATTACCTGTGTGAGAACCAGTTATAAGGTTAGTTCCATTTAAATACAAGAAAGTGAACACTTCCAACCTCATAGAAATAACCAAGGATAGAGGGAGTAAGAACAAAAAGGAAACAGAGCCAACATCTTTTTGAGTGATGCCACGTACTCCATTGTTTACAGCATTTCATTTCAAAATGAAAGGGCTTAATAATGGGATTAAATGAACGCACACCTCCCATAACGCTAAATTAACAAATTTAGTTATTAATTTCTTGTATGTAACAATTTTAAACAAGACTAAATTGCACTGTAATTATAGTAGCTAATTATCACTTTAATAAAATCGTTACAGATACCTCAACATGGCAACGCCGCCGTTGCTGCCGCGGGCGCCGCGTTCGTTAACTCGGCAGTATATAGTCAAATTATTTTAAGAAGTCCTTACTGGGACTTTCAATTGGTAATTTCGCCATCCTATGTTGGTATCAATGCGGCAAAAATGCAAAAAAATGCAACCGGGTCATAAGTCCAGGTCAGTAACGAGTCCATTTGCACAATGAATTACTACTAATAACACAAACAAGAACAACACAGATAACAGTAAAAGTCACGAAAAGTACAAAACCCGGGAATATTTTCACTGCGCAAAGTTTGAACCGTTTTGAACGATCCGGAAAACCTTCACTGTCACTTTCACAACACCGAAATAAAGTTTGCCTGAATACTCACCATAGACGTAGCCGCAAGTAGCTGATTATACCAAAATACCAAAATGAAAGTGTTTCCACGACGTTTGAAATTATTATTAAAATGAGTTGTAGTCACAGTTATTTTTATTTGTAGCGGTATAATCGTGACTGCAATAGAGTTTTATTATGTTCTTTTTTCGTATCACTTGGGTAACACATCATAAATCAATAAGTGACGTCATTAGCTGGTTGAGACACAACATATACCAATGTTATACCCATGGTTAACAAAAAATTCCTAGGGATTTTGTGGAGATTGTCATCTGACAAAATCGGGACTTCTTTACAGTAATCGGGGTATATTTGTTTTGTGTTTGCCCAGCAAGTCAAGTTTTCCGATTGTTTACGTATGCATTTTTCGTGTTTTCAATTGTTTTTCTGTTAATTTATAGGCTATTTATTAGTATTTAGGATATATTGACTGATTTTGTATACACTGGGACGCAGAAAGTGTTTGGTGTGTGGCACAATTGATATTTCTCAGGATATAACCTATCTCAGGTAAGCATTGTACATACGGGCCTAATGTTTGTTTACTTGGGTAAATTTGCATAAGATGATAGTTGATTACAAACGTGTGTATTTTGATGCTGTTGCTCCCTTTATTCTTGGTTATTTCTCTAAGCTTCCAACATATATTTCTACCGCTATTTTTACTAGTCTTTTGCAATTTTGTAACTCTTTTTAATAATCATCGTTTGTTGTAAAATGGAAAGTTTCATATAGTAAAATAAAAAATTTGGAGGAAAATACTGGGTGATATACAGGTAGCAGTTGCACCCCACTTTTTTTGCAGTTTTTGAAATAAAAATTTCAAATTTTCAGTGATTCACAAGTCCAAAAATACCCACTTTTCAGCTTAATCAGACCCTCAAAACGTGATACTTTCTTTTTTATTTTATTAAAAAAAATGATTAATAATTTCCTAAGATAGCCATGCAACCAACAAAACAAGTTTTGTTTATTACGGCGTGTATAATGATATAAAATCAGCTGATTTCGGAAACATGTATGGATTGGGGCTATCTTAGTCACGTTTTTGATTTTATAAAAATTAAGTAAAACATCACAATTTTTATACAGAAACCTATTTATTCATTTTATATTTATTTATATATCACAAGTCGATTCTATAGATAATTATTGTGTTTAAGTTTAATATAATAGTGAAATAAAAATTATAACTATTAAATTCTGGGAGAATACCTCTGCATATTGCTTTTTTTTAATTAGCTTTAAAAGAGTCTCCATATCCTCATAAATCGGCACTAAAGTAAGTCATTATTCTACGAGTTTTTCCATCAGTTGGCCTTGGCGAGATGTGAGAACCAAACGTCAGACGCGCCCGTGAAACTTCTGATTTTTGTGTCAGTGCCAGAGACACTGAAAATATTGTCACCCTGTATATATAAAATACAGTAATTATTCGAAAATTTTCCATATGAGTTCTTTACTCTTTGACATGCGCCGCTCTCCAATGTTCCTATACCCCGATTATTGTAAGAAGTCCCGATTTTGTCAGATGACATTCTCCACAAAATCCCTAGGAATTGGTTATATGTTGTGTCTCAACCAGTTAATGACGTCACTCAGTAATTTATCGAGGCCAACGATAAAGACAGGCCACGCTGCTAACGCATAATCGCGTAGTCACGTGACCAACTTAGTTCTATATAATGAAAGGCGTTTTTGGAGATAAGTAGAAAAAACAAATTTCGTAACAATTTGGCAAGTTTTCTTTCATCTATTACATTATTGGATTTGTGCATCCAAGCTTTTTCAAAATTTTCAACCTGCCTCAGCTGTTTTAGGCTGAGAGTTAAACGGCACTGCACTCACAATATTTTGGCACATTCTCAAAAATTGTTGGGACATCACCTTCCTTTAGCTTAGGTGATATTCTCTATATGTAGGTATTTTCCTCCCACAACACATTTGTCCACTTTAATTATTGTTTCACTTTCTTGAAAATGTGTTAGCCACACATACTTAAGGGTTTTTTAGAAATTAAATCTCAGTTGGGATTTGACGAATCAATTTTTGGCGAAAATTTTCATCCCGAGGCAAAACAAATGTTTGTTATGGCGACACTTTCTTCCTGGCTTTTGTAATATGTATAAATATAATATAAACAGACCCAATATTTAGTATTTAGGTTATTTTTCACGAAATAAAAATGAAAACTAACCGCAGTAGGTATACTGTAAATATTGACGAGGTCTCAGTTGATCGGCAGCGTGAAAGACCATATCAGGGCGTAGGTCGACAACGAAAATCCTCGAGTACGTTACAACACTGATTTATTTCGCACAAGGTGAATGGTGAATACAATAAATACACAAACCCGAACGTGGTCAACGGGAACGGCTTCCAGCCACCCGGACCGTCTGAACTCGCGGATCTCCCGTAAGCAGTTCACCCCTCTGTGTCTCAGGCTCCACTGTCCAATACTAATACTGTCCAATGTCCATAATAGTCCATTCCGGGTTCCCTATTCTGTGGTTCGGGGGAGAATTTCCCTTACAGCGTTCACGCGTCGCGTCGGTGCGAGCGGCACCAATACTCTTGGATGGCACGACTCCCACCCAGAGGCCATAATAACACCTGGGCGGTTCCCCTCCGCCAGGACACACGTGCACTAGACACAAACTTGTTTCTAAAAGATAAACTAAGACGTTTAAAAACACTTTAAACATTGAAAACTTCTCAAAACCCAAGCTGCCGCTTTCAGTTATGCGACAAATGACTTGTAACGTCTGACTGAGATGGTCACGTGATTTTTGTGCGCCAGGGCCTGTCTTTATAGTAGGACTTGGTAATTTATGATGTGAAAAGTTACCCAAAAAAGAACGTAATAAAATAAAAACCATAATATATTGCAATAACGATCATACCGCTA
Organism: Pseudeuparius sepicola; assembly: GCA_963920635.1. Taxonomy (NCBI): domain Eukaryota; kingdom Metazoa; phylum Arthropoda; class Insecta; order Coleoptera; family Anthribidae; genus Pseudeuparius; species Pseudeuparius sepicola. Next base: position 117,127,061 of record OY987299.1, on the reverse strand, counting down.
CAAATAAAAATAAATATGACTACAACTCAATTTAATAATAATTTCAAACGTCATGGAAACACTTTCATTTTAATATTTTGGTATAACCAGCTACTTGCGGCTGCGTCTATGGTGCGTACTCAGGCAAATTTTATTTCGGTGTTGTGAAAGTGGCAGTGAAGGTTTATTGTTCAAAAGGGTTCAAACTTTGGGCAGTGAAAATATTCGCGGGTTTTGTACGTTTCGTGGGTTTTACCGTTATCTGTGTTGTTCTTGTTCGTGTTATTAATAGTTATTCATTGTGGAAATGGGCGCGTTACTGACCTGGACTTATGACCCGGTTGCATTTTTTTGCTGCATTGATGCCAACTTAGGATGGCGAAATTACCAATAATTGACAGTCCCAGTAAGGACTTCTTAAAATAATTTGACTATATATAGGATAGAAAAGTGTCTTTGCTCCCAGCGCCATTTTTTGTACAACTGTGACAGGAACAGTTGTCATTCCGTCGTTAATCTTACAAACTGACGTATCTCATATTTCCTTATTTTTGAGTAGAGCAAATTTTACTTTTATTGATTGTTTGGCTGCACAATTGAAGACTAATAATATAATTAGATGAATATATTTTTTATTTATTTCAAGTAAAAATATGTTTACTTTAAACTCTTAAAAAGTGTTTAGATTAAATACTTCTAGTTTTTTAATTTTTTTGAAAAATGTCAGATACGACTGTTGGTGAGACCAAAATATCTAAATTAAAATCATATACGCCCATTTGTTCTTTATATCATACGTTGTTTAAGGCAAATGGATATACATAAAAGAACAAATTATTAAAAAAAAGTTGTTCATTGCAAATTAAAGGTAAATAAAAGACACGACTATTTTTAATGTCAAGTTCTTTATTAAAAAAAAAAACGAAAAAAGTAAAAAACACAAGTTCAACAAAGATTCTCTTAATAAAAATAAATAAACTTCATCCTAAGAATAATATTGGAACAAAAAAAACCAAAGATAATTCCTAAAACCACTAATGTCACGATAAAAACAAAACAATTTTAACTAATGAGGTAGTGAACGAAGTTTTTATTAACCTGTCCCAGGACCAAGTCTTCTTCCGACTTGTCCTGTTGTTTTACTAGAAAAGGTAATTCTATATCAGTCATTAGTGTAAATATACAGGGTGGTCACTCTTACAGTGCATACCATTGGGATATCCGAAACGAATATTTCAGAATCTAGATGGCGTATAGGAATTATTTGACATTTCCATTGAAAAGCTCACATCGAGAAATGTAAGAATGCCAGGATTCATAAATTTTCCATTACATATAAAAAAGTTATGAAGGGAGAAAGAAAAAGCATATTTTCAGTTTTTTAGCAATATTTCAGGAACTACCCAAGATATCTTAGATTTCTTTTCAGATTATTGAAAGGCATACAAAAACGCAAGTTTTCTCTAATTTAACCCACGCTGTATCTCTTACCGTTTCGGATATCCCAATGGTATGCACTGTAAGAGTGACCACCCTGTAGAGCCAAAACTAAAGATTATGAATCCAAAATGTTATTTATAATCTTACCTGAACATTTTTTCATTTCACTTAAAGGAATATCGTCAGATGAATCTGACATGGCACACTTGGTGTCTATTATTATCTTATCACCAGTATTTAATTTATTTTGGTCTTCTGTCGACGTTTTATTTATCTTCTCTTTGACAGGATTTTCTTTAAGTTGATCCAGTGGCAATTGCTCTACTGACTTGCATTGTAGTGTATCTGGAAAAATGAATTAAATATCAATTATTCTCTACTGTAAATGAAAAGTAAAAACTGAAGTTCTGCAATACCAAAATATTCCACATTTTCTCACCTGAACATTTTTTAATTTTAATTAAAGGACCTTCATCGAATCAAACTCTGTATCTATTATTTGACCACTATACCTGCCACTTATTTGAATAATACATTTTAACCCGACTACCTGTTTTTAACTTTCCTCTAAACAGCAGTTCTTTAGAAGAAACATTTTTTGTCTCGTCTTTCCACAAAACAAGTACATCCATCTTGAAAATACTGTAAATTATAAAAAATCTCATACGACTGCACGCTGCAATGAATGAAATGTATCTGGCTATCTAACGCTGCATTTAGGGGCGGTCGCGCACTGACAAAATCCTTTCACAACTTGTTTAAACTGAGTTACGTCTGAAGTGTTTGCGTATGTCTAAAAAATAAATATCTCACAAACCGACGTATCTCGATTTACGACTTTTTGTGAAATCCGAAAATGTGAAAATTATGGTATACGACAAAAAGTCTAATTCATTTACCAAGTAACCAATGTGATTTGAGTTACGCCACTTTGTGAGATCAAAATTTATATATTAAGGAGCATGTTGGTGTAAATATCACAAATTCGGGTTTTTATGAGATACGTCACTTTGTAAGATTAACGACGATTCAAGCTAGCAAGCCCCGTTTATAGAATTAAAACATTTCTTTTCTGTATGGTCCTTGAAAAAGTTCACCACAAAAATAATCTGTCTCTCGCCGCGGACTTCCCACTTCGTCCCCCAATCCTCACCCTTCCCGGCGCCCATAAAAAATCACTTTTCCCCGGTCCCGCCAGCCTCCCGCCCGAAAAGTTTTGTTTTGGGCCCGAAAAGTCGAAATATCCGGTGAATAAATAAAGCGCCAGGGGAGCGTAACTAACTAAAAGCATTTTGCCGGGCCCGCTTTACGCATTCCCCTTCACTTTGTCACTGCAAGTATCAAACAGTTTGCATGAGAAATTACGTTATGAAATTTTAACGCCCCCGGCCCTAGCCGCCGCGCCGGGGCGCGCGGATTCGCAAATTACGCAAACAACGTAAAATAATTTGGCCGTGCCGCGTCGGATCAATTAGGACCCGTCTTTGTGCCATTAATGCTTGCAAACATGGAAAAAGTGTTTTCTGTGCACTTGGCGAAAACGAGCCGCGCGAGGTGCCCGTACTTTGATCGATAACATAGAGACAGATAAAACCGAATAGTTGACTCACAACACAGAAAATACAGTGAGCACGCAAGGATTGGAACAAATTCAGTAAAATCTCTTTGGGCAAGGGAAAACAATTGCTCGGAAAATCGCAGCGACGCGCGACGTCATCGGTGACGTAGATAATGGCGTCATCATCCTTTTTGTGAATTGTAAGCCCCACTTTTGATAGCGCCATTTGAAAGCTCATTTTTCTACATACAGAACGATGATTTTTGGTATATAGGATACATAACAATTTTTGAAGAAAAATGCGTTTATTTACTACAATTTATTTACTTTCTTACCTATGTTTTGTCCGCCAACAAATTGTAAAAAATAAACTAAATATGTTTCTAAAAAAAATGTTATGTAACCTATACCCAAAATAATGGTTCTATATGTAGAATAAAATAAAAAATTAACAACATTTTTAAAAACAAACTTTTACTTAAGCCATGTTCTAAAACGAACAAAGTAAGGTTAGGGTTTCGTTATGATAATTCAATGTCAAATGGGGAACTTGCACAAAAATTAAATTTGAAAAATATTACTTACAAACCTAATTTATTGCCATTAAATAATAATCTTATGAAGCTTTCCTGGGTATTCGACCAAAAAACGAACCAAAACAAGAATATTCTTTGTTGTGTTAATTTTTTATTTTTAATTTACGTACGTTTCGGCAATATATCACATGCCATCTTCAGAATACAGTTTAAAAACAATATTAAAAATATTCATAAAAAGTCACCATAGAAAAAAATAGGGCTCAAAACATTATTATAACGTGGTTAGTATGGTGGTCAGAAGAGGAATGGATATAATAACCATTGTCCAATTATTATTAAAAATGATAATCAGTAATAAATATAAGAGGTAGAATGGAGTGGTGATAAAAAATGCGTTTTGTACTCGTCAAATCCTTGTGAATAGGGAATCCGCCATCTTGGAGAGGTGGTCATTTTGAAAAAATCACAATACTGAGTGTATATTAGATTGCATTGTCACCAGAACAAAAAGTGTCTGCAAAATTTTAGCTCAATCTGTTGTGTCGAACTGTCGATGTGGTTCAAAATTCAGTTGCAAGATTTCAGTACATATACATACACACCTACCAACTACCAACTCACCCATACACTGCCAGCGCATGTTAAATAAATAATAATAGTAATAATAATAATTCTCACCCTCGCAATACAAATGCTTGTAAAAATGAAAAACAACAAGGTTAGTTTAGGTATAGGAGGGTTGGGACATTCGACGACTTGGAAGGGAAGGGGGGAAAGGCCGCAATTTAAGTTGGTAGCAATTACATGTGAATTGGCGATTTAGTAACTCCCTAAATAGATAACGCTTCCAGCTATAGGCACACACAGACGTTTTTGGCATGTACAGGGTGGTTCATTATAAATTGATACCCGCCTTAACTTGCTAGTTTTGCTAGTTTTTGAGGTTAGAAAAAAGTTTTTTACAAAAGTTTTAGATACTAATACAAAGTTTTTTGTGACGCTATTGGACCGTGTACAGTGTGTTCTAGAAAGCCGTGGCAGACATAACTTATGTTTTTTAAAAGGAACACCCTATATATTTTTGCATTTTTGAAATCTGCTCATCAAGGCAACTATAATGGTATTAAACTTTGTGGCATTATCTTTTTCCGTTTTTTGAAAAATTCCGTTTTCAAATTTTATACTAAATAAATTTATTTAACTCGAATTTGTGGATCTCGTGATAAAGATAGATGATGGATGTAACAACAAAAAATATTTGTTTTAAACAAGAGAGTAATATAGTGATATAATATAAAGAATCATAAGCATAAGCCCCATAATGTTTTGACATTTCTGCATAGAATGCCTTGGAAACATAAGCCCTATAACGTTTGATAGTTTAGTACAATTTTAAGTGCCTCGGATACTTTATTTTACCGAAAAATTGTCATTTTTACATGAAGAAAAGCGTGACATCATTCAAATTTATTATTCCTCAAATATAAATGATGAGGAAGGGATTTTTGACGAGCCATAAACAATTTAAGGAAACGTGCTGCATTGTGCCTTGAGGAACAAGGAGGACAAATTGAATATTTATTGTAAAATAGGATTGTCTAGTCGTCTAGGTTTTTGTTGTTCTTGTGTTTCCAGTTTGACTTTTTTAGTGTTAATTTGTTATATGGCAAATGAGTGGTACGTTTATGATTTATTTAATCAATAAATTTAACATTAACTGAATTTTTACTAAACCGTTAAACAATATTCCAAAGCACACTCCGCAACAATGGGTAATTAGGCTTGTGTTTGCAAGGCACTCTATGACAAAATGTCAAACATTATGGAGCTTACGTTTCCAAGGCACTCTATGCAAAAACGATTAAATTGATATTAAGGCAAGAAAAACAAAGTAAAGCATATTGTGTGACATATCATCTTAACCAGAAATAATCCTCTTTTCAAAAATGTAAAAATCCAATATGGCTCCCATAAGAAAAATAAAAGTTGATAGTCATATCTTTGATCGGGGAGGCGAGAAAAAAATGCTAGGTTGAACGTAGACTTTAATTATTTTGGGGTCTGGATCGGAATTAGATGAAAAAATCACTATTTCATGCAGTCGACGTTTCGCAAAAATTTATTTGCATCTTCAGGACACTAAAAATACAGTAAGTTATACAATGTGCAATGGAGTTGCCTAACAGTATATAAAAAAGGGGATAAAAAGTACTTACGCCTAAATTGTGATTCTTCCTGGTCACTTAAAATTAAACATAATAACATCATAATAGGTAAAGACATGAACAAATTAAAACAGTGTTAAAATGCAGACATTCAGACCAAAACTGCGAAAATACCTTGCTACAGTTCGGCTATATCATCAAATCATAAAAATAGCGATCAAAACAAAAAAAGCAACTAAGGCACAAAAAATCTTTAAAGACCGACTGAAGGAGAGAATAAAGTTAATGTAATAGATAACAGATGAAGAGAACAATGAAATATTTATATATATTATTTATACATTTTTAATTTTTCTAAAATCTTAAAGTAAGATGTACTTAAGCCTTCTAAATCGGTTCTTTTGTTTACTGAATTTTTGTGTTGTCTAATACACAACATTTCGCAAATTAAACGTTTTTTGTATATTCTTTGTTCACTTAATATTGACGTTTCATCAAAGTTTAAACAATGTCCAGTATTCACTCATGTTCGACTAAAGCAGTGGCATTTGTTTTTTTTATATTTAGATTCCTTGTAAAAAAGTGCCTTAATAATGTTTAACTTCGAACTGTCCAGCCCTATTTGTTTTCGTTTAAAAAAATAAAAACAGTTTTTTCGCATTATTTTCAAAACGAGAAGGGCCAGCCAACATTTTTTTACCAAGTTACTCGGCATCAAATTCCGCAACTTTGCCCCAATTTAACCGACCTCGTATGTCTTAAGATAACCAAGATCCCCATGCATAGACTCGAAATATGGTCACCCTGGAGGTATACAAACCAGATATTATATCTATATCTATCTAGTTTTCATTTTTGGCGTTTCTTCCTCAATTTTTTGGGCAGAAAAACAATGCTTAAGGTGATGAGACTGCGGTTGTTACTTTGCAGTTTATCAATCCGCGCCACTGCCCTCCTCTTACCCCAAGACACCCGTTTAAGATCTTTGTCGGGCCTTATCGCCGCATCGCGTTAAAACTGGACCGGTACGCCGGTGGCGACGCTTTGTGCGGATCGCTCCCCGCGCCAGAGATCGTCGTTGGCATCTCTCCACCGCTGAGTGACGGGCGGCAGCCCCCGGCCCGGCCACCAACCGCCCCCAGATTAAAACCGCAGATTGCGATGAATTTTTCATCAAAACGGAATTACTCGATCCGGACCGACTCTTATCTGGACGCGGCCATCTTGATAACGGAGCGGTGACGGCTGGCCTTGGCATAGGCGGCGTGGGCAAATTTTTATTTCTTTCTCTTTTTCTTATGAGCAGAGAATAACTCTGAGCGTTCGCAAAGGATCTGTTGCGGTTATTTACGGACCAATCACAACACATGTAATGTCCTCTATTTACGAGTTGCAAATCCCTATATTGTAGCCTTAGTTTAAACTATATAACCAAATTTGCTGCTCTTATCTCCGGAGGTATGTCCAGGAGAATGGGCTAGTCTGGGTCTGGTCATATAGAAAACTGCATGAAGGCGGATAATAGAAGTTTAGTAGACTCCCCTGGCATATTTTATTTTTGCCAGTTCCTCTTAGTTTTTAAATAAAACCATTGAGTAAAGGAATAAACTCATTTATAAAACATAATCCAAAATTTTAAAGTATTGCTCCTTTTGCTCTCAAAAGATGGCGCTAGATACAATCGATATGCTGAAAGTCCTCTGTAGCTAAGTTCACACAATCTTCCTTGTTATTATTTGTGAATTGTCGATTTTTTACAAATATAACCTTTGTACTTATCCTTGATATACTAAACTTCAAACATTTCATACTGAAATAATTTTAATTTTAAGATTTTAGTTTTAACGTTATAACCAGTTTTTAATATTATATCTTTATCTATTAAAACCAAAAATGACCTTATTTACCTGCTTACCAAAATAATAAACCTATGTAATATTTATATTGTAGGTATAGGTAGGAAATATAAGTATAGGAATGTCTATTATAGGTATAAAATCTGGTTGATATATTTAGATACCAGATACTTCCAAGTTTCCTCCGCCAATAATGAATAGTAAATTCGATATAACTACCTTTTAATGTAAGTACTTATTTAAATACCAAGCTATTGCAATGTATTTTTTTCCTACCCAGCTTGAAGAAAACACAATGAATTGGGGAAAATTCTTACAAGGTCCACGTATCCGCCTTCGATTAACCTGAAGTTCTGCCCCATATTTTTTTTACTAAAACTAGCATCCCAAATTTCAAAAGAGGAAAAGAAGCATTTTAAAAACCAAGAAATTGTCGAGGAAGAACATAGTGACGAGGAAAAATACATAAATAGGGATCTCAAATATCCATGATACTTAGTATCATGGAAAATGTCTATATTTACATAACCTGTAAGCAAGAATATATACTAGCTAATCTAATATTAAAAATATATCAATTTACCCACCCTTGTACTTTCACTGTTCTATTTTCTGGTGAAAATAGATCTAAATTGTTTATATATCAGTGCAACAGTCACCATAATGGGAGGGTTGTTGGGATAAGCTTTTTCAAAACTCTACTCCATACTTTCTTCAGCTTATTAGTAAACTTCAATAAGTCACTTTGACAAGCACTAAAAGGAAAATATGTTTTCAAATGAACAAAGTATATATAAGTAAATTCTGTGGGATTTAACTGCTTACATTATGTATTTATAAAATGTACTATAGGTATTAAAGATATAAATTATATTATATTCGTATGTAACAACAGGGACGCTTGAAGCAAGCAGTTTTATTCTTAGAAGCCAGTCTCATCCAGCAGATAGCAGGTAACCACACTTTAAGCTGTCATATAATATACTGTCAGCCCACAAATCACTAACCAATTAGGTACCCTGAAGTTGCCGCACGCGGTTTTGAGACAGACCCATGGATATATTATGATGTCGGTAAAGAAGATTACTACTACCTTAAATATCTAAGGTAGGTATTTTCAAATTTCTAAGATTGTGGATATTTATCTTGGACAACTGGCTTTTAGGGAACTAGATGACTGTAGTTCACCATTGCAAACATCAAATTAATTTTTAAAATATAATCGTACTTGCCCATTCTAGTTCATTCTTGTTGTATTTCTTTTATTAAAACGATTAAAACCATGATATTATTTGGCCTAACTGACACAAGCACATTGACAGTGCAATTGTTCCATCTGTTCCATGGCCGTTCATAGTTCAACATTTTTATATCACTTGGTGCAACACTGGCAGAGCATATAACGAAAATGTTCGTTAGAGCGCCAGAAGCTTGATCTACCTTGATGGCTAAATAAAAGAGAACATTTTTCCATGTAGGTACCTACAATTTATTTAAAAGTTGAAATTCGTAGGTATATAAATAAGCCGATACAATAAAGTGAAGTAAACTGAGTAGTTAACTTTATTATTTACAATTTAGAATTTGTTCACTGTTGAAAAATTGAAAAACAGAAAAACACTAAAAAAATTTCGCACTTTACAATACAATATCGGAGATGTTCGTAAGCTTAATACGAATACACTATTAGCACGAAAAGTTCACGTGAGCATTTAAAGTTTTGTTTACGAGCACTTTGAAAATTTGGACAACTGAGTAGTAGGTACCTTAAAAGTTCTGGGTCGTCGACACTGGTGAATTGGTGATTCGCCACCGTTGCTCCAAGCTTCTCATCGTTGTAGTTATGACCTCGGCTAGACTCGAGACTCAAAGTTGGGTCGTGGACGATTCAAGCTGGGGCTAGACGATGTGCGATCACTGCACATACCTGTATATTAACATATACCGCTTTTGGCCCTATTGCGAACGGCAAGGCGCAGGGAACGAAAAGAGATGGAATTCGCCGCCATTTTTAAGCCTATTTTGGCAGTTTGAATGGTGGCTACATTATTCCTTGTCTAAAATTTTGTATACAGTGTAAATGAAATTGCATTATACTTTTTGAAGGCGCCGGTAAAATCATAAAAGTCACCGTGACATGCTTTTTTGATGAGAAATGCGTTTTTAGTTTTTAATCGCGATTTTTTCTTTTATACGGTTAATAACTTTCCATTCTCATATTTACGAGATAAAAATATGACTTGGTGCAAATGCAAAGATACTTTTACAGATCGACTGTGAAATTGCATTCCATAGGTAAGCAAATAGATATAATTTTTTGCCGAATATGATTGTTTTCTCATTGATATTTTCTGATTTCTTGCTCATTTTTAGGTTTTCAAGAGAAGAAACTAAATTTAGAAAGTGGCTTAGTAGGTAATCTAGGTGTCATTCAAGAAGTTCAAGAAATAACTCGTGGAAATGAGGAAAATGGAGACATTGTAATTCTCGATACAACGAAGAGAGCCGCATTTCTGGAGCAAATAGAATTAACCGAAGAAATTCAAACAGCAGCAGGCAGCAACAAGTAAACCTGTTAACTGCAGATCACCGCCAGCAAAATTATTGAAGCTTGTCAAAGAAGAGCGTAATTAAAAATCACTTCACTTTCATTTTTGAAGCAAAGATTAAAGTGGTAGAAGTTTAAGTTACCAAGTTTTCTTTTGCCGTGACATGCTTTTTTGATGAGAAATGCGTTTTTAGTTTTTAATCGCGATTTTTTCTTTTATATTTTGTACGGTTAATAACTTTCCATTCTCATATTTACGAGATAAAAACATGACTTGGTGCAAATACAAAGAGACTTTTACATATAGACTGTGAAATTGCATTCCATAGGTAAGCAAATAGATATAATTTTTTGCCGAATATGATTGTTTTCTCAATGATATTTTCTGACTTCTTGCTCATTTTTAGGTTTTCAAGAGAAGAAACTAAATTTAGAAAGTGGCTTAGTAGGTAATCTAGGTGTCATTCAAGAAGTTCAAGAAATAACTCGTGGAGATGAGGAAAATGGAGACATTGTAATTCTCGATACAACGAAAAGAGCCGCATTTCTGGAGCAAATAGAATTAACCGAAGAAATGCAAACAGCAGCAGGCAGCAACAAGTAAACCTGTTAACTGCAGATCACCGCCAGCAAAATTATTGAAGCTTGTCAAAGAAGAGCGTAATTAAAAATCACTTCACTTTCATTTTTGAAGCAAAGATTAAAGTGGTAGAAGTTTAAGTTACCAAGTTTTCTTTTGCTTGTATTTTTTAAACAAACAAAAATAAAAAGTTCTAAGGAATAAAACCATAGGTGCCTAAAAATTCAGAAGTAGGTATAGATAATATTATGTTCTTGGAAAATAGGTTAGGTATTATTATTAAAAGTATTCAAAGAAATAATCATACCAAGTAGTAGTGTATGAAAATGTTAGGTAATTAAAAATATTTTCATATTTTTTATAAGTAATTATTTATAATGTAGCTGTTGTATAAGCTATAGGTATAATGTACAATAATAATTATATTACTTCTCCTTATGATGATTAAAATATTGTTTTGAGTAAGTTGTACAATTTCTCAACCTAGTTAACTGCTTCATTTCCCGAATGCATTAATTTAAAACCAAAACCAACAAAAACCTTGAACCTATGTTGCACTTTGAACTAAAATAATTTCCATTTTACAAAATCGACAACCAAGACATTACATTATTTATGGAACCCACCGGTAGAAATGATTTCAAATTTCCCGCCTCATTTAGGCTTAAAAATGGCCGCCAAATTATTCCCCCGGTCGGACGTCTCTCTTGCGCGGTATAGGTTGCTATAGGTATATGGATCACTGTCAGACTTGTGTCGTAGGATGGTGTGTAGGTATGCCCGTATTCCGGAGTGCGCATGTAAAAAAAACCACAACGAACAGTATCTGAAAAACTGCAGTCGAAACGTCGATGCGTTTACAATGGATAGTTAAATTTCTAAATGTAAAAAGATTGGATGGATGAAAGCATGTAACCTTGACTTGACTTAAAATGTAAAATACTATTGGCGACTTCCCGTCCGATCTCGAAACGAAAACGAAAAAAAGAACCGTGGTAGAGTTCACGTCAATCTCGGGCAACTTAAGGGTTCGTTTCGATAAGTCTGTGCTAATAAAACAAATTTCTAACCAAAATAATTATGGCCACAGCTCGCAGCGTGAAGCCCACAGAGAAAAAGGGGTGAACAGGCCTAGGTGAGAGTAGCTTCAAAAAGTCGTCAAATGATAGTAATTAATAAAAAAATTATTCAAATTTAACAGCAAACTCACCCAGACTGTGAATCGTCTCCGTGGTTTACCTGATGCAGGTCCCTGTCGGAACTCGAAAAATGTGTGGAAATCGTCCACTCCCACACCTTAAAGCACGTGCGCACTGCTCGCAAGACGCATGTAAAAAAACAGAAAACCTAAATTAGCACATCGATAATAAACGCACACACTATATCTACAAAACCACTTAAGCCGAGCATAAAGTGTAAAACTAGGCGGTGAAGAGATTTTCACATGGAAATTTCCGAGACAGAAATAATCAAAGCCGAATTTCACCTGACGTGATTTTACCACGAATAGTAGTAGTAGTAGTAGCATGCTTTATTTAGCCTAGGATGGCTACTAAATACAATTTCATATATAATGTAACAATTATTCAAATAAATAAATTCTTCTTGCCTTAACATTTAAATTAAATTATTTGTCAAATTGCATCATTTTGAATACCAAGGTAATACTTTTTCAATAATGTTTTAAATTTTTTTAAATTTCTTTCACTTTTTAATTTATCTGGCAATTTGTTATACTCGATCACCCCTTTTTGAAACACAGACTTATAACAAATATTCTTACTAAAATTGTGTATATGAAAATCACTAAAAGATCTTGTAGAATAATTATGATGTTCGAAATTGAAAGTAATATACCGATGTAAGCAAACTGGAAGTAAATTATGTTTTAATTTTAATATGAATATAAATACTAGAAATTTTGTTAAATTTTTTATATTCAACCATTGTAATTTTTGTTTAGCATATAATTTATTTGAGTGTATTTGTTTAAATTTAGAATCACTCTCATAGCTTTATTTTGTAATATTTGTAATTTCGAAATAATATACTCTTCTGCAGTATATAAAATTGTTGAACAATATAAAAAGTGTGGAAAAATTATGGTATTATATATAATTTTTTTTTAATAAAGACTCAGATCTGCACTAATGCGCTTTAAGTAACCAACTTTTGATGCAATTTTTGAAATCAGATATTCAAAGTGCAAGTCAAATTTTAATTTAATATCAACATAAATACCTAAATATTTGATAGAATAAACAACTTCTATAATTTCACCTTCAATCCTAATCTTTAAAGTAAAATCACAATTATTGTTTCTTCTTAAACAAATTGCTTTCGTTTTATTTACATTCAGTTTCAAGCTATTAACTTTCAACCAGTTAGATAACAAATTTAATTTATATTTTGCGTTGCTGAAACAAGTGATAATAAATATTAATGTATCATCGGCAAACATTTGTATTGAACAACTTTTTAAAACATTTGGAAGTTCATTAATGTACCCAATAAACAAAATTGGTCCTAAAATGCTACCGTGTGGAACTCCGACATTGTTCATTTCTTTTGCTGAAACCACATTTCCTATTTTAGTTACCTGATATACAGTGTGTCCCACTTAAGGACTGACCACCCCTGTAAATTTTTTATTTATAGCTCGATTTTCATAAACTTTTTTTTGTTGGATAGAGCTTCACAAATGGCATTAAATGCATAATTCAGGTACCTCGTGCGTTAATTCCATGGCCCACTAAGACAGTGTTTTAGCAAAGATCATGCTTGAATATTATGATCTTTGGTTTTAGTGCTGAAATTTCGAGAAGTACTATTAGGCATTTTTTTAGAGGAAAATTAATACCAGATTCTTATTCGGCGTTGTTCGAAACCCAAACGTACCAATTTGCATTACCGTAGCTCTACAAGGTGTTTCAAAATTTTTAGTGCCCCACTTAGGACTAATCACCCCTGTAAAATTTTTATTTATAGCTCGATTTTCATAAACTTTTTTTTGTTGGTTAGAGCTTAACAAATGGTATTAAATGCACAATTCAGGTGCCTCGTGCGTTAAGTTCATGGCCCACTGAGACGGTGTTTTAATGCTGAAATTTCGAGAAGTACTATTAGGGATTTTTTAGAGGAAAATTAATACCGGAGTCTTATTAAGCGTTTTTCGAAACCTAGACGTACCAATTTGCATTACCGTAGCTCTACAGGGTGTTTTAAAATTCTTAGTGCTCCACTTAAGGACTGATCACCCCTGTAAAATTTTTATTTTTAGCTCGATTTTCATAAACTTCTTTTTTTGTTGGATAGAGCTTCAAAAATGGCATTAAATGCATAATTCAGGTGCCTCGTGCGTTAAATTCGTGGCCCATTGTGAAACGGTGTTTTAGTGCTGAAATTTCGAGAAGTACTATTAGGGATCTTTTATATTAAAATTAATGCTGGATTCTTATTTGGCGTTGTTGGAAACCGAAACGTACCAATTTGCATTACCGTAGCTCTACAAAAATTTAAAAGGAAAAATAAAGCCTGATTCTTATACGCAGTGAGATGTTAGAAACAAAAACGTAACAATTTGTAATTAATTTTCTTAATTTCTGGTAATGTTTTACACTAAAATATTCATGAGGAACTCATATTCTTATAAAAATGTATTAAAAAACAAAATTATTATTTTTCAATTATTAACATCGACAAATAATATAATAATAATAATTCTCACGCTCACAATACTCCAAACTAGGAGTATCCCAGAAGCAACCACATGCTTGTGCGAAGGAGGGGAGCAATTACTATTATTTTGTCTTCGTTGCCATTTATATGAACAAACAACACAACATAAGATAAACTCAAATTTCAGTCATTTCAATTAGTCCTCCATTTTGTAATACAAATTGGTACGTTTGGGTTTCCAACAACGTTTAATAAGAATCCGGCATTAATTTTCCTGTAAAAAATCCCTAATGGTACTTCTCGAAATTTCAGCACTAAAACACCGTCTCGGTGGGCCATGAATTTAACGCACGAGGCACCTGAATTATGCATTTAATGGCATTTTTGAAGCTTTATCCAACAAAAAAAAGTTTATGAAAATCGAACTATAAATAAAAATTTTACAGGGTTGGTCAGTCCTTAAGTGGGGTATTAAAATTTTTGAAGCACCCTGTAGAGCTAAGGTAATGTAAATTGGTACGTTTGGGTTTCGAACAACGCTGAATAAGAATCCGGTATTAATTTTCCTCTAAAAAAATCCCTAATAGTACTTCTCGAAATTTCAGCACTAAAACACCGTCTCAGTGAGCCATGCACTTAACGCAGGAGTCACATGAATTATGCACTTAGTGCCATTTTTAAAGCTCTATCCAACAAAAAAAAGTTTCTGAAAATCGAGCTATAAATAAAAATTTTACAGGGGTGGTCAGTCCTTAAGAGGGACACACTGTACATATGTTTTGTAAATAATTTTTAAAAATTTAAAACTTTACCCCTGATTCCATGACACAATTTCTCCAATAATTTATCTCTGTTTATAGTTTCAAATGCTCGCTGAAAGTCTAAAAACACCGCAACAACATATTCGTCCATTTCCATGCTTCTTCTCCAACTCTCAATGACCATTTGTATTGCTGTTTCGGTTGAGTGAATCTTCCTGAATCCGGCTTGATAATCAGATATAATATTATTAATTTCCAAAAAAATCTTTAGTTGATCATATACTACAGACTCCAAAAAACATTTGTGAAATTTCATTATTTGGACTATTATTAATTAAGCATTTTAACACCCTTCACATTTTTTTGCTATCACCTTTATTTCCATCTATTTTTTCTCTGTAATACCTTCTTTTTTCCTTTCTCATTGTCTCAAAGCAAACATTTATCCAATCAACTTCTTTTTTTGTTACCAAAAATTTACCATACAATAAATCTCTCTGTTTCTTTATTTTCATAACATCCACTCCAAACCAAGGATTGATTTTAGTTTTGATTTGAATTACCCTTTCTTCCTTTATTGCTGCTACGGATTTCAACATATTTACTTAAACCGAGCTTTAAACTCTTCAAACAATAAATTTGGATCATATGTATATATCATAACTCCATATACAACTAATAAGTTCTGTAGATAAAAGTTTATGGTCAATACGAGTTAAAGTTTTATATTTTTTCACATCTCTGTTTGATTCCACATCTAATTTTGTAATAATCCAGTGATGGTCACTTAGTTTTGGGACCGTTAAAATATCAGCCTTAAGTCCATAATCATTCGTTATGATTAAATCTATGAGTGATTTACTTGTATTTGTTATCCTAGTTGCATTCTCTACTGTTTGTTTTAAGAGGGGGTTGCCGACAGCGAAAGTGACGTTAGATTTCGTATTTTTTAAGTTGTATAGCATAAAATCTAGTAACATTTTACCTGGCAAAAATTTAGTACAAACATCTCTGTCTTCATTTTAATCATAAGATCTTAGAAGCATATGCACTGGAATTATTATTTTTCCCAAGGTTTTCATAACCTATAAAACAAAACACTGCTTGTAAGATCTTATGATTAAAATGAAGACAGAGATGTTTGTACTAAATTTTTGCCAGGTAAAAAAAAATACGAAATCTAACGTCACTTTCGCTGTCTGCAACCCCCTCTTAAACCATTCTTCTGAATTATTTCCTTAAAATGTTTGGTAGTACTTGTGTACATATTTTGTTCGATAGGAAAGTGCCACGGTCCCTGTCGCTATAGCCTCCTTCGCAATATGGACGACTTCCGCCTTCCAGAATGTTATAAAAGGTTTTAAAAGTTAAACTTATGTAAAAAAAACTCGAAATGGACACAAGCGAAAAATCAAGACGACAGGCTGGGGTGTCAACTGTCAATTCTACCAAACTCTTATATATCTACCACTGATACTAGGCTAGAAGGAAATGTCGAAAATAAACACTGATCGTACATGAACTTAGGACCGTTGCGCTAACTGATCACAAAACTGAATAAAGTGAATATTGTCTGTGATTTACGTCAGACAGTGTTTACAACAATGTAGTTGTTCCAATGATATATAGCTTCAATTGATAAATGGAAATTAAACACTTTTGCAACCGGCACATACCTTTTTTATACTGTTCAACAGTTTGGTTCTGAAACAACAAGCTCTACATCGGTAGGCAATAGATCATACACCAGCTTGTATAGGTAGGTGGTTGCAGATAGTAGGGCAATATTCTTAAAAATTGTACGTTTCTACGGGGTGCAAAACGAATGAATCGGAATGAAATGGATATTTAAAACGTCGTAAAGAAAACTAGTCTACTAGACAGAATTTTCGTTACAAGCAGAACCAAAAATCGATTTTCTGTCTGCCTTCCTTTTTGTTAGTCTGTTTTCTGACGTTTTTAGAGATTTTTTAAACCTAAAAACAGTATTTAACTCCGGAATTTTTACGAATATTCGTTGATTCTAATTTCAATTTTCAATTGCCAGACCTTGTCGATTATAAATATATTGTTGTTGCGATTTTGGAGAATCCTCAAAGATGGTCACGTCTATGGGTTACGCAAGGTGTTTTTTTTATGGCGCCGACCACTGTTTGCATTTTGGCGGTGATACCTCCCAGTACTGTTGTCGTTTGCCAGTCACAGTTGGGCCAATTTTGGTTCGTCAAGAGAAGGACGAAGATTGGTTGTGTGGAAAAGTATGGTTTTACGTTCGAGTAATAGGATCTGCCGTCACACCAAAATAAGTACCTTTTATTGGTGTTTTACCTTGATTGATTACTAAAAATCATACTTGGACCTACTTGTACCGTTGTCACCTCAAACTTACAACATTTATGTACATATTTTTTGTTTATTTGCTTTATCGAGCTACGAAAGCTTACCGAATTTTGTCTTATCTTACCTTATTACCTTATCGTTATTATTGCTATGTTTGCTACTTGTAGTACTTGTGTACATATTTTGGTTATTTTATAAATATTATTTAGATTTACTACAAATGCAGCATTTTTGTTGACATTTAAAGGTTATATTATTTAATGAGTTGAAATAGACTTAAAAATACCTATTATTTTTATATGACTTGAAGGTAAATATTTATAAATTTTAATAATGCCAATTTTTCACTTGTTTCGTTTATAAATTACTAGTAGGTAAATATATCTAGTTGGGTTAAAGAAAATCTATCGTTTATTTTGGTTAGAATCTCAAATAACTTTGATTTCATTTTTATATATTTTCAATTATTATATTATTACAAATTAGCACATAAAATAGTGCGGTCAAGTGTGATGCAATTAAAAATACCCTTTAATTACCTGAAGCCCCCCTTTCATACTACTCCAATCAACCTGGACCTCAACCGGCTAGACATATAACGTCACAAGTCAAGGCTTGTACATCAAAATTTATAATTAATAACTACATTATATATTCTTCAAGGTAATTTATAAAAAAGTGTATCAAAATCGTCATTAAAAGCTCGGAAATTGTGACTGAAGTAGCCCATTATTGTACGATTTTTTCAATAAGTCTAGGCCTTGGCCAGATGTAAACATCAAACGTCAGACGCGGAGCCATCGCCCGTCAAAACTGACCAAATATTCAAAACCCGGCCAATAAAGGCCCATTTAATTTTTCGTACACATTGTGAAATTGTTACCTATAGCAGCGCAACCTTTCAGTATACATATTTTAGTAGGTTTGAATATTAATCTATTTTTCATAGAGGATGCACAACAGGCAGCAGTTTGGATTTTCTGTTGGGAGCAACGCCGCGCGCAGTCGGTTCATGGACGGGTGATCCCTTATGATTATTTTTGTTGCCTAATAAAACATTTCGGATTTAAAAAATATACAGGGTGTTCCTTAATAACATGCTAATACTTAAGGGGGTTATTCTTGGGCCCATTTTAAGAAAAAAACTTCATATGAACGTATGTCGTAAACGTCCTAACTTTTGAGATACAGGGCGTTAAAGTTAATTTTTTAAATTGAATTTTGGCTACATCTCCCGAAATAATCAAGCTGCTGAACTGAAATTTGGCACTGCTACGTTTTTGGGGATGGAGAATAAGCTGAAAATGTCAATTTCACCGTATCTCACAGAGGGCGCCACTTGCGCTGGTTTTGGATCACGCTTTTACGCGTAACTTTTTTGAGGTTATCTTTTTGGTCCTGCAGGTCCATCATTTTAGTGCATCTTTTCATTCTGCAATAAAAAGGTACTCTTGTTTCATAACGATTAAATCAACCGTTTGCTTTGAAATTGCCAAAACGTTCTCCAAAACACCTGTTGACTTCAATATACGAAACATAAAATTTTTACCTACCACCTTCAAGTGTTACAGATCAACTGTACCATTTAAACTGAGAAAAAAATCCCTATGAACAACGTACCAAAAATTATTCACTTTCAAAATGGAAAGGATTGAATTTGACAAAATTTGGACACTCTATTTCAAGAAAATCAATGATGTTTTGACCAATGCCCATTTGGCATTTTTTTCATCATTTTGAATGTACAGTTGATCTGTAACATTTGAAAGCAGTAGGTGATAATTTTATGTTTCGAATATTGGAATCAACAGGTGTTTTGGGGCACGTTTTGGTAATTTCAACGCAAACGGTTGATTTAATCGTTATGAAACAAGAGTACCTTTTTCTTGCAGAATGAAAAGAGGCACTAAAATGATGGACCTGCAGGACCAAAAAGATAACCTCAAAAAAGTTACGCGTAAAAGCGTGATCCAAAACCAGCGCAAGTGGCGCCCTCTGTGAGATACGGTGAAATTGACATTTTCAGCTTATTCTCCATCCCCAAAAACATAGCAGTGCCAAATTTCAGTTCAGCAACTTGATTATTTCGGGAGATGTAGCCAAAATTCAATTTAAAAAAATTAACTTTAACGCCCTGTATCTCAAAAGTTAGGACGTTTACGACTTACGTTCATATGAAGTTTTTTTCTTAAAATAGGCCCAAGAATAACCCCCTTAAGTATTAGCATGTTATTAAGGAACACCCTGTATATGATATGTAGATACTTCGGCACTCAAGTTCTTTTTATGACTCATGTGGTTTATTTGCCTCGGCCAGAGGCATGTGCAACTAAAATTCACATGAGTCATAAAAAGTTGAACTTCAGTGCCTTTGTATATAAATAACTATTATATTATTATAAAGGTCGTGTCCCCCGACAGACGCACGTCCTTTGCCAACAGGCGACCGCTCTGTTAAATATCCACCACGATAGGCCCTCGACCCTCGCAGATTTAATCGGTCTCCGCTGCGGCTGTACATTTAATTCTGTTTACCAACATAATTAAGGACGGATTGTTTGTCATCGCGGCACGAAAAGATGCCTTAATTAAAGTGCTATCTCGGCTGATATGAGATCTCGAGGGAGCGTGTCTCTTGCGACGATTTGATGAAACATATAACATACCAAAACCGATGTGTACCCAGATTTAATGAAAAATACACGAACAAGTAAGTTCTGGGACAGGATACCAGAAAATAAAATATACAATATGGATCCCACATAGTTTTCATATTAATTATATTCAGCGTATTTTAACAAGTCCCCACCTTATATAAAGGGTGTTTCAGAAAACTCTGGCATAATTTCTGGAGCATACAGAACTTCAAATAAATAAAATATTGTAAAAATAAAATTATCATTGGCCATTATTTGCCTATCGTCTTTAGTTTCTTACATACGGGGCGTCCAAGTTTACTCTTTAAAATTGAATATTGACCGTATCTTCCACTTTATACTAGGTGCCTACATTATTGAAATTTGATACTGCTGTGTTTTTGGGGATAGAAAATATAAGCTGGATCGTGCTTTTACTCCATCAGTTTAGTGCATCTTTTCATTTTGCAACAAGTGTGTACTCTAGTTTCATAACGATAAAATCAACTGTATGCGTTAAAATTGAATGAGAAAAAAAATCCTTATATACCAAAAGTTATTCGTTTTCAAAACGGAAAGGATTGAATTTGACAAAATTTTTACACCCTGCTTCAAGAAAACCAATGGGATTTTGACCAATGTCCATTTGGCGATTTTCATCATTTTTAATGTATTGTTGGTCTGTAACATTTGAAAGCGGTAGATGAAAATTTAATGTTTCGAATGTTTGAGTTAACAGGTGTTTTGGAGCACGTTTTGCCCATTTCAATGCAAACGGTTGATTTTATCGTTATGAAACAAGAGTACATTTTTGTTACAAAATGAAAATATGTACGAAAATTATGGATCTCCAAGAACAAAAAGATAATAACCCCAAAACACAGCAGTGCCAAATTTCAATAATGTACCTAGAATAAAGTAGAAGATACGGCCAATATTCGATTTTAAAAAGTAAACTTGGACGCCCTGTGTCTAAGAAACTACAAACAATAGACACATGGTCGATAAGAATTTTATTTTTATTTTTTATGTTCTATATGCACCAGAAGTTGTTCCAGATTTTTCTGAAACAGACCCTTTAAAAAAAAAATAGTAGGTGCCAATTATTGTTGCATCGAAATTTTTGATTTTTTTAACAATATTAGATCCTTTTCGTCACTGCAGAAAAGTTAAATTATGAAAAAATTAATCGAAATTTGCGGCAACTTGTCAACTGGATTATATCTATGGATAAATTTTGTAATTAAATTTAATAAGTCAACTTCATCCCTTAGATCACTATTGACTATTCCAAATATCAAAATATGACCTTATTAAAAAATCGTTCGTTTTCGAGATATTGTCATTTATATGAATTTCGTGAAAATCGCCACCTTGGATCAGTTTTTCGAGTGCTACAGCTACAAAATTCCATATTCTAAGATTCCAATTTTTGTTACGCAACAACTCATAGCCCTGCTATTGATTACAGTTCAAAGTATAATTAATTTTCTATATAATAAGTATTTAAAACTTTTTATTGTTTATTATAACTAGATACATTTGTACATTTTCGTAAATAATAAGTATAGCAAATTTGTGAAAATATAGTATAGACTGAATTTTCAGAAAAATATAAACAACAGACGGACGGACAATTAAATGTTGTGAAGAAGAGCAATAATGTTCCGATTGGAATGTCAGTTAATCATTTTATTCTTCAGTTTTCGCCCTTTGGAAGCCAAAAGCGAACATATACAAGTTGACCGCCTGCCTTCAAACACGGCAAACCTAGCTACTTCAAGGTATTATTACAGCCACAGGTACACGGGCGTAGCCAAGGGGGGGGGGTTTCGGGGGTTCCAAACCCCCCCCCCCCCCCCCCCGAAATAAGCAAAATATTACCTAATATTATACCGAAAAAATACGAGGAGTGAAGAGTTAAATTATTATTACGTTTGAATATATGTAGTAATAGTAGCGCCTAGCGCCATCTTTTGACGAGAGGCAGACGCAGTTGCAGCCGAACTATTTTGTATTGTAGGGACACTTTGCGTTGTTTCTCGATTATTCGCCACACCCCTCGGTCGAAATGAGCGGAACTTTGTGGAAGTTCGTGGAAGTTTCTGGACGGCTACTGGGCTGCTATATAAGCGGCGCCGCGGCGCGTGACCGCGCTTACGGCAGTATTGTTCCATGCGAACTCGAAGCGAATAAAAGTGAAAAGTGGTGAACGAATAGTGAAGAGAATTAAGTGTACCGTGTAAGTGAGTAATTTTAGTGCGCTGTTATTCGATGACCTTGTTAAGGATAGATACGTGAATCATTATTACTGTCGAAAAATGGAGGGGAAAAAAGGAAGGGTGATAAACTTAAAGGTATGGACTACTGGAAAAAGTGGTGTAGTCAAGGTCAAGGGGTTTCTAATAAAGAAACAAATTTGGATTTAGCTATCAAAGCTTCAGCTACCTTGCATGCTGATAAGAAGACTGCCTACCCCGAAATCTAGTTTGGAATGCCTAGATATGTGCGATAAAAACCTTTATCCTAATATTTACACATTACTACAAATCTTGGCTACCATTCCTGTATCCACTGCTACCCCAGAAAGGTCTTTCTCGAGCCTAAGGAGACTGAAAAACTATTTACGAAACACTACAAGTGAAAACAGACTTAATGGTTAATGAACATTCACTATGGAACAGAAATTCATGCAGATGAAGTAGTGGATATATTTAAAAGAAAAAGCCGAAGATTTCTTCTTTAATGGTTTTAGATTTAGCGCAGAGCAACGAAATTAATTTATCCATTTCATTTAAAGTTAAGAACTTTATAAATATGTCGTAGTTTTTCGGATGAATATATAGATATTAAATTTCATGTAAGTATATTTTTGTTGTTTTATTTACTTCTCAAACTAAACCCCCCCCCAAAACTAAATCCTGGCTACGCCCGTGCACAGGTACAACAGGTCCTAGACCATAAAATGAAACTTCTTTTCGCTTCCAACTTCTACACAAAACCTAGGACAGGATAGCTCGGCTTCCACATATTTATGCATGAACTGAGTTTCTTCTGGATGAATCCTGCTCCAGCGAAACTTCTCGTTCTAAGCTTTCGTCCTCAATTGCACGGTACATCTTCAGGGCGAAACGACCACACTGAAACTGATTGTTTTATTACATGTATGGGCCAGGGAAATTACGGTAAAAAATAACGAAACCTAGACAAAATTCATAACCGCATTTTTTATAATGCCATCACAAAATATTGGTAATAAATGAACGCCAGAATTGTTTTTTATACAAAATAAACATACGCGTGTGGGCGTTTTTAAGAAAAATACATTTTCTTGTTGTACTAAAGACGGCATAAATATTAACTGCGAATTTTAAGCTGCATTTATTAGTAAGTAAGGTATATAAAGTTGAGATTGATCAATTAAACAGATTACGTTTGCGCAAGTATCCGAATGATGTAAAAATGACATTTTGCGTAATATTTTTTTGGGCAAAAATATTAACTGCGTTTTTATTATTTATAATTACCTTAAAAATCAAGTATTAACAGTTTGTTCTGAAATTAAACATATTGTTTCGTCGGAAATCGCATTTTAAAGAAATTTGAAGCTGTCTTTGAGAGCAAAATTATTAACTGGCTGATTTTTGTTAAACTTTGTAAGTGGATACTAAGTCTTCTTACATTTTTTGAAATTAAACAAAAATTGGTAACGGAAGTATTTTGAAATGACAAATGACAGTTGACCTACATGCGCCGTAAATAAATGTTTAATTTCGCTATATGTGATTTAATATAGTTAAGTATATTGTAAAAAGTTAAACAAAAAAATAGTTAATATTTTTGCTTTCCTAAAGAAATGACAAGTGACAGTTGACCTATATGCGCCGTAAATAAATGTTTAATTTCGCTATATATATGATTCAATATAGTTATATTGTAAAAAGTTAAACAAAAAAAAAAAACAGTTAATATTTTTGCCTAGTCTAGGTATACCAATAAGAAGTGACAGCTGACGTACATGCGGCTCAGATAAATGTTTAATTTTGTATAAGTTACATTATATTTGTAAAAGGGAATGATCATCTGCAATAAAAACGTAGTTAATATTTTTGCTTTTGCCAAAATAGAAAATTGTCCGATTTTTATCCCTCTTTGTCGATCTAAGTTACTTCCATATTCTTAAAATGTTTAATTTCTTAATATATGTTAGCAAGGGAAGTTTTTTACCTAAAGAGTCTAAAAAAATCCAGTTAACATTTTTGCTCGAAATTTCTAACGAAAAATATCTGTTTTTTGAGGTAACTCAAGGTTCCGTTTTTTCAAAATGTTTAATTTTTGGTTTCTACCAACGTATTTACTTATAACTTTGATATGGTAAAACAAAATTGCAGTTAATATTTTTTTCTAGGTCAAATTCTATTTTCCCTGGCCTATAGTAGTATAGGAACACGGGAAATCGAGGGAACAGGCGAAAATGCGGGAAACTTTAAGGTGACTGATTTTGCCGCGTATTTGTGAAAAACGCCCGCCAACAACTAAGTAAGTATGTAAAAATAATCTCTGATCAAGGTTCAGATCTGAACACGGGGCACCGAGTTTCGCCTAATGATACTAAAATCAGTGCGTGGTCGTGATGCCCTGAGAATATCCCGTGCAATCGAAGACGAAACCTTTCAACGAGAAGGAAAAAACCCGTATTCATCATATTCTGCCTGTGGAAGTTTGCATAAATCAAAAATTTCGCAAAAGGTTACAAGAGTTTGCGGTTACGAATTCTGAGGATGTTCTTTCTCTGGTCTTCCTGAAAAATGTATAATTTCGCAATGAGTAAGCCCAAATAAAAGTCGCATGTTATCAGCATAAACTTTCACTATAAAAGTTAGGAGTATAAAACTGAAGTGCGAATTAGGAGCATTAATGTCCTGTATGCGACTTCTATAATAGTTGTCTAATAACTGCAGTAACAGAGCGCCCCCATTTATTAATTTTAGCCAGAAAGAGCAGCATCATCTTTTATATCCGGCGCGTCCAGACACCCAAACGGCGCAATTTGTCTAAAGTAGCAGAAGAAAGTGTCACCCTGACGGGAGGCATTAAGGACAATAAAAACCGCGAATTTTTCACGTCGCCTGCGGCCGGCAAGAACTTGAAGTATGAAACGTCCCTGGAAGCTTTCCAAGTGTCCGTTTTGGCTCCTCATCGGGTTTATATCAAAGGCATTGGGAAATGAGATATTATTCTGGTTTGGCCCCAAAAACTTCAATTTCCATAACTTCCAATAAGCGCCATCAATTTTCATGACGAAATGAAAGTGGGACGTTGCCAGAATTACAAAAGCCGGTATTTCCCTTGTCAATTTCTTCGCCAATAAATCGTGCAAGTTAAATTTTAGGTGTAAACTAGAAATTGTTGTCAATTTACCTTCAATTTCAAGTTCGAAAATATTGTGGCAAGTTTGCGTATTCTAGGGATTTTAAATAAAAGATTTTTTTTAAAATCGGCAGTGAAGTGTCCCAAAATCGTCATTAAAACCTCAGAAATCGGCACTGAAGTAGCCCATTATTGTACAATTTTTTCAATAAGTAGGCCTTGGCGAGATGTAAACATTAAACGTCAGATGCGGAGCCATCGCCCGTGAAAAGTGAAAAAATATTCAAAACCCGGCCAATAAAGGCCCATTTAACATTTAACTTTTCGTACACATTGCAAAATTGTTATCTATAGCAGCGCAATCTTTTAGGATAAATATTTTAGTAGGTTTGAATATCAATAGATTTGTAATGGAGGCTGCACAACAAGCAGCAGTTTGGTTTTCTGTTCGAAGTCGCCGTGTCTGGTCATATACTTGGCCTAGGTAAAGCTAACTAACTAACTAACTAACTAACTAACTAACTAACTAACTAACTAACTAACTAACTAACTAACTAACTAACTAACTAACTAACTAACTAACTAACTAACTAACTAGGTAACGCAATCGTTAAAGTCAAGCAACGCCGCGCGCAGTTGGCTCTTGGACGGGTGATCCCGTATGATTATTTTTTTGCCTAATAAAACATTTTTTTTCCGATTTCAAAAAATATATAATATGTACTGAAGTCCTTTTTATGACTCATGTGGTTTATTTGCCTCGGCCAGAGGCCTCGGCATCTGAATTCCACATGGGTCATAAAAAGTTGAACTTCAGTGCCTTGGTACATAAATAACTATTTTAATAAAATTTTGATTTTTTTATGAATACCTGCTCTGTATTAGCTACATTGGCTATACTATGTAAAATAATACCTTAATCCTTGTCTATCCATTTCTAGACAAGGCCTTAATCGATTCTCGAAAAAAGATCACCAAAATATACCTTGTGATTTATAGAGGGTATAGGTGTCAAAGTAAAAATGTGGCAGTTTTAATAATTTTGATCTTTCTTACTTAATTTATTACAGTAAATAAAGGAATTTGATAACCTTATAATTCCTTCCCACTCTTTGCCCTTTTTTATTATTTAACTATTTCATTATTTAATCAACCAAGAGTTTCGTCTTATGCTTGAGTGGCGGGTAACAAAAACAAATTAAAATTTTTAAAATATTTATCTTTGAAACTAAGAGTTTCCTAAAAAATATTGGAAAAAATGTTGCTTTTGATGAGAGAACGGCTACAGAAAAAATGCGGCGAACAAAATAAGAATGTTGCAAAACTTTGCACGTGAAAAGTAGAGGAAAGTACCCTAATATGAGACAGTTCCTAATATGAGACCCCGCACTAACTCCTAAAGTAAGAGTCTCCGTCTACCTGCCAATGTCTCAAATAATCACTAATGGTATAAGTCGTCACATGTAGTGCAGTGTCTAGCTCATCTAAATTTTTAGGGTAAGATCGGCATTGTTTACTTCAACCGTACGTGCACAAACTTTTAAAGAGCTTCGGTTAACGTGTAATTCTGAATAACGTGGTAAGAGTTTAATATATTTTTGTAGCTTGTTGTATATTTTATAATTAGAGTAGTTATATAACGCATTTAATAACATTTGTTAACGATGGCAAAAAATTGTATGATATGTACATCGGATTCCTAATATGAGACACCCCAGTGTTCCTAACATGAGATATCTCATATAAGGAGATTCGCTCCATCCAATTTAGATTACTAATAATTTGAATAGAATGTCAAGTGTTAAGTATATAATTAAAGAGTTGCGTATAGTGTGTTAAGCTGATATTCATTTAATGTTTTTGAAATAAAATTTATTTTACAGTAAGTAGTATTTTTGTTAAACCTTAATATGAGACTGTCTCATATTAGGAACCTTCGCTGTTATATAAGTGTGTCAAGTGTTATGTAACTAAATTGATGTATACTAGGTTAATTTGATATTCTTTTAAAGTTTTTGAAATAAAAATTATTTTGTGGCAAGTAGTGTTTCTGTTAATCCTGGATATGAGACTGTCTCATATTAAAAATTGAAGATTCGACTTTTTTTTCATAATTCTCATTTACGCAACAACTGTTCATATTTGGCAATCCTACATAAACTGCAGTGAAAATAGAGACTATATTAAACGTATTCGACGTAAGTTTGAGCATTATAATATATTATAGGACAAAATACAGAACAAAATGTAATGTGGTCTCATATTAGGGTAGTTTCCTCTATTTATTCACATCCACACCATCTGCTTATGGGTATGCGGTTAAGTTTGTTTCTATAATCACAGATATCTGTGCTATAACCTTTTTTCGATCAATCCTGCAGGTAACTGCAAGCCTATAGAAAGTCGGGTAGGTATTATCCATCTTCAACTTTGAATAAAAACCCCCAGGAAGGAGTCGAAGCTATAACTAGCAGTAGAGTTTTGACACAATATATTGATATATGAGAGATGTGTGAGTGTGTGGTGCTTCGATACTTTTTCTAGTTATTTTGGTTAGCTGGGCGGCCTGTGGCTCTTGCCTGACCGCCAATGTTTGAGGATATCTTTGTATGGGTAAGGAATTTCATAATTTAATTTACTTTTTAGATACAAATTGTGTTCTGTTTTTATTCAACGTCACTTTTGAGGTCACGCACCAAAGGGCATAGGCGTATGGGTGAAGGTAGGGACCTACTAATAGTACGGGAGCCAGCGACAGATTTTTTGTGACAATTCGCGCAAAGTTGAAAACCCGTTTATTTCTTAATTTGTACCCCGGAAATGCGAATTTTGCCTTTCTGGCTAGCTTTCAGCTGTACAACGTTCCGCTACAGGGCTTCAAAAACTGCAAAAAAGAATAAAAAATGTCTAAATCGAGCAAAGCCAAACCTTGTTTAATTTGGTTATGTAGACCGTAAATAGCCATAAAAAACTTTTCTGGCGTCATTCCGATGGTGCAAAAGCTTTCTGTTTAACCAACGAACACTGCAGAATGGAATCTAAAATGTCTGAGTCGAGTAAAGGTAAACCTTGTTTTATATGTTTATTTACACTATAAATAATTAAAAAAAAAAAACATTTCTGGCATAATTCTAATGGGGGAAAAGTTGTCTGGCAAGCGATTAAAAGTAGTGCGCGCGATACCTGTCGGCCGCGGGCGCGCCTATGGAACTACAGGCAAATCTTTGCTGCATAACTTTTTTGCGCATGTTTTTTGCAAACTCTATGTTTCATGGATTTGCACTTTCTTGGTTTATCAATGTAACATGGAATCTTATATTTTTCGTAATTAAAGTGTACATTTCAATAAATAACGCAATATTTTAAACAATGATTAATTTTTTTTTTCGAAATCTAGTTTTTTTTTTTTAGTTTTATTTTAGTTTTTTTGCGTTTTTTGAGAAAATTTTTCATAGTAAAGTATATTTTTTTACACAATCAGCGAGTAAACGTTTCAACGAACAAAAAGCGCACCGACTTTTTTAAAAAAGCAGCTTTTTGACGTGGCTATTTTCGATTAAAAATGAGGTTACTTTCTCGGTTTAAAATCAAAATAAGGGGCAAAAATAAATATGTTGATTTTGTAAATACAAAAGTTGTAGATCTTTTCATTACCTACAACTTTGTCATCTAACTTTTTTTAATAGGAGTTGTAGTTTAGCAGAAAATCGTGATAAACCGTTTTCCAACCCTAATAAAAGTTCACCCCCTTCCAACCCCGTACCTCAAATCCCCGTAAATTATTTCCCTGTTATTTTTCCTATGAGTGTCATGCTGTTCTAGATTTGTTTTTGGTCTCAAAAATTATCTACCCTGGCCTATAACGTAAAGTATTACCTGTAGTTTTCCCAAACAACAAAGAAATGGATTTGAGGTACGTGGTTGGAAGGGGGTGAACTTTTAGGGGTTGGAAAACGGTTTATCACGATTTTCGGCTAAACTACAACTCATATGAAAAAAGTTAGATGGCAAAGTTGTAGGTAATAAAAAGATCTACAACTTTGGTATTTACACTTTTTTCACATAACCTCAAAATATCCGCGGAAAATCTAAATAACCGATTTTTTTGGTTTTTAATTTTTCTCGCACAAAAAAAATTAGCGAAATTTGGTAGAAATTTACCGTCTTACGTCCCAAATACGCTGTAATTTTTTTGAATCAATATATTTATTTTTACCATTTATTTTGATTTTAAATCGAGAAAGTAACCTCATTTTTAATCGAAAATACCCACGTAAAAAAAGCTGCTTTTTAAAAAAGTCGGTGCACTTTTTGTTCGTTGAAACCTTTACTCTCTGATTGGGTAAAAAATATACGTTGCTATGGAAAATTTTCTCTGAAAATGCAAAAAACAAAAAACTCGATTTCGAACAAAAAATTAATCATTGTTTAAAACATTGCGCTATTTATTGACATTTACACTTTAATTACTTGAGAAATATAAGATTCCATGTTACATTGATAAATCAAGAAAGTGCAAATCTATGAAACATAGAGTTTGCAAGAAACATGCGAAAATAGTTATCCAGCCAGGATGTACCGACGGGCATCGCGCGCACTACTTTTAATCTCTTGCCAGAGAACTTTTTCCCCATTAGGGCAATTATGCCAGAAAATTTTTTTAAATTATTTATAGTTTAAATAAACATATGAAACAAGGTTTACCTTTGCTCGACTTAGACATTTTAGATTCCATTCTGCAGTGTTCGTTGGTTAAACAGAAAGCTTTTGCACCATCGGAATGATGCCAGAAAAGTTTTTTATGGCTATTTACGGTCTACGTAACCAAATTAAACAAGGTTTGGCTTTGCTCGATTTAGACATTTTTTATTCTTTTTTGCAGTTCTTGAAGCCCTGTAGCGGAACGTTGCACCGCTGAAAGCTAGCCAGAAAAGCAAAATTCGCATTTCCGGGGTACAAATTAAGAAATAAAGGGGTTTTCAACTTTGCATCAAATTGTCACCAAGATCTGTGTGTGTACTGTTCAATATGTACTTAATGAATGGAAAAATGCTTTGGATGAAAGAAAATTGGTGGGAATAGTTTTTTTAGATTTAAAAAGGGCTTTTGAAACCATCGATAGATCAAAATTGTTATAAAAATTTTATGGCATTGAAGATTACCATTTTCTTTGATAGTACCTACTTTGTTAAAACCAATAAACAAATTCATAAGCACAACCACAAACGCCTACTCTTCGTTCGCTCGCATATAAAATATTTGCGACCTGCCCAACATAAATTTAATTGTCACTGATAAAAATACCGTCCCCTCGTGTGAATGGGCCCTCAGCCTGTTTTATAGCTTTCGGAGTTTTATTGTGCCTCCGCGGCGGATAAGTTAGTCAACGAAGAAGGCGACGTAAAGCGGTGCTCACACGCCATTATATTCGCGACAGGCTCGGGCGAGAGGGTGCTCCGGCGCGGTAATGGCTCTTTGATTGCCGCTGCGACTAATAAAAGAACAATGTCCGAGGTGTTGCTCCTTTTCCGCTCGCGTTTCTTCGTGCATTTTCAGCTCAGCACTAATTCTGAATTGTCAGGAAAAAAAAACCATTTTTACGGCATTATTTATGAACACCTGAAACGAGTTGAGCAATTAGCTATAAGAACACCTATCTTCCTATCTATGCCTTTTATTCTCAATAATAATTATTATTCTCGTGCGTGCGCGTTCGTTCTTCATTCTTTTCTTTTTTTTAGATAGCATCACGATACGATTTTCTTTGCACTTTTGGAAACACAGTTTATTTCTGGAAACGTCACTATAAAATTTTAATAGAGGAAAGTACCCTAATATGAGACCACATTACATTTTGTTCTGTATTTTGTCCTATAATATATTATAAGGCGCAAACTTACGTCGAATACGTTTAATATAGTCTCTATTTTCACTGCAGTTTATATAGGATTGCCAAATATTAACAGTTGTTGCGTAAATGAGAATTATGAAAAAAAAAAGTCAAGTCTTCAATTTTCAAAATTGGGTGCCTAATATGATCATAATAGTGTCATAATATCCAGGTTTAACAGAAACACTACTTGCCACAAAATAATTTTTATTTCAATAACTTTAAAAGAATATCAAATTAACCTAGTATACAACAATTTAGTTACATAACACTTGACACACTTAACAGGTTCCTAATATGACACAGTCTCATATTAAGGTTTAACAAAGATACTACTTACCACAAAATAATTTTTATTTCAAAAACATTAAATGAATATCAACTTAACACAATATACAACTCTTTAATTACATAACATTGACATTGACATTGACATTCTATTCAAATTATTAGTAATCTAAATTGGATGAGATATGAGATATCTCATATTAGGATCACTCATATTAGGAATCCGATGTACATATAGATTTTTTTGCCATCGTTAACAAATGTTATTAAATGCGTTATATAACTACCCTAATTATAAAATAATTTTTATTCGATACAACAAGCTACAAAAATATATTAAACACTTACCACGTTATTCAGAATTACACGGTAACCGAAGCTCTTTAATGAAGTAAACAATGCCATTCTTAACCTAAAAATTTGCTGCACTGCACTACATGTGGCGACTTATACCATTAGTGATTGTTTCAGACATTGCCAACTAGATGGAGACTCTTACTTTAGGAGTTAGAGTGGGGTCTCATATTGGGAACTGTCTCATATTAGGGTACTTTCCTCTATGAGGTTTCATAAAAATTTACTTTCCTAAAAATCGCTTGGAAGTCATTAATACCAGTCTTTGTCAAGTTTAAAGTAGGATTTACACTTGTCAGAGTATACTGTGTGTGACCAAGAATATTCTCCAGCTCTCAAACTCGACTTGCAAGTGCAATTCCCAGAGCTTATAGTCAAATGGAAGACTGGGGACTATTCATGGCCAATAATAGATGTACAAATCATAATGTTCTATACTAAAATCAAGTAACTCTTACGCCTGGTGTAAATAAAAGCACGTGATCGATGACGTTCAGCGAAATAAGGCCATAAAATAATATCAGGGCGTCTGGCAAAAGGGACGTACTCGATCGCAAAAGCGTATTTATGCGGTTTTATCTTGTTGTTTTCAGCTATTTAGATACTGACATAAATAATTTTATTGATGTTTTGTCTCATTTTAATTAAGCCAATAAATTTTTTCCGAAGTATTTTGACGTAAACAATTGTAAAAGTAAAATTCAATAAAGGTCGTGCCTCAGTGCGGCTCTGGCCAAATCTCAACGCACACGTTCGTGTTTACATCAGGCGTAAGAGTTATTTGATTTTAGTATAGAGCATTTCTAGAAAACCTATGGAAGCTCTACAGGAAAAACAATGAAATATTCAAAAAATGGGACTCTGGCGCACTCAAACCAGCAAAGTTGTAACAGAAAATGCCCCTAAACTAATCTTAAAATTACAAAACTGTCAGTGGAACACCAAACTTTAAAGTTTAAATGCCAAATGTTTGAATAGGTTAGAATAGGTTAGAATACTAACTAACAAATTTATAGGCATGTTTTGTTACAATAATTACCTACATACTTAAACCTAAGAGTCGTCACACCCAAAACTTTTAAGTTTTTTGAACAATTTTATTTATATTGGTGTCAAAATGGTGGTAAAAATCGTTTTAAAATCGCCTTACAAGCAAGTTGTTAGGTATTAAATTATATGTATATATATATATATGTATAACCTCACATTTTTACACATTTTTAGCATTTTTGTTCCTTTCTGGCCCAGCAAATATTTTTTCGTAAAAAATGCGAAAAATTATATCGGAAAAAGTTGGTGGTAGAGGCCAAAAGAGACCGATGATAGTTATTTGTGTACCAAGGTACTGAAGTTCAACTTTTTATAACGAATTTGAAATTCAGTTTCCGATTGTTATAAAAGTTATGAGTTATAAAAAGAAACTGCAGTACCGAGGGACTCATCACGGGCGTAGCCAGGATTTAGTTTTGGGGGGGGGGGTTAGTTTGAGAAGTAAATAAAACAACAAAAATATACTTACATGAAATTTAATATCTATATATTCATCCGAAAAACTACGACATATTTATAAAGTTCTTAACTTTAAATGAAATGGATAAATTAATTTCGTTCCTCTGCGCTAAATGCTAAATCTATATATCCACTACTTCATCTGCATGAATTTCTGTTCCATAGTGAATGTTCATTAACCATTAAGTCTGTTTTCACTTGTAGTGTTTCGTAAATAGTTTTTCAGTCTCCTTAGCTCGAGAAAGACCTTTCTGGGGTAGCAGTGGATACAGGAATGGTAGCCAAGATTTGTAGTAATGTGTAAATATTAGGATAAAGGTTTTTATCGCACATATCTAGGCATTCCAAACTAGATTTCGGGGTAGGCAGTCTTCTTATCAGCATGCAAGGTAGCTGAAGCTTTGATAGCTAAATCCAAATTTGTTTCTTTATTAAAAACCCCTTGACCTTGACTACACCACTTTTTCCGGTAGTCCATACCTTTAGGTTTATCACCCTTCCTTTTTTTCCCCTCCATTTTTCGACAGTAATAGTGATTCACGTATGTATCCTTAACAAGGTCATCGAATAACAGTGCACTAAAATTACTCACTTACACGGTACACTTAATTCTCTTCACTATTCGTTCACCACTTTTCACTTTTATTCGCTTCGAGTTCGCATGGAACAATACTGCCGTAAGCGCGGTCACGCGCCGCGGCGCCGCTTATATAGCAGCCCAGTAGCGGTCCAGAAACTTCCACGAACTTCCACAAAGTTCCGCTCATTTCGACCTAGGCGCGTGGCGAATAATCGAGAAACAACGCAAAGTGTCCCTACAATACACAATAGTTTGGCTGCAACTGCGTCTGCCTCTCGTCAAAAGATGGCGCTAGGCGCTACTATTACTACATAATATATTCAAACGTAATAATAATTTAACTCTTCACTCCTCGTATTTTTTCGGTATAATATTAGGTAATATTTTGCTTATTTCGGGGGGGGGGGGGGGTTTGAACCCCCGAAACCCCCCCTTCCTTGGCTACGCCCGTGGGACTCATACATTTTTTTAAATCGGGAAAAAAGTTATACTGGGCAAAATAATTTAAAAACCCATCCATGAGCCGACAGCGCGCACCGTTGCTTTGCCTCTATCTCTATGTATATATAGACCATCAGATAGTGATAGATTTAGGTGCCCCATTTTCACACACAAGCTTCGAACACGGTTGAAAAGTACATCGATGTTGAGTAGAATGAAGGGAAATTTACTAGTGGCCCCTGGGCATAAATTGGGGCTCCTAACTCTGTCACTATCTGACGGTCAACAGCTCTACCTAAATCGAGCACGATGCGGTACGGCTTGACTGACTTGCAGGAGTCCTCTGGTCTCTTTCGTGCAGTCTACATAGACAATATTATTCATGTTCAAATCGACCAAAATACTTATACCTACTGAAAGATTCCGTTATTATAGGAATGAGTCTGAAAAGTTAAATGACGGATTTGCCTGACGTTTGGTTCTGACATCTCGCCAACGCCAACTGAGAAAAAACACGAAGAATAATGACTTACTTTAGTGCCAATTTATCAGCATTTAATGACGATTTTGAGACTCTTTAATGCCGGTTTTTAAAAGGTACCTAGATTTTATGATGTACCTACTTACCTGCTACTATAGTCACTGCTAGTATAGTCCTCCTTACGGCAGAATGCGTGCGACGTAAGGGGGAAGAACTCGCAAATATTATAGAATTAGTCACAGTTCAGGGGCGTAGCTCAATTTTGTGTAACTCACCGACTTAATTTTCATATAATTGTTATTTAATTTATTGTTAATATTATTCTTAACGGTGATGCCTTAGATTATGGAGGAAGGCAAACCCTTATAACATTGGCAATTATTTCTCGCGCTTGAGAATGCAACGTTCTTCCCTGTTTACTCATTTTGCACACGTTAACTCCCGAACATACGAAACGCCACAGAGCTCTCTGAGCCGGCGGAAAAAACTTGCCAGCGGCCTAAAAAATGAGGTCTGTATGGTAGCACAAATACGCAGTTAACTTTACGTACTATAGAAACAGGCACAAAACGCGTTGGCTAACTGGTTTTGTCAGCCGACTCCTTCGCAGAAGTGCTGTGTTGCCGTATTTCGAAGGCGATGGTAGACGCGACGATGTTGAAAAATAGTTATTTATGTACCAAGGCACTGAAGTTCAACTTTTTATGACTCATGTGGAGTTTAGTTGCTGAGGCCTCTGGCCGAGGCAAATAAACCACATGAGTCATAAAAAGAACTTCAGTGCCGAGGTACATATTATATTTTTCTTGAAATCGGAAAAAAAAAATGTTTTATTAGGCAAGAAAATAATAATAAGGGATCACCCGTCCACGAACCGCCTACGCGCGGCGTTGCTTGACTTTACCGATCGCTCTACCTAAGACAAGTATAATGATGTACGGCACCTTCTGACAGAAAAACCAAACTGCTGCTTCTTGTGCAGCCTACACAACAAATCTATTGATTTTCAAATTTACTAAAATATGTATACTGAAGGATTGCGCTTCCATAGGAAACAATTTCGCAATGTGTACGAAAAGTTAAATGAGCCTTTATCGGCCGGGTTTTGAATATTTGGTCACTTTTGACGAGCGATTTCTCCGCGTCTGACGTTTGATGTTTACATCTCGTCAAGGCCTACTTATTGAAAAAATCGTACAATAATGGGCTACATTATTGTACGATTTCTGTGCTTTTAATGACGATTTTGGGACATTTTAATGCCGATTTCAAGAAAAATATATTATAGGTGTTTTATCAAACCGCGTTAAAAATAAATGATAAACAAAAATGAGTAAGTGGTCCCGTGATGCGAGCTTTATTTTTTCGGTATAACAGAGTTCAGAAATTCGGCTTCAATATGATAAAACTTGTATTCGGCAATAAATTAACGACTACTCGTATAGGAAATCTCGCAACGCTGCCCGCATTCTTTAGAAACGTTTTCTTTCGTGCTTTGGACTATACCTAATTAATTAATTAATTCAAACTATTACAAATTATGAATGCACAAAAAAATAAACGCACAGGCAGTTTTTATTTTATTTAATCGTTGCTAGAAGAAAAAATATTGTAAGATCAGACCGGAAAGAGAATTTACTAGGTTCGTTCGCTCCCACACATACCTACTCCCATAGTTCTACCAAAGTCTAGACTCTAGACTTTGGTGGACTTTTATAAATCTGTACTAATTTTTGCTACAACACAATCGTATCTCTCGCATTCTTTCGTCTGGGCCCACCCTAACGCCCCGAAGCAATAAAATCTTTAATGGTGGCCGTATACGCCCGCGACAACGCATGAAACTATTTCTGGATATAAATTGGTGCGTTCCCTTTCAAGCTCTAATTTAAATTGATTGCGACTGTGACTGTGACGACATCGTTATGGTGTCAGACTTACTACCCCCGTAAAAATATAAATTAAAATATCTGAATTCCGTCGGCGTGGCAGAACTAAAGGCCTTTGTCGTCAGACAACGCCAGGAGCAACTCGAGAGCTTTCGGCTGAAGGGAACGTTGCCAATTCGCACCTGAGTATTTGCTATGTCGGGAGAATGTTTAGACAGGCATCCGATGAAAACGGGCAATAATTGTTCTGTTGAGAGGTTCGGGAAAGGCTCGAGACTCAATTTGTGTTGCAAACAGTCAGCGTTAATGATGAATGCGGCACCAATTTTCGTGTTATTTCTTTTTCGTTCTGCGTTCGTAAATGGACAGGGATATCTGAAAATACTTATTACGCAAGACTAGCTAGATTTTGAGACAGATTTGCAGTGGAGGCTCGTCCATAGAGACTCTGGGGCTAGAGCCCTCCCAGTAGAAAATGGGGAAAAATAATTTTCTTCCGCGACTGCTATATTCTATAATTAGTAAAGGTTGGTGACCCAAATATTAAATATTTTTTGGTTTAGTTTAGTTGGGAAAAGGGTCAAAACGCTATTAAAAACACTATTTCTTCGCCAACGTTTCGATTAATGTATAATCTTCATCAGGGCTCTAAAATACAATACAATCTAGTATATAAAATGAATATAAACTAAAAATAAGAATTTAAGAAGAAAGGTTTTCTCGCACATGTTATAAATTTATAAATAAAAAGAAGACTTACCAGAAATAAGATTGATGATTTTAAATTGTAAGTATATTAACGTTTTAACTGTCTAGTTTTTACTGCCTAGTTTGTTTCTGTTATGTAAATATTTAGTAAAAAATTTATAATATAATATTTGTATATTCAAAGTCAGTGTCAAAAATATTAGGTATAGGTAAAGGTATAATTAATAACATGATGTTAAATGAGAAATGGGTATTTATTTGTTCAGAATGTTGAAATAAGCTGCATTAAGATTTTCTATATCTACCCTTTGGTTGACACTAT
Source organism: Pseudeuparius sepicola (assembly GCA_963920635.1). Classification (NCBI taxonomy): domain Eukaryota; kingdom Metazoa; phylum Arthropoda; class Insecta; order Coleoptera; family Anthribidae; genus Pseudeuparius; species Pseudeuparius sepicola. The sequence goes on along the minus strand of OY987299.1, from coordinate 117,089,149 downwards.
TATTTCGTTTTATCGTAATCATTTCTTGTAGTAGTCTTTTATTTAAATTGGTTTGAGTACCTAAAGCTTTAGTTTCATCAAAATTAAATGTATGGTTAAATTCACGACAGTGTTCAACAAGGGCTGTAGGATTAATAATGTTGAGTTTCTTGCAGTCTCTTTTATGTTCTGCTACTCTAGTTTTTAAATATCTTTTTGTTTGGCCTATGTAGCATTTAGGACAGTCTTTGCAAGGTATTTTATAAATAACATTAGATTTTAATTCTAGGGGAGTATTAGATTTAATTTTAGTGAAAAAGTTTTTTTGAATTGTGTTGTTATAACTAAATGATATTAATTTGTTTTCAGAACGTAAGCAGTGGTCTAGTTTTTCAGAAAGTCGTGAAACATATGGTATTTTAATAAAACGTTTATTGGAAATATCACTAATCTTATTACTAGGAGTTTGATCTTTAAAAAGTATTTTGTTAATTAGAGATATAGGGTAATTATTTTTTATTAAAAATGATTTAATTAATGTTAAATTTTTTTGATGAAATTCTGGAGAAGAAATTTTTAAGGCTACAGTTTTTAGATTGAGGATAATATTAACTTTTTGTTTAAAGGAATGGTTAGAATGAAAATTAATAAATCTTTCTGAAAAAGTTGGTTTATGATACCAATCTACAATAATTTTGTTAGAAAGACCATTTTGTGATCTAATTATTTTAGTATCTAAAAAGGATATACTGTTATGTTGTTCTAACTCTGTTATAAACTGTAACTTGGGATGAAAAGAATTAAATGTATTAAGAAGATCTACATCTCTATTTTTTGGAATACTAGTAATTATATCATCTACATATCGACAAAAGAATGGTAATGGAAAGTTTAACTGGTTTATACACGTTTCTATATTTTACTTCCTTGTTCCTTCTTAATTAAATGGCCGCAACGTCAAGAGCCGATAATTTACTACGTATGTACTATCGTTGACTGAAATATTTCAGTCAACGGTACTATTTAAACGCCTGCAATATCTTATAATAACGTAAACTCATCGCTTGGCGGCTATGAATAATTGAGCCGCGATTCCGCGAGGAAAGGGGCGCGATCGGGTCGAATCGGCTGCTTCCGCTATAAGCGATTACAGCGTACGACAGGGCTGTCGGTTCTTGAGCTCCACTCACAGCCAGTCAAGTGCGTGGCACGCGTCGTCGCGTCCTCACAAATCTTCACTCGGTGTTATAAATAAACAAAATAAAAATAGTGTGCATCAGGACTTTTGAAAGATGACTTTTTAATACTTTCATTGACAGAAAAAGTTGAAATGAAATCTCTTTGGAGACTAACCGGCACCGTCGCAATGATAAAGGCCTGCCAGCTGGCGACGCGAAACGTCACTACGTCATCACAGGGAGGTCGGGAGGTTGCTTTTTGAAGTTGTTTACGTTTGCTTGTCTGGCGATTTTCCTGTTTTAAAGAACGTTTGTTGTGTGTTGGACTGTGTTTTTTTAGTAATATAGGACGTGGAGTTTTATTAATAAGGTATATATTAATAAAACAGCAGTGGTTCAGAATAAAGTGATTAAAGTTCAATTTTAGTTTATAGGTTTTAGGTTATGTCTATTGTTTCGGACTAATTTAAATCATGCCGTGGACGTGTTCCGTTCCCAACTGCAAGGGAAACTACAAAGGCGGTCCTAATGTGTCCGCTTTTTCCTCCATAAAGACCCCATTTTAAGGGAAAAGTGGGTTAAGGCCATCAACAGAGAATTTGATCCTACACAGTTTTCCAGGATTTTGGTTTCGATTATTGGAGAGTGTTATACCTAACAATTTTACGTGATTAAACGTAACCACCTTAAAATCACTAAGTTTTATGGTTTTATTTATTCGAATTTAGTTGTATCTAGGCAGGCAAATAAGAAATAATTGGCATTTGCGAAAATTTTACCTGTAGATATCTAAATGCACCAAAACCCCTTGAAAATGTGACTTTCACTCTCGTAGATTATTATCCGTGTTGTAAAACCATGAGCTATATGTATATGTAAACATTCATTTTACAGTGTTTTTCTATCAAATTTACCAAGTTGGCACCTTGAAATTTGAATTTGGCGCCTTAGGCTCACCTCCCTTGGATGACTCATCGCTTTCAGCTGGCGGGCCTTGTTATAGTAAAATATAGGAGAGAACGCTAGAGACGCAGAGGGGAAGTAAAATAAAAAACGCGTAAATATGCCATAAAATTGCTGCCGCCACAGGCGTCGGTAATAACGGCGGCGATAATTTCCCTGGCTTGGCTATGTATGGTCTTTCCTCGGACATTGGTCATTATACAACCACTATTAACACCGCAAAACTCAAATTGTCTTCCTTCGCGCACGGCTATGAGGCGAAGACTTGTGTTTGTGATATTTGCAACCGCCAGTCGCTCTAAGAAATATTCAGCTTGGAATACTGATTGCAGGATGAATCTTTACTGGGCTTGCTAGGCGTTGCCGGATCGCAAAAAACCTGTACAATTCTGGTGCACTATTAGCGTAATGGCTTCGGTTTATTATATTTCCTAAAGAGAATTATATTTGGAAGTTTGGCAACATTCGAAATTTTTTACTCGCATTCTTGAGGCTCGTATTCTCTGGTAAGGTGGACTATATTGCGACGCTGCCGGACTAACTCCAGATTTGCAATTATGTCAACTAGATAAAGTTACAATTTTACGCGACACTATTATAGAAATATTTGCAAGAACAATGTAGATGCGACAAATTGAATGCACTGTTTTGCGTTATTAACTTACTAAAAGCGAGAATTATTGTTTTATGCAGGTACTTTTTATTTTAACTATGCAAAAATACGTAATTTCTACTAAAATAAGAAATAAAGGAGCCCATGCCGAAAGTTAGTACCCGCACCTCGGTACCCAAATATATTTTTTAAATTGACCACAGAGTGTCGTCTTTTCAAAACGTAGCCCCCCCCCATGCATTAACCCACGAGCCTCCACCAGTGCCGGTTTTAACTTGACTACCGCCGGGTGCTAAGTTTAAAAAGCGCGTTATCTTTCATCTATTTTTGTTACTTTTACCTAGAATGCTAAACTTTTTTGTTGGGAGGTAGTCAGAAATAAAAAAAAAAAGATTATTTGTGGTACAAAATTACGCCGCAGGCGAAAATGTTTCAAATATTCAAGGTCGAACAGTTTAAATTAACGAAAGAAATCCAAGCAAAAAATATTCTTGTCAACTGGTGATATTTTTTTTGTTCACTGTGGACTTATAACATTTGTAGCCAAGAAGTCCTACTCGTTTTTCGTTGGGTGGTCGGTTACTAAAATTCCCCGTAGGCGAAAATTTTTAGAAATATGAAGCAGAGATAGTTTAACTGAGGTATAGGAAATTACAAAATCATAACAGTAGATATAATGTATTTTTCGTATTTTCTCAATATAGGGGGCTTGAACCCCCAAACCATATACAGCCCTGGGCTTATGTATGGGAAAAGCCAGGTCTCGTGGAATCGGTAGTTAGCTACTTGACAATAATAAGTGTACTTTTCAATAAATGTATCTATGTTACACATTATTACATGACAATCTTCCAATTTATATTCAACAATGAATCAATGTTGTATATTCTACATTTAGGATATTTTCACTTAGAAATCTTTACTTTCGTCCAAAAATCTCCAACGTACAGATGAAGATAATGAATAGGAGAACGTTTAGGTGTTGTTTGCAGACGACGATCAAAATGAAGGTGTCGCGTCATGAGTGACATGGCAAACAAAATGTGATTTATTTTTAATTATTAGACCAGCTTATACCGCCTCCTAAAATTAACTGCCGGGTACTATTAGTGCCCCTGCCAAAAGTCAAAGCATGTGGCGTGTTGATGGCAGCTATAGCAGGTATAGTTGTGTCATATCCATATTGGCATCAAATAAAAAATATACCATAACATATACATGCGCAAAGAAAATAGTACAACTTAATAGGCAACTTAAATTAAAACCATAAAACCATAAAAACAATTATAATAATAAAGCATTTTAGAGATATAAGCAAAAAATATCAATAGTTAACAGGACTGTTGTTCTGAAAAGTATTCATATAAATCATAAAAACATTTTTATTAATCAGGAATCTTAAAACTGCTCGTTTAAACTTCATAAAGTGATCGATGGAATTTAATGCGGGGGTAGACAATTAGGTATATATTTTAATCTCGTGTAAAAAACATCATTCTCTGTCAAAGAGAGGCTTAGCAAATAATTTCTTAAGCGTTCTCCATTTCTGGTGTTATATTCGTGATAGAAATTATTGCAAATAAATGTATATTGATTCAGCTTAACGAACTTCACCACAGGGTGTCCCAGAATATGTGGGCAATCTCCCGGATTTATACAGGGGACGTTAAAACAACATGACAAGTTTCTATAAAAATTTTAGGGGTTACAAGCCCCTAAAGAACGCCTCTGACAATCGATTTTTTTAAATACCTTGTAAAATACTTTGTGTAATTTAATTATTTTTTAATTTGATGAACAATAGATAAGACTCCTTAAAAAGGGCCCCTGAAAACAATTTTGGCTTATTTGCCAGGGACGTACTAGCTGTAGCACAATAATGTCATTTTTTACACCCTTTAAGATAAAGGCACAAAAATAATATGTTTAGATAGCTTAAACCTTAAACTAAAAAAAGACACTCTTGGTTGATATCCATAAACTGAACTGTTTTCGAGAAAAAAACTAATTCTGTTTATTATTACATTCGTAAAGAGACCTAAACCGATGTTTACATTCTTTCTGTGCCTATTTTAAAAAATGCCACTTTTATTTACATTTGTTTTTTGTTGCTATGGTTGCTTTTTTGACGTGTAGGTACCGATTAAACAATCTTCAATTCGTAGAGCTAGGGAATGCATAACATTAGCAGGAGCTCATGTTGAACCGACATACAAAAATTATGTAATAAAAAGTCGTATTAAACAAAAATAGTTTTTCTCGTAAACAGTTCATTTTATCGATATCAACCAAGAATGTCTTTGTTTAGTTTATGGTTCAAGCTACGTAAAAATATTATTTATGTGCCTTTATCGTAAAGGGAGTAGAAAATTTAACTTTATTGTACTACAGCTAATCCGTCCCTGGCAAACCAAATAAGCCAAAATTGTCTTCATTTGCCCTTTTTAAAGAGTCTATCTACTGACACCCTGTATACACGGCAATGCCATCAAGTTTAGCTTTTTAAAGATAGGTTTACACGTAGGTGCTATACGACGCTTTGCACCAACAATTTTGATCTTACCATTGAATAAGGAATTCGTCTTAATCAATGATCTTACGTTGCTTTTTTGTATTCTGAAAATACAGTTTGCGGAGACAGAGCCTGGCACTAGAATTTCGTCGTTCGGTATACAGGGTTAACAACTCTCACCTAGTAGAAAAAAATTTACCACGTGCGCAGGGTGGCTTAAGAAAACATAGAAAAATATTTTCAGATTTTTTTACGATCTTTAAAAAAAGGGTAAAAACCCCAATTTTCCCTGTAAATCTCCGCCTATAGTTACGTCATCCAATATGACTTCGGAACATACTGTCAGCTGGAAGTGATTTTTCGCGGTATTGTCGTTGTTTTAGGAAGGATGAAAATACCATTTTACTCAAACAAATTAAAAAATACATAAATAACCATTGATTTGAATCTGTATAGCAGCAGCGCTGAGGTTCGCCTGGATTCACCATATCCTTCTAGGTATACAGCGTGTCCCGAAATTAGCCTGCTATAATTTACCAGCGTGTTCTATGACCTAAACAAATGAAAAAAGTTCCTATAAACATGGCCTTAAAAATTCCCCCTAATGGGGCTATAGCCCCGAAAAGGGGCAGCTTCACAAACGGTTTTTTCCAAATTTTTCCAGAACGAACAAAGATAACATTTTGAAATTTGGTATGTGATGTACCTGTGAGATTTGACATTTGCCGGGGTAGCGATAGTTAGACATTCTTAATCATAGGCGTCCTAAATGGGGGGTTAAGTGGTTAAAAATACCCTAAATATTGTGTGTGTGCTTTTTCCCCAAATTTATTGCAAAATTATAAAATTTCAGGGTATTATACGAAAAAATGGTGCTCTTGTTGAATTTTGATAGCGTGCACCGTTTTCGAGTAAAATCGTATTGAAATTTTTTTGCAGAGGGCCATGAAAATGCGTATTAGAAATTAGCCTGCCATATTTTACCAGCGTGTTCTGCGACCCAAAAAAATGAAAAAGTTCCTATAAACATGGCCTCAAAAGTGCCCCCTAAGAGGGCTATAGCTCCCGAAATGGACACTTTGGCAAACGGTTTTTCTAAATATTTCCAGAACGAGCAAAGATTCATTTTTTTGTATCAAAAAACGTGGTGGTAGTTTATGGCAGGCTAATTTCTAATAGGCATTTTCATGGCACTCTGCAAAAAATTTTCAAAACGAGTTTACTCGAAAACGATGCATGCTATCGAAGTTCAACAAGAGCACATTTTCTTCATAGAATACCTTCAACTTTCATAATTTTGCAAGAAATCTGGAAAAAAGTATACAAAAAAAATTTGGGGTAATTTTAACTCCTGAACCCCCCCATTTGGGACGCCTATGATTAATAATGTCTAACTATCGCTACCTGGGTAAATGTCAAATCTCACAGGAACATCACATACCAAATTTCAGAATTTTATCTTTGTTCGTTCTGGAAATATTTATAGAAACCCGTTTGTGAAACTGCCCCTTTCGGGGGCTATATATAGCTATAGCCCCATTAAGGGGCATTTTTGAGGCCATGTTTATAGGAACTTTTTTCATTTTCTTTAGGTCGTAGAACACGCTGGTAAATTATGGCAGGCTAATTTCGGGACACCCTATATAAAACAAACCCCTGAAATATTTTATACAAAATTTAACCTATAAACCAATTATCGATTCAGAGCTAGGTAGTTCTAAAATATTTTCTATGGGCGCCCTTGGTATCGAATCGATGCATAGTCTTGTTCGACGTCGCATCTCTAACGCCTGCGTCACACTTCAAACTAGTTGCGCTAGTTGCCCGCGGAGGCAACGCAACCTAAATAGACATATATGTCAGTAAGGTAGGTGTTTCATAGGCATTCTACATGTTCCTTAGAAAGTAATCGTTTTCAAAAGGAAATCGAAGTTTTGTGGTGAATCCTCGGATAAGTTGATAGACGTGGCAACGCCGCGCTATTTCACTACCTGTCACTACCATTGACATACGCGAAATTTAAAGACACGTCACGCGGGCGTCCATAGGCGGCGTTTTTTGAGGGGTTTTCTACAATTTAAAAAAAATGCCTAAAACAAATGTTTTTTAAAATTTATTTTGGCAAGTCTAATTTTTCTTTATCTACCATAAAATTATTTGTACTAAGTGATAGTTAACCCTGTATATACGTTCGTTATCCAACACCAAATTAGAACTTGAATACAGCCAATTTACCCTGCCTTTTTTCCCTGCCCCATCGGGCAAAATCTCACCCCGCCGCCATCTGGTCAAGTGGCGACATTTAATTGCAGGCTTCGTGAAAATTCCGCCGAATCAAATTCGCGTCATTAGTCGGGGAAGGCGGGCGGGCCGGAGGGGTGGCCGCCACCCCTCGCATCGACCCGGGAGGGACAGATAACGATGAAATAAGCGTCCCCGTCCGAAGATGTTTCCAAACATCGGAATCGCTGATGGTGCATTAATATTTATGCGCAATGTACGGGGCAACGGGGATGTTCAAAGCGGCGGCGGATGCCAAGTTTACAACCCCACGGAGTGGCTTTGGGGGAAGTCCGGGCGATGCCGATACACTGGGCGAGAAGTTGCACCGGAATATTTCATCATAGAACGAATGTTGTTATGGATATGGGAACTCGGAGTTATATAGGGGCTCGAAGGGGGAAGGTGCGGATGTTTATCTCACCCTCTGTCTTTCATCTACAGGGGGATCAAAACATTACTACACTATGCCGATCCTTAAAACACCTAACCATTTTGTTTCGTAACAGAAAGTGTCGAAAGTTAAAAATCTTTTACACCTAGTAGGTAAAGATGAGTAAAGATTATTGATCAGAGGATTTAATTTAAAAAGGAGCAATGCCAAAGGTTTTCGTATTATCAAAATCAAATAAATAATCTGAGAGCTAATATCAAATTATTATTTTCTATAATCAAAAGCGGACATACAGTGTCTTACAAAACTTGGGCCCAATTCAGTGAGCACAAATTCTTTGGACTAAGATAATGTGACTTTCCTCATGCAACTGCGTTTTTTAAGGTATTTAGTTGAAATTTTGCACATATTTATTTGCCATAAAAACACATTTCCTAGGTAATCTTCAACGAACAAATGTAATAAAAGGGGATAATATTGTACACTTTGACATCCCCAAGTCCCCAGCTTTTTTTTACTCTTGTAAAATTTCGATAGGTACCTACTGAAGGTTTGGTTTGCATGAATTTTAACTTATTTGGCTATTTATTGTAATTTTTTGGTTATTTTAGGCTTAGCTCCCCTATACAAATTTCTGTTTTTTGGATATCGTGCTCATATTTGGTACCGAATTTTGCTAAACACAGTTTTATTGTTTTCCTAATCTAATTTGAGAAATCATAGTTTTGAAACTCATAGGCATACGTTAGTGAGAAGATAGAGGAGCCAACGAATAAAGAACCCCAGGAAGCAGCATATTTGTTTGTTTCAGCACGATAGTTTCTGCATATTGGATGCCGTTTCCGTTTTTACAGCGGCGCGCACCTTTGAGTTGTTTCAACAAACTAATTTACGCATACCTAAATCTTCATTTTCCGTAAAATCAGTACCACAGAAAATATAGCTACGCGGAAGATATTCTGTGTCAGTACCTACAATAATACAATAATTTAAATTACAAAATTACTTACCCTTGGATTATTATTTATCCTCGAATATTTAGTTTCGGCAGTCAGGGAAGGGCCACAAGCCGCACAGCTTAGCATAATAACTGGAAAAAGTATCGAAGCACCACATACTGACACCTATCACCGTGTCAGATATGAAAATGTTGTGTCAAAACTTGGTTCCTACACAGTGCGATTTCCGGATCATGTATTTTATAACAACCATAGATCTTTGGCTCCTTCCGGGGATTCTTTATTCATTGAGGGGGACAATGTTTCAAAACCCTCAAAATTTTTAGGTTAGTCAAATTAAAGATTGTAACTAATTATTATAGAAAACTCGTACAAAATGTGAGCTTCATGTTAGGTATATTATACGAATTTCTTTATCACAGGACCAAGCCTAACGTTAACAAAGAAATCCCGATACCTACCTAAATAGCCAAATAGTATCTCGTAAACTGAATCCTAATTGAAAATTTTGTAAGAGTAAAAAGTAAGAAAAATTAACGCTGATTGTAAGAAATGATTCATATATTGTACCAGATTTCAACAATATCACTCCAAATTCCGTATCTTGGTTACCACCTTTATTGTAGAATTTACAAATTAACTTGCCAGGCACTGTCACTGACTAGAAATACTCTTCTGCTACTCTCAAAATTGCAGAAAAATTTCTTTCTAACCTTTTACCCTGGTTTATGGATCCTCTAGTGAGCCAATAATGTCTGACACTGATATAAAGTTGTTCAGCTGTTTTTTAGTAGATTTTAATAGAAGAAAATTAGTAGGCAATATAACTGGGCCATTTTAATTTTTAGCGCCATCTGTTGCTTGCATCCAATATTGCTCTCGTATCCTTATGACTGTGTCACACATTGGCTAACTAACGATTCCATAAACAAGACTTCCAGGCCCAATACCCAGGCCGTATATACCGACTCAAATGGAAGACTGGAGACTACTCTAGAATATTCCTGGACAATGACAGATGCACAAATCATAAAGTTCAAGAAAACCTATGCGGAAGCTCTACAGTGAAAACAATGAAAACTAAAAGAAAATGGGGCCTTCGGGCCTCAGGCCAACAAAGCTGTAACGGGAAATTATCCCAAACTAATAATAAAAATTAGAAAACTGTAAGTAGAATACCGATATTTAAAATGTATCTGCCAAATCTTTGAGTAGGTTAGAAAACAGTATGCAAACGTGTTCATTACAACCTATAACAACTTAAGAGGCATTTTTCGTTACAATAATAACTACAGGTGGGCACAGACAAAAGTTGTAGAGGCCTACAGGTCGAAAAAATAAGAGACCTGTGTTTTCTAGTTTTTTTCCATTGGACCGTATTTTTCCAAATCTATCTATTCATTGATTTGAGCTGCACCGTACTGACGAGAACCTAAGTCACATGTATGTATATGCCGTTGCCTTTTGTCAGTTTTTTATTAATACGCTTTTATTAGGTTAACTTGTATGTATGCATGTAACTTTGTAAACAAATCTAGCAAATCGATTTTCATCCACTTCTAAATTATTATCTGAAATTTTGCAAACTTATTCAGTTCCGGTGATACAACACAATATTCAGACACTGACACTACTTGACATACAACACTTTATTTTGGGGCAGGTTGGGAGAGTAGCTTAAGGAGAGTACTCTTAAGAAAATTCTCGACCAATGAATCAATTGAAATAAATGCATAATAATCTTGAGAGTTTATGAATTAAAGATACAGATATTCTCCAAATGCATTTGGGATATATTATACCTATCTTCCTGAGGTATGTATAGTTATTTTCGATTTATTTGCTTCTCGGACAAATTGAATAGACCTCTACCTACCTGCTACGGTTAAGAGGATTTGTGTATAGACTGTGCCCATGCCCAGAATGTTGCTTCTAAAGGATTCTCCCAACCGAAAAACAAGAAATATTTGGACGCAATAGGAATTCGAGAGCCGAGTATATGGTAGATAGGGAGGTATTTACTGAAAAATAGAGAATCTTTACCGAACTAAATATACGTGATGAGATTGCGAACTTATTTTAACTACAGTTTGGAATTATTACAACAAAAAGAATTTCATCAAGCAGATCATTGCGTACATTGAATGTGGTATACCTAATTGGCGGTGGAATTGACTGCAAAATTCTGTGAGCATTAGAAATCATCGCTAACTTATAAAATATAGAATGTAGGATATGTATACGTCATGTTTTGTAGCAATTGTGAGTTTTATATACTTGTGGTAACTTATGAACTATTAATTGTATCATTTTAACAGAGGCATACTGTACTTTTGGCCGGTGTAAATTATAGTAAAAATAAAACACCTAAACTTGAAATACGGCTAGGTATAGACGCAGTGTGACACCTATAGTATCTGGAAATCGAGTACAAATTCGATATGGAATTGTCTAAATGCCCAGTTAAATTTTGTGAAAACACCTAATATTCCTTCTTTTACAGCTCTCTCAAAAAATGTTATTTTTCATATTTGAATAGGTAAAGTAGTGTGCTGAGGATAAGCACTGTCGGTGTTGTAACGAAAATTTTATCTAATTTCCGTTACAGCGTTTAAATGCAGTATTTAATTCCAATTCATTCGTCACCCCCGTATACACGTAATAATTTTAAAAAATGTTGCTCTGCTATCTGCAACCATCTATACAGGCTGATGCATAATAAGTTGCCTACCTTGGTGTTTTTAAACAAACCATTTATTAAAGGGTATGCGCCGGTCGCAAAAGTGTTTACATTTTATTCATCGATTGAAGGTATGTATTACTAGATAATATTCACTTTATTCAGTTTTGCGATTGACTAGAGCGCCACGGAGACTCCGTGTACTAAGGTCACTGTTTGTGTTCGACGTTTCTCTCTGGTCTGATATCAGTGGTGAAAGTTTGTCAGAATTGACAGTTGACACCCTGGTCTATCATCATCGTCTTAAATTGCGATTTCAGATTGTTTTTCTACATAGATTTAGCTTCCCAAACCTTCTAATTCATTCTGGAAACGGAAGTCGTCATCATTCGCAAGGGGGGTTACAAATAGGCCCGGCGACAGACATGAGGCCACTTCCCTATCGACGACTCGTGGTGATCTCACGTCAGGTGAAAGTTCGGTTTTGAAGATTTTCGTCTGAAAACTCTTTCCAAAGCCTAACTTTCAGCCTTACGGACGGCTTAAGTGGTTCTGTACCTGGTGTGGATTTTCGCTGTGCTAATTTGTTTTTTTTTTTCTGTTTTTATTACATGTGCTGAGACCACGTGTATTGAGGTGTGAGAGTGGACGATTTCCACGCATTTCTCGAGTTTCAACAGTGACCTGCTGCAGGTGGAACCGCAGAGAGGACCCCTGGTAACAGTCTGGGTGAGTAGCCGCTCAATTTTCAATATTTTTTTAATAATAACGTCACTTTGACGACTTCTTGAGCTACTCTCACCTAGGCATGTTGCCCCTTTTCTCTGTGGGTTACACGCTGCAGGCGGTGGCCATAATTTGGTTATAAATTTGTTTTATTAGCACAGACTTATCGATACGAGCCCTTAAGTTGCCCGAGACTGACGTGGACTCTACCACGGTTCCTTTTCTGGTTATCTAGCTTTTGTGACTGATACATTTTTTATCTTGTGTTTCAAGATGAAACGGGGAAGTCGCCAAATATTTTGTAATTTATTAATGTTACCTTTTATCTTGTAAATATTGTATAGTAAATTTGTAAGGCAGGTTCAGTCGAGATAATAATTGATTGTTTTGGTTATTAATTTTTAATCTGATTCATAGTCAGAGTTCAGGGTACTTAAAGTTAAAGTGTTATACTTTTATACATCTAATCTTTTTACGTTTAAGAAATTTAACTAGTAATTGTACAAGCGTCGAAACTTCGACTGCAGGTTTTCGGAGACTGTTCGTTGTGTTTTCTGTTACATGCACTCCGGTACGTGAGCGAAGCACGTAAGCGACACAGTGACGGACTAAGTACCAGCACACCAACCTTACAACCCGGCTTAGAGTAGTGAGCACGCTTTCCAGCACCACCTCGGACACCCCACGATCCGCTCGAGTCTCGAGGCCTAGCCGAGGTCCTAATCCACGAAAAAGGAGCTTGGAGCGAGGGTGGCCTCTACTCAGCTTTAATTTGGGAAGGTTTCAAGGTACTCTGTGAGCTCAAATAGTCCAAATTTGCTCGTAAACAAGACTTTAAATGCTCACGTGAACTTTTCGTGCTACTTGTGTTTTGCTTTAAGCTCACGAACATCTCCGATGTTATATTGTAAATTTTAATATTTTTCAAGTTTTTAACAAATTATAAATTGTAAGTATCAAATTTAACTACTCAGTTTACCTACTGCACTTTGTGTTAACCACCAAATGTACAAATCCAACTTGTAAATATATTGTAAATAGAAAAATGTGCTTTTTATTTAACCATTAAATTAATAGTTCAAGCTTCTGGCGCTCAAGCATAACCATTTTGGTTATAGTGTTGCCTTCTATTTTTATTACCTGTTTTTGTCAGTTTTTTTTGACCAAATAATATTTAACAAGCAGGCCCGGACAAGCGGTGAAATCATCCGATGGGATAATCCAACTATTTACAGGATGATTCAGTTATGATGTAAAAAATTTTAAACATAATTAGAAAAAAAGAAACTTAATAATAATCCAAAATTAAAAAAATTTGAAGTCAACCAAAAAAAATATTTTCCGAATTACATTAAAACCCCTTCTTAACGGCGCTTTCCTAGTCAGCTCGTAAGCTCGCACATCAACGCTGGTGCGCAGATGCCAATTGCACAACATATAAATTTACTTGTTCACTAAAAATATTTCAAAAATGTAGAAATAGCGAGAAAATCCTAAAAGGTCGATATTTTTTTGTAGTTTTTAAATTTTCAGGGTAACATTTTCTGTTGTGGCAATGAAAACATCATACTCTAACTTAATTTATTACCTTTTTGATTCTCTTTTGATTTTCCAATGTAAATCCTTTTCTTCTTTTTGTAAAAAAATATCAGTATAATGTCCAAAAATGTATTGAGAATTAACACTGCACACAATATGCCACCAGTAACTTGACTACACAGATTAAACGCACAAGTTTATTCTGTTGATGAGCGTCAGAACTTAGCATCTCCTAGCGTATAATAAAACTGCCAATTTATGATGGGATACTTCCATAAGATTGTAGCAATTTTATCGTGCAGCATGCGGATTCTACCTGCGCTGTCGCCTGTCGTACACGCCATGTCATTGTGGAAGCATGGACATTGGACAGGGTGATTGGTGAGTGTGATATCCAAGAATCTGGCGGTAGCAGCAGTTCACGGCGTCGATAGAAGATTACAGAGACACGTACACTTTCCCTTTACCTTCGACTCGGCACTGCAGTATTGCCAATGTGAAATTATAAAATTATTCGCCCTTAACCATATAATTATGCGTTTTTATTCGCTGGTTGTATGAAAAGATCAGATAAAAGTATCAGCTATTCAACTTTTTTAGCATTCAGTTTTTTACCTACAAAGGGTTGTAGAGATGAGTAAAAATATTTTTTTGGATTTGTTTTAATATAAATTCGGATAAAATTATTAACATTTTTAGTGCTAAAAAAGTTTGCCTTAGTCTTAAATTTGTATGAATTGTTTATTGTTGCCTCAGAAAATCTTGGTCCAGCATAACATAAAAAAACGTCGGATCATGGATTCTAGGTTCATTTGATCCATCCAGATCACAGATAGTGTCCGATAGTGACAAATGAAAAATTATACGCCAAGTTATTTCCGAAAATTAACAGGAGGGTTTTTATCCAATGTTATTTTTTTGAATATACTTATTGTTTATCAGCTGTCACGCCTGTCACTAGGTCTGTATCAAAATATTCGAAAATGATTCGACTCTACTTTAAATTATGCGCTAATCGCATAATTGTGGGTCAATTGGCAACACTGTGGCACTGGCGTGACGGGCCGGTACCGTCGCAAATGATAAAGGCCTGCCAGCTGGCGACGCGGAACGTCACTACGTCATCACAGGGAGGTCGGGAGGTTGCTTTTTGAAGTTGTTTACGTTTACTTGTCCTGTTTTAAAGAACGTTTGTTGTGTGTTGGACTGTGTCTTTTAGTAATATAGGACGTGGAGTTTTATTAATAAGGTGGCAAAACAGCAGTGGTTCAGAATAAAGTGATTAAAGTTCAATTTTAGTTTATAGGTTTTAGGTTGTGTCTATAGTTTCGGACTAATTTAAATCATGCCGTGGACGTGTTCCGTTCCCAACTGCAAGGAAACTACAAAGGCGGTCCTAATGTGTTCGCTTTTTCCTCCATAAAGACCCCATTTTAAGGGAAAAGTGGGTTAAGGCCATCAAAAGAGATTTTGTTCCTACACAGTTTTCCAGGATTTTGGTTTGGATTGTTGGAGAGTGTTATACCTAACAATTTTACGTGATTAAACGTAACCACCTTGAAATCAGTAAGTTTTATGGTTTTATTTATTCGAATTTAGTTGTATCTAGGCAGGCAAATAAGAAATAATTGGCATTTACGAAAATTTTACCGGTAGATATCTAAATGCACCAAAACCCCTTGCAAATGTGACTTTCACTATTGTAGATTATTATCCGTGTTGTAAAACTATGAGCTATATATGTAAACAATCATTTTAAAGTGTTTTTCTACCAAATTTACCAAGTTGACACCTTGAAATTTGAATTTGGCGCCATAGGCTCACCTCCCTTGGATGACTCATCGCTTTCAGCTGGCGGGCCTTGTTATTGCGACGGTGCCGGACGGGCCGGGCGTTCACCAGATTCCGATCAGCTGTCTTTGCGGCTAGTAGGCTATTGGAACGCTGGAACTGGGCGGCGCACACAAGCGGCAACGCAGCGGTCGCAGCAGTCGCAGCATACCGGACCGCCGAATTGCTGGGAACTAGGGTTGATTTGCCCCATGTTTTAGACTTCGGCAACTGTGTGGTTAAAGTTTTTTACATCATGACTGAATCACCCTGTATAGGAATAGACAACTGACGCTAATAGATACAAATAACACGGTTTTATTTTGCTTCTACAGATGTAAGATTTGCAAAAAAAATCCAAGCAGTGTGATTTTTTCAGGGTTGCTTGGGGACTGAGTGTCCAACCAAAAGATCACATTCGAACTCTTGGTACGATTTGCGCTATAGGGTGGTATCCTAAACATTTTTTAGAGCAAAATGGCTCTAATAAAAGTTGTAGGGAATCAAATTATGAACAATTTTTCCTCATAAAATGTTTTTGTATCTTGTATCTCTAATACATAACGAGTTACAGCGCATTAATTCCGCAAGCTACAGAGGTAGTTTTGTAAAAAAAAATTCACAAAAATGATTTTAACACAAGTTTTAGAGGATGGACTTCTACTCAACTTTTTACTATAAAATTTTTTATTATTATTTCTAAATTAATCTATATTTTTCACCTATTTTTTTTTAAATTGTAAAATTCACCGACGACGCTTATTCCCATAGATAGACAGAAGCATTATTGAAACCGGCCGCAAGAATCCTGCTACACTAACTTTCATCCAGAAAGAATAATGAAATATTATTAAGGAATTATATTTCACATGCTATGTTCGCCGGAAGCCAAGAATATTTACGGTGCCACATTAAAACGCGGCAATATTTTGAGTGGTGGCTCGTTATTGGCTTTACAGCCTCAATAAAATGAACTTTGTATCTCGGGTCTAATTGAGGCTGCGCAATTAAACGGCCAGATAACCTGCACGATACGCGATCCGGTGTTACGTCGAATTAACTTCTGCTTCGGCCGTGACTTTATAATGGGGCCTCCGGGATATTGCCCCGCTATTCGCGGTTCAGATCCGCATTTTACTATCAAAACTACATTATAATCGTTGTCCATAAAGCAATTATTGTATATTATTATTGTATACTTGTATACTTGTATAATTTGTTAGAGGTCTTTTAGCTTGTCTCCCAAGATAAAGTTAAAAAAGAGATGTGTAGGACAAAAAGTTTCTAAAATGAAATTTGTATATATTGTAGGTCATATTTTCAGTGTAACCAGTAAAATCAAAGTTGCCTCAAAAATGTTTGATAATAGCTTTCTGTGTGATTTACTAATTGTCCTACACCAGCGATTATAATATTGAGAAGATATCCAACCATACTGTGTATTCAAGCGACTAAGCGTAAGTTCCATGTGTACTAATTAGAATGCTTAAACCACCGCTACATGCTACTCGAATTCAAAGTTCTTGACTCGTTACATATTGCCCTCTACGGATAATAGCCTGAAGTTTAAATTCGCCCGTCATAGTTTCGCTATTGGTCGCTGGATGCTCCCAACAGCACTGCTTACATGCCTATGCCGCAGAACCACAGAGATCATTATATCTATGTGGAGGTCACAATGCGATCATGACGATTCATTATAAAGAACCGCAAAGACAGATTAATTCGTGCTCTCAGCCCCAGCCGCATGTCTTTTGCCGCCGCCATCTAACGGACGGAAGCTGTACACTAAGCTATGGAAAGTTGTTTTGTACAGTTTTCGTACATGCCTCGTAATTCCCAATTCTCATAGGGGGCAAATGCTGACGACACCTCGCGTCGGGAATTATTTGTCAGTCGTATATTGCCAATTGGTAAGGAATCTTATACAATGCTATAATCACTGCCTATACACTTACTGGGATCACTACTTGAGCGAATGCTATCCTACACTCTATTTAATCAAAATGCAAGTGGCGCGTAAACATTTACACGATGGACGCACGTGAACAATTCTGAGGGCTAATACGAGGCAAGGCCGCATTAAGGACGATCTCTGTGAATTTTATAATATAAAATATTAAAATAATATGCCCCAGTATTAAGAACTTTAAAAACAAACTTTTATGGCACACCTAGTCATTCACTTACCTGCAAATTTCTACTATTAACACAAATCGTAGCTCCAACAATTAATAAACAGAGAAAGAATTATATCGGAAAAAATTAAAAGTCCACTTGCGCATCTCAATACACCTCTGTAATAAATAACGACTCGCTGAACTCGCCCGCCTGGAAAAACTCTATTGCCAACTAGCCAATAGCAAGCCGATCACGTGCGTATCACGCTCTAGCCATGCAACAACTTTTGTTTATGTTTCACTTGCGTTTAGTTTGAATAGAGTTTAGTTATATCGGTAAAAATCGGCACTAGCCGCAAATGGCAACAAAAGAAAGACAACTGGCGATGTATTCATTTCATGCATAATAGCACCTTAAAAAGACAATTAACAGTAACTTGTTATCCTTTTTGAAATTCCTGCCTCCTTTTTTCAGTTGCAAAACGATACGATAAAGTATCATTTCGTCACATGGTAAATAACCGAGAATGCATTTAATGAATTTAATATAAGCTCGACAAGAGTGTAAACATCAATTTGTCAATCGTTTGTGCCGCGCTTTGGCTCCATACCAAGTTCACACCAAAACAAACACAATCTCGCTTTGAGCGAAATTTTAAATAGTTGCTTCAATCATTCAGTAAGTTATTACTCAACCCGTATTTAGACTTGTTTAGTCTAATTTCGTAATTCCAGTGCATTGTATAATTGCATTTGATGTTAACGGACTCGATAACACGCCTATAAATTCAGTTTTCACGGAAGAGCAGTAACGAATTGTAATGTTCAATCGCCTTAGAATTACCAGTAAATAATTATAGAGTTGTTTGCGAAAGAAACACATAAATTTTTATTCCTATAAGTATAGACGCTATAACCAGCCAAAACAGTAATTCGTTTAACTAAAGTAAGCAGAAAAGGAAACATTTACTGACACTGACAGTATTGAGATTTATTTAGCTTTGAACCACATACTAATGTACAGGAACGCCCGCCGTATGTCATTGGTCGACAAAAACCATAATAATTATTGGTGAAATAATGTTTGTATAATATAGTACCTAACCTAGGTGTAAAATAAAGATGAACAAAAGGGTTCCCCGCTCTAATTTCGCCAGAAACAAAGCGATTGTAATAATTAGAGTAACCCAAATATGCAAGTCAAAAATAAAAATATGCAAGAAAATGTTGAAAATATGCAAATTAAGAAATACTTTAAAAATATAAATTTATTGTTTCATTTACAAATAAACATATACATATAATGTACATATAAATTTCTAAATGCATTTATAATACATAGTAAAAGTAACAATATTTAATTTTAAATTTTCTACATACAGGGCGATTGAACTAAATCTAAATATGCATTTATTATAAATTATAAAAATCAGGTTGAAATTTAGTTGTAAAAACAATAAACCACTAAATGTTGCACAAAATTCTCAATTAAAAAAATTTTGTCTTCTAAAACAGAATATAAAAATTTATAAATGGAGAAACTCCTTTCCACATCAACCGATGTAAGAGGTGCGCTTTTAAAATTGCTTACTATCACAGGATCCAAATCGATGGATTCGGTAAAATCTTCCTTTAAAATATTTGCTACTTGGCTAAGAAACTGAAACCCACTATTTTTTCCATCACATTTCTAAATCTTTGAAATATTTTGAATACAATTCGGGTTAATGGCAAATTAGATTCCTCCATTTGTGTTATTGTTTTAGAAAGATTAAAGCTATAATTTGCTTTTAGAAAGGAAAGTTATTTCCTTGTTTTCGAATAGTTGTTTAACATCTGTAAGGGACTGGGAAAATTCGTTCGAAAATTCTGAAATTAGATCTTTCAGTTGGCAAAAATTCTCGCAATAAAAAAATGCAGCTTCCAACCTAGTGCCCCATCTTGTAATAACAGGTTGAGGTGGAAGGAGAGTGTTTGGTAGTTTTTCTTTGTTAGAACTGAACCCTTATGGGCGCTTTAAGGAACACTTTTTTCATGTTGGAAATTAAACTATTTACAAGCGGAAAATGTTGCTATTTAAAGCGTGAGCAAGGCATGTTACATGTATCAACTTCGGCTAAAACATTTTCAACGAGCAAAAAATTGTTGATTTTTATGCTATGGATAAAAAACAGATTGTTTCCACAATTATTATAAAAAACACAATTAGGTATTATAAAAAAACAGATTATTATAAAAAACAGATTTTTTCCACAATTATTTTTTCTTTTATTAATACATTTCAACAATTTATAATAATTCCAGGGTGCATTTTTTGAACCGTATAAAGTTATACAAATTCAGCACACAAATGGCACACAGAAAAACAATCTGTATATTTGTTATTGGATCTTTGTACACCAATAATTACATTGTGTGGTCCTGTTGACCATTCAATTGTTTTGAGGTAATTGCATGGCAAAAACTTGACTCTTGACTTGACAGATGCCTTTAAAATTCCAATTTTGGCACCCTCTAGAATAGAACTCCCTGTATATTTTTTGTTCAAACTTGGTATAATATGGGCGTTCTCTGGGGTCTTACTTAACTCTGTGGTGTCAGATTTTAAACGAAAAAAAAATCGCTAAATGCATTTAGTGAAAATTGCGTGTATACAAAATCATAGCCGGTCCTGAATTTGCATGTTGACAACGGTAAAAAGGTCAAAAGACACGGTTTGAAGATTTTTCAAACAAATAAAAGGTAAGGGGAATATATCTCCAAAAATAAAATCATCGAGAACCCTACATCATCCCTGGAAATAGCGATTAACAAAATACTAATATTTTAATGTGTTTTTGAAGAATAACTTTTTAATATACCTAATAATAATAATAATAATAATTCTCACCCTCACAATAAACCAAACTAGGAGTAATGGAAGAGTCTAAAGAAAAATGGTATTAAGTAAAAATATCTAAAACGTATGTTGGCGGAAAAAAAATATATTTCTTGGCGTCGCGACGCCTAGCGTCGTATTTGCAAAGAGTCGCTAAATGGGCCAATTTATTCCTTTATGCACCCTGTATCATCTCCCATATATAAAATTTCCATATCTTAGACCGTTTTCCACCAAGAGAGGCTGGGCATCTAAAAACGATCACCGTGTACACTGTACAGCACAGTCTTCGCGCAACTCCAATCCCCCTACCATTATTTCTCTAATATTTGCAGATAGAGAAAAAAGGTTTATATACATGTTGCAAGGTAACTATTGGGCTTTAGAAAGGTATGGGCTTGCGGATTATACAGAACAGATCGTAAAAGTGAGACCCAGTATATTTTTGGATATTTTGTCCTAATTGTTCCCATTGCAACGATATATAGGATGTTCCGTAATGATGCGAAAATATTTGGAGAAGGTGTTCTACAAGTTGTTTTAATGGGGTTTTCATGTAAAATTTTTCGTTAAGGCTCCTTTGCAACGTTATTCCAGCGTTAAGAGAGAAAAATTTTACCTGAAAGACCTGCTTAAAAGCACTTGACTTTAGTCAAATATTTGCACATCATCAACGAAAATCCAATACAGGATGAACAATTGCAATTAGCCATGAAATTAATAAATCGAAATAATAAGAAAATAGAAGTAAATATTTTAAAAAATGTTAAAAAAATTATACCATGGATAGGCAAAACAGTAAAAATGATGAATATTCAATATTTATGTTTGTTATTTTGCTATTATAGGTACATATTTTGATTTATTAAAATAAGTAAGAGATATTCTAGCATAACTATCAAAATTCCACCTTAATTTAATGGCTAACTGCAACCTTTTAAATGTTTTTTTTTGTAAATTTAAGTCCACATATCTTGCTAAAGAGAAAATCAATTATTATCAACATATTAGGTATATACCGTTGAAATCAGAAAAATAAGATCTTTCAAAACACCCTGAAAAATAATACACAAGGTTTTTATTATTTAAAACAAAAAAATGTATTTTGTCCCACTTTTATACGATACACCCTGTATAATGAGCCAAAAATAGTGAAATAATACGGGGTTTTCGCGTGAAGACTCTGTACAAAACTATTTAAAGGTAAAACAAAATGTGTAAAAAATTATTCACCTTGCTCCTTTTATAGCAGTAGTCCATTTATATCTTCTGATCAACAAAAATTTGGCAAATTAGTTGCAATTTAATGACATTGTCGGCTCATCACTTCGTTCAACTGATTCTATCGTCACATGATAAGTTGGTATCATAAATTTATAGCCAAAGAATCCTATTTGCGTAGCGTTGCCCTGGATATTACTGAAACTTTTTGCTAGTAAATGGTAGGTGATATAATAATAATAATAAACACTAATGGCTATATCTATATCTTATTATTATTAATTCGTAACTGCCAAAATTCAGCGAATAATGACACTAATGGACACAAATGGACCAAAAATTTCATTTTTCGACAAAAAAATCATTCTTAATAAAAGTTTCTGCTTCTCGAAAAAATATGGTCCACGAAGAGAATTTTCGATTTTTTTATACAGGGTGTCCAAAAAATTCAAAAACATGAAATGCGATCAAGAATAAACTGCCTTTATTTTTAAAAATATCAAAAACTTTTACTTAGAAAAGTTGTTTAGAATTAAAAGATGTGTCCGATTGACACTTTTGAAACAAATCAGCCAACAATTAAAAGACGTGTCTAATTGTAACTTTTTAAGCAAATCGGGCGACTTTAATTTAAATGGGTAAAAAATTGAAAAATCATAGTCGGCGGATTTGCTTCAAAAATTACCCACAACAAACAACTTTTCTAAATAAATATTTTTAATATTTTTAAAAACAAAGGAGTTTCACACTTGGAAATCAAAAAAATCTCAAGTTGGCTGATTTGTTTGAAAAGTGACAATCGGACACATCTTTTAATTCTAAACAACTTTTCTAAGTAAAAGTTTTTGATAGTTTTAAAAATAAAGGCAGTTTATTCTTCATCGCATTTCATGTTTTTGAATTTTTTGGACACCCTGTATAAAAAAATCGAAAATTCTCTTAGTGGACCATATTTTTTCGAGAAGCAGAAACTTTTAAGAACAATGACTTTTTGTCTAAAAATGAAATTTTTGGTCCATTTGTCCTCTTATTTACCCCATCCGTGGACATACTGTATATGGACTCTAGTTTGTACCAAAGGTAGGGTCGAGGCCATTACAAATGTAAGACCTAAAAGACAGATGTAGCTATAGGATATTTATCTCAAGAACTAAGCTAATTCGAGAAATTTCAATTGTCCTTTTCGACATTGAAAACGAATATTTTCCCATGCGAGATGTGTGTTCAGCTATAAAGAAGCCATCGTTCCCGAGATAATCCCGCCTCCGCCCTGTCATTATGACGTGACGCGCCGCCCGGCGCTCTCAATAGATCCTATTAATGCCCATAAAAACACGACAGGAGTCAAGGGCCGCCCTAATCCGCCACGCGACCGACCCGTGTCCCTTTTCTCGGGGCAACGTGAGGCCCAAAGGGCGCCCGGATGATCATCCACCCATAAATTGGGCATAAATTGGCCCAATTGCGTTTAAGCATGGCCCGGCAATTATACAAGTTTCGAGTAAAAAATTCGTAATTGTCTCGGTTAGTTATCGTAGCTGTAGAGGATATTATATCGTTCCCTTATCACGTAGGTATAGGTATGTTTTCAGGAGACAAAAACGAAAATGATTAGAAGGCTTTCTATAACAATGTTATTAGTAGTAGGTATAGCTGGATTATTAAAACCGAACGCTAAAAATCCATTTCCTTGGGATATTTGGATTCCATTCTAACATTTGTGCATGGACAAAACGAAGTATTACTCAATATATTTTTCGAAAATTACGCACGCCTATGGCATATTTAAATTATTTATCAGGTTCCGATAATCCCCATTTAATTTCATATAAAAATGTTCTCCTGCTCCCTCCGCCGTAAGTACACTTTATATACCTACTCGCCAACAGGCCCGAAAGCGAAAGTCGAATGTTCGAAGCGCCCTGTTATTTTGGTTGCTAGCTGCGAAAGTGGTTGCTAGGTACAAAAAGTATTGCTTAGCAACCGCTACGCAGCAAGGACCTTAAAACCATTAATAAAATATATGTAGCAACGCGAATTTTGCGTCAATTTTAATAGGTTTCACAACAATCGTTTTACATACTGGTTTTGATCATAAAAAACAGGAATTATACCAAAGAAAAATTGAAAATATCAATGTCAAATTTAAAAGAGCCGCACAACAGAACCAATTTGACAGGCACCTCGCTACCGGTAGGGTGAGAGTACGCGATTAGTAATTGGTATAGATTCAGGGTTCAAATCCCACACAAAGCTCAACATTTTATATTTATTTTTTTATTATCGCCGCATTCTGCCTCTTACATTTATCACTGATTATTATTTTTAGTAATTGAACAAAGGTTATTTTGAAGATCATTATTATTCACAATATATTCCATAATATGTATTTAGAGCTTTATTCAAAGTACCTATAACCTGAAATTGTCGGTAGCAGGAAAAATGTAATACATTGCACGATGCGTAAGCTCTTTTTTGGCCTCGGAGGTACTTTTAATGACTTTAAACAACCTCCTCGGCCAAAAAAGTGCACTTACGCATCTGGCAATGTAAATAACTATTCTTGCTAAAGCTGATTACTGCTTGCACCAGAAAATTTTTTTTTTGTGGATAATCCAACGGCTTGTACTTTTCTTATTATAAGTGTTTTTGGACACATGGTCATCTAAACTTTTCTGCTTAAGCGTTAGGTTTAGCTATGACATTTAAAAATATTTTTTACTACTAACCTGAGAAATCACCATTATTTACCTCATTCCTCTACTGAGAACTAATATTTCTCTCCCTAGGTAAATAACAATAATAACAAAATACCTAGGTAAATAATGAAACATTTTCTGTATGGCATTTAAAAATTAGTTTCATTTTATCAGCTTGACAATTGAACTCCCAGGATAAATCTTATCAAATATGTAAATCATGGCAATATTTCAATGTTATAGTAGTAAAAAAAATCTATATACACTTCTGCTGAGAAAGCCATTATTTACCTCGCATATTATATCCTTCGGCGCTACGCGCCTGAGGATATAGAAATGCTCGGTAAATAATAGTTCACTTCTCAACCAAAGTGTATAATATACTATTTTCGTAATGTGTAGGGGAGAGCGGGGCAAAGCGGAATAAAATTAGATTTTTTTGACGTTACAATTATTATTTGAAAACAAGGCAAATAAGTGTTGTCAATCGAGTAATAGTCGCGTTGTCGCAAAATGATCGCAATTTAAAATCTCTAGTGTGAAGGACTTTTGGATTTTTAAAAAATATATTGAATTTTGTTCCAGGTTGCCCCACAGAAGGGGCAAAGTGGAATATAAATTTATGTAAAATAAAAACTTGTTTATAGTGAATATTTATTCACATATTCGCATATACAGGGTGTCCCGTTAATAATGGCCCATAGAGCAACTGCACATATTTCGGGCCAAAATATGACGATTGAGGCTAATATGCCTTATAGAAATGTTGTTTGTTTAAGAGATACAGGGCGTTGAAGTTCATTTCTTGAAATTGAATTATGGCTTTATCTCCCAAAATAATGAAGAAGCTGCTGAACTGAAATTTGGCACTGCTATGTTTTTGAGGATGGAGAATAAGCTAAAAATATTAATTTTGTTGTATCTCACAGAGGGCGCCACTTGCGCTGTTTTTGGATCGTGTTTTTACTCCTAACTTTTTTGAGGTTATCTTTTTGATCTTGCAGATCCATCATTTTGAGGCATCTTTTCATTCTGCAACAAAAAGGTACTCTTGTTTCATAACGATAAAATCAACCGTTTGCGTTGAAATTGGCAAAATATGCCCCGAAACACCTGTAGACTCCAACATTCGAAAAATAAAATTTTTACCTGCTACTTTCAAATGTTTCAGATTCACTGTACGATTTAAAGTGAGAAAAAAAATTGCTATGAACAATGTACCAAAAATGTTTTGTTTTCAAAATGGAACGGATTGAAACTTGGCAAAATTTGGACACTCTATTTCAAGAAAACGAATGGTGTTTCGACCAATGCCCATCTGGCATTTTTTTCTTCATTTTGAATGTACAGTCAATTTGTAACATTTGAAAGCGGTAGGTGAAAATTTTATGTTTCGAATATTGAAGTCAACTGGTGTTTTGGGGCACGTTTTGGCAATTTCAAGGCAAACGGTTGATTTGATCGTTATGAAACAGGAGTACCTTTTTGTTGCAGAATGAAAAAATGCCTTAAAATGATGGACCTGCAATATCAAAAAGATAACCTCAAAAAAGTTAGGAGTAAAAACTCGATCCAAAAACAGCGCAAGTGGCGCCCTCTGTGAGATACAGCAAAATTGATATTTTTAGCTCATTCTTCATCCTCAAAAACATAGCAGCCAAATTTCAGGTCAGCAGCTTCATTATTCTGGGAGATGTAGCCATAATTATTCACTTTCAAAAAATGAACTTCAACGCCCTGTATCTCTTTAACAAACAACATTTCTATAAGGCATATTAGCTTCAATCGTCATATTTTGGCCCCAAATATGCGCAGTTGCTCTATGGACCATTATTTATTGAATGAAAATTAAGTATAAGCGGTACATTTTTTATGAGAGCGTCGTTTGCAGAGACTACATGATATTATCCAGGTTCCACCTGAACTAGATTTTAGGAATTCACCTCCGCACAGCATACCTATATTCCGTATCCCCATCATCATCTTCAGATACCTTTTCATTATTTGACGGACAAACAATATGTTTTAACTTTTTGCGTTTATTTTGATTCTTTTCTTGTGTTTGTGTTTCTTCATTTTTGCATTTAAAAACATGGTTATTCCACTTTGCCCCATTTGATATATTTTTTTTTATAAAATGTGTGATATTTTAAAACCTAACGGCACGATACATTATCTATATGATCTAGTATTGTTGTTGATATGCCCTATACCTTAAAAATAGTAAACAGCAGTTTTTGTTTAACAACACAATCAACTTCCTACTTGTCATTTTACCACTTGCAAAACTAAAGAAATATACGGCGGATTCATCAATTCCTACATGGTTTGGCCAATGCCGGCGTGATGCGATGTTACCATATCACAAATTCCACTTTGCCCCTTATTTCACTTTGCCCCACTCTCCTATTACTTAGACTATATTATTTGCAACGCCCTGAATCTTTCTTACCAAGCGTTTTTGACCATGTTTATATGAACTTTTTTGATTAAAATGAGATTTTCTTCCATTGGTTTTATTTATGACTTTTGCGACTGGGGACACTCCGAATACCTTTATTTTTAATGGTATACTATAAAAAGAACGGTATAAATAAAACTTTTATTTATACCACTTTTATTACAAAAGTTTTTCGCAAATAAGTTACACTTCTCAACAAACAATTTTTCGCTAGGTATAGGCTGTTACAAACTCGGCGCGCGGGAACTATGTTTGGCAACAGCCAGGGATCTTGACTAATCCTCCAAAGTTGCAAAGAACGGTCGGTCACGTCCGAAGCCGCAAACTGAGATCGGATTAGTTTAACAATTATGTAGGGACATAAACGCCGCCCCTAATGAAATTGTAAGCGGAAACGAGTCCCAGCTAGCAGGAAACCAAATGGCGACCAAGAACCCGAGGAGGCGGCACGCCCGACAGCCGGTCGGTACGTGGAGAAACCCTTCGCATTTACGGGGAATCCAATAGGGATATCACTACGTATTGCACAGATGCAAACAGTGTATTTAATTTTTAATACAGGTTGTCCGGCTGAAGGTGATAAATTGGATTTATTTAGTAATTCTTGAGATAAATTATTCATGAATCAAATACCACCTTGATGCAGTTTTTCCAAGGATTCTAATGCCGTTTCTAAAATGATGCCAAACAAGAAAGTTATAAACCAAGAAATCATTTTTTCGCTAGGTATAGGCTGTTACCAACTCGGCGCGCGGGAACTATGTTTGGCAACAGCCAGGGATCTTGACTAATCCTCCAAAGTTGCAAAGAACGGTCGGTCACGTCCGAAGCGGCAAACTGAGATCGGATTAGTTTAACAATTATGTAGGGACATAAACGCCGCCCCTAATGAAATTGTAAGCGGAAACGAGTCCCAGCTAGCAGGAAACCAAATGGCGACCAAGAACCCGAGGAGGCGGCACGCCCAACAGCCGGTCGGTACGTGGAGAAACCCTTCAAATTTAGGGGGAATCCAATAGGGATATCACTTGAAACACGGATACGTATCGCACAGATGCAAACAGTGTATTTAATTTTTAATACAGGTTGTCCGGCTGAAGGTGATAAATTGGATTTATTTAGTAATTCTTGAGATAAATTATTCATGAATCAAATACCACCTTGATGCAGTTTTTCCAAGGATTCTAATGCCGTTTCTAAAATGATGCCAAACAAGAAAGTTATAAACCAAGAAATCATTTTTTCGCTAGGTATAGGCTGTTACCAACTCGGCGCGCGGGAACTATGTTTGGCAACAGCCAGGGATCTTGACTAATCCTCCAAAGTTGCAAAGAACGGTCGGTCACGTCCGAAGCCGCAAACTGAGATCGGATTAGTTTAACAATTATGTAGGGACATAAACGCCGCCCCTAATGAAATTGTAAGCGGAAACGAGTCCCAGCTAGCAGGAAACCAAATGGCGACCAAGAACCCGAGGAGGCGGCACGCCCGACAGCCGGTCGGTACGTGGAGAAACCCTTCGCATTTACGGGGAATCCAATAGGGATATCACTACGTATTGCACAGATGCAAACAGTGTATTTAATTTTTAATACAGGTTGTCCGGCTGAAGGTGATAAATTGGATTTATTTAGTAATTCTTGAGATAAATTATTCATGAATCAAATACCACCTTGATGCAGTTTTTCCAAGGATTCTAATGCCGTTTCTAAAATGATGCCAAACAAGAAAGTTATAAACCAAGAAATCATTTTTTCGCTAGGTATAGGCTGTTACAAACTCGGCGCGCGGGAACTATGTTTGGCAACAGCCAGGGATCTTGACTAATCCTCCAAAGTTGCAAAGAACGGTCGGTCACGTCCGAAGCGGCAAACTGAGATCGGATTAGTTTAACAATTATGTAGGGACATAAACGCCGCCCCTAATGAAATTGTAAGCGGAAACGAGTCCCAGCTAGCAGGAAACCAAATGGCGACCAAGAACCCGAGGAGGCGGCACGCCCAACAGCCGGTCGGTACGTGGAGAAACCCTTCAAATTTAGGGGGAATCCAATAGGGATATCACTTGAAACACGGATACGTATTGCACAGATGCAAACAGTGAATTTAATTTTTAATACAGGTTGTCCGGCTGAAGGTGATAAATTGGATTTATTTAGTAATTCTTGAGATAAATTATTCATGAATCAAATACCACCTTGATGCAGTTTTTCCAAGGATTCTAATGCCGTTTCTAAAATGATGCCAAACAAGAAAGTTATAAACCAAGAAATCATTTTTTCGCTAGGTATAGGCTGTTACAAACTCGGCGCGCGGGAACTATGTTTGGCAACAGCCAGGGATCTTGACTAATCCTCCAAAGTTGCAAAGAACGGTCGGTCACGTCCGAAGCGGCAAACTGAGATCGGATTAGTTTAACAATTATGTAGGGACATAAACGCCGCCCCTAATGAAATTGTAAGCGGAAACGAGTCCCAGCTAGCAGGAAACCAAATGGCGACCAAGAACCCGAGGAGGCGGCACGCCCGACAGCCGGTCGGTACGTGGAGAAACCCTTCAAATTTAGGGGGAATCCAATAGGGATATCACTACGTATTGCACAGATGCAAACAGTGTATTTAATTTTTAATACAGGTTGTCCGGCTGAAGGTGATAAATTGGATTTATTTAGTAATTCTTGAGATAAATTATTCATGAATCAAATACCACCTTGATGCAGTTTTTCCAAGGATTCTAATGCCGTTTCTAAAATGATGCCAAACAAGAAAGTTATAAACCAAGAAATCATTTTTTCGCTAGGTATAGGCTGTTACAAACTCGGCGCGCGGGAACTATGTTTGGCAACAGCCAGGGATCTTGACTAATCCTCCAAAGTTGCAAAGAACGGTCGGTCACGTCCGAAGCGGCAAACTGAGATCGGATTAGTTTAACAATTATGTAGGGACATAAACGCCGCCCCTAATGAAATTGTAAGCGGAAACGAGTCCCAGCTAGCAGGAAACCAAATGGCGACCAAGAACCCGAGGAGGCGGCACGCCCAACAGCCGGTCGGTACGTGGAGAAACCCTTCAAATTTAGGGGGAATCCAATAGGGATATCACTTGAAACACGGATACGTATCGCACAGATGCAAACAGTGTATTTAATTTTTAATACAGGTTGTCCGGCTGAAGGTGATAAATTGGATTTATTTAGTAATTCTTGAGATAAATTATTCATGAATCAAATACCACCTTGATGCAGTTTTTCCAAGGATTCTAATGCCGTTTCTAAAATGATGCCAAACAAGAAAGTTATAAACCAAGAAATCATTTTTTCGCTAGGTATAGGCTGTTACAAACTCGGCGCGCGGGAACTATGTTTGGCAACAGCCAGGGATCTTGACTAATCCTCCAAAGTTGCAAAGAACGGTCGGTCACGTCCGAAGCCGCAAACTGAGATCGGATTAGTTTAACAATTATGTAGGGACATAAACGCCGCCCCTAATGAAATTGTAAGCGGAAACGAGTCCCAGCTAGCAGGAAACCAAATGGCGACCAAGAACCCGAGGAGGCGGCACGCCCAACAGCCGGTCGGTACGTGGAGAAACCCTTCAAATTTAGGGGGAATCCAATAGGGATATCACTTGAAACACGGATACGTATCGCACAGATGCAAACAGTGTATTTAATTTTTAATACAGGTTGTCCGGCTGAAGGTGATAAATTGGATTTATTTAGTAATTCTTGAGATAAATTATTCATGAATCAAATACCACCTTGATGCAGTTTTTCCAAGGATTCTAATGCCGTTTCTAAAATGATGCCAAACAAGAAAGTTATAAACCAAGAAATCATTTTTTCGCTAGGTATAGGCTGTTACAAACTCGGCGCGCGGGAACTATGTTTGGCAACAGCCAGGGATCTTGACTAATCCTCCAAAGTTGCAAAGAACGGTCGGTCACGTCCGAAGCCGCAAACTGAGATCGGATTAGTTTAACAATTATGTAGGGACATAAACGCCGCCCCTAATGAAATTGTAAGCGGAAACGAGTCCCAGCTAGCAGGAAACCAAATGGCGACCAAGAACCCGAGGAGGCGGCACGCCCAACAGCCGGTCGGTACGTGGAGAAACCCTTCAAATTTAGGGGGAATCCAATAGGGATATCACTTGAAACACGGATACGTATCGCACAGATGCAAACAGTGTATTTAATTTTTAATACAGGTTGTCCGGCTGAAGGTGATAAATTGGATTTATTTAGTAATTCTTGAGATAAATTATTCATGAATCAAATACCACCTTGATGCAGTTTTTCCAAGGATTCTAATGCCGTTTCTAAAATGATGCCAAACAAGAAAGTTATAAACCAAGAAATCATTTTTTCGCTAGGTATAGGCTGTTACAAACTCGGCGCGCGGGAACTATGTTTGGCAACAGCCAGGGATCTTGACTAATCCTCCAAAGTTGCAAAGAACGGTCGGTCACGTCCGAAGCGGCAAACTGAGATCGGATTAGTTTAACAATTATGTAGGGACATAAACGCCGCCCCTAATGAAATTGTAAGCGGAAACGAGTCCCAGCTAGCAGGAAACCAAATGGCGACCAAGAACCCGAGGAGGCGGCACGCCCAACAGCCGGTCGGTACGTGGAGAAACCCTTCAAATTTAGGGGGAATCCAATAGGGATATCACTTGAAACACGGATACGTATCGCACAGATGCAAACAGTGTATTTAATTTTTAATACAGGTTGTCCGGCTGAAGGTGATAAATTGGATTTATTTAGTAATTCTTGAGATAAATTATTCATGAATCAAATACCACCTTGATGCAGTTTTTCCAAGGATTCTAATGCCGTTTCTAAAATGATGCCAAACAAGAAAGTTATAAACCAAGAAATCATTTTTTCGCTAGGTATAGGCTGTTACAAACTCGGCGCGCGGGAACTATGTTTGGCAACAGCCAGGGATCTTGACTAATCCTCCAAAGTTGCAAAGAACGGTCGGTCACGTCCGAAGCCGCAAACTGAGATCGGATTAGTTTAACAATTATGTAGGGACATAAACGCCGCCCCTAATGAAATTGTAAGCGGAAACGAGTCCCAGCTAGCAGGAAACCAAATGGCGACCAAGAACCCGAGGAGGCGGCACGCCCAACAGCCGGTCGGTACGTGGAGAAACCCTTCAAATTTAGGGGGAATCCAATAGGGATATCACTTGAAACACGGATACGTATCGCACAGATGCAAACAGTGTATTTAATTTTTAATACAGGTTGTCCGGCTGAAGGTGATAAATTGGATTTATTTAGTAATTCTTGAGATAAATTATTCATGAATCAAATACCACCTTGATGCAGTTTTTCCAAGGATTCTAATGCCGTTTCTAAAATGATGCCAAACAAGAAAGTTATAAACCAAGAAATCATTTTTTCGCTAGGTATAGGCTGTTACAAACTCGGCGCGCGGGAACTATGTTTGGCAACAGCCAGGGATCTTGACTAATCCTCCAAAGTTGCAAAGAACGGTCGGTCACGTCCGAAGCCGCAAACTGAGATCGGATTAGTTTAACAATTATGTAGGGACATAAACGCCGCCCCTAATGAAATTGTAAGCGGAAACGAGTCCCAGCTAGCAGGAAACCAAATGGCGACCAAGAACCCGAGGAGGCGGCACGCCCAACAGCCGGTCGGTACGTGGAGAAACCCTTCAAATTTAGGGGGAATCCAATAGGGATATCACTTGAAACACGGATACGTATCGCACAGATGCAAACAGTGTATTTAATTTTTAATACAGGTTGTCCGGCTGAAGGTGATAAATTGGATTTATTTAGTAATTCTTGAGATAAATTATTCATGAATCAAATACCACCTTGATGCAGTTTTTCCAAGGATTCTAATGCCGTTTCTAAAATGATGCCAAACAAGAAAGTTATAAACCAAGAAATCATTTTTTCGCTAGGTATAGGCTGTTACAAACTCGGCGCGCGGGAACTATGTTTGGCAACAGCCAGGGATCTTGACTAATCCTCCAAAGTTGCAAAGAACGGTCGGTCACGTCCGAAGCCGCAAACTGAGATCGGATTAGTTTAACAATTATGTAGGGACATAAACGCCGCCCCTAATGAAATTGTAAGCGGAAACGAGTCCCAGCTAGCAGGAAACCAAATGGCGACCAAGAACCCGAGGAGGCGGCACGCCCAACAGCCGGTCGGTACGTGGAGAAACCCTTCAAATTTAGGGGGAATCCAATAGGGATATCACTTGAAACACGGATACGTATCGCACAGATGCAAACAGTGTATTTAATTTTTAATACAGGTTGTCCGGCTGAAGGTGATAAATTGGATTTATTTAGTAATTCTTGAGATAAATTATTCATGAATCAAATACCACCTTGATGCAGTTTTTCCAAGGATTCTAATGCCGTTTCTAAAATGATGCCAAACAAGAAAGTTATAAACCAAGAAATCATTTTTTCGCTAGGTATAGGCTGTTACAAACTCGGCGCGCGGGAACTATGTTTGGCAACAGCCAGGGATCTTGACTAATCCTCCAAAGTTGCAAAGAACGGTCGGTCACGTCCGAAGCGGCAAACTGAGATCGGATTAGTTTAACAATTATGTAGGGACATAAACGCCGCCCCTAATGAAATTGTAAGCGGAAACGAGTCCCAGCTAGCAGGAAACCAAATGGCGACCAAGAACCCGAGGAGGCGGCACGCCCAACAGCCGGTCGGTACGTGGAGAAACCCTTCAAATTTAGGGGGAATCCAATAGGGATATCACTTGAAACACGGATACGTATCGCACAGATGCAAACAGTGTATTTAATTTTTAATACAGGTTGTCCGGCTGAAGGTGATAAATTGGATTTATTTAGTAATTCTTGAGATAAATTATTCATGAATCAAATACCACCTTGATGCAGTTTTTCCAAGGATTCTAATGCCGTTTCTAAAATGATGCCAAACAAGAAAGTTATAAACCAAGAAATCATTTTTTCGCTAGGTATAGGCTGTTACAAACTCGGCGCGCGGGAACTATGTTTGGCAACAGCCAGGGATCTTGACTAATCCTCCAAAGTTGCAAAGAACGGTCGGTCACGTCCGAAGCCGCAAACTGAGATCGGATTAGTTTAACAATTATGTAGGGACATAAACGCCGCCCCTAATGAAATTGTAAGCGGAAACGAGTCCCAGCTAGCAGGAAACCAAATGGCGACCAAGAACCCGAGGAGGCGGCACGCCCAACAGCCGGTCGGTACGTGGAGAAACCCTTCAAATTTAGGGGGAATCCAATAGGGATATCACTTGAAACACGGATACGTATCGCACAGATGCAAACAGTGTATTTAATTTTTAATACAGGTTGTCCGGCTGAAGGTGATAAATTGGATTTATTTAGTAATTCTTGAGATAAATTATTCATGAATCAAATACCACCTTGATGCAGTTTTTCCAAGGATTCTAATGCCGTTTCTAAAATGATGCCAAACAAGAAAGTTATAAACCAAGAAATCATTTTTTCGCTAGGTATAGGCTGTTACAAACTCGGCGCGCGGGAACTATGTTTGGCAACAGCCAGGGATCTTGACTAATCCTCCAAAGTTGCAAAGAACGGTCGGTCACGTCCGAAGCGGCAAACTGAGATCGGATTAGTTTAACAATTATGTAGGGACATAAACGCCGCCCCTAATGAAATTGTAAGCGGAAACGAGTCCCAGCTAGCAGGAAACCAAATGGCGACCAAGAACCCGAGGAGGCGGCACGCCCAACAGCCGGTCGGTACGTGGAGAAACCCTTCAAATTTAGGGGGAATCCAATAGGGATATCACTTGAAACACGGATACGTATCGCACAGATGCAAACAGTGTATTTAATTTTTAATACAGGTTGTCCGGCTGAAGGTGATAAATTGGATTTATTTAGTAATTCTTGAGATAAATTATTCATGAATCAAATACCACCTTGATGCAGTTTTTCCAAGGATTCTAATGCCGTTTCTAAAATGATGCCAAACAAGAAAGTTATAAACCAAGAAATCATTTTTTCGCTAGGTATAGGCTGTTACAAACTCGGCGCGCGGGAACTATGTTTGGCAACAGCCAGGGATCTTGACTAATCCTCCAAAGTTGCAAAGAACGGTCGGTCACGTCCGAAGCCGCAAACTGAGATCGGATTAGTTTAACAATTATGTAGGGACATAAACGCCGCCCCTAATGAAATTGTAAGCGGAAACGAGTCCCAGCTAGCAGGAAACCAAATGGCGACCAAGAACCCGAGGAGGCGGCACGCCCAACAGCCGGTCGGTACGTGGAGAAACCCTTCAAATTTAGGGGGAATCCAATAGGGATATCACTTGAAACACGGATACGTATCGCACAGATGCAAACAGTGTATTTAATTTTTAATACAGGTTGTCCGGCTGAAGGTGATAAATTGGATTTATTTAGTAATTCTTGAGATAAATTATTCATGAATCAAATACCACCTTGATGCAGTTTTTCCAAGGATTCTAATGCCGTTTCTAAAATGATGCCAAACAAGAAAGTTATAAACCAAGAAATCATTTTTTCGCTAGGTATAGGCTGTTACAAACTCGGCGCGCGGGAACTATGTTTGGCAACAGCCAGGGATCTTGACTAATCCTCCAAAGTTGCAAAGAACGGTCGGTCACGTCCGAAGCCGCAAACTGAGATCGGATTAGTTTAACAATTATGTAGGGACATAAACGCCGCCCCTAATGAAATTGTAAGCGGAAACGAGTCCCAGCTAGCAGGAAACCAAATGGCGACCAAGAACCCGAGGAGGCGGCACGCCCAACAGCCGGTCGGTACGTGGAGAAACCCTTCAAATTTAGGGGGAATCCAATAGGGATATCACTTGAAACACGGATACGTATCGCACAGATGCAAACAGTGTATTTAATTTTTAATACAGGTTGTCCGGCTGAAGGTGATAAATTGGATTTATTTAGTAATTCTTGAGATAAATTATTCATGAATCAAATACCACCTTGATGCAGTTTTTCCAAGGATTCTAATGCCGTTTCTAAAATGATGCCAAACAAGAAAGTTATAAACCAAGAAATCATTTTTTCGCTAGGTATAGGCTGTTACAAACTCGGCGCGCGGGAACTATGTTTGGCAACAGCCAGGGATCTTGACTAATCCTCCAAAGTTGCAAAGAACGGTCGGTCACGTCCGAAGCCGCAAACTGAGATCGGATTAGTTTAACAATTATGTAGGGACATAAACGCCGCCCCTAATGAAATTGTAAGCGGAAACGAGTCCCAGCTAGCAGGAAACCAAATGGCGACCAAGAACCCGAGGAGGCGGCACGCCCAACAGCCGGTCGGTACGTGGAGAAACCCTTCAAATTTAGGGGGAATCCAATAGGGATATCACTTGAAACACGGATACGTATCGCACAGATGCAAACAGTGTATTTAATTTTTAATACAGGTTGTCCGGCTGAAGGTGATAAATTGGATTTATTTAGTAATTCTTGAGATAAATTATTCATGAATCAAATACCACCTTGATGCAGTTTTTCCAAGGATTCTAATGCCGTTTCTAAAATGATGCCAAACAAGAAAGTTATAAACCAAGAAATCATTTTTTCGCTAGGTATAGGCTGTTACAAACTCGGCGCGCGGGAACTATGTTTGGCAACAGCCAGGGATCTTGACTAATCCTCCAAAGTTGCAAAGAACGGTCGGTCACGTCCGAAGCCGCAAACTGAGATCGGATTAGTTTAACAATTATGTAGGGACATAAACGCCGCCCCTAATGAAATTGTAAGCGGAAACGAGTCCCAGCTAGCAGGAAACCAAATGGCGACCAAGAACCCGAGGAGGCGGCACGCCCAACAGCCGGTCGGTACGTGGAGAAACCCTTCAAATTTAGGGGGAATCCAATAGGGATATCACTTGAAACACGGATACGTATCGCACAGATGCAAACAGTGTATTTAATTTTTAATACAGGTTGTCCGGCTGAAGGTGATAAATTGGATTTATTTAGTAATTCTTGAGATAAATTATTCATGAATCAAATACCACCTTGATGCAGTTTTTCCAAGGATTCTAATGCCGTTTCTAAAATGATGCCAAACAAGAAAGTTATAAACCAAGAAATCATTTTTTCGCTAGGTATAGGCTGTTACAAACTCGGCGCGCGGGAACTATGTTTGGCAACAGCCAGGGATCTTGACTAATCCTCCAAAGTTGCAAAGAACGGTCGGTCACGTCCGAAGCCGCAAACTGAGATCGGATTAGTTTAACAATTATGTAGGGACATAAACGCCGCCCCTAATGAAATTGTAAGCGGAAACGAGTCCCAGCTAGCAGGAAACCAAATGGCGACCAAGAACCCGAGGAGGCGGCACGCCCAACAGCCGGTCGGTACGTGGAGAAACCCTTCAAATTTAGGGGGAATCCAATAGGGATATCACTTGAAACACGGATACGTATCGCACAGATGCAAACAGTGTATTTAATTTTTAATACAGGTTGTCCGGCTGAAGGTGATAAATTGGATTTATTTAGTAATTCTTGAGATAAATTATTCATGAATCAAATACCACCTTGATGCAGTTTTTCCAAGGATTCTAATGCCGTTTCTAAAATGATGCCAAACAAGAAAGTTATAAACCAAGAAATCATTTTTTCGCTAGGTATAGGCTGTTACAAACTCGGCGCGCGGGAACTATGTTTGGCAACAGCCAGGGATCTTGACTAATCCTCCAAAGTTGCAAAGAACGGTCGGTCACGTCCGAAGCCGCAAACTGAGATCGGATTAGTTTAACAATTATGTAGGGACATAAACGCCGCCCCTAATGAAATTGTAAGCGGAAACGAGTCCCAGCTAGCAGGAAACCAAATGGCGACCAAGAACCCGAGGAGGCGGCACGCCCAACAGCCGGTCGGTACGTGGAGAAACCCTTCAAATTTAGGGGGAATCCAATAGGGATATCACTTGAAACACGGATACGTATCGCACAGATGCAAACAGTGTATTTAATTTTTAATACAGGTTGTCCGGCTGAAGGTGATAAATTGGATTTATTTAGTAATTCTTGAGATAAATTATTCATGAATCAAATACCACCTTGATGCAGTTTTTCCAAGGATTCTAATGCCGTTTCTAAAATGATGCCAAACAAGAAAGTTATAAACCAAGAAATCACTTTTTCGACAAAATTAAGATGGCAGATAATGAATCGATTTGGATAGTTACATAATAGTAGTCACCCTGTGTATAAGACAGCCTTTGGTAATCTCTAACAGTTTGCGAGATACTATTATATTTATGTTTTCTCTCCAGGCAGTAGTATAATAGAGTACTCTACGTCTTGTTATTCATGTTCAAAATAATGAAATTATAAAAAAATCTAATTTAAACTCAAACACTTATAATAACAGCCGAAGAAAAAGTATAATAAGTAAAGTATAATTAGCACAGAATGTTCACTTCGCACTCATATATTCACTGCGCACTCATATGACTTGCACGACTTACTGTTAATTTTTTTTTTGTTTAAATGTCTTTGAATGTAGGAAAACGTATTCCCTCCGCCCTCGTAAATAGTAAAATACGAAAGTGACAAAAATGACACCTGCCTAATATGTTTTTAATAATCGTGAGTGTCACAAACTGAATTTAAAAAAGAACAAAACAGTAATTTTATTGTTTTCCAGAACAATTATTTAATTAATGAAAAAATAACAATATACAGGGTGGTTCACTTTTATGTGGTAGGACTTTAACATTAGATAGAAAAAGATAATCTAAAACGAAAATTTTATATCAACATATATCGGGGAAAGCTTAGTTTCTGAGATACAGGGCGTTGAAGTGTTGGAAAAAATATGAAGTATTTTTTACACTGTCCGAACCAGTGGAGATATTTAAACCAAATTTGATGTGTAGTACCATCTTTTTGACTACGATATTTAGTGATAATATGAAGGTCCTGAAATAACCAGTGGTGGAGTTATGGGTTTTCACTATCACTAAATTTAAAAAGTAATTAGTACGGACCTGTCTCACATCAACGTAAATTTTTTTTTCGTAAAGTTCTTTCAATTCTCTACAAAAAGTGTATCTTGACATTTTTTTGTATCTGCCACGGTTGTGTAGTAAATAAATTATTTCGTTTCCATCTCAGCCTTTTTTGCCTAAAAATGTGTTTTCTAAGATTATTGATAAATATCGCAAATAACAGAAATTAATTATGGAACACTTATCGGATTCAGATATTTTATTTTTAATTTTATGGAAACAATTTTAAAAATAAACTGGCACGTGGTTTGAGGTACATTACTTTATTATCATTTTAACATTTTTATAAAATCTAGTATTATTTCTTAATAATTTTTATAATTCTAAATTTGTACAACATTCAACAATTGTTCAAAATGTGATCCATTCTGTTGCACACATAATTCACTTCGACGCCTAACGGATTGAACAGCATCGATTAAATTGCCATTTCTCAATTCATCGCACGCATTTCTGATACGATCAATAAGTTGTTCCCTTGTTTCTACAGGAGTCGCATAGACTTGTTCTTTTAAAAATCCCCATACGAAGAAGTCCAGAGGTGTTATGTCCGGAGAACGTGGCAAAAAAAGGGTCCAAACAGATGATGGTTGTACAGTCCAATCCAAACATTGACACTAAATTCGACCTGAAAATTTCTTGGCCGGATTGCATGTGGGTTTTCTTGTGCCCAAATATGCTGATTATGAAAGTTTACTACTCCACGACGAGTAAAACACGACTCGTCCGTCCATAAAATGTTATTTAAAAATTGTCTATTTCCTTCAATTGACTCCAAAATCCATCGGCAAAACACTAATCTTCTTTCTGCATCGCCGGGCCTTAAACCTTGTACGGGTTGTAGATGATACGCATGCCTGTGATCTCTTTTTAAAGCTCGCAAAATTGCAGACTTTGAAACACGTAGGGCCACTGACACTCTTCTGCTACTTGTTGTAGGATTCCTATCGAATTTACGAAGAATCTCATTGTTGCGTCTGACTTGTTGGATATTGTTTTCATTTCCTCGTTCGACAATTCTAGTTCTCAGACCGCGAGTTCTGAATTGCCGGTGCATGTTAACAAACACCGAGGGACGCGGATGGCGCCTATTTGGAAATCGCCTCCGGTATTCTCTGGCTGCTTCCGCAGAGTTCCCATTTGCAACTCCATAGCAGAAATGGATGTCAGCCTGCTCTTCATTTGTAAATTGGAACGGCATTTTAATTATTAACAAAGACAAACTGCGGCGCTGCTACGTTCATCTACTGGATGACAGATTATTGTATTATTAACTGTCAATAAGATTTTCTTTTCCATGGCACACTTATCTTCACCAGTACGGCGATGCAGAAAGGACATTAGTATTTTGCCGATGGATTTTGTAGTCAAAGGAAATAAGACAATTTTTAAATAACATTTTATGGGCGGAAGAATCATGTTTTACTCGTCGTGGTATAATTTAGAATTCTACAAATTTAGAATTATAAAAATTATTAAGAAATAATACAGATTTGATAAAAATGTTAAAATGATAATAAAGTAATGTACCTCAAACCAAGTGCCAGTTTATTTTTAAAATTGTATCCATAAAATTAAAAATAAAATAGCTGAATTCGATAAGTGTTCCATAATTAATTTCTGTTATTTGCGATATTTATCAATAATCTTAGAAAACACATTTTTAGGCAAAAAAGGCTGAGATGGAAACGAAATAATTTATTTACTACACAACCGTGGCAGATACAAAAAAATGTCAAGATACACTTTTTGTAGAGAATTGAAAGAACTGTACGAAAAAAAAATTTACGTTGATGTGAGACAGGTCCGTACTAATTACTTTTTAAATTTAGTGATAGTGAAAACCCATAACTCCACCACTGGTTATTTCAGGACCTTCATATTATCACTAAATATCGTAGTCAAAAAGGTGGTACTACACATCAAATTTGGTTTAAATATCTCCACTGGTTCGGACAGTGTAAAAAATACTTCATATTTTTTCCAACACTTCAACGCCCTGTATCTCGGAAACTAAGCTTTCCCCGATATATGTTGATATAAAATTTTCATTTTAGATTATATTTTTCTATCTAATGTTAAAGTCCTACCACATAAAAGTGAACCACCCTGTATAATAAATATAAACTAACAAAAAATGTATTTAATAAAGAATATTTTAGTGGCATATAGGGTAAATACGGCCACAGTAGGAGTCCCGGGTTCGAGTCCCGTATAGAGTGCATTTTTTCAATTGATGTCCTTTGCCTATGATATGCCACTAAAACATCATTTATTATTTATAATTAAATTAAAAATCATTCTTCATTAAAAAAAATTTTTTGCAATAAATTTCAAAACCATATTATTTTTGAATAGAGAATAACATAAAAAATAAAAAACGTTTTTAAAAACAAGCTTTTATTTAAGCCATGTAATAAAACGGATAAAGCAAGTTTTGTTTTTCGTTTGTCGCGCGAACCTTAAAGAATAGTATACAGGGTGTCCATTTAGTGCGATAACGGACGATATCTCCTTACAGGGTGATGCTAGTAAAAAAAAATTAAATACAAAGTTGTATGATGCTCTAAGGCGCATCACCCGAAAATATTTTCGAATATACAGGGTGCTCCATAAATGCGGTACGAGACGCAACTTTGTTATTTTAAATGGAACGCCCTATATTTTATTACATTTCTGGATTGTCCTAAGAATTCTACACACTTTTTGTTAAGCATTACCTACAGCAAAATTCTACCGTTTTTGAGATATTTAATGTTTTTTCAAAAAATCGCCGTTTGCACATGTCGATAAAATCAAGCATATTTCATTTACTCGAAATCTTAAAAGCCAAATCTTTTGCAGGTTATTAGTGCATGGAGTCACTTACTTGATGTCCCTATGAAAATCTGATAATATTCTACAGGGTGTTCGCAATACTGTACAAAAAACCAGAAACTTCAAACAGCCATATCTTATTTTTTTCAAATGGAATGCCCCATATTTTTTTATCTTAAAATATTCACAAGACGATAAGCTTTCTTTTTTATTAAGCACGTCCTATACCTTACTGTAATAGTTATCGAGTTTTTTACACTTTTTCCTAATTTCTCTCTTAAAATGTACAATATTCGCGTTTCGATTAGACAAATGTTTGCTTAGTTGGCCATGGAAACAATAATTGCACAAAAATCAAGAAACTGCTTTGACAGAGGCTTTGACTCTGTCAGTCTATCACTCAAACGAAACATTTTTACATTGAAAATGAATTTTTCGAAAGAAGAATTGGTAAGAATGATTTACTGTTTGGGCGCAAGTGATGAGAATTGTTTATTGGCAAGTAGAGTTTACGCGC
Organism: Pseudeuparius sepicola; assembly: GCA_963920635.1. Lineage (NCBI taxonomy): Eukaryota > Metazoa > Arthropoda > Insecta > Coleoptera > Anthribidae > Pseudeuparius > Pseudeuparius sepicola. Next base: position 117,046,737 of record OY987299.1, on the reverse strand, counting down.
AAAGATTTCCGTATGCCGAACGTCATCCAAATCGCTTGGCATTTGAAAGACTCAAGGAAAGATGCGCAAAATGAAATGCTTGTCATGCAAGCTGTAGTGGAAAATGCGCATGTCTCTTGTAGACAAATTGAAAGACAGTTAGATATAAAAAAATCCACTGTTAACAAGATCATCCGAAAACATAAATTTCATCCGTATTATGTACAACTAGTGCAAGAATTAACTGATGAAGATTTTGTTAATCGACGTAATTTTTGCCGTTGGGCATTGAATAAAATTCAACTACAACACGATTTTTTTGATTATGTGTTGTTCACAGACGAAGCAACGTTCCATAAAAATGAATTTGTGAACCGCCATAATTTTCATTATTACAATGATGCCAATCCCAGGTATCTGATACCACTGGACCATCAGCATAGATGGTCACTTAATGTATGGGGCGGTATTATGGGGACAAGGCTTTTTGGGCCATATTTTTTTTATGGGACAGTAAATGGCCAGAACTTTTTGCATTTTTTACAAAACGAACTAGAAGATGAGCTCGATGATTTGTCACTTCAAACAGTTAGGCGAATGTGGCTACAATTAGATGGAGCGCCTCCTCATTTTAGCCTTGTTGTAAGGGCCTATTTAAATTTACATTTTCAAAATAAATGGATTGGCAGGAGAGGACCAGTTTCTTGGCCGGCCAGATCCCCAGACCTTACAAAACTTGATTTTTTCTTGTGGGGGTTTGTGAAAGATCGGGTCTATCAAACACCTGTTACCACTATAAACGACATGAAGGAAAGAATAAGGAATGCTTTTCAAGAAGTAAGCAGGGAAATGCTCCAGAAAGTGGGCAATTCTTTTGTCCGAAGAATTCGCTTGTGTGATCAACACCAAGGTGGACACGTAGAGCAATATTTATAGTACTTATTTCCTTTTTTATTTAGTCAATTCTTTGATTAGGTTTAGTAGTTTACCATTTGTTGAATTTATTAAAATGTTTGTTTCTAGCTTCGCTTGCTACCTATTTGTTGTGTTTAATAAAATGTTTGTTTTTCGGTTCGTTACATTATTTGTCATGTTGTGTTATTTTTGTGCAATTATTGTTTCCATGGCCAACTAAGCAAACATTTGTCTAATCGAAACGCGAATATTGTACATTTTAAGAGAGAAATTAGGAAAAAGTGTAAAAAACTCGATAACTATTACAGTAAGGTATAGGACGTGCTTAATAAAAAAGAAAGCTTATCGTCTTGTGAATATTTTAAGATAAAAAAATATGGGGCATTCCATTTGAAAAAAATAAGATATGGCTGTTTGAAGTTTCTGGTTTTTGTACAGTATTGCGAACACCCTGTAGAATATTATCAGATTTTCATAGGGGCATCAAGTAAGTGACTCCATGCACTAATAACCTGCAAAAGATTTGGCTTTTAAGATTTCGAGTAAATGAAATATGCTTGATTTTATCGACATGTGCAAACGGCGATTTTTTGAAAAAACATTAAATATCTCAAAAACGGTAGAATTTTGCTGTAGGTAATGCTTAACAAAAAGTGTGTAGAATTCTTAGGACAATCCAGAAATGTAATAAAATATAGGGCGTTCCATTTAAAATAACAAAGTTGCGTCTCGTATCGCATTTATGGAGCACCCTGTATATTCGAAAATATTTTCGGGTGATGCGCCTTAGAGCATCATACAACTTTGTATTTAAATTTTTTTTACTAGCATCACCCTGTAAGGAGATATCGTCCGTTATCGCACTAAATGGACACCCGTATACAACTAGGTTGAGAAGTGAGCTATTATTTACCGAGAATTTTTATATCCTGAGGCGCGTAATATGCTAGGTAAATAATGGCCTTCTCAACCGAAGTGACTATAGAATTTTTTTTACTACTAACATTGAAATATTGCCATATTTTAGTCACTTCTCGCTTTTTTCAAATACTTCAAAATATCAAGTAGCCTGGAAGTTCAGTTGTCAAGCTGATAAAATGACACTAATTTTTAAATGTCACATAGAAAATTTATCTAGGTATTTTTTTATTATCATTATTTACCTAGGTAGAGAAATATTACTTCTCATTAGAGGAATGAGGTAAATAATGGTGATTTCTCAGGTTAGTAGTAAAAAAAAATACATTCTTTGGCATGTACTTGCTTATCAACCAATCACTGTCCCATAAAATTAATTGGTACCTACTTTTATGAACATTTCGCGTGACAAGCTTTTTGATTTAAAAAAGCTTGTTGCAGTTTGGCATTAAATTCTCTTAATTTATTTACTTATTTTATTTTGTGCTTGTTAGTACCTATTTGATTCCCATGTCAGGAGGGTGTTAAAGAAATTTAGTCCGCCATCTTGGGGCATCCGCCATATTGGATATAGTACTCACCTTATCGTTTCTATTCGTCAAATCCTTTCATTTGACCTCCATGTCGAGGATGTTGTGAAGAATTGGGTAATCCGCCGTCTTGGAGCGACCGCCATATTGGATTTAGTATACGTCATCCACATTATTGTTTTCTACCCACCTAGCCCTTTCATTTGATACCAATATTGAATTTACATTAACATTCCTTGTAAATTTAAAGGTGTTTGTCTAAATTCCGATTGTTCTTTCTTCTTTTCTAGGTATACTTTTTTCTCCAAACATTTGGTAATAGAAGATGACTTTTATGGTGGCTTGTTTTCAAGTATTCAACTTGACTACTAGAATTTTATTATCAAAGAGAAGTATTATTGCCGTTATATTATAATTCCTATATTAACTCTCCAATTAATTTGGAACTAGCTAGCTATGGGTATTTACAATATTGTTTATGCATTTGTTGGTTATTCATAATATCTATGGTAAAACATGTTTGCTACACATTTTAGCGTTCTTGGTTATACTTGGTTATGCTAAATATTTTTCACTTAAAGGTAATGTTGGTTGCGGATTATTCATTAACCTATTTTTGGGACACTTTTAGTCCAACAAAGATGTTAATTTTGCAAAAAAAAAATCCAATCAGGATGATTTTTTCAGGGTTGCTTGGGGACTGCTTCCTGAGTGTTCAATCAAAAGATCACACCCGAACTCCTGGTACGAATTGCGCCATAGGGTAGTTTCCTAAATATTTTTTAGAGCAAAATGAACCTAATAAAAATTGTAGAGAATGGAAGTATGAACAACTGTCCCTTGTAATTTTTTTGACCCTAATAAACGTTCTAGAAGATAAACTTTTAATTTTTTAACCGACCTCAAAAAAGGAGGAGGTTATCAATTCGGTTGTATGTTTTTTTTTATGTTTGTTACCTTAAAACTCAGTCATTTATAAACCCATTTGGACAATTCTTTTTTTATTTGAAAGGGTATACCTACAGAATGCTCCCATTTAAATTTGAAGAAAAAATTCCACCCCTATAAGGGTGGACAAATAGGGGATGAAATTTCATATTGAACCGATTTCGGTTACCTTAGGGGTGGTCACATTTAAATTTGAAGAGAAAATTTTAAATCCTAAGGGTGGACAAATAGGGGATGGTATTTAAAATTGGACCGATTTCGAGAATTCTTAATAATTCACTAAAAAATAAGAAATAAAAAAAGTTTTAACAAAAAAATAAAAGCCGACTTCAAAAATTTGCCGTATGCACACAGTAAGTTACTATGTATGTAGGATATGATGTATTCATATCTAAATAGATTTAATTTCCTTGTCTTGACTGTCACCAAATCCAAAGATAACTCAATTTAGAAAGAGAAAAATAATTCTAAAATTTTAGTTGAAATGTGCATACGGGCAAATTTGTGAAGTTGGTGTTTCTTTTTTAATTTTTAGTGGAGTGTGCATACGGCAAATTTTTGAAGTCGGTTTTAATTTTTTTATGCCTCTGATATACTAATGATTTACAGGGCATTATATGACAAAAAATTAGTTCATGAATATATTGTCATGTGTCCATTGCCCTCTATCATAAGTTAGGTATTATAAGTGTTGCAATATAATACATGCTGAATCATAATCATGGTTATGTAACTTTCAGAGCCAACCAAGTATATGGTAGGCGCCCTTTGCGCCCAACTCCACGCTCCATCGCACACTGCGATTGATCGGCCCGACCTTTGCCGATTTTTACGGCTGCGGGCCCTTATCGGCCCGCGACCCCCGAAACCCCCGCGCAAAGGTCTGCCGGTGATATTTGCTTGTTTTGACATATTTACATTCCTTCACAGATCAGTGACCGCATGCCTTCCGGGTCGACGTGACGTGACAACGCTGCAATCAAGCCGGAATGGCGTTTTTCGATTTTGGGGGTTGTAAATAGGGCCAGGACAAGAATCGATCGATATGTTAAATGCTGTAATTATCGTCGCATGACGGCAACCCGGCATGCATATGGGGAATCTTTGATCAATCGGTAGTTTTATTTTAACACGTAACGTAAATGTCGATTGCTGTTATGAACAATAAATAGTTCACCGAAAAGAGCATTACATCATCGAAAGAGCATAAAGGACATAAATAGCATGCAGCATGCTTACAATGTTTCTGTCTATTATAGAAACAGTTTAAATGCGTCTTTTTTGGATAACAGCAGACAAAAAACACAAAAAGCCATGGCACACAAATTGATGATTTCATAGACGGCTCGTCTCGCGTCAAAAAAATAAAGATAATTGAAAAATTCTTTATAAATCAGAAATTACACGATTCATCTATCGGCAGGATATATATTTAATGATCATTTTCCATTCATTCCGATTTATTAAATAATAGTTATTTATGTACCAAGGCTCTGAAGTTCAACTTTTTATGACTCATGTAGAATTTAGTTTCCAAGGTCTCTGGCCGAGGCAAATAGACCACATGAGTCATATAAAGAACTTCAGTACCGAGGTATACAGGGTGACCGTATTTCGAGTCTTTGCATGGGGATCTTGGTTATCTTAAGAGATACGAGGTCGGTTAAATTGGGACAAAGTTGCGGAATTTGATGCCGAGTAACATGGTAAAAAAAAAATTTGGCTGGCCCTTCTCGTTTTGAAAATAATGCGAAAAAACTGAAAATTGTCGTTTTCGTTTTTAATTTTTTAAACGAAAACAAATGGCGCTGGACATTTCTAAGTTAAACATTATTAAGGCACTTTTTTACAAGGAATCTAAATATGATCTCGCATTTTTTTCTCGCCTCCCTGGATAAAGATATGACGATCAACTTTTAATTTTCTTATGGATTATCCCATTTTTGCTTTTCCAAGGCACTCTATGCAAAAACGTCAAACACTATGGGGCTTACGTTTCCAAGGCACCCTATGCAAAAACGATTAATTTGATATTACGGCAAGAAAAACAAAGTAAAGCATAATGTGTGACATATCGTTTTAACCAGAAAAATCCAATATGGCGCCCATAAGAAAAATAAAAGTTGATCGTCATATCTTTGTCCAGGGAGGCGAGAAAAAAAATGCGAGATGATATTTAGATTCCTTGTAAAAAAGTGCCTTAATAATGTTTAACTTAGAAATATCCAGCGCCATTAGTTTTTGTTTAAAAAAATAAAAACGAAAACGACAATTTTCAGTTTTTTCGCATTATTTTCATAACAAGAAGGGCCAGCCAATATTTTTTTTACCATGTTACTCGGCATCAAATTCCGCAACTTTGCCCCAATTTAACCGACCTCGTATCTCTTAAGATAACCAAGATCCCAATGCAAAGACTCGAAATACGGTCACCCTGTATAAGTATTATATATTTTTTGAAATCGGAAAAAAAAATGTTTTATTAGGCAAAAAAATAATCATAAGGGACCACTCTACCTAGGTCAAGTATAACGAGGCACGGCGCTTCCCAACAGAAACTCCGAAGTGCTGCCTGTTGTACAGCCTCCATGAAAACTAGATTTATATTCAAACCTACTGAAATATTTATACTGAAAGATTACGCGGCTAGGTAACAATATAGCAATGGGTACAAAAAAAGTAAATAGGCCTTTATCGGCAGGGTTTTTAATATTTGGTCACTTTTGACGGGCGATGGCTCCGCGTCCGACGTTTGATGTTTACATCTCGCCAAGGCCTACTCATTGAAAAAATCGTAAAATAATGGGCTAATTCAGTGCTGATTTCTGAGCTTTTAATGACGATTTTGAGACACTTTACTGCCGATTTCAAGAAATAATATATTATAGTTTTTTTTAATAGCTGGGGCCGATGATGTTAGATGAGCCTATGTTACTATGTTACATATTACTTATATCAAAAGTCAAAACGATGAGTGTTACTTTAAATAAATAAATAATAGCAAAGAAATATAGAAATTATTCCGAGGCCGATGCCATATATACACAAATCAAAAAGGTTCTTCTTATTTCAATGCCAACTTCAGATATGAGTCAAGTGGCCGTAGCCTAGCCGATAAAGGCGTGTGCATATGAATGTGTCTTTTATTTTATCGTAGGTTCAAATCCCACACGATACATTTACTTTTTTTAAATCCTCAATAAAAATAAAGATTTTATTAACAATAAAATCTGTATTTTTTATAATTAAAAAAAAAGAAAATGCATCGTCTGGGATTTGAACCTACCATAAAATAAATAACGCCTTCATAGGCATACGCCTTTATCGGCTAGGAAGAGGGGGTTGCCGACAGCGAAAGTGACGTTAGATTTCGTATTTTTTTAAGTTGTATAGCATAAAATCTAATAACATTTTACCTGGCAAAAATTTAGTACAAAGATCTCTGTCTTAATTTTATTCATAAGATCTAAAAAGCAGCGTTTTGTTTTATAGGTTATGAAAACTTTGGGAAAAATAATAATTCCAGTGCATATGCTTTTGAGATCTTATGATTAGACCCCCTCTTAAGGCCACTCCTTAAGATCGTTTTCATAAATTCGTTAATATTTGACATTGACAAAAATAATCAGTAGTGTCTCTATTTAACTTGATTCTTGTTATTTCATGCGCTTGAAGATAAAATAGTATAAGTATGTTACTTGGAGTAGAAGATCTTTTTGTGCTTCGCCCATTTGTCAACCTCTGGCCTCAGCGCAAATAGACTCACCTCTACTCCTTGTGACATAATCGACTATTTTTCAACGACTCTTGAAAAATACCGTTTTTACACATTCGCAAATTGATAACGTATTTCCAAAAACAGCCAAAAGTGTGAAGTTACGAACTCATAACCACATACTTTTGGCCAACCATGAACCTGCATTTTAAGTCAACAGTTCCAGCTAAATAATTTTAGTTAGGAAAAGTGGGCTATGGGCTGTGGTTGCTATGGACGACGACGGCTCGCTGCTTAATATAATGCCACAGAATAAGTTATTCTGTGATAATGCGAACAAAACAATCTGTCAATTTTACATTTTATTTATAGAAAAGTAAGTACAGTATATCGGAAATCATTTCAGGTGATAGTGAAAATGAAAAGTCAGTTGAAAGAGCTTAAAAACTCTAAGCGGTCGATCAAAGGAATATAGAACATCACAAGAGTCACACGCGTCACACTTTTATGTTTTTTAAAGATTGTGGTCAAACACAATAGTGTAAAAGATGTTGCACAAAATAAAAATGAAGCGTGGTTGTGAGTGAATGTTCCAGGTATCCTGTTAGTTTCGTTGCTATAGGTGCGAAAGTGGTTGCTGGGTACGCAGAGTGTTGCCTAGCAACTCTTGCGAATTCAGTAACACGAAACGTCAATTTTAATATTTTTCACAACGACTGTTTTATGAACTGGTTAGAAAGTAACACGAATTATACGAAAGATAAATGCACAGTATAATTTCTCCAATGTCATTATAATAAGAGTAGCAACTCATTTGGTGTTCGGGTTAAAGTACCCGTCGTCGGCGGTTCAAATTTCACATGAAGCCTCGCTACTGAAGATAATTTTTTAGTTACTTAGCGCAACGCCGCACGTTGCTTCGGCCATAACCTCCTCAACAAAAAAAGTGCATTTTACGCATCTTGGTCTCGATGACCAGTTTGGAGACCAGACAAGATTGCGATTAATAGACCGTCAGATTTGATAGTGACAGATTTAGGTGCCCCATTACAAGCCTCGAAGAGGGTTGAAAAGTACATCGATGTTGAGTAGAATGAAGGGAAATTTACGAGTGGCCTTAACTTTCCTTAACAGAAACAAAAGGTGGCTGTTGCCCATATTTTCACGCAAGCCGTGTTCACTAAATGATTAATTAATAGAACCTGGCTTCGGAAAACCGAAGGCTTGAGTGTTGCAGGCGGCTAAAGGGTTGAAATAAAGGCGTAATCTTGTTAGGGAAAATCAAGATTTTGACCGATTTTCCCACACAAGCCCATCGAAGATATGAAAATGTTCATCGTCACTAGCCCGAAAAACATAAAAAACACGTTACAGATAGTTAACATATTAGGTTATATAATATAGGAAAATTCAGTTTTTCATATGTTATCCCCAGGGGCCACTCGTAAATTTCCCTTCATTCTACTCAGCATCGCTGTACTATTCAACCCTCTACGAGGCTTGTATGCGAAAATGGGGCACCTAAATCTGTCACTATCTGACGGCCTATAAGGTTTCCGCCACACTATAGTACGAATGTGCGACCAACCCCACACTCCTTCACACACCCTAAAGCCCCCATTACGGACCGATAGTATCACCTGGCAACGCCGGGGCTTCCCCGCCGCCGCCGCCACCAACCGTTGCCATCGATTTAATTATTTAATTGAACGGGCCGCCGAAACGGCCGCCGCTTTGCGGCTTCGCGGAAACTACAAGGCCCTAATTAGCCGGCCGGCTAGCGTTTTAAATTGCCGGGGATAATTCCAACCCTTCGGTAATGATAGGCCTCCGGCCCGAGACAGACACGGGGGCGGGCGAGGAATTAATATTTCAGCGATGGGGAAAGTCGAAGGAAAAGTTTCAGACATCGCGTTCGTGGTCGATTCTGACATCGAGACTTGTGGAGCGAAATCGGGCAGAAAGTGGTCAAAAATTTTTTTCAAGGTAGAACTAGATCGGACCTGTAACGAAAATTTTATCTAATTTCCGTTACAGCGTTTAAATGCAGTATTTAATTCCAATTCATTCGTCACACCCCGTATACACGTACCATTTAAAAAAAATGTTGCCCTGCTATCTGCAACCACCTATACGGGCTGATGCATAATAAGTTGCCTACCTTGGTGTTCTTAAACAAACAATTTATTAAAGGGTATGCGCCAGTCGCAAAAGTGTTTAAATTTTATTCATCGATCGAAGGTACGTATTATTAGAACAACTACATTGTTGTAATCACTGTCTGATGTTAATTATAAAGATAATATTCACTTTATTCAGTTTGCGATTGACTAAGCGCCACGGTGAATCCGGGTACTAACGTCAATCTTTGTGTTCGACGTTTCTATCTTGTCGAGTGTCAGTGGTAAGAGTTTGGCAGAATTGACAGTTGACACTGCTATCTGTTTTCCCCATCGAATTGATAAGTACAATGGAAGTCACACAGGTACCACTTTCATTGTTGTTTGGGGCAGCCAACTCTAGAGAGAGATAGGTTTCAAATGGCAATAAGTAAGACAAGGACGCGTAATGAACGTGTCAGCTGGTTCAGGCAAAGGAGGTATATAGGGATGTTGCATATTAATGAGCGAATTTAATGGGCATGTCCCGTAATTATCTTTATTGTATGATCTGTATTCCGAAATTCGGGGCTTGTTTGTAGGAATGAGAATTTTTCTATATAACCACAATTATGTAAATAATGCACAAAAAAAGTAGTGAATTGATTAAAAAAAATACATGGCAATTTTATGTACCTGGATGTAAATTGAGACAAATAAAATACAAATTCCAAAATAAAAGTTTATTTTAAAATAAAGGCAACAAAATATCTAGGATAAGGTAGGTATACTTACATTTTCAACTTTAATTGCTTATCTTAACTGATTTATTAATTTTAAAATTCAATTTAATAGGAAAAGCATGTAGCTTTTATATATTTTTATATAATTTTTAATGTTTAGGCATCTAACAAAAAGAATTACAAATAATTACCTTATTAAAGGAACCAGAACCTCAAGATTAATTCCATCTTTGACTACGAAGAGCTAGGTTCATTAGCACAATATTTTGCCAGTTTTTCCCTTGATAGAGTTTCTATCATGACTTGGAAAATAAAAAACTGTAGTAACTACATGTACTTTTTAAGTTTGCGCTGCCCAAAATTCTCTAAGAAATTGCTCTCAATAAATTCTTGACTACAAATGCAAGTAAATACTTGTAGACAGTACAAAATGTTTCCTTTTTATTGCTGTCATCCACTTGTCTCTAATATCACCTTATCTCTTGGGAAACTGCAAAGTTATTAGCAACGATTTTTAAGACTTACGTATGAAAAGAAACCCCACTATTCTTATTCTTTCCGCCCCGTTTGGTACATCCAAATAATACACAACAGGAGTTGACCCTCTTTTTTGTAATTTACAAAAACAGAAAGAATATAGCCACATACCTAGCTAAATTAAATTTTCTCTCCGATCTAAAAATATAATATTAAACCAGACACCAACTAAGAAAACTCAACGCCGTTTTATACGAAACTGCCGCCACGACACGAACTCAAATCAAATATAAATAATACAATAATTAGGTACTCCGTACTCCTATTCGTATTGGGACTTGGGACAGAGGAAAATTAAAATGACGTTTGACAACGGAACTCGTTTGAAGCACAGGACACAAAAATAGAAAGTTAGGACAAACACCTCTTTTGTGTTATGTGGTTTTTGCCGGAATCAGCTGATTTATTTACTATTTCACTTGCTCAAGTTTGGCTGCCAGTTTCTCTCTCTACACTCCTTCCATCTACTTGTCAATTCAATGGTTTTCCCTGATCTGCGATTATAGTATTTTTGATTTTTTTGCGTTAATAAGTTCACTTAAAAAACCTTCTAAAGTGTACTAGAAACCGGAAGTCGTCATACATTGCCGAAAAGGTTATCAATAGAACCGGCGACAGACATGAGGCCACTTCCCTATCGACAACTCGTGGTGATCTCACGACAGGTGAAAGTTCGGTTTTGATTTTCTGTCTAGAAGATTTCCGTGTGAAAACTCTTTTCAAAGCCTAACTTTCAGCCTTACGGACGGCTGTACATGGTGTGCTTATATTTTCGCAGTGCTAATTTGGTTTCTCTGTTTTCATTACATGTGCTGAGACCACGTGTATTGAGCTGTGGGAGTGGATGATTTCCACGCATTTTTTGAGTTCAACAGCGACCTGCTACAGGTGGAGCCACGGAGAGGACCCCTGGAAGCACAGTCTGGGTGAGTAGATGCTCAATTTTTAATAATTTCTTATTAATAAGGTCATTTTGACGACTTCTTGAGCTACTATCACCTAGGCCTGTTACCACTTTTCTCTGTGGGTTACACGCAGTAGGCTGTGGTCATAATTTGGTTGTATATTTTTGTTTATTAGCACAAACGTAGCGAAACGAACCCTCAAGTTGCCCGAGATACACGTAAATTTTACCACGGTTCCTTTTTTGGTTATCTAGCTTTTGTGGCTGATATATTTTTATCTAGTGTTTCGAGATCGAACGGGGAAGTCGCCAAACATTATTGTATTTTATTAATGCTACCTTTTATCTTGTAAATATATTGTAAATAGAAAAATGTGCTTTTTGTTTAACCATTAAATAGTTCAAGCTTCTGGCGCTCAAAGATAACAATTTTGGTTATAGACCCCATATGTGTTGTTAAGTACATCACTCTGCATACGAAATGGCTGTTTTTACGACATTTTTTTGTGGTCGAGACCTTTTTTATTTCGAAAAAACTGTCAAAATTGGCAATTTACGGAAATTGTGATTTTTACGTTACGTAAGCAAGTGGTTGTTTGTTCATCTGGCACTGTAATTACTGCTCAAAAATTGCCAAAAATCAACCATTTGGTTATTTTATTTATTATTTTATGTTATTGGTCTGCTTGAACCCACATTATTTGGTCTAAAATTATTAATTTATTTTTCCAGCGATCTGTTATAGAATAGTCTACACGGAGAGGTAAAACTATCGCAAGTCGTATATCTGAGAGGACTTCCAATCCAAATAGTTTATGTAAACGCTCCCAGAGACGTACCTACTCTTTTAGAGATCGTTTACAATGGCAGAGGTTCTTCCTGAGAGGGTTTACATTGGCAAACTATTAGGAAGTACTCTAAGATATTTATACTTGTGAGAGTTTCACTTGCGCATGTAAACTACGCATTAGTTGTTGAGACATGTCTGCCACGTGTAGATACTCTCACGCAAGGGATTAATTTTGCGTTCCACGTGAGTAGCGCGTGCCACAAAAAAAATCACAGTTCAAAGACTATAGGCGCTATAGGTAATTTTTTTTTACCAAAAACTTCTTTCATGTTTTGGGCACATTTCCCTCGCAGCATGTATATAAAAATTTCCACAAATAAAAAGTTTCTCGCTTAGTGAAAATTTCATTACACTTTTTATAACCCTGCAATTTTGTTACACATTTAAAGTGGTTAATAAACAATATTGGACAACAACAATGGCATTCGTTGTAAGCGCTCCTATTATGTTGGCTTCAATTAAAAAAAAAAATCGAGTCGATAGCTCCACTACTCTCAAAGATATGACGATGGAAAGGTAAAAAAACACAATTTCCGTAAATTGCCAATTTTGACAGTTTTTTCGAAATAAAAAAGGTCTCGACCACAAAAAAATGTCGTAAATCGCCATTTCGTATGCAGAGTGATGTACTTAACAACACCTATGGGGTCTGATCTAGTTCTACCCTCAAAAATTTTTTTTAGAGAACGGAGCGACTTTTTAGCCCGATTTCGCTCCACTAACTTTTTAGACGCCCGGGATATGTTGGTGGGAAACAGACGAAGATGTGATAATATGTTATGGGATATGAAATAGGGAGTCTGAAGGAATAGATTGGCCCATTTAGCTCTTCATTGCAAAAAATAGTAGATTATGTCACAAGGAATATAAAACTGAGTCTTTTTTGCTGAGGCCAGAGGCCGACAAAAAGACCTTCTACTCCGAGTAACATATACCTACTAAAAAAAAAGGGTCAATTATTTTATCGTAGGTTCAAATCGTATACGATGCATTTCTTTTTTTTCTAATGGGGAACTTGAACAATTTTTTTATTTCATTAATATATTTGCCAATCTATAGAAAGAACACATACCAAATATCAGCCCTCAAATCGTAATATTTAATTTGCAATAAATAATTAAAGTTGTGACCCGGCACGAAAAGCGCGGGAATGGTTGTAACGTCACACCGCTCGATCGATCTGAAGGCAGTGACAGGAGTGACAGCTACACAGAATTAGTGGCGAGCTGACCCGGCAGCAGAGGTCTGCGTCGCAGACGGGCGGCCAAACCCAGGGGCGGCCACAGGCCGCCCTTCCGTCGCGAAAAAATATTTGTTCAAAAAAAAGGTATTAAGTCTCTACACTCTACATTACTTGCATTCGCCCTCAAAAAGAATATCGTCAACAATGCAACAACACCATATTGATATGTCGGCCGTCGACAGTCGGCACTACCTCTATTCTGGTCTTTGCTCTGTGGCAACTGCGCGGCGTGACGTTCGTAGGCCTCAAATTTCGTAGGGGATATCGACGCTTCAGACCTGTATAGTGAGCTAAAAAATTTAAATATCTTTCTTCCATACTGCAAGTCCAAGAACTATTTTAGAGTACTTGTTCAAGTTCAAAAATTTTCTCACGAATAGTTTTCCGCCGAATACTTTTGTGCTTGCCAGTTACCGTAGCATCCGCGGATAGAACATTTTCCAAATTCAAAATTATAAAAAACTATCTAAGGTCTTCTATGAGCCAAGAGAGATTAACTGATTTAGCAATACAAGGGATATCCAAAATATTTTAGAAATATTTTACTTTTTTGTTTCATTTTAGAAGAAAATGTTTAGAAGTACCTGTATTTTTTCCGATGCCAAATATATTTATTTTCTGTTGTATTATTACTTTGTAAACCTAATTCTTTTTACATTTTTAGTTTCTTTTTCTTAGAAAATTATTTATTTAATTTTAAAATTTTTTTATTTTAAAGAAACATTTACCTTGTTCCTTGTTCTGGAAATTCTACCAGACCCAAAACATATTACTCATTATAATAAGACTGATTTGGTATTTTATTGTTATACTTAAATATATATTTTTGAGAATACCTATTATTATTTTTTTCTACTAACCTGAGAAATCACCATTATTTACCTCATTCCTCTAATGAGAAGTAATATTTCTCTCCCTAGCTAAATAATGATAATAAAAAAATACCTAGGTAAATAATGAAAAATTATCTATGACATTTAAAAATTAGTTTCATTTTATCAGCTTGACAACTGAACTCCCAGGCTTTCGAAGTATTTGAAAAAAACGAGAAATGACTAAAATATCAAAATCTAATCAAATATGTAAAATATGGCAATATTTCAATGTTAGTAGTAAAAAAATTCTTTTTTACTACTAACCTGAGAAATCACCATTATTTACCTCATTCCTCTAATGAGGAAAATAGTGACAATAAAAAATATCTAGGTGTAACGAAAAATTTTCTACATGACATTTAAAAATTAGTTTCATTTTATCTGCTTGACAACTGAACTCCCAGGCTAAATCTAATCAAATATATGTAAAATATGGCAATATTTCCATGTTAGTAGTAAAAAAATTCTATATACATTTGAGAAGGCGCTAGGCGTCTTAGGATATAACAACGCTCGTTAAATCTGTGGTGACAGGGTAAAAGTGCTTAAGTCATAAGACTTTGAATTGAAATTATTGGCCGGCATAAAATTAGTTGATTTTCGTCGCCGCAAAAAAAATTGCAAAAATAATTATTTTCATTTTTTGGTGGGGCTATTTTTTTACTTATTAGAGGTCCATTTGTATGTCAGAAGTTATAAAAGTAAAGTAAGGTTATAAGGTTATACCTTATTTTAGTGACTTAAGCAGTTTTGATCAGACCATTATTTTGGACATAAGTAGTTTTCTCCAAATAAATAAACTACTAATATTGCTATTTTGCAATTATTTTATACAAAAAATATAAACTGGTAAATTGAACTTAAATAACAAAATGTCGAAAATCAAATTAAATACTTCAAAAAATAACAAATGATTTTATTATCGTTCTTGACTTTCATCACTGTCAGCCTCATTTTTCCTTGCATCCGTGAAGTTGGAAGATTTGTATAGTTAGTTGTGGAAACCAAGATCTACTAAACGAAAAATGCAGGGAAGGTCTTTCTTTTTTCCTCAAATATAGAAATGAGAGCCATGTATTGACGCTTGGGTTCTAAACTAGGATTTTCTCGGCGTCTTCGTAAACGGGAAATACTTTTAAATGATTCGTCCATATCAACGTATTTTTTATACTGTAATATGCCAATCTAGCATTGTACCCTCGCCTCGCACAGTGTATTCGAGCTTGGTATTTTCCGAGCCTCGCACATCGCACACACGCAGGCTATTCTCAATATATCCACGAAAACGATCTTATTGTATCTGTATAAAGATTATGACATTCACCAAATTTTCTCCTTTGCTTATTTTTAAAATGTACTGTGATTTTAGAACATTTTCGAAGCACCCGCCACTTTTTTAAACATGGATTTAATAAAATGTCTTGCATCCAGGAATGAATCGTCTTGCATCCAGGAATGAATTGAATACAAATGAATTGAATACAACAATTCAGTTTAAACACGAGAATTACTTCGAAAAGGCGATGTGCGGTGCGCCGTGCGCCGATATGGCTACCTCAGGCCAGACTGTGCGACGCTATGGTCCAAGCGATGGTCCAGAGTAGGCCTGAGACAAAATATCGATAAAATCGAAAGTATCGATACTATCGATTTTATCGATACTCGATATTCAATTTCGATAAATCGAAATATCGATATTATCGATTTTATCGATCTTTTCGATTTTCTCGATCTTTTCGATTGTATCGATTTTTTCGATTTTATCGATCTTTTCGATCTTTTCGATTTTATCGATCTTTCGATTTTATCGATATTTTCGATTTTATCGATCTTTTCGATTTTATCGATCTTTTCGATTTTATCGATCTTTTCGATTTTTTCGATATTTTCGATCTTTTCGATTTTATCGATTTTATCGATTTTATCGATCTTTTCGATTTTATCGATATTTTTGATTTTATCGATCTTTCCAATTATATCCATCTTTTGAAATTGTTTGCGAAAATAAAGGAAATTGCTGCACCCATTGCATCCAGACCGCGTCCGCAGCAAGCCGATCGGCCTTTTTTTGTTTAGCTTCTTAAATAAAATTGATTATATCGATTTTATCAATAAGATCAATTATATCGATAAGATCGATTTTATCGATAAGATCGATTTTATCAACATGATCGATAAGATCGATTGTATCGATAAGATCGATTTTATCGATAAGATCGATTTTATCGATAAGATCGATTTTATGGATTTATCGATTTTATCGATACTTTTTCAGTATCGATTTCCGATACTGAAATTCGGAGATCGAACAGCCCTAGTCCAGAGGGGTGCGGCGGTGCTCCGTTGTGGCCTCCGCTTTTTAGTGTATTTAAGATGTTACATAGAAAATAAATACTATTGGTACAGATTGGGCAAAACTGCTTATGTCTACGTAAGCGATTTTGTCGGAACCGAAAATAAAATAATTTTGCGAGAGAAACGTCTTACGTAGACACAAGAACGTTTCTTCCTATTATTTATAAACAGGTTTTGCATAAGTACACTTAAGTGGTTCAGGTCAAACCAAAAATAAGAATAGGCAGTTTTTCCCAGTCAAAATTTACTTTTCATGGTAACTCAATGACTTAAGAGCTTTTACCCATCGAAAGTATGCACATTTTTTAATGTGAATATAATCTAAGCCCATTTTCGCAAAAAAATGACTTAAGCATTTTTTCCCTGTCACCACAGAAATAATGGCTCACTTCTCAACCTAAGTGTATAATATTGTTATACCTACCTAATAATTTTTGCAATTACCTCATAGGTAATTACAAGAGACGGAAAAGCCTAGTTTTTATAACCTGAAAGAATTTTTTTATTATATTCTGCAGACGGGCGGCTAAACATCTATAGGAACGCCACTGCACAGAATTGGAGAAGGAAGAATGGAAATTGAACGTTAAAATAAACAGTTCGGCGACCCATTCCCATCTGATGATCTGATGTAGGTCAAAAATAAGAACTGCCTAAAAGCAGTGACTATATAGATTGTTTCTATAGTCACTGCTAAAAGTCCAAATTTTACAAGCGCTTCTTTAACTGAATGGTAAAGCTACGGGACTAGTAATTCGTATATTTTTTGTTCAATCGCACAAGAAGTTTTTTTTTAATTATCACTGCATTCTACCTCTAATTATATTTATCACTGATTATCATTTTTAGTAATAACTGGAAAATGATTATTATGAAGATTATTATCTCACAATCTACTCCATAGAGTATTTAAATTCAAAGTACTTACCTACCTAATATGAAATTGTCGGTAGCAGGAAAAAATTCAATACATTGCTCGATGCGTAAGCTCTTTTTGGCATCGGAGAGATTTTTAAGACCCGAGGCACCACGGGCGCTAAACAACCTCCTCGGCCAAAAAAGTGCGCTTACGCATCTCGCAATGTAAATAACTATTTAATACAGCACACTCTTCTCAAACATTATCAACAATATCAAGACGGATAGACAAGGAGAGGACGTCCTCGTTGATCTTTCTAAACAAAGCTTGTGTGGTGCTGTAGTTTTTATACATGTGCCGCCCATATTAGTTTATACATGGTGCCGCCGCCCACCAGAGGCGCCACCACCAACGAGCTACTTGACGTCACAACCAAGGAGGGCGCGTTACAAGAATGATTTGAATTATGCAGTTTTTAATTGCTAATATTATTTATTACATAAAAATAAAAAATTAGTTTTTTTTTGTGAACTGTGGTTCATTTAATGGCAATATATTACGTTTGAAAGTAATATTTTTCAAATTTAATTTTTGTGCAAGTTCCCCATTAAAAAATACAGATTTTATTGTTAATATTGCGGTAAGTACCTAGTTAATTAAAGACAATTCTGGATAGACCCTCCATTCCTTTTTTTCCTACATTACCTCCACTCCTAAGCCTCTGATAGGCAAAGCTCATTTCTTCCTACCCTTCGCGCATGCGCGCTGAGTGTATGATCTACTCGTGAAAATTCAAGCGTAATGAGAAATTACATGTACGCGCCTAATTAGCGCATTAAATGATTATGTATTGATCTTTACATCCTTTTTCATCTAATTATTTAAATTATTATGTATTTACCCCTTCGCAATAATAAAAAACTAGGTGCAATGCATGATTGCGTATAGCGTATACAGGGTGGTTCACTTTTTAGTGTCAAAACTTTAGAAATATATAGAAAACGTCAAAGTAAGTAGATTTTTCTTATAAACATATGTATCTAACTATAAATTAAAAATAATTCAGCCTATCTACTTCCCCCAGTGCCGGAGAAATGGGGATTAACCATCATATTTTTAATTAAAAAAAATGGTAAGCCACTGGAAAAATAATTTTTTGCCTTTATAAATTTCAAAATTTATTCTAAGAAAAACTATTCTATAACAATTAATTCTAAGAAAAAACTATTCTTGACTTTTTAATGAAAGTAGGCCTAGGCTTTTGACATTTTACACACCTACTGAGTTTTTAATTCCGAACAACTTTCCTTACTACTACCACTACCACTGCCACTGTCACTGCCACTACCACTACCACTACCACTACCACTACCACTACCACTACCACTACCACTACCACTACCACTACCACTACCACTACCACTACCACTACCACTACCACTACCACTACCACTACCACTACCACTACCACTACCACTACCACTACCACTACCACTACCACTACCACTACCACTACCACTACCACTACCACTACCACTACCACTACCACTACCACTACTACTACCACTACCACTACCACTACCACTACCACTACCACTACCACTACCACTATCACTACCACTACTACTAAGCATTTGTGGGTCCAATACATTTCGTCTTCTTTTTTGTGTCAAAAATTCTGAAAATATGACATCTACTTCGGACTCTGTATACCTACCTATTGCTCTCGTTCTTTCGTTGACTACTCTTTCCTGCATTAGACGTTAGTTAACTTGATGTAGGAAAGTTCGAAAATTCGTCCAAATTTCCTGGCGATCATTAAAACCATTAAAACTTTCCCGACGTTGCCGCTGACGGGTTATACTTATTACGACTCAAAGATAGTTACGTCTGTATTTATAATAAATTATCCGTCAAACTTTACGATCCGGGAGCACATCAATCACCGGATTTATTTCCTGTCCGTATACTTGGGAGGGTTTTTAGCGCGCTTCTTGCTCCCAGCGCCCTCGTCCGACGCTATTTATACGACTCTCGTTTTTAAATGTTTTTCGACGAGTGTTAATTGCTTTGTTACCGGGTTCCTCCGGTGGGCGGCGTCCTATAGACGTCCGTTCTATTGGGTTAGCCGTATTTGTTCGACGTCAAAGTGGTTATTTCATAATACAGTGTGTCAACGCCCCTAAAAATCTAAGTAGGCTGCAAGAATTGAACGGAATTGCCAGAAAGTCTGGTCTTCTGCGACGGAAAGGAAACAAAAAAAGGGTGTGTTTTTCGAAAAACTCTTGGTGCAGTACCAAATCAATCTAAGGTGCCATGAAATTAAAAACAACTGACGCTCAGAGCGTCAACGAATATTTAAAAAAGGATTTATTGCAAATGAGCGGAATGGTTTCTGTTTGGATATCGCTCAAATGAGCCCACTTCACAAAAAAAAACTTCTAGAATTTTCTACCTAATAATTATTTGGGTCTTCTATTGTAATATGGAGGGTAGAGGTAATGAGGACCATCTTATATGGGTGTTTTCGGCTCAGAAACTGTCGTCTAAAAGCATTAAAGAAGGCTTCAGGAAGTCTCCAGAATGGCGCTCGTGTTCTCACCGGGTATGACCCGAACTTAGCGGTTGTATACAAAGTGAAGTTTGTCGAATGGAAAGTAGCATAGTTCGGAGGTATGGAAAAATATCTAATTTATTAACTAACCATCTATCAAACTAATTTTCAGAAATGTATTATCTAATTTTATTATCATTTAAGAACTGTTTAGAGAATATCAGCAATTTTTATTATTGCCGGTAATAAAAATTGCTGATATTTTTGTTGTGCGCACATGCACTAACTACGTTTTGAGTCATCTGTAGCAAGTTTTATTACATTGCAAAAAGTAGCGCCAGACCTATTTTTATTGCAATTGCAATGGCAGTTCTAGTATTTTTTTTTAGAGATTTTTTGTGCTAACAACCTTAGTAATGAAAAACACTACATAAAACTTCATTTTCTATGTTACTATTAGGATCTTTCTATGTTATTATATGTTATTATTAGAATCTTTGGTAAAATTAATATAACCCGAAACACTACGTAGGTATACAGTCTACTAGTCTACACACCGGGGGCAAAAACTTCAAATATTTTATTTACTAAATATTTGGTTGGCAGTAGGTATTCACCAAAAATAGAATTGCGTTAGATAAATTGCCAACTGCAAACAAACATTGCGTGCAACAAAAATGTCAGCAATTTTTAATGCCGGCAATAAAAATTGCCGACTCTAAACAGGGTTTTAAAGATATTATTTACATGAAGCTTTGAAAATGGCGCCTTTAGAAGGCGGATGTTGACCTTTCCTTGTCTAATGTCACTACCAAGTTTTGGCGCTTTTTTTAAGATTTATACCCGGTGGCAACAGCAGCGCCACCTAATTTAATGGTTTTGACCTTTAAAATAAGGGGACCCAACATTATACTTTCCAAAGTGAGGCCTATTCTTTCCTCATTCTAATGGTCTCAGTGATCCCAAGTATGCCATTTTATTGGAGAATCTAAGAATATAACAGGTACTTTGATTTTGATTGTTAGTAAAAATTAATAATGGTTTCCACGATTTCTAAAAATTAGACTTGACAATTTTGTGTATACAACTACAGAATGTGGCAACTGTCAAATGAAAGAAATTTATTTTATAGTTGAAATCGATTTCCAGCAATTATTATTTCCACGAATTTAAGTAATAAGTATGGTAAGTCATAGTAGTGCCGATTTTCCTTATTTAAAAATTTGTCGCTATTGCACCTTCTTACCAGGTTCCTTCCTCATTCCATTATTTGTAATATGTATACTTTTAGTACAGTAAAATTGGGCCAAAACCCAAACATAAAAAAAAGTCCTTTCTAGCGCGAAATAATTCCATACCCTCCTAAGAGTTAGTACTAAAAAGTTACACCACCACCAGCGTCGGGTTTCGGGGGGAGGGGGTGAAAAGGGCAGGAAATTCTTATTTTTCACAGTTTTGCGTGAACTAACTATGAGGTTTAGCGCAAACGTCATCCTATACGCAAATGATATATACATTAAATTTCGAACAAGAATTGTTATATAAAGTGAACGGTTTCCATGATATGGAGGGGTAAAGATTTCTTTGTTTTTATTTCACGTAGTTTTTGTTGAAAAAACTTAAAATGATTACAGTAGAAATTAGTAACTGGATTAATGTATGTAGAATATATTTATATAGATATATCTATGCTTATATAGATACATATTACATCCATAGATTGTTATTTTTTGTCACAATATAACCTCATAAGTAGATATATGGCTGTAAATATGTCCAATACAAGTTAGTATAGCCTTAGTTAATTTGTACTCACTTTTTGCCCTCATTCATTATAGCGTTCTGATTTCCATTCGTTCTTTTATGTCAAATCATTCATCAGTTACTAATTTATACTGTAATCATTTTAAGTTTTTTCAACAAAAACTACGTGAAATAAAAACAAAGAAATCTTTACCCCTCCATATCATGGAAACCGTTCACTTTACCATAATTCTGTATATAACAATTCTTGGTCGGAATTTAATGTAGGTATATCATTTGCGTATAGGATAACGTTTGCGCTAAACCTCATAGTTTACTATATATATTCACGCAAAACTGTGAAAAATAAGAATTTCCTGCCCTTTTCACCCCCTCCCCCCGCAACTCGACGCTGGTGGTGGTGTAACTTTTTAGTACTAACTCTTAGGAGGGTATGGAACTATTTCGCGATAGAAAGGACTTTTTTTTTTATGTTTGGGTTTGGCCTAATTTTGTGTTAGTTTTACTGTACTATTTACTTGAACTTTCTTCCCTTGTTGAATGTATCTACCCAAAGAACTTTCACAGATTTCGGGATGAACTAATAAGATTAGGACTAGTAGCCTTAACTGAAGGTCTTCACCCAACGCTAGTAGTTCTAATGATGTAGTTTTTCTCGGTGTTCATTATAAAATTTTTGTGATTTTATTTCTCTCCCAAGGTAGGTATGTACCTCACAAACTTAAAATAAACTTGTAGATAAAAACTCTTTAAAAAAGACCTGAATGAAGCTACCTGCTTAGTAATTTAAAATTTTCGAAATACGATTTTTTGTTTTGAACTACCTACTTACACGTAATGCCCACATAATGGGAATTGTAGGATCACTAAAGGTGATACAGGAAAAATCTGGTTGCAATTATTGGGACTACTACTACAGGCGGCCGCATTACCTTTAATTGACACATCTGAGTATCTGGAAGTTAGAAAACTTAAAAATTGTGAATTATGATGGGAAATCTTTTGCCTCCTTTAGAATCTATGGCACTGGCATGTCACATAAAACCTGATGGCAGTTGGACACTGATAACCTTGTATCAGCCCCCTTGTGGTCTCCTTGGAGTCAACAGAACACAAACCTCCCCTCAAGGCTTCACTTTTCCTATGTGATGTGATGCTGGGTCCCCTTATTTTAAAGAGTCCCTGGTTTTGACGGACAATTTTATAACACAGAGATAGTTCTCCTTATCTCTACCCTCCATATATTCTTAAGTAAGTGTTTCTGACAAGTTTTGTTTAAACTGTGCAAGAATGGTAAGTATGCTAGATACAGGGTGTCAGCAAACTAGCCTGACCTAATTTACCAGAGCGTTTCGCGACCCAAAAAATTAAAAAGTTTCTATAAACATGGCCTTAATATATATAATATATCCACAGAACCCTAAATTGGAAAGTTTCGCAACCGCGCAACCGGTTTTCTCTAAATATTTCTATTTATTTCCAAAGCGAACAAAGATAAAGTTCTGAAATTTGGTACGTGATTCACCTGTGAGATTTGACATTTACCGAAGTAGAGATAGTTTGACAATCTTCATCATAGACGTCCCAAATGGGGGGTAAATTTTTTTGTTTATGCTTTCTTCTCCTATGTATATCACACACCTAATTTCAGAATTTTATCTTTTGGTACTCGTTCTGGAAATATTTAGAAAAAAGCGTTTTTATTTTCGAGGTCATGTTTATGGGAACTTTTTCAATTTTTTTGGATCGCAGAACGCGCTGGTAAATTATGGCAGGCAAATTTCGGGACACCCTGTATAATATGGTACAGCTCATTATTGAATATCCCACTAGGGCGTGTTATTTGATGTTTATTAGAAGCCCGGACATTTCTAATGCATATTAATGAAGAAAAATGGCAGGCACGATTCTGACCTCTCCCGCCCAGCAGGGTTCGGGTTTATTGAGGAGATTTTTCCTATAGGGAGACTTTCGTCGACTTTGCCACTCATTGTTTTCGATGTAAAAACGTTCAATCTAGAACAGGGATCTATCTAATGATGTATGGGTGTGGGTGTGTTATAGGCAAGCACTGCATTGAATACTTCTATAAATCCATTGCAATTTTTTGGGGAATTTAGGGAATGAAAAAAGGTTATAGTTGAATAATAAATGATGTTTAGTGGCATATCAGGTAAAGGATATCAATTGAAAAAAATGCACTCCAGCCGGGACTTGAACCCGGGACTCCTACTGTGGCCGTAGGCACTTTAACCAACTAAGCTACCGGAGATACGGGTTCCATCGGCTAGGTGTTATTTATTCCAATTGATATATAGTTAGTAGCGGTGAGATGTAGAAGACTTCGGCGTCTTCTACAGCTACTAGAAGGGGTTAGAGGGTGTAGGGAAACCATTCATTATTGTTGGTTAAGTAAACTTCCTATTTGTTCTTCCACCAACAATATTCGACATATAGCGACTTAATGCAAGTATCGAACGTGGAAATTCTAACCTACAATGTCAAAGCCAGAATATGAAACACAGAAAGATTTTTAGTACCTGTAATAATTATAAATAATAAATGATGTTTAGTGGCATATCAGGTAAAGGATATCAATTGAAAAAAATGCACTCCAGTCGGGACTTGAACCCGGGACTCCTACTGTGACCGTAGGCACTTTAACCAACTAAGCTACCGGAGATATGGGTTCCATCGGCTAGGTGTTATTTATTCCAATTGATATATAGTTAGTAGCGGTGAGATGTAGAAGACTTCGGCGTCTTCTACAGCTACTAGAAGGGGTTAGAGGGTGTAGGGAAACCATTCATTATTGTTGGTTATGTAAACTTCCTATTTGTTCTTCCACCAACAATATTCGACATATAGCGACTTAATGCAAGTATCGAACGTGGAAATTCTAACCTACAATGTCAAAGCCAGAATATGAAACACAGAAAGATTTTTAGTACCTTTAATAATTATAAATAATAAATGATGTTTAGTGGCATATCAGGTAAAGGATATCAATTGAAAAAAATGCACTCCAGCCGGGACTTGAACCCGGGACTCCTACTGTGGCCGTAGGCACTTTAACCAACTAAGCTACCGGAGATATGGGTTCCATCGGCTAGGTGTTATTTTTTCCAATTGATATATAGTTAGTAGCGGTGAGATGTAGAAGACTTCGGCGTCTTCTACAGCTACTAGAAGGGGTTAGAGGGTGTAGGGAAACCATTCATTATTGTTGGTTAAGTAAACTTCCTATTTGTTCTTCCACCAACAATATTCGACATATAGCGACTTAATGCAAGTATCGAACGTGGAAATTCTAACCTACAATGTCAAAGCCAGAATATGAAACACAGAAAGATTTTTAGTACCTGTAATAATTATAAATAATAAATGATGTTTAGTGGCATATCAGGTAAAGGATATCAATTGAAAAAAATGCACTCCAGTCGGGACTTGAACCCGGGACTCCTACTGTGACCGTAGGCACTTTAACCAACTAAGCTACCGGAGATATGGGTTCCATCGGCTAGGTGTTATTTATTCCAATTGATATATAGTTAGTAGCGGTGAGATGTAGAAGACTTCGGCGTCTTCTACAGCTACTAGAAGGGGTTAGAGGGTGTAGGGAAACCATTCATTATTGTTGGTTATGTAAACTTCCTATTTGTTCTTCCACCAACAATATTCGACATATAGCGACTTAATGCAAGTATCGAACGTGGAAATTCTAACCTACAATGTCAAAGCCAGAATATGAAACACAGAAAGATTTGTAGTACCTGTAATAATTATAAATAATAAATGATGTTTAGTGGCATATCAGGTAAAGGATTTCAATTGAAAAAAATGCACTCCAGCCGGGACTTGAACCCGGGACTCCTACTGTGGCCGTAGGCACTTTAACCAACTAAGCTACCGGAGATATGGGTTCCATCGGCTAGGTGTTATTTTTTCCAATTGATATATAGTAGCGGTGAGATGTAGAAGACTTCGGCGTCTTCTACAGCTACTAGAAGGGGTTAGAGGGTGTAGGGAAACCAATCATTATTGTTTGCATTTTTTTCAATTGATATCCTTTACCTGATATGCCACTAAACATCATTTATTATTTATAATTATTACAGGTACTAAAAATCTTTCTGTGTTATAGTTGAAATTTGCCGTACTCTAATTGATTTATTAGATATGTATAGGTTGTCCACGCTAAGTCTACAACCAGCCCTATTACTTTTTATTTTTTTGTGATAGAAAAAAGTTGTAGGTAAGAGTTTTAGGAAATTTTATGCAGTTTTCTGGGATAGTACGAAATTTTATATAGGATGTTTCGGAAATGCCTGATAAACCAAACTCATGCTTATTAGAATGGAACATCATTAATATATTTCACATTTTTTAAATCTGCTCGTCAAGGCAACCAAAACGATATAAAACTTTGTATTATTATCTTTTTCCGTTTTTGGAATATACCGTTTACAAATGGCATACTAAATTTGTTTAACTTGAATTTGTTGATCTAGTGCTTAACATGTGTGATCAATGCAATAACAAAAAATATTTTATAACCAAGAGAATATTGTAAAAAAAATCCTAAATGTTATAAGGTAAGGATAGTTTTCACCAATGACGTCAAAACCTATAGACGTGGTGCCCCATTGTTAAAATGCGTTTTATTTTGACTCCAAGATTAAATATATCCATACTACTCTAAAAACATGCTACAAACAAAGACAGAAAGTCAACTATCAACCAACTATACACCCGGTGATTCCCGGTTATAGTTCCTCCAGAATCACACTTAGATATCGCATGTTTTTTCTTGTTTGGGGGCGCCGGAAGCATCGGAACCTCACCTGAAGACTCGGGGGATTTTTCCCAATTTATAATTTTAAAGCATGGGCTGTAACGTCACCACCCTCTTCAGGCGCACTAGTGTAGGTATCCCAAAATATCCGCCATCATAGCCCGAAATCGAATTTTCCACAAATCTAATCAAAAAAAATTTTCCCATTTGGGGCAAACTTTATGAACAGCACTGTATGTATTATAAGAGAGGACAAGCAAAGCAAAAACACCAACAAAAGTTAAATCTACCCCACAATATTAATTCTCAAAATGAAAGCATCCGAAACAAGGTAGGCCGGTATCAAACGATCGTTCCAAATATACATCCCCTCATTCCCCATTCAGAAATTAGGTGGTAATGCCGATGCTATTACTGAACACACAAAAAAACACAATGATGGACGTCGCTTACTCCCCGATATTACCCTATTTACATTACGTACGCCGTGGTTCCCGATATATGCCGACGATACCTGGCTGGCCGGTCGATGGCCACGATAATAGAATAATAAATGCGGTGAATTATTGAGCGAGGAGGGCCGCACGCTAGCCATAGGAAAGCCGAAGAAAATCATACCTTGGCGCAGAGTCTATGGGGGGCCTTGCAATTACTCCGCCATCGATAGGGTAATGCGGTTTGGCATGAATTTTTTAGGGCGGTATCGATCGGATCCGGGATATACAGGGCTATTCCAAACTTGTTCGAAATATCTAATTTTTTAGACGGACATATACTATTTTAATGTGCATCAAGAGAATGTGGCGCTGCCAACTTTCTTGTCAAAGTAAAAACGTGGTGCAAGTGAACCTTAGCACCTTAGTAACCCGACGCTCCTGCCTCAAAGTAAACGGTCAAAGTTTGCAATGGAGAGCTATGTTGCCACATTTCAGTCAATCTTTTGGTGGGAGATTCATCTCAAGAAATACGTCTCATATGCATTATTTGTGTTTTCAGTCTTGATTTTACAAAGAACAGGCGTTATAACACTTTAAATACATTACGAAATTGCCGTATTCACATCATACCTAAGCACCAGTATTTGGTTGAGGTCTTTTCGCGAATTTCCGCACATACACATCACAATTTGCAACAAAAGAGCCTGAAAGTAGTTACTATGACACGATTGTTATTGTTGAAAAGGTACAAAATAAGTCAATTTACAATATGTTGTGCAACTGGCAACTGCGCGCCGGAAATAATAGTACTCTATAGTTGAGTGTAAGAATTAAAAATTATTATTATTATGTTAAAAGAAATGGCTTGTGGCATATGGGACAAAATGCTTTGGTAATTGGCAACACCAAACTAGTTTCCAATATCTAATGGAAATTGTGTATGGGTCTTTCGGAGGTGTGCAGACCACGACAGGTGCCTGTTTCGGGCTTGTTGGCCCTCATCAGGCAGACGTAGCGCACCTCAGCCGAAAAGACCCAAACACGTTGGCTTAGTGGAAAAGGAACTAGTATAATGCGGTGAGCATTTACCATCCAACGCCATCTAGCTGGTACTGCCAAAACCAAAGCAATGTGAGTGTGTATATATCGACCGGTCGATCGACATATAAAAAGAACTCGGCAAAGCGGCGCGGCGCGGTGGAAAAAAAACCAGAAGAAGCATACATACGGGGGCCAAGAAACTCGTTTGATTCATCACCGAGTATCTTCTAATATATAGAAATCAACAAGGATCGAATCGTGAGTTTCAATCCTCGTGTGCTTACGTCTATAGCCAAACGATGATTAAACAGAATGAATATTTAGTGTCCCCATTATAATTTTAAAAGAAATGGCTTGTGGCAGATGGGACAAAATGCTTTGGTAATTGGCAACACCAAACTAGTTTCCAATATCTAATGGAAATTGTGTATGGGTCTTTCGGAGGTGTGCAGACCACGACAGGTGCCTGTTTCGGGCTTGTTGGCCCTCATCAGGCAGACGTAGCGCACCTCAGCCGAAAAGACCCAAACACGTTGGCTTAGTGGAAAAGGAACTAGTATAATGCGGTGAGCATTTACCATCCAACGCCATCTAGCTCTAGCTATATATTAGAAGATACTCGGTGATGAATCAAACGAGTTTCTTGGCCCCCGTATGTATGCTTCTTCTGGTTTTTTTTTTCACCGCGCCGCGCCGCTTTGCCGAGTTCTTTTTATATGTCGATTGACCGGTCGATATATACACACTCACATTGCTTTGGTTTTGGCAGTACCAGCTAGATGGCGTTGGATGGTAAATGCTCACCGCATTATACTAGTTCCTTTTCCACTAAGCCAACGTGTTTGGGTCTTTTCGGCTGAGGTGCGCTACGTCTGCCTGATGAGGGCCAACAAGCCCGAAACAGGTACCTGTCGTGGTCTGCACACCTCCGAAAGACCCATACACAATTTCCATTAGATATTGGAAACTAGTTTGGTGTTGCCAATTACCAAAGCATTTTGTCCCATATGCCACAAGCCATTTCTTTTAAAATTATAATGGGGACACTAAATATTCATTCTGATTATTATTATGACTTGAGATCAAGAGTAATTATTAGATACCACATAAAAAATATTAGGTATAGTATTTCTAAAGTCACTTGGAACAGCATAAAAACCTGTGAATTTTATACGGGTGATTTCGGCTGATAAGTCTGGTATTTTTACCAGTAGCAGAGCGTGGTAAAAGGTATGAAAAAGATCGCGCCTCGTATATCACTGTGTTCCAAGTGAGTTCATTTATATTTTACCGGGTAGCTCGAGAACAGGCTCTTCCGGCAATAAAATACGAGTCAAAACACTTTTTTAACCATATTAAACGGCACCTGGTATTATAAGTAAAAGGAGATGAAGGAGACAGAGACGATAGATATTGTAGTAGAAACAATTGACTGCATGCTCGCCTAATATAATATATCACCAATACTTGCATGGGCTACACTGTTCGACGGCCGGCCACTTGTACAGCGAAATGCGGTGGATAGGCGTGCGATAATTTCACAGATTTTAGGATATATTTGCGTAAATAGTTGTAATCGATATGGCTTTTTAGAGACCTTTTGACAATATTGTATGGTGCATTAACCTTTACGTTGTGTTTGACGACAACCTTAAAAAACCCTTAAAAGTGAAATATTATGTTGCTTTTAGAATATGTATATCTTTAAAAAACTGCGTGACGCTTATGTAGTATATTGAGTTTTTTTTATGCAATTAGAGTTTTTTTTATGCTGTTTCAAGTGACTTTAAAAATACTATACCGCGGTGGGTGGTGCTATTTATCTTGTGATATTTATTGCCATTACAAGCCTAATAAATTATATTTTCGGGATGGAGCTGGACCAACTGCCTGTAGGTATAGGCATCACGTCCTTATTTTGTTAATTTTTCGCTCTAGAAAAAATTGTTTAATATAATAGTTGTAGATACAATTTTTTTAGTATTTTTTTCTGATTCCAAACATTTTATTATTTACGTCGAAAGGTACAAAACATTTTGAGTCACACTGTATTTTCAAGAATAATTTGGAGCAGAGTAAATACATTTTTATTAGAATTACACTATTGGGGAGGTAGCAAAATTGGTAACAAAAAGTGGGTGAAACTAAGTAGGTACATATATTATTCAGAGAATTAGAGAGCTGAAGGATTCAATCATCTTCCACTTTGTGAAAGATCGATAAAAACTATTCAAATATTGTCGAAGCTAGCATTAGCTGTGGAAGATTTATTTAGAACAAACTCTGATGGAATAACAATACAAACAAAATATAAATTGCCCCATTGAAGGAAGAAGCCTATTTTCGGGAGAACATTTCCGTGTATGATTTAAATTTTCTTCTTATTATGCATTTGATTGTTGGGTCTGTCTACCTCTATAGATCTTTCATGAACAAAACTTGATGTTTTATTGGTACATTTGACAATGACCAAACTCAATTTTAACCGAGGTGATTATGTGGGAGTAAGGTTTGAAAAATTTAATTTAGGAGTTTAAATAGAAAAGAAAAAAGTTGCATTATATTTTATATATAATTAATATATAATAATACCTTATCTTTGGAGCCCAAGTTGGAATAAAGTAACATCCTGAGATTACTCATCCGAACATATAAGCAAACGATAGTTATTTTCCTAACTAGTGCAGATAGTGGTACTTTTACGCGACTACGACGCGAAGCGGAGTTCTGTCCAGCAGTCTAGTGCGAAGAAGATTTTTTTGCACGAGATATATACTCGTAATATTAGGAACAATATTTTTGGAACCAGCGCGCGTACAGTAAATAAAATAGTATTAAAGATATTTATTATACATTACATTACTGTTTGTTTGCAATATTCAATGTTAACTATCACTTAGTGAAAAAATTTTACCACTTGCGCAGGGTAAAAAGGGTAAAAACCCCAATTATCCCTGTAAATCTTCGCCTATAATTACGTCATCCAATAAGGCTTCAGCACGTACTGTCAGCTTAGAAGTGATTTTTCGCGGTGTTTGTCGTTGTTTTAGGAAGGATGAAAATACCTTTTTACTCAAACAAATTAAAAAATACATAAATAACAATCGATTTGAATCTGTACAGCCGCAGCGCTGCTGTAGATTTACCCGAGGTTCGCCTGGATTCACCTTACCTTAGTTTGAAATTTGAAAACAGAACACAGGATATGAATCCCGAGTCCCGAGGCTCGTCTCGAGCTCGGTCCCGAGGCTAGGTAGTCCTTAATCCCTACGCGTTTTTTGTTTTTGCATTTTCACATAGCAGCACCAAGTAAGTACAAAACTACATACAAATTTCTCGCGAAACCACGAAAATTTCGCTAGGATCAAATTCGACATACCACGCTATCGTAGGGATGGCGGGGCCGGACTGACCGACGAGAAAACTGGACACAAAAACGCACAAAACAGTAGAGGTTGGAGTGGGGCGTAATAATTATCGATATCGATGTCAATGTTAGATTAGTTGATTGCGTTTTCAAAAAAATAATATTCATAAGAAAACTTCTGCGATTTCTTAATGCCGGCGTTATTGGACTGAATGCTTTGCAATACAAAGACTGAACGTCGATGTGTATCGAATCGATGCACTGTATTGTTCGACGTCGCATCTCTAACACCTGCGTCACACTTCACACTAGTTTCGCTAGTCGCCCGAGGAGGGCGTTTGCGAATTTAACCTCGTGTTATTTCCCAGCGTCTTTGTGAAAATGCCGGAGTATTCGAACGCCGAGTTCACGGACATGGTTATAATGTACGGGATATGCAATGAAACTGCATATCGGGCTGCTGAAGAATACCATATTCGTTTTCCCATCCCATATTATGGGATTGTCTTTGCTTGTAAAAATTTATTTTGGCAAGTCTAATTTTTCTTTATCTACCATAAATTTTTTTATACTAAGTGAAAGTTAACCCTGTATATTGTCAACGGAATAGTGTTTCACGTTCAGGAAGTTTACAGCTGACTAATAAACTTTTTGAATAGTGGAATAGTGAAGGGGTTGAACTATAGTTTGCTTGGTATAGAAACCATCTGTGAGTACACAATAATATACTTTGGCGAGCATAGTTCTATTATTACTTGACAAAGTTAATGTCATTAGTAATTATATTAAAAGTAAGGTTTTACACGTTGATTTACATAAAAATGTTGATTGTAATTGAAACCTTTAGTGACAACATGTTGTATAATAGTGTTGCTTGGCGCTCTTATAGTATATTCACTTTTATATGAGATGTTGTGACAACCACTTTCACATCTCATATTCTTAATCATCAAGCGTATATTTTCAAGGGGGCGTAAAGCCTTCCATTAAAAACTCAAAATGTCTTTCTAATATCTTAAACCTTTTTGTATACCCGGTGTCCATCAATAGCTCTTACCTGACGAGTGCCTGCTTTCGAGTGCTCCGTCAGAATAGAAAAAACCTCCCAACCTGTAATTCGAGCCACCCTCGAAACCGTGCAAACAGAGGGCGTATAAGACAGCCGTGTTTCTCTTAGGAACAAATTACCTACGGCCTGACAAAGGGCCCATGCCATATGCCCGCTCTTTCTTCAAGAACGACTATTGTGCAACACCAGAAAATCCCCATTATCTAGCGGTTTCCTTCTGTCGTCGATTCTTCGGGGTTTCGCTCCTTAAAAGGTGTTTATTTTTCATTTTCAACGAAAGGGCAACTTGTTTGTATGGGATATTGTCAAAGTTTTTCTGCGCTCGTCGGGCTCCCTCAATAAGGCTATTTGAATGCGAAATCGGAAATCGCTAGTCGCCTGGCTTTCTTTGTGGTCTTTTTTGTGATATCGTGTTTCACTGGGGGAATTTCCAGTGGAAATTGAAAGCATTATTATATTCGGATGTAAGTGATATAGGGAAATAATGACGAAATTTTCGTAAGGTTTACGGAGTTCTTAATTTGAGGATCCTAATTTTTTAAATTGGATGAATCTCGGTACCTATATAATTACAGGATTTAACAGTCTTTGTGTAAAGAACGGAGCAATATATTAATTTTACAAGGTAGGTAATTCGAAAACACTATACCTAATGTAGAAAGCAACATATTTAGCAGCCTTTTATAAAACAGGTACTTCCATTTCCACAAATAACGCTAAAATTGCAAGTTCGAAAGTTATCGGTGGAATACGTTTTTATACTTAAATAGAGAGTAACATCAATTTTTTTCTGAAACCTTGTTCTTTTAGGAGATTTTGATGCATTTTAAGAAATCAAAATCTTTGGAAATGCATTTCTATGAAGGGGTGTCATCACATGTATTCTCTTGCCTATGATGGTGACAAGTATGCGATCGTCACATGAAAAACTCTTAGTAACGACTGGAAATATTAATCCAAATTGTTTTTAAATTCTCTATTGTAGGTAGGAATTTGTTTTCTATATTGCTATTTTAAAACACATTGTTATATGGATTTTCCAAATTTTTTAAAAACAGAAAATCATAAATGCGGGAATATAATTTAACCCGAACCTGTTACCTTACTCCAAGTAAAATTCTGAATACTCAACTCAAAAATTTCAAAGCAGCAGCTAAAGATTTTCTATGCAAATCCAGAATCTGATGAATATAATACTCTTCCTTATAGAACCTTTTATCTATGTATTATCTACAGTTCGAATTTAACGTTAATTAAACTTAAAGGTAGTTCAGCCGCTTTGTCGCCGTTTAAATCCCTGGTTTAAGTAATTTCGACTTGCAGAACTCATAGGCGTATCTTTAAACATATTACAAATGAAATAAAAAATATAGGCAGATGAGCATTTCTGGTTTATACAGGGTGAGTCACATCTAAAGGCAGAGCCGAAAACACAAGGTAGAATTCGCTAAAATAAGCACATATGCTTCATAAACATTAGCTCAAAAACGCTTGGTTCTCCACATACAGCGTGTTGAAACTTTTCCAAATATTTTTTTAATTTTTTTCTAGCCCGTTTAGGAATTATTTTATACATATTATGGGTTGTCATTTTGTGCAATAATTTGGCCCTGTTCAGATGTAGTTTAAAAAATCCGAAATTACGAAGAAACTGTACCAGAAATAAAAAAATACCAAGAGGCGCTTTTTGTTCCAAATTGAATGGGCTATCTAAAAAAGGCAATTTTTGGTTTTGCACAGAGCCGTACTACTTTTTTTCTACAATTATTTACAGTAACTATTTGTACCTACGCCGCTGGTCATCGGAACGGGGTCAAATTATTAAAATGGCAACCTTCCAGTGCATAATGTGTACCAAATTTGGTTGGAATTCCTAAATGGGCTCGAAGGAAATTAAAAAAATATGTTATTTCTGCAAAAATTTCAACACGCTGTATATGGAGAACCAAGCTTTTTTGAGCTAATGTTTATTAAGCATATATGTACTTATTTTAGCGAGTTCTACCATGTGTTTTCGGCTCTGCCTTTAGATGTGACTCACCCTGTATAAATGGAAGTTCCTATACCAATAGACACCCTATATATCTTCTAAATCAACTTCTTCCCCCGTAACTATTCTACCACAAAGCAATGCGAACAATACTCCCACACAACTAGTGAGTATGATACGATCTATTTTTAGAAGCTTCTATTAAACTTTCGATGTAGGTATGTTAGTTTGTTCAGGTCAAATTTTGCAAGCTCAATTAGAACCACTTCTTGACATCCGATTGAGCTGAAATGTTGCATACATCTTTATTTCTGGTGACAATACAATATGAAATACTCAATATTGTAATACTTTCAAAATGGCCGCCGCTCCAAGATAGCGGATGATGTATTTTTTTGTCAACCCATTTACGTTTAATATCTATGGGTATCAATCAAATGAAAGGGCTTGAAGAGTAGAAAACGCTAAAGTTAGTGACATCACACTAAATTCAATAGGTATGGCCGCCGCTCCAAGATGGCGGATTACATTTTCTTGAACTAAAATACCTAATAATAAATTAATTAATAGTAAAAAATTTGAAAAATCAGCTTTTATTTAAATGCTCTGAAAAGAAGAAAATAAACTTTGAAATAAATCAAACCAAAGCAAACCCATAATTTTGTTACATTATACAATAATTGTATATGATATACCTAAGCTTGTCGCGAGATTTTTATAGAAAAATACATTTTCTACTCATAATTAGGTAGGTACTTTCAAGATTAACTTTTACATCATATACAATAATTATTGTATAATGTAACAAAATTAAGGGTTTGCTTTGGTTTTATTTACTTCAAATTTATAATTTTCTTCTTTTAATAGCATCTAAAAGAAAGCTTATTTTAAAAATATTTTTTTACTATTGATTTCTATTACCTATTTCTTTCAAAATTTAACTTCGGCGTTAAATTTTGCTTTAAAAAAGATGAAAAATGACGCACCCAAACGCAGTCCCGTGGCCTACGCTATCTGTCAGAAATGTCATGTAGAAAA
Source organism: Pseudeuparius sepicola (assembly GCA_963920635.1). Taxonomy (NCBI): domain Eukaryota; kingdom Metazoa; phylum Arthropoda; class Insecta; order Coleoptera; family Anthribidae; genus Pseudeuparius; species Pseudeuparius sepicola. The sequence continues at coordinate 117,011,212 of OY987299.1, read as the reverse complement.
AAAACAAGTTGTTTATTTTTCAAGTTTACATTAGTATACCAAATTTGAACGCTCTATTAACATATTTAGTTTTTTTGTCGTTTTTTAGTAGGTATAGGTATTTATGAAATGTTACTAGCTTTATTATTTTTCTAAATTTTTATTACTAGGTATACATCCATGAAAATACATGTTTTCAAAAGAAAATGATATTAACGCATTAAAATTCTGTTATCTTTGATCACAGAATAGCCTTCTGCGGTTTGATGCAAAGTTATGTACGTACTTTCAAGTATTTATTTTTATACACATTTTATGTATTTATCCAAAAATCAGGACTATTAAGGGCCCTTAATTATCGAATTTTAGATGTAAAAAGTGGTGAATTTTGGTTAGATAGACACGTGAAAAGTTTGATGACATTTTAATTAATTATTATTTTGGCCTCGATTTAGTAGTTGGAAATTTAATGTAAATAATTTTTTAGGGATTTCAACACCGCCATTAAAAGTTCACGAATGGTCACTAAAGTAAATCATTATTGTATACGATTTTTTGGCCTCGGCGAGATTTGACGACCAAACGTCGCCCGTCAATCGTGGTCAGATATTCAAAACCCGGCCAACAAAAAGCTATATCCCACATTGCTTATAAAATGAACTTCTCTGTCTAGGAACACGAATAGAGTATGATTCCATAGCGAAAGTTGTAAATTGCATGTTACGCACAGATGGAAAAGTTAGTGCATAATCCATGTGTTCCTAATTGCTTTAAAACACAAGTTATATTTTACCTATGATCACATTTATTAAGATTAAACTACACAGTAATGATTCATTAATTATTTAACAAATATCGTTGTTTTGATATACAGTGTGTCCCAATTTGATACTGGACACCCCAGAAATATATGAAGGGCAAGGAAAACAAATGGTCTCTATTTTTTATTGGTAGTACCAAGAGAGAGTATCTCATGGGTGGTGGTATTTGAATGGGGTAATTATTTCATGGCCTGCTATGATTTTTTAAAATAGCAAATTTTCAAGAAACCCTATTAGCAGTCACGTTCTATAGTCATATTAGTGATTTTTTTACGACAAAATTTTATTATGAAAACTTGTTCAGAATGAAAAACTGAGTAGATTCACAATATTTCAAAAGGTTAGGCCTACTTTGATTTTTAGATTTATCTCCCACTTTTTCTTAGAAAAGTGTCCTTTCAGGAGCTGTCACTTCAAAATTTTATTTTTTCCCGATGATCATGTTTCCTTAATAATATTTTGTCGTGAAAGCTCCAGAAAGGACATATTGTTTTGCAATCTAAACAAGCTTTCTCAATAACATTTTGTCGTAAAAAAATTCCTAATAGGGTTTCTTGAAAATTACCTATTTTAAAAAATCATAGCCCCATCCAATTACCACTGCCTATGAGATACTCTCCCTTGGGACTACCAATAAAAAAATAGAGACCATTTTGTTTTCCTTATGTCCTTCATATAGTTCTGACGTGTCCAGTATCAAATTGGGATACACTGTATATGTATAAAGTCAGATTTAAAAGTGTTTGTGTTTATTTGTGACGGCTGCCTATGATTTGGCCCCCTATGATTCTATGTTCCGTGCGTTTAGCGAGTTATGTTCTAGAAGTTGCTACCTCATCATAGAAATTACGCCGTAGAAACTACAAACTCAGCACAGTCTAGATGGACTCTCGAACACCTTGAAATCTTGCGAATTCTGCTTTCCTTAAATTATATAAACTATCGCGCTCCACATTTTTCGACTTTTGACTATCAGACTCTGTACTAGTTGCCAATAAAAAAACTTTGCATTTTTTAAAAAGGTCTTGTTCCGATCCCGTAAGTTAAGTGGCGCAGTCGTGCGGATTGTTTGAGTTGCGTGGCGCCATCGGTCTCGCGCTTCTGGAGTATCGAACTCCCAACAAACAAGAACTTCAAGATCCGATTGAAGCTGCAGAGCCAGGAAGAGACCAAGGTAAGGGCCAATCCGTGTTTCCTTTCCCTTGTCCTTTCTGTGGCAAACAGGTCAGTCTTAGGTCCCTAGAAATCCAGTGTATATGTTTTTCTAGTTGAATCTATTCATAAGATTGCGTCTTGCGAAATATTAGAGCATATAATACTTCAAAAGATATAATTAAGTTAGGTTAAGAAGTTCAATTTCATTTTAAGTTTCAATTTTAAATTTCAAAATTGATTCACTCGAAGATATTTCAAACTCGTTCCGTTCTCTAGATTTAAGTGATAGTGATAGTGATAGTATTGGTACAATTGAAGAAGAAATCATGAATAATCAACCTCAACCTGCACAAATCAATTATAGTCTGCTTAGATTGTATGTCGATACAATTCCAAATTTTAATGGAGACCCACACACTCTCGAAATTTTTATAGAACATTGTGATTTTCTTATTTCCACATATTCCAATGCAAACCCCGCTGATCCCATAAATACCTTCCTAATACGTGCTGTTATTGGAAAATTAACAGGACACGCTTTAGTTATTGCTGGTAGTAGACCTAACGTAAGAAATTGGGCAAATTTAAAAGAATTATTAAGACTAAGTTTCGGTGACCAAAGAAACCTTGATTGCTTAGTGCAAGAAATGCTTGTTTCGCGACCCTTCAAAAATGAATCTTTTCGTAATTTTGGGCAGAGATTACAAAAGTGCCGTAGTTCCATCGCTTCTAAAATAATTTCAATGGAAATGACTAACGAAGAACGTGCTTTTAAAATTAAAAATTATGATGAACTTTCACTAAAAACCTTTATAAGAGGTCTATCTGGACGTATCCAAGATATGGTTCGTTTAAGAAATCCTGACAGTCTAGAACTCGCAATATCGTATGTTATTGAAGAAGAAAACTTTATTTTATTTCAAAAGTCTCAAACAAGTAATTTCCAAAATTCAACATTACCAAATAAAAATCCTCAACACTTTCCAAAAATGAATTCTTATAATAATCAACAAGCTATAACACCACGACAACAATCAATGTTTCCGCCAAATAATAACAATTTTTCGCAAAATCAAAATTATTCCCAAAATCAAAATTTTCCCGAAAGAGCTCAATTCCCATCTCAACCTATAAACATCCAACCTCGACAGAATATGCCTTCCCCTAAATTTTTTACCAATAAACAAGTATTTGGAGCCCCTAACACTTCCAGAAATGTTTTTAAACCCACCGGTATAACTCCGCAACATAAACCTGAACCGATGTCTACTACATCACGAATTCCTACTATACAAACTCAATTCAGAAATAATTTTCCAAAAAATTACCAAACTCCACAACTCCACAATATTGAAGAGGCAGATTTTAGCTTCGACGAAAATCTCGAAAACCCGGAAAATCCCGATGAAATTTTTCCCGATTTTTACCATGAAAACTCCGATGAAAATTTCGTACCGAACGAAACTTATGAAAGTTTTGAAAATTTTTCCCAGGCTTCGAATCCACAGAACCCAACGTAATAATTGACTTAAATCATCTACATAAGAGCGATTTAACGTATATAGAAATTCCAGAAATTAATGCCAGATTCCTTATAGATACAGGTAGTTCCCGTAGTATAATTAACCCCGATGTAGCTTATAAGTTTTACAGTAATTGCATTTTTCATGAAGATTGTAGTATTCAGACCTCTCACGATATTACTTTTCACAATGAAATTGCCATAATTCCACTTTTCGACATTTTTAACGTAAATCGATTTTATAAATTTTATATCTATGATTTTTCCCCAAAATATCACGGTCTTATTGGCATGGACTTATTGAAAAGACTACGATCAAATATAGATCTCGACAATAAATTACTAAAGACTCCCAAAGTTCAAATACCTCTACTTTCGGAAAACTCCAATTCAAAACAACAGAAAAATTTCCAAAAATGTTATCACTCTTTAATTATACCACCTCGAACTCAAAAAATAGTTAAAGTTCCAGTATGCTATAAAAATGGCCTCGGTATTTTAGATTACAATAATTTTGATAACAATTTAGAATCCCCTCGTGCTGTAGTTGATATTCAAAATTATTTCGCGACAACAACAATTATAAATCCAAATTTAGAACCCTTTGAAGTCATAATTACTGAACCTTTAGACGTTGAAATTTTAAACCCTAATGAGATTAACTTTATCGACAAAATCGAAGATAATTCGGAACTCTCAGAAACTGAAGATAATCTACTAAAACAAAATTTAAAAAATATTAGACTTGATCATTGCAATTATGAAGAAAAGTCCGCTTTACGTAAACTTTGTTATTCATACAGGGACATCTTTTACTGTGAAAAAATACCTCTTAGCTTTACAAATAAAGTCAAACATAAAATTAATCTCACAGACGAAAAACCTATTTTTACTAAATCGTATAGGTTTCCCGAAATCCATCGACAAGAAGTAAAATCCCAAATAGATAAAATGTTACAACAAAAAATTATTGAACCATCCACATCCCCGTGGAGCAGTCCAATCTGGATCGTTCCAAAGAAACTCGACGCTAGTAAAAAAAGGAAATGGCGAGTAGTCATCGACTATCGTAAGTTAAATGACAAAACTATTAGTGACAAATATCCCCTTCCAAACATAACGGACATATTAGACAGACTAGGACGTGCGAATTACTTTACAACACTCGATTTGGCCTCCGGTTATCATCAAATTGAAGTTGACGAAAATGATGTACCCAAAACTGCATTTTCTACTGATTCTGGACATTATCAATTCTTACGAATGCCATTCGGTCTTAAAAATGCACCCAGTACATTTCAGAGATTAATAGATAATATTTTACGTGGTTTAACAAACGAAATTTGTCTCGTATATTTAGATGACATAATAGTTTTCAGTACATCTCTCCAAGAACATATAATTAATCTCAAAAAAGTTTTCGACAGACTACGTGACGCGAATTTTAAAGTACAACTTGACAAATGCGACTTTCTACAAAAAACTGTTGCTTACCTCGGACACATTATTACATCAGAAGGAGTGAAACCCAATCCCGAAAAAATTTCCTGTATTCAAAAATTCCCCATTCCTAAAACTCAAAAAGAAATAAAATCATTCCTTGGATTACTTGGATATTACCGCCGCTTTATTAAAGATTTCGCAAAAATAACTAAACCTTTAACTCTCTGTTTAAAGAAGAACGCTCAAGTTACTCATAGTCAAAAATTCATAGAAGCTTTCAACACATGTAAGAAAATTTTGTGTAATGATCCGATATTACAGTATCCTGACTTTTCCAAAGAATTCATTCTAACTACTGATGCTTCCAACATCGCTATCGGCGCAGTATTATCCCAAGGCACCATTGGACAAGACAAACCTATTGCCTATGCCTCACGCACCCTAAATGACAGTGAACAAAATTACAGTACTATTGAGAAAGAGTTATTGAGCATTGTTTGGGCTTGTAAGTACTTTCGTCCCTACCTCTATGGTCGAAAATTTACAATAGTTACCGATCATCGCCCCCTCACGTGGCTTTTTAATTTAAAAGAACCCAATTCGAAATTGGTTCGTTGGCGTCTCAAATTAGAAGAGTATGATTACAAAATTGTTTATAAAAAGGGAAAGTTAAACTCCAATGCCGACGCACTCTCTCGTATAAATTTGAATATTCATGAAACCCAATCTGTTATCAATAATCCAGGAGATATAAATCAAGAAACTTTCGAATTTTTAAGGAACTATGTAGAAAACCCAGAAAATTTTGAACTACCCAGTACAAGCCAAGAAATTTCTAACAGTAATGTAAACAATACCCAAGCAAGTTCATTAACGCCAGACACTCACACAGCTGACCCCGTCCCGCGAACGAAACCTAAGATAATAATTCACTCCGACATACAAATCCGACCTCCTGATAAACCTAGACCGACAATATTAAATGACGCACCTATTGAAATTAGTGATGACGAAACTGCCCATTCCCTCTCAAAAGAAATATGTAATGAAAGTTTACCTATTTTGGACGAAATTATCAATAATAAAACGAATCAAATACATATTTTCAAAAATAACGTCGATAAACTTTCAGTAGAACAAGAAAACTACTTGCACCAAAAAATTATGACAGTCAAAATTCCTTTAATTTCAAATGAGCAATTAATCCTAGATTTTCTAAAACAATATCTAAGACCAAACACTACGTATCATATTTATTTTAATCATTCGCAATTTATAACACAATTTTCAAATATTTACTCAGAGCATTTCAATCGATTAGGTCCCAAACTGATAATATGTACAAAATTAATTAATACCATAAAAGACAAAGAGGAACAGTTATTACTAATAAAAAATCACCATTTAGGAAAAACGAATCATCGCGGAATACAAGAAACACTAAATTATTTAAAGAGAAACTATTTTTGGATAAATATGAAGTCCGATATTACTGCATATATAAATGCATGCGAAATTTGTCAGAGAACCAAATACGGTAGAAACCCTCCATATGTACCTCAAGTATTAACTGAAACTCCTTGTAAACCATTCCAGTTAGTTCATGTCGATGTGTTCTATTATGACACCAGAAACTATTTAACTTTCGTTGACGCTTTCTCGAAATTCGCGCAAGCTATATTAATTCCCGGAAAATCCGCTACAACCATATGTGATGCTCTTGTAAAATATTTTTGTTCTTTTGGTACTCCTCAACAGATCATTTTAGACAATGGACGTGAATTCAATAATGAAACGGTTAAGGAATTATTAAAATTACATAAAATAGATATTCATTGCACTACACCAGGCCACCACGAGTCAAACAGTATAGTAGAACGTTTCCATTCCACAATAATAGAACACCTGCGAATTTTAAAAGAATCTTTCCCTAACGAAACCGACTTAATAAATTACGCCGTTTTAGGTTATAATTGCTCAATACACAGTTCGACGACATTCACGCCTTTTGAATTAGTATACGGTCATACGGACTTAAGAAACCCCGAAATTTTTACTCCTAAACACTTCTTCTCAAACTATGTCGAAAATCACGCGGAAAAATTAAAACACGTATATGGTGACGTCCAAACGAGGTTAATAAAAGAAAAAGAAAAGATTGTTAATACGAAAAATGCAAAGGGCAATACAAATCCTACTTTTAAAATTAATCAAATTGTATTTAAGAAAAATCCCCTTAACAGAAATAAAAAGAGCAACAAATTTATAGGTCCATACGTAATTATCGAAATTTTAGAACATAATAAATTCAAAATAAAAAACAAAAATAATAACAAAGAAGAAATAATTCATATGAAGGAGCTAAAACAACCTCCTTTGTTACAGGAAAATGAAGCTGAGAATCCTTCTACTTCTGCTTCAAATAATAGTGACATTTCAGAATAAAATAGAAATATCCAAAATCAACTCTCCCGGAATTCTCCCCTTTGAATTAGGCCAAGCTCGCGTTATAAAAAGTAAACATGTTTTCTTATATGATATAAATTTACTAGACATAAAAACTCAAATTGATGGGATAACAAACATTTTTCAAAACATTAATTCCTCACTCGACTTTGGAAGTTGGAATTTTCTACTTAGAAATTCTCGTAATATTTCAGAACACTTATATCCTTTAATTATCGAACTTAACGAAAAATATGAAAATTTAAATTTTAATCACAAACGGAAACGACGAGGTCTTGTAAATTTAGCAGGCACTGTACAAAAATGGCTTTTTGGCACCCTGGATGCTAATGACGGTCAACGCTATGATAATGCTTTAAAATTACTAAAATCTAATCAAGAAAAAATTGTCTCAGAAGTTAATTTACAAATGTCTCTTTCTAAACAGTTAATGCAAAAGCAATCTAAAATTATAGAAGACATTAAATCCAATCAAAGGAAAATCGCAAAGTTAGTTAATGAAATCCAAAACAATATCTCCAATATTACCAATGAATTTTACCGATATACGACCTACATGTCGATAGTTGAACAAATTTTTATAAATACTAATATCATTATTACTTTACTAGATAATTTAGAGAATGCTGTCACCTTTTCAAAATTACATGTAGCACACCCCGACATTTTGACAAGGCGAAATCTTGTGGATATTTTGAACGAACTTTCTAATCAATATAAAAAACAAGAAATTCTTAATATAAAATTAGAATCTTGGTATTCAATAATTAAGACTAATTGCCATTTTTCGGAAAATAATATAATATTTGCCATGGAATTCCCTATAATACATCCTAGTACCTTTCAATATTTTCATTTATTTCCAATCCCTACGGATAAAAACCTAATTATTGTACCCCCAAAACCTTACTTGGCCCTAGAAGAAAAGGCTCATCAATACATGGAAGAACCATGCCCGCAACTTGACGAAATATACATCTGTAACCTAGAAAATATTCAAGAAAATAATGACTGCATAACCACCTTAATAAATGGTCATCCAAATCAATGTAACCAAATTCCGATCGTACCACCAAAATTTATCATCAATAAAATTAATAATAAATATGTCATAATAATCAGCGAAGAAGAAATTCAAGCCACTTCTACATGTCCAGAAAAGAAGTTTCATACTCTACAAGGCAACAACTTACTTCAGATACCCTACAACTGTACATTTCAATACAAATCTTATGAAATTGGTAACAAAGAAACAAAAACCATTGGAAATCCTTTATTAATACCTAAAATTCAAAATCCATCAATAATCAAGATCGAAACAAGAAGAAGCCCCCTGAAAATCGAAAATGTAAACCTTCAAGATATTCACCAATTGGAAAAACAAATTCAAGCTTCAAACCCGATCAGCATAGTCGACATCGATACTTCATCTCCGATAGATTGGATATTATGGATCACCGTAGGAAGCATCGTCATCATCCTGATCACCTATACTATTTGGAAAATGAAAAATAAATTCAAAATTTTGAAGAAAGAAGAGAAGACAACGTCGCCTTCCATCCTGTTTACTCCGGAAGTCTCCACTTAAGGCGGGAGGAGTTATGTTCTAGAAGTTGCTACCTCATCATAGAAATTACGCCGTAGAAACTACAAACTCAGCACAGTCTAGATGGACTCTCGAACACCTTGAAATCTTGCGAATTCTGCTTTCCTTAAATTATATAAACTATCGCGCTCCACATTTTTCGACTTTTGACTATCAGACTCTGTACTAGTTGCCAATAAAAAAACTTTGCATTTTTTAAAAAGGTCTTGTTCCGATCCCGTAAGTTAAGTAGCGAATACTGTGCGTTTTGCTTACAGCGCGGCGCGCGGTTGTGTTTACAATGTGTTAAGCTCAACTTACGAACTTACACACGTGATAGGACAGACTAACGAGTAGTAGATAATTTAAGTCATTTATTATTTATTTCGTTTTATATTACGACATCAGGTTATAATACGATTACGAAGTTTATCGATAAAAACATCAATCTAAAAGCGATACAAATTATTAAATATGTGCCTACAATCCAATATTACTAGGTACTTTACAAATTATTATGTAAATTTTTAAGTTTTATTGAAATTAACTGTTTGAGAATACAATTGAAAAATAGCAATTCTATTTCAAGATTAAAAGGGAAAAAAAGAACAAAAGACTATAACATTAAAAAGTATTGTTATACATTAAACTAGATAGTTTTCTGGTCAATCATTATTATTTGTACGTTATACATATTTTAGTGTAAAATTTATTAAAAGGATATCATATTTCTCGCCGAAGGAGTGTTGTAAAATGCGGCTGGTAGTTCCAAAAAAAAAGGGGACAGGTAAGTTTTTTTCAGGAATTAAATTAAAAAGGAGAAGCAGCCTGTTTTTTACTCCTTAAGCCAATTTTATACAAGGTAAGACATACCTATTGTTTTGGGATTTATAAGCGATTTGAATATTAAATTCTTTAAAAACCTTTACAATCGGTTCTGAAATACCTTTAATATAAGGTATTGAGAAAAACTATTTGAATTACGTGAACGAACATTATTGGTACTATTGTATATTGTGAATTCGTTTTTTAATAATTGGTTTGATAAACGTTTCGGAGTAATTATTTTTTAATAGAGTATTTTTATTTTATTTAGGTGGTTAGGTCTAAATTCATTGGGAAAGAATAATGACACGGTCAGTAAGACTGTTAACAACACTTTTCTTGTAGGAGACAGGAACAATAGAGTTAAAATTTAAGTATCCTTCAGGCCAAATTTTCTTATTAAACCAGTTAGTAACAATATTACCCTCGTAGCCATGGTTGTTAGGTCTAAGAAATTTAAGACGTTGTTATTTTCCTTTTGTAGTGTTAATTTTAAACGTGAATGAAAATTATTAAAAACATTAAAAATGTTTTCAAGTTCATTTTTATCAGAGCATACAATCATCAACAAATCTTTTATAAAAAAGGGTTTTATATTGTCATTTATAACTTTTGATTCAAGTTCCTCCATAACTAAATTTGATATAGTGGATGACAATGGGGATCCCATAGCAATGCCAAAAATTTGAGAAAAAATTATTCATTATATTGAATCAATGAACCGCTATGTAAAATTCAAAAAGAAATTCAAAATTTAATAAATAAGCCCAACAGATTTTTTAAAAATGGTATTTGTCACGTGACCACGTTTGAGTGGATCATTGTTTTTATGTTCTAAAGCAAAAATTACTGCAAAAGTTTAATTTTAAAATAAATCGTTTATACAAAAACTTCGCTCCTCTCGAACTTTTTGAACGGCACTGTTTACAAAAGTGGAACCCCTCTGAAGGGAGAACAAGGCGTCGAATTCCAGTGAACTTATTTCGAGTACACTTCCCCCTTTCTCCGTCCATGGCCCGAATTCTAATAGCGGATAGGACAGAGGGATTTCCAATATGAGTTTGAACGTCTGGCGCGCGCCATCGTAATTAAATTTTCGGATTGAGACATTTTCTGGGTGGCACACTTTAATTTCAATAAGACAATGGCAATGGTGGGCTCCGTTCTGCGATTACACCTTCAAAGAGTCCGGCTTCATCGAACAATTTCCTCTTTTTGGGGAGTTTAGAAGCGAGGACAGGTGGTGGGGCGGCCCTCGTCGCGCGAGTTGAGACAAAGAGAAGTTGTCGATATTGGCGCCTCAAAGAAGCCGATTGTGTCTGGCCCGTAACTACAGAAAGTTGTTGTCCAAACGGTTACTTCCACGGATATTTAATTTATTCACTTTCTAACTTATACCTATCAATTTAACACATTGTTATAGCTTCAGAGAATAGGTGTGTTCACTAACTTTCAATTATAACCAAAATCGATAGATTTTCCGAGAAAAACTTCCTCTTGATAATTTTACTTCATGAGGTATACATATATACTTTTGCAGTTTAGGGGGGTCTAATTTTGATCGTGGTAGGTCATGGAAAAGAAGATTCTGAAAAAAAAATAGTTTCAAAATGTGTACATCTTTCGGAGTACCTACTATATTCTAGAAACATCTTTTTAATAGTTATTTATATACATTGCACTTTTTTGGCCGAGGAGGTTGTTTAAAGATCGAGGCAACGCGAGCATTGCCTCGGTCATTAAAAGTATACCTCCGAGGCCAAAAAGAGCTCACGCATCGTGCAATGTATTACATTTTCCCTTCTACCGACAATTTCAGGTTATAGGTACTTTGAATAAAGCTCTAAATACATATGGAGTAGATTGTGAGTAATAATGATCTTCAAAATAACCTTTGTCCAATTACTGAAAATGATAACCAGTGATAAAGATAAGAGGCAGTATGCAGCGATAATAAAAAATAAATAAAAAATGTTGAGCTTTGTGTGGGATCCCTGGATCTATACGAACTACTAATCGCGTACTCTTACCCTACCGGTAGCGAGGTGCCTACCAAATGTCAAATTTGGCAGCTAACAAAGATCGCTTGGCCACAACTGTTAATGTCATTTTTGCTCTAACTTTAAGTAAAAACTGCTCCCTGTAACCAAAGCTATTTGTTAAAAAAAATTTCATATGGAGCGGACTTTAATGGTGACACTGATGTATATGGTGTAGGTACCTACTATTAGATTAATTTAGTCTGAGGTACGAATCGTGTCAAGTCTTGCATCTTGTTTTTAAGGTATAATAATAATAATAGGCAAAGGTTGGTGCGAGTAGGCGAACAGTTAAAAAAGGAAGAGTCCCTTCAGTGTGTGCGTTATACCTATTATAGATACATTGGGAAATAAAATGAAAAAAATACCTTCCCTTGACCTCTTAAAGCCGAAAATTTAAAAACTCCTGTTTGTAAGGGGGGAAGTAAAGTAAATGTCAAGACTTGGCATTTATCGGAGACAATAAAAGCTTTATTGGGAACTCATAAAACTGGAAAGTACTTAACATCACTTGTTATTTCAAAAACAATTTCTTCTTGGCTGTAAAATGGCAGTATATCAATAATAAATAGGAAATCGAACAAATCTCGTAAAATTAAACATAGTTAGATACTCTCTATGATATTACGGTAGAATTCTGGTTTTAAGTGTTTCGGTAAGCTATTTCGGTTACCATACAGAGAATTTGCTTTTTTATCCATACCTTAGCCCGAGCTTTGTCTTTTTATCCAATAAACCTTTGTTTATTTTTATTTTACGCATAAATTACGTATAGTTTATATAATTTCAATTGAAACACTTCGGCCCCAAGTGATTTCACTAGGGTAGCTCGAGAACAGGCGCCCCAGCAATAACACAGGAGACAAAACATGCCCAAATTTGCCTGTAACGGGCAAACTAAAAATATTTGAAATTTTATAATACCACTCTTGAATGTCTATTCTTATGTGTGTACTGTGTATGTCAAATTCTACCGAAATCTGACTATAATTGGCCAAGATATCAAAAAATGAAACTAATTGTTTTCCCAAAAAAAATATTTTTTTTTTTCGAAAGTCTGAAATTTTACAAGACTATCAAAAATGCACCCAATGACTCGAACCTGGACCGACACTATATGAAAGACCCGAGCATCACGTCATATTTCATTGTTATTTGCGAACCGGGGTGGCGCTACACGACGAAAAAAATGGCGACTTATTGTAGGTTATAACAGGGCTATTCTGTCGTTTTAGGTATGTCAGTTTCTGACGTTTTGAATGTCCCATATTTTAAATATCTAGCTTTATTACCATTTCCGTCCATTTTACGGCCACGAATTCTCTTCGCGTCAATATTTCGCAGTTTTATCATATTAACAGAACTTTTATAGGTAGGTATATTTGTTTGTAATAATATGAAATTTTCATGCTCATGAAGAAAATCGTACGCAAAGACCATTATGTGAATTGCAGAAGAATAATCACTATTTTGGAATTAAGGGATGATCTGTTCAACCAGTTAAAGAAGCTAACCAATGGTCCACTATAAGAAGAAACTAAAAAAAAATGCTTTCTATACTTACTTACACTAAAACTATAGCCATGGACTTTATTTCAAATCAAAAGCTACCAAAATACTCTTGCTTGCTTTTTAGACTGGCTTTTCTTAATAAAATCTATGAATGTATGCCATGTAAGCTTGTCAAATTTAAAGAACCAAAGCATTTTATTTTATTTTGGAAGTTAAATTCATTTGCATGCTTTTATTTTATAAAAAATTCTGCGACAATGTTTTTTTTTATTAATCCACCCTGTCGTTTTTTTTTCGTCGTGTGGCGCCAGTGGCGATTGCTTGAAACAGCGCTATGCACAGGTCTTTAATATAGTGTTGGCCCAGCTCGAACATTTGTTTGAGTAGGTACCTACAGTGTGTCTAGAATATGATTAAATTATAGAAAATTCGTCAAAAATATGTTGTCTATTTTTTGACATTGTTTATTGTGTTTATTGTTTTGGGGAAAAGTTGCCTCAAATTGTCAATTCTTAAACCAAAATATAAAAATAAAAATTTGTTTTTTTTGTGATTCCCCATTTCAATTTTAATTAATTTAATTTAATTTTTGATTTTAATTTTCAATTTAACTTGAATAAATTCGTATTTTCTTAATTATTTAAATTATTTCTATTTTTTTTATTTTTTACATTTCTTTAAATTTTAATTTAATATTTAAAATTGCCCCAAAATACATAAATATTAGTAGGTAAACAAATTGATGTTTTGCACATGTATTGTGACATGTGTCTCATTCGAAAGATAATAAGAAAATAAGCATTTTTTTGTCTAGCATAATATACAGATTGGTCCAAACTTTATCAGCAATACTTTAAAAACTGCTAGAGAATTTCGAAAAAGGAGATTTTTTCGTATAAACATGTATCGAAATCCTAGCGGTTGTTGGTATACAGGGCGTCATAGTTCAATGTTTTTTTCAAGTTTTCTTTTATTTTTCCCAAAGGAAGACAGTTAAGGTAAGTATATTTGGTATAGTATAGACACTCAATAAATACTATAAATTAAAAATAAATTCAGCCCATCTACTTCCACCAGTGCCGGAGACACAGGGGTCAACCATCATATTTTTTATTTAAAAAATGATACGCCCCTGGAAAAGTATTCTTGACTTTTTTCGAAAAATGTACCGTTTTTGAAAAATTCACTTTTGTGCGTTTTAATTTTTTTAGCAGAAGAAAATCAAAGTAGGTCTAAAGTTTCGAAATTTTGCACACCTACTGAGTTTGTAATGCCGAAAATTTTCCTTAATACCATTTTTCCGTAAGACCTACCTAAAGCCCACTTTACTGGTGCGAAAAAATAGATTTTTGTAATTCCCAGGACACATCATTTTTGGACCAAATGTTATTAAGGAAAGTTGTTCGGAATTAAAAACTCGGTAGGTGTGCAAAATTCCGAGAGCCTAGACTTACTATGATTTTCTTCTGCTAAAAAAATTAAAACGCACAAAAGTGGATTTTTCAAAAACAGTACATTTTTCGAAAAAAAGTCAAGAATAGTTTTATTCTTATAATTTATTGGGAAATTTAGTGAAGGCAAAAAGAATTACTTTTCCAGTGGCGTAGAATTTTTTTATTAAAAAAATTGTTGTTTGATCCCCGTCTCTCCGACACTGGTGGAAGTAGAGGGGCTGAATTATTTTTAGTTTATAGTATTTAATGAGTGTCTAAACTGTACCAAATATGTTTGCCTAAGCCTTTAGGAAAAATAAATTAAAACTTGAAAAAAAAAGAAATTTTATGCTGTTTCAACTGAATTTAGCAATATTTTATTATACTTACTTTACGCTAATATTATTGCACTAATAATTATTGTGGTTTTCGTCGACCCGTAAGGCAAACACAGAGAAGTTCGGTATGGAACCGCTACTCTGAAATTCTCAACATATTATTATCTATTTTCCGACAGAAAGCTGTAAACATTATTTTTCCTTTTCGAAGGTTACACCAACACCGATCCATTTCGCTAAGCGCTTTCCGGGAAGAGCTTAAGACTTTTCACGCCGTTTATTCAGAATAATGCTTTAGCCAACTATTTTGACGAAACTATTAAGCAGACCGAGAGGGTGACGGATTGCCGGAGATTCGCCTCTGTCATTCCCCCTGATGAATATTTAAAAGAAACCGCTTTCCATCAATCAGTGTTTGTTCGGGGCTTTTAGTTCGGCTTCCTTCATGGAGGATCTTCGGGATTGCAGATTGCAGCTTGGTGCATTCCATTAAACCAGTATAATTTTTACAGTAAAGACTGCTATTTGAACTTTCCAAATATACTTATATTCGAAAACATCTCCGTCCACTTCAATACACTTATTTGGGCGTTTATAAATTGAAACGTTATGAAATTTAACTTGATTAACTTTAACAAAATGCAAATCGGATTTGAACATATTATAATTTGAGCATATTTTACATATTTTGACCTCCTAGATATGTCCTTAAAATATATCCATTTTCTTCTGAAATACCCTGTATAATATTAACATTAACTTTTAGCGTGTACACCATTGGTAACTTCCAAATTTGGAGAGGTACCGAGTAGGTTAAATTAGAAAAAGATGCACGTTTCTAGGCTCTTTAACACTCTTCAAAGATATCTAAGATAGTTCAAGTCGGTCCTGAAATATCCAAAAAAAAAACTTAAATTTGTCTTTTTCTTTTCATTTAATAAGAATATTCTACAATAAATATAGAAATACAATTAAACTTGGTAAGTTATAAGTCGACATGTGCTATATCACCATTAGGAACTTTCAGAACTTTTCCATGTCCACTAGATCTTGCTGGTTTTACAACCAACTTTTCTTATGGGCACCATATTGGATTTATGTATATGCCAGTAGATGAGCAAAAAATTTATTTCAACCATGTAGTTATAAGTGGCAAATCGCCTTAAGTAAACGGGGAAAATGTTAATTAATTATTTTTTAAATAAAATCATAGGCGGCTATGTCGAAAACAAGCTCCCGAGTCCTCCGATCAAGAAACGTCAAATTTAATTTAACGCCAGTGATTAGTTTACTTTCATTACCAAGGCGACTTATCCCGAAGAAAAAAGTGTATAACGATCTCTAACAAAAATTTGCAGGTCAAACATTCCTCAGAGAATGAATCCGCCAGTGTTAAATGTGTGGATCGAATTATTTGCAAAGAGTATGGAAACAAACTTCATTGACACAAAATTAGGGTTCAAATAGTCTTCAAATTTTAAAAGCCTTTCTATCAGCAGTGTACAAAACTCTATTTAAAAATAAAACAAAATATATAAAAATTTATGCACCTGCTGCAGGTGCATCAATTATGCAATGAAATGTTTTGAATATACATAATTTTGTCTGTTGTTATAAAATCTCCTCTTATAGCAGTTATCCATCTGATACCTCAATTATTCTTTTTAAAACACGACTTGATAAGTTCTGTGGATATAGCCCACCAGAAAGTATACAGGATAATTTTTTTAGGTCTACCACCGCCATTTTCTCGCTTATTTTACGCCCTACAAAAAAAGCGTAAGAGACAAAAATGTGGCACTTTTGGACAGCTAAGTGGTGCTGCAAAAGAAATCGGCATCCATGGCCAACTTGTCGCGCAATATTAAAAAAACCTAAAATTGAGCAAAACTATTAATAGCCGAGGAAAACTTTTATATTGAAAATTGATGGCACTGAGAAGCTTTTTCCATGCACGTAGTCAGATAGTTTCAGCAAATTACACAGGGTCTTCGGCTCTCTTGAGGCTATGAAAATTGTTTGGTTTATTTCTTATTAAGCGATTTTCTCGCTTATTTTAGGCCGCACAGAAAATACGTAAGAAAACAAAATATGGCAATTTTGGTCAGCGAGGCGACTTTAAAAAAGGAATGGGCCTCCATGCCCAACTTTTCGCACTGTACTAAGAAAACTTAGACTCGACAAAAATTTTCCTGGTCTCAAGAGAGCCGAAGACCCTGTGTAATTTGCTGAAACTATCTGACTACGTGCATGGAAAAAGCTTCTCAGTGCCATCAATTTTCAATATAAATTTTTCCTCTGTCTCTTAAAATAAACATTCCACGGCTATTAATAGTTTTGCTCAATTTGAGGTTTTTTTAATATTGCCCGACAAGTTGGCCATGGATGCCGATTTCTTTTGCAGCACCACTTAGCTGTCTAAAATTGCCAAATTTTTGTTTTCTAAGGTTTTTTTTCTAGGGCGCAAAATAAGCGAGAAAATCGCGGTGGTAGACCCAAAAAAAATCGTCCTGTATAGCTGTAGTGCTTATATCTATAGTGACTCACTCAAAATATCTCGTCTGTATTTGGACAGGAAAAATCGGTGGCGGGTGCGATCGATAGCCCTTTCAGGTGGCCTTATTTTGTCATAATGAAAGTTGCTGTCCATGACCACCTACGCAAACTATGGCCAAAATCTAAAAAATGAAAAAGTTTTAAACCGCATTTTTTTTATATTTTGACATATGGAAAAAATGTATCATGAAAATTGTTTGCAAGAACTGACAGAATTTATGTGTAACATTAGTTTTGTTGTATGGATTACCGTAAAATTTGGAGACTCTAGGGCTCGAAAATTAAATTATTTGTAAAAATGTCCCATTCAATTTTATGTGTCACCTGCCTGCTTGTTCTGTATTTGCAACAAAAATTTTAGAAAAAATATTGTTAATATTTGTGGTTGACATAAGATCTAGTTATCATGGAAACAATTATGCAATTATAGTATTACGAGGTTAATCAGTGTGCAACATATGGGATTTTTTTAAATTAATTGCACAACGAAAATACAAATATTCCCGAAAGTTGGTGCATGTTCGATAATCATATTAGGCGCACTTAGAATGGTTGCAAGTTAAACAGCATACAGGGTAGGCCAAAAAATATAAAAATTGTACAAGAGTAAAGTACCCTATTTCAAAAAATTCAGCAAAATGTTATTACTACAAAAATTTTGTTTTAATATTCATCCTAAACAATTTCATAAATCAATCAAAACATATGAGTGGTTCAGTGCCAGAGTAGCCTAAGCAACAAAATTTTTATACAGCCGGTTGTTGTATATTGTCATTTTAACTTATCATTTCTATGCGTGCCAAAGTTGCCTAAATTCTATAAATTCTCTTAGGGCCAAATATGCCTACATTTCGTTTTCATCTAAACTCAGTTCTATGTAAAAAATATTTTTTTAAATGTACTTTATAATGGTCTTACTAAACCTCACATCATACCAAACAAAATTTACATTTGTCTGGCAAGTCGTAATTTTTAAACTCTACTCGAACTTTGAACATCATTATCTCATTTTCTATTAATTGTTGTTTAGGCAACTTCGGCACTGAACCACTCATATATCAGTTTCGCATAACTTTGTTCAAATTCAAACATATTTGTAAAATTAACTTAGATTTTTAATTTTTTAGGGAATCACAAACTTCATGTTTGTTGCAACGATATTAAACAAAACTTTAAAATTTTGCAAAATTTCTTCTGAACAAGGTAAAATATTAGTAATGATAATGTGTATATATTGAAAACTCTCATTTAAGGTGCAAATTTTTTATTTTAAATGTTTATTAAGAAACTGGAAATTAATCTACAATTTTTTTTTAGGAGGCCATGATTTAGTATTTAGGCATAGCTTTTAATTCTAAACAACTTTTCTTAATAACCCTTTGCTGAATTTTTTGAAATAAGGGTACTTTACTCTTGTGCAATTTTTATATTTTTTTACCTACCCTGTATGCTGTTTAACTTGCAACCATTCTAAGTGCACCTAATATGGTTACTGAACATGCATAAACTTTTTGCAATGTCTGTATTTTGGTTATGCAATTAATAAAAAAAAAAGTCCCATATGTTGCACACTTAAATGACCACACTGTATATACGAGGTTACCTAAATAGAAAAGTTTACTCAACAGCTCCACAAAGTGTGTAATATTAAAAAATTAAAATACAGCAGAAGTTGTAATGCTGAAGCAATAAAAAGATGAAACGTTAAAGAAAGTGGTGTTGTTTCTTGTAGTAGGTGTAAATACTAGGTGTTCACAAACATAAAAGTATGACTCATCAAATTAAGTGGGATATGTCGCTTTATAAAAAATTTGTCATTAAAATTTATTCCAGATAATTTAATTATTGTTGTTCACAAGAGAGCCCAAATAACCGAGATATTTTGAGTGAGCCACTTATAGCCACCGTGTATAATAGAAATAGAATTGCCTGGGGAATCATAACATTAATACATTGAAAATCCCTTGAAAATCCCTTGAAAATGTCACGTGAACCACATGTTGGCTAGCCCGAGATGTAAAGGCCGGTCCACACCCAACGATGTATCGTACGATTTGCATGCGCAAGTAAATCGTTACAGATAAATCGATACAAATTCAGTGCGTCCACATTATAACAACTTATCGTAGTAAAGCTCCAATTTTCGCTTGATACAATAATCATGGAGGAAGGGTTTTTGGAGTGTTTTGACGTTTTGTTTAAATGTTAAAAGGAAGAGGAAGCAGGCTTATTGAAACGAAGTCTAGTTTACCATTGAATTCTATTATAAAATTATGCGAAATGGTCGACATATTTTTTAACAAATTTAAAATAAATCAGTTATTGTTTTACTTTTAATCAATTTAATAATTTCCAGACTAAAAAGAGGTAGGAGTCAGCTACCGTCGCACCTAAAAACTGTACAAATCACGGACAAGCGTACACCCGTCACGATTTGCATGCGCAAATCTCCCAAATCTATGCTTTTCGGTTCAGACTTTCCACTCCGGCGTCCAACTTTGCACAGTTCCAAATTTTGTGCAAATCTGCTGTCCACACGCAACGATTTATCTGTAACGATTTACTTGCGCATGCAAATCGTACGATACATCGTTACGTGTGGTGTGGACCGGTCTTTACTTTACTGCATCAGTATGTACGCTCTGGGTATGGCAAATAATAAACGGCATATACGGAATACTATGAATAGACCCAAGATTTGAATATACCTGCCCGCGGATTCCCCATATTAGATTTGCGTGCGCCCTCGCGGGCAATAAGGCCCGACCAAAGTCCAAGACTAATCCAATAAGGGAATAGGGTATTCATTTGCGGAATTAACTTACGTGATTCGGGCCGACTATTTGCCTTGTTATTCCATTGTGAATTATGGCGGTTATTTACAATTGCCTCGCGATCAATTCGATTTCATTCAACGCGCGACGTGCCCAACGTACGTATATCGCTCTCGATAATACAATAATAGGCGAAGCATAATGGCGATTGAATCGCCGTTATTGTGCCGCAAAGTGATTAATCGAGATCGAATGTAATTAAACTGGAAGAAAGTTATAGGTAAATAAAGCTTAAATAAACGATCGTGCTATTCCTAGGGCTTTGTTTATGCGATGGCTTTGTACGCTGCTATAGCTACACCCAACCAAAGAGAGAGCGATGTCTCGCACTACCAGGGTACAATAATTAATTATTTACTGCCCTCGGGTCGCATAAATTTAAGTAACCGACGAACCCCCCATTCTTTTTTTTCCGAAGCGAGCCGATTGATATGGTGCTGTGTCAGAACACTAATCGGTTGCATAGAGGGCGATTGGAATCACGCAATAATAAAAATGCAAGGGTAGTAGCTACAAAAATGTATAATACCTTATGTGTGAAAGATAATATCGCCCAAATATTCGTCGATCATATACAGGGTGTTTTATTAAAGGTGAAGAGGTACCATATCTCAGGAATTAGTCCTGGAGCTTTGGGAAAAAAATCTTCTTAAGTAAGGTGATCACGAAAAATTGCTGAAAATTAGTTGTAAGTTCGTAGGTTGACCGCTAGGGGGCGTATTTGAAACAGTAAATTTGAAAAATGAGTTTTCTCAAAAAAATTACTAATAAAGGTATATTAAAAATAATGTTATTGCACTCTTCAGAAAATTCTGAACAATTTTCGGTAACGATTTTTTGCTCTAGATCTTCAAATAAACTAGAAACTGGGGGATAAACCTTGGCTTGAAAAAAATGCTGCTAACTCCGGTTTGGCTTAACCGAATTAGTCGAAATTGGGCTTGTTGAAGGGAGTTCCTTCTTCTATCAAATGATTGTCCAGTAAGGTCCTTTCGCATTTCACCGCTAGAGGCCGCAATTTGAAAAATTTTCCTATTATTGCAATTTTCTCCGAAATTTTAAATGCAATGACATATTTATTGTTATAATCGAAAAATAGATTAAATTTACAATAAAAAATACTCAAGGTTCAAATCGATATATTCATTAGTTTCGGAGTTATCGCCAAAAGAATAAATTATTAACATGTTATTTGAAAGAAGAGGGTAGGCATTTGTTATCAACGATTTTCGTTGTCAAGTATGCCATGAAATAAATAAAAATCTGC
The DNA here is from genome assembly GCA_963920635.1 of Pseudeuparius sepicola. NCBI lineage: Eukaryota > Metazoa > Arthropoda > Insecta > Coleoptera > Anthribidae > Pseudeuparius > Pseudeuparius sepicola. The sequence continues at coordinate 116,989,437 of OY987299.1, read as the reverse complement.
TCGAGCTCTTCGTAAATTGCTATTTTTCTCACTTTTTATTCCGTTAAAAGTACTTCTAATTTGCTTACCTTACCTGTCGTACATATTAATATGAAATTATCACGGAACTCATCTAGTAAGCCATGAAACAAAATCGTTTGGTTCTAGGAAAGCAAAAAAGTAAACGTCACATGAATCAAGTTTGTCTCAAATTTTGGATTTTTGTAAATTTTGAGTTAAATTGTGTTGCATTTTTTATTAAATAATGTCTTATTTATACGAATGCCGAGGCTTACGATATGCTTGCCGTATATTTTCAATGTTCTGCACATGCTCCACTTGCGGAACGTGAATACGCTGTCTGGTACCAAACGATTCTTTTATACAGCAACATTTTGACCCACAAAATGGCTTTTTTTGATCTGTAGCGAGCAACACGCATAATTTTAAACTTTTGGTCAATACAAATTTTAATCTAAGTAATTACTCACATTTTGAGACAAAAAATATTTAATAATATTTATCACAACGGCCGTCATAAGTATTTGCGCAAAAAGCCTATATAATGACGGTCATTGTGATAAATATTTTTAAATAATTTTTGTCTCAAAATGTGAGTAATTACTTAGATTAAAATTTGTATTGACCAAAAGTTTAAAATTAAGGGTGTTGCTCGCTACAGATCGAAAAAAGCCATTTTATGGGTCAAAATCTTGAATCACCACGTACGTGCTATACATCAAACCGGAGTTAGCAGCATTTTTTCAAGTCAAGGTTTATCCGCCCGTTTCACCTTAATTTGAAGATCTAGAGCAAAAAATCGTTTCAGAAAATTGTTCAGAATTTTCTGAAGAGTGCAATAACATTATTTTTAATATACCTTTATTAGTAATTTTTTTGAGAAACCTCATTTTTCAAATTTACTGTTTCGAATACGCCCCCTAGCGGCAAACCTACGATCTTACAAATAATTTCCAGCAATTTTTTGTGACCACATTACTTAAGAAGATTTTTTTCCCAAAGCTCCAGTACTATTAATTCCTGAGATATGGTACCTCTTCATCCTATATTAATATTTTGTTAAATTGTTTTTTACGAAGAGGAGGATAAGAAAAATTTGATTCCAATATAATCTTTTGGTTAGTTTAATTTCATTAGGTTCAATTTCATAAATACATGATGTCCTGCCGTGTGATGTCTGGGGGAGGGGGTAATTACCCCCTCTGCCCTCTTCTCCTGGCGCCAATGACCTGAACTACAGCCTCTCCTAAAAGCAGCCCAGAGTGAGACACCCTCGGTGACAAATCCCTCGTAATAAGAGTGTGATGAAATCTCCGTAATAAACTCAGGTTACATGACGCCTCGAAGTGGGCAGCATGTGAAATTAGCAAAGAAATGGTTCAGACGAAGGTGGATACGACTCATTGCTGTAGATATTCCGTCCGCACAATGCACATTATGCGGTGGCGGCGTGTCAGATCTGTCTCAAGGTGACTGGCTCGTGGGCTGGGCTTGCGCTAAGCATGCAGAAGAAAACAATATGCGCAATCTCAGTTCAAATCTCATGTATCACTCGTCAACTACTAGTTTTTATAATAACCCTGTGCCTACAGATCGAGGCAGCTCGATTTCCCAACAAGTCACTAAATGCAACAGATCTTGCTTTTTTTTACTCCATAGGAAGAGAAATTTGTTCGAGATAACACTACATTTAACGTCACGCCTTATAACGCCTTATAACCCGATAACGTCTTTACTAAAGACGAATACACTATAACAGGCGCACATTATTTTGTGATTTAGCATTTAGCCAACAGGTAAATAGGTATAAGGGATTTCATTCATGTTTAATGTCAAAATGAAGGTTTTGAGATATCGTTCTATTCGAGTATACAGGGTGGAACTGAATCATGGTACACCCCACTTTTTTCCCTTGTTTTTTGAGATACAATTTTGAAATTTGGCATGTCGATGTTACTTTATAAATGTCACTTTTTGACGTGTCAATTCATTTATTTCCGCTTCCGGTTTTACCGAAAGTGACATTCACTTTTGTTTTTTAAATGGAACACCCTGTATATTATTTAAGTTTCTGATTCTCCTCGATGTACTGAAACCAACGATGCCTCACAAGTGGTTTTTCTTTAACTTATTTGGATTTGCAATAATAAACTAAAGGTGGCTATGAAACAAATGAACTTCGACAAACTGAACATCTTTAATGAACTGTCAAACCGTCTGTCTACAGAAAAGTACTTCTCTTATAATAAACTACGGTATCAATGTGTTGTCAATTAAAATAACTGCAAAAATAGTGTTTGCAAAATGCCGCAAACTTACACAAGATCAGAAAAAGTGGATATGTTGAATCCAAAAATATATTCAAGTGAATGGCGGGCATTTCGAACACTTACTATAAAATCGGTGCAGAGTTGCCATTTGTTTGTATTGACATTGCTTTCTATAAATATTTGATGTTAAAATTTCATAGCCATCTTTATAGTTTATTATTGCAAATCCAAATAAGTCAAAGAAAAACCACTTTCTGTCAGCCAAAATGTCACTTGTGGGGCATCGTTGGTTTCAGTACATCGAGGAGAATCCGAAACTTAAATAATATACAGGCTGTTCCATTTAAAAAACCAAAGTGAATGTCACTTCCGGTAAAACCGGAAGCGGAAATAAATGAATTTACACGTCAAAAAGTGACATTTATAAAGTAACATCGACATGCCAAATTTCAAAATTGTATCTCAAAAAACAAGGGAAAAAAGTGGGGTGTACCATGATTCAGTTCCACCCTGTATACAATTTCTAAAATCGCTTTATACATAAGGTATTGTATAGTTTTTGTTTTTTCTTTATTTTTTATGTCCGAGATATCAAAATTTTGTTATTAAGACTTTGTTGTTCCACAGTTTTAACATTTTTGTTCCTTTGGTACCGAAATAGTTATTTTTGTTACAAGTACCTAAAATGAAGTTGTTCAGGACCAGGGACCCTTTAAAGTAAGGAGACCCAGCATTATACTTTCCAAAGTGAGGCCGTTTCTTTCCCCATTATAATGGTCTGAATGATGCCAAGTATGCCATTTTATTGGAGAATCTATGGATATAACAGGTACTTTGATTGTTAGTAAAAATTAATATGATTTCTAAAAATTAGACTTGACAATGTTCTGTCAACAAACACAGAATATGGTAAGTGCCAAATGAATCAAATTTATTTTATATTTGAATTTGGTTTCCTGCAATTATTTTCAGGAATTTAAGTAATATAAATATGGTAAGTCAGTGCCGATTTTGCTTATTCGAGAATTTGTCGCTATTGCACCTTGTTACCAGGTTCCTCGAACCATTTGTAATATTATGTAGGTATAATAGGTACGTACTTGAACTTTCTTCCTTTGTTGAATGTATCTACCCAAAGAACTTTAACTGACTATCTGGAAGTTAGAAAACTTAAAAATTGTGAATTATGATGGGAAATATTTTGCCTCCTTTGGTATCTATGGCACTGGCATGCCACATAAAACCTGATGGCAGTTGGACACTGACATATAACATAACCTTGTACCAGCCCACTTATGTGGTCTCCTTGGAGATATACAGAAAACAAGGCTTCACTTTTCCTATGTGATAGACTGTGACATGCTGGGTCCCCTTATTTTAAAGAGTCCCTGTTCAGGACAAATCATTGCTGTTTTCGGACGAGGCGTTAGCCGAGTCCGAAATAGCAGATAAGTATGTCCAATTCAAGGAAAATGTTCCTTGAATGTTCCTTGAGACACTTGGCATGTTTTTATAAAACTTTTTCATATGCAACCATATTGTTCAATAATCAACTTTTCGATTTTACAACAAGAATACTATCCCATAAAGTATGGTTAACTTGTATTTTTACAAATTTCAGCATCAAGTCGTATACTTATTTATATTAGGTAATTTCATATCTATTATAATATTAGTTTCAAAATTGGAGTCCATTTGGTAGCTGCCATTAAGTATCGTTCGGTATCTTTTACAGAATAACACTTAAGCCTGTTTTACATTGGCAGTTTCTTTCTGAATTAATTAATTCATCAAATCGCTTCAAGGACAAATTAACATAAAAATTGTGAATTACACTAACAATTTTTTCATGAATTTTTCATGAAGTTACTTCACGAATTAAAGCATGTTCTAATTTATCTCAAGTTTTACGTGAACTTCTGGAGTAGATAGGTATCAATATTGAAAATGTGAGCACAAGAGAGGTTATGTTTTATTACTTGTTTTTTAGGTTTTTGTTCATTTCGGCCGTCGCCGGTCTAAAACAGGGAAACACAACTCAAATGGTTCTTGATTTTTACAAAGCTACAAAAAATTATTGTTATTGGTCCCTTGTGTTGCTTTGCAAAATAGTTTTGAAAAGTATTTAAATAGTAATTACTAAACATTTGATTATTAGAAAAAGTATTTAAATACAAAATACTATTTTGAAATTTAAAGTATTTAAATATTAAATACTATTTAGTATTTCCCTTAATTTAAATACTGTTTGGTTTTAAATACTCATTTCTAGTATTTAAATACCGAATTTAGTATTTAAATACTTCAAAGTATTTTAAATACTCTGAAGTATTTAAATACTTGGCGGTATTTAAATTACTTCAGGTATTTAAAATACTTAAAACATAAGTACCTATATTGTTTTATGAAAAGAAAAAGTAGGTATAGGTACCTACACTACATATTATAACAATATTCTTTGGTGACGAGTTTGTTCAGAGGCCCAAGTATACCCTCCATTCATTCATTCCGTCTTCTTTCTATTCATTTTGAAGTTTCAGCATATTTCCCGCTATATTTAAGACCCATAAATATTTTTTTGGCGTTATACTGCTAAGTTAGAACAATAATTATTATTAATTATTATTAATCTAAAGCCAATCTAAAAAACGGGTCCTCAATTTCGCGGACTCAATGTCAACTGTCAATCTGTCAAAGATGCAACTCTGCATAGATTTCCTCGTCCAGTGAAGCTTTTATCACAGTTAGGTACATCTTTATCGTTTTTTACAGGCTGTTCAGATTTGATACGAAACAACCTGTACAATAATTGTGATGTGCTACATTATTTATTATTTTGATAATTTTTATGTAGGAAGTGTCCTTTTGAAGTTGTGATGTAAATTAATAAAACTTTGGACATTGGGGTCTCACGGAGTGCTGTATAAAGAAAGCTACGATGTCAGATTTCCCATAAAAAATCCCTAATAGCATTTTCCAAAAAATCGCATTGAAAAAAATCATAGCATTAAGTGGAATAGTGCTGCCACCATGAAGATATATAGGGTTATTCTAAAATAAATGCCACCCTTGGCACAGGGGAATTCTACTCGAAAAATAAAGTTGCCCGTATTTTATCTTTTTGCTCAAATCTCTATATTAAGTGCCCGTAAGGCCCTTAAAACAGGTCCTAAAATGCTATAATACCTTTTAAACGGCTTGATAGATTTTAATGATCTTTTCTACACGTTCATAGATCTCACATAATTTTATTATCGCAACCGACATGGGGGCGCCACTTATATGCCCTCCGGTCTCATTTATTATACCCAGAATTTTTGTACATGTTTATTTTTTAAATTAATTTAAACCACTTTATAGAAAACTTAATTCTCTACTGAAAATGTCTACCGTCTTTTCATAAATTATGTCGTTTGGGAGATAGTGCCCCAAAATTGAACCACCATACACGTAGAGAGATTGAGATTTGTATTACTTGACGTATTTTCTATGTAGTATCGCATATGAAAATAAATGTTATATCTATCTACCTATCTATTAAAGCTATTTTTTCCACCCGGGGTTAAAATTTTTTACATCCTGACTGAATCACCCTGAAACTGTGGAGATATTTTAAACATATCTTTGCAGTATTTAAATACTTACAAGATATTTAAATACTTCAGAAGTATTTAAATACTTTTCAGTATTTAAATATTACAAAAATATTTAAATACTTTCAGAGCATTTTAAATACTTTGTAAGTATTTAAATACCAAAAAAGTATTTAAATACTAAATACTTTGGTTGAGTATTTGGAATATAAAATACAAATACTCAATTTGCAATAAAATCTGATATCTAAATAGGTATTCCTCAGTTTTCTTCATCGGTGTAATATAGAACTTGTCGTGAATTAATTATTCGCGAATTAATGCTTGAACTTATTCACCAATTAATTCATGAAGAAATTGACAATGTAAAACAGGCTTTACGCAAACCAAAAAGTTTGGCTTCTGTCAGGTTCTACTTAAGTAAAAATTTGGCTCAAAATGCTTTCTGACAAAACAGGCCTGAATCCCAAAACGTGAAATTTCAACTATTAATTTTTCTTACTTAGGTATAGTCAAAGATCATGATATTCTCTGATCTTTGGTATAGTGCAGTCAATCTGGGGACACTCTGTATATTACCTGTGATGTGAGCGTGATTTAATCATATTTCTTTTTATGGACGCAATATAAATTTCGTCCATGGCCCCCACAAAAATATTAACCGAAATTTACGGTACACTTTCGCACAATGGGCGCTCAGATTTAAAACGGGCCGGAAAGCACAGACAATTAAAAAGTGGCCCGTGGCAAATAAATCCGGAGGGAGTGTCGCCGGTTTAAAAATAAAAACCGTAAATTCGTCGTTTTAAGGAGCCTGGGTGTTGACGGCACCAACTACCAGTGTGGGCTTGCGGGTTTGCGTTATGGGACATGGGACATTGCTCGTTGGCCGAAGGCGTATCGTAGATTTTGATATTTAAAAAGTCGGTTACATGGATTTGGTGACAGCCCAGGCAAGGAATTTAAATCTATTTAGATATTAATACATCATATCCTACATACATAATAACTTACTGTCACCGACTCCAAAGATAACTCAATTTAGAAAGAGGCAAATTTGTGAAGTCGGTGTTATTTTTTTTTAATTTTTAGTGGAGTGTGCATACGGGCAATTTTTTGAAGTCGGTTTTAATTTGTTTGTTAAATTTTTTTTATTTCTTATTTTTTAGTGAATTATTAGGAATTATCTAAATCGGTCCAATATTAAATTCCATCCCCTATTTGTCCACCCTTAGGATTGAAATTTTTCTCTTCAAATTTAAATGTGACCACCCCTAAGGTATCCCCTTTCCAATAAAGAAAGAATCATCCAAATCGGTCCGATATGAAATTTCATCCCCTATTTATCTATCATTTCTTTAAATTTAAATGGGACCACACCTAAGGTACCCCCTTTCTAATAAAGAAAGAATCATCGAAATCGGTCCAATATGAAATTTCATTCCCTATTTTCCATCCTTAAGGGTGGAATTTTTTCTTTAAATTTAAATGGGACCACCTCTAAGGTACTCCTTTTCTAATAAAAAAAGAATCATCGAAATAGATTCAATATGAAATTTCATCTCCTATTTGTCGACTCTTAAGGCTGGAATTTTTTCTTCAAATTTATATGGAACCATTCTGTAGGATACCCTTTCAAATAAAAAAAGAATTGTCCAAATCGGTTTATAAATGACGGAGTTCTGAGGTAACAAACAAAAAAAAATACAACCGAATTGATAACCTCCTCCTTCTTTGAAGTCTGTTGAAAATTGACAACAATTTCCATGTTTTACACGTGTTTCAATAAAATATTGTACAATTAACTTATTGACGGACCTATTGGGAAAATTGTTATGTGTAAAATAAGCTTTATATCTGTGACTCTCGTTAATTATTTATATTTCGGAGTCGTCCTAAGTTTTATATGAAAGAAAATGGCAAAATGCGGTGTTCATTTTTTAGACCTTTTTTCTTTTTTTAGACCCAGAGCATTCAGCCATTTGTTTCCTTCCGCGCTTCTGCTTGTATAAAAGTTGAAATTAGTCGGCGAGATGTTTACTTTTACGTGATACTTGTCGGCGTGGGCATAATCCCAGAATTATTAGTCGACAGAGATGAAAAGTTTGCTAAAACGTCCGGGGCCACTGCCCTAAAAATTGTTTTCATTTCGCCAAGATATGAGCTCGTCTTTAAGGTCGAATTTCGCAGTTGATGCATTCGATTCGGTCTGTCGACTGACATTAGATTTTGCTTTGTAAAAATTATTCGATAGAAATGTTCACAGAAAAATAAATTCCTGTTTAAACCCCATAAAAAAGCCGTAAATAGCCACAAAATTAAATCAGATAAATATAAAAAAATCAAGCAATATGGTATGAAGAAAGAAAATAGCGAGACGTACTTATCTGCTTTCGTTTGATTTTGCTTTCACGTCACTGCCCTCAACTAGCAAACGCATGCGTCCTGCGAGCTGCTGTCCTTTGTGCATATAACCACAGTAGAGACTTAATTATCGCAGCATACCTAAATAGGCTACGTATATTTTCTGTCTTCACAATAGGCGCCGTAAAACGGCCGATGAGAGCGGCTGTATTCAGCGTGTCGTGTGTGACAGTGACGTGTCACACGTCCTAGCCGTTCCATAGCCGCGCCAAATTCGCTGTTTCTCTTTTAAATTTATTTCAGTACCTAAGTATTTTATTTAAAATGGTTTTAAGATTGATACGCTCCTATAGACTTAGTTATATAGATCTATCGATTTTCGCCACAATTGGAAATTAGAGAACACAAATGTTAATTTTTTGTCTTGTTGAGAAAAAATTATTTTGGGGAATCTTCTCTGCATGTCCAAGAACCTAAGAATCTATTTCGATGTATGTCAAATCACCACCAATATGACGGCAATTTAAAAAACCTACCATTATGTTAAGAAAAGTGAGGTTAAATAACGAGGTATAAAAAAATGTTATTTTAAAAAGTGGTTTAGAATGTAATTTTAGACCTTTGTGCAAAATTTGAGGTAGTTACGAAAAAAACTGAAAATTGCAGTTTTCCAAAAATCTTTTTAAAAACAAGCTTTTAACCCATGTACTGAAACGAATAGAATAAGTCTAGGTTTTCGTTAAGATAATTCAATGTCAAATCGCGACAAGTTTTTGTAAATTAAAAAGCTTGTCGCGCGAAATGTTCATAAAAGTAGGTAGGTATAGTATTTCTAAAGTCACTTGGAACAGCATAAAAACGCTTGGACGGCGATTTCTTTGTAAAACAAAACCGAGTCTTAGGCGGCGCGCGGCCCTTAATAATTATATTACAAAAATTTTATTTAAATGCTCTAAAAACAATAAAATAAACTTTTAAATAATTGAAACCAAAGCAAACCAATAATTTTGTTTCACACAAAACAACACCATACAAAAATCTATACACAAAAGCAAAATCCTTAAAATAAAGCTCAATCCTTATTTCCGTGCACGGCACTGGTTATACTGGCTTAACTGGCCCACGTCGACACCTGCTCTATGAATCTCCGAAACGCCGACCAATCAAATCGCTACGCCCGCTTCCTTATTGGCTCTCTCCTTGATTAGGTCGACGTTGACCGCATAAAAAACCTTTGAATTTTATACGGGTGATTTCTGCTGATAAGTCTGGTATTTTTACCAGTAGCAAAGCGTGGCAAATGCTATGAAATAGATCGCGCCCCGTATGTCACTGTGTTCCAAGTGAGTTCATTTATATTTTACCAGTGTAGCTCGAGAACAGACGTCTCTGCAATAAAATACGAGACAAAACACTTTTTTAACCGTATTGAACCGCCCCTGGTATTAGCAGTAAAAAGAGATGAAGGAGACAGAGAAGATAGCTATTGCAGTAAAAACAAGCGACTGCATGCTCGCCTAATATAATATCACCAATACTTGCATGGGCTACACTGTTCGACGGCTGGCCACTTGTTCAGCGAAATGTGGTGGATAGGGGTGCCAGAATTTCTAAGATCTTAGGATACACTTGCGTAAATAGTTATAATCGATATAGCTTTTTAGAGACCTTTTGACAATATTATATGGTGCATTAACCTTTCCGTTGTGTTTGACGACAACCTTAAAAGAACCTTAAAAGTGAAATATTATGTTGCTTGTAGAATATGTATATTTTTGAAAACTGCCTGACACTTATGTCCTATATTCTTTTTGTGACGCCAATTAGAGTTTTTTTTATACTGTTTCAAGTGACTTTAGAAATACTATACCAATTAATTTTATAGGACAATGATTAGTTGATAAGGATATCTAAGCAAGTACCTACTTGCCGTAGTATGTATTTTTTTCTTTACAATTCGCGCGACAAGGTTTTTAATTTACAAAAACTAACAACAGTTCTGAGCCAGTTCTTAGCGATCTAGTTGGTTGAAAACAGTTCTGGAATTACTCTTCTGCATTCTGATTCGCCAGAACTGGTCCGGAACTGTTGCCGGAACAAAGCTAATAGAAGATTCCGTTGGCACCTAAATAGTGACGCCACAACGAATACCGACGCCACCATCAATCTCCAAAAACAGGCCTTTGTCCCCACGTAATCAGCTGCCATTTGTAAGTGTCCGCGCGAGACCCAACCATCGAAAAGTTCAAAGAGGCTGGCCGATATTGGAGCCTCGTCGATTTCACGGGCCGCGTGGAGCGAGCCAGACCCCAGACGCTTAGATAAACCAGAAAGTAATCGCGGCGTATCTCCGATGGGCTCGGCGCGGGCCGTATTTAGAGAACGAGATGCCGAGCCAGGGCCGTGCAGAGCTCGCACGGGCCCCGGTACTATACCATCTCGACGGGCCCCTCTACCGCCAAACTACATATTACATTATTTTACATACAAAGCGATCTAGGATTCAACATTTTTATAGTGTCAAACAGAGCTGGGCCAAATTACTTTTTAAAGTAATGCACTGGAATTATTATTTTTCCCAAGGTTTTCATAACCTATAAAACAAAACACTGCTTGTAAGATCTTATGCTTAAAATGATGACAGAGATGTTTGTACTAAATTTTTGTCAGGTAAAATGTTATTAGATTTTATGCTATACAACTTAAAAAAAAACGAAATCTAATGTCACTTTCGCTGTCGGCAACCCCCTCTTAAACACATTATGTGTTTTTATATATTTATTTAAATGTGCAAAACAAAAACACAGCTAATAACAAAATAATAATTCTTATCACAAAAACAACTTAAAATCTCTCTAATCTCAGTAAAAAAGTAAACAAATATTTATAATAGTGATACTAATACTAAGTAAAATGCGTTCAAATCCAAGGCGAACTAAAGTAAAAACCGACAGAAGCGTGATAATCGTTTACAGACGAAAAGCACGGTTCTTACTTGGTTGTGACATGTGACAAATTTTAAGCAAGTATTCTCGACATGGCACTTTCTGTCAATCACGTGAACAGCGCGTGATTGTGTTTACATTTAGTTCACCTGGGATTTGAACGCACTATAGTAGTTCAGTTATTAGACAAAGTGACTTAAAAAGTCCTTTTTAGTCTCCAAGAACATTACTTTTTAAGTAAACAAGTTTTTCTAAAAGATTTTCACTAAGGGAGTTCCTCCGGGGGCTATTAATGTAGGTGGCATAAAAGAATAGCCTCTCTGCGGGAGCTGAATAGATACGAATCAGTAATCTGTATTCGATCAGCTGTTAATGATGCGCGCGCAACAGGAATTTTAGAAACCATAAAGGAATCGGTACAGTAAGTAATGATTACTTTAAAAGTAATGTGATTCCTTTTTGTAATGAATACTGTAATTAGGAATGAAGTAAAGAAATTGTTGTAATGATTCCTTTTAAAAAGTAATGCACCAATTACTTCGGGTTGCAATACTAAATTACCCATTACCATTACATTTTTGAATAATGTAATTCAATTACAATTCCTTTTCGAAAAAAAGTAATTAATTACTGTAATGATTACGACATGTAATCATTACTGCCCAGCTCTGGTGTCAAATATGTACCTACATTGTACATACAAAGTGCACATTTTCAATCATAAAATAGTCAAGCAAAAAGGGTTACAAAACCAAGGAAACTTATGGAAATATGAACTTTTATTACGTATACCTAAAAAATAAATAACCAAACAGTCCTTATTCTCTATTACAAATATAAGAAACACATAACATAACGACATAAGAAGAAACTTAAATTTTAAATATCATATAACACATAATATATAGATTTTTCTGCCTCTCAACAACAATAAAAGGAAATAAATAAATAAAAAACATAAAAAATAAAAATAAATCAAATAAACTTTGGTCTCATTCAAATACGTATATACCTACGTTCTACTCACATTACATATTTAGAGTAAGTCGACTTTTCGAGCCTTCATATTAATAAAGTTGTCTATGATTTGGTCAAAATTACTTTTTTGAGCTAAAGAAGATTCTAATGCGACAGTTCCTAGACTTTGTTAACCATTCTTGGTACATAGTAGACCTAAGAACATTTTTTATTCGAGCTAAGGTACTAAATGACCTTTCTCGTTGTGCAACTGCCACTGTAATAGTGCAAAAAATCCTGAGAGCAATTATGAGAGGTATTTTTTATATGTTAAGCCTGGTTCATGCAGCTTCTTTATCTTTTAATTTTACTTTATCTAGATGTTTATAAAGATAAAGAAAAAATAAACGATAAAGAAGCTGTATGAACCAGGCCTTACATATTACATACTCGTAGTATTAAGTATTCTCTAGACTTTGTTATTACATACAACGCCGTCAACGCCTCGCTGATACTGCCAACAACGCGCCGGGCCCCTACGTAATTTGTACCGGCTGCACCCCCCTATGCACGGCCCTGTGCCGAGCCACCGCGGCATTAAATTTTGGGAGCGTCGAAAAGGTTCCTTCCACATTTAGGAAAGTACAAAAAATGGTAAATGGATAAATAGGCATAAGAGGGACTCTCTCGCGACCGTGTGGTAAGATTTTTTTAGCGCAACCCTAAAAAACTAGTTTTGAGCTGTAATATCTTTATTATGTTGGCATTTTGTCACGGGCTTTACAATATTCCAAAATACGGTCCTGTCCTCACTCTGCTTTTTCTCCTCTTTTTTCTGTGAAGAAACGGACAATATAGTCGCACTGTTGCACTTTGAAAATGTAAACCAAAGATAGAAGAGACTGGTTTTCGTCACTATCGCACAGATAGATACTAAACTATTTTTTTAAAGATACTTGATATCTACAGTGTGATCCATTTGTTTTCGGCTCACCCTATAAAAAGTTTATAAATTGTGCGATTTCATCCGGATTTTTTTAATTTTGGAGCTTGTTAAACTGCATTTTTTGAGCAAAAATGGCTTTTTCATACAAAATCTAAGATCAGTTGCGAATTAAAATACGAAGTAGGTCCATGTTAAATATCAGATAGCTTAAATTCAGTTTACTTTGTTGAATATTTCTATTGTAAAGCTATGTACTCGGTATTTTTATTCAGTGCACTGAAAGAATCGGAGATCGAGAAAGTTTTTTCCGTGCACTAGCCTGAAATAGTTAAATAGTATAAATAGTATAAATAGTTATGTAAAGTAGGAACATAGTGATCTACGGGGCGCCATCTATTTGATAGCATTTACTACGCTCTGCTACTGGTAAAAATACCAGACTTATCAGCAGAAATCACCCGTATAAAATTCAAAGGTTTTTATGCGGTCGATGTCGACCTAGTCAAGGAGGCAGCCAATAAGAAAGCGAGCGTAGCGATTTGATTGGTCTTCGTTTCGGAGATGCACGGAGCAGGTGTCGACGTGGGCCAGTTAGGCCAGTATAACCAGTGCCGTGCACGGAAATAAGGATTGCGCTTTATTTTACGGATTTTGGTTTTGTGTATAGACTTTTTTGTGTAACAAAATAATTATTGGTTTGCTTTGGTTTGAATTATTTCAAAGTTTATTTTATTTTTTAGAGCATTTCAATAAAATTTGTAGAATATTATTAAGGGCCGCGCGCCGCCTATGACTCGGTCTTGTTTTACAAAGCCCAAGCGTTTTTATGCTGTTCCAAGTGAGATCATTTACACCATACCAAGGCACTAAAGTTCAAATTTTTATGATTCATGTGGAATTTCGTTGCCGAGGCCTCTGGCCATGAGTCATAAAAAGAACTTCAGTGCCGAGGTACATATTACATCTTTTTGAAATCAGAAAAAAGTTTTATTAGGCAAAAAATACTCATAAGGGATCACCTGTCCATGAACCGACTGCGCGAGGCGTTGCTTGACGATTGCTCTTGTCTAAGTAAAGTATGACGAAACATGGCGCTTTCCAACAGAAAATCCAAACTACCGCCTGTTGTGCAGCCTCCTTGTAAAATAGATTCATATTCAAATCTACTAAAATATTTATACTGAAAGATTGCGCTGCTATAGGTAATAATTTCGCAATGTGTACGAAAAGTTAAATGGGTCTTTTTTGGCCGGGTTTTGAATATTTGGTCACTTTTGACGGGCGATGGCTCCGCGTCTGACGATTGATGTTTACATCTCGTCAACGCCTACTTATTGAAAAAATCGTACATTAATGTGCTGATTTCTGAGCTTTTAATTTTTAGACACTACCGATTTCATGAAAAAGCCTATTTCACATTATTACTAATATATAGATGAAAATTAGGCGTTTCAAAGAAATATAATATAAATAGTTTTTCAAAATTTGTAAGGCATGCTACGTGATTTTTCGAAACTAGAATTATGTCACAAATTAGTTTCAAAACAACCAAGGCTAAACTCCAGGACCTAAAATTTCAACTCGAAATTTTGTTGTCCTTTGCAGAGTCATTTCACAATCGTGTATTCTTTGTAAAATGTAGGTAATTATCAAAAAATGCATACTGTATTATGATGTCAGGTGCGGTCTTTTTAACTAATAACTTGGATCTTTTTGGGTACAGCCATTGAATACCAATATATTGTAATAAATTCTTCTATGTCTTATGCTTGTTTTACATTGACAATTTCTTCATGAATTAATTCATGAAGTCACTTCAAGGACAAATTATTATAAAAAGTCGTGTATTACACTGGCAATTTCTTCATGAATTTCTTCATGAAGTTATTTCACGAATTAGAGCATGTTATATTTTCCGCCAAGTTTTGCGTGAACTTCAGGAGTACTAACATTGAAAATTTGAACACAAGGAAGGTTATATTTTGATACTGGTTTTGTTTGAGGCATTAGACGAGGAAGAGGAGAGTACATAGTTTTAAAGATAATATACTTAGATAAAAAGTGTGTGAAATGTTTTATTTATGTATTCCGCTGCCAAGGCACAGCTCCCTCTTTCACGAAATAATCACAAAACTCCTCTTGGGCAGCAACGCAAGTATGTCTTGGTGAGCATTTTCGGTAAGAAAGTCCAAATTGAAATATATAGTCTTTATCAAGCTCTTCTAGGATGGAAGTAGGACATTCGGGTCTCAACCATTTTGTAATGTGCAACATGCCGATGTTATGGTTTGCACTTTTTCCACATTCAAATTAATTGTAGTCAAAAAAACTCTAAATCGTTTGGCTAAAATGCCAAATGCATTTTTAACTACTCTTCTAGCCAGACTTAATCTGTAGTTAAAGATGCTTTGGATGAAGATGGATATGGTTAGAAAATATGTTCTGATAGTGGAAATGCAGCACAAAATAATTATTTTGATATTTATTCTCTTGTGTTGGTATTCTCTAGAATCTGACATAAGGTGACAAAAAAATTCATAAATTTCTTCATCAGTGTAAAATAGAACTTGTAGTGAATTAAATACATGACTGTAACCGTCCAAATAATTTCCAATGTTGTTGCCCATATATCGAGAAAAGTCAAAATATTAAATATTTAGGTATCACAGTAGATCAAGGTTTAAAATGGGAGAATCATGTGATCTGCTTAGTATATAAATTCTATGAACTTAGAAATATAATGGATATAAATACAATTTTAACAGTCTATAACTCGCTAGTAGAATCAATATTAAGGTACTGTATAGTTGTATGGGGTGGAGCTTATAATAACGTGATACACATCCTACAAACAACACAAAATATTCTTATCAAAATTATTTTTAAAAAGCCCAAAATTTTTTCCACGGAATTACTGTATAACGAAACTAAAATAATGAATATAAGAACTCTCTATCTATATCAAATACTGGTATGGATGTTTCACAATAATTCCCGTTATAAAGGAGTAAATAAAATGAAACAAACAAGATTCATTGCAAATTTATCGGTCGACCTACCTTTGTGCAATAAGAGCCATGCCCAACGCTTCATCTTTTTCCTAGGCCCGAAAATATATAATCTATTACCTCAAAACCTAAAACAAATAAATCGACTTAAAATCTACAAGACCGCCATAAAGATATATTTGATAGAAAACTGGAAAAATATAATTGAGTCAATGAACTTATGACTCCTGAAAACGATGACGTTATTAGTACTTACCAAAAGTTTTGATACTTTCTGCTTTCTTTTTCTCTTCTCCTTGCTCCCAACTCTCTAAAGTACTATAAGAACAGAACACTATCAATGTTTCTAAGATCTGCTTGCGTTATGCCTGCAAACTTATGTCATACTTGTACAAATTTATGTCTTAGGCCTGAGATTGGGGACACATGCAGTACAAGCATAGTTTTGCTTAGGCGCGCTTCCCCCCGTCTCTCACTTGAGTGGTTTTTAGTTATAGTTGTAAGCTAGTAATTAGAATCCAAGATTGTACATTTATTGTTATAGCTGTAAATAGCTGTAAATAAATAAATAAATAAATAAATAAAAATAATTCATGAATTTATTCATAAACTTATTCATGAATTAATTCATGAAGAAATTGTCAATGTAAAACAGGCTTTTAGTTCGCAGCCCATCCCAGGTAGGTAGGTACTCATCGACTCTACATGTGCAACCGATCTGCCCCGAACCACTTCTTCCCTCGCGCTGGGGTCCCCGCTATCGCCTAAAAGCATTTTTAAGTAACCCAAACACTTTTAGTGATATTTTAAGGCGACTTTTACGTTTGAAACATGCGGTCGCGATACACGCCGCTTAATGGCGATGGACTGCCAATAAATTTCAGCGCCCAGACGCGGCGAGTTTTATTATGATCGCGACCAGAATTATGTTTCCTTTTAGCCCGTGCATCGTCCTGGTTCCGAGACTTGACTCAGGACATCGGTCCAGGTTTGAGACGTGCTACTATATAGCACTTAGTATAAATCATAAATGCGTGGATTAATGCGTCATAATTCAATTTGTATTGGACAGTTCCGTTCATCTAAAATACGTGCACTTTTCATTTGTACAAATGACAGAGACTGCTCTAATTCCATCTTCGTTTTAATTTTTACTCCGCCAACTTTTCTAGTAAATCTATTTTGAAATGTTAGATCTATAAACTTGTTTATAAAAATTATAGCATCTACAAAATTGCTTCTTCTCACACCCTCATAATTAATTGTTTAATGATAATGATGCAAAGTTATCTACTATATGAACTAACTACTAAACGGGATCTAACCTAACCTAACCAAGGTTTGTTCAGAAGTAAAAATCAGGATCGTGTATACAAATTTTTTATTTTATTTGTTTGTTTACCATTCAACAGTCCTATACTAGGATGGGCGCGCCGATTTGTAAACAACCAGCAAACATAAAGATCATATATACAGGGTGATTCAGTTCCGGTGCTCAACATGGGAATCTCGGAAACCGTAACAGATAGGGAGTCGGTCAAATGGAGGCAAACTTGCGTATTTGGGCGCCTAACAATATGCCGTTGAGAAAGTTAAAATATTTTCATGGGTTGCTGAGATATTTAAGGAAAACCGAATTTTTGAAAATTAGATTTTATTTTTTTCTGGCGCCATTTGCGATAATATTGAAAAATAAATTATACGTTTTTGTTGCAACTTTTTCTGGACTACGTACTGGTATTTTTAGATTTTCGGAGTGACGTTTCGTTTTTGAGATAGAGGGATCATCTTAATTTTTTTAAATACGCACCTGAATTTTTTATTCCATATTTCGAAATAAATCGTTCTCCTGAGTACAACGATGTATGACACATATATATTTTTTTCTAGTTTTGGCTGCCAAAATGCACATTTACCACGAAAAAAATTATTACGGTCCTGGACTATACATTTTTCTCTCTTTTTTTCAAAGCTATTCCAATTATAACAAGTAATAATTTTTTTATACCTACTGGATTAATTAAACTCGATGTTTGTCATATTTTGAAATTCTTTTTTATACTTTAGGTAAAATGTATCTTACTATTGTTGGCAATAATAATAATTATTGTTGTTATTCTTACCTAAAGTATAAAAAAGAATTTCAAAATATGACAAACATGGAGTTTAATTAATCCAGTAGGTATTAAAATAATGATCACCTGTTGTAATTGGAATAGCTTTGAAAAAAAGAGAGAAAAATGCATAGTCCAGGACCCTATTAATTCTTTTCTTAGTGAATGTGCATTTTAGCAAACGAGAAAAAATATGTTATGTGTCATACATCGTTGTAGTCAGGACAACGATTCATTTCGAAATATGGAATAAAAAATCCAGGTCCGTACTTAAAGAAATTAAAATGGTCCCTTTATCTCAAAAACGAAACGTCGCCTCGAAAATCTAAAAATACCAGTACGTAGTCCAGAAAAAGTTGCAATAAAAAAGTATAATTTACTTTTCAATATTATCGCAAATGGCGCCAGAAAAAAAATCAAATTTTTAAAAATTCGGTTTTTCTTAAATATCTCAGCAACCCATGAAAATATTTTAACTTTCTCAACGGCATATTGCTAGGAGCCCAAAGGTGCAAGTTTGCCTCCATTTGACCGACTTCGTATCTGTTACGGTTTCCGAGATCCCCATCTTGAGCACCGGAACTGAATCACCCTGTATACTTTCATTATTGGATATTTTCTTCGTGGAAGATAAGCTGCAATTATAAATCAATAATCCTGTCTTGCTTCTTCATTGAAGGTTTGACACATGCAGTACAATGGCGAAAATCTTAAAAGCATAGCTCTACCGACAATCATTTGCCTCACAGTGGTACGACTTGGAGTATAGTAGCGAAATATTATGCAAATTACTTAGGAATAATCATCGATACACTTAGAAGGCCTATAACAAAGATATTGGGATCCCTAACGTATACGTGTATCTATGTTGAGAGCAAATCTCTGCTTATGAATACTTATTTTAATTTTGCATTTTGAAATCTGTGCTGGAGTATGGCACACTGGAATATAAGGACCACATAAATCTCCTTTTTGATGGCGAAGTGGTTGCTTAATCAAATTTACTTACTAACTTTCAAACTGATGTTTCTAGTGGGGTAGAAGTTAAACAGATCTAATCCCAGAAACAAAAACGAGTTCTATTCGCAACATTCTCTTACTACAAGCTATTGTGTCCTTTACAGCAATGTCACCATATCAAATTTTATCAAAATCGTTCAAGGCGTACAAAAGTTATGACACATACCCTTATTTAACCTCCATAAACAAGGCACATACATAATGTAGGCGCACTGAGAGTTTGCGTCCGCGGGGAAGCGGGGAGCGCGGAGAACGATTTGTCGCTATTGGCCGACTGCAACAGTGCAAAAAATGCACCGCGCTTTCGTATTCGCAATTAAAAATAGAACCAAGGCGAGGTTCAGAGGACGGATTATCCCTAGGCGTGCGCGTCGAAATTTATAGTTTTGAAAACTTCTTAGTATTATTAATTTCGAAGCGCACGCCTACGGATAATCAGTCCTCTGAACCTCGCCTTGGTTCTATTTTTAATTGCGAATACGAAAGCGCGGTGCATTTTTTGCACTGTTGCAGTCGGCCAATAGCGCCAAATCGTTCTCCGCGCTCCCCGCTTCCCCGCGGACGTAATCTCTCAGTGCGCCTACAATAGGTAGAGTCTTGTAAAGAGCTTTTAGGGACATCCTGCATAACTAATTATTGTTCAAAAATCCCAACACTGTTGCGAGGAAAAATAACGCAGCTTCCGACGACCCGACGACCCGGCCCCGTAAATCAAGTCTCCAGACGAACACCTACTACAATCGCGCCCATATTTCACGTCCCTAACATCGGGATTCTTTTGTAATCCCCCGAGTAATCCGTTAAATTTGGAAGGAGATATTAACTCGCAGTCCCGGGTATTTATACTTTGTAATTAATGTGGAAGCGGCCATTATTATAAATAGCGTGCCGGTAAATCATGCCTGTGGAATGCCGCGAAATTCGGCTTGTGTGGGTACGGCGGACTAGAGGCCCTGTATGACACAAAAAGTGACAGTTATTCGTTTTAACAGAGGTTGGACAACGATCGGATCTCTCTCTCTGGCGAGGGTCTTATTTTCCCTATCAAATTCATTTTGTGCAACAGAAATATATTTTTTCGCTCTTTCTAGCATTCCCCTATCAGCATGATGTATCAAAATTTGATTTTAAGGTTAAGCTAACGACAGTTAACTACCATAAGCGTAGGTAGATGAGGGCACAGTTTAAAATGTACAGAAATATAGATAAAACCAATAAATAGGTAAATAAGTTAGGTAGTAGTATGTTATTTGCAAAGCTTCACTAATAATAATTATTGAAGTTTGAATGGAAAAGTGAAGAAACATATAATTTGTTCCAAAATATCAGGATAAAAACATTTATTAAATTTTTGTAGGAAGGTGGTAGGTAATGTAGATAGGTATGTACATAAAATTAAACAAGGCTCTAGCATACCAACTTACCAAACATTCGAATATTTCTTCAATAGGAATCTTAGCTGCAATAGTATTTTTTATTACTTTTATTTAAAAATAAAAAAGGTCTTTTAAATGGTTTTACTATATGGTTTCGTTTCTTCAAACTCTCTTCTTATACCTACCATCATAATTTTAAGACAATTAATACTAAAATTTGTACATAAGAAAAAGTTGGAAAGTTTGTTTTGGTAATATCACAGACCTATATAGCTATATAGGTCTGTGGTAATATGAATCAACCACAAATAATAGGAATTAGGCTGAATAAAAAAATGAGTACCTAGGTATTTAATATCGATATATTAGTCTCTCATTCTTTTTTTTTGTAAAATAAAAGTTAATAACTTTTTAATGCAAGAGAGATCATCTACATTTCAATAAAGAAGACAACAGTATTTTTGTTTTCAAAGATATATTATTGCAAGTAAATAGGAAAAATCAAACTAGTACAAGTTCTCACAAATTTATACATATTTAATAATGGTTATTTCTTGCTAAAGTCACGTTCATCGTTCATCAAACGTTGCAGGAGATGATCCTTTCTTCAGCACAACCTGACACTCAAAATCCATGTCGGAGAAGTGAACCTGTGAAAGTTAAAGAACTATAAATTTAAGCTACCTAAACATAATAAAACGCTGCCATCAAATGCTATTTTTTTATCAGCAAGAAATTCGTAATGGAATATAAGCTCACACATTTAACCGACTACACAAAAAGGGTTCTTTATATTCCCACCCGTGTTAACTTCTTTTTTGTCCGATTTTGTTAGTCCTGGTGTGAAATAAAGCTCCTTCAAAACTGCCTCTCTCTAACAGTTATTATAAATTCTAAAATATCTTTAGAAGTAAGATTTTGTAACTATTTTATTGCTATTTATTCGTGGCGTTTTTTCCTACAGGAGGTTTCGAAAAAATGTATTAGAATTATTTATATTACACTCTCTTTCCAAATTTCACGATAGGAAGAATTTTCTAATTGCAAACAACTTTTTACCTATTTTTTAGTTTTCTCCTTTCGAGAAGCAACGAAAATTAAAAAAAAAATAACAAAATAGGTCAAAAAATTATAGAGGTGGAAGTTTTGATGAGGAAGATCCTGTATAGTTTTCTGTAATACGTCTCTTCGTTATGAGAATTTTGTAGTAGAAAAATTTCCTTTACGCAGTAACAAAATATTACTTATAACCAATCCAAAGTTGTCACGCACAACTTATGTAATATAAATAAAAAAATGCCTATCCCGGTCCAGTAAATGTACCTAACAGGTTTTACCTCCTTGAATAAGGGCAAAAATTTTAATTTTATCTCTTTAACATTGGGAAATTTTCATAAGAATTCTAATAAGGGGTTTGTATAACCTTATGGACTTGAAAACAAATAGGTATAAAAAGGAACTAGAGATACTTATGTAATTAAATTTACTTACCTCGCAAATTTTCGTATCATTTCCAACTCTCATGTTAGGGTATTTCATTTGCACCATCGTGCTTGTGCTTCTGCGCTTTTTGGAAATGGTGTTAAGAAAAATTCATCTTGCTCAGAATTCTTGCAGTTTCTTATTACACAAGATGTTATTTTTAACTGTTAACAAACTGGCACCCGCCAAGATAAGAATATAATAAAAACAATGTTACTAGATCTGCCAAAATCTGTTGTCCAACCTCTGTTAAAACGAATAACTGTCAGTTTTCGTGTCATACAGGCCCTAAACCTGGAGCAACACAGTATTTTTAAAGACCTGTGCAGTGTGCAAGTGCTGTCTCACAGCCGACTTTAGGAGAAGCCCTGAAGTAGAGAAAACTGGCAACAAGGGTCCACGTCGAGTGCGCTGATATAGACTTTGCTGATACTGCCTGTCAGTTGATTTTACAAGAAATTTACCAGAATTAATTTGTGTAGTGCGGAAAGTGCTATCGTCGCCAGATCGCTACGACTAGGCAGTGTGTCTCTGGGTGGAAACAGACAGCCCGAAGTGCTGACGACAGCTTTTTTATAAATTCGTTTTGTTTGTGCAAAAGTGAGCCTCAAGATGCCTAGAACCGTCGAGGGAAGCTAGAACTTAGTTATGTACCTGGCTGTAAGTCAAATCGTAATAATAACTTGACGTAGCTAGGTTTTCTTTGCTTGACGACAAGCGGTCAACTTGTATCCATTTTGGGCTTTCCAAAGGACGAAAATTTAAGAATAAAATGATTAAGGGCCAATTGCATATAGGCAAAGTAAAGTACCCTTTAAAATTAAAGGAGCTTTCTAACAATCCAACCATTATTTAGTATTGTTGCAAAAGTTTCTTTACCTAATATTAAAATCAAAAGATAATTTAGTTGAATGTATTATGAAATTGACATTACTCTCCTTCACAACATGCTGTTCTCTATTCGCTTGTTTGTATTTTTATGAAAATTTAACCATAAGGGAAGTTATATAATTTTCCTAATCGCGCACTTTGCGAAAAATTCTCACAAAAATTCGACTTACAACAAAATTTAGTCCCCTCTATTTGTTCAAATTTACCATATTGTTTGTCGAAAATGTACTTATCCACACCAGGAATCGAATATTATAAATACTTATACTTAGATATATGGATACAAATTGCAGCGTTATATAAAAAATGCTTATTTTTCAAACACGTGTCTTTGTCTATTATTGTACTGTTCATTGTCTAAAATGCTGACACGATATTTTTAATTGTATAAAACCATTTTTGTAAACAACCCAAGCCCATTAATAAAATACTCCGTCTTGCTGTCACATCTGTTTAAAGAAATAAATTATTTTTTTAAAAAGACCTACCCTGCGTCCGCGGTCGTAATTGGCGCAGTCGGTAGGATCGCGTCGGGAATTTTTCGCTGAAGTTACTCAGTTATCTTGCGAGAAGACTCCTGTCGGTTTTCACCGTTCAACGCGGTCAACGGTTCAACCCCGAACCACCACGACAACGCAGACAACCAGGGCAGGACAGCACAAAGACTGGAAAGCGAAGACTGAAGTTTCATCTGGAAGACGCCTGCTGCACGAAGTGTAAGAGCCAAATCCTTTTGATTCTTGTCCCACCTTTCTAAAGCGAGCTTTTATTAGTCACCGATCCCTGAATAGGATCACGTAATTTAAGGTAGATTTTAAGAAAGACAAACATTCAAACAAAGAAAGAAACTTCCAATTTTGAACTTCACTTTCACTTCCAAAAAAAAAAAAAAAAAAATCAATTCATCTTTCATCAACTTTAGTTTTAAGTTAATGAAATTGCATGTCAATTCAACGACTTGAGTGAATTAAGCGATTTAATTGTAAACTTAGATATTTCATCAGATCAAAATCTAAGTAATCCATCAACAATGCCTCCAACTCAACAACAACAACCAATTAATTACCAACTTTTAAGACTCTATATAGAAAATATTCCACAATTTTCTGGAGATTCCCATGTTTTAGGAATTTTTATAGATTCTTGTGAATATTTAATTCAGACTTACACTAACAGACAAGATCCAAATGATCCCTTAAATAAATTTCTTCTAAAGGCAATTATAGGAAAATTGACAGGTCGTGCGTTAACTTTAATTGGTTCACGCATTGAATTAAAAACTTGGGAAGAAATAAAAGGTGTACTTCAATTAACCTTTGGCGATAATAGGAATTTAGACTGTCTCGTACAAGATCTTTTAATAATGCAACCCTTTAAAAATGAAAATCCCACTCAATTCGGAGCTCGTTTACAAGATGCTCGAAGTTTAATATTTTCCAAATTAAATTCAACGGAGTTCGCCTCAGAACAAGAACGTAGACTTCATTTGAAAAATTATTCTGATTTAGCCCTTAAAACATTTATTAGAGGTCTTCCTGGACGTTTACAAGACACTGTAAGAATTAAAAATCCGATAACCCTAGAAGCAGCCATATCAAATGTAGTAGAAGAACAAAACTTTTCTTATGCACAAAATCAGTCTAGATTTTTACCAAATCAATTATACAGACAAACACCACAAACAAAAATCCCTATTATGACAAGACAAATCCCAAATCAGACAAACTTTAGACAACCTGTATACCAACATCAACAATCCATGTTTAGACAACCTGTATATCAACAACCTATTCCACAACCACCCGCATTCCAACAGCCCTCATTCCAACAACCTTTATTCCAACGTCAAATGTACCAACAACCTTATCCGAATCAAAATGCATCCCAAAATTATTTTGCTAATCGTCAACCAAACTATTTCCAAACTAAACCCCAATTTCCAACTGGCCCCATCAATATTAGACCAAGATCTAACATCCAACCTATAAAATACCCCACGAATAGACAAGTATTTGGCCCACCTAAAACAAATGTTTTCAAACCCACTGGTAGAAATAATAATTCTAACCAACAAGTATCCCCTATGTCCGGAGTTAGTGTATTTCCCTCACGAGAAATTCACAACATCGAAGAACATATTCCCGAAAATATACCTAATGATTTTTATGATCACGAAATCCAAAATTTTGAATATTATCCCGAAATTCCTCCTGAAATTCCTGAAAATTCCCCAGACTATGTACAGGAATATTATACAGAATTTGACGCACAGCAAAACGAATACTTACCTGAACAAGAAGCCCCCGATTTTGAAAATAACGCAAATTTTTCCAAACCGACTACTTCCAAAATAGCGAGGTAACACCATTAGAATATTTATACCCCGAAGTCGAAAATTTCGAGAGTATAGAAATAAATACGGACAATGAAAACACCGAAGTAGTACCATTAGAATATTTATACCCTGAAACAGAAATTGTAGAAATAAATACCGATAACGACGATAATACTCTAGGCTATATTAAAATCGAAAATCCCTCTTCAAAATTACTTATAGACACGGGCGCAACAAGATCTTTATTAAATCCAAAATTTGTAGAAAAATATTTCCCTGAAACAATCTTTCATGATCCCTTCGTAATAAAAACATGTCATGGAGAAGAAAGTTGTAGATTTAAAGCAGAAATTCCCCTTTCAAGAATATTGCCTGTAGAAAACGACGAAACCATAATTTTCTATTTATATGATTTTCACGATTATTTCACTGGTTTAATAGGATTCCCCGATATAAAACGATTAGGATTTAAAATTGACCTTCCAAATAACTTCTTTTACAACGATCAGATACAACTTCCAATTTTTTATAGAGAAAAACAAAACCAACAACATATTGTGAAATTAAATGCTCACGAAATTATTAAAACAAAATTACCGGTTAACGTTTACAATGACGACGTAATTATTCCAGAAATGCAAATTCAAAATTGTTATATACCAGAAACACTTTCTCAAGCGAAAAATGGTTATGCATATACTGAAATTCAAAATTTATCCGACGAAAGTAAGACACTACACTTTTCACAACCTCTTACAGTAATTTCATTTCCCGACTCAAAAAAAGAACGTTTTGAAATTTTCAATATAGAAGACATTAAACCAAATTTTTATTCACATAACAAAATCGACATTAATAATTTGATTCGAACTGATCACCTTAATTCAGAAGAAAAATCTAAAATAATATCTCTCTGTAAAGAATTTTCCGATATTTTCCATAAGGAAACTGATCAACTCTCATTCACCAACCAAATTAAACATGAAATCAAAACGACAGACGAAATTCCAGTGCATACAAAATCTTATCGTTACCCTTTTATACATAAAGAAGAAGTTAAAAACCAAATTGAAAAAATGTTAAATGACGGAATTATTAGGCCCTCAGTCAGTCCTTGGTCCTCACCAATTTGGATTGTCCCAAAAAAATTAGACGCCTCTGGCAAGCGTAAATGGAGACTAGTTGTTGACTATAGAAAAATTAACGAGAAAACAATTGACGACCGATATCCCCTTCCGAACATAAATGATATCCTTGACAAATTAGGCCGATGCCAGTATTTTTCAACGCTTGACTTAGCTTCAGGTTTCCACCAGATAGAAATGCACCCGAACAGTATACAAAAAACCGCCTTTAACGTCGAACATGGTCATTACGAATATACCCGTATGCCCTTTGGACTTAAAAATGCACCAGCGACCTTCCAAAGAGTTATAGATAACATACTACGTGACCTTCAAAATAAAATATGTCTAGTTTATATGGACGATATTATTATATTTTCAAGTTCCTTAGATGAACACATTAAAAACTTAAAACTCGTTTTCCAAAAGTTACGCGATTCTAGAATGAAAATTCAGCTAGATAAATCCGAATTTTTAAAGAAGAATGTAGAATTTTTAGGACATATTATAACCCCTCAAGGAATTAAACCTAACCCTAACAAAATCGAAGCTATCCAGAAATTCCCTATTCCAAAGACAGCTAAGGAAATAAAATCTTTTCTAGGTCTAATTGGCTATTACCGAAGATTCATAAAAGACTTCGCGAGAATAACGAAACCCTTTACTAAATGCCTCAAAAAAGGAGAAAAAATAATTCAGGACGAGCAGTATATTAAAGCCTTTAACCTCTGCAAAAACTTATTAACTAATGACCCAATTCTCCAATATCCTGACTTCACAAAACCCTTCAACCTTACCACAGATGCTTCGAATTTTGCAATCGGTGCAGTACTCTCACAAGGTCCTATAGGCCAAGACTTACCAGTAGCGTACGCTTCGCGCACATTAAACCCTGCTGAATGTAACTATTCGACAATAGAAAAAGAATTACTCGCAATCGTCTATGCAACTAAGTACTTTAGGCCGTACCTTTTCGGAAACAAATTTAAAATAATTACAGACCATAAACCACTACAATGGTTGTTTTCCCTCAAAGATCCAAATTCGCGACTAGTACGATGGAGACTTAAACTGGAAGAATATTCATACGAAATTATTTACAAAAAAGGAAAAACTAACACCAATGCAGACGCCTTATCTCGAATTGAAATAAACGCTATAGAAAACGCCTCAGTTTTAGCAGATCCCGGAGATATCGATAACGTAATAGAATCTTACTTACAAAACGAAGAACAACTTCCCGAAATACCACAACAATCCTTAAACGAGATTTTACAAATACCCGAAAATGACCCAAAAATAAAAATTATTTCTGACATTCAATTAGTTCCACCTCGAAAAACCTCTACTGTACATACCTCTCATGAAAATCCGATTTTTGTAATACCGATTACTGAAAAATGTTTAAATTGCTATAACAACCAAGTATTAATATCTACTAGTAACAAAATTAACAATAAAATTGTAAATCAGTCAAAACCTTTTAATGAAAAATTTAGGTTAACTGTAACCTTGCCTCTTCAAAATTTAGAAGAAAATATTATTTCATTTATTAAAGAATATATTCCAAACAATAAGACTTATTGCCTATTTTTCAAAGATTTAGGAATTGTCCCGCAATTTATTAAAACAGTTCAAAAAACCTTTCGTAACAACGCCTTCAAACTAGTACAAAGTACTACACTTTTAGAAGATGTACAGGAACAAGACGTCCAACAAGAAAAAATAAAATTTCATCATGAAACTAAAACCAACCATAGAGGAATAAATGAAACTGAACTTTCTCTTAAAAGGAAATATTTTTGGCCTAACATAACAATAGATATTCAAAAATACATCAATAACTGCGAAATATGTCAAATCTCTAAATATGATAGATCACCACCTGTAATAAAATTCAAAATACCACCAACGTGTACTAAACCCTTTCAAGTTATCCATATGGATACGTTTCAAATGGATAATCAAAAATTCCTAACAATTATTGACGCATTTTCTAGATATGCACAAGCTTACAAAATTTCAGGCGCAAATGCCATAAACACTGTTGATTCTTTATTGAACTTCGCTACTCATCATGGCCTTCCCAGAACTATAATAACAGACGGAGGAAAAGAATTTGATAACACTACTTTAAAAGATTTTGCAAAAATACACAAAATTAATCTTCATTTCTGTACGCCGCATAATTCAAATAGTAATTCCCCTGTCGAGAGATTACACTCCACGCTTATTGAGCACATACGCTGCTTACGAATAAAAGAAAAGTCAATTTCACTAGAACAATCAATGCAGTATGCAATTCTCGCTTATAATAACTCCATCCACGAAACAAACACCTTTCGAAGTTATTTCTGGACACACTGATAGTATAGACCCTCTAGACCTCACTTATGAAAACCTAGTAAATGTTTATATTCAAGACCATCGCGACAGAACAAAATATTTGTACGAAAAAATACATGACCTTAATCAAAATTTCAAAGAAAAACTTACTCTTAAGCGTAACGAAAATAGAGAAGAACCAATAGAATACCCCGAAAATTCAAAGGTATATTTAAAAGAACACTTTAGATCAAAATCGAAACCAAAATTTAAACCAGTAACTTTAAAGAAAAATGAAAACATAAAAGCAATATTGGAAAAAGATAAAATTGTACACAAGAAAAATTTAAAGAAACCCCGGAAACTAACTGAAAACCCTTCTTTTCAGGATGAAAATGAAGACGTTATTGACCTTACTGATGACTCTCCTTGTACACATACAAGCTGAACCCGAACTTGACATAACCCGACTAAGCGACACCCCTGGACTTTTACCTTTCAGAATAGGAAAAGCCAAAATTATAAATAATCAACATGTTTTCTTACATTATATCAAACTAAGCGAAATTAGGAAACAAGTAGAAATGCTTAATAACTCTTATAAACTATTAAATATCACTATATCTAAGGAAAGTAATATTATGTTAGCCCCTAGTATTCAAAACAATTATGCAAGCTTACAACCACTTTTATTAGACATAGAAATAAAATTATCAAATATCATATTTACTCCAAACTTAAAGGTTAGACAAAAACGAGGTTTATTTAACATAGCAGGAACCTTTAATAAGTGGCTTACAGGCACATTAGACGCAAATGACGGAGAACGATACGATAAAGCTATCGAAACTCTTACAAATAATCAAAAGAAAATTGTTTACGAAGTAAATTCTCAAATTTCACTTTCTAAAAAACTTACTGAAAAGTATTCCAAGACAATACAGACAATTGTGGAAAATCAAAAAAGAATAACAAACTTTATTAATAAATATGAAGGACTACTTAGATCCGAAACTGATTCTTTTTACAAGAATACTATTTTTCTAACTCTAATAAATCAAATTTTCATTAACGGGAATATAATCTTTAACTTTCTAGATGACATAGAAAACGCTGTAACCTTTGCTAGATTACGTACAGTACATCCTGACGTACTAAAAATCAATGATCTTAACGAAATCTTACTAGAACTTAAAGCTTTTCATTCGAAAAATGAATTGATAAATCTATCCTTATATGATTGGTATTCAATAATCAAAGTAACTTGCCATTTATCAAATGACACGCTAATATTCGCTTTAGAATTCCCAATAACCCTTAAAGACTCCTTCGATTATTTTCATCTATATCCAATTCCGACACACAATCATACTATTTTGATTCCTTTAAAACCCTACCTGGCTCTTACGAAATCAGCTTACCAATATATGGAAGTACCCTGTCAAGAAATTGGTGACATCTCCTATTGTATGCAAGAAAAGCTCCAAAGTAATCCAGAAGAAGATTGTATAGTCTCACTCATTCACGGAAAACCGAAGAATTGCCAATACACCGAAGTCCAAGAGTTTGAAGAAATTATTGAAAAAATTAACGAAGAACATGTTATCATAATTTCGAGACGCCCCTTCCAAATTCAATCAAACTGCCAAAATCAAGAAACACGAGTTCTGCAAGGACCACACCTAATCAGGATACCATCAAATTGTAGCATCGAAGTAAACGACAAAAAGTATGGAAATCAAAGGACAAAGCAAAAAATACGTCCAATGATTCTTCCGAATATTTTAAATCAAAATTTTACGACAAATGTAAGGAAGTTAGGAAGGCTGCAGATTGATCAAGTCCCACTTTCGGAAATATATAGCATACAAAAGAGTATAAATTCTCTAAATCCAGTAAAAATCGATGAAATCGATAACAATACCAAAATCAATTGGGTATTATGGATCCTACTAGCCACGGCGATCACCATCACCGCAGTAACTTACCTGTATCTGAAATATTGGAAACCAAGATTATCAAAAGGGAAGAAATTGGCTCCTTCAGCGATATTCATCCCCGAAGTCACCCTCTAAGGATGGAGGAGATATATGGATACAAATTGCAGCGTTATATAAAAAATGCTTATTTTTCAAACACGTGTCTTTGTCTATTATTGTACTGTTCATTGTCTAAAATGCTGACACGATATTTTTAATTGTATAAAACCATTTTTGTAAACAACCCAAGCCCATTAATAAAATACTCCGTCTTGCTGTCACATCTGTTTAAAGAAATAAATTATTTTTTTAAAAATACCTACCCTGCGTCCGCGGTCGTAATTACTTCTGTGTATATTTTGTTACTTGTTACTGCTTTTATTGTCTGTTAAACAAATGTACAGCGTGTCCCAAATAGTTTGTCCTATACCCCCTGGATCTCAGGAACCGTAAGAGATACGAAAAAAACTTGAATACAAAAGTTGTAAGGTTCGCAGTGGACGTAACCTCTCTTTTATTTTCACATATTCAGGGCGATTCGTATTTGCAGGACAAAAATAAAATATTTAGATTTTGACAATTGCATTAATCCTTTGGAATATTTGCATTCTCCATAAAATTTGCTACAGAACCATTTTTTTGTTTTGTATTTTGGATGCAGCGTTGCCAAGATATCGAATTTTTCTTGGAATTTAGGGACTTCGTGGAGGTTATGGAAACTGAATGCTGTATCTTTATTTTAATAGGTATCAAAGATATATTTTAGCCGAAGTATGACAGCACAACCGTGTATGGTGTGGTATGTCTAAATTGGTTTTTGCATATATCTACAGTGTGTTCATAACAGGCTCTCAAATACAGATAATTTCAAACAGCAATAACTTATTTTTTTTTTAAATGGAATGACCCATATTTCTATAGTTTGTTGGATGCCGGCGTCCAAGCCCCACATTTTATGTAAATAACATTCTATACCAAAAACTACCCGTTTTCGAGATATTTAGTATTTAAGAAAATTTCTTTGCATTTTTCATTCAGGTGAGAAGGTTTTATCAAGCAAGCCATAAGTAATTATTTTTTCCAGACAGTGCTATGGCAGACATAATTGTCATTTTAGATAATACGGGAAGGAAATAAGTTTTCAGCAAGATGAAGCTCCGTATCATAATATAGCCAATGTTACAAATGTTTTTAATAACAGATTTAACAACTGTATAGGCGCAAGGGGAACTATTTCTTGGCCTGCACGGAGCCCAGATCTATCTCCCCTTGACTATTTCTTGTAGGGAACATTAAAAAATTCGGTATAAAAAACCGCACTGACAATATAGAACAACTAAAACCTAAAATTGCAAGGGAGATAAACCTTTTAAACGAAACAAACGCACCTGCGCCAATGCAATCAAT
Source organism: Pseudeuparius sepicola (assembly GCA_963920635.1). Taxonomy (NCBI): domain Eukaryota; kingdom Metazoa; phylum Arthropoda; class Insecta; order Coleoptera; family Anthribidae; genus Pseudeuparius; species Pseudeuparius sepicola. The sequence continues at coordinate 116,957,301 of OY987299.1, read as the reverse complement.
CATTTGGTTTCGAGATATTATACTATTTGCATTACCGTCGACGGAAGGCATATCGAAAACTTATTGCAAATATAATTTTTTGTTTCTGTTTTATCGATTAAGAAAATATAAATATTAATTCCTGTTGCCCGTGAAAGTTTCTTTTTATTTCATATCCTAATCACTAATGTAAATAAAGCGACCTTTATAGTGTGACAAGCTGTATGCGGGTACTTCCCGTATTATCTAAAATGTCAATTATTTCTGCCACTGTCTGGAAAAATCATTATGGCTTGCTTGATAAAATCTTCTCACCTGGATGAAAAATGCAAATAAATTCTCTTAAATACTAAATATTTCGAAAACGGGTAGTTTTTGGTATAGAATGTTATTTACATAAAATGTGGGGCTTGGACGCCTGCATCCAACAAACTATAGAAATATGGGTCACTCCATTTTTTGAAAAAAATAAGTTATTGCTGTTTGAAATTATCTGTATTTGAGAGCCTGTTATGAACACACTATAGATATATTATATGCAAAAACCAATTTAGACATACCACACCACACACGGTTGTGCTGTCATACTTCGGCTAAAATATATCTTTGATACCTATTAAAATAAAGATACAGCATTCAGTTTCCATAACCTCCACGAAGTCCCTAAATTCCAAGAAAAATTCGATATCTTGGCAACGCTGCATTCAAAATACAAAACAAAAAAACGGTTCTGTAGAAAATTTTATGGAGAATGCAAATATTCCAAAGGATTAATGCAATTGTCAAAATCTAAATATTTTATTTTTGTCCTGCAAATACGAATCGTCCTGTATATGTGAAAATAAAAGAGATGTTACGTCCACTGCGAACTTTACAACTTTTGTATTCAAGTTTTTTTCGTATCTCTTACGGTCCCTTAGATCCAGGGTGTAGGACAAACTATTTGGGACACGCGGTACCTATACTTACTTAGGTACTTACTTACTCAGTTAATATAACATTAAAAAATATTTTGAGTTGTTTTTTTTATTTTTCTTTACAGATGAACAATAGGTATTAATATAAAAATTAAAATTAGCCATACCTAACAAATATTATGTATAAAAATTCATTTCAATATAACTATATCCTATATTAGTTTATAAGGTATAAAAAAAGTCGAAAGAATACTGCATATTTTTTTGAAAATTTAATGCACTGTTTATTGAAAACGAAACGTCTGTTTCGTTGTTTTAAAATATATACAGCTAGTATAAATATTTTAATACCTCTGTAAAACAAAACGAAATGGATATTATGTGGTCCATGTCGCATGAGCACGATGTCGTAGGCAAAATGCTTAATCGTCTAAGGGCATTATTGACATTCCACTGGATTTGGCAATATATTTTTTCTTCGTGTAATAGCTGCTAAACGGATATTTGGATAAACGGTGAAAATGCTCCAAAGAAAGCTTAAACTGTGATTCGATTCCATATCCATCGTTCAGTTAACTTTTGGAATTGGTCACTTCTATCCAATTTATATGTTGTCAAAAAAAAACGGCAAAATATATGCAAAGCGGGAGAAAACCAATATTACTGGAAATATCAATATGTTTTCCATCAGTTGAAACTAGTGACTGTCAATAATTTTCATGTTGCAAGGGTATTTTAATTTACACCGATTGATTTCCTAGAATAGAATACATATTCAAGAAACAAAGAAACATCATCTATATTTTCCATAAAAAAGGGCAGATAACGAAAAATAATTGCAATGCAAATTGAATTCCTGCGAGGACAATAATTAGAGATTTTATCATAGATAGACAGTATTCACAAATTGAAATCTACTAAAGTTATATACAACTCAGACAAGTGATTCGAACATCGACGCAAGCCCAACCACCATAGTTCGAAAATTGATAAGCTATCCCTTTACAATAGCCCGCGCGTATACGCCGAACGTTGATTGGATCAACTGATATCTGCCGCTTTTAAATTCTCCCTATCCGGCTGTCAATTCCAGGCGCCCGCTCCGATCTACCCCTATTCCGCTCCCCTACCCCCGAAATACACTTTCCCGGCGATGAATAAGACCGGACGCACTCAAATCTTCGGCGACGACCGGTCCCCCGGGGACCGGGCGGCCGTCCCGCCGATTTGACGTTGACCACTCCAGTTAATTTCCAGATTAGTGGAAATTATTTCCCGGGCCGCACGGCAACGTCGCAACGTCTAAAGTCGATGATCAAGTAGGACGCGTGTTTACATACAGAAGTCGGGTCCAATGTATTATTTTAGATTACACGAAAGGAAGCAGACGGGCTTCGTTCCATGTACGCAAGCGCAAATGTGAAAGCAGCTAGTGCTTCCCTCTAAGAGATGGCGCGGCGATGAGGTCAAGTTTAGACACCGACGGCCAGGTGTTGGTACCTTGTTGCCGGATTGTGCATATTTTCCTCATTGATACAGATGAAGAAAAGTGGCTGTTCCAGGAAAGAGAATTTGCAACGGCGCTCGCCGCTGCAGCTGCCGTCGGCTTTGGAAGAGTGAAGGGCTACACGATTCCGCACCCACGCGCCATCTATTAGCGGGTAGCCGAACAAAATTCGATAGACATATAGCTATTTTACCTGCTCCGTGAGCTCCGTGCTGATCAGACTTCTGTTGCCGTAGTCTATATTTTCTGTGACGATAGAAAACGACATTAATGTAATTTGTAATTATTATTATTATTAAACTTTTTTGTTGTAACTGACTTCGTTTAAAGTTACTAGCAAATCATTCTATGACATTCTTGAAAAGGCTCCCACTAAGAATAGAACCTTGCAAAAAGTTCCCACAATGTTACATCTACTTACACCATGTAAAGTTGCGAACTAAAGTTTTGCCAATTTTCCAGGAACGTTTCTATGCGAATTTTGCATTTGCAAGATTACCAAAACTTCTTTTTACAACTTTGGTAGCATATTATTAATGTAAAGTTCCTGCAACCTCCCATTCAATTACCTGTGAGATATTACATTGTTAGGCTCTGTGAATGTTGTAGCAACTTTTTTAAATTAATTTTAAGACAACATTTCATAGTGAAATTCTCGAAACCTCCCATTCATTTACCTGTGAGATGTTACATTGTTAGGCTCTATGAACGTTGTGGCAAATTTTCTAAATTAATTTTGAGACAACATTCCACAGTTAAATTCTGGCAACCTGCCATTCATTTACCTGTGAGATGTTACCTTGTTAGGCTCTTATGAACGTTTTGGCAACTTTTTTAAATTAATTTTGAGACAACATTTCTTAGTGAAATTCTCACAGCCTCCCATTCAATTACCTGTGAAATATCACATTGTTTAGGCTCTGTCGATGTTGTGGCAACTTTATTAAATTAATTTTGAGACAACTTTCCATAGTAATATTTTGAGAATTTAATATCTATGCTTAGGAACTTTGAAACAATATTAATAAGTCATATAAACATTTCGGTAATTTTTTGAAATAAAAGCACGCGTCCTCTAACATTAAACAAAAAACCTCTGTATTTTTATTCTCTTCTTATTGTCTATGCGGACAAAATGCGAGGTTGTCAGACCAACGAATTTTTCATAACAAATTCAAATAAGACTAAAATAATTGATTTAACGACTTAATAATATGGTTTTAATTAAAAATACAGGATATCTATACGAAGCCCTTCTTTCTAAATTGTGGCAATTTTGCCTATATACTAACCTATAATATAGAAAGGCGTAATAAATGGTGTAGGTAATTTCCCTCCAATAACCTAACAATACAATAATATAAATAAAATGACTCTAGTGATTTGGCACCAGTGGTATGTGGCAATAAAGACGTTTAAACAGCAAGACTTTATTATATTTTTTGTGATAACTTGCAAATAGAGTAATTTCTGGAGAAATCTGGCAACAGCCTGCGCGCGTTTTCGGCGGTTTCCGTCTAGAGGTCGCGCCGGTCGCCGACGCCGAATCCTCGAACGTTCGAGAAGAGTGAAGAGACACCATGACGCCATCGCCGCCATCGCCATTATTTTTGTATTAGGTATGTTTCGTTTGTGTGTGGGAATAATAGTTTATAGTTTAGTGTTCCCTTCCACAATGGCAATCACCGACGACAAGGTAAGCTGCTTGAACTACCTGTATAGAGAACATAATTTATATTGTTCAGGTGGTACAGTTCGCTAGTTCGATTTTTATTTATTTATACCAATGACGTCAGAACCTATAGACAGGTTTGTTTTGATAAACGCTTGACGCCCAGAACTAACCACAATCTAAGCGCTCCATTAAATTATTCCGAAAATGTCGCGAGATTGTCAGAAATTGCCCCTTTTTTGTCGAGCCGTAGCGAACTTATTTCGACTCTGGGCTCGGAGGCTGGCGTCGTTAGACCATCCCCCGAGTCCCGAGTCTTCAGGTGAGGTTCCGATGCTTCCGGTGCCCCCAAACAAGAAAAAACATGCGATTTTAAGTGTGATTCTAGAGGAACTATAACCGGAAATCACCGGGCGTATATAATAGTTGGTTGATGGTTGACTTTCTGTCTTTGTTTGTAGCATGTTTTTAGAGTAGTATGGATATATTTAATCTTGGAGTCAAAATAAAGGGCATTTTAACAATGGGTCACCACGTCTATAGGTTTTGCATTTATTAAGTACTTAAACAATTTATTACGTCACTATTGAATTTTTGATATTTGAAAGAATAATAAATTAATTTCACTCATTGGTGTTTGGTAAAATTTACTAAAGATTTTCACACAGTAAAATAGTTTTCAAATATCAAATTTTGCCACGATTTAATAACACATTTTTGGTGATATTTTTTCTCTCTTGTTTTCCCATATAGGTACCCTACCTCACGAGCTGCAAGCACAACAGCAAGTACAAGACCTGTGAAGAGCACACTGCACGTTGCACATTGGTTTTGATCAAGGGAAAACATCAGGAAAACCGAAGCAAACCAAGCAAAGAAGATCCTGCTAAGCCTGCTGACAGCTCAAACCAAAGAAGGAGGGTAACACTCTTTTATTATTATAAAAATCTCCAAAAATGTTACAGTTTTAAAATTCCCACGATCAACTTGAGGTCATTGATATATTTTTTTTATATTTCTCGTGCTCAATTAACAACCACTGCTTATTGTGTGATAAATTTTTAAATATACTTGTTAAAATTTTTGTGTGTGTTATTTCTTGCAAAAAAGATGACTCAATCTAAGGCCGCTAGCCCGAGCTAAAAATTTGACGTGTTTGTTGTTGCAGTTTGAGGGTCAATTCAGAATCAGTTTGAAACTAATAACTGCCAACGCGATTGGTAAATTTATATTTTAGAATTCCTTTGAACCGATCACATTGGCAGTTGCTAGTTCCGAACTGGTTCTGAATTGATCCGCGAACACAGCTATTTTTTAACAAATATTTTGGAAAATACGAGTATAAGCGATATTACAATAGATCTTCTTTAATAACGGCTGTATTTATATATCAATGAAGTAAAATAACGGGTATTTCAGTCAAAATCATGTGTTATTTTTATTCTTTACAATGAACCAAGCTTTCGGCCATATTTTTGGCCTTCGTCAGGGCTAAAATAGTGTTTGATATATTATTCAGTAAGAGTTATTTATTTATTTACTTATAGTAAGTATATAAATAACTCTCACTCAATAATATATTTTAACAAACACTATGTTAGCCCTGACGAAGGCCAAAAATATGGCCGAAAGCTTGGTTCACTGTAAAGAATAAATAACATATAATTTTGGCTGAAATACCCTTTATTTTACTTCATTGATAAGTGATATTCTTGGAAAGTTTCTTGTAATTATTTCTGCAAGTTTCAACCATTTCCCCAAAAAGTTGCATGAACTTGGTAAGTATATTTCTGGGGAAGTTCCTAGAAGGTTGCATACACCTGGTAAGCATGATTTTTACGAATTTTCCAGGAAGTTGCATAAAGCTCGCTGGAACTGACCCAAGACATTTCTTGGCGAGTCTACTAAACTTTATTGCAATGTTGCTAGAACATTACAAGACGTATCGCTGGAACATTTTAGAAAGCTCCTGTTGTAATGCAACTTTACATTGCAATGTTTTGTGGTGGAGATTATAACTTTGCTGAAATGTTTAGAATAGCTCCCAGTGCCACTGTAAGCAACTTTACACTTTTCTTTGGATTGTTCTTGCAACTTTGTGGAAACTTATATTTTCTTAGTGGGCCGGGTTAAGTATCAAGACAAGTAGGGTTCTTGGATAGGGACAGTTGGGACATTAAAGTCATTAGTGCCACTATTCGCAGATTTTTGGCGTTATAGAGATAGCTAGATATTTTCTATCTTTTTCCCCCGCAAAAATGTCAAATTAGAGGTATTTAGGTTATGATTTGTGTCAAATTAAAGAAAAATGATGGGAAATCATGGGCGGAGTGTTATTTTTTAATAGGAAACTGAAACAGTGTACGTCGGGTTGCCCTCTATAAGAAAACTTATTATGCATAAAAAATATGAATAGCATTATCGAATAGTTTAAGTTTTGAGTTGACAAAAATAGCATCATAAAAATATGACACTACAATTTCAACTTCAGAATAATTCAAAAGAAAAAAATGTAAAATATTGCACATTAGCTTTCAAGCAAGAATTAGTTGCAGCTGTCCGATTGTTACAAATAACCAAATACCTATGGCGAAAATAATATGGTTTAGCGCGTTTAGCGCGCATGCTGCAAAAACTGTAAAAGCTCTGGGAATTATCTCAAATGACTCCAGTATCACAAAACTTTCTACATAATTATTATTACAAAAAACACTAGAGAAAATAGCAATGAAGATGTCCTGTAGAATAAATGGATAATGATAATTAAGCATTGTAAGTAGATTAAAAATCCAAAGAGTAATAGTAATGTATGCAGACCATGCAATCTTCAATAGCTGATAAAATTATTGGAACTGGACAGAAACTAGAGCAGAGAGCATTAGAAGACATTGTTCGAATGTGATCTAGATTATATTATAAATGTTACTACAGACCGTATATGTAAAACAGGCCGTATACAAAAGGACTAGTCCATATGTAAACGGAGTGAAGATATTAGTATTAGTCCATATGTATAAGAAGCTTGTCCGTCAACAAACGGTCTAGTCGGTTTGCAAAAGGATTAGTCCTATTATATACGGTCTATCTGCAACTAGACCGTATATCACAGAGAGATCAGAATGTATGTGCAATGTTTTCCGGGCGGTTTCGACGTACGCCATTTCTGAATTACCCCTTCTTTTTTATATAAGCCGATCAAACAAGGATATTACTTCTTGCTGGTATGTAGTATTTTGAAGGAAAAAAGGTAATTATTTGGTATAATGTAGATATAGGTACCCTAGATTTTTTTCTGCAAAATACATACTACAAAGAAGGCATATAATATTATTCTTTAATTCGTCTATATAAAAAAGAAGGGTAATTCACTACGATGGCACATACAGTCTGAATGTCAATAGTCCGTATGTTAACGGTCTAGTCCGTACATGAAATGCCATATCATTTACATACGGTCTGCGCCATTTAGGCCGTATAGATACAGCCTAGACCGTATACATATACGGTCTGTTTTCATATACGGGCTGTAACATATATAATTTAATACAATAAATCTAACAAATTTGCATTTTAATCTCCAATTTTATTAAATAAGTCGTTATTTGTTGGCAAAACTTACAGTTTAATTGTGGCCTTCATTATACTTTTCACTTCTTCATAAGTAAACTATATGGATTTTGCCAACAAATGCGATTTAGTAACAATAATAGGTAATAGTAATTAGAAAATTAAGAGGAGCTTTTCAAATAATCCGCAATTTGTTTAGTATATTCCTCATCTCATAGATGGCGCGCGTGTATCACATACCAACTTTAATACAATACATATAGATATTCCTGTGGTTAGAAGTTATTTTATATATTTTTTAAATCGGCAGTGAAGTGTCTCAAAATGGTCATTGAAAGCTCAGAAATCGGCACTGAAGTAACCCATTATTGTACGATTTTTTTCAATGTTTAGGCCTTGGCGAGATGTAAACGTCAAACGCCAGACGCGGAGCCATCGCCCGTCAAAAGTGATCAAATATTCAAAACCCGGCCAATAAAGGCCCATTTAGCTTTTCGTACACATTGCGAAATTGTTACCTATAGCAGCGCAATCTATCAGTGGGTATAAATATTTCAGTAGGTTTTAATATTAATGTATTTTACATGGAGACTGCACAACAGGCAGCAGTTTGGATTTTCTGTCAGAAAGTGCCATGTCTCGTCATACTTGACCTAGGCGGAGCAATCGTCAAAGTCAAGCAACAAAAATATATAATATGTACCTCGAGGCCTCGGCAACTAAATTCCACATGAGTCATACAAAGTTGAACTTCAGTGCCCTTTTTTGAGAGAAATACGCACGTTCACGGCATATTTGAAATATTTGTGGGCTTTCTGATAATCTCCATTAAGTATATTCTACATGAAAAATATTCTTTGGAAATTTGTCCTAGGATTCTTATAGATTTGTGTAAAACAAGAAAAGTGCTAGATTTCATACGAAAAATCTGCAATCTGCCACATCAACGACCTGCCTACCTACTGTTCTTGTCTTCTTAGTTCTGATCTGTTCTTAGTTTTCGACTAATGCTCATGAACCGTTTTGCTTAAAATGAGTTTCTTCAACGTTAGTTTTAGTTGTGACATTTTTTAAATGTGTACTTAGACCTGGACCGTCAATGTATTAAATACCCGAGAATGATGTAATATTTCATTGTTATTGGCGGACTGGGGTGGCGCTACTCGACGAAAAAATGGCGACTTATTACAGGTTATAGGGGGTATTTTGTGGTTATAGGTATGTCCGTTTCTGACGTTTTAAAGGTCCCATATTTTAAATGTCCAAGCTTAGCTACTATTTCCGTATTTTTACGGTCACGAATTCTTTTTGCATTCAATATTTTGCAGTTTTGTCATATTTACAGAGTTTTTATAGGGAGACTTGTTTGTGGTAACATGAAAATTTTCACTTTCATGAAGAAAATCGTATGCGCAGTCCATTACGTCAATTGGAGAAGAATAAACACTATTTTGGAATTACGGGAAGATCAGTTCAACCAGTTGAAAAAGTGAGCATTCTGGATATTATATTTTGGAAAAGTATTTTGTAACGGGTGATCATTATTTTAATACCTATATACTGGATTAATTAAACTTCATGTTTGTGATATTTTTAAATTATTTTTTATAAATACTTTAGGTAAATAACAACAATAATAATTATTAACAATAGTGGGATACATCTCAAAAACGAAACGTCGCCCCGAAAATTCAAAAATACCATGTCGTAGTACAGAAAACGTTGCAATGGAACAGTATAATTTATTTTTCAATATTATCGCAAATCGCAAATAGCCCCAGAAAAAATAAAATTTAATTTTTAAAAATTCGGTTTTTCTTAAATATTTCAGCAACCCATGAAAATATTTTAACTTTCTCAACGGCATATTGTTAGGCGCCCAAAGGCGCAAGTTTGCCTCCATTTGACCGACTTCGTATCTGGTACGGTTTCCGAGATCCCCATGTTGAGCACCGGAACTGAATCACCCTGTATAAAGAAACTGAAAAATATATTGCGTTCTATACTTACTTACACTACAATTAGCCATGGGCTGTTTTGCGTTTTTGAAATTATGTTTACATTATGAACATTTTTGCTTAAGATGAGATTTTTTACCATCACTCCTAGTTATTATTTATGACACCCTTTATACAGAGTATCTATTGATAATATATGTATTTTTCGAAGAATTTTGTTTGAAAAAAAAAGGGTTTCTGATGGTTCCAGCTCTGTGTAAAAACTCATTCGAAATCCATATGGCCTACTTCTATGCCTTGAAAAACGATAGGTATAGCAAAACTTTCAAAGCATTTTGTCAATCCTTCTAAATTTTCGTATAAATCAGGCTAGCGCAAGTGGTTTGTAGAGCTTGTGATGAATCGGTCCAACTGCATAAAATATGTAACTAATTTTTTGACGCCATATTATGGTTTGTTAGAATTGAGTAATTTTTTGATTGTTGACAGAGTATTCACTAAACCCAGTCATTTTCTCAAATTCTGATAGAGCAGGCTTAAAACAATCAGATTTGCCCACAGATTTCGTTAAGAAACTTTGGCGGTAACTTCTGAAATAAAAAAGTTTCTCATCTTACTTACTCGCCACACCTATAGCAGCACTAGTCGTGACCCCCATAATAGAAGAAATGACAGGTCTCCATATCCGAGGACCTTACGTCCTCTTTTCCCTAATTGAGCCCCGGCTGAAAGCAAACAGAATTAATTTTATATTTTCCCTCTTTGGCCGATTTAATTCGTATCCATTTGGAGATGGTCACGTCCATAATTGCTTTTCATTGTAGCGGGGCGGGCGTGCCGGATCAAGTGCTCATCGCTTCGGTAATATTTAAATTGCTACCCGATTTTGATATTTGCGCGACGAGAGGGCCCTGCTTGTTTTTCGTCGTTTGCGCCGGACGAATCTCTTCCAAATTAATCGAGCGTATTTGACGAGCGATTTGCTAATAAGGATTATGGAATCGGATTTTATCGTCAGTTTATTGCTTGGTGCTGGCAAAACGTCCATTTTCGTTGGACGGAACAGCTTCGTTTTTTTCAGCAGATGGCCGTCGAACGGAGCGAGAGTGAGAATTTGATTTGTATCAATGGGAAAAGATGCACAATCCGGCAACAAGGTGCCAGCATTCGTCCGTCGGAATCTACAGTTGATCTGCTTGCAGCGCCATCTCTTGGAGAGTAGCGTAACTGTACAGACTTTTGTTTCGTAGCTGTAGACTTTCTGTGCCTCAGCCTAGGAGGATTCAGGTGGTTTTTTTAGAATTACGGACAGTAGATCAATTCCGAGAAATATGTAACTATTTGTGGCCATTAAACCACTATTTTTAATTTTTTATTAATTGGCGATTTTTCACAAGTTGAGTATGAATATTTTTGCGTCGTGTAACAATGAGCAGATGTGATTTGCGATGGCGGCATTCGCTGAAGAACAAATACATGCGAAACTTCCAGCCGGGCAAACTCCTTATACGGTCTGACGTCAAGCTAATGAGATTTGAACAAATGAAGATATTTCACTTTTTTAACTTGGTCGATATTATTTGACCTCTCCGCATATACCCCATACTTCAAAGCGCCCCACAGAAAGAAATCGTCAAGTCTGGACTTCTGGCCATTCCATTTGAACCAACCACAAATGTGTCATCTAAATGCTACTTGACAGAATTTGATTTATGTGCTGAAGCACCCTCTTGTTGCCAAACAATATTCGGCTCATTAAATTATATATTATATTATAATTAAATAAATTAAATTTTAAAGTTGTAAATATTTCAGTCCAGTTAAACCACCTTCAAAAAACATTGGACCAATTATGCGATTCAGAAAAATATCACACCAAACCTGGACCAACACTATATTAAAGACCTGTGCATAGCTCTGTTTCAAGCGATCGCCACTCTCCCGTGCTTTGTGAAAACCTAGTAACTCGGATTTTTCACTTTTGAGAAAAATGGAATTTATCAATTTTAACCTAGCCGTGGCAATACTTAATATTTATAAGAAGAGTAAAAACTTATTTCCCACAAAAAAATACCGCTCTATCTTACGGAGATGTAATTTAAAGTAAAAATTAATATACCTCTGTACTAACAGAGTTACTATTTTGAAATTGGTATATTTCTCAAGAAAAACAAATATTTTCATAGCATCTGGAGTTACTGTGTTTTGAAATTGTAAAAACTAATTTTGAAATTTTTATTTTCTCTATACCTTTCTGTTGTTTTTATTATTATTTATTTATATATTATCTAAAGAGGCATTCTCGTAATATCTACAATTAAAGGAGAAAAAATGTAGCGCAAATTGTCACGTTAATTCCATACTATTTCCTGTTTCCAATAAACAGTATGCCCACGGATGGGTATAGGTACCTAAGGTGTAAATGAAAAAAACAATTTCAGTTGAAATTCGAGCTTCTGGGTCGAAAACTAAGATATAGAAACAATTAGGACAATTAATTAATATACAGAGTGTTTTAGAGCCAATTTTCAAAAATCGCCAGGAGTAAACTACCTTTATTTTTAGAAAATATCAAAAAAATTACTCAGAAAAGTCGCTTAGATTTAAAATATGTGTCTGATTGTCGCTTTTCAAGCAAATCGGTGGATTTTGATTTAAATAGGTAGGTAACAAAAAACCAAAGTCTGCAGATTTGCTTGAAAAGTGACAATTAACTTTTAACTATAAAACTTTCTAAATAAATGTTTTTGATATTTTTAAAATCAAAAAGGTAGTTTCACACTTGACAATAAAAAAAATCAAAGTCGGCTGAGATGTTTGAAAAGCGACAATCAAACACATCTTTTAAATCTAAGCAACTTTTGCAAGTAAAAGTTTTTGATATTTTGAAAAATAAAGGTAGTTTACTCTTGGCGATTTTTGAAAATTCGCTCTAAAAATCCCCTGTATATTCATTTATCGCCCCAATTTTTTCTACATCTTAGTTTTATACCACAGCTTAAATTTCAACTCGAAATTTTTTTGTCATTTACACCTTACGTAAACTCAATCCGTGGACGTGGACATACTGTAATATTAAGTTAAATATAAACACAATATAGTTATTTTTGTTACAAGTACCTAAAATGAAGTTTTTCAGGACGAATTATTGCTGTTTCCAGACGAGGTGTTAGCTGAGTCCGGAATAGCAAATGAGTCCTGAAAAACTTCATTTAGGTACGTGTAACAAAGACTATTTTTTGTCACACGCTACCAAAATTTTGTTATACGCTTTTTACAATTCTTCAGAACGCTTAAATTTGCAAATTTTCCATAATTTTTGAAATCATAATGTTCGAAAAAGTTGGCTTAGAAATTGATATCGTAGCAACAAGTTTGTTTATTTGATAATTTTGTCATGTCATTCATTACTTTAAGGACTAGGCCGAAAAAGAAGCATTTTACGGTCTTAAATGAGTCTGTAAAATAGCTATTTTTGGGAGCATATGACAAAAAATATATGACTTACGTTTTTAAGCTATTGCAATAATAATTCTGCGAGTACGGCTGTTCTTTTTCTTGAATTAGATTTGTACAATTGCTCTCAAATTTCTGCCACTTGTATCTACCGACTGTTAACTTGTACCACAGTTTAGATAAATGTGACTCAATTAAAATGACAAAATCTAGCAACTGAGAGTTACTAAGCAAAATTTTTCAAAACTGTTATAGTTTACAGCGGCAAAACCTAGTAACTAAGGCTTACTAGGTTTTGGTGTAGCCTCTCATCATAATGTTACCTATTTCAAACCGTTTCAGAAAATAGTAAATCAACCTGCTGGAGTATCATATAGGAATAAATAGATTAAACCACAGTTACTAGGATTTAAAAGTATGTGTATCTCTGGTTCTATAAATCTTAGGGTAACAAAAATACTATTCCCAGGTAGATCTTTGTACAAGGATGTCATTTATGCATACAACGTTAAATCCTAGTAACTATAGTTGTTAGGTTTTCACCAAGCACGGGAGCACTGGCGCCACACGACGAAACAAATTTACACGATGGTTTAATGTTAAAACACCATTGTTGCAGAGTCTTTTATAAAATAAAAACATGCAAATGTATCTGTTACAACGAACTTAATATCCAAAATGAAATAAAATATTTGTTTGTTATGTCCCTCTAATTTGACAAGTTCACATGGCATATTTTCGTACATTTTCGTAAGAAAAGCGAGTCTAAAAAGCAAGCAAGAGTATTTGGCACCTCTTGAATTGAAATGAAGTCCATGGCTAGTTGTAGTGTAAGTAAGCATAAAACTCATTAGATTTTTCAGTTTCTGCTTTATATGGAGGACTATTGGTTCGCTTTGGAGCTATAAACAAAATTTTCTATTTTCATTCATGCATACGTTACAAAATATTCTTTCAAAATAATATCTAGAATTTTCGCTTCTTCAGCTGGTTGATCAGATCATCCCATAATTCCAAAATAGTCTTTATTCTTCTGCAATTCACCTAATGGTCTGTGCAGTGTGCATACCATTTTCTTCATGTGCATGGAAATTTCACGTTATAACAAATAAATCTACCTATAAAAGCTGTGTTAATAGGATAAAACTGCTAAATACTGGACGCAAAGACAATTATTCGTTACCGTAAAAAGAAGGCAAATCGTAATAAAGCTGGATATTTAAAATTTGGTACATTTTAAACGTCAGTAACTGACATACCAATATAACCTATAATAAGTCCCCATTTTTGTCGTCGAGTGGTGCCACCCCAGTCCGCAAACAACAATGAAATATGGCGTCATGCTCGGGTCTTTAATATAGTGTCGGTCCAGACCAAACATTTATTGAAGTTCGACCTTGTCGCTGAATTGAAATAAACTGTCGTGTATTTTCTGATGACCACTGGCGAGTGTTTCTTCTATTAAAAACGCCACATGTTGTAAAAGTGGCTTCATCAGTCCACAATATAGAATATGTAATAGTACCTAATAATTGTAGGAGTATATAGTAATATAATAGTAATGTCTAGTAGTATATGTCTTGTAATGTCTTTATGGTGATAATTTACAAGTGATAAAAAGACGCACCTATAAACTGATCATTCCCGCTTGCCTCTTCATCACTAAATGACAATATTCTCGCCTTCTACAATTATCATTTTCATACAGTTTTTGAACTGGGCGATAACAATACGGTCCAAACTTATAAATTTTCAACACTCTCTGGACTGAGTTCCGTGATATTTACAAATATCTCGATGCATCTTTAATAGAATGCGTGTCTGATTTTCCACGAAGTATAATATGACTGCTTCCTGCATATTCTCAGTTAAAACATGTCGTGGTTTATTTCCCTTTTCTTTATTTTTTAAACTTCCAGTAATTCTCATCATAAATACACAACTATAAAGTCGCAATTTTTTTTATACAATTTCTATATTTACATTTTTGCCCAAAATTAAGAACAAAAAAGTTAAAGGGGTAGAAGTTATATATGATAACCCTGTATTTATAAAGAAAATAGTGTTTGATTTTCTTTTAATTTGGAGACTACACACTTCAATGCTCCTTTCGAATAATAATGTAAGGCCTAGGATTTGCGTGCCTGGAATATAGTTAGGAGCTATTTTTATTGCAGAGTTTGAAATCTAATATGATTTTTGTTAGATTATCGTAACTCCTCAGTCCTCAATCACATAAATTATTCTTATAGCAATCAACTATTTTTGTTTAAAAAACTTTAATAGATAAAATGACCTATGATTTTGCGATTGTGAATTTGACCTGCTTTTAATTGCTGATACAACAGTGGGTGAAATTGCAACAGAAATAAAACATGATAACGAAGCTTTGATATTATCAGCACCGTCTTAATTTATAGCCAGAATGGTCATAAATGACCTTTTTTCTCGTACAGTTTTTAATTACGTTATTTATTCCGACTAACTTGCTGCACGTAAATGATGGCCCTGATTTGTTAATTGAGCCTTTTCGAATGCTCTCACATTCATCCACAAAACACACTAATTTGCGCCCGCCGCCGGTACCCACGGGTCAATTACCATTAGTTTAATATTCAATGGTTTAATGAAACCTTTCCTCGCACTGCTCTGCCCCTTAACGAGTCAATCACAGCCAAATGCCCACTAAAAACTAACGCCGAGCATATCTTGGTATCTAATTTGCGCATTTAAAACCGAGAAATAAACTTTATCTTGCGGACGATCTGTGAATATTTATTATCGGCAATTACCGAAGATGTTAACTGATACCTACGATCATTATTAAATATTCATCCGAGGATTTTTGTAAATAATTAATGAAGGAACTTATAGGCGACGTGAAATTTCCCTTGTAATTACAGTACTTTTGAAGCCAGTTTTTAAAACATGGCGGGCGCTGGGAAAAATGACGACAGTATATAAATTATTTTGCATACGCTCGGTGAAATTAATTGGCTTGTCCGCCATGCTGGTTAAGTCAATCAACAAAGTATTTCTCAAGAGGTAATCAGAAACAACATCGAATTTGTTTATCTCTTGCGCAACTATATATTGTTTTTCGGGGATTTCATAGCAGATGTATCAAATTTCCAAGTAGATAAAAGATAAATGAATGCTCTAACGCATAAATCGAATGCTGTGCCCACCCATTCGATTAAGAAATGCCGTTTTGAAGAAATTTTACTTTGTCATAGGTTTAAATAATTTATTTGGACACACATTTTTGGACATTACTCGGGAATCTTCGCTACTGGATAAGAATGCTTCAATCCACCAAAAGTAATATGCACGTGCTGTAGTGAGCAATGAACCTATACGTGTAATATCCATTTTGGAAGTTTGTTCTAAATTATATTTTTAATGTAAATACCCACACATCCAGCAAAATTAGTATAAAACTCGAAAAATTGATTTTTACTGATTTAAATTCTATAACTTTTTTGTCTGTTGCGGTCTTAAAAGAAAAACAATTATTGCTCATCTCGTTTCAGAAATATAAATCCATTTTTTTTAAACTATATACTATTATTACCTTTTACTCTTTGGAAATATTTTATGTTCAAATTTTATAGTATAGGGTTTAACCTCAGATAAATAACCAAATCAGTAAAGATGTAGCATAGCGTAGCTACGTCTTATGTATTTTAGCTTGTTTACATTAAAACTGCAAATATGAACAGTAGTCGTATAGGTACTAGTTATTTATGTACCAAGGCACTGAAATTCAACTGACTGACCCATGTGGAATTTAGTTGCCGAGGCCTGTGGCCGGCAAATGAACCACATGAGTCATAAAAAGAACTTCAGTGCCGAGGTACATAAATAATTAATTCGAAAAAAAAATGTTTTATTAGGCAAGAAAATACTCATACGGGATCACCCGTCCATGAACAAACTGCGCGCGGCATTGCTTGACTTTGACGATCGCTCTACCTAGGTCAAGTATGACAAAACACAGGGCCTTGGAACAGAAAAACCAAAAACTGCTGCTTGTTGTGCAGCCATAATAAATCTATTGATATTCAAACCTACTAAAACACGTATACTAAAGGACTGCTCTGTTATTATAGGTATGTGTACGAAAAGTTAAATGGGCCTTTATTGGCCGGGTTTTGAATATTTGGTCACTTTTGCTTTTGATGGGCGATGGCTCCTCGTCTGACGTTTTATGTTTACATCTCGCCAAGGCCTACTTCACTGCCGATTTCAGAGCTTTTAATGACGATTTTGGGACACTTCACTGCCGATTTCAAGAAAAAGTTTATTACCCGCATATTCGCAGTTTTAAGTAATAATGTGATTTACATGTAATGTACTTATTAGCCAAAACAGGTGAGATGTTTGTGGTTTGTGTAGTCTTGTGTCAGTTGTACTAAAATTCTAAAATATTGCGACATGATTTTACTCGAATTCTCAAAAGAAGAAAAAATGCTAAGAACATAGCCCCGAAAATGCTTAATAGAAGATATACAGGATGTTAAAGTTTAAATTTTACTTTTGTTTTCTTCAAATGAAACTTGCAAAAATTAAAATAATATTTGCAAGAAATTTGCTTTCAGGTGGTTTCTTTCGGCGAGGAAATCAAACGTGAAATCAATTTTTGTTTTTATGAATGTTACCTCTGTCGTCTTTTTTGCCAAAATGTTGTATTTTTGTTAAAAAGTGAACTAAATTGCATAAAAAAGGTCCACTTATGCCATGCCCTCGATATGTCTAATTTTTAAGTAGCACCACTGTAATTTTGCCTTACGTGTTTCAGATATAGCTTAATTTATTTTTAATTCTTTGTTTGACTTTCTAAGAAAAATACAATATTTTGTCAAAGAAGCGACACACAACATTTTATAAGTTAAAAAAAACCGAATGGTTTATCTGTCCAACTTTCTGTATATTAAAAACAAAAATTAGACTCACATTTGAATTCCTCTGCCAAAAAAAAACTGACACCAAATTTTATACGAATATTGCAATTACAAATAAAATTTATACTTTAACATCCTGGGTCTTTTTTTATTAAGAAGGGGTGCGCTAAGATTTTTAGATGTACCTATAACTGAGCTATACGTTTCACTAAAAAGGACAAATAGTAAAGGCTACCAGAAATATTAGGTGGCGTCAGTGTAAACATGGCGCGAAAACAAAACAAAATTTGCCATTTTGCGCAGAGGAATAGACAAAGGTATGAGTAAGTATTTGATTTTTGACATATTGACTCTGGTTCATATTAAATAAATTCACTTTTATTTAAAATCTGTAGTTCCCATATTATTATGTGAAGCCGTTTTCGAGAAAACCATGACTGAAAGTTTTGTGTTTAATTCTGCGCAGTCCTAAGCATATTCGGAGAATATTACTCCTGGCACCAAATTCCATGCCGATATTCTAATTTTTAATAAAATTTAAACTTTAACATAATGTATCTTTTTATTAAGCATTTTCGGAGATTTGTAAAAAATTTTTGTCTTCTTTTTAGATTCTGCATCATCCTCTATTGCACTTGTTTATTTACACCCTGTATGTTCAGGCAACAACTTAAGTCAAATTTGTAGTCTCCTAATATTTTTTTAGAATTTCAATAACAGGTGGAACACCCTGTATCCTTTACGGTATTTTGTCCTATAATATATTTTAATGCGCAAGCTTACGTCGAATACGTTTAATGTAGTCTCTATTTTCACTGCAGTTTATCTAGGATTGCAGTTGTTGCGTAAATGAGAATTATGAAAAAAAGTCAAATCTTCAATTTTTAAAATGGGGTGCCTAATATGAGGCAGTCTCATATCCAGGTTAAACAGAAACACTACTTGCCACAAAATATTTTTTTTTTTAAAAACTTTAAGAGAATATCAAAAATTAACCTAGTATCAATGACTATAGAACTATACTATATAGTCAGTGCTAGTATACAACAATTTAGTTACATAACACTTGACAAATTTAACAGGTTCCTAATATGAGACAGTCTCACATTAAGGATTAACAAAAATACTACTTACCACAAAATAATTTTTAGGTATTTCAAAAATATTAAATGAATACCAACTGAACACAGTATACAACTCTTTAATTATATAACACATTATATTTTATTCAAATTATTGGTAATCTAAATTGGATGAAGCGAGTCTCCTTATATGAGATATCTTATATTAGGAACACTGGGGTGTCTCATATTAGGAATCCGATGTATATATCATAGAATTTTTTGCCATCGTTAACAAATGTTATTAAATGCGTATATAACTGCTCAAATTATAAAATAACTTTTATTCAATACAACAAGCTACAAAAATATATTAAACACTTATCACGTTATTCAGAATTACACGGTAACCGAAGCTCTTTAAAAGTTTGTGCACGTACGGTTGAAGTAAACAATGCCGTTCTTAACCTAAACATTTAGATGAGCTAGACATTGCCAGGTAGATGGAGACTCTTACTTTATGAGTAAGTGTGGGGTCTCATATTGGGAACAGTCTCATATTAGGGTATACTTTCCTCTATGTTATGCCCCTTTTCGGATATTAGTTTTCGACTTCTGAATCAACACAAACTCCGCATAAACCCACCTATACAATCTTCCGAAGTCTTTCTTCGAACTCCTCATTATGGAAACTTCCACAATCGAAGTATAATATAATACAGTATCGCTTTTGAAAGTTGCCACCACCGCTCCCCCGTCTACCCGCACTTTAATATAAATTAATCCGCCCATTGTACCAAGTTTTTAAGCCTCGTTTCCGCAATTAAACCTCTCCAGACTCAGCCAGATATTATATGGCTTTATTAAGTTGGGTCCAAGTTTGTGGAGACGCCGTTTAAACTTCGGAGGGGGACCGAACGCGCGTCTGGCAAAAAATAGTTCCCGGTTTACACGGAACGGAGTTGGGGGGACACGCCCGTCCGACCGTTTTGGGGATGTTAGAGGGGCTGTTCTATTTCTGCGAAGAGCCGGAAACTAGGGGAGGGGAGTGACGCAGAGAAATGCGGATTTGTAAGGGAGTAGGTGGTGAACGGGATTCGGACACAAGACGGGTTCCTTTAGCTTCCATGAATGAAAAGTGTATACTTCTGCCACAGTATAACCAGTAGCACAACTATCTTAAATATCGCCTTACAACTTATACAGGGTGCTTCCTAAACATGCGCCAAAATTGAAGGGAATATTTCTTGTCGAAATGAAAAAAGTTCCTATAGACATAATATGTCCAGAATGGGGAACTTGAACAATTTTTTTTTATTTCTTTAATATATTTGCCTATCCATAGAAAGAGCGCATACCAAATATCAGCCCTCAAATTGCAATATTTTATTTGCAACAAATAATTAAAGTTGTAACCGCCATATTCATTTGAAACGACAAGAAAAAGGACGGGAATGGTTGTAACGCCACACCGCTCGATCGATCAGAAGACAGTGACAGGAGTGACAGCTACACAGAATTAGGAAAGGAAGAATGAAAATGAAATATGAAAATGTTCAAAATAAACAGTTCAGCGACCGTTTTCCAGAGGGATCTGATGTAGGTCAAAAATAAGAACCGCCTAAAAGTTTAAATTTAACAAGCACTTCTTTAACTGGATGGTGAGGCTACGGGACTAGTAATTCGTAGGTCTCGGGTTAAATCGCACAATAAGTCTGTTTTTTTTAATTATCACTATAATTCTACCTTCATATTTATAATTTTTAGTAATAATTAGACAATGATTATTGTGGAGATTATTACTCACAATCTACTCCTTAGTGTATTTAAATTCAAAGTACTCACCTACCTAATATGAAATTGTCAGTAGCAGGAAAAATGTAATACATTGCTCGATGTGCAAGCCTCTGAGCGAGTTTTAAGACCCGAGGCATCACGGGCGTTAAACAACCTCCTCGGCCAAAAAAGTGCGCTTACGCATCTCGCAATGTAAATAACTATTTAATACAGCACACTCTTCTCAAACATTATCAACAATATCAAGACTGAGATAGACTATAAGACGGATAGACAATGATTGGAAGTTCTCGTTGATCTTTCTAAACAAAGCTTGCGTGGTGCTGTAGTTTTTATACATGTGCCGCCCATATTAGTGTATATGTTACGCCGAATCTGCGTAATTACCGATTACATGTAATCGGCAACTTTTTACATGAAATAAGCATCGGGTTTGCCGATTTTATGTAATAGGCAAAATAATGCTCAATCCATGTACTGGGCACACAAGGCTTTGCCGATTACGTGAAATAGGCAACTACTATATTTGTGGTTATAATCCGGACGAATTTTTACTGTGCGCAGCTCAAACTAATCACTATTTTGCACCTTTTGCAACATCGAAACTTCGCGAAAACCCGCCAAAAAACCGAAATGTTGAAAGATTTATGCCGTGTTACGTCCGGCCCGGCCGTAAACACGGCATAAATCTGTAGATGTACCAGTTTCGTCCATTTTTACACTTGAACTTCACAGAATACCTAAATATTATTATAAAATTAAGTATTTCACTAGTTACTCCGCGGAACTAAATAAAAAATTGTATAAACATACCTCTAATTTATAAGATCATATGATTAGTTTGTGTAGTTGCCTATTTCACGTAATCGGCAAAGCCCAATACATGGATTGAGCATTATTTTGCCTATTACATGAAATCAGAAAACCCGCTGCTTATTTCATATAATGGTGCCGCCGCCCACCAGAGGCGCCACCACCAACGAGCTACTTGACGTCACAACCAAGGAGGGCGCGTTACAAGAATGATTTGAATTATACAGTTTTTAATTAACTGTGGTTCATTTAATGGCAATAAATTACGTTTGAAAGTAATATTTTTCAAATTTAATTTTTGTTCAAGTTCCCCATTGCTTCATTCTGAACTACAGCATGTTAAACATTTATAAAAAAAGTTTTTTATTCCAATATTACGAATTGTTTTGAATAAATCAACTATAAATATAACTACCTATGTATTTTGTCCCTTGAGTTTTTCGTATGTCGCTTTCTTTTTGAAAAAAAAAAACTTCATACTTCAGAGACATTGTAATGAAATTGGCCCAAGCATTTCTTAAGCAGTAATAAATAAAACGATTTTTGTACAAAACTTTAACACCCTGTATTTCGGAAATGGAGCCAATTCTGGACATATATTTATAGGATTTTTTATTTTAATATCCTCTTGAATTTTTGCCGTTAGGACTAGGCCTGAGACAAAATATCGATAAAATCGAAAGTATCGATACTATCGATTTTATCGATACTCGATATTCAATTTCGATAAATCGAAATATCGATCTTATCGATATTTTCGATCTTTTCGATCTTATAGATTTTATCGATCTTTTCGATTTTATCGATCTTTTCGATTTTATCGATCTTTCGATTTTATCGATATTTTCGATTTTATCGATCTTTTCGATTTTATCGATCTTTTCGATTTTTTCGATATTTTCGATCTTTTCGATCTTTTCGATCTTTTCGATTTTATCGATCTTTTCGATTTTATCGATCTTTTCGATTTTATCGATATTTTTGATTTTATCGATCTTTCCAATTATATCTATCTTGTGAAATTGTTTGCGAAAATAAAGGAAATTGCTGCACCCATTGCGTCCAGACCGCGTCCGCAGCAAGCCAATCGGCCTTTTTTTGTTTAGCTTCTTAAATAAAATTGATTATATCGATTTTATCAATAAGATCAATTATATCGATAAGATCGATTTTATCGATAAGATCGATTTTATCGATAAGATCGATTTTATAGATAAGATCGATTTTATCAACATGGTCGATAAGATCGATTGTATCGATAAGATCGATTGTATCGATAAGATCGATTTTATCGATAAGATCGATTTTATCGATAAGATCGATTTTATCGATAAGATCGATTATATCGATAAGATCGATTTTATCGATAAGATCGATTATATCGATAAAATCGATTTTATCGATAAGATCGATTTTATCGATAAGATCGATTTTATCGATTTATCGATTTTATCGATACTTTTTCAGTATCGATTTCCGATACTGAAATTCGGAGATCGAACAGCCCTAGTTAGGACCCACTCTTATATATTGAACGGTAATTTTTTTACATTTTTCCAGTTCTTCATGAACTGTGATGACCCTGTAATAAAAAATAAAAAATGAAGTGATGTTAAGTAGATATCTAACTTATTTTATTTTCTGTGCTAAAACAATACAGAGAAGTGACTCATCTTCCAAACGAGCGGTCGTCTCGAGTCCCGATTGTCCTGCGCCTAATCGTGGAAAACTTCGTAATTCTTTTTGTCGCAAAGGGCCGCGTCCCCAGAGGGGGAACGGACGGGACAGGGCTTCCGAGCTGACGTTAGAGGCAGCCGAAAAGTTCCATTATAAGTCTACCATAGTCTTAAATTAGTCGGATCGAAAGGGACATGAGGGCCGGTTGCTTGGGTGACGCCTATAGTCTATACCCTACACTTCGTCCCATGTATCTGAAAGAATAGGAAAAATTATTTGTACGTAGGTCCGGAAAAAGGATGTGGCATCGTAGGGGGCATAAGGAAAAGCAATGGGGTTTGTCAAGCCATAATTTTCGAGCCAGTTTTGTCATAGTGTAAGTGACCAGGTTTTTCATAGTGTAAGTCAAATTCTTCACCGTGGTAATAGTTCTAAAATCCTTCTTATCCTAAAATGAAATATGTTAATGTTCTTAAAAAGGACGTTCTGTTTTATATCTTTACAAATGCATTCTTCATGCAAGGCAGGAGCTGGATGGCGACGCAAGCATATTTCGGCTTTTCTATTACTATTATTGAACAAGTGTAAAGATTTCCTAGAAAAAAGGCGCACTATATCGAGCCATGTCCATTGAAAAATACTTGTTTGTTTTGTGGCTGTTGTGATTTTAGTTTTTAGAAAAAATCTGTCTGAGTTAACTCTCTTATACCATTATTAGTATTGCACACAATAACCGTTATTAGAAGCCATGTTCCTTAGCTTGGTCTTCTTTGTACTATCCAGGTAAAACCAAATTCCTACTCGACTTTTTATCACATAGATATTGAATTTAATAACAATAACAATAAACAAATATGTAACACAGATCAACAAAAAAAACAATAAAAATGTGATAAAAATGGTGAAATTCACGGCCGGCAAATGTAAACACATTGTCATGGGCCTGGAAAAAACGAATGTCATCGAGACTTGAATTCCAAATCCAAATTGGTCCTTCTATCCTTTTTAGTAAAATGTAGCTCAGTCGTACATCTAAAACTCTTAGCGAACCCCTACTTAACAAAAAAGACACAGGATGTTAAAGTATAAATTTTATTTTTTATTTATTTATTTTTTATCTGCATGGAATTTGATGTCAGGGTTTTTTTTGGGAGACGAATTCAAATGTGAGTCTAACTTTTGTTTTTAATATACAGGGAGTTAGACAGATTTATCTTAAAAAGCCAAACCAAGAATTAATAATAAATTAAGCTATCTGAAACAAGAAAAATACAACATTTTGGCAAAAAGACGATGGAGGTAACATTTATAAAAACAAAAATTGATCTCACATTTGATTTCCTCGCCCCAAGAAACCTCTTGAAAGCAAATTTCTTGCAAATATTTTTATTTTTGCAAGTGTTATTTGAAGAAAACAATTTTAATATGATGTCCTCTTGGCTGAAACCTCGGAGAATTAATAAACATAAGAGGGAGTACAACAGACACAACATTACACAAACATTTCTAGTTGGTTAAGTGCCTATACGGCCAGTTATAACAACAATTTTCCTTGGGTGAAGGAAAACTGGTTATATGACTCGGCTTTTGACAACCCAGGAATAAAACACACATTTTAAAATTATTTACAAAGGTGGTTTATTAAACAAATATGTACATTAAAAATTGCGAAACGATTATTTACAATAGGGATATGAATTTATAAAAGTCGTTGAATGAAAATTGACAATGGTTTAAATCGAAATGTACTTAAAGATAAATTGACAAAGTGAAGTTACGTTCAAGTTAAATTGACTGGCACTGACTCTACTGAGTAGGATTTAAAGTTCCAAAAAGCTCAAATTAACATAACCAAAGTTCTGCACCGTTCTGAGGTTAAAGGTGGAACGCTTAGACACAGCACCTTACTTAAAAGTTTGGTCCTTACGAACTTCCAAGGTGGTCCACCGCTGAAGTCTACGCAGCTGACCCAAACCAGGTTCGACAGGCCGAAAGCTGCGTTACGGGCCAACCCTGTCTCCCTTGTTTGTTTGCGGACAGTCAGCGGGGTTGTCGACTTGTTGTTCGATGAGGCGTTGGTCCTCGTGCAGTTTTGAGCGTGTGGAAAATTCAGATCAATTAGACACAGCCAATATG
This sequence comes from Pseudeuparius sepicola, assembly GCA_963920635.1. NCBI lineage: Eukaryota > Metazoa > Arthropoda > Insecta > Coleoptera > Anthribidae > Pseudeuparius > Pseudeuparius sepicola. Next base: position 116,931,857 of record OY987299.1, on the reverse strand, counting down.
CTTAGTCAGTGACGTCAAATGTTTATTCACAAGAAAAAAATGTTCGAGAAAAAAAATATTAATAATTATAATAAGTACTACAATTTGCTTAAGTTAAGATAATATTTATATACTACGTAATAAACCCCAAATGTATATTCCAGAATATACCCTGTACAATAACACTTAATTGATTGGATTGAGAGTTAAAATTGACGACAAGAAAATTACTGAATTTAAAGAAAGATATCCCGAGCTTACAACCCAAACAAAACAGACAATAAGAGGTCACGAAAATTTAGGTATTAAATTTACAAAAAAACAAAACATTTAGCTGTTGAACAGCTACCAACGCTACTCTTTCCGATGCAAATTAAGAAAATAACGGTACTAAATTGAGGTAAACGATAAGTTAGACAACAATGAAATTACTAGAAAAGATAAAAAAAATATCTCCGTCAGGCTATTGGTATGTATTGAGTGCGACGTGCAACTTTACCGATATAAATAAATCTTACTTTGAGCAAAACAGGACTGAGGGGCAGCCACGGTTATTCTTCCTTTTATATTTGCATTTAAACTGGGAGAAATCTCCAAAAAGAATAAACGTGCCTGGGGCAAGCCGCAGGTGAGTTTCAACAAAGAAGGAAAATTACCAAAATTATAAAAATAATTTTAAATGAAACTCACCTGGTACTTGTGTCCACCTTCCCGTGCCCTGTTCCAAATGCTCAAAGATCAACAGGTTTCCCAAAAAACCACGCGTCGCCCTTGAACGCCAAGATGGCCACCTGGTCCCAAATTTCAAAACAACTCCAGGTGCGCCAGGTCGAGATTTCACATGAAAAACAGAAAATTCAGTTGTATTCCTCTGCAGCAAACATTATTTAAGTCATGTACTAAAACGGATAAAATAAAATACCTACGTCATGTATCTACTAAAAGCAATAAAATAAAATAAATCTAGGTTTTCGTTAAATTCAATGCCAAATTGCGACAAATTTTTGTAAATCAAAAAGCTAGTCGCGCGAATTCTAAAGAAAATACATACTTTGGCAAGTAGCTACTTGCTTATCAACCAATCACTGTATATTAAAATTAATTGGTACCTACTTTCTATGAACATTTCTCGCGACAAGCTTTTTAAATTACAAAAACTTGGCGCAATTTGGCACTGAATTATTCTAACAAAAACCTAGACTTATTTCATTTTATTTTATTCTATTCGATGTAGTACATGATTTATTTCATTTTATTCATTTTAGTACATGGCTTAAATAAAAGCTTGTTTTTAAAAAGGTTTTTATTTTTTATTTTATTTTGTGCTTTTTAGGACATATTTTGATTCCCATATCAGGAGAGTGGTAAAGAAATTTAGTCCGCCATATTGGATTTAGTATGACGTCACTTATCTTATTATTTTGTACTCGTCAACCCCTTTCATTTGATACCCATATTCAGGGGGTTGAAAAGAAAAAATGTAATCCGCCATCTTCGAGCGGCGGCCTTATTGCATTTAGTGTGATCTCACTAACTTTAGCGTTTTCTACTTCTCAAGCCCTTTCATTTGATACCCATATTAAGTATTAGAAAGTAGAAAGTATTACAATATTGAGTATTGCATATTGCATTGTCACCGGAACTAAAGGTGTATGCAAAGTTTCAGCTCAATCGGATGTCAGGAAGTGGTTCTAATTCAGCTTGCAAGATTCGACCCACACTAACAGGTGAAGTTAAATAAAAAAGCTTGTAAAATACGATAAGCGGAAACAAGAGTGCGACGGCGAACATATTGTACCTATCTTTGTCTATTTAGTGTCCCCTCTACGGAAACTCGCTTGAGGAGAGGGCAGGAGTGGGGGCACGGGGAAATTCGGTGTATTCATATTGATTTCGGCTTTGCAGTGTTTTTCTAGAAGTCGATCTACTTTTTTATTTTCAGTTCCAAAAATTCGATTTTTTTACCAAAATGTAACTAATAGATGGAGGAACAATTCGTATGAAAAAAAAATTTAAAAAACATTGTTGGTACTTGTTAAATTTACAAAAATGCTACCGTTTCATTTTCTCGGGAGTATTTGAAGGAGTATTTTTGTTACCATTAAAAAACTACAATTAAAAACAAAAAAATTGTCCATACGAATCGTAGACCTACATTTTCGCCACAGTTTGAGACAGGTTTGACAGAAATCAGTTTACGTATAACAGAGGAGATAGATTTTGAAGTTTCAAATTTCGTTTTGCATTTTTGGTGGACGTCCTGGGACTAATTCCATGTAAAGTATACGGTAGAAAGCTAGCGGAATTCCGTGTGTTTATCTGTACTATTTGCAGTGCCATTGCTCTTAAACACAAAATAAGCACTCAATATTCCCAAATGGAGGTAACAGGAAGCCGATAAAAGGAGATAATTAAATCGAGACACACAGCCTTCCTGCTACCACCAGATACCTGCACTGATATTTCACGCTAAGGATTCAATCGGAAAGAGGGCGAGACGGCGCTCGCAGGTAGTTTTGAAAGATCTTGTATTATAAAAAATAAAACGTAGCAAAACCAATCAGAACGCTGCATTTGTCGAGGTCATCTGGCCATCTGATCATAGAGCAACCAAAAAACTTCACAATGGCTTCCCGCCTAGGGCAAGGAACCAGGCTCGCAGAAAATATTAGCCCTGAACTGAACAAGTGACATCAACAAATGCGTAGCGGATTACTTGCTAATCACTTTAGTGCTAACTGTTGGAACGTACCTTCGACTCAATGCACAAGAATCACTTAAACTTAGCCACAGCAAGCCTAGTGTATCTATTCACCGCTAGGTGGATGCACACATACCAAAAGAAATGAATTTAAATCGAAAATTGTGATTTATCTTACAAATAACGATGTATTATTCTTTAAGACGTGGTAATGGAATTTTGAAAATAAAAATTCCGTTACACAGTTCGTGTTCGGCTGTGTCGCTGATTTTTGTCGTCTTTAGAGAATATTTTGTATAGAGTTATCGAGCCGATTAACGAGTGTAAAAAAAAAGAGAAAAATAATTATTTATAATTTGCTAAAATAAAATGGAAAGTTCAGATAGAGAATATGGAAGTGATACAGGTGACGAGAGTAATCAACCGAAACCGAAAGGCAGAAAAAGGGCTAGGACCAATGACGTTCTTTAACGTCATTGGCTAGGACCGTATAGAAATGTGGAAGGCCACAGAACACAGAACATCAACATGTACGCCTGGCAGGTGAATCTTACGAATAGTATATCGGGAAATATCAAAGAAGCCAAGAAAACCAGTCCCGTCTTATGTACCATAATTTATGTTTTTTACTTTATTTTATAAAATGCTTACCCACTATACTTAAAAACATTATTAAAATGTATCAAAAACTTGCGGAAACGAATTCTCGACCTACTTTGATTGTGTCACGTTTACATATTATTTATGTGTCATCTATCTACCTATGTGTGAACTTAACTTACATGGTTACCAGTGCAGAAACTGTTAAAACTTTTTTATTACACCTTGTATATAATCTTTTATTATTCCTTATATTTTATAGAATAGAAATAAAACAAAATAAAAGAGTAAACGATAAAAAACCATTGGAAAAATCAACTGAATGGAAGAAGGGTACAAAATCAGTCAATATTTTTGGCAAAAAGTCCTATTTCCAACATGGTAATAAATCTTATTTTTATATAAAACAATTCCAACATAAGGAACAAGTTAGTTGTGCACACCAACACAAAATTCTCCATCCTTTTTGAAATAAGTAGTTTCTTCGTTTCCTGTAAAATATGTATTTCTGCACTTTGACCCTTCTTCCATTCACCGATTCAACTATACTTGTAAAGATTTTTATTTTTAATTTTACGAAAAAGTCATTCTTAGCTTTTTCCATGCCAATCTTATTTTAAGGAAAGCAGACTTTCTTTGTCAAGAATGAATTGTTGTAGAAAAATTGAAAATAATTTTTTTTACAAGTATAGTTAAGTCCATCCCTGAATAGTTTTTAAATATATACAAATTTGGTAGATTTGTTGAGGGCTATAGTGCCATTTTGAATATAACGTCAATTTTTTGTTGTGGACAGTGGCGCAAGTTGAATCGCTATAATATACCTACAGGGTGCAACTGAATCATGGTACACCCCATTTTTACTGTATTTTGAGATACAATTTTGAAATTTGGTACGTTGATGTTATTTTATAAATGTCACTTTTTGACGTATAAATGCATTTTTTCCTGCTTCCGGTTTTACCGGAACTGACATTCACTATTGTTTTTTAAATGGTATCTACCCTTTGTCTTTGTATATTATTTAAGTTTCGGGGCGTAGTAGATTCTTGTATGGTTTCGGATTCTCCTCGATTTACTAAAACCAAGGATGCCTCACAAGTCGCACTATGACTGACAGAAAGTGGTTTTCCTTTAAGTTATTTGGATTTGTAATAATAAACTAAAGGTGGCTATAAAACGAATGACAAACTGGACATTTTAATGACCTGTCAAACCGTCTGTCTACAGAAAAATACTTCCCTTATAATACGTTACGCGCTACGGTGTCAATATGTTGTCAATTACAACAATTCCAGAAATATTTAGTTCTTGCAAAATGCCGCAAACATTCACAAGACCGAAAAAAATCGGCTTCATTTGGCTCTATTTCTAAATTACGTTTCCGCCCTGTGGAAATAATTTCTTGCAGGACATTGTCTTTCAGGATACCGTTGAGAGTACAAGTTTTTAGCAGTAACGGCATTTTTTGGCACACTCTCCATAAATCAGCAACATACCTATCCACTTTTCCGAACTTTTTGTAACTTTAAGGCATTTTGCAAGCACTATTTATACCGTAGTGTATAAGAGAAGTACTTTTCTGTAGCCATACGGTTTGAAAGTTCACACAGAACAGAAAGCCTGAGAAAATCATGTACAATTATAGCGCGCTTGAAAATATCCACTAGTTTCACGTTTAAATTAAAATTTTCCAGGCTATGTTTCGTTACCCCCATATTCGTTACGCGGTACGGTGTCAGCATTACCTACGCCATAAATCAGAGGTTTTTCGCCGGATTTTGATTTATAATAATTACCGTATTTATCCACCAGGTAATTACCCGGGATCTATTTGAAAATAATTTTAATCTGCATATAAACAGGGTGTCCCAATAAGGACTCCCGTTGCCGATATCTCCGGAATAAAAAGAGATATTTTAATTCTGCAAACGCCGTTCGCTAGGACGTGAAGAGATCGCGTGTAATATATGGCGCTGCAGTGCAGAGGAACTTTTCGATCCTAGGAACGTTGGAGCGTAGCGCATTTCAAAGACTGGGTAATTTGGAGAAACTTTTGTTTCATTTTATTTCCCTACTGTTACTAGTTTCTGAGATAACCGCTCTACAATGTCATTTCCAAAAAATGAGCTGACTCGCTTAAAATTAACTAAACTAGAGGAAAATTTATTAAAAATATCTTTGTAATTCACTAAGACGAAGATAATAGCGGCACGTGTCAAATTATTACACATCCCGTTTAACTCGAAGTACCGGAAGTGACCCATTTCCCAGTTAAAAATGAACATATTGTTTAATTTATCCCTCAAAAGTGAAAAAAGGTAATTTCCAGTGTCATATAATAACAATAACACCATGTATTATACATAATAATATAATAATATTTTTTATTTATTTATTTTTATTAACCTAAGGTGGCTCTGTCCGTTGTTTCGATATGATATTTATACCTTCAATCGCCCAGGTAATTCTCTATCGTTGTCAATTTGTTTCTTTCCTATTTTTAATTGTTCCACGTCCATTGTTTCGATATGATATTTAGCTTCAATCGCCCAGGTAATTCTCTATCGTTGTCAATTTGTTTCTTTCCTATTAGTTTATTAATTTTTGCAATAATGGTTAATCACAGAGGATAAATTAAATATGATATTAATTTATGGAGAATGCGGTAAAAACAGTGCTGTATCCGCTCGTATTTAGGTATATGGAAATAAATTTGAATATTTTTTGTTGTAAACATACATTTTTAATTTCCATGTCACCTTCTTCGGTTAATATTGTCGTTGTCTACATGTACCTACAAGGTGTTATTGTTATTAGGTATATTTTTTTCCACTTTTGAGGGAAAATTGTACAGTACCTGCTGAACTGAAAAATGGGACACTTCCTGTATTTTCGGTCAAACCGGATGTAATAATTTGACAGGTGTCGCTATTTTCTTTGCCCTAGTGCACTACAAAGATATTTTTAATAACTTTTTCCTCTAGAGCGGTTATCTCAGAAACAAGTAACAATAGGAAAAAGTTTCTGTGCTACGTTCCAACGTTCCTAGGATCGAAAAGTTTCTTTGCACCGCAGCGTAATCTATACGCCAATGTCAAAATGAACGCTTAGCTGTTCCGAATAAAGCCCTCTCCACGTCCTAGCGAACGGCGTTTGCAGAATTAAAATATATTTTTTGTTCCGGAGATAACGGCGACGGGAGTCCTTATTGGGACACCCTGTATATTTCCTATATTCGGAATGCTAGTGTGGACTATATCCCGATAATCCAAAAAGCTCACCACAGGTTAATTTTTTTAGGACTACCACCGCGATTTTTATGCTTATTAAAAACGTAGGAAACAAAAAGTGCGACAAATTAGATCTAAACGATTAGGTTTTTAAAGTACATTTTTTTATTATTCTTTGGCATCTGTTTATTGTTATGAAAATGTAGAAATTTTGCTCCAAAGGGGAAAGCTAGAAACCTTGTCTATCCACATATTGAATAGACAAGGCTAGAAATGTAAAAAAATTATATTTCCCTTTGCCAAAATAGAAGTAAGTACAGTCTGACAACCGAAAGAAGTCCAATAAAAAATTCAGTCTAAGCGCCATCCGTATGTTATTAATGTGGGCATGGGCGGTTAGACTGAGTTTTTCATTGGACTTCTCTCGTTTGTCGGACTGTATTAAGAGTGAACTTTACCCTCGCATGCTATCATTAGTATTATAAGCAGATATTTCTGAAACACCCCGTACACACCTATCTACTTTACTTGAAAACATAAACAAAAAACATGTTTAAGTTAGCAGCATATTATGCAAACACTAAACGCTACCTCAGATTATCGTATCACTCGATTTTTACTCGCCATGCACTTTTCAATTCAAGGAATTCGATATGCAAAATCGATTAATTCCTCACTTTATGGGCTATAAAGATAATACATAAATTGCATTCCTTTGGAAATAGATATTCCTATCATATCGCCATGCAAAATAATTTATTTAATTGTTCCACGTCCCATCCGATCATTCGATAATTTTAATCGAAGCGCGCGAAACTCATCCAAACCCATACGAGTTAATTAACATTTCACAAGCAGATGTCATTATCCACGTAAGCACCAGACTGTAAAATATTTAAGTGAGAATCATCCGGTTAAAATGCGGCCGAAATATGCGTCCTGGCATAGTTGTGCCAACCGAAACATTTTTCTGGGGTTCGCCGGCTTAATGTCAGTTTAATGCAAGTTTCCAAACTTGACGAGAAGCAACTTTGTTTAAAAATAGTGCACTTTTTCACATGACGCTTATAATGTCATTTTTTGTTCATTGTTCATATCAACAATTATCTCCAGCATTCTCTTGACATAATCGAACGTTCATTTTAAATAGAAATCCCTAAATAGCCCCCAAACTAAATTTATAAAGTAAGTAGGTACAGGGTGTTTACGAAATATTGGAGACCCCCTTAACTTTCTTATTTTTGACCAGAGAAAAAATTGCTTTATATGAAAGTTTTAGAAAATTTTCTCAACTTTCCAATGCCGTTGTGTGTTTTTTTTTAATGGAACACCCTGTATGTTATTGAATTTTTAGATTCTACGTTTCATTCCGATTACAACGATATATATATTTGATATGTTTTATATAACTTTTGTCGTAGAAAATTGTATTTTAAAACAGGATTACACAAAAACTAAGGTGGCCATGAAACTAGAACTAACAGATTTAAGAATATTTTTGATTTGTTAAATATATAACAAAGTATAACAATAACACTATTTTTCATAAGAACTGTTCGAATTGTAATCCGTTTACTTGGAGGCATGAGCGATATCTCTTTTTCAAATTATTAATACTTGTTAATATTATATCTTGAATGTTATTTAAAAAAATTATCCGTTGTTACAAAGATCCGAATAAAAATATAGAAGAACTGCAAGGGAACATTGTCGAACGGATACATTTTTTAAAAACCAATCAAGATATAATATTAACAAGTATTAATAATTTGAAAAAGAGATATCGCTCATGCCTCCAAGTGAACGGATTACAATAATTCGAACAGTTCTTATGAAAAATATTGTTATTGTTATACTTTGTTATATGTATATTTTGTTTGTGTAGTAAAATTTAAGTATATGCTTTCTGTTGTGTTTTTATGATTTTTTCTCTTGGAACAAATCAAAAATATTCTTAATGTGTTAGTTCTAGTTTCATGGCAACCTTTGTTTTTGTGTAATCCTGTTTTAAAATGCAATTTTCTGCCAGAAAACTTATGTAAAACATATTAAATATATATATCGTTGTAATCGGAATGAAGCGTAGAATCTAAAAATTCAATAACATCAGTGACTATAGAAGGAATCCTTTCTATAGTCACTGATAACATCTATTTAAAAAAACTCAAGTTAGGTCTCTATCTTGAAAACGCCTCGTTCGATTTTCTTTCTGAAAACGGCGTTGGAAAGTTGAGAAAATTTTCTAAAACTTTTATATAAAACACTTTTTCCTCTGGTCAAAAATAGGAAAGTTAAGGGGGGGTCTCCAATATTTCGTGAACACCCTGTACAACAAAAAATTACATACCTGAATCCGTTTGAATTCGCGAAACCCTGTGTAATTAGCTCGAGCTGCTGTCTTTTTTGCAGATTACCCCAATAGAAACTTAGCTGCCGTAGCATAAATAGGCTATATTTTCTGTATTCACACAATAGGCGCCGTAAAACTGCTGATAATAGCGACTCTATGCAGTGATGACCCGTAGCTCGCCTTATAGCCGATATGTAGCCGCGCCAAATTCGCTGTTTCTAGTTTGCATTTATTTCGGTAAGAATATTATCTAAGGGAATCGGTTTATCATTTTTATAACTTAGATCAATCGATTTCGATTACAATGGGAAATTAGTGGAAACACTTATTGGATCAATTGATTTAATTCAATTTAAAAGTGCGATGCTCGCATCTCTTCGAAATAAAAAAAAATAACAAATTGTGCAAGAGTGGTCTAAGTGCTAATTGGAATTAGTTTGAATTTTTGGTTTCCCCCTCTCGCGGTTCACCATAAAGTAGTAACAAAATATAACTAGGCAAATTTTTCTAAGAAATAAATCGTGGAATCATCTTGGTCAATTTGAACAGATTGCCATGTATACCTCTACTATTATTATTGTACCTATAGACTAATTTTCGCCTTTATCGCTTATATAGAATGTTCCCTTTCGCTTGTGGACACTCTAGAATTCTATGAATATGAATATATATACCTATACAGGGTGTTCACTTTCAAAATGCCCACCATTGGTATTTTTGAAACGGTAAGAGCTACAAGGTTGGTTAAATTAGACAAAAGTTGCGCATTTTGATGTGTTTCAAGAATCTGTAAAGAAATTTGACATAGCTCACGTGGTTACTAAAATAACCTGAAAAAAAACTGAAAACTTCCACTTTTTTATTTTGTCCGTAACTTTTTTAATATCAAACGGAATTGAATGAAATTTGGTGGAATTACGTAATTAGGTACGGGCTTTCGAATGCACTATTCAGAAAAATTCTCTGCCCACTGGATCTTTAGGTGTTCATAACCAAATTTCGATTTTCTTATGGCGGCCATATTGGATTTTACCGCGATTGGATAGAGCAAAAATTAAAATAAAAATAATTAAACCCACTTAAATGTCAAATTTCTAATATTTTAAATATTTTGAAGCCAGGCAGTAGGCCATGATACCGAAAACAATATCAATAGCTGTCACCTAATAAACTGAAACGTCGAATTTGATGTCAAAAGTTTATTTATTATGCCCAAATTAAAAAAATTGGATTGTTTCGGAGTACCCTGTCGACCCTGTCACGGGGAATGGTGACCTTTATTTGCAGATCGATTAAGCTTTTCTTAAGGTATTATCATTCCCGAACCCGCGGCTATGGTATTATTTTACGTAGTATAGCAACCTAAACATATAATTTGTTTGGATTTGGTATTGTATGTGTTGAATGATTACTCTCCGTTCATAACAATGAAAAAGCATCTAAATACAATAATTAAATTTTCTGTTATCCCAGAAAAATAAGGAAGTGCGGAAGTGAGAAGGTCATTCATCGAAGCCCTTTTTCCGAACGATTAACGAGCTTTAGCAAGACGTCCTGGACCCAAACCAAACGTATAGGTAATTAATTTTTACGGCTTCGTATAAAGTTCCATATTCTCCACACAGTTAATACGTATGGGCCGTTAATCGACTAAAAGTTCATTTAAGAACCCAGCCGTATAATCGTAATTATTTAGAATCAATTACTTGTTTATCGATTGTAATTACGGGTTTAACGTAATGGCGGATAAAAGACGCTGCCGTCGGAAAGCGAATCCATCACGTAACCATGAATATTAAATACCGATAAATCTTCGCAACGGATCGTTTTCGCGGAATGTATAGAATCTTGTTTTTTCGACGACGATTTATATGGGCAGTTGAGGTGGTAATTATCGACAAATTGAATTTCGGTTTGATAGTGTCACAAATCATTTGCCTGTATGTACCTATCATGGGTGCGTACCGAGAGTAGCCTGTCCATAGGACAAGCGTCTAGAGTCTGGCTAGGGACTTTTCAACCGGCCAATCACAGGCGGCCGTTCAAGGCCGTCGTCGAAAGCAATTTGGAGGTTAAGTCGAAAGCCAGCGGTTCGCGGTTGTTGACGTTTGTACATGTGTTATTGTATTGTTATAAATAATAATATTTAGTTGTACCGCCTGTGACAACAAATATCATAATTACAGTTCTTTGAAACGTCACGTAAGTAAAAAACACTCTCCTCAACATTCTCAAAAGTTCGTCACACAAAAAAAACTTCAAGTGTTGTGAATGTAATAAACAATTCAACAATAAACAGTGTATTTCAAGGCATGAAAGGAAACAACATAATATTACATATGTTAGGACTAATCAGACTTATTACAAGTGTACATACTGCAAGTATCGACAGAAAAAATGCAATGCTTGACCATTTAACAATAAGTCATAATTCGCAAGTCTAGCAGAGCTTTGGTATATAAAATGTCAAATAAAAGCCATAGCAACTACAGTGAGTGCAATGAGTGACTCTAAAAATATATCGCTGAAAAACAGTAACGAAGATGAAGAGATAAAGCGAAGAAAGGAACCAGCTAACAAAAATATGGATACTCAGAGAAGATTAGTTTCTACGAAAAAAAAGTTTAGAAAACAAAAAGAAATTGGAAAACCAACGTCAAAAGAAAAATTAGATATTTCCCTAAATTTGTTACTTAAATAATACCTAAGATTTTTTTAAATAAAAATATTTTGAAGGAAACCAAAAATTGTCATGTGTTCCTTTTTTTGTTTTATTAAAATATCTTGTATTTTGCAATTTAATAGGAAATAATACAATGATTTATATGTGCTCATTCTAACACATTTATTTTTAAGTTTCCTGCGCTTTTTGGGCGGATTACTTTCGGTGACGCGGCCTATGATTTGATTGGCCGGTTGAAAAGTCCCTAGCCAGACTCTAGACGCTTGTGTCCATAGGTACCTATACTCTTGCTTGTCACTATACAAAAATGATGGGCAATACAGCCTGTTAAATAATTTCACTTCTTCATATATTTTGTCCCTAGATGGGCTACGGTTTTAATAATAAAGGGTATATTTAAAAAACTGTTCGTTCATAATATACATAAATTAAATGTACAGTTTGCTCAGTGAATGTTCGGCCCTACGTCACAACTCCCCTCCTTGTCTTACTTAACTTATGAATATACGATGGATATCGGTCGTATATTCACGAGTCAGACAAGGACGGGAGTTGTGACGTAGGGCCGAACATTCGCTGAACAAACTGTAAATTCAAATTTAAAAAAATGTTACGTGATATGTGCGTGGGGTACTATAAGTGTTAATGGTTTCTACGGTTGCTATGGACTTACTTATTGATGTTGCCGAACTTTGTTTATATTATGGTGAATGGAGAATATAAAAATGAAGATATTTCTGAAGATTATTTGGCCGAGTTTGGAACTAAAAATAAAACTTTCTGAATGTTAGCTGGCGTGACATTAATGTCATTAGCCCCATGTTCAAGTGCAGCTGCTGTGGTGAGCACTAGCTGTGCGGTGCAAAAATTCTACATTTCTACATAGTGATGCAGAAACCAGTTTCAGTGGCAAATTCGAAAACCAAGTTTATTGCACTTGTTCTGAAGAAACGAAAGCATTATTAGAGGTGATTATTAGAATTCTTCTTAACTCCCTATAGGGACAAATTTATGATTACCGTTGCTGTGACATAATTGATATGTCATGGCATGTAGGGAATAAAATTATCTTTCCTGCCCCCTCCCCCGTAAGTACACTTTACATACTCGCCAACAGGCCCGAAAGCGAAATTCAAATTAATGTTTGAGGTGACCAGTTATTTTGGTTGCTTTAAAATTCATAATATCACAGACCAGCGAAGCTATATAGGATATAGGTCTGTGATAATATGAATGTTTCTCTGGCGTCACATGAGAGCCGCATAACAAAAGAAATTTGACAGGTACCTCGCTACCGGTAGGGTGAGAGTACGCGATTAATAATTAGTAGATCCAGTGTTCAAATCTCACACAAAGCTCAAAATTTTTTATTTATTTTTTCTTATCCCTGCATTCTGCCTCTTATATTTATCACTGATTATCATTTTCAGTAATTGAACAAAGGTTATTTTGAAGATCATTATTACTCACAATCTACTCCATATGTATTTAGAGCTTTATTCAAAGTACCTATAACCTGAAATTGTCGGTAGCAGGGAAAATGTAATACATTGCACGATGCGTAAGCTCTTTTTGGCCTCGGAGGTACTTTTAATGACGGCAATGCTCGCGTTGCCTCGGTCTTTAAACAACCTCCTCGACCAAAAAAGTGCACTTACGCATCTGGCAATGTAAATAACTATTTTTAAATCGGAATGCAGCGATAATAGAAAAATAAAAAAGTTTGGCTTTGTGTGGGATTTGAACCCAGGACCTATGAATTACTAGTCGCGTTAGCGAGGTGCCTAATAAATTTGGTCTGTTAGGCGGCTTTTATTTGACGCCAGGGAAACACAGATATTATTAATTTTCTTTGGAATAATTCGTGTTCTTTCTGATCAAAACCAGTTTGTAAAACGATCGTTGTGAAACCTATTAAAATTGACGCGAGTTTCACGTTGCTACATATGTTTTTCCTGCTCCCTCCCCCGTAAGTACACTTTACATACTCGCCAAGAGGCCCGAAAGCGAAAGTCAAATGCTCGAGGTGCCCTGTTATTTTGGCTGCTAGCTGCGAAAGTGGTTGCTAGAAACAAAAAGTATTGCTTAGCAACCCCTAGGCAGCAAGGACCTTAAAACCATTAATAAAATATATGTAGCAAAGCGAATCTTTTGTCAATTTTAATAGGTTTCACAACCATCGTTTTACAAACTGGTTTTGATCAAAAAGAACGCGAATTATACCAAAGAAAAATTAATAATTTCAATGTTTCTCTGGCGTCAAATAAGAGCCGCATAACAGAACAAATTTGACAGGCACCTCGCTACCGGTATAGTGAGAGTACGCGATTAGTAATTCGTAGATCCAGGGTTCAAATCACACACAAAGCTCAACATTTTTTATTTATTTTTTATTATCCTTGCATTCTGCCTCTTATATTTATCACTGATTATCATTTTTAGTAATTGAAAAAAGGTTATTTTGATGATAATTGTTACTCACAATCACAATCTACTCCATATGTATTTAGATGAGCTTTATTCAAAGTACCTATAACCTGAAATTCTCGGTAGCAGGAAAAATGTAATACATTGCACGATGCGTAATTTCTTTTTTGGCTTCGGAGGTACTTTTAATGACTGAGGCAACGCTCGTGTTGCCTCGGTCTTTAAACAACCTCCTCTGCAAAAAAAAGTGCACTTAATACTCGCCAACAGGCCCGAAAGCGAAAGTCAAATGTTCGAGGTGCTCTGTTATTTTGGTCGCTAGCTGCGAAAGTGGTTGCTAGGTACAAAAAGTATTGCTTAGCAACCCTTCCTCAGCAAGGACCTTAAAACCATTATTAAATTATATGTAGCAACGCGAATCTTGCGTCAATTTTAATAGGTTTCACAACAATCGTTTTACAAACTGGTTTTGATCATAAAGAACACGAATTATACCAATGAAAAATTAATAATATCAATGTTTCTCTGGCGTCAAATAAGAGCCGCATAACAGAACAAATTTGACAGGCACCTCGCTACCGGTAGGGAGAGAGTACGCGATTAGTAATTCGTAGATCCAAGGTTCAAATCCCACACAAAGCTCAAATTTTTTTATTTATTTTTTATTATCGCTGCATTCTGCCTCCTATATTTATCACGGATTATCATTTTTAGTAATTAAACAAAAGTTATTTTGAAGATCATTTATTACTCAGAATCTACTCCATATTATGTATTTAGAGCTTTATTCAAAGTACCTAAAACCTGAAATTGTCGATAGCAGGAAAAATGTGATACATTGCACGATGTGTTGGCTCTTTTTTGGCCTTGGAGGTACATACTTTTAATGACCGAGGCAACGCTCGCGTTGCCTCGGTCTTTAAAAAACCTCCTCGGCCAAAAAAAAGTGCACTTACGCATCTGGCAATGTAAATAACTATTTTTGAGATATAATATCTCTGAAATAAGATGAGATTTGTTTCCACTTAAAATGCATTTACTGTTATGAAGTCGCATAATCTAATTTTAAAGTTTAGTTTCTTGGTCTGGCGCAAATTCTGCATGACGAATCTAATCTACTCCCCGGACATTTATAAACGATCTTCAATATTTAGCCGTATACCCAACTGGAACAAGTTCGGAATTTCCACGGCGGCAGCAGCGAGGAGCTTGAGAACATTAAACACAGAATTTAATTTACGAGCATCGGGTTAATTGAAAGGTAAACAGATACTATAGTCGCAGGTTAATTACTGAAGTTACGTGTAAATAAATACCTGAACGTTTCTTCCAAACTAATGTGAGGATCTTGTTTCCATCTATCCGTAAGCTGGGAAGGTATATGAAGTGCTTTGGATAAATCTTTCTGCGAGCGGTAATGAACTGAAAATTCTTCAAAGGATTTAAAAATGTTTTTGTTTCAAAAATAATATCCTAATTGTGCTGTTGCAAGTTGATGTTTGTTTGAGTAAGCCGTGAGTATAACGAAATGAAGTTATTGTAAAAGAACGAAATGATGAAAGACTTATGGACAGGATCCAAATAAATGTTATTTCACCAAATAGCAATTATTGCTGCATTGCTTTGTAGCTATTATTGCGCTATTATCAACAAGTCACTATTGAAATATCTGAAAGCAAATTCTTAGGCGCAGGAATTCTAGATCCAGAATCCTTTGTTAGGACTATAGGTAGAGATGCCCTTTTTTCCACACTTCACCAACCAGCAAAAAAAATAGTAAATACTTAAATTTAAATTTATGGCTTCATATATTTGTCCCCAGTTGAGTTGTCTATGAAGGGGTATATAATAGTTAATAAAAAACATTTTCATTGAAAAAAAAATACAACAGAAAATATACTTGAATGTCGATTTTTAGTATTTATGACCTCTTGTTACCCAAATATGGCCACATTTTTTGGCAGTTGTGGCCACATGGCATATTGTACCTTAGAGGAAAAAGGAAATAAAATGTGCCTAGATTGTTTTTATTTGGAACAAAACTATAAATCTATGAAATAAAAAATAAAACTAAGGTGCCTAGGTAGGTACATACAGAGGTACATACATTGTCAAGATATTATTTTTCGAAAATATCAACTGTTCTTGAAAAAACATAAGTTTAAGCTCTATCTTGTATTTTAAGTTTAGGGTCCGGGAGTTTGCCTAATATATCTGTCAGACATATGACAGAAACGTCATGTTCCACATATATATAAAAGAGACCTTGTCTTTGTTGGTATTTCGCATGGACATTACTTCGACTTCTACGGCTTTTAGTGCATTTTTTAATTTGGTGGGCGAGTATTGAAAACGAACAGCTTTCTTATTCTTTTGTTGGTGCCATAGTATACTCCTGCCAAAATATCCTATTATAAGTAGTGACCATAAGTGCTTCGGTACAATTCCAGTTAAGGTCATAACATGACCATAAATAGCAAATCAACAAAAAATGTTTGCCACTTATGGCCATCTTGGTTTTGTGGTATTTTTGAGGTTAGGGATTGTTTTAATATCAGAAAACATAACTGGAAACATCGTCCAAGCTTGGCACATTATAAAAAAACTAAGAATACGATTCCATGTTACTGAATTTTTGCATTGAATAATGTCACTTTCTTACCGGACTTGCTAAGAAACATAACAAAAACTACCAGTCACTTTTGGGTGGCCAACAAGACAAATGTGTGCCTGCCACCTATTGGTGCATGGCAGAACTTCATGTTACCTTCAGTACCTTCAGTTATGCCAAAGGTGGAAAGGTGGCACCATAACCTCTTACTTGATAATCAGCGTTTTTTAATCAAGTGACCAAAAAGGGGTTAGTGGCTAAAAAGGGTATCTCTACCCTACATACTTCTTGTTATAGTAACTTAAAACATTTCTTTAACGGATTGTCCTCATGTCCTCCCAACCCCTACCAACATTTTCCCTATTACCCTAAAACGTCGAGGCCATTCCAGATGCACCGTGACAAACTGAGCCGGAAGACAGACTTGACGGGCCGCCGTCTTTTTCAGCGTTGCCACACTTAATGAAACCTCCCATTTCTCTCGCTAATTCAAAACACTCTAAGTGGACCTCTCCGCTTAATGCGTGTGCACAGCCACCTACGACATCTGCGCGTGTTTTACGCAGCTGCAAATTTACTATGGCATTCGGGAATCTCTGTAGGGCTATTTTTGATTCTTGGTATATAATTTCACTCTTCGTCCGGCACCCGCCAAAACAGTTTCCTACAGGATTACTTTTTAAGATTACCTCCGCGATTGCCAAGAAACAAAAACGTGACATTTTTGAACAGCTAGATGACGCTGCATGAAAAATAAATCTGCGTCCATGGCCAACTTGTGGAGCAATATAAAAATAACCTAAATTGGGCAAAAGATAGAAAGAAAACTTTTATGTTGAAAATTGATGGCAATGAAAATCTCTAGGCAACCCGGGTGCTCAAATAGTTTCAGAAAATTACACAGGATTTCTATTTCTTTTTATAACAGCGCCCTACAAAAAAAAGTAAGAAAACTTAATATGTCGATTTTGCACAACTAGCGCAACGTTAAAAAAAGAAATGGACATTCATGGCAAACTTCAATACTAGAAGAACCTCAAATCGGAAAAAAAAAATGCATGGCCTCAAGAGAGCCGAAGACCTTGTGACCTTGTGACTTCAGAAACAGGGGTCACCTTAAATTTTTTGTTCTCAAGACAATTGTACAGGGTGTCCCATTTTGGGTGTTTTTGGGTGTTTTTCTCAAAAATCTCGGTTATTATTAAAGCTAGAGGGCTGCGGTTTTCACGTCACTGTACTACTTTTTTCAGAGGAATTTGGTGGACAAATCAGATTTTAGATAAGTTTTATACTTTCCGCGCATTGGCGCAGGACTGAAATTTTCGATTTTTTGGAAACCTCTTTCCTGGCTACAACTTATATATATATCCACAAATTTAATCAACTATTTTTGTAGATTTTTTGGCGTAGAATCGAATGGAATAATTAGTTTTTTGGTAGCGTTAATAGTTTTTGAGATATGAACTATGGTTTCCATTTAAAAAATATATAACTTTGGTTCATATCTCAAAAACTATTAACGCTACCAAAAAAACTAATTATTCCATTCGATTCTACGCCAAAAAATCTATAAAAATACTTGATTAAATTTGTCGATATATATATAAGTTGTAGCCAGGAGAGAGGTTTCCAAAAAATCGAAAATTTCAGTCCTGCGCCAATGCGCGGAAACTATAAAACTTATCTAATATCTGATTGGTCCACCAAATTCCTCTCAAAAAAGTAGTACAGTGACGTGAAAACCGCAACCCTCTAGCTTTAATAATAACCGAGATTTTTGAGAAAAACACCCCAAAACACCCAAAATGGGACACCCTGTACAGCATTTCAATATTTTTTATCGCAATTTTATTTTACCTGAAACAAAAATGGCAAAAAGAAAACAATTACTCTAACCAACGAGACAAATAATATATGAAACAAAAACAAACAAAGAGAAGACTTCCAAAATAAAATTTGTACTCTCACTGCTAGGGGGGGGGCCCGTGCCCCCCTGGCCCGTCCCAAGTAACAATTTTCTGTTTTATAAAAGCTGTAAGAACGTTTATAGAGCATAACCTTATAAAACATCTGAAGTCCGATAAACGTTTTTACAGCGTTCTTAGAGCCCTTATAGAGCTAAAATGGGCACAAATTTATACAACGTTTTCGCTCTATAACCAGTTCTATAAAAGCTACAAACACATTTATATAACCATTTTATAGACGTTTACAGAGGCTTTACACAGCAGAAATAAATGTTGTACCAAACAACCTGTGTAAATTATCATGAAAGCTCTTTGACTCTTTAAGCGTTTTTGAAAAAACGGTTTTGCTGTGCTTTACTACGTTAAAAAGACTATTAGACTACTCAATACCATACATGCACCTCTTAAGCTGCTTTTTGTAATGTTGATGAAATAAGGACGACGCAATAAGAATGGCGGAGTATTGTGCCAACGAATAATTAATTTTACTTACGGCATAGTGGGGTGACATAATTTTTAGTGCAAATTAAGATTTATTGTGAAATGTATACTATTTACATGGTGAAATTTTTAAGGGCCTCTTCTAAACATCGATTTCGATGATTTTTTTATTAAAAATTAAAATAAATGTTTTTCTTTTAATTAAAAATATCTGTTATTATTGCTTCGGATGTAATTTTAAATACAAAATAAACATCCTCAACTAATACAGTATTATTTTTTTGTTATAAAATGCATTTTTTACATTTTATGAAAAGGAGACGCTGATCCAACGTAAGCTAACCACACCAAACATGGCGTAAATTCTTATAAAACAGTTTAGTCACACACACAGCACTTATATGATCTTTCAGTTTGTCTTGCGATGCTTATATAAAACAGGCAACTAGACGTATTTTAAACATTTAATTTAACATTGAGCCTGATAATAAGTATTTTTTTTTTAAATCTTGCACACAATGAAAAGACTTTTACATGATAAAATTTCATTTTCTACGTATGTACCTATAATTTATCTATGCTATATAGACAACATATTTTTATTTTATTTTAGGATGTATAAGATAGTTCAGATGTTTACGTAACTCTATTTTCTCTGTTTCATTGAACGTTGAAGACTTTTGGTGAAAATTACAATCATCAGCAGCATATACAACACAGCTGAAAGAGTTGTCGGTATTTGATTTTAAATCTTCTTTGGTGGAAGTGATTTTATCATTAGCATTGCTGGCAATGCTATTATAGGTATTTATTATCCGAATAAATATTTTGCTGAATTAAATGATAATTCTTCTTTAATTTTCTACGAAATGCACCCATTTTCCCTTGAAAACGACATCATACACACGCTTTAATGTACCTAAGTTTTTAGGTTAGGTGTTGAGAGCACACCTAAACCGTTCTGTAAGATTGCAATGCGCGATTTTTGGTATTTATGCTTGCTTCAATGCTGTTAATTTAAATACTTGGTAAGTACTTCTATAAAATAGTTTTTTAAAAGCATCTTTGGAAGTAAAAATATATTTTAAGGAACTGAACTGTGATTTGCCAAACTCTTACAAAGCTGATTTATAGAGTGCTTAATTATGTTCTTATAAAACAGTTATATACGCAAAACTAACCGAACCATTTAGTTGTAACCACTAAACAGACGTGTAGCAGTCGTATACGTAGTACTATAAACGTTTATAGAACAATTAAAAAACTATTTTATAAACGTTATATAATTTAGCTGAAAGAACGTTCTAAGAACTATATTACAGAACAAATTAGTTGCACACAGCAAAATGGTAATACTCGAGACGATAACACAGCAAATTAACTATTTTTAAGCACTTATAAAACGTTAATAAAACTTTTCCGTTCGGTAAGAAAAAATTAATACAGCTACTTTGCTACTTGGGCTATGACGCGACGCCACTGTACCTAATGGATTCCGATTTCCTTCTCAGCGTCACCTAGCTCCATAAAATTGCAAATTGCTTTTGTTTCTTGGGTTTTTTTGTGGGGCGCTACATAAGCGAAAAAATCGCCTTGGTACTTATAATGCTAATTAAAAATCATCCTGTATTGGATTTTTCTTAGTCGATATTAATTAGGTATAAGTAGCTATTATACAAAAAATAAACTGAAGAATACAGACCTGGACAAACGAACACTCGATAATAAATTAAATTTGGTGAGGTATTCTTTTTACAAGATTCTTTTATTCCAACTCACAACACATTTTTCATTGTCACTATGACAAGTTCATTACAATACAATTAAGTGCTTATCTTTCTAAAGGCACTAAAACACAGACCAGTGACAGATATGAGACAATTATTAATTATAGTGAAGTTATTATGCTATCAATTTACAAAACATTAACATATAATTGATAATAAACTTAGTGGGAATAATAAAGTTTTATGGTTAAGCTTAAACCGCTTATCTGCTGGAATTTTTTTGTGTTAGTCTCATGTATTATCGTCATGTATCAAGTGTCACGACTCAAAAGCAAAAGTAACATATTACCAGACGTTTAGATAAAGTTTGTATGATGCAAAGGGTTTATATGTAAAATATGCGTAATACTGTGGAAGCAAATTCTACGAGAAATACGAAATCTGTGTGCCCCTTTAGTGTGATTAAAAAAAAATATAACTTACAGATACCTATGTTAAACATTGTCCTCGGTATAGTAACATGATTAAGTTTTTGTCTGTAACTGCCCAAAATCAGATTTTCAAAAAATAGAATAATACAAATTTTTCCCATTTGGTGCAAACTTTATGAATAGCAGTAATAGCACTGTATACAGGGTGTCCCACGACGAACTGCAGCGATCGATTTCTCGGAAAATAGACTTTGGAAAATTTTGATCACTCTGTATTTATTTATTATCAAAATGTCAACACATTACACTAAAGTAGATCCCTTTCTACAAAGAAACTAACCCCAATTAAATAGTAAAGGCTTCCATACAGGAGAAATTAAATACCTAGTTATGTTAGGTCTGCCAAATCGATCTCGGCAGTTCGTCGTGAGACACCCTGTATATGTAATCATACAGTGCTATTCATAAAGTTTGCACCAAATGGGAAAAATTCGCATATTGTATTTTCTGAAAATCTGATTTTGGGAGATGTTGATGCATGTTTTGTTTACACTATTGCGCCTAAAGAGGGTCATGATTTCACAGCCCATGCCTGTCAAATTTGACATTTGAAATAAAAAATTGGGAAAAATCAGGCTTGCCTTGAAAATATAGGAAATAGTTATTAAGAAAATGGGTTTGTAATTACATTATTGTGCGGTATGCAAATTTTCAGAATGATATCAGAATATTCGTGTTTCTTACTTTATATTCTTCTTGGAATTGAAACCGAATCCATAAAATTCGATACAAAACTGTACCTTATAATTTTGTTTCACTGAATTTCAAAATATGGATGTATTTTATGTAAAAATATTACAACACTGGTCCAGGGAATAAACTTATTTTAAAATGAAAGAGTCTTTGCACCAAGATTGCGTTCTTACACAATAGCTATTTTAAAAAATCACATGTTTCTCCTTAATTTTGCATTGACATTTATTTGTATTGTTATGATTTAGTAAGAGAGCAACCATGAAATAAGTTTCTTCGGTTATTTCTGGGAAAAAATATCGAGTGCCGATTTAAAGAGAAATAATTAAGAAAAACGAACATTGTGATATCTTTCTGAAAATTTGCACAGGGGCACAATAATGCAATACAAGCACATTTCCTTAATAACCTTTTCCGATATTTTCAAGGAAAATCTGATTTCTCTCAATTTTTTATGGGCTGTGACGTCACGACCCTATTTAGGCGCAATAGTGTAAACAAAACATGCACCAACCTCCCAAAATCAGATTTTCAAAAAATAGAATAATAAAAATTTTTCCATTTGGTGCACACTTTATGCATAGCACTGTATATAAATATGTATATACTTGCCTAGATATATCTCATGATTTCACAGCAAGTGGTATCTATTCAGTTAAAAAAAAAACAATGTTTCTGGAGGGTGACTTATTTTCGTGGGGTATGTAGGTACAGTTGGCGTCAGATGAAACCGAACGACGTAAAGCGATTTTCTTGAGATTTTTGGAGGAATAATACCCAAAATCCATTCAACAAATAACAGATTCAAGCTCAGACCCAGAGACGAAGTGACCTACGAACGCCAAGTTGCCAAATGTCAGAACACAATCCAAATATTCCAAGGAAATTAATTTTTAGCGTTCAGTTTCGTCTGGCGCCAACCGTACCTTCTTGATATGATCAAACAAGATTCTTTTATTTTACCGACAAAATGTGAACAACGCTATACATACCAAAATTGCAATAATATTGTAAAAGTGCATTCCCTTAAAAGTATTGCGCATTGTGTAAACTTTCCGAATTTTACGGAATTTGTATTACTCTTCGGTAAAACTTTATGTTATTCTTACCGCTCGACGGCGCCACTTAGTTTTCCAACTCGTATAAAAGTTGGAATAGCGCGAGCATAAAGCCGCAAGTATTTAATAATAGAAATATAAAATTTTACGGGGCTTTGACAACTTCATAGTATTATTTTTATTAGCCTTTTGTTAGAACAATCGTTTCGTAAGCATATATTCGCAATGTACCGGGTGTTTCATACAACATTTCTGAAATTTTGTATGAAACACCCTGTACCAAAACAGCAAGCTATGGAGTTATTGGTTTATGTCTCTTTTGTAAAGTACTTTCCTATAAAAATTCTGAATTCTACGGCAAGATAATAATAACTATCTACTTTTTTGAAATAATTTTCTTGTAGTATATTAAGTGAATTTAAATACTTACCTAAGTAGGTATGCGATAATATTCTCTAGAAAACGTTTTATCTTTAACAAAATATTACCACCCACCTACATGTTGTCGGTAGAAGAGTCTCGATCTAAAATGTTCAACGTCAGAAATGATGGATACCCTAGGTTATCTACAAGAAGGTTAAGACTCCTCCGTATCGCATTTTTTCTACTCCAAACTGTTATCTTGGGTTAAAATAAGCTTAATTATCCCATCCGTGTATAGTGCATTTGAAAAATATTGTTCTATTTTGGGAGTTGTGTTATGGTTTCAATTAGAAGATAATATACCTGGGGATAGACTGAGCGTGAGGCTGAGTATTTTCTGTTAGTGAATATTAATATGTATACCTATAGATGAATTAGGAAATATATTGAATATTTAGATTTTATAGATAAAAATGTGGAAATTCATTATACAGTGTGGTCATTTACGTGTGCAACATAATATTATGGTACATTTTTTTATTAATTGCACAACCATAATACAGACATTGCCGAAAGTTGGTGCATGTTCGGTAATCATATTAGGTGTACTTAGAATGGTTGCAAGTGAAACAGCATACAGGGTAGGTCAAAAAATATAAAAATTGCACAAGAGTACCTAAAGTATTTAAAAAAATTCAGCAAAAGGTTATAAAGAAAAGTTGTTTAGAATTAAAAGCTATGCCTAAATACCAAAACATAGCATCCTGAGACAAAAAATTCGTCAATTAATTGTCACAGTATCTTAATAAATACTAAAGATAAAAATTTTGTGCCTTAAATGAGAGTATTTTTAACGTACACATTATCATTACTAATGTTTTACCTTGTTCAGAAGAATTTTTGCGAAATTTTAAAGTTTTTTTTTAATATCGTTGCAACAAACATGAAGTTTGTGATTCCCTAAAAAATTAAAAATCTAAGTTAATTTTACAAATATGCTTGAATTTTAACAAATTTATGCGAAATTGATTTAAGTGTGATTGGTTTAGGAAATTGTTTGGGGTGAATATTAAAACAATTTTTTTAGGAAATAATTAATGTTTATCAAAAAATAGTTATTTATGCAACAAGTGCATAAAGTAGTACTTTTTTCATGAATGGGAAAGTTGCGCGCACGAACCGCAGGTGAGTGCGCGCAATCCCATGAATGAAAAAAAGACACTTTATGCATGAGTTTCATACATTATTTTTTTATACGATCGTGCTTAAACATTGAAATATTTGGGATGGGATTTTTGTGTTATATACTAAAGGGCATATAAATGCACTATGGTTTTCTATTACGAGGATTATAATATTTAGATCGCGGTCTCACTAAGTACGTTTACACATAGTATTGAAATCGATTTGAATATGTTTCTAGAATTATTGAAAACCGCATGAAGAGATTTTGAGATTGATTTGAATCTCAAAATAAATTTTCTTATTTTCGGGATTTAACGCCACATTTACCATTTATGAAAACACCAAACTGCATTACACTTTACACTGAATTCGATTCCAAACTCCATGTAAACGTAGTAAGGAAGTTTAGAGTGAAAAAAGTTAACTTTTTTTCACTCTAAACTGCTCAGAGTGAAAAAAATTAAGTTTTTTTAACTTGTTAAAAAAGGATATACTTTAGGCATTTAAAAAGGTAAAAAAAAAGTAAAGTTTTTATAACGATCGTATAAAAAATATATTTCTTTTTCTTAGGAGGCGCTGTAATTCTAGACAACTTTTCTTAATAACAGTTTTCTGATTTTTCTGAAAAAAGGGTACTTTACTCTTGTACAATTTTTATATTTTTGTACCTACCCTGTATGCTGTTTGACTTGCAACCATTCAAAGTGCGCCTAATATGATTATCGAACATGCACCAACTTTCGGGAATATTTGAATTTTCGTTGTGCAATTAATAAAAAAAATCCCATATGTTGCACACTTAAATGACCACACTGTATACATGGTAATCTATCCTCTTATTTCATTATATTTTCATATGTATTTTTCCCCCTTTTTGGTAAATTTTGCACTGAAAAATACAATTGAAAATCAAATAAAAAAGTTACACGGTTATTTATGATTGTTTTATTATAATAACACCCTGCATATTTTGCTTTTTGAAATCGCGATACCATTTTACAAATTTCCATCGAAAATACGCTAGTCATAGAAAAACAACCTTAAAAAAAGTGCCACGTGTAAAATTTGTTACCAGATTTACAGAAATGTTTTGCTTCTATTTAAAATGATGTCGCCTGGTCATATACGGGGTGGCCAGAAAAAAAAAAAGAAAATGTCACAAGAATAAACTACCTTTTCTTGAAATCGGCAGTGAAGTGTCTCAAAATCATAATTAAATGCTCAGAAATCGGCACTGAAGTAGCCCATTATTTAGCGATTTTTTCAATAAGTAGGCCTTGACGAGATGTAAACATCAAACGCCAGACGCGGAGCCATCGCCCGTTTAAAGTGACCAAATATTCAAAATCGGTTGCATAACAGGCATAATTTTTTTGGAGTTTCTGTTGGGAAGCGCCGTGCCTCGTCATACTTGACCTAGGTGGGGCGATCGTCAAAGTCAAGCAACGCCGCGCGCAGTCGGTTCATGGACGGGTGATCTCTTATGTTTATTTTTATTGCCAAATAACACATTTTTTTGGATTAAAAAAATATATAATATGTACTTCGGCACTCAAGTTCTTTTTATAACTCATGTGGTTTATTTGCCTCTGCCAGAGGCCTGGGCAACTAAAATCCACATGAGTCATAAAAAGTTGAACTTCAATGCCTTGGTACATAAATAACTTATATTTTAATCTTTCGAAAAAGTATGACTGTAACCGACAGAAAAAAAAGACGAGGTGTAATAATTATTCACATATTTATTTATTATTAATACCTTTAAGGTTGTGCAGAGGCTTAGAAACTTTTTTATCTGGGAAAATAAAGAAAAACTATAAAGTGTGCAATGATCCATCTGATGACCTTTCTGCGTTATAACGCCAACGTAAATTTCCGAACACTCTCAAGTGAAAACTCCCAAGACAGCAGGGACCTCCCTATATTTTTGGGAGAGGCCTGGCCTCTCCGCGCCGCTAACCAAGCTGAAAAATCCTCTTGTTTGGGAACGGCTGTATGGGAAATTTCGAATTTCCTTTTACTGCCCGCTGGGTTTTCCTACCTCTTATACGGCTAGCTGGCGAGGAAAATGAAATAAAATAAAGCTCGAATTGATTTTCTTCCGAGGGGGAAAATCGATGAATAAGTTTAAATATGTTATTTAACTGAAATTAAATATTATTTACTTTTTGTAAATCATTGTTTGCCATCAAATATGGCCTGTAATGTTTTCATTACAGCAAAGATTATAAAACTGATTATTTTTTCTCTTCATGTACACACATTGTTGTAGGTAATTAACCTGTATAGAAAATAAATTACAGTTTTATCTTCGCTCGGAAAATAAATTTAATATTTTGAAAGAAAACGAACACAGTCGCGTTTATCCCAACTAAATATAAACAGAGAATAAAGTTCCTTTTAGTTCGGCCGCTATAATAATATTGCCGGTTTCTTGCTGTAAATATATTATGCATGCGGGGAAACGTTTATTTAGCTCATTTTTATATTGGGTATCAAGAAACCAAACAAATTTTCTTGTTTGGTTAACTGCGATGTCATGACACACAAAGCAATACTTTTATTACTTTGCCCCGGCTTAGATATAGGTACCGTGAAAGACGTTTGGTCCATATTGCAATGTTTAGACGAAAAATCTAGTGGTTATATATTCCAAGGTTCTTTAAGTCAAACATAGATAACATAGATGCTTGTATGCCCGTATAGTTTTCCGCAAATATTCAAAAATACAGGGTGTTTCTTAATAACATGCTAATATTTAAGGGGGTGATTTTTGGGTCCATTATGAGAAAAAACTTTATATTAACATAATGTCCTAACTTTTGAACTACAGGGTGCTGAAACAACAACATCTGATTTAATTTGTTTCGTTGTGGGTTTAGGGTAATTTTCTGTTACCATTCCAAAATGTATGTACAGGGTGTCCCATTTTGGGTGTTTTTGGGTGTTTTTCTCAAAAATCTCGGTTATTATTAAAGCTAGAGGGTTGCGGTTTTCACGTCACTGTACTATTTTTCTGAGAGGAATTTGGTGGACCAATCAGATTTTAGATAAGTTTTATAGTTTCCGCGCATTGGCGCAGGACTGAAATTTTCGATTTTTTGGAAACCTCTTTCCTGGCTACAACTTATATATATCCACAAATTTAATCAACTATTTTTATAGATTTCTTGGCGTAGAATCGAATGGAATAATTAGTTTTTTGGTAGCGTTAATAGTTTTTGAGATATGAACCAAAGTTATATATTTTTTTAAATGGAAACCATAGTTCATATCTCAAAAACTATTAACGCTACCAAAAACACTAATTATTCCATTCGATTCTACGCCAAAAAATCTATAAAAATAGTTGATTAAATTTGTCGATATATATAAGTTGTAGCCAGGAGAGAGGTTTCCAAAAAATCGAAAATTTCAGTCCAGCGCCAATGCGCGGAAACTATAAAACTTATCTAAAATCTGATTGGTCCACCAAATTCCTCTCAAAAAAAGTAGTACAGCGACGTGAAAACCGCAACCCTCTAGCTTTAATAATAACCGATATTTTTGAGAAAAACACCCAAAATGGGACAACCTGTACAGGGTGTCTCACTAGAAATTGACACCCCCCCTTAACTTGTTAATTTTTGAGCTTAGAAAAAAATGTTTTTTACAAAAGTTTTAGATACTGATGCACAGCTATTTGTGATGCTATTGGACCTTATACAGTGTGTTCTACAAAGCCGTGGCAGACATAACTTATGTTTTTTTAAATGGAACACCTTGTATATTTTTCGATTATTGAATTCTATGCATTATTATGTTCGCTCCTATCGTTCATTCAGAACCGAGCCTTTTTGTGAGGGATTACTCCTTGGGTCATAGGTTGCCATGGAAGACAAATAATGCCAAATAATAGTAATAATTATTGACAGTTTACAAGTATACCTATTCGCGCTTTGGAAAACAAAATGGCCTATTTTAAGATTTCAGGGGAAAATGAAGAAGGGAAATTGAGAGAAATTTGAAATAGTAGCATAATTATAAACTTCGTCAGATTTATTGTTTGAAATTTAATTTTTATTGGGAACTACAATAACATTTAGAAAAAGGATATAATATTCATATGTTTTTTGTGGGATTATTTAAAAAACAAAATTTATTTTGGCAGATCGGGAAATGTAGAAACACTGAAAGGTAGAATTCGGGAAGAATTCCACATATTAAATAATGAACATAGCAATAAATGCATTGAGCAAGATGGAGGCCATGTGGAGCATTTGTAATACGTATATCCTTTTTCTAAATGTTATTCTCGTTTTCTATAAAAATTAAATTTCAAACAATAAATCTGATGAAGTTTATTGACTATGTTACTATTTCTGATTTCTCTCAATTTCCCATCTTAATTTTTCTCTGATATCTTAAAATAGCCCATTTTGTTTTTCAAATCGTGAATATACCTGCAAACTGTCAATAATTATTACTATAATTTGGCATTTGTCTTTCATGGCAACCTATATGACCCAAGGAGTAATCCCTCACAAAAAAGGCTCAGTTCCGAACGAACATATAACATATTATATACTTTGTTGGAATCAGAAAAATGGGTAGAATTCAATAATCCGAAAATATACAAGGTGTTCGATTTAAAAAAAAACATAAGTTATGTCTGCCACGGTTTTCTAGAACACACTGTATAAGTTCTAATAGCGTCAGAAAAAACTTTGTATTCATATCTAAAACTTTTATAAAAACCTTTCTTTTCTAACCTCAAAAACTAACAAGTTAAGGGGGGTGTCAATTTATAATGAGCCACCCTGTACATTACTTCAATTTCATGATTTTAATAAATTGTTCAAAGTATTAATTGTTCTCGTAAGTGGTCTATGCGAAAAACGTACGTCAAACAAAAAAGATCTAGAGACCTCATTTGCTCAGAAAGGAATGGGGATTTCAAAAATAATTTTTACTTTAAGAAGAAGCAGTGGCGTAACATATTTTTCTTTAAGTTATTCAATTTGAAACCCGTACAGACGCCACTGGTGAAAGCAATAAATTTGTTTGTATGTGTATGTCAGAAAATGCATCTTGACATATAGAAGGCGTGTACCAAATTTCACAAAAATATCTAGGGTAATACCAAAGCTATAATAAAAAAAGGTTTTTGTCTTAAAATTTTAAAACCTTGTAATTCAAAAGTTAAGACTTTTGGGACATATTATATTCATGTGAAGTTTTTTTCTCAAAATGGACCCAATAACCACCTCTTAAATATTAGCATGTTATTAAGAAACACGCTGTATAAGTATTCCTATTGAAATAAAATTTTCTATGGCGCGCCGATACATTTCTCAACAAAATCGTAAAAAAGTTATGAAGAAATAAGAAATACTTTTCTCTTATGTCTCATCTGCATATTACCGGTGTTGTATTCACCCAGGGACTCTTTAAAATAAGGGGCCCCAGCATGTCACAGTCTATCACATAGGAAAAGTGAAGCCTTGAGGGGATGTTTGTTTTCTGTATACTCCAAGGAGACTACATAAGTGGGCTGGTACAAGGTAATGTTATATGTCAGTGTCCAGCTGCCATCAGGTTTTATGTGACATGCCAGTGCCATAGATTCCAAAGGAGGCAAAATATTTCCCATCATAGTTCACAATTTTTAAGTTTTCAAACTTCCAGATAGTCAATTAAAGGTAATGCGGCAGCCTGTAGTAGTCCCAATAATTGCAACCATATTTTTCTTGTCTCACCTTTAGTAATCCTACAATTCCCATTACGTGGGCATTACGTATAAGTAAGTAGTTCAAAACAAAAATGGAATTTCGTAAATTTTAAATTATTAAGCAGGTAGCTTCAGTCAGGTCTTTTTTTAAAACAGTTTTTATCTACAACTATAAGTTTATTTTACGTTTGTGAGGTACCTTGGGAGAGAAATAAAATTACCAAAATTTTATAATGAGCACCGAGAAAAACTACAGGATTAGAACTAAGTACAAGACCTAATCTTATTAGTCCATCCCGAAATCTGTGAAAGTTCTTTGGGTAGATACATTCAACAAGGGAAGAAAGTTCAAGTACGTACCTATTATACCTACATATTACAAATGGTTCGAGGAACCTGGTAACAAGGTACAATAGCCACAAATTCTCAAATAAGCAAAATCGGCACTGACTTAGCATACTTATATTACTTAAATTCCTGGAAATAATTGCAGGAAACCAAATTCAAATACAAAATAAATTTGATTCATTTGGCACTTGCCATATTCTGTGTTTGTTGACAGAACATTGTCAAGTCTAATTTTTAGAAATCATGGAAACCGTTATTAATTTTTACTAACAATCAAACTACCTGTTATATTCATAGATTCTCCGATAAAATGGCATACTTGGCATCATTGAGACCATTAGAATGAGGAAAGAAACGGCCTCCCTTTGGAAAGTATAATGCTGGGTCCCCTTACTTTAAAGGGTCCCTGTATTCACCTAACAAGCTGCGGCAAAAGGTAACCCCATAATGTAATGTTTTTGGAGGACACTGTAATATTATATTATTTAGCCTTAGTCACAGAAAGCCATGTAGAAACCACATTTTAAGAAATCCTCGGGACAATAGGTATACCGTCTTTATTAAAAGAGACTTCCTCAATTTTTTACCGCATTTCCAATAAGAGCCGGAACCCAATGTCGGAGTTCTACCCGCGCCGTCAGACACAGCCTTTCCGCCAATATTTGCAGGCGCCTTAATGCCCACCTCTCGACTGGAGGAAGAATCGGCTTAGCGTCGGTTGTAGGACTAATGCCGCAACACGCGGGCCCTTCCCGCCAGGATTTGAATCCACTTTACGGATTAAATGGAGGTCCTCTGCTGCCGCCGTCCCGGCGGTTTTTTATGCAGATCCTGTCCTAGAGGTCGGTGAAAGTCGAAGAAGTGGTGGGGAGGGGAATGCCCAAGTCCTCGAGAGGATATTGCGCTTCAAAATGCCCAAAAAGAACTCATTCCTTCAGTATTTGGGTATTTTAGTGTATTGTTAGGTGAAGCTCCTAAACGTTTTTATCGCGAGATCTACAAATTCAAGTTGAATAAATTTGGTATAATATTTGAAAATTGAATATTTCAAAAACGGAAGAAGATAATGATACCTACAAAGCTTTATATCGTTTTGATTGCCTTGACGAGCACGTTTCAGAAATATAAAAATGAACTCCTCAACAAAATTAATGCACCACTCATAATCAAGTAAGGAAAATGAACCGCCAAAGTAATTTCTTAATTGAGCATGCAGGGCGAGCATCGACTCTCCTGGATGAAGGATATTCAATGCGATATGTTGCTGGTTTGTTAGGAAGACATCATTCCAGCATCTGCTGCATGGTGAGACGACATAATGAGACGCGCTCGTATGGAAGACCAGGGCAAGGGCGAAAACGTTGCACTAATCAAATTGATGATCGTTTTTTGGGACAACGTGCTCTCAGAGACAAGAGAGTCACCAGCAATCTGCTAAAAAATGAATTAGCAGATGTTGGAAAGTTGAGATATGAACCAAAGTTATATATTTTTTTAAATGGAAACCATAGTTCATATCTCAAAAACTATTAACGCTACCAAAAACACTAATTATTCCATTCGATTCTACGCCAAAAAATCTATAAAAATAGTTGATTAAATTTGTCGATATATATAAGTTGTAGCCAGGAGAGAGGTTTCCAAAAAATCGAAAATTTCAGTCCAGCGCCAATGCGCGGAAACTATAAAACTTATCTAAAATCTGATTGGTCCACCAAATTCCTCTCAAAAAAGTAGTACAGCGACGTGAAAACCGCAACCCTCTAGCTTTAATAATAACCGATATTTTTGAGAAAAACACCCAAAATAGGACAACCTGTACAGGGTGTCTCACTAGAAATTGACACCCCCCCTTAACTTGTTAATTTTTGAGCTTAGAAAAAAATGTTTTTTACAAAAGTTTTAGATACTGATGCACAGCTATTTGTGATGCTATTGGACCTTATACAGTGTGTTCTACAAAGCCGTGGCAGACATAACTTATGTTTTTTTAAATGGAACACCTTGTATATTTTTCGATTATTGAATTCTATGCATTATTATGTTCGCTCCTATCGTTCATTCAGAACCGAGCCTTTTTGTGAGGGTTGAAGTTGAATAAATTTGGTATAATATTTGAAAATTGAATATTTCAAAAACGGAAGAAGATAATGATACCTACAAAGCTTTATATCGTTTTGATTGCCTTGACGAGCACGTTTCAGAAATATAAAAATGAACTCCTCAACAAAATTAATGCACCACTCATAATCAAGTAAGGAAAATGAACCGCCAAAGTAATTTCTTAATTGAGCATGCAGGGCGAGCATCGACTCTCCTGGATGAAGGATATTCAATGCGATATGTTGCTGGTTTGTTAGGAAGACATCATTCCAGCATCTGCTGCATGGTGAGACGACATAATGAGACGCGCTCGTATGGAAGACCAGGGCAAGGGCGAAAACGTTGCACTAATCAAATTGATGATCGTTTTTTGGGACAACGTGCTCTCAGAGACAAGAGAGTCACCAGCAATCTGCTAAAAAATGAATTAGCAGATGTTGGAAAGTCTCGAACGGTTTGAAGATGTTTTCATGAAGCAGGATTGAGCAACAGGAAGCCGGCCAAAAAACCATTACTTACCAGAGAACACAAAGTTCAGAGATTGGATTTTGCAGGACTACGTCAGAATTGGACCATCAGTGATTGGAAACCAGTTCTGTTCTCCGATGAAACTGGAGTTAGCCTTAAAGCTCCACATCAACGTGATCGTGTCTGGCGAAGGCGAGGAGAAAGGTTTAACAGCTGCAATATCTCTCCTGAAGTATCTTTTGGTGGTTGCTCTAAAATGTTTTAGGGGGAAATTTGCTTCGATGCTCGTACGGAGTTGGTATCTCTACGCACGAGGTCTATAAATGCCCAATATTACTTAGACAACATTATTGTCGAACATTTAATGCCTTTTGCTCCGTTTGTTGGACCTAATTTTTTATTCATGCAGCACAACGCTCGTCCCCATGTGGCTAGAAAGGTTATTGGCTACCTAAATGATGTTAATATCCCCTTATTTCAGTGGTCACCTAACAATCCTGACATGAATTATATAGAGCATCTATGGGGCTATCTCAAAAAAGAGTCAAAATCGTAGACCGGGTTGATATTCACAACCAACTCATATACAGCGTGTCCATTTACTATTCCCTTCTTTGATTGTGGCTATACTTTTCAGGATAAAAAAAATCGGTTCGGGGGATCCAAATAAGGGAAGATGGAGCACATTTTAAAATTAGTTTGGTATATACAGGGTGTTCCAAAAAAGTGTGGCGACAAAAAAATAAATTTTTTTAAATGGAATGATTTTTTTTTTCGCAAATGAAGCCTATCAAAGTATAGTATACATCCCTAAATTATTTCCGCTTCCATCTGCGGCGTTGGCAAGTTATAATTTTTTTAAAGAGTTTTTTGCTAAATACCAACCCTTCATTAATATTGCTATATTTTTTTTGCGGCTTGATTTTTTCTCTTGAAACTTTGGTTGTGGATTTACACTTAACCATTTTATTAATGACTAAGAAAAAGCTGAAAATTTTTGTACAGGATGTTTCACTTTTTCCGCCACTTAATTTACTATTTTTTTTCAAATGGAACACCCTATATATAACATTTCTATTGGATAGAGCATTCATTCAGCTTTAATTTGATACCTAATACAGTACCTCTATCTCTAGCAGTTTTTTCAAAAATCCAGTATAAACAGAAAATTTGCAACTTTTTTACTTATTACATACATGCAAATTACTCGAGAATCAAACTTGTACTTATTTAAAAAGATGCATATCAAAAAAGCGTTAGTACCAGTTACAATCTGTAGTTTACCATATTTTTGTATACCTACTACACCTGCATAAATAGAATATTAAATTATAAAAAGTTAAAAGTTTGGTTTTGTTTCTAGTTTGACATTTGGTAAATATTTCATTTGCTGCTTGTATTCTGTGTTCGCTGTTTAATTTCAAACAGCAAAAAGTTGTCACAAAATGAAAATTATTGTAGACAAGACTTGATAAGTATGATTTACGTAATTGGTAATTGAAAATTGTTTTTTGGCATCTCGAGTTTATGCCCAAAAATTCCCAGATAGAAGGCATCCTGATACCAGAATGCTGCAGAACTTAAAGGAGCGATTCGATCGCACAGGAAATGTTGCCTATAAAGAGCAAACTAGAACAAAACCAGTTTTAAATGAAGAAAATCAGTTAGCTATAACATTGGCTGTTATGCAATACCCTGAAATAAGTGTAAGACAACTGAGTCGGAATTTAGAAATAAAAAAGTCCTCAGTAGGACACTGCCTTAAGCGTAACAAATTTCACCCATACCATGTGCAGTTACACCAGGAACCGAATGATAACGATTTTCAAAAAAAGTAAGGACTAATTATTGCAAAATTATGGACTATTCCTCCCCAAACATTAATACTCCAGTTGTGTTGAAAATTATTCACAAAAATCTTATGAGAGTTACATACTCTTTTCTGAAAGTCGTTATCACTCAGTTCCTATGGTATAACTGCACATTAGTGCACATGGTATGCGTGAAATTTGTTACGCTTAAGGCATTGTCCTACTGAGGACTTTTTTTATTTGTAAATCCCAACTCACTTGTCTTACACTTATTTCAGGGTGTTCTACAACAGCCAATGTTATAGCTAACTGATTTTCTTCATTTAAAACTGGTTTTGTCCTAGTTTGCTCTTTATAGGCAACATTTCCTGTGCGATCAAATCGCTCCTTTAAGTTCTGCAGCATTCTGGTATCAGGATGCCTTCTATCTGGGAATTTTTGGGCATAAACTCGAGATGCCAAAAAACAATTTTCAAAACATTCACCAATTACGTAAAACATACTTATCAAGTCTTGTTTACAATAATTTTCATTTTGTGACAATTTTTTGCTGTTTGAAATTAAACAACGAACACAGAATACAAG
Source organism: Pseudeuparius sepicola (assembly GCA_963920635.1). Taxonomy (NCBI): domain Eukaryota; kingdom Metazoa; phylum Arthropoda; class Insecta; order Coleoptera; family Anthribidae; genus Pseudeuparius; species Pseudeuparius sepicola. The sequence continues at coordinate 116,896,323 of OY987299.1, read as the reverse complement.
CAGCAAATGAAATATTTACCAAATGTCAAACTAGAAACAAAACCAAAAGTTTTAACTTTTTATAATTTAATATTCTATTTATGCAGGTGTAGTAGGTATACAAAAATATGGTAAACTACAGATTGTAACTGATACTAACGCTTTTTTGATATGCATCTTTTTAAATAAGTACAAGTTTGAATCTCGAGTAATTTGTATGTATGTAATAAGTAAAAAAGTTGCAAATTTTCTGTTTATACTGGATTTTTGAAAAAACTGCTAGAGATAGAGGTACTGTATTAGGTATCAAATTAAAGCTGAATGAATGCTCTATCCAATAGAAATGTTATATATAGGGTGTTCCATTTGAAAAAAAAATAGTAAATTAAGCTTGAAAATGTCGGAGTTTTGGCGGAAAAAGTGAAACATCCTGTACAAAAATTTTCAACTTTTTTCTTAGTCGTTAATAAAATGGTTAAGTGTAAATCCACAACCAAAGTTTCAAGAGAAAAAATCAAGCCGCAAGAAAAATATAGCAATATTAATGAAGGGTTGGTACTTAGCAAAAAACTCTTTAAAAAAATTATAACTTGGCAACGCCGCAGATGGAAGCGGAAATAATTTAGGGATGTATACTATACTTTGATAGGCTTCATTTGCGAAAAAAAATCGGGTCATTCCATTTAAAAAAATATATTTTTTTGCCGCCACACTTTTTTGGAACACCCTGTATATACCAAACTAATTTTAAAATGTGCTCCATCTTCCCTTATTTGGATCCCCCGAACCGATTTTTTTTATCCTGAAAAGTATAGCCACAATCTAAGAAGGGAATAGTAAATGGACACGCTGTAGAGGTCGCTAATAAAGAATGGGAGAACTTTCCGCATGCTTTTAATATTGGCAAGGGCTAAAAAAAAGCCATGTCAGCACGGTACTGGCTAAGAAGGCGCTTAATCAAATGAAATGAAACGCCTTATCAATAAAAAAAATACACGCAGAAGTCCCCGCGGACTGGTATGATCGCTTCAAATCTGCTAGAGCAAAGCCGATGCCCTTCGAAGTTGTTGAAGCCGAACGAGATCTTTTAAAAACTGGACGTCCTTTTTGAAACCTAGATATAGAAGACAATGTCCATTTTCAACGAGACCGATAAGAGAACTGAAGATTTTGAGAGACTCTTTGCAATTAATCTACTTCAGAAACACCTACAATGGGATGTGGGAACCAAGCCCCATAACAGACAGAAAATTTCAACCTAATAAATTGCTCTGGGATGGAGAATTTGAACTCCTTGATTTGTTATTATTTGATGGTAAGTTTAGTGTAAAACAAATTTTCAATTAATCACTTAAGGGAATTTAAAATTGTAGGTCCATTACCATTGAGTCAAGCAAAATAGAAAGGTTTGCAAGATCTTAAAAAGTTTTGTAGGCCAGAAGCCTAACAATACTTCGACAGCATTAACTATTTAATAAACTTATTCTGCACAATGGCCAATGCTCCAATCATTAATTAATTAACTATTATTTTAAATTCCAATCAAGTGAGAGTTACTACTTAGTTTATTATTAAAAAGTAAGTTATAATAATCATAATGTTTTGTAGACCAATTTTCATACATATTTCTTTTATACAAATATAGAAAGCTTCTTATGACAAAGCCTGTTTTTACATTTTCTATCTGTAGTAAGGCGATTCTTTTCACATTTTTGATGAAGTTCTTTATCCCTTGGTTTCATGGAAAAAAATAAATATTACAAGAAATATGAAGCTACTCGTGTATCATTTTTGGAATATTATTTACCCCAAAAAATATAAAGGTTGCAATGTTTTAGGACGTGTTTTCTCGAAATCACGTTTTTTGACATAGAGCCTTCTTTGCCTGTGGTCTTCATTTGATATCCAGCATACCTCGACGCAATGTAGTGATAAGAAGTAGAGGGGGGCCTACACGGTATTAGTGTTGATCCAGATGCATTTATTCCGTTTTGCTGATTTTATTTTCTTTTTTAATTTGAAGTTATGCTAGCTTATTTATGCATTTTCAGCAAAAACACATTTTTAATGAAACATTAAGGAAAATTAAGGTCATGCTAAAGTAATATTTGACTAATTTGTAGGTGTTCATTATCATTTCAATGTAACTTAGTTTTATTTTGTGTTCTTATTGTAAATATTTAGATTAGTTAAAGTGGTGCATTAAGTTTGTCCAGGAGTTTATACAGGGTGTTTCATAATATATGCGCAGGACTTCAGGATGTGATAGCTCGTTCCAAAATATGAAAAAAAGCTTCTATTAACTTACCCTCTAAAATGCACCATTTTAGAGATACAGGGTGTGGAAGTTGAAAAAAAAGTTTTTTGCGAATATCTCCGGAACCCTCTATCGTACGGAACACAGCTTTTGTAAGCATTTTTTACTCATAATAAGCTATGTTTTTTGTCGAAAAAAAAATTTTTTAAGTCATATGTGGTGAAAGTTTTGAAGGGGTGTGGAGTATTTTTCTCCCCAACTTCTACGCTACTGGAAAAAGTACAGTTTTGAGATGCCCATTTGAACCGCCAATGTTTTCTACACAAAAAATGTACTCCTGGTCTTGGGCTCTGAAGTCGGTCGTTTTCGAGAAAAATCAACTTTTATGCTGAAAAACATGGTAGTAACCAAAACAAACGTTAACTTCATAATTGCAAAATTAAAAAAAAAAGAAAAATTAACAAAAGTTGTCTTGTCAAAATTTTGTTTAATTATTTCAAAAAATTGACCTTGTTTTTGAACATAAAAGTTGATTTTTCTCGAAAACGACCGACTTTAGACCCCAAGACCAGGAGTATCTTTTTTGTGTAGAAAACATTGGCGGTTCAAATGGGCATCTCAAAATTGTACTTTTTCCAGTAGCATAGAAGTTGGGGAGAAAAACACTCACTACCCCTTCAAAACCTTCACCACGTATGACTTAAAAAAATTTTCGACAAAAACATAGCTCATTATGAGTAGAAAATGCTTACAAAAGCTGTGTTCCGTACGATAAACGGTTCCGGAGATATTCGCAAAAACGAATGTTTTTAAACTTCCACACCCTGTGTCTCTAAAGTGGTGCATTTTAGAGGGTGAGTTAATAGAATGTTTTTTTCATATTTTTGAACGAGCTATCACATCCTGAAGTCCTGCGCATATATTATGAAACTGATTTTCTCAAAATTTGGTACACTGGGATAACTTTTAATTCTAAACAACTTTTTCTCATAAAATTGTTCGATATCTTGTATTTAAAAGCCACTTTAGCGCGTTATAGAAAAAAGTGGGAAAAACAAAGTAGGCCGATCTTTCCAAAATTTGGTATGCGTGGGTAATTTTTAATTGGGAACAACTTTTCTTAATGAAATTTTTTGCTATCTTTAAAGAAAAAGGCATTTTTTTCTATTTTACACCTATTGGCTCACTTATCTTGGGACATTCTATAGGTATATTTATTATTTCCCAAGATACAGGACCTGAAGTAAATAGGATTACCTTTTCAAACGTTAACAAGGGACAATCAAACCTTCCATCGATCACGACAATATTCGTTTGTTGCGTCTCTATAGTTTTCCCTGCTAATAGGCCGACCTCCGCAATATGACGTTACGGCGGAAAATCCTCTTACGTACATTCATTTTCCCGGGTCCTCGCAAAAACCGGCCTCCCTTACCTTTACGCCGGAACCTCTCCATTTTCCCGGACAAAGGACATCATTATAAACAGATTATATCTCCATTTGGGGCGGACCGACCCAATTACTCGGCGCATTGTTGCCAAACCGCACAATCAGACTAATTATTCGGCTATCGGATTGGCTAATTAGAGAAGTCGAAGATATCCTGATTCTGTGATATCTGGTGGGAAATTGAAACATAATACAGATTCACTTGCCTGCAGGTTTAACTCTGCACATCTTTTTACAGAAACTTTGAAGTTAAAAATATTGTTCCTACGCTAAGTAGTTCATTTCAGAATATTGCCGAGGTATCCGAGGATTCTTTCTTCACACGGTGGAATATAATATCTAGGCAACAAAAATGCCCTATTATATTGATTATTTTCTTCATGCTACTTGTATCCAAGAAGGCAGCTCTATTTTAAAGAAACAACCAATCATATGCTTTTCTACATTTTCTACAACTATATTGAATTTTCACGAAAGCTTTTTTTGTCCTTCGTTTGTCTTGTTTCGATAAGGTGTCTCATCGCTTGGAGGGCTGATAGACCAGCTCATGACTAACCAGGAAATCAAAATATGACCTTAATACAAAAATCGTTAGTTTCCGAGATACTATCAGTTTTTGGAGTGCCACAATTTCAAAATTCCATATTCTATAAGATTATAATTTTGTCACATAACCGTGAATAGCCATGCCCTTAATCATAAAGTTCAGAATAATACTATTAGTGTTACGTTTTGAAAAAAAAAACATTTTTTCCCGTTTCTGAACTTTTTATTACTTAGTAGCTAACTGCGACACTTCATACTATAAATAAAATGTACAACGCTAACCTGGCCAATTGTTTTCAAAAAATGTTCATTTAGTGTAGTTTTTGGAGTGGTATAGCATTTTTTGCTGTGTTTTTCGACAGAAAATACAGTGTGCCCCGGATTGAGTTCACATAAGCTGTAAATAACTTTCTAGTTGAAATTTCAGCTTCTGGGGATGAGCCCTGCTTGGTTTGAAACTAATTTATGACATAATTTTAGTTTCGAAAAATCACGTATGCCTTGGAAATTATGAAGAAACTAATTTTTTATTATACTTCTTTGAAAACACCTTATTTTCATCTGTTTTAGCAATAATGAAAGATGAGGTTTTTCGGGCTAGCGCACGGAAACAGCGCATGGACAAACTTTCCGTGCGCTGAATAAAAATACCGAATATATGGTTTTAAAATAGAAATACACAGCAAAGTAAACTAAATTTAAGAAACTCTATATGCTCTCTAATATTTAACATATACCTATTTTGTATTTTAATTCGTAAGTGTTTCAATATTTAGATACATTTCTGTAATATTTTTGACGTTTTATTCACCTCATCTGACAATAACTAATTTACAACAAAGCACCTTTGAAATAATTTGAGAGTAACCATGGAAACGTATCATACATACCAAACACTATATTGTCTGCATTGTTTATTTTTTGTCAATTAAATTTATTATAATATGCCGATAAAATGTTTTAAGTTTCCGTTTTCAAAGAAGTATAATAAAAAATATCGTTCATTACACGTCCAGAAATAGATTTTTCCGTGCTTGCATGACTTCCCGTGTCACGCGCGCACGGAAAAATCTTTATTTCCAGACTCGTAATGAAATATACTATTCCACATCTGTAAAGTCCCTCTTTCGTAGGTTTTACGACAAAATGTTATTAAGGAAATTGCGAAAGTCTATAGGCCTACTTTGTTTTTCGACATTTTCCCCATTTTTTTTAGAAAAGTACTTCTTGTAGGTTTTACGGCAAAATGTTATTAAGAAAACTTGTTCATAATAAAAAACTGTACTATATAGGTGTCAAAAATTTCAAAAGCATAGGTCTACTTTGATTTTTGTGCCTTTTAATTTTTTAGCAGTTTTTCATCAGGAACAAGTTTCCTTGATAATACTTTACATATTTGTTAAAAAACATTAAACTAGTTTTTCTACTAATGTCAAGTGCTAATTCCCCTACACATCCCTAAAATGAATATTCAAAAAATTGCTATAAGTAGGGCAACGGTCATAAGTAGCGCCCGAGGTAGCGCCTCTACCTGTATTGGAAATTTTTAAATATTAATTTTTGCACTAGTAAAATGCCCTTTTTGTGTTGCCAAAATACCAAAATGTCATTAAAAAAATTTGTTCATGATGAAAAAGTCAGTAGGTGCAAGATCGTCTGTGCAAAACTTCTAAAGCCTGACCTACCTAACCCTATTTTCTTCTGCTAAAAATTGTAAATGCACAAAAATCAAAGTAGCGTTGGGCTTTTGAAATTTTTCATACCTAGCCAGTTTTTCATCATGAACAAGTTTCGTGAATAAGATTTTGAGGTGAGAGCTTCAGAAAGGGCACTTTCTAGAAAAAGTGCGAAAAATCCAAAAATCTAAATTTGCAAACCTCCTCAGTTTTTCGTTCTGAACAAATTTCCTTATTAGCAGTCGTAAAGGCTACAAAAAGGTAAATCTATTGGTGTAAAAAATTATTTTTTCGAAATTCCAATAATTATGCTACAAATTAGCTTCAAACAATTACGTTAGAATCTATAGACGTGCCCCATTGTTGAAATGCAAAGATTAAATATATCCACACCACTCTAGATATAGACCTTTTCCGGTTATATGCCTCCGGAACCACTTTTGGATATCGCTTGTTTTTTCTTATTTAACGATTTTTTGGGGGCGCCGGAAGCATCGGAACCTCATGTGAAGACTCGGGGGCAAATTTCCTCTTTGAGAATCCCAAAAAGTGTTCTTGGCCACGCGACCCGTTTTAAGAATCTTTTTCGACTTGGTCACTGCGGACACAGATTTCAGGAGCTCCTGTACCACCCGACGATACTGTGATTCATTCTGGGCATCTGGCGTTTATCAAAACAAACCTCTATCTATAGGTTCTGTCGTCGTTGGTTTCGAACCATGCAAGGCTGAACTCTAGAAGCTCAAATTTACACTCGAAATTCCTTGTCACTTGCAAGATTCTTTTAATCCATTCTGAGATACTGTATATTTTCATCCCCCATTCGCGTAGAGCGATTTTGCCGAAAAATTATCCGGGCCATCCTCTTGTATAGGCAAGATTAGGAATCGATATCTTAGTAGCTATCGCCATTCGAAAGTTAGCGTGCGGGAACACACAGACACACACCCACACACGCATACACCGCCAAACTACTGTAACAATATCTACTAATTTGAAAGATGGCGAAATATTTGTAGATGTAGATGTTTCTCGGGATCGTTTGGCCCTAATGGCCTTTTCTTCACTGCGACCTAGGTAGATCCCTACTCTAATAGATACCGAGGTCACCTAAGCTTTTAATAAAGCTCAGTTTTTTCCTTGGCGCCATGTTGCCAATTTCGTTTGGATTTATATCAATCTTTTCGAAGTGTTTGAGTCTGCTTCGGATTAGGAGGGGACACTCGCAGAGTATATGCTCGCTAGTCTCATCACGTTCGTTGCAGAATATACATAGTCCATTATTTGTTTTGCCCATTTTTTTAAGATGATATCTTAATGGGCAGTGTCTAGTAAGGAGGCCTGTTATTAGTCTTACTTCATTCTTGTTTAGAGTGAGAAGCTTTTTGGCGGTATCAGGCGGATAGGTCAGAAATCGTTTCGCTTGTCTTTGGCCCGGAGTGTTTCTCCAGTAGAATTCTTTTTGTTCTTTTCCCGATATTTCGATCTCTCCCAATAGGTGGCTTTTATTTATGCCACAGAATGGTTCAGGACAGTACAATGGGGCCTTAGCCCCTTCTCGAGCGAGGCTATCCGCTACTTCCTTACCATGAACCACAGAAAATATACGCTACGCGGACAGAAGTGCCAGTAGCATCGGGCTCGTAAAATATGTATAGCACACCGAAACTTGGTTTTGCCTTGGCCTAACAGATAGCGCTCGGATGCAGAATCGTTCGATTTTTAAAACCGTAAAATGCCCTCCGCTAAAAGTCACCGCTAGAGGCGCCAGCAGTCAGCTGAAGAGCCTAACCGTGTTGCCGGTGGTTTAGGAATAAAGGTTTCATAAACGCTGTCTGTGCTGGCGGCCGCTTTCGGTCATCAAAATCTATTTCCCGGCAGACGGTCAGAGGCCTTGAACTATACGAAATAATAGTGGGATTTATTATTTGCTTCGTCTTTGCAGAAGTCATATGACGTATACTAAGTTATACAGAGTGCTTGAGAGCTAATAATTATCTGATTAAAATATACGAAGATGTTACAAATAATATATTTTATTCGTGCCTATTTTATTTACCAATTACCTATATACTTAGTGTACGGTAAATATTTGTTCTACAATGTAGAAAATATGTACAGGATGTCAATGATGCCAAATTTATCGGTTTTACTAGTTAATTTTGGGACTAACTGAATACTTGTCGCATATTAAATTTATCATTTTAATCACTGTTTCCAAATGTTTTTTTCTACCTACTTATAAGTATTTTGGTATTATTGAAATATTCATTTGATATCATGATCCCCGCAAGGACGTTCCTAATCATTCCAAATGCACGAATTCGTGGTTGAAAAAAATTGTTGGGCGAAAACTACCTCCACTACTTACCCCTTAAAGAAAAAAAATGACAACTTTCATGGTACGATTTTTAGCTAATGATTCCAGATGCTCAAATTCGTGCTTAAAAAAAATTGTTGGGCGAAAACTACCCCCAGCACCGACCTTTTACGAAAAAAAAATTATAACTTTATTGTCGGATCCATGCCGATTTTAGAAAGGACGTTCGTAATGATTTCAGATGCACTAAATCGTGGTTGAAAAAAAATTCTTGTGCGAAAACTACCCTCCAGCACCCTTTAAGAACAAAAATGATAACTTCATTGTCGGATCCTCGCCAATTTTAGCAAGGAACGTTCCTAATGATTCCACATGCGCGAATTCGTAGTTGAAAAAATTTGTTGTGCGAAAACTACCCCCACTACCCCTTAAAGAAAAAAGATTACTTTCATGGTACGATTCCCACCGTTTTTAGCAAGGACGTACCCGATGATTCTGCACAAAAAAATTTTTGGGCAAAAACTACCCCTAGTACAAAAAATGGATAAGTTCATTGTCGGATCTTGGCCGATTTTAGCAAGTACGTTCTAGATGACTCTAGATTCACGAATTCGCAGTTGAAAAAAAATTCTTGTTCGAAAACCCTCAGCACCCCTATAACCTATAAGAACAAAAATGATAACTTCATTGTCGGATCCTCGCCAATTTTAGCAAGGACGTTCCTATAATGATTCTAGATGCGCGAATTCGTAGTTGAAAAAATTTGTTGGGCAAAAACTACCCCCCACTATCCCTTAAGGAAAAAAAAAGGACAATTTCATGGTACGATTCCCACCGTTTTTAGCAAGGACGTTCCTAATGATTCCAGATGCACAAATTTGTACTTTAAAAAACTTGTTGGGATAAAACTACCCCAGCACCCTTTTAAAAAAATTATAACTTCATTGTCGGATCCTGGCCGATTTTAGCAAGTACCTTCTTATAATGACTAGATTCACGAATTCGCGGTTGAAAAAAATTCTTGTGCGAAAACTACCCCAGCACCCCTTTAAGAACAAAAATGATAACTTATATTGTCGGATTCTCGCCATTTAGCAAGGACATTCGCAATGATTCCAGATGCACAAATTCGTGGTTAAAAAAAAATGTTGGGCGAAAAAAATTGTTGGGCGAATAATAATACCCCTAGCACCCTTCAAAAAATTACAATAATCAAATTAAAAACAAACTTCCGGCCCGGGGGTGGGAAGGGGTAGTTTTTGCCCCGTAAATGTTTTCAGCCACGGATTCGTGAAATACGGGCAATAGTGAATGTCTTTTCAAAAAACGACAATAATCAAATTAAAAACAAACTTTCTGGGGTGGGAAGGGGTAGTTTTTGCCCCGCAAATGTTTTCAACCACACATTCGTGAAATAGGGAATATAGTGATTGCATTTTCAAAAAACGACAATAATCAATTTTAAAACAAACTTTCTGGGGTGGGAAGGGGTAGTTTTTGCCCCGTAAATGTTTTCCACCAAGGATTCGTGAAATAAAGGATATAGTGAATATTAGTGAATGTCTTTTCAAAAAACGACAATAATCAAATTAAAAATATACTTTCGGGGTGGGAAGGGGTAGTTTTTGCCCCGTAAATGTTTTCAACCACGGATTCGTGAAATAAGGGATATAGTGAATGTCTTTTCAAAAACGACAATAATCAAATTAAAAATACGCTTTCGGGGGTGGGAAGGGGTAGTTTTTGCCCCGTAAAAGTTTTCCACCACGGATTCGTGAAATACGAGCAATAGTGAATGTCTTTTCAAAAAACGACAATAATCAAATTAAAAATAAACTTTCGGGGGTGGGAAGGGTTAGTTTCTGCCCCGTAAATGTTTTCAACCACCGATTCGTGAAATAAGGTAGGTATATAGTAAATGCCTCTTCAAAAAATGACTAAATAATCGTCTCGAAAACAATATCTCTGGTGGAGGGGGTAGTTTTTCTTGACAAATTTTTTCAACCACTAATTTGTGCATCTGGAATCATTTGGAACGTCCTTGCCAAAACGGTGAACCTTGAACTAAGAACAATGGAATTTTCAATTTTTCAGGGGGTGCATAGGGTAGCTTTTGTACGATGATTTGTTTCTACCACGGATTCGTGAAATAAGAGTTATAGTGGCTACGCTTTCAAAAAAACCACCATAGTCGGACATAGTCGGAAGGGATAATTTTTGCTTGTAAATTTTTCTACCACGGGTTCACGGGTTCATATGCATCTGGAATCATTTGGAACGTCGTTGCTAAAAACGGCGCAGATAATCGCACCAAGAATAATGTAGGTAGTTATTATTTTGTTCCTTGAGGGGTGCAGGGGTACTTTTAGCGCAGTAATTTTTTTCAGCCACGGATTCGTAAAATATTGAATGCCCTTTCCAAAAACGACGAAAAAAATAAATCTCTCGAGGGAAGAATTATATAGTTACTGCTGACAGCGTCACTGTTAACCTTGGATTCTAAATGGGCAAGCTCATTTCATTAAAGGTCTTTATATTTTTAAAGTTCGGTAAAACCACCGAACAATCCGGCAACGCCGCTTTCGGATGCTTTTTCCTAGCGTGCTGCCACCTAGTATTGAGTAATGAAAGTACCACGGCCGTGAAGGCAGAACTATGGAAGAATTCTTTTATAGACACTGCTGAAAGCCAGGGGAAGCCGGCTTTTGAGAGCCGGCTTCCTTTCGGGCTGCCAAATAATTACATTGTGTGGAACTTCTGTCCGCGTAGCGTATATTTTCTGTGCCATGAACACCTTCATGCCCTGGCACCCAGATTAAGATTAAGGTCAATCTCTTGCCTATACCCAGTTGCTTTAGATGTGCTTTGCATTCCCAGGCAACTTTAGACTCATAAGTAGAGGACTTCAGAGCTTTTAGTGCTGCCTGACTGTTTGATAAGATGTATATTCTTGCCCCCTTGATGCGTCTGTTGATGCACTCATGGGCACATACATTCATGGCTTGGAGTTCTGCCTCGAAAATGGAGGGTGTCTCACCTAGGGGCTGTGAGGTCTTGTGATTAGAGCCGTATATCCCAATTCCAACCCCATCGTCCATTTTGGATCCGTCTGTAGGTAGGTATACCAGATGCTTGTTCCAGAGGATGTTTCTGGTATTGCAATTTGACTTGTTTGCCGATCTCGAATGACCACTTCAAACGGTAATTCAAAGTCATATTTCGTCTGCATATAGTGGCGAAATATTTAGTGCCATCAATTTTTTGATCAACTTTCTATCCAAACGAAATAATCTGGCAATAGCTCCTTATCGGAGCTTTACTACTGATTTAGGTTTATAACTGCTGCAGCTTCAGCCAAATAGCCATCAGTGGTGCGAACTGCAACTGGACCCCACTCGGTTGGGCCGGCCCCGCGCCCGATTCCCAGTTAATTAGTGAGGCAGTAATCAATTGTCATCGTCCGGTTCCGGGCCCGGCAACAAATGCAAATTGTGCCAATTAGCGATTTAATTATGGATTAGGGGACACTCGGTGACGCCATTACGGCCCTGGCGGCAGGAGTTTTTCGACATTCGGATAGTGGAAATATAGGGTGGTGATTTTTGATTTATATGCAAGGATGAACTTTCATGTGGGATCGATAAACGGACGAATTCACAACTCTCCAGTGTCAGTAACACGATGTAGAGGGAGAACGTGGTTTTAGTAGATTGTTACCTAGTTTTGATGCCATAAGCAGGCATTTCGATGAAACAATTGTATTGTCTCTAATTGTTTACTTTCACGATTACTTATAACATGTTTAACTACCTATTTTCTGAAATTTATTTGTGGCGCAACCAGATCCATTTCATTTTTAATTGGGTTTTTCGCCACAGCTTTGATGTGGTTAGTCCTTTTACAAATGTCCCTGTTGACAAATAATTGAATATTTTACGCAGAAAGTTAGAAAACGATCTGGTATCGCAATTTGACTTGTTTGGCGATCTCGGATGACCACTTCAAACGGTAAGTCATCTTTCGTCTGCATATAGTGGCGAAATATTTAGTGCCATCAATTTTTTGATCAACTTTCTATCCAAACGAAATAATCTGGCAATAGCTCCTTATCGGAGCTTTACTACTGATTTAGGTTTATAACTGCTGCAGCTTCAGCCAAATAGCCATCAGTGGTGCGAACTGCAACTGGACCCCACTCGGTTGGGCCGGCCCCGCGCCCGATTCCCAGTTAATTAGTGGGGCAGTAATCAATTGTCATCGTCCGGTTCCGGGCCCGGCAACAAATGCAAATTTTGCCAATTAGCGATTTAATTATGGATTAGGGGACACTCGGTGACGCCATTACGGCCCTGGCGGCAGGAGTTTTTCGACATTCGGATAGTGGAAATATAGGGTGGTGATTTTTGATTTATATGCAAGGATGAACTTTCATGTGGGATCGATAAACGGACGAATTCACAACTCTCCAGTGTCAGTAACACGATGTAGAGGGAGAACGTGGTTTCAGTAGATTGTTACCTAGTTTTGATGCCATAAGCAGGCATTTCGATGAAACAATTGTATTGTCTCTAATTGTTTACTTTCACGATTACTTATAACATGTTTAACTACCTATTTTCTGAAATTTATTTGTGGCGCAACCAGATCCATTTCATTTTTAATTGGGTTTTTCGCCACAGCTTTGATGTGGTTAGTCCTTTTACAAATGTCCCTGTTGACAAATAATTGAATATTTTACGCAGAAAGTTAGAAAACGATCTGGTATCGCAATTTGACTTGTTTGGCGATCTCGGATGACCACTTCAAACGGTAAGTCATCTTTCGTCTGCATATAGTGGCGAAATATTTAGTGCCATCAATTTTTTGATCAACTTTCTATCCAAACGAAATAATCTGGCAATAGCTCCTTATCGGAGCTTTACTACTGATTTAGGTTTATAACTGCTGCAGCTTCAGCCAAATAGCCATCAGTGGTGCGAACTGCAACTGGACCCCACTCGGTTGGGCCGGCCCCGCGCCCGATTCCCAGTTAATTAGTGGGGCAGTAATCAATTGTCATCGTCCGGTTCCGGGCCCGGCAACAAATGCAAATTGTGCCAATTAGCGATTTAATTATGGATTAGGGGACACTCAGTGACGCCATTACGGCCCTGGCGGCAGGAGTTTTTCGACATTCGGATAGTGGAAATATAGGGTGGTGATTTTTGATTTATATGCAAGGATGAACTTTCATGTGGGATCGATAAATGGACGAATTCACAACTCTCCAGTGTCAGTAACACGATGTAGAGGGAGAACGTGGTTTCAGTAGATTGTTACCTAGTTTTGATGCCATAAGCAGGCATTTCGATGAAAAAATTGTATTGTCTCTGATTGTTTACTTTCACGATTACTTATAACATGTTTAACTACCTATTTTCTGAAATTTATTTGTGGCGCAACCAGATCCATTTCATTTTTAATTGGGTTTTTCGCCACAGCTTTGATGTGGTTAGTCCTTTTACAAATGTCCTGTTGACAAATAATTGAATATTTTACGCAGAAAGTTAGAAAACGATCAGCCTTCAGTACAGAAAGGACAAAATTCAATATATACAGGGTGAGTCACATCTAAAGGCAGAGCCGAAAACACAAGGTAGAACTCGCTAAAATAAGCACATAGGCTTAATAAACATTAGCCCAAAAAATCTTGGTTCTCCATATACAGCGTGTTGAAAATTTTCCAAAAATAACATATTTTTTTAATTTCTTTCGATCCCATTTAGGAATTCCAACCAAATTTGGTACCCATTATACACTGGACGGTTGCCATTTTGTGGAATAATTTGACCCCGTTCCGATCACCAGCGGCGTAGGTACAAATAGTTACTGTAAATAATTGTAGAAAAAAAGTAGTACGGCCCTGTGCAAAACCAAAAATTTTTTTTGGATAGCTCATTTAATTTGGAACAAAAAGTGCCTCTTGGTATTTTTTTATTTCTAATACAGTTTCTTCGTAATTTCGGATTTTTTAAAGTAATGTCAAGGTGATTATGCTGGCATTTAAAATAAAATTATTTGTATCTACGCCGCTGCTCATCTGAACAGGGCCAAATTATTGCACAAAATGACAACCCATAATATGTATAAAATAATTCCTTAACGGGCTAGAAAAAAATTAAAAAATAGTTGGAAAAGTTTCAACACTCTGTATATGGAGAGCCAAGCGTTTTTGAGCTAATGTTTATTAGCATATGTGCTTATTTTAGCGAATTCTACCTTGTGTTTTCGGCTCTGCCTTTAGATGTGACTCACCCTGTATGCAATATTAGAACTAACAATATTATGCGTGTTAAAACCACTTATTTTCAACTAGGAAATGATATTTTCCAGCAGGAATTTGGAATGGCTATGGTGTCTCCTTTATCGCCATCCATAAGCAACTTATTCATGGAAGATTTTGAACAAAATGAGTTGACTAGATTCACCCACCTAACGTCTGGTGGAGATATGTAGATAACATATTTATTATATGAGAACATGGAGATAGAAGATTTAAATTAGAAATTGAAAATAATAATCAATTACCTTTCCTAGATGTTTCTATACTGAAATCAGATAGTATAGAAACTAGTGTCTATAGAAAACCAACACATTCTAATTCCAATCATCATATTAATGTTAAAAAATGAGTAATTAAAAGTTTGTATGACAGGCGTAAAACGCTTTGTTCTAATAACACAAAATTAGACATATAAAACATATTCTTGAGAAGAATTGTTATCCTATTGAATTTGTTGAGCAAGTTTTTCAGGATTGCCAACAAAATAATAATGTTAATAGAATTAGAGAAATAAATCTGGTGAACCAACTAGTAAATTTAATTAGTCTTTATCCCAACGCATATAGGCAATCCTTTTAATGTCAGAACAGTATTTAAAACAAAAAATATATTAAGATCGATGCTAGTTAAAACAAAACCATTTAATAAGGTACAAAGTTCAAAAAAATTGCATTTATAAAATTCCTTGTGAATGTGGAAACTTCTATGTTGGGGAGACTTGTAGGGAATTTAACGTTCATTTAAAAGAACATAAAAATTTGTTATCTCAGACAAAATCAAATTTCATTCAATAAAATATTATTGCCAGTTATTCAAACCGAAGTTATCGTAAGTAATATCATAAGTGCACCTAATTTTTCCGAAAAAAATCTAAAAAACACGTTGCTAAGTAATATTTTAACAAGAAGCGTGAGTGCTGGTGGCAACAAAAATTCTAGTCGAAGACGAGGATTTTTGCACCTGCACGAATGCATTTTGTTAAAAAAATATTACTTAGCATTGTGTTTTTTTTTTGGATTTTTTTCACATAGCTTACAAAACATACTACCTATTATACAAGAGCTGTCAAGTTTTGCCGCGGGTAAATTCGAAAAAAGTGCTGTCATACAGTTTTTCCATCTAGAAATCATTTGTAATTCAAAATTGTGCGTTTGTGATTGGTGGAAATTAAGACGAGGGAAATAGTCGTATGTAATATCACAAGTGCCGAAAATTTTATCGATAATTGTTCCCAAAGCGCTATTTCGCCTAGAAAGATCACTAGTATAAATTGGTCTTTTATTTTCTGATTTTATCTCTGATTTTGTCTCTGAAAATAAAAGCTCATTTTTTACGACTGGTTTTGCTAATGGGCAAAATAGCGCTTGAGAATAAAATTATTTAGAAAAATTTCCGACACGAGTGGTATTTGTCTATATTATTTCAGGAATACAATTTAATAATTTCTGTATTGATTTTTTCTATGTTTACATTTCCAAAACGACTCATTTTGAACGAATTTATTGACAGCTTCGACTATAGCGTTCGAGTAAACAAACATGACGCTTAGATATCCAAGGCAAATGCGATTATACCTACACCCTGTTGGCGTTGGATTATTTTCTGAATGTGTCATACATTTAAACGGAGACGGAGGTCTAATAACAAGAATTTAGCAATGTAAAAGTTATAAAAATTTATTGATATAATGCTTAATAATAACGCAATTTTAAGGAGTACGTGTTTGTATCGAACAGATTCGCGGTTGCTAAGCAACGAATTGATAATTGCACAAGTGGTATTACCGCTTTGCTTTTGCACAAGTGCAATTATCGCTAGCAGAGGCATATGATTGCTTGAATTTTTATGGAAGGAGTTACCTTATTGGATGCAAGCAGTATGAGGGAAATAATCACAGATAATTAGATAGAACAAAGGGTACAATATCAGACAGGTGGCTAGGCTAATATTTTCTTGTCATGCCATTTTAACTTGACATTTATTAATCTGTCATTTCACATTTGACGTGATATGATCTTTGAGAAAGGAGGAAGATTTATTCTCCGAAAGCTCAGAAAACAAAAATTTGTTGAAGTTATTTTTTGAGTTAAACCACAGAAAATATACCTACTACGTAGTATATTTTCTGTGGTTAAACGTTCAAAGCTTCGTTCATTTACTGTTAAGAATTTATGAATTTTCCAAGCAACTTGAAAAAGTGGTATTTCAATCAGTTTGGTGACGAAAAACCCAATTAAAACTTAAATGGATGTTTAACTACCATTACAGCGATATATCTCCCGAAGATATAGACAAAAAGTTACTAAAGTGTACTATATGCTCGATTTTCGAGAAAAGTTGAATGCCCTAAACCGCAGTTGCCTGCAAAGAATACCGAAGGATACTCATACTAAACATATTTTTGCTGCATAACAAGAGAACTTTCCCTTTGTGTGTTTATGCCAAATTTGAATGCATATACCTACCCGACATGAGATATTGCCAGTTTTTCTCGTACTCTGTAAATCAAACCCTGGATGCGATCCAGCGACAAAAATCCTCAGCCGGACCTTCGGCATATATCAATTTGCGTGCCATCCCGCACGCGCCTCATTCAAAAAACAGCGGGACGCAGATAGAAAAACCGGCCCATAAATTTCCATTTTCAATTACATTTTCATCTCGCGGAAACTTTATTTATCGGTTTCCTTCAACTTCCCGAGCGGGCGCCGGTCGCATGGACTGCGGATAAATTCGAAATAGATTACTTTGCATTCGAATGAAAGTTTTCATAGCGCACTCCAGAGTTGGAGTTCCCGGAGAACGAGCAGTTGTCAGGTATGCCGGATTTAATCTTCTAAAAGTTTGCGCAATCGAGGTGAAACTTAATTGGACCACCTCGTTTTTCCCGAGAAGATCATTTTTGTTGGGCCGCCGAATTGAAAAGTAAATGGTGTACGAGGAGGGACAAAACATATTAGTAAAAATCGAACGCCAAATGCAAATTTTATGGCGGTGTTCATGTTTGAAGTGTATATGTTACGGTTAAAGCATTGACTGACATATTTACAAGACTTCTCACGGCTATGGCTTCATGTCCTGGAAAACAGATGGCGCTGATATCTAACAATGTAAGTCAAATTAGTTTAAGAAGTTCTTACTGGGACTGTCAATTGGTAATTTCGATATCCTAAGTTGGCATCAATGCGGCAAAAAATGCAACCGGGTCGTAAGTTCAGGTCAGTAACGAGCCCATTTGCACTAATCACATGAAAAGTAACAAGAACAAGAACAACACAGTTAACAGTAAAACTCACGAAACGTATAAAACCCGCGAATATTTTCATTGTCGAATATTTGAACCAGTTTGAACGATCTGGAAAACCTTCAGTCACTTTGACACACCGAAGCTAAATTTGCCTCCATGAAATTGAAATTGAAATTATTATTAAAATCAGTTGTTGACATAGTTATTTTTATATGTAGCGGTATAATCGTGATTGCGATAGGGTTTTTATTTTATTAAGTTCCTTTTTTCGTATCACTTGGGTAACTTTTCACATCATAAATCAATGAGTGACGTCATTAACTGGTTGAGACACATATACCAATGTTATTACCATGGTTAACAGAAAATTCCTAGGGATTTTGTGGAGAATGTCATCTGACAAAATCGGGACTTCTTACAGTAATCGGGGTATATTTTGTATTGTATTTTGTGTCCGGAAAGCGCATGGTAAGCCAAAAAAGTGTCAGACTTGACAACCGTGAGCAGTCTTTATCAATACGTCAGTCAATGGTTAAAGTATTCACTTTGATAATTTATAGAGTTACGAATATTGGTTGGCTTGTATACTATCCAGCAACAAACTATACAACATTTGTCGCCAAAATACAAACCACAATCATTTTATTATTATTTATTATTTAATCTTACATAAAAGATCTGGAAAGTTTTTTTTTCGTTTGAATGAATGTTATGATGGCATTAAAGCTGCCTACCAGGGAACTGGGCATGGAGGTCGTCGTCTTCAAGTAACAGAATTATTAAATGAAAATTATTACAACTTAACAAAGGAAACGATGAAATTATTTATCGAAACTTGCGAAAATTGTCAGCTCAAACGACACAATTGTTTTACTATCCTAAACTAAACCAATCAAAAGGAGTTGGTTAGTTTACATCCTAACCACCGAGTTGATTATTATGTATTAATATTAATATTAAGTACACACTTTATCCGACTACTGTGGATAGTTTTTAAACTAGCCAAAAAACTCGGTTAATTTGTGTAATTTTCTTGTGGCTTGTATTTACTTTGGTGACAAATCTTGTATAGTTTGTAAACTAGCTGGATAGTATACAAACCCACCAACATTCGTAGGTATTTTAGTAAAAAACTTATTTTCCATCAAAATAAACAGACGTTTGGATAGTTTGTATTAGTATACTAGATAGTCTAGCTAGTCTATAAACTAGCCAAGTAAACATCAGGCTGACCGACTTAAAATTTCACACGTGGACATAGATAGTGAGAGATTTAGGTGCCTCATTTTCGCATACAAGCCTTCAAGAGGGTTGAAAAGTACATCGATGTTGAGTAGAATGAAGGGAAATTTACGAGTGGCCCCTGGGAATAACATAGTACGGATAATTCGATTTTTCATTTTCACAATTCGATTCGATATTTTCACGCAAGCCGTGTTCAATGAATGATTGATTAATAGAACCTGGCTTCGGAAAACCAAAAGCTTGAGTGTTGCAGGTGGTGGCTAAAGGGTTGAAATAAAGGCGTAACCTTGTAAAGGAAAATCGAGAATTTGACAGATTTTTCCACAAAAGCCCATCGAAAGTATGAAAACGTACATCGTCACTAGCCCGAAAAACATATTAGTACATTTTGGGTCCGGTAAATTTAACAGAATTTTTTTCGATTTTCCATACGTTATCCTCGTAAATTTCCCTTCATTCTACTTAACATCGATGTACTTTTCAACTCTATTTGAGGCTTGTATGCGAAAATGAGGCACCTAAATCTGTCACTATCTGACTATCTTAAGTCAGGCGTATCTCAAAAAAGTCGGTTTTTTGTAATGAGACCAAAAAATGTAGGCTGTAGGTATGAACGTTTTTAAATTAAAATATTTTTCAAATATCTAGGGTGGTGCACAAAATATAGTGTACAACTCGTTAAGCAATGCATATTGCATGGTAATGCACTTGCACTTTTAGTAATACTTATACCAGGGAATATGATAGAAATATCCAAACCTCCACTGTGTGGTTTAACAAACCACACGAGTTAAAAAAAGGAAGTTCAATGAGGAGAGGCGCTATTTTTTAATCGGGAACTTAAATAGTGTTTTACAAGACTCTTGCAAATTTCTTGTTCTTGCTGCAAGAACAAGACAAGACTCTTTTAAATTTCTTGTCTTGCTTTGCAAGACAAGACAAGAAATTATTCTGCAAGAGTCTTGCAAATTTGCAAGAAATCTTGCTAAAAGCAAGAAATCTTGCAAAAATTGTCTGTAATTATAATTTCTGCAAAACTTTAATAGGATAAATAATAAAATGTAAGCGACGACGATATTGAATAATACCGATTTTGCAAAATGAGCATAAATTAATATAAACGGTTATTTAAGAATAACTGTCTCTATATACTATATACTAGTATCTAGTAAATATATATTTTATTTACAATATTGCTGGAAATTAATATATATTTTTTATTTTTTTAACTACTGCAGTTAACTGCAGTGGATTAATTTATATTTTATAAGTTTGATTCAACTATATTTTTGCTAAAATACTTAAACACCCAAAGGAGTCTATTGGACTTCCTAATTTCCTAATGCATTGTTTGACTTCGTATTATTGTGGCATAATGTTGATCGGGTTATTTTAGCAGGGTGGTTTCGAGTTTTTTGTCCACTTCCACACAAATATTGAAATCCATAGACATTAAAATAACTTTAACAGAAAGGACAGTCTTAGACTTAGAGGCATTTCAAATTGAAAACCATGAAAACATTAAAACGAAATTATTATTGTTATTAAAATGGAAAAAATAAATACAAATAATAACAAAAAAATCTGGGTCAATAGTTAAATGTATGTACTTATTATGGATACTAATTGCTTTGTTTTTTTTATCAAGAAGTTAGGCACCCTTCTAAAGTAATAGCGACAAACACGCGTAATATAGTGCGTAATAGCACCTTTTTAAGTTTTTATGATAATCAAAAGAACGACACTGTTTTAGAACTGGGTAGGTATATTTAATTAATCCGATGAAGACAATATTCTAATGTGTTTGTTTTTCATTTTTATTCTACAAAATGATGGCTTAAAAAATATTGCTCAGGCAGTCATCAAATTTTAAGATCAATAAAATATTACATTTTTGGAATAAGATAAGAAAAATCGCCTTTCCATACCTACTAAATATTTCAGTTATCTAACTATCTTAAATTAAAAATATTCCTTCAAAATCCAATTAATATTTTTGCCTGTTCAAATCATCATTTCAGTATATATGATTTGTTTTGTGTTTATCAATGAATTATTTAAAATATCTGAGTACAGACCTACATTATCCCTTCACTAAATTCTAAATACGGCCCTGTCTTCTAAACAGAGAACATGGCGACCACCGGCTGCCAAACATCAAAGGCGCCGCCGTCCCCTTCCTTGTTCTCTGGCACTGTGGATCCCGCACCCTGCCGCGCCGCGGTTCTGCAGTGCTGCGTCAACTTGTCTCGACAAGCTTTACACGTAATAAATAATGCAAGAGCCTTGCTAACAAGAGTCTTGCAAGAACGAGAAATTGCAAGAAATCTTGCTTGCAAGACAAGATTTTTTTCCAGCAAGAGTCGTGCAAGACAAGAATGAATTTCATTTCTTGTCTTGCTTTGCAAGACAAGACAAGAATGGACCTTACAAGACAAGAAATCTTGTCTTGTGAAACACTAAACTTAAAAGGTTAAAAGCTACGCGAGTATACATATAGAATATTATCGTTGTTCAAACCGACCGAACTGCCACAACCTTCTCAAACTTTACAAGCCCTGTGCAAACATGTGGCAACGCCGCAGCGAAACGGTTCAACGGGTCTATGCAGTACAGAGCAGTCTGCACTTTGGCTTAGTTTATCTTTCCTAATAAATGCTCAACCCTCTTTTTAATTATAATTAGATACATTTGTGACCTTTGTTTCAATAATTGGGTACCTAAGTAGGTAAGTAGGTAGGATTGTTTAACAGGCAATAAAAGCAGTAACAAGTAACAAAATATACACATAATAATAATAATAATAATAATAATAATAATAATAATAAAATGATTTATTGTGTAATATATAAGTGCAATAGAAATATAGAAATGTTTACACAAAATATATAAATTCAATAGTAGGAGAGAAATGTTTATACAAATTACAAGATATTACACAAGAGGTAGGAGATTTGGCGCTAGCCACTCTTCCACTCCACCCTGAAGCCATAAATACAGATATATTCTCACAACAACAATACAAGAGCAAGGACACATGTCACAATGGAATTTAAAACAAATCAAAATTTAAAACAGGTTAAAAGTCAAAATTTAAAGCACGTTAAAAGCAAAACAAAGTCAAGAGTCAAGACAATCAGAACTCAAGAGCTACAATTCAATCAAGTATACAAAAGAACTTGCAACTGCCGCTTAAATGGTCGAATAGGTAATTCCAGAATGTCAAGCACGTTGTTTAGCAAAGAGGGTGCTTTATAAGAAAAGCTACCCTCAAATTTAGACGTAGCATGTTGTGGTACAGTAAAAGAATTCACCCTTACATCAATATTATGGATCTGAGATCTTCTTGAGAGCAAATCAGATAAATATGGAGGCACTCTCTGGGTGTACACTTTATATAATAACATGGTATACAAATATTCTAATCTTAGATATAATTTAGGTTCATTTAGCTGGATTAAATACGGTGTTATGTGTTCCCTGTAAGACAATCTACCAACAAACCTGATGCAAGCATTCTGAATTCTCTGAATTTTCAATTGATTACAATTCGGTAGAAAGTGAAAATATACCTGACTGCAATAATCAATGTGCGGATAAACCAGTGCTTTAACTAAACGTAACTTTGTAGATACGTCCAATAGATCTCTTAAGCTGTAGATGGCTCTTAACTTAAACATACAAACCTTATAGACTTGATTACAGTGATCACCAAAGTTTAATCCTCTGTCCAAAACAACGCCGAGACTCTTAGCCGAGTCCACCCATCGAACGCTAACATCCTCGACAATCACATCATAATTTGCGCGAATAAAAGTACTCAGTCGCTCATTGCCAATGCAGAGTGCAACTGTTTTCTGCGGGTTAACTCTGAGGCCATGATTGTCACACCATAATGTAAAAGAGCGTAAATCATTATTCACCGCAACCAGATACAGCTGGACATCGTCCGCATACAGGTGAACTCGGCATAGTTCCACGGCATTTGGCAAATCAAATGTGTACAGGGAGAAGAGAATCGGCCCAAAGACGCTGCCCTGTGGCACACCACCGCCAGTTTCCCCAAAATCTGACATTAAAGAATTATTAATTTTTACTCTTTGTAAACGACCACAGAGATAATCCCTGAACCAAACTAGAGCAGCATCATCAAATCCAATATAACTCAACTTTGCCAACATCAATTCAAAATTTACCAAGTCAAATGCTTTACTTTGATCCAACAGCACTAAGACAGTACACTTCGACTCATCCGAGGCAAAAGCGATATCATCTACAACCTTGAGTAGAGCCGTCGTAGTACCATGGTGTGGCCGAAATCCCGACTGCACAGAAGGCAATATATTATTTGCATCTAAAAAAACGGCAACCTGTTTAGATACTATACGTTCTAACAACTTGGACATGGCCGGTAAGATACTGATGGGTCTTAAATCATTATATGACGTTGGACAAGAAACCTTAGGGAGGGGAACAATATTTGCAGACTTCCAAATACGTGGAAAGATACCACTCTCAATAGAATCATTAAATATGTTTTGAACCACCTCTATACAGTAAGAAATAACGAAGTGTAACATTATAACATTAATATTGTCAGTGCCATAGGCCTCAGACGTTATCGACTTTAAAGACTCATATATCTCCGCCTCGGTCACTGGATTTAAAGTGAACACGGCGTTGTTATTTAACTTATTGCTCTTATAAAAATTTAGCGTGTCAACATTAATACTTGTGCGACCAGCAACATTAAGAAAGAAGTCATTAATTTCGTCAGGTTGTCTAAGTTCCTCAGGCAAATCAGTGGTGTGACTGTGTTTTGTTGGCACACCCCATTGAGAAAAATTACGCCACAGTTTTTTGTTGTTGTTCATGCTTCTTTCCAAAGTTGTTTTGATGTATGCTTTCTTTTCACGTTTAATTGCGGATCTAATATAATTTCTTAAATCGACGTAATACTGTCTAGCTGCAGGAGTTCTATGTTTAAGGTAACTACTATATGCCTTATTTTTTAAACCAATCATCTTTCTAATATTATACGTAATGTATGGCTTATTGAGACGCTTAGTTGTTATAACTCGCATGGGGGCATGTTCATCAAACAGAGAAATAATTGTGTTATTCAAACATTCGGTTTTAAGATTTATGTCGTCTATAGCACAAATGCTGTCCCATGGAATTGAGGATGCATCACCAGAAAACCGGGCAAAGTCGAAATTATTAAAATCTCTATAGATAATATTTTTCTTATGATCGTCCTTCAGACTATTAAAAACCAGAGAACAAGTAACAAGCATGTGATCAGTATTGCAATGCAAGTCGATGGTGTCAGAGTGGCCCAATACTAAATGTCCACTTATGCATATTACATCAATAAGTGATTCGCTTGTCTCCGTAATTCGAGTTGGATTATTTACAACTTGTATCAGATCAAAACCATTCAAAACAGAAACAAACTTATCAACATTTGGATTTACATTCAAAAAATTAATATTTATATCTCCCAACAGCACAATTGATTGAGTTTCAAGATAAATAAGTTCCAAAGGTTCCACAAGTTCATCAACACAATTTACACTCGTACCAGGGGGCCTGTAAACTACACCAACACCAATCTTCGAATCATTTACATGTAGAATTACCCAAAGCTGTTCCAATCCACCATCACTGACACGAGAGTAAATAGTTTTAATCCTGTATATATTCTTAATGTAGACTGCGACACCACCACCCCTGGACGGCCTGTCCAATCTGGTCAGATTGTAGTCAGAGATACTTATAAAATTGCTAGGATAATCACTACTCAGCCAAGTCTCAGTAACTGCAACAACATCAAAGTTGTGATCCAAAACAAGGTCTTTAAATGCACCGAAATCTGGCAACAGTGAACGGATGTTTACATGACCAAACTCAATCTCGAGTTTTTTGGCCTGGACTTTGCAACTGCTGGCACACCATTCTCATACTTAATGTAAATGTCCTGTTCCCCATTGTCTTTTCTAGAGACAAGTTCATCTAGAATCTTTTTATAATAGTCGCGCTGCATTTTGGTTTGGTCTGTCGTTATTGAAACATTCTTATGGTGATTTTTTAGATTTTTCTTATTTTTTAAAATAGTGAATAGATCGTCTCTAGAAGTCAAGGTTACCCGTAGAGGAGCAGGTCTGTTGTTTTGGCCATTGCCGAGCCTGACAATCTTAATACCTTCGGTTGATACAGTTGGTGCAATAGATTTAATTAGATCAGTAACAATAAGTTGATCAGAATTTGGGACATGCGGGTCAAATGGCAATTTAAAAATAATAATATTTTTTTCCCTTGTTTGGGGCTCAGAGATTTCGGCAATGAGTGTCTCGGAATTATCCACACTTTTAGCTTCAATATTGTTATTGTTACTTTGCATTTGTGCAATCTGTTGCTGCAATAAACTTACAGTGTTTTGCAGGGCCTCAATCGCCTTGATCATATAAGCAGTATCGTTCTTCTTATCCACACACCCTGTACACCTCCAATTACAGCCATCCACTGTCGACAGAACGTCAAACTGGTGTTTAGATATATTGACGCACTTGATATGAAAAAACTGCCCACAAAAAGAGCACTCGAGACCGGGCGACCGCTGGCTAATTGCCGAATTGCAACTTTTGCAAGGATTTTGCGGCATTATCGATAGCAGACTACTCTTTTACAACAATCTAATACGGAGCGACCCGACGCGTGCGACCCGACGCGTGCTACTGAATACATAATACATAATATAATATAAGTAATAATAAATACGATTCCTGGTGTGGATAGGTACATTTTCGATAAATAATATGGTAAATTTGGGCAAAGAGAGGAACTACATTTTGTTGTAGTCGAATTTTTGTGAGAATTTGTCGCAAAGTGCCCCATAATATAGCATTTATTGCCCAACAGGTAACCCCCATTTACAGGACAAGTATATAATAAAAAGTAAGATAATCACATATGCATATTAGGTACTAATAAACTATACATAAAAGACTACATAAAGAAAGCAGGATAAAGAAGCAATATAAAAAAGTAATATAAAAACCCGGATATAAGTGACAAAACATTACAGTGAAAAAAGGCAAATAATTATGGTGTATACACAGAACACAGAAAAAGTTTAAAAAGTGAAGTTGTCTAAATTATCAGCAGCCTCTCTTAGAATTACATTCAGATTATGAAAATTAATATCACAGTGTTCACTCAGCTTATTAAAGTTATCACACATTAAAAACAAAGGTGTTCTAAAAAATAAATTTGTTCTCGCTCTATCACAATAAAAAGTGTTTGAGTTGCGAGTTCTAATGATAGATGGAACATAAAAATTAATTTGAGAGACGAGATCGCATGCATCTATCTCGTTATGCAGAATCTTATGCAAAAACTTCAGTGCTGCACATTTCCTTCTCAAATCTAAGGACTGAATCTGAAACCTAGTTGTTAGCTCAACATATGGAGTACCCATCGCGGGATATATTCCGTCTACCCTAAAAGCCAAAAATTTTAGAAACTTTTTCTGTACGCGTTCAATGGCTACTTTATGGCATCTATAAAATGGACACCATATGATTGAGGCATATTCAAGTTTAGAGCGAACAAAAGCTGAGAACAAGACTAACAAAGGACTGAATTGTGTGAAAGTACGACAATTTCTTACTATGAAGCCATATGCCTTAGAGGCCTGGGTAACCTTCCATGAAATATGGTCGACAAACGACAACTTTGAGTCAAAAATGACACCTAAATCCTTCACTGAATCGCAACGAGAAAGAGCACATCCGGAAACACTATAGTTGTGTGCCAAAGTCGATTGTTTTTTAGTATAGCTCAAGACTTTACATTTAGCAATATTCAAGTGAAGCCGGTTTTCGTTGCACCACTGATGAATACGATCAAGATCAAGCTGTAAGTGTATGCAATCCTCAATGGTATTAACCTCGGCATATAATTTTAGATCATCAGCAAATAGAACTCTACCACAACTGAGCGAGTTCGCAATATCATCAACAAACAAGAGAAACAATAAGGGTCCCAGATTCGAGCCCTGTGGGACACCTGATTTTGGAGTATATTCAAACGAGTGAAATCCGTTATAGAAAACAGACTGTTTACGCTGATCAAGGTAATTGCACAACAAGGCCAATGCAGAGGAATTAAGACCATACATATTAATCTTCTCTATGAGTATACCATGATCAAGTCTATCGAACGCTTTCGCAAAATCAGTGTATATTACATCAACTTGCTTTTGTTTGTCAAGACGGCTCGCTACAAATTGAGTGAAGCATGTTAAATTCGTGACAGTGGATCTCTTTGACAGAAATCCATGTTGATGTGGGGAAAGGACATTGCGTACAGATGGATAAATTCTGTTATACAAAACGACTTCAAAAACCTTGGCAAAGTTCGACAAAATAGATATAGGCCGATAATTTCGCACATCAGAAGGATCACCAGACTTCAAAACCGGGCACACCCTTGACATCTTCCAAATGTCAGGGAAGGTGTTGCTGCTAGTAGCTAAATTAAACAATGTAAGTAGTGGAGCCGAAAGAACACCAATGCAGTCTTTAACTAGAAAGGAGGGAATAGAGTCCGGACCGGAAGTTAACTTATTTTTCAATTTCGATGATGCAATAATTATTTCCCGCTCCGTAATGCCTGCAAAATCGATACTGGAAGAGTCGCCCAACACAAAGTCCCCACGTCCGGTGCCACCAACATGTGGCACAACAAACACGCTCTCAAAGTAACTTGCAAAACCATCAACTATACCTGTAGGGGAGTCAAAAGTTACGTCATTAAGTCTCATCTCACCAGGTATCCTCGTTGAATTATTCTTAGAGTGTACAAATGCCCAAAAACTCTGAGGATCAAACGAAACAGATGCCTGGACTTGCTCTAAATAACGGTGATATGCAACTGAGATAAGTTGTTTTACCAATAACCTCAATCTTCTGAACTCATCGAGAAATACATTATTCCTATTTGCTTTATATTTCTTAAAAACCTTTGCCTTCAGTTTTATAGTACTAATTATTTCGGCAGTGTACCAGGATGGGTATTTGTGGCTGAAATTTTTGAACTTGGGAACACACTTGTCAAAAATTCGGTTTATATAACTATAAAAACTATTTACTGCCTGATTGACATCATTAATACCATCCAAGAAGGACCAGTCTGCCTGAAGAAAAGCCTGATAAAGATCAGGATAATTAGCCTTGCGAAAATTATAGGAACTATCATCGTTGCGTGAAGGAAAGGCCTCCAGTTTATGAGCAAGGTCTTCAATACTTATTTCCAATGCTGGATGATATAGTGCTTCCTCAGGTACCAGAGGCGCATTGTCCCTTGACACAGCACAGTTAAAGTTAGATATGACCAAATCAAGCAATCTATTCATTCCATTGAGAACGCCATTGAATTGGCGCATGTTAAGAAAACTTAACAGGCCATGAACTGCATTGACTTTTCTGTCTGAATTATCTGAGTGGACAAAGTGTGAACAATTAAAATCACCCAGTAAAATGACATTCCCTGACTGCAAAAACTGAACCTCTTCAATAGCTTCACAAAACAACTCAAAAACGTCAACAGATACAGATGGTGGGATATAGACAACAACGATATAAAAACATTTGAAATCAATCATACATTTACAGATTATAACATCAATTAGAGGAAAGCTATTGTCTAGTTCCGGTACATCCATAACTTTACATTGTATAACATGTTTCATGGCTAAAAGCACTCCACCACCGCACTGCTCATTGACGACATTGAATTTTCGATCCTTCCGAAAGATTACATACTGGCTTGGAAACAGTTCACTACTAAGGATATCCGGATGCAGGTTTGTTTCGCATAATGCCAAAATGTCATAATCACAAGCACTAATAGACGACGAAAAAATGTGAAACTTCGATCGAAGCCCACGAACGTTTTGAAAATAAATTAGTAAGTTGGAGGAGTTACTGCTGGGCCTGATTAGTTTTCCGAAACAATTTTTGGGATACCATTTACGTATTTAATTCGTAAGTTAGATTCACCTGAGTTTAGTCGCTCCTGTAATTCATCCTTTAGTTTTCTGTAGTAGGACTGCTGCCGTACGGTACGATCATAAGAAATGGATATCTTGTCCTTGAATTGAGAATTTCTAAGCGCTTTGCTATTTCGGATGAGATCAACAACATGCTGATCACAGTCTAACTGAATTTTTATGGGCCTACATTTACCTTCAACAGGTCGACCAACTCGGAAAGGCTTAATCTCATCGACATTAAAATTCGGTTTCAAAACATATAACACATCCTTGACAGCTCTCTTATCGGCAGACCTCTGATCTGCATTAGACTCGTTCTGGTTCTGCTCAGGAATACCAAACAATACAATATTTTTACGTCTCTTTGCACGTTCATCAACCTCAGCAACGATTTCCTCGAACAAAGTATCTTGGTTCACAGATGTATTGTCTACGTTAATCGATTTTAGCTCTTGGATATCCTCCTGAAGCTTCATTATAATGGCTTTCAAATCCTTTATATCGCTTCCAAGCGATCTGCAGGACCTACAAGACCAGTCATAGCCCTTGTTGGAGTTGAGCATTCGAACCTCTGCCGACGTAATATCAACACAAGAGTTTTTAAACTGCTTCTTACAAACAGAACACTTTATCATAGAAATAGCATCATATGATTTATTGCAGCAAGCACAAACCACCGATACTGGAGCCATGTAGTTAGATTAATATCAATCCAGCTGAATTTTAAAGTTTCAAGTCAACTCAAAACAATGGACCGCCCATGCAGATTGTCCCGACCCAGTCTTGTATTTTAAACAAAAAAGAACAGCACAGCACGCTATTCGGAGCAAAAACAGCCACAAAACGCGTACATACGCCGAAATGATGATTACCTATCTTCCCTTATGGTTAAATTTTCATAAAAATACAAACAAGAAGCGAACAGAGAACTGCCTGTTGTGAAGAAGAATAATATCTCTTGTGATTGAAATGGCAGTTATAGGGTCAATTTCATAATACATTCAACTAAAATATATTTTGACTTTAAAATTAGGTAAAGAAACTTTGCAAAAATATTAAACAATGTTTATGTTAGAAAGCTCCTTTAATTTTAAAGGGTACTTTAGTTTGTCTTGGCAATTGGCCCCTAATCATTTCATTCTTAAATTTTCGTCGTTTGGAAAGCCCAAAACGAATACAAGTCTATACCTTCCGCCTGCTGTCAAGCAAAGAAAACCTAGCTACTTCAAGTTTTATTATTACAACTTGACTTACAGCCAGGTATATACCAATAAGTTCTAGCATCCCTCGGCGATTCTAGGCATCTTGAGGCTTAATATTGTAAAATCACGATTCTTCACTTAGAACTTTTACAGAAATGTTTCACTTTTGCACAAACAAAACAAATTTATAAAAAAGCTGTCCTAGCACTTCGGACCGTCTGTTTCCACCCAGGGACACACTGCCTCGTCGTATAAATCTCAGGAATATACTACTACCCGCACTACACACACCCAAACTTATATGGAATCACCTGCTATTTTCGCTAAAGAATTTTTTACTAAAAAAATATCTGCTGGGAATGAAAATACAGTATCTTTAATCCATTTTTATTAGAAAAATAATTGAAAATCCATGAACCTAATTTTATTACAGTAAAAAATAAATAAAGGGTCAATATTGCTAATATCAAACTTTAACTTAAATGCTATGTTTAGCAAAAAGAAACTTTTAATAATAAGTGTTGCCACCTCTAGCTTCAATACAAGCACGAATACGACGAGGCATGCTTGTTACCAAATTATTAATTTGTTCTTGAGGAAGATTTTCCCATTCGTCTAAGTCTGCTTGAATCGGTTGTTCTAAGTTACCAAGGTTATCATGACGAGCTCTAATCTTTCTTTTAATCACATCCCACAAGTGCTCTATGGGATTAAGATCCGGAGGACAAGCGGGCCACTGTAAAACAGTCACATTTTCCGTTTCTAAAAAGTTTTCAACCACTCTGCTAGTGTGTGGGGGCGCATTATCTTGCATAAATAGAAATCGATGGCCATAAGCACCTCTCCAGAGCCTTATTACAGGTTCTAATACTAAATCGACATATCTTTGGCTAGTTAGTGTCTGTCTCATGGGAATCAATGGAGTTTTTTCTCCTACCATTATACCACCCCAAAACATTACACTCCCTCCTTTATATTTTGCAACAGATTTGGCATTTTGGAGTCTAGCTTGCCTCCCACGACCCTTCAAAACTCGAATTCGCCGATCGTCTGACCGTAGGCCAATTCTGGTTTCATCGGAAAGTAACACATTTCGCCAATCTTCTATTCGTTTCTACCGATAGCTTGTAGTAACTGTCTTTGAAGCTCGGGATGGGATATAGTAGGATTTCTTCTGGCGATTTGGGCTAGAAATCTATCCTGACATTCCGTGGTTACTTTTCCACGACTTCTTCTCGGCCTGTTTTTTAAAGTTTGCAGCTCCGAAAACCCCGCATAGGTTTTTGAAACAGCCCCTTGTGAAACTCCTACAATCCTTGAAATCTTCCTCTGTGACATACCTTGCTCCAACAGGGCAATTATCCTTCCCCTCCGAACATCGGGTAACCCCACATACGGCATTTTAAATAAAAAATTTAAAATAAAAAACTTCTACTGCAATTGATATTTTACACCACAAAATGATATTTTACAAC
Organism: Pseudeuparius sepicola; assembly: GCA_963920635.1. Classification (NCBI taxonomy): domain Eukaryota; kingdom Metazoa; phylum Arthropoda; class Insecta; order Coleoptera; family Anthribidae; genus Pseudeuparius; species Pseudeuparius sepicola. Next base: position 116,864,547 of record OY987299.1, on the reverse strand, counting down.
ACAAAATGAAGAGGTATTTTTTTTCATGTTCAGCAGTTTTTGTTAGTAAAAACATTTTTTTGGTCGCAAATAAGGCGTGATTCCATATAAGTTTGGGTGTGTGTATATTAAACATTGAATTGACAAGTAGAGATGGAAGGAGTGTAGAGAGACAAACTGGCAGCCAAACTTGAGTAAGTGAAATAGTAAATAAATCAGCTGATTCCGGCAAAAACCACATAACACAAAAGAGGTGTTTGTCCTAACTTTATATTTTTGTGTCCTGTGCTTCAAACGAGTTCCGTTGTCAAACGTCATTTTAATTTCCCTTCTGTCCCAAGTCCCAATACGAATAGGAGTAATTATTGTATTATTTATATTTGCTTCGAGTTCGTGTCGTGGTGGCAGTTTCGTATAAAACGGCGTTGAGTTTTCTTAGTTGGTGTTTGGTTTAATATTATTTTCAGATCGGAGAGAAAATTTAATTTAGCTATGTGGCTATATTCTCTCTGTTTAAGTGGTAAATTACAAAAAAGAGGATCAACTCCTGTTGTGTATTTGGATGTACCAAACGGGGCTGAAAGAATAAGAATAGTGGGGTTTCTTTTCATTCGTAAGTCTTAAAAATCTTTGCTAATAGCTTTGCAGTTTTCCAAGAGATAAGGTGATATTAGGGACAAGTGGATTGCAGCAATAAAAAGGAAAAATTTTGTACTGTCTACAAGTATTTACTTGCATTCGTAGTCAGCAATTTATTGAGAGCAATTTCATAGAGAATTTTGGGCAGCGCAAACTTAAAAAGTATGTAATTACTACAGTTTTTTATTTTCCAAGTCATGATAGAAACTCTATCAAGGGAAAAACTGTCAACATATTGTGCTAATGAACCTAGCTCTTCGTATATAGTCAAATATTGAATTAATCTTGAGGTTCTGGTCCCTTTAATAAGGTAATTATTTGTAATTCTTTTTGTTAGATGCCTAAACATTAAAAATTATATAAAAATATGTAAAAGCTACCAGTCTTACATGCTTTTCCTATTAAATTGAATTTTAAAATTAATAAATCAGTTAAGATAAGTAATTAAAGTTGAAAATGTATACCTTATCCTAGATATTTTGTCGCCTTTATTTTAAAATAAACTTTTATTTTGGAATTTGTATTTTATTTGTCTCAATTTACTTCCAAGTACAGGGTGTTCACGAAATATTGGAGACCCCCCTTAACTTTCTTATTTTTGACCAGAGGAAAAAGTGTTTTATATGAAAGTTTTAGAAAATTTTCTCAATTTTCCCTTGCAGTTCTTCTATATTCTCATTCTGATCTTTGTAACAACGGATACATTTTTTAAATAACAATCAAGATAAATACAATATTAACAAGTATTAATAATTTGAAAAAGAGATGTCGCTGATGCCTCCAAGTGAACGGATTACAATTCGAGCAGTTCTTATGAAAAATATTATGTTATTTTTATACCTACTTTGTTATATATTTTGTTTGTGTAGTAAAATTTATATGCTTTTCTGTTGTATTTTTATGATTTTTTCTCTTGGAACAAATAAAAAATATTCTTAAATGTGTTAGTTCTAGTTTCATGGCCACCTTAGTTTTTGTGTAATCCTGTTCTAAAATGCAATTTTCTACCACAAAAGTTATGTAAAACATATTAAACATATATATATCGTTGTAATCGGAATGAAGCGTAGAATATAAAAATTCAATAACATACAGAGTGTTCCATTTAAAAAAACAGAACTTAGGTCTCTATCTTGAAAACGCGACTTTCGATTTTCTTTCTGAAAACAGACTTGGAAAGTTGAGAAAATTTTCTACAACTTTCATATAAAACACTTTTTCCTCTGGTCAAAAATAAGAAAGTTAAGGGGGGTCTCCAATATTTCGTGAACACCCTGTACATAAAATTGCCAAGTAGGTAATGTTTTTTAATCAATTCACTACTTTTTTCTTTGCAATATTTACATAATTGTGGTTATAGTATAGAAAAATTCTCATTCCTACAAACAAGCCCCGAATTTCGGAATACAGATCATACAATAAAGAGAATTACGGAACATGCCCATTAAATTCGCCCATTAATATGCAACATCCCTATATACCTCCTTTGCCTGAATCAGCTGACACGTTCATTAAGCGTCCTTGTCTTACTTATTGCCATTTGAAACCTATCTCTCTCTAGAGTTGGCTGCCCCAAACAATAATGAAAGTGGTACCTGTGCGACTTCCATTGTACTTATCAATTCGATGATATTAAACTAATTCTTGCAAGTTTCTTACGTAAAATCAACTGACAAGGAGTGACACGCCACGCCACGCAGACCCGCAAGCCATGTTGCCAGCTGTCTCAACTTCGGGGCTTCTCCTAGAGTCGGCTGTGGAAATGCTCATATTGGCAGATTATACGGTGTTTTACCTAGGTCACGTTTGACAGGCTTGTCTGACGGTTGGTCCTTAATCTATTTACGTATTTTAATGACGACTTTGGCGTTCTTCAAACTGCCGATTTAAAAAATGGTTACGTACAGATACTTTTCGCCCCTTTTCCAAAGCGCACTTTTCAAGTCTGTCGCCGACACTTTTTTTTCTGCACGCCCTGCGGAAAGTATGGCGCTGAACACGGCCCCGTATTTTTGCAACTGTTATGAGCGGGGAGTGGTGCACAAAGCGCGACTAAATAAATAAGCGGAGACCGTGGCGGCGGAGGCCCTCCCGCTAAATTTATTCTCATGTTTATGCAAATGGGGGCTGAGGCCCCGCGCCGGAATTGTTTTATCCGTCGAAATTTTATTTTGGAATTGCGTTACGTACGGCGGCGGCGACCGACAAGATTTACTGATAGAAAAAAAACGGGAAATCGCGCTCAACCAGCCACTAAATCAGCTGTTGTTCTGGCGAGAAGCCTGCGGGGACGCCCTTTTTATTAGATGCATTATTTCATTTGCAGCTTTGCATAAAAACTTAAATATTAAAATGAATTAAAATAATTCTTTTACATTTCACGGTCGTGGTATTTTTTTATATACTCTAACCAACAGGACTACAAATCGAATTACAGGATAAAACGTGTAATCAATGAGTAAAGGATATACAGGGTAATATACAAGTAGTTTGCCCATTATCAATAATACCTTTCGTTAATTTTACGAATTATAATTCTAAAGCTGGAAGTACCACGAATGCTCAGCAGGAGTGGTATTTCCTTACCATTGAGATTATAATGAGTTAATAAATTAACGAAAGGTATTATATAAATATTATTAGGCATACCACGAGCTGTATTTTTAAAGAGAATTTAACAACTGCAATTACTTAACCATTCAGTGTTTAGGCATAATTTTACAACCAAACTTATTAAATAAATTAACTACAAAAATTATAAATATTTTACCTTTATGAAAATGCGATTTAAAAAATAAAATAAATAATAAAAAAATATAAAAAAGTGGATTTGAACCCAAGACCTCTCGCAAAGCGAGAATCATACCACTAGACCATTGTGCTTCCGAATATAAAACTTCCCTAATTAGCCACATTTAAATCTAATTACCGCATGCATACAAGTCGACATCTATTTGATAGCTGTAATTTAGGACGAGCGTTCAGTTTTGAATACACAGCGAGCACGAACTGAGCAAAAAATAATCACTACAATGTAGGTTACAGTCGTCTAATAAAGAAATGTCTAAAAACTTAATAATTATTTATGTTACATTTTAAAATTATGTTTTTTTTATGTAATATGTTATTATTATTTGCATACCGGTACAAGAAAAGTGCGTTCTTTTAAATGACGCTATCAAAAATAGTGGTTGCCATTAAAAAAATATATAGATGACGTTATAGCTTGGTTACGAGGCCAACGATAAAGACAGGCCACGGCGCTAACGCATAATCGCGTAGTCACGTGACCAACTTAGTCGTATATAATAAAAGGCATTTTTGGAGATAAGTAGAAAAAACAAATTTCGTAAAAGTTCGGCGAGTTTTCTTTCATCTATTACATTATTGGTTTTGTGCATCCAAGCTTTCTCTAATTGTTTTTTCAAAATTTTCAACCTGCCTCAGCTGTTTTAGGCTGAGAGTTAAACGGCACTGCACTCACAATATTTTGGCACATTCTCAAAAATTGTTCCTTTAGCTTAGGTGATATTCTCTATAGGTATTTTCAACCCACAACACATTTGTGAATATTGGTCGGCCAGCCAGATTCCAAAGTTCAGGTATGTAACTAAATAATTCCCTTTGATTGCTTGTTAAAGTAAAATACCTTGTCCACTTTAATTGTTTCACTTTCTTGAAAATGTGTTAGCCACACATACTTAGGGGTTTTTTAGAAATTAAATCTCAGTTGGAATTTGAATCCATTTTTGGCGGAAATTTTCATCCCGAGGCAAAACAAATGTTTGTTATGGCGACACTTCTTCCTGGCTTTTGTAATATGTATAAATATAATATAAACAGACCCAATATTTGGTATTTAGGTTATTTTTTACGAAATAAAAATGAAAACTAACCTCAGTAGGTATACCTAGGTACTGTAAATATTGACGAGGTCTCAGTGGATCGGCAGCGTGAAAGAGCGAATAGAAACCGTATCAGGGCGTGGGTCGACAACGAAAATCCTCGAGTACGTTACAACACTGATTTATTTCGCACAAGGTGAATGGTGAATACAATAAATACACAAACCCGAACGTGGTCAACGGGAACGGCTTCCAGCCACCCGGACCGTCTGAACTCGCGGATCTCCCGTAAGCAGTTCACCCCTCTGTGTCTCAGGCTCCACTGTCCAATACTGTCCATGTCCATAATAGTCAATAGTCCATTCCGGGTTCCCTATTCTGTGCTTCGGGGGAGAATTCCCCTTTACAGCTACAGCGCTCACGCGTCGGTGCGAGCGGCACCAATACTCTTGGACGGCACGACTCCCAGCCAGACGTCATAATAACACCTGGGGCGACCTGGGCGGTTCCCCTCCGCCAGGACACACGCGCACTAGACACAAACTTGTTTCTAAAATATAAACTAAGACGTTTAAAAACACTTTAAACATTTAAAACTTCTCAAAACCGAAGCTGCCGCTTTCAGTTATGTGACAAATGACATGTAACGTCGGGCTAAGATGGTCACGTGATTTTTGTGCGCCAGGGCCTGTCTTTATAGTAGGCCTTGGCTTGGTTAGTAATGACGTCACAAGAACGACAAATATGTCAAAATATGCGCCTTTCAAAATTATGTTGGACATATTATATGGAAGCGTTTTTTTTTAAAATCGCACAGTACACCTTTTTCCGAATTTATTCCAACCTTTACGTGCTCACTGTATTTATTGTGTTATTAATGGATATTTAACGATCAATGAAATAAATTGTATCTTTTAGCCCTAGATTAAATTTGGTACTGTAAAAAAAATATCGGGTTACCTATCAGTTTTAGCTACCGCAATATTAGTTAGTATTTCAGTTAGCATTTCAGTGATTATTTCCCTCATACCTACTGCTTGCATCCAATAAGGAAGGTAGTTCCTTCCACAAAAATCCAACTATTCATATGCCTCTACTAGCGAAAATTGCACTTGTGCAAAAGCAAAGCGGTAATACCACTTGTGCAATTATCACTTCGTTGCTTAGCAACCGAGAATCTGTTCGATACAAACACAAAATTGGTGTGTTTTACAACACTGTTCTAAATTATGCAGCTTATAAATTATGTTGCGATATTATTAAGCATTGTATCAATGAATTTATATAACTTTTACGTTGCTAAATTGTTGTTATTAGACGTCCGTCTCCGTTTAAATTTATGACACACATTCAGAAAATAAACCAACGCTAACAGGGTGTAGGTATAAACGTAGACAAAATTAATACAGAAATTATTAAATCGTATTCGTGAAATAATCTTGACAAATATCACTTGTGCCGGAAATTTTTCTAAATAATTTTATTCTCAAGCGCTATTTTGCCCATTAGCAAAACCACTCGTACAAAGTGGGCTTTTATTTTCTGATAAAATCCCGAGATTTTTTTAAGAAAATTATCCCTCGTCGGCTACGCGAATCGTGATAATTTTCAAAAAATTCGTGTACTCGAAAAATTTCCGGAAATAATTCAGGCACTAAGGCGATTACTGGTGTAAATACCACACTCGTGGTATTAATCCACATGCAACTTCATTTTAGCGTGTAGGCAGGTGAAATACCTATAGTAGGTTTAGGTACAGGGTGGCCCATCCAAGCGGAAAAAGTGTGCTACGTGGAGACAGGTTAACATAAAATCGTCATTCAAAAAATGAGGTTGTAGTAAAAATTAAGGGGAATTCGAGGGTGTACCCTAGTTTTGTATACGGGGGTCGGTAAAAAAGTTATCGCGAAAAAACATTTTTTGCAAAATAAAAAATAAAAAATTTTTACCTACACATCCATTAGAGAACCTTTAAGTAGTATTCCCGAATATACAGTTTTTTAATATAACTTAAGGTTATAGCGGAAATGAAAGTGGTTTTCTCTATTTTACAACTTACACATTTCTCTTAACCATCACAGGATTCCTTTTTTAATTCTGAATCCAATGATATATAATTTGACCTATTTATCTCCAACCGTTTCCGAGATATTTATCAGAGAAGCTCCATCAAACTAGATACATGGTCTCATGGTCGGTGTCTGATGTTCGATCTGAGTAGGCCAAATTATAAAACCAAATTTATGACAAATCAAGTCAGCCATGATAATAAAACTGACGAGCGAGTAGGCTGAATGTTAAATTATGAAACATTTATTATTTTTACTACTGTCATATTTATTATAACAACAACAATATGATTAGTTATTACAAATTAGTTAGAAGTTCATTTACATTAAATGTTCAAAATTGTTTCCATTATTATTTACACATAACCTAAGTCTTTTTAAGAATTTTTTTCGGACATTTTCAAAGATTAAGGGACGATTGTTTAAACTAGCAATTTCTAATTTTACTCGTCTTTCAATCTCCTCAACATTTTCGGGGCGGTTCTTACAAACTTTATTTTTTAAATGCCCCCACAAGAAAAAATCCAAGGGGGTTAAATCTGGACTACGTGGCCTTATCGTTCCATGTTTACCAATCCAATTTTCAAACGAATTGTTCAAAAATTCCGTTATGGGCCCACAGTTATGGAAGGAAGCGCCATCTTGCTGCCATATTAATTGTCTTTCTTGGAGTTGGTTAAGAAAAATTAATGGCAACTGGTCAAAGTATTGTTCCAATTCGTTCTGGATTAAATGTAGGTATTAGTATAGTAATAGAATAAAATAGAGGGCCCATTATAAAATTTCCCACAACTCCACACCAAACACCCACGGAATTTCTGCCGGATTTCACAACTTCACGAAATGCCCGTGGATTGTCAACAGACCAAAATATACTATTTTTCCGGTCGTATATTCCCGCTGTTGTAAATGTAGCTCCAGCTCCACCTCTTGCAAAATGAAAGTTTAACATTGTTTGACAATATTCCAGTCTTCTTGCAACATCTCCAGGGAATAGCCTTTGAACAGGTAATATTTTGAAGGCTTTAAATTTGCTTAATTTCATTACCCTTTGTATTATATTGGATTGGTAAACATGGAACGATAAGGTGGCCGCCACGTAGTCAAGATTTAACCCCCTTGGATTTTTTCTTGTGGGGGCATTTAAAAAATAAAGTTTATAAGAACCGCCCCGAAAATGTTGAGGAGATTAAAAGACGAGTAAAATTAGACATTTAATGTAAATGAACTTCTAACTAATTTGTAATAACTAATCATATTGTTGTTGTTATAATAAATATGACAGTAGTAAAAATAATAAATGTTTCATAATTTAACATTCAGCCTACTCGCTCGTCAGTTTTATTATCATGGCTGACTTGATTTGTCATAAATTTGGTTTTATTGTTTGGCCTACTCAGATCGAACATCAGACACCGACCATGAGACCATGTATCTAGTTTGATGGAGTTTCTCTGATAAATATCTCGGAAACGGTTGGAGATAAATAGGTCAAGTTATATATCGTTGGATTCAGAATTAAAAAATGAATCCTGTGATGGTTAAGAGAAATGTGTAAGTTGTAAAATAGAGAAAACCACTTTCATTTCCGCTATAACCGGAAGTTATATTAAAAAACTGAATATTCGCGAATACTACTTAAAGGTTCTCTAATGGATGTGTAGGTAAAAAAATATATTTTTTTATTTTGCAAAAAATGTTTTTCGCGATAACTTTTTTACCGACCCCCGTATACAAAACTAGGGTACACCCTCGAATTCCCCTTAATTTTTACTACAACCTCATTTTTTGAATGACGATTTTATGTTAACCTGTCTCCACGTAGCACACTTTTTCCGCTTGGATGGGCCACCCTGTACCTAGTTAAATTGCAATTTTCATTGGTTTCTAGAATTTTTATTGTTCGACATTTTTTAACAAAATTTGATACAAACCCCAGCGGAATAGTCAGAATTTTTATTAAAAAAATCACTAATACGATTTCTCTAATTTTGGCGCAAAAATAGTAGGCCTTGGTTGTTTTGTACAGTTTTTGATGCTCCACCGGTTAAAAAAAACTTATCCTAATAGGAGGACAATTACAAATTTTATAGGGGTGTTCCGGTTTTAAGTGGATCACACTGTATTCTAAGCTCATATAATTATATGATTTTTATAATTTGGCCACCAGATAGGAGAGGCATATTCAATTTTAGATCTAACATAAGGCGTTATATTCTCATTAGTGTGTGTTTATCACTGAATTGAAGATTGAATCAATTTATTTGTTCTGTTTTAATATTAATATTGAGTTAGTAGGTATAGGCACACATTCAAAATGGAAACCTCTCACACCTGAATAAAGCCCAAACGGCCCATTTCGGTAACTGTTTTAAAAGGTGTTTAAACAGGCCGTGTTTACTGTTATTCCGTGGCGAGTTGAGTTTGTTTCTCAAATATTTGTGTAAACCACTTTAATAGGCCTCCGTGTTGATTCAACTACAGATTCAGGAGGGCAGGACGGATCCCGTGCAACTCAATCGTGTTTTCGCCATATCTATGCAGCCGGATGTGGGCCATTCTCCTATCTGGTAGATAAATGAAATGCAAGGCAAGTTTTTAAGATTTCAGTTTTAAAATAGGCTAGATGCTGCAAGGTGCTGGCCATAAAATCGTTATCTTAGCATCGTGCAGAAATTGTAGGTTGCATCACAGTCTAGAGAATACTATATAAGTCTGCTCGCTCCTTTGAAGTCGTCGAAAAGCCGCCGATTCTTTGCGACCAGTCCTAAATCAATGTCAGCTTTCCACTCCGTTATTTACGAGGGTGGACTATACAAATCACCGTAGAGCTGGTTGCACCAAGTTATACGGGGGCAGACTTGGGCAATACTCGAGTACATGTACTCTAAAATAGTACTCGCGTCCTCATTGTATTCGAGTACAAGTACTGACGAGTACTTTTTTGCTTATGTATTCGAGTACAGGTACTCCGATACCATTCTAATGTACTCTAAAAGTACTCAAAATGTACTCCTGATGTACTCGTAAATTTTATATTTCGCAGGAATAGACTTGTTTGCTTTCCCATCAGTCCCTCTCCGCTCTCCCACTATTTGTTAACTATTCAGCTCCATTAGTAATAAAATTTGCTTTTGGAGACCACAGCGTCCACAGCATAACGTCCCTGTTGAAATTTTTTAGGTATATGGTTTGTGGTGCATTTATGGACTGATCAATTAGGTACACATTATAGAAAAGGCCCAAATTCCTGCTTTTTTATTATCACCTCTCGTATCGACCATCAGCCGGCCCCGCATTCCCGCGACCTCTATAGAAGGATAAAAAGGAGCAAGGCGCAAGTAGGTACATCAGTCCGGAGGCTCAGCCATCATTCCCGGGATAAATATAACGCGAAAAGCGATGGCAAGTTTGATTATCGACAAACATTTTGTCCACATATTATCATATCTTACTAGTTATAGCACAGCTTATACCCTAACATTAGGGTAAGCTGTGGTTACAGTACATAAATCATCATCATATAGTATCATAAATATTTTTTTATTTGACATTTCACTTTTTCACTAGGTTGAAGTTAGGTATATAATTTGTATGATGATTTGAAATATTGATTTTTTTGACAGCTCAAAAACTTGAGAACCAGATATAGTAGCCAATTCTTGGCAACAACGCTAAAATCTAAGTATAATCAGCCAGGGCATGAACTAACGACTCTAGAAAATTTGAATTTAATATTTCATTTTAGGCCCTTTCTCGATCTCAAAAAACTGGAAAATAGTTTATGATTCACTTATAAAAAAAATATGTGAAGGGGCCCATTATAGACGTAAAAAGCATTAGTTTTTGTTTCCCTTCTCACTTCTCATAATTAAAAACAACATTGTACTTACTCGAAATGTACTCGAAAAATTCAGTGTTTCGAGTACAGGGTACTCCAAATTAACGAGTCCTTGGAAGAAGGTGTACTCGTACTCGAAGCATGTTAAGTATATTTAAGATGTACTCGTACTCGAAGATTTTCGAGTACTTTTTGGTGGTACTAGGCCCAAGTCTGTACGGGGGCACCTCTATATTGACTTTCCATTGTGCACCGTGAAGCATTAGTGTATATCAGTAGTTTTTGGTACAATGTTAAAAATTAATATAGGAGTAATAGGTAGCAGAAAAATAAGGAGCATACGTAATATGTATAATAAAAATGCCGGTATTTTACTTTTTCCGTTTAAATAACTAAACATAGGGTAAGTAAAAATATACATAAGTGTTTACCTAGGAGCAAACAAAATTATTTACATAGTTTACAAGTTTTGCAATATTGTAAGTTTTGGATTTGATTTATTTTCTCTTCGGGTTGTTAATTCTCTATTCGCAAATTTAAGTGTGTAGTAAATACGAACTCTTGTATACTATAATGAAACCAAATAGTCATGGGGAAAATTTGCACACGAAAGTATATTTTTTACCTACTGATACTGATCGGAATTCCTTTAGTAGGCTAGAACCAGTGTTTAGGTATTTACTCGTTCGGCTATGCTAGAATCTAAGCCATCCTGATGCGATAAGTCATTAAATTTTGATAAGAAAATATTTTCTAAATTGATTATATATTCACTAAATTCTCGTGGAGGAACTGTCGAACTGCCAAATGGTCCTGAACTGCCTTCATAGGCTTTTAGTTCGCAAAATATTGTTGACTTGTCTCTGCCTGCCAGATTACGCAGACGAACATGCCTCTAACCATAAGCTTCTGGTAATAATCTTAAGGGAACAGCAGTTGTTAATAAACTTTTTCCGGTCGAAGTGAATGATTGATCATCAAAATGTGCCTTACAAATTTTTATACGCTAATGTGCCTCTTCAGGTGCAATAGCTTTTCGCAAATTTATGGTCTTTGACGAACCCTAAGGCCTTCTTCCATTAATGACATCTGCAGTTATCCATATTTTTATTCACAACAAAGAAAAACACATCTGTACATGTTAGCTTTATATTATTCGGATTATTGGTATTATTCACATAATACGCGCATTATGTAGACATTTTTCTTAATTACACGTCAAACTAAATCTTGCCTTTCAGGGTCTTTAGGAATTCGAAAAAGGACACACAGTCTTTTGAATTATTGCTTTCACAGAAACCGCAGTGCAATAAGAACCATGATAAGCCATCACTACTCAAAATTGGCAACGGTATTGGATTATAATTTAGGGAGCGGCGTCGGGCAGGAGGGAATAAATGTTTGTTTACACAGGCCAAGTGAGCGGACTTGTAGTATTCTCTAGACTTTGGTTGCATTTTGTCTACAGCATTAGCAACGAATGAAGAAAATATATATAATAACCATATAAAACTTGTTACAATGGAAAAAATTATACATTGATAAATTCACAACAATTTACAATAATAGCTACTTATGAATGCGATGTGGAAGTAATGGTTGTATTATACCAGCGCTTTTTAGGACATTATATATCTAACTGTGTTAATTAATTTGCGTCGTATCTTTCTCTGTTGTCGAGCGTCGAGCTTTCCGCTTAATTGAATATATGTCGCTAGATATAAATAATTGGGACTGGCGCGGATATTTTAATTAATTGTGGGGTATATATAACGGCGAATGCGTGCCCAGTTGTTTTGTTCGATTTTTGCGGTTTTCAGCGGACACGTCTCCTAAATTAACTAACGCGCTAGCTCCATTTAACAACATTTAGAGGCAGGTCTCTACGGAACTAGCTATACTCCATTTATTTATTCATTTCACAAATGGCGATCTAATAGAGTAGCTAATATGTGGCGTTATGATTAAATTAAAGCCCCCACATAATATAATACTTAATTATAGTATAATATATGCATACACAAATTAGGTAGATAACCCAAAACCAATAGACGAAACTTTCAAAAGAAACTTATACGGCCAACATTTCTAAGTTTATTAACACAAAACATTTTTTTTGTTTGTGACACTATATTCATTACTAGACTATAGTGTACAGCTCGAGAAAAACCGATTTAGCTAAACTCGAAGATAAACTTACCATAGTGGAAAGTTGCTTCGTTTGGTCGTAATCCGGCACTTAATGTTAAAATGTGCCAAAACTTTTGAAAGCCCTGCACAATTTTGATAAATATTGGTATAGTGACATTGCTGTAAAGGACGCAAAAGCCTTTAGTAACAGAGAGCGTTGCGAATTGGTCCATAGGCGTAAAACTAGGATCTTTCTGAAGTTTAGAGCTGTCAAACTGTTACGCAACTGGAAATGTCTGTTTGATCCTGCTTCATTTAGGCATATGACTACGTTTATCTCGTGACAACTCGATCGGATTGAAATGGATCCGACTGAGTGACGTCAAATCTTCTATAATTCTGCGTTTACATCATCAGCATTGAATCCTACGGTTTTCAATCGTCTCTAGGGATATTATCTTATTATACTTATTCCACAGTAGGTTGGTGCACACTGTGGTCAACTTCTGTTTGGAAATAGCGGTTTGACTTGAAATTTTAAATCTGATTGAATTTCAATCTGTAGGGTTTACGCCGTTTATTTGAGTCCGCTCCAGTGAATTCAAACCTGTCTCAATCGGATCGAACGAGTCGAGATAAACGTAGTCTATGGTGTGTTATATCTTTTTGAGCTGTCATTTCACAAGCATTTCAATGGTGCAATACAAAAATATGGGTTCCATTTGAAAAAAAATGAGATTTTTCATTTTTTCGATGTTGATATTGGGAATTTTTTCCCGAACACCCTGTACAATATTTTGAAATGGCATACAGACCATTTAATGAAGTTGACTTTAGCCTACGACAGTCCAAAATTTCAGTTTTCCAGATCCATAAATTTCAAAGTTATCATCACTATGGTCGATGGCTGCAACACTAAAAAAAAAACAAAAATTTGCGAATATCTCGAAAAGGGTTAGGAATAGGGTACACATTATATTCAGAAAAAAGATTTAGACTTTAATAGGGAACCAAATGGTGTAATAATATATAGGGTGTTCTATTTGAAATAACAAAGTTGCTATTGACTTCCGGTATAACCGGAAGTGATCAGAAGTTGAAAATATTTTAGAAAGAAAGTTTACAACCTGTTATAAAAGTAAGCAAAATTTCAAATTAAAATTCGCACTCCTTCCTCGTAAACTTCTTATGAACCACTTACGTGAATCACCCTGTATAAACATTTAATTGAAAAAAAAAAACACAGGGACAGTACGTATTTACAGATGTGTTAAACTAATGGAAATTTCTCTCAAAATTTTGCAAACTATGTCGTTGTTAACAGAAGGAAATAATTGTTCTTGCTATGTATCCTATCATCGGTTAATTGTAAAATATTTGGCTACACTTTCAAACATAAGTATATCTCGATAATTATCGAAAGATTCAAAATGATAGAATCATAGCGCAAAGGCTGAGAAAAAACTAAAGAAATTAGAAAGTAAGTTATATTTTTTATTTAGCTCTCTGTAGGGCTACATAATATACATATATAGAATATTACATAATTTCATCAATATTTCATAATATAAAGGTATTTATAATATATATTATCTAAACTATATTAATTTTGTAATTTCAAATAATAACTTTTCAATTTATTTTTAATTTTTTTTAAATTCTTTTCATCTTTAATATTCGTCGCCTCCGTCAGCCAGTTCTTCGGCAGGATATTTACCGCGTCGTTCTTGGACTGCACGAAGCTGTCGCAGATCGTCGTGAACGCGACGTGCGCCTGTTCGAAGACGCCGCGGTGCTTGCTCTCGTAGAATATCTTCAGGAAGAAACCGCCGACCCTGTGCAGGTTGTCGTTGTTCAGCAGGGTCACCTCGTCCTCCAGCAGGACGGCCTGACGCACCATCTCGGAGATCAACAGCATGATCTCCTTGACGGTGCGCCAGGAGTAGACGAGCAATTTTTGGGCTCGGGAGAATTCCTCGACGACGTTGGACGAGAGGTTGGGATCGGGCAGGGGTAGGTAACCTTCGGGGGAGGGGTCGCACACTATGGGCATGACGGCGTCGGCTATGTCTATGGTTATTTCTGCGAGCACGTTGAAAATCGTCACGTATTTTTGGTTCATAGACCTGAAAGACGGATAATCGGTGAAATTTATGGGTAGATATTTTTTTCTATTATTATATAACTCTTGAACGAAAAGAGGCTTTTTTTTTCTACATTCTATTCTATTTTCACGTTTTTAAACCTATGTTTGCTATTATTTACAAGAGCGGAAAGTTTTCCCATAAGGGTACGTTTGAACTACTCTTAATTTATTTAATCTTGATGGAATTTCGTAACTCTAAAATAGAACCAAACATAAAATTGACATTTACTGCATCATATTCTACACATTTCAGTGTTAGTTCAGTAGGAATTAAAAAAATATATCACTCATTTTGGGAGAAAATTTGCAAATTAGGAAACGTTTTAAAATCATTGTTTTCCACATATTTAAGTTCCTTAGTGCCAGTATTTTCGCGTTTTTAAACCTACGTTTGATATTATTTACAGAAGCGGAGTTTTCCCATAAGGGTACGTTTGAACTACTCTTAATTTATTTAATCTTGATAGAATTTCGAAACTCGAAAATAGAACCAACCAACCATATGCCTTTTTGAAATATGGATTCATAACTCAAGCCTGTTTTACATTGACAATTTCTTCATGAATTAATTCATGAATAACTTTGTGAATAAATTCATGAATTAATTCACGACAAGTTCTATTTTACACTGATGAAGAAATTGATGAATTTTTTTGTCACCTTATGTCAGATTACAGCGAATACCAACACAAGAGAATAAATAACAAAATAACTTTTTTGTGCTGCATTTCCCCTATCAAAACATATTTTCTAACCATATCCATCTTCATCCAAAGCATCTTTAACTACAGATTAAGTGTGGCTAGAAGAGTAGTTGAAAATATATTTGGCATTTTAGCCAAACGATTTAGAGTTTTTTGACTACAATTAATTTGAATGTGGAAAAAGTGTAAACCATAACATTGACATGTTGCATAATTTTTGAGACCCGAATGTCCTAGTTCCATCCTAGAAGAGCTTGATAAGCCATGCTCGCGTTGCTGCCCGAGAGGAGTTTTGTGATTATTTCGTGAATGAGGGAGCTGTGCCTTGGCAGCGAAATAATAAATAAAACATATCCTAACATTTCACACACTTTTTATCTAAGTATATTATCTTTAAAATTGTACTCTCCTCGTCTAATGCCTCAAACAAAAACCAGTATCAAAATATAACCTTCCTTGCGTTAAAATTTTAAATGTTAGTACTCACGCAAAACTTGACGGAAAATAGAACATGCTCTAATTCGTGAAGTAACTTCAGGAAGAAATTCATAAATTAATTCATGAAGAAATTGCCAGTGTAATACATGACTTTTTATAATAATTTGTCCTTGAAGTGACTTCATGAATTAATTCATGAAGAAATTGTCAATGTAAAACAGGCATAACATTTTTAATTCAATTTTGCAAATACAAGTTATTTATAAATCTTGCTGAATGCCCATGGTAATCAAAATTATATGTATTAAATTCTTTTAAGCGTGCCGGAAGTAAATTTTTTGTAATTTTAAATATAAAGATGAACGTCAAATAGTTAATAAAATTTCGCACATTAAGCCATTTTAATTTTTGTAACATATAATTTATTTTTACGTACTTATCTAAATTTAAAATTGTCCTCATAGCTCGATTTTGTAAAATTTTCAATTTTGTAAATACCCAGTCATCAGCTCCAAACAAGATTGTCGAACAATATAAGAAATGTGGAAGTACTATTGTGTTATAAACAAGTTTTTTTGAAAATAAACTTAAATTATGACTTACCCTTTTCAAATATCCAACTTTAGATGCTACTTTACATATAAATTTTTCATGCTGCACCTCAAATTTTAATTTAACATCAATGTAAATACCTAGATATTTAAATGAATTTACAACATCAAGTTTTTTTACCACCAATTTCAATATCTAAATTTCCTAAATGCTATTTTGAAATATTTAATTTTAATTTATTTAAGTTTAACCAATTCAACAACAAATTTAAATCATTATTTATGTCAATTATTGCACTATCAATAGACTGACTCGTCTTAAAAATTCATGTATCGTCTGCAAACATCTGCACCGAACACTTTTCTACAACTCTTGGAATTTCATTTATACATATTGAAAACAAAAGAGGCCCTAAAATACTTCCTTGAGGTACTCCTACATAATGTATTATTTTAATTCAAAAGACTTTATCAACTTTGCAAATTTGGAATCTATCCGACAAATAATTTTGAAACCATTTTAAAACCCCATCTCTTATTCCACTTTGATAAAATTTAGATAATAATATATTTCGGTCTCAAAAGCTCTTGTAAAATCTAAAAAGACCACAACCACAACATCATCTCACTCTAAACTTCTTCTCCATTTTTCGAAGACCATTTGCACGGCTGTCTCTGTAGAATATGTTTTACTGAAACCAGCTTGACAATCTTCAATAATTTTGCCATCATTTAAGTGTTCCACAATTTGATCATACACTACAGATTCAATTAATTTTTCAATGTCCATCAGTAGGTTTATTGGTCTGGAGTTATGACTGAGCATTTTAAATCTTCAGAGATATTTATTTTTAAAATTAAATTTATAAGTTGACACCCAAATACTTGAAAAGTTTCTTTTAGTACAATTTTACCAAAAACTTCAGACGGATTATTATTGGACTTTAAAAATGATATTTTACTCTTCAATTGATTCAAATTAATTTGTTCAAATTTTCTGAATAAGGTGGTAGATACCTTCAATTTTAATTGAACTTTATTAATTGCATTATCTAGTGTTTTTTTTTATTTTCATTGAGCTTAATACGTTTGTTTCTACGCATTATCACTTTACTGTCGCTTTATTATCATTAATAAAGAGATAAATGATTATAATCTTACTTGTTGCACGAGGATCTTATGCAGTTCTCATTTCCTTTAAATTTCATTACTATCTCACTAGAAGATCCACTTTTATCTTTGTAAGTAATCTGCTGTAATCTGCTCTATAAATTTAGTTGTTTAGAATGATTTATTTTCTGTTGTGTTTCTTATGGTACCTACCTATGTGTTAATAAATAATCTGGAAAATAAAAAAATTGGCTCCAAAACTCCCCAAAATACCGCAACGCATAGAATATCTTAGTTAGAATCGGCCTTAGTGTGTGACGTCATCGATCGAGTCTGCAGGCCTTCTATCCCGTGTGCCTCGGCTGTGCGTTTTATTAGGTATATACATTTAATTCCCTTCGATATTTTTCGGCAAAAATTGTCGATTATGAATAAATTATTCGTCAGTCGTCATGCAGCACTCATAAATTGAGCGAGATGCTATGGTCAAAATATGTATAATCAATAACTCTGTAGAAACATTTCTAATCAGACGAAACTGAACGATTTAAAGCCATTTTCTTCAGACCTTTGGATTAAAAATACCCTAATTCCATTCAGAAAGCAATGGGTCAAGCTCAGAAGTGCGACTGACGCGACGTTACCAAATGTCACTACAAACTCAAAAATCTCAAGAAGTGTTCGATGTCATCTGAGTTCAACCGTACCAGGGAATTTCTTAGGGATTAAATATTTAACCACTTAAAGCGACATTGCCTGCCTGGCCTCCTGCCTGTCGCTGGTAGCCTATCTAAATTAAACCCCAGGTCCCCGAATTTCTCACAACTGAACCCGAACATCTTGAGGATACTCATTATTTTTTAATTAACATCATGTTTAACCCAGTTCTAATTAATTCCAAACCACACGGACATAAATTTCTAGAATAATAATTAGGCTAACAGGCTTGTTTCCAAACGAACACTGTATTAGAATTCTTCCCATTTTTTGTTAAATCTAGGATGCGTGGCGTTAGGAAAATAAAATGCAGCAATAATTAGGCAGATATATTATTGTATGAGCCTAACAACAGATATATTATTAATTTATGGTAGAGAATCTTCTTTAAATTGGAAATATCCTCGTTGATTATGCAGTTACTTTTACGATTGTTTGGAAGAAAAGTGGGATGTTAATTAAACATTTTATTATTCCGGGCAAGTTATAACGACCGTAAATTATAAAACTGCATCTTGAGAAATGCTATAAACTGGTTAATTGGAAGGTCGTAAAAACTATAATGTTGCCGAATCAATATTTTTTATTGGAAAAAGGCTTGAAGTAACTGAAGTGGGATTCAACACACCATAACAAGTTTGGGTGGAGAACGCATTTGTGCAAATTGTACAATAATTAAAAAAAACTTTCGTAGGCTCAAGCTCAAATTGAATTTTTCTATCGCAAAATTCTATTGGAAAATCTGTAGTAGATAATCCATAATATTAAGATTATTTCCAAAACTAAAAACAGGAAACTAATTTTGGACGAGTTTTTACGCAACTATCCTAATATCCCACAGAGTTTTGTTATTTGAAATGCACAATGGTAAACAATATG
The DNA here is from genome assembly GCA_963920635.1 of Pseudeuparius sepicola. Taxonomy (NCBI): domain Eukaryota; kingdom Metazoa; phylum Arthropoda; class Insecta; order Coleoptera; family Anthribidae; genus Pseudeuparius; species Pseudeuparius sepicola. The sequence continues at coordinate 116,845,499 of OY987299.1, read as the reverse complement.
GACAAAGTTTGAGTTTGTAATACAAAAACTGTTTTTCTGGTAGGCTTTGCTATGTCAAAACCAAAACTCAATATTAGAAAATAATTGGGTCGCTGTATAAGTTTGTAACAGAATATATGCAAAGGTAAAAACATTTTGTCTCGCCCGATACACCGCGATCAATTTTTAGTAACAACCAAGAAATTTCCGCTCGAATTTCCGTCTCCACTATGCAGCCATCCATACGCGGAGGTAATTTGTGTATGCCGATTGGAATTTTACGAATTTCGCTATAGTGTGTTGATATTCATCTAGGTACGTTGTATCTTTTCCTTTCAAATATCCTGGAAAAGTCTATATAATAAAATACTTGTTATTACGAGGTAAGTGTTGAAGAAGAAAAACGCCTAACTTCAATGAGAACTGTCAATCAGATATTTTGTGGCCTGACATTATCGATTTCTGGAAGCCGATTGAGAGACCGAGGTTATAAAAGGGACTTGACGGGAAACTTTCGAGGCTTTGTCTCCACATTCTTCAACGAGAGGGGTACGGTAGGTACTCGTTGTGAATTTACGCCCCCTTGATATTCATGTTGAAATCATAAATCTTTGATCATCGTGCCTAATACTCACTTATTTCGGATTGATTTAGTGTCAAAAGACTTCTATTGATTTGGTTTACCGTGCTGTGCTGATATTTTTGTGTCTTTCGGGACGAAGGGTCGTCGTTCATGTTGGATTTTTGACAGACCAACCAAGTTTAGAGCCGCTTTGGAAGCAGAGCCGCGAAAGTTGGCAGCTTTGGCTTCTGGCTATGGCTAAACAGGAATCTGAGGTAAGTACTTTTCAAATTATTTCTTTAAAATTTTGGCTTTGCCGTCTCTGTGGAAAATACCTCACCACCCAGGTTCGATGTGTTTTTGGGGCCTCTAGCTGTCTACCGATCGCCTTGTAGATCCATTTAATTGTTTTTTTTTAATATTATTATATTTTACTGCGAAAAGTTCAGTTTTGAAATCATTCGCACGCGGTATGCCTATACGTTATCCTCTCGAATTATTCTTTTGCACTAAATCGGCTGCTTATTGAGTATCGTAGCCTTGTCGGGTCTTTAATGCATTATTATTTTTTTATATTTTTATTATTGCTTTGAAAGAGAAGATTTCCAACGTTTTACTTGTTGTCTACTCTTAAATTTAAGTAATTTTTGATTTATAATTAAATTGATTTAGATTTCTTTTTTTTAAGTGTCAAGGGAATCAAACATTTTACAGTATGATAAATTCAAATATAATGGTTCTTATTTTAATCAAAATATCACGAATTTATTATTACATTTTTTAAATATTTTTTCGGAAATTATTTAGGCTGTCACTGTGCACAGTACTGTTATAAGTTATAATATAAATTTTAACATCTAAATTTAACTTTAATAGTTTATCTTTGTAAAAGCACCGATACTTATGATCTACGGACACTGCTCTTTTTTTACTTTTTCGTACAACTTCACTAGATTCCAACAACTACCGGACCATACTAGTACCTGCAGTCAGCATACCACTACCACTGAACCCCACTCGAAGTTCACGACCTTGCTTCCAGCGAGAGCTAGCTGTGGAACTTGTATCACCTTTCAAAGGAGTCTGGGGTGAGGTGTGGCTGTGCAGCTGTCAACCTGATATTTAAGGTAGTAGTAATCTTCTTTACCGACATCATAATATATCCATGGGTCTGTCTCAAAACCGTTGACTGACGTATTAATATGTCAGTCAACGTCAAAACCGTGTGCGGCAACTTCAACGTACCTAATTGGTTTGTGATTTGTGCGCTGACAGTATGACAGCATGACAGCTTAAAGTCTGATTACCTGTTATCTGCTGGATGAGACTGGATTCTAAGAATAAAACTGCTTGCTTCAAGTGTCCCTGTTAATACCTTTTATAAATAAATAATGTAAGCACTTAAATCCCACAGTATTTCCGTATACATATTTTGTTCATTTGAAAACATTTTTTCCTTTTAGTGCTTGCGAAAGTGGCTTTTTGTTAATAATAAGCTTCAGAAAGTATGGAGTAGAGTTTTGAAAAAGCTTATTCCAACAGACCTCCCATTATATGGTGACTGTTGCACTGATACCTATTATATAAACAATTTAGATCTATTTTCACCAGAAAATAGAACAGTGAAAGTACAAGGGTGGGTAAATTGATATATTTTTAATATTAGATTAGCTAGTAAATATTCGTGCTTACAATTTATGTAAATATAGACATATGCCTTGATACTAAGTATCATGGATATTATTCGATCTAAGTGTATATTTATGTATTTTTCCGCGTCATTATAATATATATGTTCTTCCTCGATCTTGGTTTTTAAAATGCTTCTTTTCCTCTTTTGAAATTTGGGATGCTAGTTTTGGTAAAAAAATATGGGGCAGAACTTCAGGTTATAATCGAAGGCGAATACGTGGACCTTGTAAGAATTTTTCCCAAATCATTTTGTTTTCTTCAAGCTGGGTAGGAAAAAAAATTGCAATACAATTATAGCTTTAAATAAGTACTTACATTAAAAGGTAGTTATTTCGCATTTACTACTCATTATTGGCTTGATACAGCAAACAGCACAAAAAAACAGAACACGAATCACTAACATCTTCAGCAGAGGAATCTTGGAAGTATTTGGTATCTAAATACAGTGTGTCCCAATTTGATACTGGACACCTCAGAACTATATGAAGGACAACGAAAACAAATGGTCTCTATTTTTTTATACCTCATAGTCGGTGGTATTTGGATGGGGTAATTATTTCATGGCCTGCTATGATTTTTAAAACAGCTAATTTTCAAGAAACCCTATTAGGGATTTTTTACGACAAAATTTTATTAAGAAAACTTGTTCGGAATGAAAAACTGAGTAGAATTGCAAAATTTCAAATGTCTAGGCCTACTTTGATTTTTAGCTTTTTCGCCTTTTTCTCCCACTTTTTTCTTAGAAATGTGTCCTTTCTGGAGCTTTCACGTCAAAATATTATTAAGGAAACTGGATCATCGTGAAAAAATAAAATTTTGACGTGAAAGCTCCAGAAAGGACACTTTTCAAGATAAAAGTGGGAGATAAATCGGTCTGATGGAAAAATAAATAGGCACAGTACTAATAAATTAAAAGTTAAGTTTCTAAAACCAAATCAATGATATTAGGTGGCTGCAAAATTGAAATAGTTTAAATATATACATATTTAGGAATATTATAGACAGAAAATTAAAATTTAACGGATATGTAAATAAATACATATAGGTACATGTAGAAATATATATATGTAAAAAATAGGAACAAAAATTGGTATACTTTATAGATTAAGTTTATATGTAAGTCAATAGACACTAAAATAATTTTTATTATACTTCTTTGAAAACACCTTATTTTCATCTGTTTTAGCAATAATGGAAGATGGGGTTTTTCGGGCTAGCGCACGGAAACAGCGCACGGAAAAACTTTCCGTGCGCTGAATAAAATTACCGAATATATTATGGCTTTAAAATAGAAATATACAGCAAAGTAAACTAAATTTAAGAAACTCTATATGCTCTCTGATATTTAACATGTACCTATTTTGTATTTTAATTCGTAAGTGTTTCGATATTTAGATACATTTCTGTAATATTTTTGACGTTTTATTCACCTTATCTGACAATAACTAATTTACAACAAAGCACCTTTGAAATAATTTGAGAGTAACCATGGAAACGCATCACACATACCAAAGACTATATATTGTATGCATTGTTTATTTTTTGTCAATTAAATTTATTATATGCCGATAAAATGTTTTAAGTTTCCGTTTTCAAAGAAGTATAATAAAAAATATCGTTCATTAAACGTCCAGAAATAGATTTTTCCGTGCTTGCATGACTTCCCGTGTTCGGCTGTGCCTCACACGGGAATTTGTCACGCGCGCACGGAAAAATCTTTATTTCCAGACTCGTAATGAAATATACTATTATAATACTATAATAATTTTGCCACATCTAATTTCTTAAATACTATTTTATCTTTATTTATAAAAGTTTCAAAAGATTATGCAAATTTTAGGTGCAAAACAAATCAATGAGAATTATATTAGGGTGAAATAAGTAGGTATTTCAAAATCTTAGATAATGTGTTAAATAAATGAATGGCTTAATAATAATAAATGGAATAAATAATAATAATAAAATAATAAAAAATACATATTTATCAAACAAGAGGAAATTTGAGTTGCCCAAAATTTGATTTTTTTAAGGATTAATTTGTTACAAAACTCATTAAAAAGTAACATTTTTGAGTAGCCATCAGGCAAAATGCTTGAAAAGCTTTGCTTTTCTTATGGTTTTGGAGAACATGCCTCTCTCCGTTCTCAAAGAAAATGTTATTTGATAAGGAAGCTTCATACAATACGTCCTACTGAGTTGTTTAAGGCTATTGTAACTTAACTAATAGAAATGAAAATAAAACAGAGGTCAGATTTCAATCCTGATTAAAAAAATCAGCTCGTCAACGAACTGAATTTTTCCCCTGCCCGCACTGAATGAATCATCTTCAACCGACCAGAAGTTTCAATGTCTCGATTTGCGGCTAAACGAGTCATACACTTCCTGTATCGAGCTCGGGGTCCCGGTCCCGTTTCCCGAATGCTCTTTAATTGCGGAACGGGGGGCGGACGGTAATCTCCGGCCCCACAAAGGCCCTCATTATGCGGTTTATAATTTTCCCCAGCAATTATCCAGAGATCGGCGTCCGGCTCGGCGACTGGGGCATAATCAGAAGCTTCGCGTCGCCGCCCGAAAAGAGGGTGCGAAACTTGCTTGATTGGGCGATTCATGCGTTGCGGTTCTCTGGGTTTTTTGATGTTGGGTAAGCCCAGAAAAACGCTCGGTTTGCTTTTGTGCAAACACCACGATTCGGTCAAATTACGAGGAATTGTGCTATAACCCCAAAGGGTATACTTTTTATTTATTTTAATTTGTTAAAAAAATGGGCCTTTAAAGACTGAGCCTAAAAGGAGGAATTCAAATAAAACAGACAATAATTTTTTGCAAATTTAATATTCCGTTGAGAACTGAGATGGAGAAGTACAGCTGTCAATAATTATTTAAGCTTTTTACAATTAGACTAAATTGATAAAAAAGTTATGTTAAATTTAGAGAGAACATTCATACTACAATGAAATGCTGTTTCGAAGTAAAAGAGTTTTATAACTTTGGACGATCACGGTCGATAGGGATACCTCAATTAGTTTTGGCTGTGGTGACTGGTCAGCCACCGGGAATCCAGGCTCCTCAAGGTAGACAGCTTCCGCAGCTAGCTCTCGGGAAAGCAAGGTCGTGATCTTTGAGCCGGAAACCTGGGTGTGCTGAGACAGATGAACAAGCCTGGTCGTCGACGGAATATCACCACTTGTGGCAAAGGTAGTTGAGGTTGTTCCTTTAGTCCTCTTGTCCCTCGGTGTGTTACATGAAAGGGTAAAAATCGAAATAGCATACGTTCCAGCACGCAACAAGTAAATCCTGCGCTTTTACAAAGTGAAGATATTAAAGATAAATTAATGTTAAATTTACCAAGTGATAACAAATCTGTGCACAGTAAATGATAGCTCAAATAATTTTCATTAAGTGAATACAAATGACTCGATAAATGATTGAAAAAGGATATTCTTGAGGTAGAAAAAAAATATAAAAGAACGTCCAATGACGTTGATTTCTCTGACACTTAAAAATTAAAATTTTACAAGAAAAACCTTAGGCTTCTCTCTGTTCCCCAAAAAATATGAAATAAGTAATATATAAGGAGCAATTTAAATATTTAGCAACCGACAAGTAACGGTACTTGCTAATAGCTGATTTAGTGTGAAAGAAAACGCATAAAATACAAGATTAACAGAAACCGTGTGCTATGCCTTTTTACGTTGTGCTACCTTTCACAACAAATTTATAATCAAAAATAAATTAACTAAAGGTGATATAAAGAGGTGCGAGTAGGGTGGTAAGACAGCTGTGGGTCCACAAAGAAACAGCAAATCTGGGAGATGAGATATTTTTTCGTAAAAGGTGGCAAAGTCAAAATTTCTAAGAAATATTTGAAAAAATACTCACCCCCAGATTCCTGTGTAGCCGTAGCAGGGACCCCAACTGCTCGTTAAACCCTTGTTCCTCCGTCACCAATCGCTCAAGACGGCAAGGCTCGCCGTAAACCAACCCAACGACCCTCGATGGTGGTTACATGAAAATAATACCAAAATATTAGCACAGCACGATCAATTAAATCGCCAGTGAAGATTTTCACACTAAACCGCTCAAAAATGGTGAAGACTGGGCACGATGATCAAAGATGATTCGAAAAATTAAACAATATCAAGAGTGCACAATCTCACCGATTACCGAAACTAGTCGCTTGAAGAACAGAGAGGAAAAAGCCGCGAAACTCCCTGTCAAGCCTTATTTATAACCTTCGGACGTCAGTGACCACTTCTGCGTTGTTAGAACATGATGGAATTGTTCTCTCAAAAAGTTATGGTGAAAAACTTTAAAAATAAACCGCGAACTGACGGGTTCCGGTACAAAACACAACGGTTAGGTTATACTTCTGTCAACCTAGGCGCTCTTCTTCTTCAACGATTCTGTATGGTTTAAAATCTGTTGGTCTATTACATACCCTTTTGTCACTAAATAAGTATTGTTTGAAACTGTTAAGATTAATTTAATGTTATTTTAAGATAATAAACAATAACGTACCTGTATATCAATAAATTAAGCCAAATTCGCTAAATTCCGGCACAGAACTTTTCGCGTATACATGATTGCATAGTGGTGCGGAGATTTTTATTTAGCCTTCAATAAATATCTCCCCGTATATTGGACGAGCCAAAATTAAAAATCGTGGTAACGGAGATTAGCATAAATTTCCGTTACAGTGCATTTCAGTCACCTCATATTTTAATTTATTCACAGCCACAAACTGTAATAAAAAAATATATATAGGATAAACATCACAAAATTAAAAAAAAATAGATAATAGAATAACAGGGCATAAAAGTGATGCTAAGCTTAATAAAAAATTTTCAGCGCTAGCGGAACGTATTAATGAAACAGGTCATTTTCCTAATTTTATCAACACCAAAATTTTGCATAAAGAAAAATATTTATCTAAGAGCCTTTTTTGGAAATAGTAGAAATTAATAGAGAGGATAATAGCAAAGATCATAATATTCAAGTATTATGATCTTTGATAATAGTGTGAATAAAAGAACGGATATTAATAATTTCAGCAATATTTTTTCTTATATTATGTTATTCGGCGACCCATTTCCAGAGGGATCTGATGTGGGTCAAAAATAAGAACCGCCTAAAAAATCCAAATTTAACAAGCACTTCGCTAACTGAATGGTGAGGCCACGGGACTAGTAATTCGTAGGTCCCAGGTTCAAACGCATAAGAAGTTTTTTTTATTATCACTGCATTCTACCTCTTATATTTATCACTAATTATCATTTTTAGTAATAATTTAACAATGGTTATTATGGAGATTATTACTCACAATCTACACCATAGTGTATTTAAATTCAAAGTACTTACATACCTACCTAATATGAAATTATCGGTAGCAGGAAAAATGTAATACATTGCTCGATGCGTAAGCTCTTTTTGGCCTCGGAAATAGTTTGAAGATCCGAGGCAACACGGGCAAACAACCTCTTCGGCAAAAAAGTACGCTTACGCATCTCGCAATGTAAATAGCTATTTAATACAGCACACTCTTTTGAATTATGCAGTTTTTAATTATTACTTACATTTATTACAAAAAATAATGTAACCTCAAATTTTTGTATCTATTTATAATTGTCAAAAAATGCCAAAATTTTTATTTTCTGTCAACTATAACCTTAATTTTTTTGTCTTTTGACGTTAAATCTCACATTTTGTTATTTATAAAAATATATAACCTAGAATAATAATCAATAATTTTCTCCCAGATTTTCAATTTTTTAACAAAAAAAAATAATATGTGTAACTATTGAAATTTTTATAACAACTTTTTAATATCTTCAAACATTAAGCCTAATATTTCCATTTATAATTTTTAAAATCTTTAAAAAAATTATTAGAGAGAATATTGGAAATTTTTTTCTAACAATTTTTAACTACAAAAAAAAGATAATTTTTATAAATTTATTTTCTTTTATATTTATATGATTACAAATAACTTTTTAGTCCTGAAGAAGTTTCAAAATAGGAATGAAAGCTTGGCTTATTTTAAAAGAAGTTAAATATAGTCTTTGGCTTTGAACCCGTGATATTCCTTACACTTTACTTTATTTGCCTGCATTAGTTTTGTTGCTTTTGAATTGTATCGGCACCTTTATTTTGCCTTTACTTTACCTTATTACTATTTTGTACATATTTTGGTTACTTTGTAAATATTTAGATTTAGAACCTATTCCGAATTTGTTGACATTTAAAGGTAAAATTTTTATTGAGTTGAAACAGACTTAACAATACATATTTTTTAGGATTTGAAGGTAACTATTTATAAATGTACTTGCTAATTTTAGCAAGTTTTGTCTATACTTGTAAAATATATCTAGTTGGGTTAAAGAAATACTATCTTTTGTTTTGGTTATTTTTATCTTGGTTATTTTTATCTTATTTCAAATTAGCACATAAAATAATGCGAAGTCAAGTGTGATGCAATTTAAAATTTAGTATAGTTTTTTCTTCTCTGTCTATGCAGATGGCGCCTACAGCCTTTTGAGTTAAAAATACCCTTTAATTACCTGAACCACCCCTTTTATGCTATACTCCTACAAAGTCCGGCTAAACATCTGATTATTAATAATACATACTATACACGGGCGCTGGTGATTTTTGTCATTTTTAAATATGTTTTTAATGTAAAAAAAATTAAATTAGTTAATTACTTATAACAAAATAGTAGACAGTTCCAGCGGCAATTAGATAAAACCGACACTCTCATATTTTGAAAGCTGCAAATGAAACGGCAGAAATTTTCGTACTGTATGTAATGATATAGGTATATCATTTAATAAAAAAAAACAATATTTTGTTAAAAAAATGCATTAAAATAATCTCTTGAAAAACCTACACGAAGACGGAAATTTATCCTAACTCAATAGTCAAGAATCGATTCTCTTAGGATTCCTCAATACACAAACACCTAATTAATGTAAGTATATTCAAACTCCACACTTCTTTCACTATAACTTCAAGGCCAAGTCGTCTACAAGAAACTAACACCCCACCCTCGGCCCAATTTTCTTTTCCAAACGATTGAACGAAGACTGGCTCTCCCACACTTACTTGACCTGGGTTTGTATCCGTAATTCTACTCCTAGTCCTAGTCAAAAGAAAAAAGTCGTTTGTGAATGTGAGGTAGCTTGGGGTTATTCTTGTAATTGCAGGATTCTGTAAGCAGTGGCTTGTGATTTATTCAGAACGTAGGGCGATTCGCGGAGTTTCCGAGAATAATGTGACGAAAAGTTCTGTTTTCTAATGGGCTAGTCTGGTCATATAGAAACCTGCATGCAGGCGGATAATAGAAGTTTAGTAGACTCCCGTGGCATATTTCATTTTTGCCAGTTCCTCTTAGTTTTTAAATAAAAAATAATCCAAAATTTTAAGGTATTGCTCCTTTTGCTCTCAAAAGATGGCGCTATATAGAGTCGATATGCTGAAAGTCCTCTGTAGCTAAGTTCACACAATCTTCCTTGTTATTATTTGTGAATTGTCATTTTTTTTACAAATCTAACCTAACTACTTATCCTTGGTATACTTCAAACTTCAAACATTTCAAACTGAAATAGTTTTAATTTTGAGATTTTAGTTTTAACGTTATAACGAGTTTTTATTATTATCTATATCTACTAAAACCAAAAATGACCTTATTTATCTGCTGACCAAAATAATATATAGGTATGTAATATTTATAATGTAGGTAGGTAGGAAATATATAGAAATGTCTATTATAGGTATAAAATCTGGTTGATATATTTAGATACCAGATACTTCCAAGATTCCTCTGCTGAAGATGGTATAGTGATTGGTGTTCTGTTTTTTTTGTGATGTTTGCTGTATCAAGCCAATAATGCATAGTGAATGCGAAATAACTACCTTTTAATGTAAATACTTATTTCAATACCAAGCTATAATTGTATTGCAATATATTTTTTTCCTACCCAGCTTGAAGAAAACACAATGAATTGGGGAAAATTCTTACAAGGTCCACGTATTCGCCTTCGATTAACCTGACGTTCTGCCCCATATTTTTTTTACCAAAACTAGCATCCCAAATTTCAAAAGAGGAAAAGAAGAATTTTCAAAGCCAAGAATTTGTCAAGGAAGAACACAATGAAGAGGAAAAATACGTAAATAGAGAGATCAGATATCCATGATACTTAGTATCATGGCAAATGTCTATATTTACATAACTTGTAAGCAAGAATATTTACTAGCTAATATAATATTAAAAATATATCAATTTACCCAACCTTGTACTTTTATTGTTCTATTTTCTGGTGAAAATAGATCTAAATTGTTTATATAATATCAGTGCAACAGTCACCAAAATGGGAAGATTGTTGGAATAAGCTTTTTCAAAACTCTACTCCATGCCTACTTTCTGCAGCTTATTATTATTATTAAACTTCAAAAGGCCACTTTCACAAGCACTAAAAGGAAAATATGTTTTCAAATGAACAAAATATGTATACGGAAATACGGTGGGATTTAAGTGCTTACAATATTTATTTATAAAAGGTATTAATGGGTACCTAGGTACCTACCCTCCAGGCCTTGGTATGTAACAACAGGGACACTTGAAGCAAGCAGTTTTATTTTTGCATCCAGTCTCATCCAGCAGATAGCAGAAAATTATACTTTAAGCTGTCATGCTTCATGCTGTCATACTGTCAGCCCACAAATCACTAACCAATTAGGTACCCTGGAGTTGCCGCACGCGGTTTTGAGACAGACCCACGGATATATTATGATGTCGGTAAAGAAGATTACTACTACCTAAATATATTAAGGTATTTTCAAATTTCTAAGATTGTGGATATTTATCTTGGACAAGGGGCTTTTAGGGAACTAGATGACTGTAGTTCACCATTGCAAACATCAAATTAATTTTTAAAATTTAATCGTACTAGCCCATTGCCTCAAAACCGCAACAAACAAAAGGTAATCTGATACAGAAGTGATGGTTCCATTGGAAACGGGTTCAGTTTTACTGTGCACACTGACTTTTCAAACACAATCAATCTGCGCTGGCATATTCGCCCGTTGTCATCCTCCTCCTGCACTATATTATGTCATGTAAATGGAATCGTCTATAAAGCGGTGATGTCTTTGGAATCCACCCTCGTTTTTCGCGTTGAATAGGCGGCTCGGGGGGCACAGGGATGGGGATGCACCCCCTGGAAGTGCGGGGGGGAGTGTAGTCGCGATTACTCCCTCGCGTCGTTAGACACGGAGTATCCGGCGTGTGCGGTCAACGGAGACGGGGACAAAAGAGGCCTTTCTTACCCTCCTCGGGAGGGGCGACTTTGATGGCGGGGGTGGGTTGGATTGAACAAGGGATGAAATGACGTAGACGGCGGCGGAACGGCAGTAAGTGGGGTATGAGTTCGGAAAAATAATTGCTGTGATCTGCCATACACTTATTATGCCCACGATACACAGAAAACGGTATACCAGCGCGCATAGGTCGAGGCCTACGATAAAGACAGGCCATGGCGCAGAAAAATCACGTGACCATCTTAGTCCGACGTCATTTGTCACATAACTGAAAGCGGCAGCTTGGGTTTTGAGAAGTTTTAAATGTTTAAAGTGTTTTTAAACGTTTTAGTTTATATTTTAGAAACAAGTTTGTGTCTAGTGTGCGTGTGTCCTGGCGGAGGGAAACCGCCCAGGTGTTATTATGGCCTCTGGGTGGGAGCCGTACCGTCCAGGAGTATTGTTGCCGCTCGCGCCGACGCGTGAGCGCTGTAAGGGGAATTCTCCCCCCGGAATGGACAGTGGAGCCTGAGACACAGATGGGTGAACTGCTTACGGGAGATCCGCGAGTTCAGACGGTCCGGGTGGCTGGAAGCCGTTTCCGTTGACCACGTTCGGGTTTGTGTATTTTGTTCACCATTCACCTTGTGCAAAATAAATCAGTGTGGTAGTTGTAACGTACTCGAGGATTTTCGTTGTCGACCCACGCCCTTATACGGTTCCTATTCGGCCTTTCACGCTGCCGATCAACTGGGACCTCGTCACTATTTACAGTATATACCAAAGTGATTTTTCAATTTTATTTCGTAAAAATTAACCTAAATACCAAATATTGGGTCTGTTTATATTATATTTATACATATTACAAAAGCCAGGAAGAAAATGTCACCATAGCAACATTTGCTTTGCCTCGGGATGAAAATTTGCGCCAAAAATGGATTCGTTAAATTCCAACTGAGATTTAATTTCTAAAAAACCCTTAAGTATGTGTGGGTGTGGCTAACACATTTTCAAGAAAGTGAAACAATTAAAGCGGACAAATCTGTTGTGGGAGGAAAATACCTATAGAGAATATCGCCTAAGCTAAAGGAAGGCGCTGTCCCAAAAATTTTTGAGAATGTGCCAAAATATTTGAGTGCAGTGCCGTTTAACTCTCAGCCCAAAACAGCTGAGTCAGGTTGAAAATTTTTAAAAAACAATTAGAGAAAGCCTGGATGCACAAAACCAATAATGTAATAGATGAAAGAAAACTCGCCAAATTGTTACGAAATTTGTTTTTTCAACTTATCTCCAAAAATGCCTTTTATTATATAGGACTAAGTTAGTCACGTGACTACGCGATTATGCGTTAGCGCCATGGCCTGTCTTTATCGTTGGCTTCGCGCGCAGGTGCTGTGACGTCAACTGTGACGTTTATTCGACAAAATCATGGCCAACCTTTATTTTTAAACGGAAATTTGACTCGTTTTATACTGAGCTAGGCAACCACAAAATATTATACACCAAGGTGTCTCAAGGTGCCTACATTCTGTTTTTAGATTTAACTTGACGGGAAATTGATAACTGACGTATGTCAGTGAGACTAATTTCAGACTATTTTTTATAAGTTGGCCGCGCTTTTGTCGAAGTGACGTAGATGCGCGTCGTTCTCCTAGCTGGCATACCGTATTTGTGTATCGTGATTATGCCAAGGTAGTATTCTAAATGCTGATAGACCATGGCAAAAAAATATATTTGTTTTGTCAGCGATAGCTAACAATAATAATTCGATACAATAAAGTATGTTTTAGTTAGATAAGGATATCAAATGAAAAAAATGCACTCCAGCCGGGACTCGAACCCGGGACTCCTACTCTGACCGTATAGGCACCAGGGCCTGGGCACTCTTGGCTAAATTGTCAAACTCGTCTTTTAGTTTTTACCCCCATCGCAAGAGGCGCTATTCGCAATGAACTTGACCTTTGTGTCTTATGTCAAAATAAATGACGTGCCTCTTATTAATTCACAGATTGTATAGAAAGGTTTATATTAATCGTTATTAATGCGGCGTCTTGTGCTTTGCATTGCTTCGTCAATTTGTCTTGCGTGTTCGGTGATATTTCGGTGTGTTTGGTGGTTTTCTTGTGCGTTTTCCTTATTATTCGCGTTTAGAAGACTTCTGTTTTGATCTGAAGGTCGTTTTGTTTTTACGATATTGTCCGACCAAACTCCGCAAAAATGCGTCATAACTATATTGTTGTGTTCCTTGTTGTAATAAAACAAGCAACACAAATACAATGTATATTATGCCTAAAGACAAAGAAAAGTAATAATTATTAAATAATATAATTTTATGTCAGCAGTAAGTCTTTTAATTTATTAACATTTGCTCAATGTTTCGATTAAACAAATAAAAATGATTAATCGAAACATTGACGCAATGTTTCGGTTAATCTGCAATTTGGAAGTGATTGTAAGAATTAATTTTTATGAAATATTTAATGTTTGCGCCATATTGACATTAGTTTTTACCCCCACTGCATTTAAGGCGCTGTAATCAGGCAATTTGGCGGGAGAGGGGGAGTGTCCAATCTATAATCCTTCATTAATCTGTGGTAGGCACTTAACCAACTAAGCACAAAGGGACCTCTATATGAGCTACATGTGATTAGCAACAGGGGGTCTACAATTTCTAATCTTTTTCTTTTTGCGCTAGTCCCATAGATGCTCTATAGAATTCATGTCAGGACTGTTAGGTGGCCATTGTAATAAAGGGCTATTGACATCATTTAGGTAGCCAATAACATGTCTAGCCACATGGGGACGAGAGTTGTCCTGCACGAATAAAAAAGTAGGTCCAATAAACAGAGCAAAAGGCATTACATGTTCGCCAATAATGTTGTCTAAGTAATATTGGGCATTCGTAGGCCTCGTACATATAGGGACCAACTCCGTACGAGAATCGAAGCAAATTTCCCCCAAAACATTTTAGAGCCACCACCAAAAGGTACTTTAGGAGAAATATTGCAGCTGGCAAACCTTTCTTCTCGCCTTCGCCAGACACGCTCACGTCCATCTGGAGCTTTAATACTAACTCTAGTTTCATCGGAGAACAGAAAGAACAGAACTTGTTTCCAATCATTGATGGTCTAATTCTGATGTAGTCTTGCAAAATTCAATCTCTGAACTTTGTGTTCTTTGGTAAGCAATGGTTTTTTGGCCTTTCCAGGTATTTAAACGCAATAATCTCGAAATTGATTGAATGAGCCTTCAGATTACCGCAATACCAATCGGTTTAGCGTAACTAGGGCGCAATTAAGAATGTATGATTTCAGCGACTGGAATCATCACCTGATTGGTTAATATTTCACAAATTATGTCATTTCATTTGTTCATATTGGCAGGCGTTGAATTCTCGTAGTAATATAGGTACGCATCATCCGCATCACAACCAAAAATCTGTCTCTAACTCCTGGTCTATATGTTTTCATGTAACGAACTCTGGATGTGTTTAGACTTTTCCTAAACAATAATAAGCAAGCAAAGTACTCACTGAAATGAGCCTACTACAATGCTCATGCGCTGAAAATGAATCATTCTCAAATATCTTGTAAACAAACATGTGGACTTAAGTTTCTAATCTTACACCATCCCTAATCTGTCCATCTATTCCTGGTTTCCGCTGAAAAAAAGACCACTCCCGCCGTAAAATAACAGTCACAGTTTGTCAAAACGTCCCTGGAAAATTGAGGCGCCTTTGAGTGCCCGGCCGTACTAAAAATACGCGGCACTAGCGCGCGTGACGCGTCCACATCCCCAGGTGTTCCTGATTAGAACCGCGTAAATCCCGAATAAATTTCCCTTTCAACTTAGATGAGGTTACAATTTACGTCGCGCTCTTCCTGGAAATAATTAGTGAGAAATATCCGCTTACAAATCTGGAGCGATCGATGGAAAAACTTCGGGGCGGTAATGGGCGGTGTAATGCGCCGAAGAAAAAGCCGTGATCATTAATTACCAGTATGGAGCACCTGCAGTAGCACATTCTGTAAAGGAATCCCTGATCTTATTATTTTTATCTAAAATTTGTTAAAAATCCTCATAATTTCGGGGCTCCTCAATGAGTGCGCAGGCACTACTCAGTTGGATCAGGGAAGCAGAATAGCAGAGCAGGTTCATGTGCTTACCAGCTGACAACTTCACGCAGCTACTCTAGAGGCTGGAACTGATCCGCATGCCCAGATAAACCCACACGTTTATCTGGGCCGCATGTCTAGGTACTATTGTCGAATAGTTGTTGCCACTCTTTTTCTGAGAAATGTAATTTGAACATTTATCCTTTCTTTTGCGCCTTGTCAGAGCTGGGAAGCTGTTTGTTTTCACTGATTCAGTGTATTTTATCAAATAATTTACTGCTGAGTCTGAAATTAGTATACCAGGTAGGTATTTTATCTTGTAAAATATATTATTTCATAAAAAATCTGATCTGTAGGTACGAGACCTCACGATTTCCAACCTGTGCATTTAATAAAGAATCCTGGGCCTGGGTTCGACTTTGGATTTGATTGCTAGCCCGAACCCACATAATTTGCTACAGTTATATACATATAATTCGTTCTTTAATAATTAACAAGGTCGCCTTAGTCCTTTATTTGACTAAAACACAACCTATACCTACTTATTTAAGAACGGATACTCCAAGTGGGTATGCCGTATAACTACGCGGAGCAAATAAGTGGCAACACAGGATACCGTATCGCAGAGTTATTACTCGGGTACTAAGGTTGTTTTAGATTTCGGCAAATCGTTTTTTCCTTTTTAGTAGGCCTCCCCCTCTGTGTGGAAAACATATAAATTAATTTTCTCACATCTCTAACCATTTTCGACATTTTAATACTTTTTGGCTTTATTTTCTATAATAATCCTTATACTACAGAATGAAATTTTTGCATTAAAACCAAGTATAGCCGGCAGGTGTCAAACTCTAAGTTTGGTTGGTTCCTGTTAATTTTGCATATTTATTTTAATTTATTTTAGCACATTTCGACGTAAAAATTGTAGTTTTGATTTATTTTCGTGTGTTTCTGTTGTACAGGGTGTTCCCGTATATTTTGACCCACCCCTAGAGTCTCAATTTTTCGAGTTAGAAAAAAATTACTTAAATGAAAGTTGTAGGGTACCAAGGTGTATTGTCCCAAAAATAATGGATTGACAGCAATGCCCTTGCCTAAGTTGAAATGTTTTTCATGGCAACTTTGATTAAATATAAAGATCGTATTTATCTGCAATTTGGAATATCATGCGAATGCTTAGAGCAAACATATGACATATTTATATCGTTGGAATCAGAAAAATACTTTCAATTCAAAAATCCACAAATATATTATGGGGTGTTCCATTAAAAAAAAGTAAGTTTATATTTTTTCATAAATTTGCGTCGCTCATTTGTTGTATCTAGTAACAGATCCTAGCGGTTCAGAAAAAACCCTACAACTTTCATTTAAGTAATTTTTTCCAACTCGAAAAATATAGGCTTTAGGGGTGGGTCAAAATATACGGGAACACCCTGTATATTAACAGTTGATATCGACAATTTTAGTTATTAATTAATCTCAATATTCAGTTAAATGTTGAGAATTTTCCAGTACCAAATATGGACGTTGTTACCTAAAAGGGCATTCTATATAAAATGAAAGTAAATTAAATTGTCTACAAAAAGGATGTATTTTCATTTTTTTTTTTCAGCAGTTAAAGATGTACTTACACGAGTTTGAACATGCGAATAGATGGAAAAAAGTGTGTATTGTGGGAGGTAATGCTTAACGAGTACAAATTTTACAATATTATTATTTACAAGGCAATATCAAGTAATTGGTCTCAATATTATCATCATCGTCATTGTCGTTAAGGCTGACGACCATTGGAGGGACGTTGGTACTAGTTTGCGGCTAGTACTCCACGCACAAGCGAGCAGAGTAGGAGAACCTGGGTAACAGTGAGACATGGATAACAGTGAGACATTCAAAATATCACTGCTCCCATAACCCAAGGTCATCCTTCTCCACTACTTTCACAGTTCCCGCCCATTCGGTTTAGAAGTTGTGATGTTGCTGTGAACATTGCACGCCAATTCTAATTTTTTAACGGTTAGATTGAGCTTCTGCAGGAACTGTCAGAAAACTGTGACGGGTTTTTTTATTAAATGGAGGCTGTATCCTTTAGTGCTGAACGGTGATTGGTACAGTTAAAATTCAAGAATAATTTTGGAGATTAGTGTTATCATGTTTTCATTTCGCAGTACCATGGGTACCAACAGGGGAACAGTGAGACGTATTACTACCACATACCTGTATATATGATTACTACCCATAGGTATGTCTTACCGTTCCCCATATAATAGATAAATATTTCTTAATTGAAATACTTACAATGTGCTACAAATTAAAAGGTTTTCATTTTAATTTCAGATATAAACCCATAAAATCGCATACAATCTGTCTATAATTATCTTTTCAACTAAAAGTAAACAGATACTTTTGTATAGTGTCTCAGTGCTCGGTGTTCCCTATGCCTGGATAACAGTGAGACAAATGTAAAGTGAAGTTTCAATTTACTTCAGACTTTTAGAAGACAATAATAGACCATGGTTTTTCATACTTTTCGCATATTCTAAGTATCATACACCCTTAACTACTGGTCCTAGCGAAAAAAATGATTAGCACCTTTTTTGTAGAAAATTTAATTCACTTTCATTCGTATAGAACGACCTTTTCGCTAGCACGCTTAGTTTTCGAGAAAATAGCGAAAAACCTTAAAAACGGCTCTTTCCACCCACCTATCGCCTAACGCATAAGGTCCAGAGCTGGGGACTTTTGGTATGTTACTTCCAGGCTTCAACCCTATAACTTAAAATATTAATTCGCTGAGCACTATTTATTTCCGAATTGGGGGATTTTTCGGTATTCGTTTTCTGGCCTATCAGTCATTGTAGTTTTGGCGATCAGGGAAGTGCCGCACAAGCCGCACAGCTAAGTATAATAACTCGAAAAAGTATCTAAATACCACATACTGACACCTATCATCGTGTCCGTGTCAGATATCAAAATATTGTGTCAAAACTTGGTTACTACTCAACAGTGGCGCACCCAGAAAATATGATTGGGGGGGGGGGGCAACTCGAAGTTGTAGCCAGACAGAAACTTCAACCAGGGCAAACGACTTTCAGGGCAGTACACATTTGAGAAGTGAGGGATAGGTACCTAGAGGGCGGTACTATTTGTCGGTGGGGAGAGGGGGGGGGTAAAAAATTGAATTTAATTTTCGGTATTATACAAATCGCGCCGCAGGCGAAAATTTGTGAAATTTTCAAGGTCAAATATAATATGAACATACAATTTGACGCCAAAGGTAATTTTTTTGCGAAACATTTTTTTACTGACAAAAATCCAGTAATTATCAAAAACAACACTGAACACCCTTTTGTGATGTGGAAGAAAAAATAAAAGTTAGTGCTCTTGGTTCCCTATAAATTATCATATTGTTTCAAAGGGACACATTATGTTTATAATTTTTGCAACATTTTATAATATTTTCTAGTAGGTGTAGGGTGTAGGTAAATTGAAATTTGTTTGAAGGTCGGGCAATAGAGATTATTGTTTTTTAAGCGGGCAATAAAAAGTGTATTTAAGAGGTGTCTGCACACTAAAATGCGCCGGAAGCAAATTTTTTTTAGAAAATTTAATGGCAAATTCAGTTTAAATGAAGTATAATAAATAAAAAATCATCCTGATGTCTTTTTTCTTCGTTTTTTTTCTCAATGGAGCACCGCCTTATCTACGGCTCTGGTGAGGTGACCGGTGAACTTGTTGCTCAGACAGGGCAAACATTCTGCCAGGCAGATTGAGAGAAATTTCCAAACTGTTTTTTATAAAGGCAGGTATATTAGAAAATAGGTACCAAAAAAACTCAGATATTAGCCAGTCAGTGCGCAAAAATTGCCGAGGGTCGCACAGCGAACAGTACAAGGTGTCCCATTTTGGGTGTTATTGGGTGTTTTTCTCAAAAATCTCGGTTATTATTAAAGCTAGAGGGTTGCGGTTTTCACGTCACTATACTACTTTTTTGAGAGAAATTTGGTGGACCAATCAGATTTTAGATAAGTTTTATAGTTTCCGCGCATTGGCGCAGGACTGAAATTTTCGATTTTTTGGAAACCTCTCTCCTGGCTACAACTTATATATATCGACAAATTTTATCAACTATTTTTATAGATTTTTTGGCGTAGAATCGAATGGAATAATTAGTTTTTTGGTAGCGTTAATAGTCTTTGAGATATGAACTATGGTTTCCATTAAAAAAAATATAACTTGTAGCCAGGAGAGTGGTTTCCAAAAAATCGCAAATTTCAGTCCTGCGCCCATGCGCGGAAACTATAAAACTTATCTAAAATCTGATTAGTCCACCAAATTCCTCTCAAAAAAGTAGTACAGTGACGTGAAAATCGCAACCCTCTAGCTTTAATAATAACCGAGATTTTTGAGAAAAACACCCAAAAACACCCAAAATGGGACACCCTGTACATCTACGATACCACCCTCGAGAATTTTTAAAATATGAAAGGTCTGGGGGGGGGGCGAGGCCCCTTGCCCCCCCCCCCCTGGGTGCGCCACTGCTACTCCAGGTGATTTCCCTCTCACGTACCTATTTTGTAATACTTTGACTCCTTTCTGCGGAATTCTTTATTCAAAGATTGTTATAATTCCAGTAATTTGTTGAGTATTTTATGGGGTTGGGGAAAATATCTCCAACACATTTCCGTATCCACCAGGACCGTAGAACATTCCGCAGAGGACAAACCGCCGACCCTGGCCGTGGCTCGACCCGACTCTCCCCCGACCAGCGCTATCAATGCGACCATCAAATATTTAAATCAATCAATCCGTGGAGGATTCCAATCAGTTAACACTTGAGTCCCCGACGGGGCCCAGCGCGCGGTGCGGATATCCCCGCGACCCCCAGTCTGCGATTTCATTTCCCCGCACATCGCACGGCACCGTGAAATTCTTTTGAAACGTCAGGGGTGGATCTGGCGGCAGATGAAAAGAGGGTTAGCGACGGACATGGAAAGGGTTTGGTCAGGGTTGATTTGATATTAGGATAACGATGATCAGGAAGAACTAATGCAATAAATCTACTCGTATTCGCAGATGAGTGTCTCCATAAGAAGAAATGAATGGTGGATGCGCGTTCAAAAACTAATTTCTACATTTTTCTGACCAGTCACCATGTGATAAAATAATCGCATTGCACTAACTGTAACCGGTTCAAACATATCGTATGCAGTAATAGTTCTCTAGACTTTGGAATAGTAGGGTAATCATTTTTTGATAAATCTGTATTTCCTTTAAAAATACATACCTAATACGTATTATTAATAATCATGTTATTGCTATAGATACTAGATATTTGTAATTTGCAATAAAAGACAATTCAAATTGGGTATATAGAAGATATATACAAATTATCTTTGTTTAGAGAAATACTACAATCTCAAATTTGTTTTAAATTTTCAATAACTCGAAAAATGTGCAATAGGGTACTTGACAATATTTTTAATTGCTCTAAAATCGTCCTCAGTTTACAATAGATTTACCAACATAATCCGTAATAAATGAAACAAATGCTTTTAAGCTTTATTTATTTATGATAATTAAAGACGAAGTTGCACAATTTTCCTCCAACTGAAATCTACCGTTTCGTCGTTTTATTGTTTAGAACGCCAAGCGTGGCAACCTCTGTGCCTGTCAGGAGAAACAGCATTGCAATGTTGCCGGTGACAGTTTTTAATAATTCGTGGAAAAAAGACAAATTTTACTTTTCTATTCATATGTCTCCAGCTTCCCAAATACTATTTTTTTTTTATTACGAATGTGTTCCGTGTATTGACTCCTCTACAGCAAAATGGTGTCTGTTTATGCTGCACATGCTGAAAACTATAGCCTTCATCTCTGTCACGTGACACTTCGGTTAAAGTATGTGTAAATGAAACATATTACGATAAATATTCAGACTTCAATAATGCGGAAATATTCGCATATGTGGCAACGCCACCCGCCGTCTCAAGCCCTCCCAAGCCGCGGATGAGCCGTCATGCTGTCATTCCGTACGCCGCTCAATCAAACTTAAGTAGATATCTGTGCGAATTATTATAGTAGATAACTAGTAGATAGTGTTATTCATATTTATTATTATATTGTTTGTGTCATTATCGTGTTGTTAGTTGTGCAGTGTAAGTAAATTCGCATGGACAAGGATTACGTGAAAGGACAATCCGATAATTTGCGGAAATTGTGCGGAGAACTTGGTGCTAGGGACCGTCTTGAAGGCGCTTTTACGAAGGCGTCATAGTGCTTAGAAGAATTGAGCCCAATTCCGTACCTAGCCCCAACCTTGCCAAAAAATTTGCAAAAATACGCGAGTGAATATTTACGAAAAAACACTTCTTGACTAAATGTGGTTTCACGGGCCATCCTATGTCTGGGGTTAGAATTTCGAAATTTCAACTTTTCTTGCAACTTTCACCGCAGAATAAGGTTATTTCTCAGAACATTTCAGTGGTATCGCCATGTTGCCAAATTGCCTTTTTTTAAACACTTGTGACGTCAGTAAGTGCTTTCCCGCCAAATTTCAAACAAAGTCTAAACACTTGCTAATTACGTAAATACATCAAAATAATCTAAAGGACAAGGATAAAAATTGTGAAATAAATCACAATTTCCTGCCATATTTTTTTATATTTTAGCTGTCCTCTAAATAGACTTACTTATATGTGTCAAAATTCACAAAAGAATTAGTAAAAATTTTTCAAATTTACATAGTTTCCAGAAAAAAATTTATGCATGTTTTTGCAACACAATAAATCAACATTAAATAATAATTAATACAGAGGATTACCACCACGACTCTTAACAACCGCTCTACATCTACGAGGCATATTCAGAATTAGGTTGTCAATGTCATGTTGTTCGATGGCATTCCATTCATTTGAAAGGCACTCGAATAGTTGCTGGTCAGTTTGAAACACAAAAGCACTAAAAGTCTTCCTCCGAGCATATCTCATACGTGCTCGATGGGATTGAGGTCAGAGGATTGAAAAGGCCATAAGGCAAAACATCAATTTCATTGTCCTTTGTCCTGCAGAAATTCGCGCATGACACTTGCTGCATAATATGGGGACGCACATTGTCGTGCATTAGTTGAAATTTTGGTTCAATTCTCTCAGCATACGAAACAATAAATAGGCCGAAGAACAATGTTTTGATAATTATTTGAATTCAGATAGGTACCGCTCCAACCAAACGAGATTAGTTCTTCCGCCGATGTTGATACCTCCCCATACCATGATCGTACCTCCTCGAAAGGTGTGAACCCCTCGAACAGCTGCAAGGCGTTCAGCATTTTTCCAGGACAACCCTACACGCGATGCCTTCTTGAATCTGGCCGAAGTCCAAATCGGGGCTCATCAGAAAAGGAAATTGGAGTACATTCCTGGTGGTGCCAATTTAAATGTTCTTGTATACCCACTGTAAACTGGTTGTACGATTTCCTCGTGATAATGATCTCTTACAGGCCGGCGGCCATGCCGGCCATTAATGTGATTTTCGTAGAGCCTGTTTCAGACACTTCGGTTACTAACCCGTATCTACATTGTGTGTATTGTGCAGCTGAATAACCAATTACGACGCAGTGATACGGTGATACTGCGCGCTATCGCAAGGCTAGCACTCTTAGAGATGTATCCTGAATTGGGGTTGTTACCCTTGTACGGCCTGTATGCCGTTCTCCTCTTTTTTGATATCTTATCCATAAACGATTAATACACTCTTGCCCGTATTAAGAGTTTCTGCGACATCCCTTTGGGAAATTCTAGCCTCTAACATGCCAATACTACGTAACATCGTTTCACGTTCCAAAGTATGTCTCTGTATCATAAAATGTTTAATATAAAACCAAACTTGCCCAGCACTGAATGACAAATACCTACCTATTAAGTTGAGTAATATTTTTCGTTTGAGTTTTAAAAAATTCTGCAATGCTGTTTCTTAAATGTAAAAAACATTAATACGTTTGCATTATCAGTTGCTAGAAAAGCTACTAATTTTTTAAAATATTTAAAAATACGAAATAATAAAGAAAATATGCGCATTTTTGTATTTGTCCCTTAGATTCTTTTGATGTGTGTATTATTTTCAGAAATAAACATAGGGTTTTATACAAGTGCCCAGGAATTCTTTTATCAAGTTTGCAAAATTTTGTCAAGTACCCTATTGTTATTGTTCTATAAGATTCTAGATGCATAAATGAAGCCCTCAACTTTTTATAAATTAGATGTTTCGATCGGATCCTTAAAAATAAAAAAGTTACTCTGTTTCAAAATTTTATTGATGAAGGGTGACTCCAATTATCAAGGTCAATAAAAATTTAAAGTTAACGAAATGAATAATGTCCTACATTGATCAATATCCGGCCAATATAAGGACATTTGTTTTGTTGTAGAAAACCTCTCATTGCCTGTCAGCCAACCAAAAAAGAAACTAATATACATGGCGTTTTCTTGATCTCGTCCCCTTTTATGGACCGGGAGATAGTGACAGATTTTTGGACGTAAGGGCATTATGTGGCACATATTCTCACAATAATAAGGTATGAATCATAGAGTCATCCTGGGTTCTTCATGTGAAAAAATGAGATTTCAATTATTTGAAAAATATGCGTTTTGATATGATTTTATACAGGCTGCCATGTGTTTTATAATGAACTTCAAAATAAAAAATTCCTCGGAAAAAATAGGCATACCGTTAGGGTGGGTCCAAAGGGCTATTATTGCCACGTGATCTTGTATTTTAATAATTAATTTTTCCACGTTTCTGAACAAGCTGCCAATGAGAAGTATGCAAGTTCTTATTATGACAATGCTGAAAAAAAGGTGGCATACCGTTTGCGCATGTCCAAGTACACTTTACATCGAATAACTCGTTTAAATGATTAAATAACATTCAATTTAAACAGTACTTGGACATGCGCGAAAGGTATGCCATCTTTTTTCAGCATTTTCATAATAAGAACTTGCATACTTCTCATTGGCAGCCTGTTCAGAAACGTGGAAAAATTAATTATTGAAATACAAGATCACGTGGCAATAATAGCCCTTTGGACCCACCCTAACGGTATGCCTATTTTTTCCGAGGAATTTTTTATTTTGAAGTTCATTACAAAACACATGGCAGCCTGTATAAAATCATATCAAAACGCATATTTTTCGAATAATTGAAAACTCAGTTTTTCACATGAAGAACCCAGGATGACTCTCTGATCTGATTCATACCTTATTATTGTGAGAATATGTGCCACATAATGCCCTTTGAAAGGCATACTGAGTAAAATCACGTCCAAAAATCTGTCACTATCTCCAGGTCTATTAGGTCGTGCGCGCGCCACTGACTAGGGAGAACCAACCCTTGATGTATGTGCGGACAAAGGCGTCAAACGCAGGGAGCTCCGACATTTCACAGACGCAAAAATTAACGGCTCCCGGAGAATGGAATCAAACGCTTTGGAAAGTGCTCGAGGTGCCTCGGGGGAACTTTTCGCGTTCTTATACTTTTTGGCGCCGGAAGTTACTGCGGAAATTTATTAGGAAGACTTCGTCGAAAACATATTTCTGTGATGGTTCCCATATTCCCATTAGGTGTATGCGGCTCGTGAAGTTTTTCGAATTTCTCGCTTCGAACTGGGGAACTTCCCGAGCACTAAGAGTTTACACTTCTATAATTGGATTTGCTAACTGTGGACATAACATGGATTTTAATATTATAATATCGTCCATTTTTGGACGTTCTCATCTCGAAAACTGTTTCATTGTGATGTCATGATGTATGATGTCTTCACTTCGAACTTTTATAGAAATGTTTCACTTTTGCACAAACAAAATAAATTTACAAAAAAGCTGTGGCCAGCACTTCGGGCTGTCTGTTTCCACCCAGAGACACACTGTTGTTGCCAGTTTTCTCTAATTCAGGGCTTCTCCTAGAGTCGGCTGTGATGAAGATTTTTTAAAAATTTAATATTTATTTTATTTGAAATAGATTAGATCTTTTCGCATTTCAATTGCACACTTTTGTGGTAGATGAAGGTGAAGGTTAACAACAACAATGGGTGTAAAAACAGGTTTGGATGTACTCTACGAAAAACTAAAAATTTTAACGATCATTTTGCACCGTCAAATGCACCGTTTGATTCGAATCATAGTAAATAGGCGACGGTTTGGTTACTATATCATTTTATGGTAAGTTATTTACATTTTTATATTTACCGCGCAATTTAATATTCTAAGGTTCTTTACAGTTTACCAACAGATTGACGTTGACATTTCTCTAACTTCTGCCCTGTCGACCACCCTGCCTGACAATTTACATTTTGCATGTGCCATGGTCACTTGAAAATCTTCTTAATTTCAAAACTATGATTTTTTGGTTCCTTGGAACCCCAAAGAAATCACGCTATAAGTGTTGACGAGTTTTTGCCCTGCCTATTGATACCTAATTTGGTGAGTGTTAAATATTCTCCTCCCCTTTCACAAAAGAAATTTTCTTATAAAAACAAATCAAATTTCGTTAATATTATTACATTTTAGTTAGTATAACATAACTCTCTTTTCTAGCTTTGTTGGCTTACATAATATATGATATTTTACTGCTGAAGATGACCCCAAGATGGGTCGAAACATGTACAGTTTAGAACAAAAAGAGTGATAGTCGACCACATACAGTACTGTTTCGGGACGGTAATCCCTCATCAGTATGGCTCACCCGACTATCAAGTGGTATAGACAAACGTGCTTAGACGATAGATTTACTATATAAGGAATCAATCAACTATCGATGTTTTCGGTTGGTTAACCGACGCCGTGGAGACGGCAGATGGCGGGTCTCGGTAATTGTGACATGAGCCTTTGCCGATCAAGACCAGTGGCTTTGTCCCGCACCTTCGGGTGTGCTATCATTATAATACTCGATTATCAATTAATTGCTTCGGTAATTGATTGATTCCTTATATAGTAAATCTATCGTCTAGGCACGTGCCTAGACAGTCCCGAAACAGTACTGTATGTGGTCGACTATCACTCTTTTTGTTCTATCGATGTTTTCGGTTGGTGAACCGACGCCGTGGAGACGGCAGATGGCGGGTCTCGGTAATTGCCCTTTGCCGATCAAGACCAGTGGCTTTGTCCCGCACCTTCGGGTGTGCTATCGTTATAATACTCCATGATCAATTAATTGCTTCGGTAATTGATTGATTCCTTATATAGTAAATCTATCGTCTAGGCACGTTTGTCTACCACTTGATAGTCGGGTGAGCCATACTGATGAGGGATTACCGTCCCGAAACAGTACTGTATGTGGTCGAACTATCACTCTTTTTGTTCGATGTTTTCGGTTGGTGAACCGACGCCGTGGAGACGGCAGATGGCGGGTCTCGGTAATTGTGGCGTGAGCCTTTGCCGATCAAGACCAGTGGCTTTGTCCCGCACCTTCGGGTGTGCTATCGTTATAATACTCCATAATCAATTAATTGCTTCGGTAATTGATTGATTCCTTATATAGTAAATCTATCGTCTAGGCACGTTTGTCTACCACTTGATAGTCGGGTGAGCCATACTGATGAGGGATTACCGTCCCGAAACAGTACTGTATGTGGTCGACTATCACTCTTTTTGTTCTATCGATGTTTTCGGTTGGTGAACCGACGCCGTGGAGACGGCAGATGGCGGGTCTCGGTAATTGTGGCGTGAGCCTTTGCCGATCAAGACCAGTGGCTTTGTCCCGCACCTTCGGGTGTGCTATCGTTATAATACTCCATGATCAATTAATTGCTTCGGTAATTGATTGATTCCTTATATAGTAAATGTACAGTTTAACGAAATAATATACTGTGATTGTGGAGTTCCGACTGAAAGTTTTGCCCTTCTCATCATTCCCATACTCCACTGTAAGATATTGACTATTTCCTACGCTCATAGTAAATAAATTCAATTTTATTTAAAATCTCTAGCGAATTGGAATAGGTACCTAAATAAATAAAATAGATTAAGTATTAGGTGCAAGCATGATGTTGGGGGGGGGGGGGTGACATCATAATAAAACAGTTTTCGAGATGAGAACGTCAAAAAATGTTCGTCTTTCGAAAATATCCACATAATTTATTTCACCATAATATTATGACATCATTAGGAGCGAAATAAAACATCCATTTATATTCTAATATTAAAATCCATGTTATGTCCACAGTTAGGAAATCCAATTATAGAAGTGTAAACTCTTAGTGCTCGGGAAGTTCCCCAGTTCGAAGCGAGAAACTCGAAAAACTTGTTTGTATTTTTATGAAAATTTAACCTTAAGGGAAGATAGATCATTTGCCTGATCGCGCACTTTGCGAAAAATTCTCACAAAAATTCGACTTACAACAAAATGTAGTCCCCTCTATTTGCCCAAATTTACCATATTATTTGTCGAAAATGTACTTATCCACACCAGAAATCGTACTTATTATAAATACTTATACTTCTGTGTATATTTTGTTACTTGTTACTGATTTTATTGTCTGTTAAACAAATGTACCTACCTACTTACTTAGGTACCCAATTATTGAAACAAAATTCACAAATTACAATTAAAAAGAGGGTTGAACGTCATTAGAAAAGATAAACTAAGCCAAAGTGCAGACTGCTCTATACTGCATAGACCCGTTGAACCGACCCGCTGCGGCGTTGCCACATGTTTGCACAGGGCTTGTAAGCTTGAGAAGGTTGTGTCTTCATTGTAAGATTGTAAGTATTAGAAAGAGTTTTCCAAGAATTTTTGGGAAACCCTGTAGAACTTAAAAACATTTTATAAGTAGGTACTTTTTGAAATTTACCATATTATTTGTCGAAAATGTACTTATCCACACCAGAAATCGTACTTATTATAAATACTTATACTTCTGTGTATATTTTGTTACTTGTTACTGATTTTATTGTCTGTTAAACAAATGTACCTACCTACTTACTTAGGTACCCAATTATTGAAACAAAATTCACAAATTATAATTAAAAAGAGGGTTGAACGTCATTAGAAAAGATAAACTAAGCCAAAGTGCATAGACCCGTTGAACCGACCCGCTGCGGCGTTGCCACATGTTTGCACAGGGCTTGTAAGCTTGAGAAGGTTGTGTCTTCATTGTAAGATTGTAAGTTGTTATAATACTCCATAATCAATTAATTGCTTCGGTAATTGATTGATTCCTTATATAGTAAATCTATCGTCTAGGCACGTTTGTCTACCACTTGATAGTCGGGTGAGCCATACTGATGAGGGATTACCGTCCCGAAACAGTACTGTATGTGGTCGACTATCACTCTTTTTGTTCTATCGATGTTTTCGGTTGGTGAACCGACGCCGTGGAGACGGCAGATGGCGGGTCTCGGTAATTGTGGCGTGAGCCTTTGCCGATCAAGACCAGTGGCTTTGTCCCGCACCTTCGGGTGTGCTATCGTTATAATACTCCATGATCAATTAATTGCTTCGGTAATTGATTGATTCCTTATATAGTAAATGTACAGTTTAACGAAATAATATACTGTGATTGTGGAGTTCCGACTGAAAGTTTTGCCCTTCTCATCATTCCCATACTCCACTGTAAGATATTGACTATTTCCTACGCTCATAGTAAATAAATTCAATTTTATTTAAAATCTCTAGCGAATTGGAATAGGTACCTAAATAAATAAAATAGATTAAGTATTAGGTGCAAGCATGATGTTGGGGGGGGGGTGACATCATAATAAAACAGTTTTCGAGATGAGAACGTCAAAAAATGTTCGTCTTTCGAAAATATCCACATAATTTATTTCACCATAATATTATGACATCATTAGGAGCGAAATAAAACATCCATTTATATTCTAATATTAAAATCCATGTTATGTCCACAGTTAGGAAATCCAATTATAGAAGTGTAAACTCTTAGTGCTCGGGAAGTTCCCCAGTTCGAAGCGAGAAACTCGAAAAACTTGTTTGTATTTTTATGAAAATTTAACCTTAAGGGAAGATAGATCATTTGCCTGATCGCGCACTTTGCGAAAAATTCTCACAAAAATTCGACTTACAACAAAATGTAGTCCCCTCTATTTGCCCAAATTTACCATATTATTTGTCGAAAATGTACTTATCCACACCAGAAATCGTACTTATTATAAATACTTATACTTCTGTGTATATTTTGTTACTTGTTACTGATTTTATTGTCTGTTAAACAAATGTACCTACCTACTTACTTAGGTACCCAATTATTGAAACAAAATTCACAAATTACAATTAAAAAGAGGGTTGAACGTCATTAGAAAAGATAAACTAAGCCAAAGTGCAGACTGCTCTATACTGCATAGACCCGTTGAACCGACCCGCTGCGGCGTTGCCACATGTTTGCACAGGGCTTGTAAGCTTGAGAAGGTTGTGTCTTCATTGTAAGATTGTAAGTATTAGAAAGAGTTTTCCAAGAATTTTTGGGAAACCCTGTAGAACTTAAAAACATTTTATAAGTAGGTACTTTTTGAAATTTACCATATTATTTGTCGAAAATGTACTTATCCACACCAGAAATCGTACTTATTATAAATACTTATACTTCTGTGTATATTTTGTTACTTGTTACTGATTTTATTGTCTGTTAAACAAATGTACCTACCTACTTACTTAGGTACCCAATTATTGAAACAAAATTCACAAATTATAATTAAAAAGAGGGTTGAACGTCATTAGAAAAGATAAACTAAGCCAAAGTGCATAGACCCGTTGAACCGACCCGCTGCGGCGTTGCCACATGTTTGCACAGGGCTTGTAAGCTTGAGAAGGTTGTGTCTTCATTGTAAGATTGTAAGTATTAGAAAGAGTTTTCCAAGAATTTTTGGGAAACCCTGGAGAACTTAAAAACATTGTATAAGTAAGTACTTTTTGAAAGCAATAGTGGGAAATTGGAACTAATAATTATTATTAACTTTTATACTATCGTCACTACCAGTATAAAAAGAAGTGGCAAACCTTGTTAAAGTTACAGATAGAGGATTAGGATTACGTACAGGTATCTCTATGACCGTTACCTCTCTCTGAATCTGAACTCTATAAGTAGAATAGTTAATAAGATTACAAATACTCGTTATTTTTAATGAAATCCAGCTTAATCTTTTATAATCTCCCAGGTCTCTAGCCAGTGTGGTTTTATGTTTACAATGTGAGCTCCGGATTTCGAAACAACTAATTAATTGTTATGGAGAATCGATAGGAAACCCATTCAATTCAACGAGGCCGCTGATGCTATCTAGACAGCAAAAAATCTAACGAATTTCATAATTAAACGCACCAATATCCATGTTCCACTTTTACCTATGAATGCTCATGAATGCTCATGAAGTTTATTCGGATCTAGAATGTAGATACCTAAGTAACCAGCTCCGGTTTTAGCTTGACTATCGCCGAATGCTAACTTTAAAAAACGCCTTAAAAATCCTCTATTTTTTTACTTTTGCCTGGTAAGTAGGCAGAATGTACCTACGAAAGAAATGACTTTTTTTTATTTTGCGCCGCTGACTACGGGGTTGCATCAGGCATTATTATTGTATAGTGATGATTAAATTCATAATCACAGAAATCAACAACGCTAAACTGTATGAAAGCAGTTCCTTGGGATACAGACGTCACGAACCTAGAAGATTTGGATAATAATAAGTCCAAAACCTATTTATAACAGAATTTGTGAAAATTCTAGTGTGGAAAAATGCTAGCTAAAAATATTTTTCTTGAAATCGGCAGTAAAGTGTCTCAAAATCGTCATTAATAGCTCAGATATCGGCAATAAAGTAGCCCATTATTGTACGATTTTTTCAATAAGTATGCCTTGGCGAGATGTAAATCAAACGTCAGACGCGGAGCCATCGCCCGTCAAAAGTGACCAAATATTCAAAACCCGGCCAATAAAGGCCTATTTAACTTTTCGTACAAATTGGGAAATTATTATCTATAGCAGCGCAATCTTTCAGTACAAATATTTCAGTAGGTTTGAATATGAATCTATTGTACATGGAGGCTGCACAACAGGCTTTTCAGTTGTAAAGTGCCATGTTTCGTCATACTTGACCTCGGTAGAGCAATCGTCAAAGTCAAGCAACGCCGCGCGCAGTCGATTCATGTACGGGTAAATAAAAAAATAATGTTAAATATGTATTATAGGTACAGGGTGTTCTATTTCTAAATGTCGTAAATAAAACGAATAGCAGGAAACATCATTTTAAGCAAAAAAGTTCCTATATGGAAGGGCGTTGCAAATGACAGTACATATAATAACGCTCTTATATAAATGATTGGTACCTTTTGTCCTTTCTCTCTTATATTATTTATTAAGCGTTTTTGACCTCATGGTGATAAAATAGATAAAATTAGATTTTCTAGAGTCAGTTTTAATTATGACATTAAGGATTCAGACGCCCTGTATAATTATTAAAACTTCACCAAGTACCACAGATCCGATTTTCAACATCTAAAAAAGAAAGATTTTAAAAGAGCATTTTTCTTAGCCGAATTTTTCAAAAATTTGAAAACTTTTCTACTAAAGAAATCCGACTCTCAACATAGAAAATTGCCGTTATATCTAGCAACAAATAGCGACAATTTGAACTCAGGTCACTACATGCGAAGTATGTACTTGCGTTAGTTAGGAATTTTACTAACTATAATAATAATAATAATAGTAATAATATTTCTCACACTAACAATACTTCAAACTAGGAGTACCCCATTATCGAATTTATTGATTATGGGACTATGGGTGGAGTACAAGTCAGTGCACAATTCACAGCTAACGGTGTAAATACAACTGAAATTCATTAATTTCTATTTCTAAGCATCAAAATCATATGCCTTCAAAATATCTGAGACGATATTATATGACCCAACAATACACCATAGGTAATGCGACAAAATAATCGGCGCTTGCCAACATTTTAACCGCCCTTTGAAATACTTTTCTTCGAGCACTCCTCCAATTAGTACAGCGATTCAATTTAAAACTTGCACAATGCGAGGCGCGGAGCCAGGAGATCCTTAATGAATATTCATGGTACTTTTTCCTCGCCATCCGCCCACGAAACTTCTTTTCCCATGAAATCAAAGCCGATCTATTGTATATTTACCGAAAGGGTCCCCACATAAAGGTTGCACAGGACGTATCTGGTTACCCGTTCCTTGCTTCCCACCTAAGATACCGGCCATGGGGGCTGCCGCATTATTTAAATTTAAATTGGAAAATTATTTGGGGGTCAGGTTTCATTGGGTTTTTGCGAGGCCCGTATGGGGGTGTGCAATGGGATTAAGGACGGATGCAGGGGATGAATTATCCGGGATATATGGGGGCCGGATTAAAGTCATCGAGGTGCAGCTGGATCTCTTTATTAAGCTCGCATTAGTAAGTGGGTGCGTTGCCGCAACAAGTATTATTGTTGTGGAGGATTTGGCGTAATAGAAAAATGATTTCCTTTGGGAGGAAGTCGAATTTCGGAAAATTACGTGGCTCTGTGAGAGGGCAGAATAACTTAATTCATTTAGATTGTTTCGGTGCCACAATACTGTTTCAGTTTTCGTGAGTAGGTACCTACAACCTCGTATATCTCAATTTTAAGCACGTATTTAACTCGTCAAAAACAAAAGGAAATTAAAATTAGTTTTTTCTTAAACTAAATTTTTATCCGCTATTTTTTCCAATAAAATAACGCTGACGAGTTGCTTTTGGATAAGCCTTAGGCCAGACAGACACGAGTTATTTATAAATATAATGTACAGGGTGAGTCATTAGTAATGGCACATAGTGCAACCGCATATATTTTGGGCCAAAATATTACGATTGAGGCTAATATGACTTATAGAAATGTTGTTTGTTTAAGAGATAGAGGGCGTTAAAGTTCATTTTATGGCTACATCTCCCGAAATAATCAAGCTGCAGAACTGAAATTTGGCACTGCTATATTTTTGGGGATGGAGAATAAGCTGAAAATGCCAATTTATACGTATCCTAGAGGGGGCGCCATTTGGTCTGTTTTTGGATGGTGCTTTTACTCGTAACTTTTTTGAGGTTATCTTTTTGGTCCTGCAGGTCCATCATTTTAGTGCATCTTTTCATTCTGCAACAAAAAGGTACTCTTGTTTCATTACGATCAAACAGCCGTTTGCGTTGAAATTGCCAAAATGTGCCCCAAAACACCTGTTGACTTCAAAATTTAAAAAAATAAAATATTCACCCACTGCCTTCAAATGTTGCACAACGACTGTACCAGTTAAATCGAGAAAAACCCCATATGAACAATGTCCCAAAAAATGTTCACTTTCAAAATGGAACGGATTGAAACTCGACAAAATTTGGACACCCTATTTCAAGAAAACAAATAATGTGTTTCGACCAATGTTCATTTAGCATTTTTTTCTTCATTTTCAATGTACAGTTGATCTGTAAGATTTGAAAGTAGTAGGTGAAAATTTTATTTTTCGAATATTGAAGTCAACAGGTGTTTTGGCAATTTAAACGCAAACGGTTGATTTGGTCGTTATGAAACAAGAGTACCTTTTTGTTGCAGAATGAAAAGGTGTACTAAAATGATGGACCTTCAGGCCCAAAAAGATAACCTCAAAAACGTTAGGAGTAAAAACACGATCTAAAAACAGCGCAAATGGCGCCCTCTGTGAGATAAGTAGAAATTGTCATTTTCAGCTTACTCTTCATTCCTAAAAACATAGCAGTGCCAAATTTCAGTTCAGCTTAATTACTTCGGGAGATGTAGCCATAATTCAATTTCAAAAAATGAACTTTAACGCTCTGTATCTCTTAAACAAACAACATTTCTATATAACCGCAAATATTTTGGACTCACCCTGTATAGTTGGGTTTACATAATGTGTAAGAAGTGAGGTGCCGGTGGCGGGAACACTTTGTGACAATAATAACGATTCACTAATATCGTAGATTAAAGGAGCCATATAGATACTCAGCAGCATTGTTATAAAATTAACAGCACTCCAGAAAACTCAAAATTGTAATTTCAATTTTAAAATAGGTATATGCAAAGGCTCTATACCCGAAGTAAAATAAAAATAATATCGATTAAGTAGGCTTAAAATAATCGATTTTGCCCACTAATTTCATTAAGAAACTGTTTTGCTAACTCTTGAAATAAAAAGTTACAAGCCGAAGAAATTTCGTCAATTTTCGGGTTTTTCAAACATATCTCAGAAAGCAAGTAGACCATTGATCTCGAATGTGTTTTTACACAAAGCTAGACCATCAAAAAGGCATTTTTTCTTTTAAATAAAGTTCTCTGGAAAATGCATACCTATTTGATGTCAAGATATTTCCAAGTGGCCCTCCGTCAGTAGACACCCTGTATACAGTAGCGTAACCCTCTCCAATATTTTCAGACTCCCGTGCTTTTGCTATCTTCGACTCAGCTTACCTGGTCGCGAGGACTCTGTTGTAGTCGATTGTTTTGCTGAGTCAGATCGTCTCGGACAAAGAAGTACCAGTATCCGCATTTTCTGGTACCCACATAGTTGCGACATGAACCTTTTAAAGGAGACCTTGCGCGGCCAAAGGCTGTAGAAATAATTCATTAATTGTACACATGGCTTTTCCTTCCTGCTAACAGATAATTAGTTTATTTTACTTTAGCGTTTTTCCTGGTATAGTTTCATTAAGTACGGTCCTGTGCGGATTTATGCTAAAATGAGCAGAACCACCTTGAGTAAGATTGAAAGGGGAGAAAGATATTTTGCTGGGCAAAACAAAGGATCGCTCGGGCTACTATACTAAAATCGAGCAACTCTTACGCCTGCTGGCGTAAACAAGAGCACGTGCATTGAGATTTTCGCCAGAGCCGCACTGAGGCACTACCTTTATTTAATTTTAGTTTTACAATAATTGTTTAGGGTAAAGGGAGGTTAGTTGGACCAGGAGGATAGACGGACCATCGGTTATATTTCTGAAGATATGGCACCACGGCAATGTTTGACCGGCTTATATTTTGCGTTTCGATCAGTTCACCTTGAAACAGTTACTAGCGCGTGGCTTTACAGATTTATGTGGAAGATTTTTAACAAAAATAGATTTTGTCTCGGTGAAAATTATATTTAAATATTTGTATTGGTGTTTTTAACATATTTAGGTAAGTCTAACCTATTTTTTTGTAACTAAAACTGCAACTATATGCATTATTGTCCCTATATAACCTAAAATACGAAAACCTTTTTTACTGGTCTAGTGTTTACACAGTGGTCCATCTATCCTCTCATTTGAGGATAGATGGACCAACATAGGGGAGGAGAGTCGGACCAATACATCTTTGTTTTAGTACAATGCCTAATAAGTACATACGAAAAAGACATGTTCCTGAACGGGGGTCCTGGACCATTCAAGCGTTAAATGATGCCGTAGATGCATATAGAAATGGCGAAATGGGTGTCAATGAAGCCGCTAAAGCATTTGGGATACCCAAAACTATACATTTAAAAGGCGGTTAAAATCAAATAACCGATTACGCATTTTTGGTCCAAAATCCTGTTGGCTCTATCAAATTAATAACTGCTGAAGATGAAAAAGCACTGGATGCAAGACCTGAATCTCCCCAACCAGGTCCATCTGGTATTCAAAAGCAAAAAAGCACACCTATCAAATTAACAGCTGCTGAAGATATCACTCCTGGAAAAGCACTGGATGAAGTCTGCCCCGTACCCATCGTATCTGTAGCTGTAAAAAGAGTTCGTAAAAAAATAACGGGAAACATTACTTCACCTGAATTTATAAAAGAAAGAAAAGAAGCACAAAGTAAGAAAAAAGCAGCGAAAGTGGTACAGCGAAAAAAAGGAAGAAAGAATCAATCTAGTAATCTTCATTTTCTGAAGAGGATACTGGCGTTGTCACATTGAATGACTATTCTAGTGAGGATGAACATTTCAGTGACTTAGAAAATGAATGTGTTGGCTGCAATGAAGATTACCGTTTAACCACAAAAAAAGACGAATGGATACGATGTATTTTTTGCAAGCGCTGGTTGCATGAGAATTGCACAAGTTTTGCTAACCTTTGCCAGAACTGTGGAAAAGTATAGCTTCAAAAAGAAAGAAGAAGTAACGAGGTCCATCTCTCCTACCTACTATGGTCCATCTCACCTCCATAGGGTAGGATAAGTTTGAGAATTATTATTTTCTTGTTTTAATGATAAACATTTTTTACTTTGTAACTGTACCAAAAAGAGTACCAAAGTTAAGTTATTTTATGTACCAATTTGCAGATTTGTACTTTGATTAGTAAAGAAAATATATTTACTTTTATAAATGGTGGTCCATGTCTCCTCCCTTTACCCTACATCAAAATATTTCAGGAAAAAAATATTGGCTTAATTCAAATGGTTCAAAACATCGATAAAATTATTTGTGGCAGTGTCTAAATAGCTGAAAACAACAAGATAAAACCGCATAACTACACTTTCGCGATCGAGTACGTCCCTGTTGCCGAGTGGGGTGAAATTTTATAGCCTATATACCGACCAATCGCGGAACGTCATTGAACACGTGGTTTTATTTAGGCCAGGCGTAAGGATTGCTCAATTTTAGTATAGTTTATTTAACTGTGATAAAACATTTATAGGTGTCCAACCTTAATAACTTAGGTTATTAAGGTTGCACGTAAAATTAGTTCTTATTGTTCTGACACCTAATCTTTATATTTTGTGCCGCAAATTCAGCGATATGCACCCTCCATCCCAGTCGCAGGTTAATCAAAAACACGCTCCTTCCTGAGGTTTATATTTCTGAGCAGAGACAAAGAAAAGCTGTCAAAGTTTTCAGTGAAGTTTTACAACTAAACTAAGTTCTACTCAATGCACAATGAAAGAGATAGGACGCCTAACAGCGCTTGCGGCCTTGTTACCGACTGCCACATCGCACGACAGGCCAGTGGCGTAGCATGAAACGCGTTCTTAGCCAATATCACAAAAATGTTAAAAATGAAGAGGTAGTTAATTTTGACCTACATGTAATTTGAAATATTGGTATTTATTTGCAGATAATTTTCCAAATGTAAAGCTAGTGTCAAGTGCTGACATATATTGATTGATGAAAATAAAATAAATAATGCACGCCCATGGAAACCAGTACATATTTTATGAAACTATCATAATCAATTAAGAAATTTTCAATAAAAACGATGCTAAAAATAATTATATTGGTTCTATTTATACAAACAAAACATTGCACTTTATCATACTAAAAGATAGAAGGAATTTGAAGAAGTTATATTGCGAAAAAATAAAGTTTTAGGGCATCTTTCAAAGGTAGCTTGTTAAATATTTACATGTGAAACGAAATCCCGGGCTCTTGCTTTTCACTTCTGCTTTTGTAATCAAACTCTGAACAATTCACCATCGAAAGAGTATACAGGGTGATTCACTTTTAAATACCGATATTTAAGAATCGATAGAACATGAAAAAATAATGTTAGTTTTCTATATAAACTTAGTTCGTTTGGGCCTTAGTTTTCAAAATACAGGGTGGTTAAATTTTGAAATTAAAATGGTTTTAATTTTTTTCTTCGACAAAAAAATTGTACGGCCTTGCACAAAATAAAAAAGAAACATATTTTTGCATAGACCATTCAATTCTAAACAAAAAATATCTCTTGGCATTTTTTCGTAAATTTGGTCGTTTCGGCGTAATTGTAATGTTTGGGATTTATTACACATAATATAGGGGCAAACTGCTAAAAGTAATTAATTCAAATCAAACATTTTTAATTAAACAAAACTACATCAAGATCTGCCGCTAAATATTAGGGCGAGGCTATGGTTTCAATTAGATGGGGCACCACCCAACTATGGGCGACAAGTGAGGAATTGTTAAACGAGAATTTTCCGCACCGCTGGATTGGTAGCTTTCCGCCTCGACAACCAGAACCTGATGGAATTGGACCAATTTCTTGGCCGCCCGGATCCCCAGATTTGAATCCTCTTGATTATTTTGTTTGGGGATATTTAATAGAAAAAAATTATAACACGGTATCCGACACCAGGAATGAACTAAGGCTCAAAATTGAAGAAAATGTGGAAACTCTCACACACGGGCGTAGCCAAGGGGGGGTTTCGGGGGTTCAAATCCCCCCCCCCCCCCCCCCGAAATAAGCAAAATATTACCTAATGTTATACCGAAAAATTACGAGGAGTGAAGAGTTAAATTATTATTACGTTTGAATATATGTAGTAATAGTAGCGCCTAGCGCCATCTTTTGACGAGAGGCAGACGCAGTTGCAGCCGAACTATTTTGTATTGTAGGGACACTTTGAATTGTTTCTCGATTATTCGCCACGCCCCTCGGTCGAAATGAGCGGAACTTTGTGGAAGTTCGTGGAAGTTTCTGGACGGCTACTGGGCTGCTATATAAGCGGCGCCGCGGCGCGTGACCGCGCTTACGGCAGTATTGTTCCATGCGAACTCGAAGCGAATAAAAGTGAAAAGTGGTGAACGAATAGTGAAGAGAATTAAGTGTACCGTGTAAGTGAGTAATTTTAGTGCGCTCTTATTCGATGACCTTGTTAAGGATAGATACGTGAATCATTATTACTGTCGAAAAATGGAGGGGAAAAAAGGAAGGGTGATAAACTTAAAGATATGGACTACTGGAAAAAGTGGTGTAGTCAAGGTCAAGGGGTTTCTAATAAAGAAACATATTTGGATTTAGCTATCAAAGCTTCAGCTACCTTGCATGCTGATAAGAAGACTGCCTACCCCGAAATCTAGTTTGGAATGCCTAGATATGTGCGATAAAAACCTTTATCCTAATATTTACACATTACTACAAATCTTGGCTACCATTCCTGTATCCACTGCTACCCCAGAAAGGTCTTTCTCGAGCCTAAGGAGACTGAAAAACTATTTACGAAACACTACAAGTGAAAACAGACTTAATGGTTTGGCTCTAATGAACATTCACTATGGAACAGAAATTCATGCAGATGAAGTAGTGGATATATTTAAAAGAAAAAGCCGAAGATTTCTTCTTTAATGGTTTTAGATTTAGCGCAGAGGAACGAAATTAATTTATCCATTTCATTTAAAGTTAAGAACTTTATAAATATGTCGTAGTTTTTCGGATGAATATATAGATATTAAATTTCATGTAAGTATACTTTTGTTGTTTTATTTACTTCTCAAACTAAACCCCCCCCAAAACTAAATCCTGGCTACGCCCGTGCTCTCACAAGAAAGCGAGCTACCCTACGTTCTGCGGTAGCTAATCTGTTATATCGATGCCAAATGAGAGAAAGGCACTTCGAACACGTATAATAATGTTAAAAATTGTTAAATTAATGTAGTTTTGCTTTAATTAAAAATGTTTGATTTGAATTAAATACTTTTACCGCAGTTTGCTCCGATATGCGTGTAATAAATCCCAAATATTACAATTACGCCAAAACTACAAAATTTACAAAAAAAATCCAAGAGACATTTTTTGCTTAGAATTGAATGGTCTATTCAAAAATATGTTTCTTTTTTATTTTGTGCAGGGCCGTACTATTTTTTTTTTCGAATTATTGACACCAATTACCCACATCTCCGCCACTGGTAAATTTTAAAACGTGATATTTTGTACTTTTATAGTCCTATATTCATGTTTTTTGTGTACTAAATTTAGTTTTGATATCTCTAATATTTACGAAGAAAAAAAATTAAAACCATTTTTGTCAAAACTTGATCAATCTGTATCTTGAAAACTAAGGCCCAAACGAACTAAGTTTATATAGGAAACTCGCATTATTTTTTCCTGTTTTATAAATTCTTACATTTTTGGTATTTAAAAGTGAACCACCATGTATTTTTCCCTTAATCACTGTTACTTTTATTCACAAATTCACGCAATTAACTCTCAACTTACTCGCTTTGTCTGCCACATATAAAATGGCTGCCGTTCAAAACGACGTAACAAAATCTTTACACGGCAGGGTAGGCAAGCGCGGTGTCCTCTTTTTTTTCCTTGTCCAAGCTCAAAGCTCTCAACCCTCTATTTTTGCGATTCTTCTTTGTAGCGGATAACTCCATGTCCCTGTCACGTTGTAACTAACACATACACGTATAATAATACTCGTCGGAAGTAACACGCAGCGATACGACTCCGCTGGCCGGTGTACCCGCGTCATACATCTATCAACTAAAACAATCGCACCCCGTCCACACAGCGCGCGACGGCACCCCAAAAAGATTCCAGTAAACAGGCGTTTCAAAAGCCCTTTGTGTGCGATAAATTTTCAATCAAAGTTTCCGGGAAATGTCAGGTATATCCGATTTGGGTTCAGGTGAACAGCTTGCCTTCGAAACAATTTTAATTTAGCCTACTTCCTAGTATGTCTATGGGCAAGTCGGTATTTCACTGTCTTGCTTGATGTTGCGCTTCGCTCGTCACACAAATCCACAAAATTACACTTTCTCTAACTCGCCCAAGTAGTTACATAAATGGATATGTATTACGTGTAGGGGAGGCCAGAATATCAGTGTTCCTTCACAAGATTTTCTTCTGTAATCGATAGGCATATACCCAAGCAGCATTTTTAGTGGCCGTTACGTTCCGGCGACTTTTGTTTGCAACTTTAAAGT
Source organism: Pseudeuparius sepicola (assembly GCA_963920635.1). Taxonomy (NCBI): domain Eukaryota; kingdom Metazoa; phylum Arthropoda; class Insecta; order Coleoptera; family Anthribidae; genus Pseudeuparius; species Pseudeuparius sepicola. Next base: position 116,804,222 of record OY987299.1, on the reverse strand, counting down.
TGTGATTACTACTAATAGGAACGTAATTACTACGTTCCTATTACGTCCCTGCGACCAAAATGGGGAACATTTTGAGGGTGATAGATACGTAACGGCGACCACCTAGCAACTTACACCGCTACGACGCGCTTACGTTCCGGCAACGTGATGGAGACGTAGCAGCGTGGTCACCGCTACTTTGTTGGATTTGTTTGCTTCTTTACATTCGCGTCCTCGCTCTATCTTTGTCTAAATAATTAAAAAGTATTCTAGCCCAGCATTTTCCGTCATTTTTCAATAACCTTGGAAAATGGAAGTACCTAATATTTATTTTTAACTTATATCTATGAATAATGGTAGGTATAAGAAAGGTATTAATTTGCTGATTTATTTCTCGTTGCTAGATTCAAGAAAGTAAAACGATTGAAAATTTTCTGTCAAATATGACGTTGATAGATTGAAAAGTAACAACGCGCCCTCTCAAAATGCATGTTTTAACACTTTTTTACCGGGAGGATAAATTACGAAAACGTGCGAAATTACCTAAAAATGCTGAAAAATGCTTTTTTAATATTTCTATAAGTTATACGAGTTCATTTTTGCTCAATTTTCTCTTTTTTGGGACAATTTTGAAGAAATAACTATTTCAGTACCAAAGGAAATTTACATTTGATATTAATGGCGTCTATCATTTTATAAGAAAATATGGCGTAGTTTTCAGTAATTACTTCTAAGTATTATTTACCTTAAAATGGGTGTTTGAAGGCTTTGCCACTTAACTGGTAGTAACGGCAACTAGACTTTTTTCACTTTAAGGTAATTCCTACCTTTAAGACGAAAATTAGTTTTAGATATTTTAAACTCTAAAGTCCCAATTACTACAAGAGAACTTCAAAGTTCCCGAAGCCTCGTTTAAGTTCCGAATGCTACTACTAGGTCTCATTTGGAACTTTAACCTATAATTTTTATATGAGAGTGTTATTTTCAGCCGGTATGTTTTGTGCTATTATTTCGAAATGTTGATTTAAAATTGTAGCCACTCAAGAGAAGCGTTTTGTAATTTTGTATTGAAGACAAGTGCTCGTGTTTCGATTCGTTTCATCCAACTGCTGCTTTAATTTTCTATAAAATGTGAATGTGTGTCTATAATTTTTCTTCTTTCTAATGGCTGACATTTTCATCACTTCGCAAAAACGACCCAATCCTTCAAACGATTGTAAGGAACTAAATGTAGTTTCCATTTTGGTCCCTATAGAAGTGACAGTTACTTTAAAGTATTTTTTTGTAGTAATTGGAACTTTCTAGTAATTTTAAAATGGAGTGGGAAGTAAAACTTACCATACAGTAGTTTTCTCGAGTAGCGGGGAAGTTAATTTCACTTTAAATATGACTATATAGTTCCGTAACTTTTGAGGTATTTCTAAAGTCGCTAAGGTGTAGAAGTTACTTTCACCGTTACCATAAAGTAATGAAAACTTTAAAGTGATAAACAAGTAACACGACAAAGTAATTGTGACCATTGAATATAACTTTAGAGTTAACGTGACTTTAACGTAATTTTGCATAGTAACAATTCCGTTCCAGATACTTCAAAAACTACTTAGAAGTACTGAAACCATAAAGTTCCAACTTTTAGTAATAATTACTACGTAATTACTCATACTTTCTCAATATAAGTAAAAAAAACTAATAAGTCGATTTTTAAGTAATAATTACGTAATAACTACCCTTAACTACTTATTCAAAGTTCCCATCTCAGTTACCGCAACTTTAATGCTGCTTGGGTAGGCAACCAGTATACAGTCACCATCATAATATGAGAATTTAACTTTGGTTCAGCGAATAGATTTTGCTAGAAAGAGAAAGGTGACTCCAAATAGCGTGCCCAAAATCTAAGAGATGTAAAGTTAGAAGGTAAACCTACCTACTATCGCACATAAAGAGCGACAGAGATACCTACGTCATGCAGACGTCACTAGCTACCAACCCAGTGAGCAAAATTTCATCCCATTTTAGGAACAGTTACGTAATTGCGTATGATTCATGCCACCAGTTGCACACACATGTTTCGAAACTGCTATTTTTATGTGCCCACTGTACGTGTGAAGTGAAGTACGGTGACTCAAGTCATTTTAGGTAAAATTTCGGAATTCTGTCAATAAGGTTTTCTTAGGAACACGTCATTTCTGAAACATTTCCCTATTTATGTCTGAAACAAATCCTACACAATTGATTGACCTAAAAGTCGAAACACTATAGGGTTTCGTTGTTATTCCTGCATTCTTTTGGTGTTGAATTTTTCACAAATCCCTTGTTTCTACTGTGTTTTTTAAATTATTGTTGTTATTCGAAGCTTCATTGATTGCTTGTTGCTAAATTGTTGTAATATCGTTTTTATATACGTCACTTATCATTATCCTGGGGGTCAAACAAACATCAAACCACAAGTTGCATTTGTTTGCGGGGTAGATAATTTTGAAATCAAGTTAATCAAAGTCTCTAGCCAAGACTATAACTGACTGATATTATACATTGGTTCACTTCATAGTTCCACCACTATATTCAAGAGACTACCTATTCAAAATCAGAGGGTCGTGCTGGGTTGAAGTTACGGGGATGAAAAAAGCAGACAAGTGGTTCCCCCTCGAATCAAAAATCGGCGGGTCCGAGCGTTTTTCCACATTTTCAGCCGGAAAATCGGGGTGTAAAGTTTTCGTTGGCCCACCCTGTATAATACACTCTGTAGGCCTATCTACTAAAACAATCGCGCCCGGTTTGCACAGAGCGTAGCGCATCCGAAAACGCCCCCGCAAACGAGCGTTTCGATGAAAGCCGAGCACACATCGACCCCTTTGTGCGCGATAAATTTTCAATCAAAGTTTCCGGGAATCGTCCGGGACGACGCGCGAATGCGGGGACTCGGGGTCCCCATTGGGGGCCCGCCGAATAGTTTGCCTTCGAAACAATTTTAATTTAACGTGCAATAGGGGTGACAATGACGGGTGCGAGCAAAACTCCCGTTGATCCCAGCCGGGGAATCATAAATGTGGCAACACTGGAGAAATCTGTTTTTTTTTATTATTTCGCAGATTGAATTTGGAGTCTATTTACGGCCTTTCTAGTGTTTAAACAGTGTTTTTATTTTCATGTTTTAATAATTTTTGTTAAATAATTTGGTTTCATATTATTTCACAAATTCTACCTGCTCACAGATAACATACCCCATACATAATGTCCTTTATTGCAAAGAAACTCATACCTGGTTTCATTTTTACAGTTAAATATCATTACAGGACAGGTATATATATACAGCGTGTCCATTTACTATTCCCTTCTTCGATTGTGGCTATACTTTTAAGGATAAAAAAAATCGGTTCGGGGGATCCAAATAAGGAAACATGGAGCACATTTTAAAATTAGTTTGGTATATACAGGGTGTTCCAAAAAAGTGTGGCGACAAAAAAATATATTTTTTAAATGGAACGACCCCATATTTTTTATCGCAAAGTATAGTATACATCCCTAAATTATTTTTGCTTCCATCTGCGGCGTTGCCAAGTTATAATTTTTTTAAGGTATTTTTTGCTAAATACCAACCCTTCATTAATATTGCTATATTTTTCTTGCGGCTTGATTTTTGCTCTTGAAACTTTGGTTGTGGATTTATACTTAACCATTTTATTAATGACTAAGAACAAAGTTGAAAATTTTTGTACAGGATGTTTCACTTTTTTCCGCCAAAACTCCGACATTTTCAAACTTAATTTACTATTTTTTTTTCAAATGGAACACCCTCAACTTTGTTCTTAGTCAATAATAAAATGGTTAAGTGTAAATCCACAACCAAAGTTTTAAGAGAAAAAATCCAGCCGCAGGAAAAATATAGCAATATTAATGAAGAGTTGGTATTTAGCAAAAAATACTTTAAAAAAATTGTAACTTGGCAACGCCGCAGATGGAAGCGGAAATAATTTAGGGATGTATACTATACTTTGATAGGCTTCATTTGCGATAAAAAAAATCGGGTCGTTCCATTTAAAAAAATATATTTTTTTGTCGCCACACTTTTTTGGAACACCCTGTATATACCATACTAATTTTAAAATCAGGACACACCGAAACCCCCATATACCAAATTTGAACAAAAAATATACAGGGAGTTCCATTCTGCAGGGTGTCAAAGTTGAGCAAAATAGGAATTTTAAAGGCATCTGGCCAGTCAAGTGTGCTATGGAATTACCTCAAAACAGTTGAATGGTCAATAGGACCACTCAAGGTGTTGGTGTTGCCCCGTTCAATTCCTTCAGCCTACTTAGATTCATGAAAAACGGGACACACTGTATATAAATATATTAAAACTTTTGTGTTGTTTGATGCAAAGCTTACATAAATTCTGAAACTTAATAAAATAAACAGATTTATTCATGTAGACTAATAGTAGATACACCTGTGAAGAGGAAAACATCAAAATAATAATTATTGTAAAGTAATAACTTCACGAATTAGGTAGGTATTTTCGAAAGGATTTCGTAAGAAGTTTCAAATTTGACTTGATTTCAAAACGCGTCTCATTTATTTAAATATCCAAGAAACTTTCTGGGAAATGTTGTCACTTTTCGATCGATATTCACGAACTCAACCACAGCACTCTTGAGTTTATGTGTCATGTTCATTGTTTCGATAGACCATAGCCTACTTACGTTATTTCACTTTTATTTTTAAGTAGTGGAAAATCCTATGAGCCCACGCTTCTTATAAATTATGCAGGTACTTAATTCGTGGGATTTTACTGGACTATATATTTATAAAACATGTACTTGAAAAGGCATTGTTGCATAATTGTGTTTTTTTTTTAATTTTCAACCTGCCTCAGCTGTTTAGGGCTGAGAGTTAAACGGCACTGCACTCAAATATTTTGGCACATTGTCAAAAATTGCTGGGACAGCACCTTCCTTTAGCTTTAAGTGTTTAATTTTCTTGAAAATGTGTTAGCCACACATATCTACTTAAGGGTTTTTTAGAAATTAAATCTGTTGGAATTTAACGAATCCATTTTTGGCGCAAATTTTCATCCCGAGGCGAAGCAAATGTTGTTATGGTGATATTTTCTTCCTGGCGTTTGTAGTATGTATAAATATAATATAAACAGACCCAATATTTGGTATTTAGGTTATTTTTTAAGAAATAAAAATGAAAACTCACCTCAGTATACTGTAAATATTGACGAGGTTTCAGTTGATCGGCAGCGTGAAAGGCCGAATAGGAACCATATCAGGGCGTGGGTTGACAACGAAAATCCTCCAGTACGTTACAACACTGATTTATTTCGCACAAACTTGTTTCTAAAATCTAAACTAAAACGTTTAAAAACACTTTAAATATTTAAAACTTCTCAAAACCCAAGCTGTCGCTTTCAGTTATGCGTGACAAATGACATGTAACGTCGGACTAAGATGGTCACGTGATTTTTGTGCGCCATGGCCTGTCTTTATCGTAGGCTGGTCGTTAATATAGTATCGGTCCAGGTTAAATGTAAAATTTAACAGTCACGTAACCATACGTCGTTTTTTTATTTTTGTATATAAGCACAAACTACTGACAAAGTCAAATTAAAAAAAATGCATTCGGCAAACAACGGGCAGAGAAACGAAACGACCGACGGACGCTACGTTGCCAAATATCAGAACAGAATCATAAAATATCTATATCGGTTTCACAACATAACATAATTAAAACTGATAACTATGTGAAAAAACGTAGGCATCATTGTTTTAATTATCCCATCTTGTCAGGTAGAAACCAGTTTTGAACATTTTTTGGGAGTCTGATATAAATAATCCGGTAATTCAAAAAATGCTATTACCTTACAGAAAGCTGGAAGCTGTCGAAATTAACGGCCTCGCTCTCGGTCTCTGGAATCCCGGAACAAGTCGCAGGTCCTGCGGCCGCTAAGTGGATCGGAGACAATAGAATGTAAACAAACCGTGGCCTGCCGGGATTTATTCGTCCCCGGCGATCCCCGTGCATTCCGCTTTTCTTTTGTTTTCGGCGAAAACACGGCCGACTCCGACGACGACTGCACAGACTGGAGGCGAGCGGCACGCTGCCGACCGTCCGTAGTGATTTAAGATGGACGGCCAGTACATTATTTAACCTCGGCAACCCCGATGACGACATAGACAGCATAGGAGATACCAGACTTTGTGAGGAATCTAAGCATACTATGGAATTGACAATCTTTGTGCAAAACTAATCAAAAATAAAAATTTGTTCATGAATTTTGAAATTGCAAGGCTGGGGAAAGTGTGTCTATACTTTAAGTGTATACAAATCGATAAAAAAATTATTTTGTGAGATATTACGGCTACAATTTTTTTATAACCCCGATTTTTACGAAAACCATTTAACCATTTTAACCCCACATACTAAACTCGAACAAAAAATACAGAGGGTTGAGTTAAAGTTGAGTAAAATAGGGAATTTAAAGACGAGTAAAGCGTGACATGGAATTATTTCAAAACAGTTGAGGAATTATATAGGTACAGGATGTTTTTCTCTGCACTGTCTTAAATTTCCGACTTTTTTCGAATTTTATGCTAGTCAAGTTTTCCTTGGATTTTTGAAATAATGTTACTAAATGTAAAATAAATTCAATTTAAAAAAATTTCAAGAAATAAAATACTTAAGATTTAAGTTATCGGGGTTTTGTCAATATAACCGCCTTCTAGGATTATGCATTTGGCAATACAGGCTTATTAATGTTTCAAACAAGATTTTTTTTACTCATTTGCTGTTACTAATTGGCATGCTCCTATTATTTTTTATTCTTTGTTTACGTTTGTGTCTCTATATGACTATTTTCATAAACTCTATTCTTTATATCCCACCCTAAAAATAAAAGTGCATCGAGGACAAATCTGGTGATCGAGGGGGCCATCTAATTAATGGAGTATTTCGTCCAATCTATCTGCAAGTGGTAAAATTTAGTAGTACAGAGGAATCTAAAATCATGTAAGTGTAACAATATACCTGTATTATTTAGCCACTTAACGACAGTTCGAGTTCCATGGATAGGCTCAGGCTCTCCATCTAACTGCATCATTAAATCTCTCCTTTCTCGCAATGGTAAATCGTGGAGGGCGTTTTGAAATCCGCCTCCCCAAAAATTGTTGGAAAAAGAAAGGTCCTATCACCCTATGGCCAGTTATACCAGAAAAGAAATTTACTTTTTGCGAGAACTGACTTTTACAATGTGCAACCAAATGAGGCTTTTCTTCCGACCATAATATAATAACGTGTATTCTGGGATGAAACAACCCCATTTGTTGCGAAAGTTGCTTCACCCGTAAATAATATATTTTTTAGAACGTTAGCATCATTCAAGTAGTCCCCTTGCGCGCACAAACAATATTCGCGTCTTTGTTCATTCATTCGAAAAAAGTCGGAAAGACGCTGTGAAGAAAAACATCTTGTATATTTCTTGCAATTCCGTCCATCAACATTTTGAGTGGCCCTGTTAATTCTTCAAATGTTTTGAAATAATTCCATGTCACGCTTGACTCGCCAGGTGCTTTAAAGCCCCCATTTTTATCAATTTTAACACGGTGTAGAATCGAACACCTTCTATATTTTTTGTTCAAATTTGGTATAAGTATACTAAACGGTTTTCGCAAAAATCGGGGGTAAAAAAATCGATCCCTGGATTTGCATTTTGACAAAAGAAGCTTTTTTTGAAGACCTTTCGAACAAAAAAGGTTTTTGAAAATGTCTCAAAATAGTATATTTCATTACGAGTCTGGAAATAAAGATTTTTCCGTGCGCGCGTGACAAGTCATGCAAGCACGGAAAAATCTATTTCTGGACGTGTAATGAACTATATTTTTTATTATACTATATTAGTCAGTGATTTTTAAGACATTTTCCGGTTTCCTTTAATTTGTCAAAAAAAAAACCGCAGATACTCTGTAATACAGGGACCGGCAGAAAGTTGGACACAAAAATTTAATATTTTTAATTTCGGAGTTCGATTAATTTAAATTTCTAGCTGCTAATCGAACAAAATTAAAGTTTAGTAGCAAATTCAGGTGTTATCCGATGATAAGTTGCGCTTGCGGAATTTTTTTTTTTTTTTGTAATACACAAGGTGGTCGAAAAAATACAAAAAAGTTAAATTTCTTTTTTTTTTACTAGGTGGCTGTGACTTTAAACCTGACATCCACCTTTGATTACAAACAACTTTTGTAAGTAACTTTTTACCGTATTTTAAAAAATAAGGGTACTTTACTCTTGAGTTATTTTGACATTTTTGAATCTACCTCGTATCCAAATAGATATATTTAAATTTTGATGTGTGCGTTTTGAGTTTGAAATGATGCACCAACTTTTATCAAGAATAAAATTTTCTGATAAATTAATAATACTTTCTACCGGTCACAGTATTATGTAAATCTATGTGCTAGTTATTAACTAGTTATTAACTAATTACACATTATTTACTAGAGTAAAACATTCTATCCAGTCATAATTTATTTAAAAAAAGCGTTCTAAATTGATATAGAATAATTTTATCCCATTGAAAAGTTATTTATTGTTATACAATATAATCCTTCATTATTTGAATTGACCTATTGTGAAGAATAGTTCTTGTCTAAAAGTTAAAAATATTGATGGATTACTCAAGGCACAATTGCAATTAGACTTGATGACTTGCAAATATTTCATTCCGATCTCCTTTCGATATAAATGCCATCTTTGATACGTATTTGCAATATTAATATCTGCAAAGACAATCCCATCATAAGGTCTCGGTTGTTATGTTTCAGAAATTTTAGAGTTCAAGTGTTAATCAAGCGATATGTTGGTATGTACGTAGTAAAATGAGAATTGAGAGGTATCTAGTACTGCTATTGTCCACTTTTTTCAAAATATACAGTGTGTCTACGGATGGGGTTGACAAGTGGAGAACAATTTTTGTTATTGATTTTACAATCAAAAATTATTTCTTTAAAAAAATCTTCTTCTTTTTCCAGATGTACCTACAGGGTGTTAATAAATTAAGAAACCATGAAATGTTTCAAGAGCAAACAAACAAAATACAGTGTGGATAGAAATTGTGGAATATTGCTTATATTTCTTAAAATATTCCTCATATCAAAAACATGTTTTAATAAAAGTGTTAGGGGAAATTATTTCCCGTTTAGTGATATCAAGCAATCTTTCTTAGCACAAAAAATATGGTTGCCATGGTAACCGATTTAATTTCTTTAAATGGCATAATATACTTTTTTTGGTGAAAATTGGTACATTGGAACTTTCTGAATACGATACAATACAATTTTAATAGGGTCGCATAAGAAAAAAATACAAAAAAATTAAGTTTTCTATTATGCTATTGACAATGTTTATCAAAACAATTATTAACATCAAGTTAGCCATGCCAAAATCAGAACAATGCGAAACTATCACTAGCTGTGTAACTGTGTACATTGTTACACTAAACGTACTTTTTTACTCAATTTTCTGTGTACTTAAGTACTTAGTATGTTGACCTGTATTCTTTCCGTTTCACTTAATTCAAGCGCCATTATAACTTACTAAGTACTTAAGTACACAGAAAATTGAGTAAAAAAGTACGTTTACTGTAACAATGCACACAATTACAAGCAACTGACAGCTAGTGACAGTTTCCCATTGTTCTGATTTTGGCATGGCTAACTTGATCTTAATGTTAATAATTATTTTGATAAACATTGTCAATAGCATAATAGAAAACTTAATTTTTTTTTCTTATGCGAAACCATTAAAATTGTATTGTATCGTATTTAGAAAGTTACAATGTATCAATTTTCACCAAAAAAACGTATATGGTGCCATTTAAAAAAAATCAAGTCGGTTACCATGGCAACCACATTTTTTGTGCTACGAAAGATTGCTTGATATCACTAAACGGGAAATAATTTCCCCTAACACTTTTATTAAAACAAGTTTTTCATATGAGGAATATTTTAAGAAATATAAGCCATATTCCACAATTTCTATCCACACTGTATTATACATATAAAAAAGTTGTTCTTAGTTCAAAATAAAGCCTAAATACAAAATTTGAAACCTGAATTTTGAATTTTATGTTTTTATCTTAATAAAATTGAATTTATGAAAATTCAAAACGAAAATCATTCTTGTTGTTAAAAAACAATAAAAATGAAATAACAATTTGTAGGAGCGTGGAAAAAATTACTCTATATATCCTCCTCCGACCGCCACACACCTGTCCAACCATTTTCACAAATCCAACTTTAAGAACTATAAACATAAAATTTAAGATTCAGTTCCATTTAATTTTCATTTGGGTTTTTCGCAACCAAACTGATTAAAAGACAACGTTTTCAAGTTGCCTGGAAAATTCATAAATTCTTAATATTAAATGAACGAAACCTTGAACATTTGATTCAAAAAATAACTCCAACAAATTTGTTTCCTGAGCTTTTGGAGAATAAATCTTCCTCCTTTCTCAAAGATCATGTCACGTTATAGTGAACTGACAGATTAATAAATTTCAAAATAAAATGTCATGACAACGGAAAAAATAGCCTAGCCAGCCACCTGTCTGATATTGTACCCTGTATTTTATCTAATTATCTATAATATACTAACTTCACTTTGAATAACTGGCAATAATATTTTAATGAATTCCCCTGAACATTCAGGAACACAGTTGTCCATATTTCCTAGAATAAATGCTGATTCTTTAATTTTTCTTTAATGGAAATATTCAAAATTCAGGTTTCAAATTTTGCACTGAAGCTTTATTTTGGACTATAAATAGCTTTCTTTTAAAAATGTTGTCTAAAATAATAAATCAGATTTTGTCGGCTGATAATAAAAATGTGTCACATACACAACAATTTTCAACTGCACAATTTAAAACAGTGCAAGAGACCAATTTTGACAAGTTGGTGTGTGTATAGCTTTGGGATAATCCCAAGAGCATTTAACGCTATCGAGGAAATGATTAATCGTCTCTTAAACAAAAAAGAGGTGCCTTTTCGGATACAACGGAAAAGCTCGATCGCGTGATCCGTTAAAATTTCATCGATAGATTAAACCGCCCAAATATTGACTCTGTCTGAAGTCGCGGCGGTGGTGGCGTTTGAAGTACGCCAGAAGTAACACAAAACCGCGTTATACGCTCGTAAAGCTGCATTTTAGTGCGGCTCGGAGAAAAACCGATCGTTGCTCGTATTTTCCGACTTAAAGCGGCGTAAAATTGTAATAGGGCGGCGGCGGGTCTGCGCCGCACAACTTATACCGTGTTTGAGGGATCGAAACTCCATTTAAAGCGGCCCATACGGAACAATTCCAGACTCTGCGGGTGGCGACTGATATAGGTGTACTTGTAACACCTTTCAATTGCAAAGGTTTTTTTTATAATTGGATTTCTACGGGTTTGAAGTTTTCTGTTCGTCTTTTCGCTTAGCAGGAAAACTTTGTATTGTATTTCTTTTCCAACAGTTGAAACAATGGCATCCCATGTGGATGGTTAGTACTTCGAGTAATCCATTCACCAAACACCTGAAGTTAAGAAGTTATTGAAAGAAATAGTCCGTATCGTATAAAGAACCGAATATCATATTCATATTCATCAACACTTTTTATACCTAACTCTTAAATTAGTTCATTTCATACTTGCATATAGTAGGTATATCTAAAGCTCCGACGTACCCACGGGCGTAGCCAGGATTTAGTTTGGGGGGGGGGTTTAGTTTGAGAAGTAAATAAAACAACAAAAATATACTTACATGAAATTTAATATCTATATATTCATCCGAAAAACTACGACATATTTATAAAGTTCTTAACTTTAAATGAAATGGATAAATTAATTTCGTTCCTCTGCGCTAAATCTAAAACCATTAAAGAAGAAATCTTCGGCTTTTTCTTTTAAATATATCCACTACTTCATCTGCATGAATTTCTGTTCCATAGTGAATGTTCATTAGAGCCAAACCATTAAGTCTGTTTTCACTTGTAGTGTTTCGTAAATAGTTTTTCAGTCTCCTTAGGCTCGAGAAAGACCTTTCTGGGGTAGCAGTGGATACAGGAATGGTAGCCAAGATTTGTAGTAATGTGTAAATATTAGGATAAAGGTTTTTATCGCACATATCTAGGCATTCCAAACTAGATTTCGGGGTAGGCAGTCTTCTTATCAGCATGCAAGGTAGCTGAAGCTTTGACAGCTAAATCCAAATTTGTTTCTTTAGTAGAAACCCCTTGACCTTGACTACACCACTTTTTCCAGTAGTCCATACCTTTAAGTTTATCACCCTTCCTTTTTTTCCCCTCCATTTTTCTACAGTAATAATGATTCACGTATCTATCCTTAACAAGGTCATCAAATAACAGCGCACTAATATTACTCACTTACACGGTACACTTAATTCTCTTCACTATTCGTTCACCACTTTTCACTTTTATTCGCTTCGAGTTCGCATGGAACAATACTGCCGTAAGCGCGGTCACGCGCCGCGGCGCCGCTTATATAGCAGCCCAGTAGCCGTCCAGAAACTTTCACGAACTTCCACAAAGTTCCGCTCATTTCGACCAAGGGGCGTGGCGAATAATCGAGAAACAACGCAAAGTGTCCCTACAATACAAAATAGTTCGGCTGCAACTGCGTCTGCCTCTCGTCAAAAGATGGCGCTAGGCGCTACTATTACTACATATATTCAAACGTAATAATAATTTAACTCTTCACTCCTCGTATTTTTTCGGTATAATATTAGGTAATATTTTGCTTATTTCGGGGGGGGGGGGGTTTGAACCCCCGAAACCCCCCCCTTGGCTACGCCCGTGGACGTACCAAAGGTATTAATATTTTGATATTTTACTTTGATCACTGGTGCGCATCCACATACCTATCAACTTGCTGTATCTTTAATTTTAATTTATATGCCATAGGTGTGCCATTGCATTTTTTCAATATATATGTATTAAATTACTCCCTGTGTTTCCGTTAATCCTTAGACTCACACCAAAAATAAATTTACTTGTGAACCACCCTATACATTCCGCTCGCCAACTTACCATCATTATTAAGGGTGGCTGCCACAAATGGTGACATATGTGGGGTCAAATAAGGGTTAACGGATAGGGGTGAGTTGTCAAATTTGACAGGACAAAAATTAATTTGTCGGTGGCACTACTAGACAGTGTGTAAACATAAACAACATAATATACATAAACAACTTGGTGTAGTCATTTAGTTGGTGAAGTGCCACAATTTTGTGTAAAATCAATTTATTCCCATCACCCAGAGGTGAAAGGGCGGGGTAGCACAATAAGTTTTATACTTACTCATAACTTTTTGAGGTAATTTTTTTATCTTGCAGGTTCATCATTTAAGTGCATCTTTTCATTTGGCAACAAAGAATTAGGCAAGATGTGCCCCAAAACAAATTCTACATAATAACAGTACCATTTAAAGTGACTAAAAAATCCTCATGAACGATGTATCAAAAATTTTCGAAATATTATCTGTATCGTTTAAATTAGGTAGATGCAAAATTTATTTTTCTAGTTTTGGAGATGACTGGTGCTATGGGCCACATTATTTTACCAATTTCTAGACATATTAAACAAGAATACACCTTTATTGCAAAATGAAAAGATGCACTAAAATAATGAGCCTGTAAGACCAAAAAGACATCCTCAAAAAAGTTATATCTGAGTATAAAAACCCATTGTGGTACCCCGCCCCTCCGCCTCTGGGCAATGGGAATAAACTGTGTTTAGACGAAATTGTTGCCCTTCAGTGACTAAAAGACTGTACCAAGTTTCATTTAAATTGCAGAAGTTATTGCGAAAAATATGTTTTTCCAACTGTGCTTTTATCACCCAGTACCTTTCTTATCGGATCCATGTTTATAGGAAACTTTGTGTTCAAAATTACATTTTCTCTGTTATATTAGGTTGTCACCATAATTTAGAAACACCCTGTATATACCAGTAAAGATCCAAGTGTGTCCGAGAAATAGGTAAGTGCCAAAATTTCAACAACGTATTATTTAAAATAAAGAAAATTTTTCATTTGTTGTAAGTGCTGTAAATTATTTATTATGGCATTAACTAGTATTATTTCCAGTGTAGTAAACTGATTTTACAGCACAATGTATCAAAGGTTATCGGTTCTCGTAACTGGAGTCTTGCAGAAACTACGGTGATAGTTGAATAAAAAAAGGAGATTTTTTCATATAAACATGTATCGAAATCCTAACGGTTTTCGATATACAGGGCGTCAAATTTCAATTTTTTTTTCAAGTTTTCTCTTTTTTTCCTAAAGGAAGACAGTTAAGGCAAACATATTTGGTACAGTTTAGACACTCATTAAATAGTATAAATTAAAAATAATTCAGCCAATCTACTTCCACCAGTGTCGGATAGACGGAGTCAGCCATCATATTTTTTAATAAAAACGTGGTACAGCACCGGAAAAGTATTTTTTTCTTGCCTTCACTAAATTTTCTAATAAATTCTAAGAAAAAAACTATTCTTGACTTTTTTTCGAAAAATGTACCGTTTTTGAAAAATCCACTTTTAATGCGTTTTAATTTTTTAGCAGAAGAAAATCAAAGTAGGTCTAGGCTCCCGAAATTCTGCACACATACTGAGTTCTCAATTCCGAACAACTTTCCTTAACAACATTTGGTCCTAAAACCTACAAAAAGGTTTCTAGATTCGAAAAATCATGAGTCCTGGGAATATAAAAAAAATCTAATTTTTCGCATTAGTAAAGTGGGCTGTAGGTAGGTCCTACGGAAAATGTTATTAAGGAAAATTGTTCGGAATTAAAAACTCAGTAGGTGTGCAAAATTTCGAAAGCTTAGACCTACTTTGATTGTCTCCTGCTAAAAAAATTAAAAGCGCAAAAGTGAATTTTTCAAAAATAGTTCATTTTCGAAAAAAAGTCAAGAATAGTTTTCTCCTTATAATTAATTGGAAAAGTTAGTGAAGGCAAAAAAAATACTTTTCCAGTGCTGTACCATTTTTTTATTAAAAAATATGATGGTTGACCCCCGTCTCTCCGTCACTGGAGGAAGTAGATGGGCTGAATTATATATAATTTATAGTATTTAATGAGTGTCTAAACTGTACCAAATATGTTTGCCTTAACTGTCTTCCTTTAGGAAAAATAAAAAAAAACTTGAAAAAAAATTGAACTTTGACGCCCTGTATATTGAAAACCGTTAAGATATGAAAAAATCTCCTTTTTTGAAATTTTCTAGCAGTTTTTAAAGTATTGCTGATAAAGTTTGGGCCACCCTGTATAACACAAGTACGACAATAAAAATAAAAATGAAAATTCAACTGCACTTAGTAAACATGCAATTGAGGTATCCCATTATTTTGATTTTGAAAACACTGAAATATTATGCAAAGAAAAGGATTTCCTCAAGCGAAACGTATTGGAGATGATTCATATTAAGAAACATAAAAACACAATTAACTTTAGAACCGACACTGATGGTCTTTCGCATATTTATTATAACCCAATTTCCTAAAGTTTTAACTCAAAAATAGATAAATTTAAAATGTTCGATACTTGAGTTTTTGCATCTTTCACTGTATGTTTTCCCGTCTCACCTCGCTTATTACCCTGTATAGAGAATATATTTTTTTAATTGTATAAAATCGAATTGCTTCTCTTTTTAGTTTGAAGAAAAAAACTTGCAGCCTTTTTGTATAAACGAGAACCGAGCAACACATTTCTCAACATTCCTTATTCTAACACAATAGACGTTATTAATAGTAAATGAATTCAAACCATGTAAACCAGATTCTTGACATATATGCTATTTTAATTTGTAATGTTATTTAAGCTATGATGTTACGTTTACTTCGTCCTTCATCTTTGTAAGTATTTCTTTTAACTTGATGAAAATCACAAAATTTTAACTTTTTTTCTACCAAAAATGTTAATTTTTATCATAGATTAATGATTGTATTAATTTTTAGATTAACATTTGATTGTTTAACAAAAATGTAATTTGTAAATGTTTTAATAAACCTGATGATGGCTGAAATGAAGCCGAAACGTACGCAGTTTTTCCTACAAATAATAATAAGTATAATAAAAAAAATCTATATGCAAAATATAAACAAATATATAAAATTTCGTCGAACCCACAAATATAAATGGTAGAATCCCAGGAAATTTCGTCTTAAATAAAAAAATAACAAAAAACGCTTCTTTTTCGCGCCCTGTATCTCCGTCAATTTTAAGCTTTCGAAAAAATGGTATGGGACTTTGTGGCATTAATTTTTCGTGTAGAATCGCCCTCCGTAATCCCGACGCATAATTTCCGGACACCCTGTATTTGTGCATATGTGTGTTGGGACAAAAATGTAGCATTGGTAAAATAATATAATTAAAGAGACAAAGATGGAAGGAATAATCAAAAGTAGGTATAGAAAAATTTGGAGATAATAGGTTCTTTCCAACTGAACAAAAAACTAGGTAGGTATACAACGTACGGTTGGTGCAAGCGGTGTACCCATAGACTTATAAGCAAGGGGAGATATAACTATTTACATTTTAAAGCAATCAGAGATCCTTTTGGTCTACTATTCATTTGGTTCCCCTGTAAATTCTCAGCGCGTGTAGTTGCCAGATTTTCGGTTATGTCCCCCAACCCCCTTTTCGCAGATATAAATGGGTACAGCTTATCTATTAATAATAACAGAAGAGCATATAAGCATTGTTAACCGAACAATAATTGTTGCAAACGCAAACGCCGTAGGCATAATATATTTTGTGGTAAACTTGTTAAATGCTGTTTATTAATTTATGTATAATATTTTATGGAGATTAAGCGACAACGCCCCTTAATTCCCACTAGACATATTTCATTGTGACGGGTACCAAACCTGACGCAGTCATAAGATTTGTTTGCGACGTTTTTAGTAGTCGGAATATTTCGATTTTCAAGCATTTTCAGGTTTTTACGTGTATTTTTTGCAAAAACGTGATATGAAAACTTTAAAAAATGGTGCGCCGGTGTCAGGTGTGCGGAAAGTTGAACTCTTTTAACTCGGAACCGCCTTTTCACTGGTATGTATTATTTTCGCTATTTTCACCATAATGTTTGGCCCTCTTCAGTAGCGTAGATAAGTAGGTAGTGGTAGTAGGTACTAAGTACTGATAAATATCTATAGTATTGCCTTTGCTTCATGTTGATTTTGTGCTTTTAGTTCGGCAGTTATTTGAAATAACAATTTGTTAACATTGGGAATATTTTATAGGTTTCCCATGGATTCTGAAAGGAGAAAGGTGTGGTTTTCCATTTTCCCTTGTCGGCTTAAATGAGAACCAGCGTTTAACAAAACACCCGGAAAATTGTTCGGATCATTTTCATCCATGCGAAATAGTTATGAATGGAAATGGTCCCCGGTATGTTAAACCTGGAGCTGATCAAAAATTAACTGAGCGACCTACGGAATTCTGGTGAGATATAGTATGCATTTTTAAAGTAATAATAATAATAACTATAATAGAACAATAACAGAGCAATTCTGCAGGTTGCAAAACATTTCATTTGAGGAGTTGCTTACTTCGTCTGGGAGCACATCTGCTTCTAAAGATAGGTAAGTAAGCCACTTAAACACTATATCCATAAATTAATGTAGTTTCATGAACGGAAAAACTATTATCTTCAAGCGAACAAAAACGTTGCTCTTAAAAAAATCTACTAATTATTGAAAAGTAATTAAGAAATGAAAATTAATTAATATTTATTTGTACAGAGGAAATCAGTAAGTAATGTATTGAACCAGGGTCTTGTAAACTCAGATTACAAGAAAAAAGCTGTGATGTCTGATAATATTTTTTTATTTAATATGTTCAAAAATAGATTAATATAAGTATAAAAATGTTAAATAAAATATAATGCATTTCATTATTTTTGACTAAATTAAAAATAGTTTTTTCAGTCATAGCTAAGTATATGACTTAGTCACTTTTGGGAACTTTCTTTAAACGCAGCAGGTCAAGCAACGACGTTGCTAAAAAATGCACATCATCAAATATAGCTCTTTGAGTGCAAGCGGAAAAAAGAATTTTGAAAATCAGTTAATAAAGTAAAAAAACGGAATTGACTCAAAAAGAAGCGCACACTGCATATGAAATAGTGTTCTTTTTATATCTATTTTCTCTGTGATATGTAGGTACTAGGTATATACAATTTTTTTTTTTTTGTAAATATCTGCAATTTAAATAAACGTTATTATTATATTATTATTATATTATTTAATTATAGAGAGCTATTCAAGCACAAGCACAAGCACAAGCTGAAGACGGAATACAATCCTCTTCGTCAGCTACAATTGCTCAGTAGTACTTAAAGAAAAAATGTCTCATATCGGAGTCATCAGAATCCACAATAAAGGTAAAAGTGTTTTTGCCCTAGCGTGTTGTCATGTAACTTAATAATTCAAATGTACCTAGGTATCTCTCAACCAATTACACTGTACAGGGTAGCCGAAATTGGAAGCTTTTGGGTTTTTTTCTCCTATTTGCCGAAAATATAAATATTTTCATTTCATTACAGGTATCAGTTTCGGGACCTGCCGTAGACGCCTTTGAAAGATTATTAAAAGGACTTTCCCCGCAAAGTATAATAATTCAAGATTCAAGTTTAAGGTCATTTGCACTGACATTGGCATTTTATTCAGCTAAGGCATATAATTTTGTGAGAAACCAACGAAGCTCTTACCTACAGCTTTAACTTTAAAACAAAAAGAGTCATTCAAGTCTTTGCTATGTAATCTTGCCGGATGAGATGTCAGTAAGGCGGCAGGTTGACTGCACAGGACAGAAATTTATCGGATACGTATATATATTGGTACCAATATCGATGAAAATACTCTTCCTGAGGCTAGGGAAGCATTAGTGTTTATGATCGTGGCTTTAAATGACTTTATTATCAATTTAATAATAATAATAATAATTCTCACCCTCACAGTACCTGTACCCCAAAAGCACATTAATGCTAGTGCAGAGGAGGGGAGCAATTACTATTATTTCGTCTTCATTGCCTTTTGCAAAAACCATAGCAGTTCTAGGGCACTGTAGGCCAATAAGTAAATCTGACAAATATGAATATAATAATTAAAAATCACAAAAAAGATATAAAATCAGAAACATATTAAATTGTATGTTGAAATAATAAATTAATTTTTAGTTAAGTAAATAATATTGATAATTATAATTAATTACATGATATATTTTCACAACAGATATTTCCTCAGAACAATGGCAAAAAGAGACTTGCATCTAAACAATTTTTTTAGATATTATTGGATATTAGATTGATACAGGAATTTGTTTTATTTCCATATCGTAAAATAATTGCTAACTAATTTCCAGTATTTTGCACAATAACATTATAAAACATTGTTATTATGATGCCAGTTAAAAAATCCTTCGTAATATATTGCTTACCTTCGTCACAGAAAAACAGCAAGCGCTTGCTGTTTTTCTGTGCCTTTGTGGAACCAATGATCTGTATAATATGTTATATTATGTTATATTCGCTGTATTTTATATCCGCAATAGTTTTTCTAAATAAACGATTGTAAAAGTAACAGTAAGTGTTTCTTATTTCCTATTTTTACTGAAAAAATTAATATGTTGTAATATTAAAGTAAAAATATTATCTAATTTTTTTTAATGATAATTCGGTTTATTTTGCGTATATTATTGCCTAGATATACTCCAACCTCCAACCAGTATAACAAAAATCATAAAAATATAATGATTGTTCCCAACTAATTTTATTATTTTTTAAAAATCTTTTGCCAATATTAGGTTAGGTGTCAACCTGGGCCGCGATGCTCGGAGTCGGAATTATGAAGTTCTCTCTCTCTCTCTTTTTTCTCTCTCGCACTCATAGCAATGTTTGATTCACAACAAAAGCCTATTCAACAATGAATGGTTGAGTCTCCCTTGTTCATAAGTCTATGGCTGTACCAAAGTTTACAGAATAAAATAATTCTGTAAACTTTGGCTGTACTTAACTCTCCGTTCCAACTCGATCTCGTATCGTTCAAGGACAGTTCACATTTTGTTGCAACAGAATTTTTGACCGTTTGGAAATCGTTTCTTGACAGTCAAAACAGTTCACTGTTTTGGAGTATGAATCAAATATACTGACCTGCGCAGTTGACTGTTTACTCGAAAACTTATAATCTGTCAAAGAGAGGTTAGAGGCTTCACGTCTATTATTTGCTATAGTCTCTGTTCAACGAATGTTCATACCTACGGCACAACTCCCGTCCTTGTCTTACTCATGAATATTCGATGGATGGTTATTGGTCGTATATTCATGAGTCAGACAAGGACGGGAGTTGTGACGTAGGTATGAACATTCGTTGAACAGAGTTTTATATTTATATTTTCGAGTTGACAATGTTCTGTGTGTTTCCCAAATAAGTATATGAGCGATATTGAAGGAGACAGCGACCTAACCTACCAAAACTTTAAAGTATGCCCATGGGGAGTACAGAAAGTATTCCAACTCATTTCAGTTAAAAAACGGTACAGAAATCACGTCTGCGCAGTGCGCATTAAGTCGTCCATCGTTCGATTCAAAACTCTCGAGATTGAACGAATTTAACCTGTAATATTCAATATCACCTTCGGGAAGTGCTTTCAATATACTTGTCGCTTGTAGGTATGCTGCAACAGCTGTATAGTAAAAGTTTTTCCAGTTACCAGGAGAAATCGATTACTCGAAAACTTTGACTCTGAGATTTTGAAGAGCATGAAAATGTTATATCTGTCTGATATTATACCCATACGGAGAGGGTAACCCTCTGTCCTATTCTAATTAATCTGAGCTGACTTCTTTTTTTCCTGTCATGTCACTTTGACTTGATATTTCCTATGAGAACGGAGGGCTAGCCAAAAGTTCAGCAAATAACCAAAGGAAATGTAAAAACCAAGAAAATGCTAGTTTTGTAACATATTTGAATGTTTGGAGAATTTGTTTGGAATAATTATTAGAAAAAACGAACTAATATCGCAAACATATTTCCAATACGCCTGCACGAATGCATTGGCAAGTGTAACTGTTCGAGGTTTACAAGAACATACGTAGGTGGATTGAAATTCCAGCAATATTCCGAATATTCCCTCGTGATATTGTCATTTATCACGCCGGATGTTCGCGAAACTGTCCACCATAATCGTATTTAATTCAATTTCGGATCTGCACCTGGTAAATAGTTATATGCGAGGTATCCGAACACGGATCGAATATAATCCCGAATTTAACTTTTGTCTTGGTGTGAATTTAACGTCACCGACAGAGACATATTGTTAATTAAACTTCCTCTGTAGATAAATCGAACCCTCTACTGTTGAGGAACTTTATATGCAACGCCCAACATTCAGAAGGATCGTCCGTCAAGTATAATAGATTTTACTACAGGGTCCTCATGAAAAAAATTATAACTTAACTTACGGGATCGGAACAAGACCTTTTTAAAAAAATGCAAAGTTCTTTTATTGGCAACTAGTACAGAGTCTGTTAGTCAAAAGTCGAAAAATGTGGAGCGCGATAATTTATATAATTTAAGGAAAGCAGAATTCGCAAGATTTCAAGGTGTTCGAGAGTCCATCTAGACTCTGCTGAGTTTGTAGTTTCTACGGCGTAATTTCTATGATGAGGTAGCAACTTCTAGAACATAACTCCTCCCGCCTTAAGTGGAGACTTCCGGAGTAAACAGGATGGAAGGCGACGTTGTCTTCTCTTCTTTCTTCAAAATTTTGAATTTATTTTTCATTTTCCAAATAGTATAGGTGATCAGGATGATGACGATGCTTCCTACGGTGATCCATAATATCCAATCTATCGGAGATGAAGTATCGATGTCGACTATGCTGATCGGGGTTTGACGCTTGAATTTGTTTTTCCAATTGGTGAATATCTTGAAGGTTTACATTTTCGATCTTCAGGGGGCTTCTTCTTGTTTCGATCTTGATTATTGATGGATTTTGAATTTTAGGTATTAATAAAGGATTTCCAATGGTTTTTGTTTCTTTGTTACCAATTTCATAAGATTTGTATTGAAATGTACAGTTGTAGGGTATCTGAAGTAAGTTGTTGCCTTGTAGAGTACGAAACTTCTTTTCTGGACATGTAGAAGTGGCTTGAATTTCTTCTTCGCTGATTATTATGAAATATTTATTATTAATTTTATTGATGATAAATTTTGGTGGTGCGATCGGAATTTGGTTGCATTGATTTGGATGACCATTTATTAAGGTGGTTATGCAGTCATTATTTTCTTGAATATTTTCTAGGTTACAGATGTATATTTCGTCAAGTTGCGGGCATGGTTCTTCCATGTATTGATGAGCCTTTTCTTCTAGGGCCAAGTAAGGTTTTGGGGGTACAATAATTAGGTTTTTATCCGTAGGGATTGGAAATAAATGAAAATATTGAAAGGTACTAGGATGTATTATAGGGAATTCCATGGCAAATATTATATTATTTTCCGAAAAATGGCAATTAGTCTTAATTATTGAATACCAAGATTCTAATTTTATATTAAGAATTTCTTGTTTTTTATATTGATTAGAAAGTTCGTTCAAAATATCCACAAGATTTCGCCTTGTCAAAATGTCGGGGTGTGCTACATGTAATTTTGAAAAGGTGACAGCATTCTCTAAATTATCTAGTAAAGTAATAATGATATTAGTATTTATAAAAATTTGTTCAACTATCGACATGTAGGTCGTATATCGGTAAAATTCATTGGTAATATTGGAGATATTGTTTTGGATTTCATTAACTAACTTTGCGATTTTCCTTTGATTGGAATTAATGTCTTCTATAATTTTAGATTGCTTTTGCATTAACTGTTTAGAAAGAGACATTTGTAAATTAACTTCTGAGACAATTTTTCCTTGATTAGATTTTAGTAATTTTAAAGCATTATCATAGCGTTGACCGTCATTAGCATCCAGGGTGCCAAAAAGCCATTTTTGTACAGTGCCTGCTAAATTTACAAGACCTCGTCGTTTCCGTTTGTGATTAAAATTTAAATTTTCATATTTTTCGTTAAGTTCGATAATTAAAGGATATAAGTGTTCTGAAATATTACGAGAATTTCTAAGTAGAAAATTCCAACTTCCAAAGTCGAGTGAGGAATTAATGTTTTGAAAAATGTTTGTTATCCCATCAATTTGAGTTTTTATGTCTAGTAAATTTATATCATATAAGAAAACATGTTTACTTTTTATAACGCGAGCTTGGCCTAATTCAAAGGGGAGAATTCCGGGAGAGTTGATTTTGGATATTTCTATTTTATTCTGAAATGTCA
Organism: Pseudeuparius sepicola; assembly: GCA_963920635.1. Taxonomy (NCBI): domain Eukaryota; kingdom Metazoa; phylum Arthropoda; class Insecta; order Coleoptera; family Anthribidae; genus Pseudeuparius; species Pseudeuparius sepicola. The sequence continues at coordinate 116,780,861 of OY987299.1, read as the reverse complement.
CTATTATTTGCAGCAGAAGTAGAAGGATTCTCAGCTTCATTTTCCTGTAACAAAGGAGGTTGTTTTAGCTCCTTCATATGAATTATTTCTTCTTTATTATTATTTTTGTTTTTTATTTTGAATTTATTATGTTCTAAAATTTCGATAATTACGTATGGACCTATAAATTTGTTGCTCTTTTTATTTCTGTTAAGGGGATTTTTCTTAAATACAATTTGATTAATTTTAAAAGTAGGATTTGTATTGTCCTTTGCATTTTTCGTATTAACAATCTTTTCTTTTTCTTTTATTAACCTCGTTTGGACGTCACCATATACGTGTTTTAATTTTTCCGCGTGATTTTCGACATAGTTTGAGAAGAAGTGTTTAGGAGTAAAAATTTCGGGGTTTCTTAAGTCCGTATGACCGTATACTAATTCAAAAGGCGTGAATGTCGTCGAACTGTGTATTGAGCAATTATAACCTAAAACGGCGTAATTTATTAAGTCGGTTTCGTTAGGGAAAGATTCTTTTAAAATTCGCAGGTGTTCTATTATTGTGGAATGGAAACGTTCTACTATACTGTTTGACTCGTGGTGGCCTGGTGTAGTGAAATGAATATCTATTTTATGTAATTTTAATAATTCCTTAACCGTTTCATTATTGAATTCACGTCCATTGTCTAAAATGATCTGTTGAGGAGTACCAAAAGAACAAAAATATTTTACAAGAGCATCACATATGGTTGTAGCGGATTTTCCGGGAATTAATGTAGCTTGCGCGAATTTCGAGAAAGCGTCAACGAAAGTTAAATAGTTTCTGGTGTCATAATAGAACACATCGACATGAACTAACTGGAATGGTTTACAAGGAGTTTCAGTTAATACTTGAGGTACATATGGAGGGTTTCTACCGTATTTGGTTCTCTGACAAATTTCGCATGCATTTATATATGCAGTAATATCGGACTTCATATTTATCCAAAAATAGTTTCTCTTTAAATAATTTAGTGTTTCTTGTATTCCGCGATGATTCGTTTTTCCTAAATGGTGATTTTTTATTAGTAATAACTGTTCCTCTTTGTCTTTTATGGTATTAATTAATTTTGTACATATTATCAGTTTGGGACCTAATCGATTGAAATGCTCTGAGTAAATATTTGAAAATTGTGTTATAAATTGCGAATGATTAAAATAAATGTGATACATAGTGTTTGGTCTTAGATATTGTTTTAGAAAATCTAGGATTAATTGCTCATTTGAAATTAAAGGAATTTTGACTGTCATAATTTTTTGGTGCAAGTAGTTTTCTTGTTCTACTGAAAGTTTATCGACGTTATTTTTGAAAATATGTATTTGATTCGTTTTATTATTGATAATTTCGTCCAAAATAGGTAAACTTTCATTACATATTTCTTTTGAGAGGGAATGGGCAGTTTCGTCATCACTAATTTCAATAGGTGCGTCATTTAATATTGTCGGTCTAGGTTTATCAGGAGGTCGGATTTGTATGTCGGAGTGAATTATTATCTTAGGTTTCGTTCGCGGGACGGGGTCAGCTGTGTGAGTGTCTGGCGTTAATGAACTTGCTTGGGTATTGTTTACATTACTGTTAGAAATTTCTTGGCTTGTACTAGGTAGTTCAAAATTTTCTGGGTTTTCTACATAGTTCCTTAAAAATTCGAAAGTTTCTTGATTTATATCTCCTGGATTATTGATAACAGATTGGGTTTCATGAATATTCAAATTTATACGAGAGAGTGCGTCGGCATTGGAGTTTAACTTTCCCTTTTTATAAACAATTTTGTAATCATACTCTTCTAATTTGAGACGCCAACGAACCAATTTCGAATTGGGTTCTTTTAAATTAAAAAGCCACGTGAGGGGGCGATGATCGGTAACTATTGTAAATTTTCGACCATAGAGGTAGGGACGAAAGTACTTACAAGCCCAAACAATGCTCAATAACTCTTTCTCAATAGTACTGTAATTTTGTTCACTGTCATTTAGGGTGCGTGAGGCATAGGCAATAGGTTTGTCTTGTCCAATGGTGCCTTGGGATAATACTGCGCCGATAGCGATGTTGGAAGCATCAGTAGTTAGAATGAATTCTTTGGAAAAGTCCGGATACTGTAATATCGGATCATTACACAAAATTTTCTTACATGTGTTGAAAGCTTCTATGAATTTTTGACTATGAGTAACTTGAGCGTTCTTCTTTAAACAGAGAGTTAAAGGTTTAGTTATTTTTGCGAAATCTTTAATAAAGCGGCGGTAATATCCAAGTAATCCAAGGAATGATTTTATTTCTTTTTGAGTTTTAGGAATGGGGAATTTTTGAATACAGGAAATTTTTTCGGGATTGGGTTTCACTCCTTCTGATGTAATAATGTGTCCGAGGTAAGCAACAGTTTTTTGTAGAAAGTCGCATTTGTCAAGTTGTACTTTAAAATTCGCGTCACGTAGTCTGTCGAAAACTTTTTGAGATTAATTATATGTTCTTGGAGAGATGTACTGAAAACTATTATGTCATCTAAATATACGAGACAAATTTCGTTTGTTAAACCACGTAAAATATTATCTATTAATCTCTGAAATGTACTGGGTGCATTTTTAAGACCGAATGGCATTCGTAAGAATTGATAATGTCCAGAATCAGTAGAAAATGCAGTTTTGGGTACATCATTTTCGTCAACTTCAATTTGATGATAACCGGAGGCCAAATCGAGTGTTGTAAAGTAATTCGCACGTCCTAGTCTGTCTAATATGTCCGTTATGTTTGGAAGGGGGTATTTGTCACTAATAGTTTTGTCATTTAACTTACGATAGTCGATGACTACTCGCCATTTCCTTTTTTTACTAGCGTCGAGTTTCTTTGGAACGATCCAGATTGGACTGCTCCACGGGGAAGCGGATGGTTCAATAATTTTTTGTTGTAACATTTTATCTATTTGGGATTTTACTTCTTGTCGATGGATTTCGGGAAACCTATACGATTTAGTAAAAATAGGTTTTTCGTCTGTGAGATTAATTTTATGTTTGACTTTATTTGTAAAGCTAAGAGGTATTTTTTCACAGTAAAAGATGTCCCTGTATGAATAACAAAGTTTACGTAAAGCGGACTTTTCTTCATAATTGCAATGATCAAGTCTAATATTTTTTAAATTTTGTTTTAGTAGATTATCTTCAGTTTCTGAGAGTTCCGAATTATCTTCGATTTTGTCGATAAAGTTAATCTCATTAGGGTTTAAAATTTCAACGTCTAAAGGTTCAGTAATTATGACTTCAAAGGGTTCTAAATTTGAATTTATAATTGTTGTTGTCGCGAAATAATTTTGAATATCAACTACAGCACGAGGGGATTCTAAATTGTTATCAAAATTATTGTAATATAAAATACCGAGGCCATTTTTATAGCATACTGGAACTTTAACTATTTTTTGAGTTCGAGGTGGTATAATTAAAGAGTGATAACATTTTTGGAAATTTTTCTGTTGTTTTGAATTGGAGTTTTCCGAAAGTAGAGGTATTTGAACTTTGGGAGTCTTTAGTAATTTATTGTCGAGATCTATATTTGATCGTAGTCTTTTCAATAAGTCCATGCCAATAAGACCGTGATATTTTGGGGAAAAATCATAGATATAAAATTTATAAAATCGATTTACGTTAAAAATGTCGAAAAGTGGAATTATGGCAATTTCATTGTGAAAAGTAATATCGTGAGAGGTCTGAATACTAAAATCTTCATGAAAAATGCAATTACTGTAAAACTTATAAGCTACATCGGGGTTAATTATACTACGGGAACTACCTGTATCTATAAGGAATCTGGCATTAATTTCTGGAATTTCTATATACGTTAAATCGCTCTTATGTAGATGATTTAAGTCAATTATTACGTTGGGTTCTGTGGATTCGAAGCCTGGGAAAAATTTTCAAAACTTTCATAAGTTTCGTTCGGTACGAAATTTTCATCGGAGTTTTCATGGTAAAAATCGGGAAAAATTTCATCGGGATTTTCCGGGTTTTCGAGACTTTCGTCGAAGCTAAAATCTGCCTCTTCAATATTGTAGAGTTGTGGAGTTTGGTAATTTTTTGGAAAATTATTTCTGAATTGAGTTTGTATAGTAGGAATTCGTGATGTAGTAGACATCGGTTCAGGTTTATGTTGCGGAGTTATACCGGTGGGTTTAAAAACATTTCTGGAAGTGTTAGGGGCTCCAAATACTTGTTTATTGGTAAAAAATTTAGGGGAAGGCATATTCTGTCGAGGTTGGATGTTTATAGGTTGAGATGGGAATTGAGCTCTTTCGGGAAAATTTTGATTTTGGGAATAATTTTGATTTTGCGAAAAATTGTTATTATTTGGCGGAAACATTGATTGTTGTCGTGGTGTTATAGCTTGTTGATTATTATAAGAATTCATTTTTGGAAAGTGTTGAGGATTTTTATTTGGTAATGTTGAATTTTGGAAATTACTTGTTTGAGACTTTTGGAATAAAATAAAGTTTTCTTCTTCAATAACATACGATATTGCGAGTTCTAGACTGTCAGGATTTCTTAAACGAACCATATCTTGGATACGTCCAGATAGACCTCTTATAAAGGTTTTTAGTGAAAGTTCATCATAATTTTTAATTTTAAAAGCACGTTCTTCGTTAGTCATTTCCATTGAAATTATTTTAGAAGCGATGGAACTACGGCACTTTTGTAATCTCTGCCCAAAATTACGAAAAGATTCATTTTTGAAGGGACGCGAAACAAGCATTTCTTGCACTAAGCAATCAAGGTTTCTTTGGCCACCGAAACTTAGTCTTAATAATTCTTTTAAATTTGCCCAATTTCTTACGTCAGGTCTACTACCAGCAATAACTAAAGCGTGTCCTGTTAATTTTCCAATAACAGCTCGTATTAGGAAGGTATTTATGGGATCAGCGGGGTTTGCATTGGAATATGTGGAAATAAGAAAATCACAATGTTCTATAAAAATTTCGAGAGTGTGTGGGTCTCCATTAAAATTTGGAATTGTATCGACATACAATCTAAGCAGACTATAATTGATTGGTGCAGGTTGAGGTTGATTATTCATGATTTCTTCTTCAATTGTACCAATACTATCACTATCACTATCACTTAAATCTAGAGAACGGAACGAGTTTGAAATATCTTCGAGTGAATCAATTTTGAAATTTAAAATTGAAACTTAAAATGAAATTGAACTTCTTAACCTAACTTAATTATATCTTTTGAAGTATTATATGCTCTAATATATCGCAAGACGCAATCTTATGAATGGATTCAACTAGAAAAACATATACACTGGATTTCTAGGGACCTAAGACTGACCTGTTTGCCACAGAAAGGACAAGGGAAAGGAAACACGGATTGGCCCTTACCTTGGTCTCTTCCTGGCTCTGCAGCTTCAATCGGATCTTGAAGTTCTTGTTTGTTGGGAGTTCGATACTCCAGAAGCGCGAGACCGATGGCGCCACGCAACTCAAACAATCCGCACGACTGCGCCACTTAACTTACGGGATCGGAACAAGACCTTTTTAAAAAAATGCAAAGTTCTTTTATTGGAAACTAGTACAGAGTCTGATAGTCAAAAGTCGAAAAATGTGGAGCGCGATAGTTTATATAATTTAAGGAAAGCAGAATTCGCAAGATTTCAAGGTGTTCGAGAGTCCATCTAGACTCTGCTGAGTTTGTAGTTTCTACGGCGTAATTTCTATGATGAGGTAGCAACTTCTAGAACATAACTCACTGTGTCCCGGATAAGAATGAACAGCATGGGGATATTGCAAACGGTGAGAGATAGAGCAACGGTTAAATGAGGAAAAAGTTGCGCAATTTCGAGGTCAATAAAATGGCACAAACAGATTTCTAATATCTTTTTTTCGTTTTTGAGTTATTTTGAAAAAAGTAAAATTTTGCGTTTTCGATTTTATTTTTTTCTGAAGTTGTTATCACAGATAGAAAAAAAAGAAAAACACTTTTTTATGGCACTTTTTAACGGGCTTTAAGATGGCGTTTTTAGATTTGTTCTACAACGTTTCGTTTTTGAGAAACCATCTTCAACTTTATTTTTTTAAATACGGACCTGGATTTTTTTTTGCAGATTTTGAAAGCACTTTCCATTGAAAATACCATGATGTATGACACGAAATATTTTTAAATTGTTTTGAGACAATTATTCTGAAAATTCCCTTTTTTCCATTCATTTTTCTCTAATGCGGCCCTGTATTTAATAATAAGAAGTCTAAATATTAATCAGTATTGTCAACAATTTAACTTACAACTTATCTTTCGATTATTGGAGAACCAAAAAAAGGACGGCAAAGACTAATAACAGTCACATGCGATAATAATAAATAAATAAAAACCCCCACCTAGAAGGCTTTGAAACAACGAAACCAACCCCTTGTCATTTGTCATAACTCCCACTGTATCATTTAGTTAACAATTTGTATCATTAGAAATGGAGGGTGCTTTTTCAAATGAGGACAAATTTAACATGTCAGCATGTTATATCTTGCGTCACAGAACTAGTGTAGAGGCCGAACGAATGTATTGTTGCAATTAATAAATAGCAAAAGTTATTGATTTCGTTGGCTTAAAGCTTTCTTCTGACAATTAGAAAAAGCTAAGAATTTACTCCAAAACACAATGCGACACTGTTTGCTGTACAACAACAGAGGAAAACACTTACCAGACAGGGCCGTATTTAAAAATATTAAGTTTTCGAAGTAAAAATAAACTGTAAATAAATTGTTGTCAATACTGATTAATAATTAGACTTCTTATTATTAAATACAGGGCCGCAATAGAAAAAAATGAATGAAAAAAAAGGAATAATCAGTATAATTCTCTCAAAACATTTTAAAAATATTTCGTGTCATACATCATGGTATTTGCAATGAAAAGTGCTTTCAAAATCTGCAAAAAAAAATCCAGGTCCGTATTTAAAAAAATAAAGTTGAAGATGGTTTCTCAAAAACGAAACATTGTAGAACAAATCCAAAAACGAAAAAAGATATTAGAAATCTGTTTGTGCCATTTCATTGACCTCGAAATTGCGCAACTTTTTCCCCATTTAACCGTTGCTCTATCTCTCACCGTTTGCAATATCCCCATGCTGTTCATTCTTATCCGGGACACTGTATAAGCATGGGCATGGGCACTGGGCAGGGACTCTTTAAAATAAGGGGACCCAGCATGTCACAGTCACATAGGAAAAGTGAAGCTTTGAGGGGAAGTTTGTTTTCTGTTGACTCCAAGGAGACCACAAGGGGGCTGATACAAGGTTATGTTATGTCAGTGTCCAACTGCCATCAGGTTTTATGTGACATGTCAGTGCCATAGATTCTAAAGGAGGCAAAATATTTCCCATCATAATTCACAATTCTAACTTCCAGGTACTCAGATGTGTATTAAAGGGAATGCGGCCGCCTATAGTAGTCCCAATAATTATTGCAACCAGATTTTTCCTGTATCACCTTTAGTATTCTTACAATTCCCATTACGTGGGCATTACGTATAAGTAGGTAGTTCAAAACAAATCGTATTTGGAAAATTTTAAATTATTAAGCAGGTAGCTTCAGTCAGGTCTTTTCTTATTGATCTAATGCAAAATAGTTTTTCTAGCTTTAATATAAAATAATTTTCGCTGTATCGCTTTACTGCTGAAGATGACCCCTAGGAGGGCCGAAACATATGTACAGTTGATCTTTTGATTAAAGAAGCTGTGTTTGTGGAGCAGAGACTGTAAGTTTTACCCCCGTTGTTGTATTCTCCTACTCCACTTCAAGATATGGACTATTTCCTCAAGTTTTTCTTAAAGAGTTTTTAATCTACGACTACAAGTTTATTTTAAGTTTGTGAGGTACCTTGGGAGAGAAATAAAATTACAAACATTTTATAATGAACACCGAGAAAAACTACCATCATTAGAACTACTAGACCTAATCTTATTAGTACATCCCGAAATCTGTGAAAGTTCTTTGGGTAGATACATTCAACAAGGGAAGAAAGTTCAAGTACATATATACATATTACAAATGGATGGAGGAACGTGGTAACAAGGTGCAATAGCGACAAATTCTTAAATAAGCAAAATCGGCACTACTGACTTACCGTACTTATTACTTAAATTCGTGGAAATAATAATTGCTGGAAATCGACTTCAACTATAAAATAAATTTCTTTCATTTGACAGTTGCCACATTCTGCACTTGTATACACAAAATTGTCAAGTCTAATTTTTAGAAATCATGGAAACCATTATTAATTTTTACTAACAATCAAAGTACCTGTTATATTCATAGATTCTCCAATAAAATGGCCATACTTGACATCACTGAGACCATTAGAATGAGGAAATAGAATAGACCTCACTTTGGAAAGTATAATGCTGGGTCCCCTTACTTTAAAGAGTCCCTGGGCATGGGTATGGTAAATGTCAAGTCGAAAAATAATCTTCGCGATTTTCAAGGGGCCAAGGGCCTACTGGATCCAGCCAATCCGGTGCTTATATACCATTTTGCCTATAGACAATCGAGAATTTACCATCGCCCTTCGTGTAAGTAAACCCACGGATTTGCGGTATTAGACAGATGTCAATTTCCTACATAAGTTATTCATTAAGCCCTTACACAGGGCCGATTCCAACCGACAGTAGCGAAACGGGTCCCATTCACGTAATTTCCATGCCCTAACAGCAAATAACACGGAAATCCCATCACTAACCGCGCAGTGGCGTGCCGACCAAAAGTTCAATAAACTGATAGCAAGTCGATCGATTATATGTGTCATTTAAAAGCATCGCGTTTGTTTAAATCTCTTGCTTGAAATAAACTTTGTCCAGATCATTACACAGTATGTCCCACTGCAGACTTATCCACCCCCATAACATTTTTATTTATATGCCGATTTTCAAAATCTTTACAAGCTTTTATTTAACTTGCCCTGTTAGTATGTAGGTATGTATGTATGTGTGGGTCGAATCTTGCAAGCTGAATTAGAACCACTTCTTGACATCCGATTGAGCTGAAATTTTGCATACACCTTTAGTTCTGGTGACAATACAATATGCAATACTCAATATTGTAATACTTTCAAAATGGCCGTCGCCACAAGATGGCGGATGATGTATTTTTTTTGTCAAGCCCCTTAGTATAGGCATCAAATGAAAAGGCTTGAAGAGTAGAAAACGATAAAGTTCATCACACTAAATTCAATATGGCCCCTGCTCCAAGATGGCGGATTCATTTTTTTCAACCCCCTTAATATGGGTATCAAAAGAAAGGGCTTGAAGAGTAGAAAATGACAAAGTTAGTGACATTAGTGTGGGTATCAAATGAAAGGGTTTGACGAGTACAAAATAATAAGGTAATTGACGTCATACTAAATCCAATAGAGCGGATGCCCCAAGATGGCGGACTAAATTTCTTTGCCAGCCTCCTGATATGGGAATCAAATAGGTACTAAAAAGAACAAAATAAAATAAAAGGTAAAAAACCTTTTTAAAAACAAGCTTTTATTTAAGCAATGTAGGTACTAAAACGAATAAAAAAAGATAAAAAATAAAAAAAAACCTTTTTAAAAACAAGCTTTCTAAGCCATGTACTATAAATAAAATATGTCTAGGTTTTCGTTAAGATAAATGAATGCGAAATTGCGACAGGTTTTTGTAATTCAAAAAGCTTGTCACGCGAATTGCAAAGAAAATACACACTTTGGCAAGTAGATACTTGCTTACCAACCAATCACTGTCTAATAAAATTAACTGGTACCTACTTTTATGAACATTTCGCGCGACAAGCTTTTTGATTTACAAAAACTTGTCGCAATTTGGCATTGAATTATCTTAACGAAAACCTAGACATATTTTATTTTATCCGTTTTAGTACATGGCTTAAAAAGCTTGTTTTTAAAAAGGTTTTATATCGTTTATTTTTTTATTCATTTTAGTACCTACATAGGTACATCATGGCTTAAATAAAAGCTTGCTTTTAAAAAGTTTTTTTTTTACCTTTTATTATATTGTTAAATAGATCTTTTAAAAAGGTAGGTATAGGAGGCACATGGTATCTATACCTTTTCAAAATCTTGACAAGGCCTACGGCGACCTGGAATTTGACTCTAAAAGTCGAGAAGTATCTGCTATTATTGATTTTTTTTTAGAAAAAATAATTTTTATTTAGGGACTTAAAACCCGGTGCATTTTTTGAAATTAGAGTACGCCGTATTCAAATAAATTGAAACTGAATATTTCAATAAATAACAATAGAATGCAAAAATACCTATATAATTTCCAACAAAATGCGGGCGCACGGCGATAAAATTGAGGTAATAGTAATAATTATTGTTTCCGGTTCCCTATACTATGGAATTAACTTTTTTTTCAGTTTTTGCATAGGCAATCTGTCTACAACAGTATTTTCAAAAAATAAACAGATGAACACCCTGTATTATAACCTCAACCAGGTCGGTCAAAGTAGTCAGCATTTGCGCAAAAAGCTTAATGACGGTCATTGTGATAAATATTTTTAAATATTTTTTGTCTGAAAATATTAGTAATTACAATTACTTAGATTAAAATTTGTATTGATCAAAAGTTTAAAATTATGCGCGTTTCTCGCTACAGATCGAAAAAAGCCATTTTATGGGTCAAAATGTTGAATCACTACGTATGTACGTGCTGTAATGTAATGTTAAAAGTACCTAATTCTCCCGATTTTGAAATTGAGCGATTATATCTACTAACAACTAACAAGCATTTTTCCGATGTTCTGTTAGCACTCCCTTCTGCCATTACATTGTTCTTCTCTACGCCTATGGAAGGACTTAATATTTTAGATTTAGATCAGGCTAGAATTCCTTTAGTCAAAGTGTGTGTTTAGCCGCCTATTATTCTATTAAAGAAGAATGATATAAATAGCTTTTTACGATGTAGGCCTAAAAGTTTTTAATTATCTACATATACTTAATAAGCGTGTAATTACACGCTTCTCTAATTACTGTAATCAGTGATATAACATTTTACGCAATCATTTTCAAGTAATGGCATGGTGGAACTAAGTGTAGGAATAAATTGCGGTTAAACCTACATTTAATAAAAAGATCACTATAATTTTCTTAAAAAGGCTTGCGGCTATGTAATGTCAAATGTATAAATTTTGAATTCCTTTGCATCAGAGTAAACTATTACCAAAGATAGTTGTATATATATTTGCTATTACTAAATGATTTTTAGTACCTGTAATAATTATAAATAATAGGGATGTTTTAGTGGCATATCAGGTTAAGGATATCAGTTGAAAAAAAAATTTACTTCCGTCTGTGCAGGGTGTGCGAGCGATTATTTCCGTACTTTTTAAGATAAATTCGTGGTTCAAAACTAAACTTGTGCGGATGATTGAGAGATGGCGATTTTTTCCCAATTTTTTTAGACTAGTAAAGTGGATAAAAAATATGCACCGCACATTTAAATATCACTTCCGGTTTAGCCGGAAGTGACGTTCTTTTGTTTCACCTAAGACGTTACGCTTTAAGATAAATTTATGGTTGAAACACCAAACTTGTGTATTTTTTCCAAGGAATTGAATGCTATCAAGGAAAAAACACGTGAATTTCAAACAAAAATGTTATCAATTTCAAGAAAAGGTGATAATGGGCAAACACTCAAAGTTAACAAAAAGAAAAAACTAGTAACCGCATACACGTGTTTCATGCTATTTGGCAATCATCAGTACTGTGTAACATTAACCAAATCAAAAGATAGGCATGATTTGGGAAGCAACAAATGAAGTCCAGGCAGGAGCCAACAGCACATTTGCAGCTTCAGTCAGCACATCCCCTATTTTGGGGCTTGTACTAACATCGCCACGGAGGCTGGTAAATAAGCGACCTGCGTGGAAATCTTCATGACCCAAGATACAATGACAATAAGGATGTAAGATTAGCGAGTGTAAATGTAACAATTACAAGAAAAGGTGATAATGGGCAAACACTCAAAGTTAACAAAAAGAAAAAACTAGTAACCGCATACACGTGTTTCATGCTATTTGGCAATCATCAGTACGGTGTAACATTAACCAAATCAAAAGATTGGCATGATTTGGGAAGCAACAAATGAAGTCCAGGCAGTAGCCAACAGCACATTTGCAGCTTCAGTCAGCACATCCCCTATTTTGGGGCAGCCTCCGTGGCGATGTTAGTACAAGCCCCAAAATAGGGGATGTGCTGACTGAAGCTGCAAATGTGCTGTTGGCTCCTGCCTGGACTTCATTTGTTGCTTCCCAAATCATGCCTATCTTTTGATTTGGTTAATGTTACACCGTACTGATGATTGCCAAATAGCATGAAACACGTGTATGCGGTTACTAGTCTTTTCTTTTTGTTAACTTTGAGTGTTTGCCCATTATCACCTTTTCTTGTAATTGTTACATTTACACTCGCTAATCTTACATCCTTATTGTCATTGTATCTTGGGTTAAAAATGTTATCGCAAAATAACCGTTTTTTTAATTTAGATAGCGATTTTGTTGCAGTTTTTCATTAGACTAGTAAGGTGAATAAAAACTTTTCACAACACGGTTGAATATCACTTTCGGTTTAGCGGAAGTAAACGTTGTTTTTTGTCTACAAAAAAATAACATTATTTTTAAGATAAGAATTCACTCAAATTATGATGTAAATATAAATCATGTGTTCTTTCAGCAGATAGGTATATTCTTGAAAAAGTATATTCTTGAAAAACTACGCCTTCTTAATAAATTCCAAGCTTTCGTACTTAGTTTCAGAACTTCATCAGGGCTGGAGAGAGTAAAATAGTAATTATTGTCTGTAATTAAAGTTGAATACCTCATTAAATTGATACAAGGTGTTTCATAATTGAATGCTGATCCTGTACAGAGTGATAGTCCTTGGATGATTTTAAGAAAAAAAATTATATTAATATAGGTCCGAAACCCCTTTATTTATGAGATACAGGGTGTAGAAATAAAAAAAAACAATATTTCTAGGACTGCTATGTTTTTTCAATTTGTCAAACAACGAAATGTGTTTTTAGCGCCTACTAGATATTTCTAACCTACAAGATAATCAAATAAATAAAAATAAATGTATTTTATTTTTAAGTAAAAAATCGTCCACCGGACGAAAAAAGTTAAGAGACCATTTTTATAAGAAGACAAAGGACCATTTTAAAAATAATATTTAATTAAAAATAAAACATTTCGTATCATTTTATTCAAGTGTTCGGTGCCGTTTTTTTAAAAAATTACAAATATAATCGCTCTTAACTGTGACATCCTGTACTAATGATTATTATTCTTACACACTACGTGAGTGGAAATAGATATGCGGTTTTGGCAAAGAAAATTTTAAAAAATCGCTTGGACGATTTAAAATGTTCTGAAATACCAAAAAACAGACCAATTTATACAGAGTGTAAAATAAATAATAGTCAATAGTGATTATTCGATTTAAAAATAATTTTTCCTATTTTTCGAGACAAGATATACAGGGTATTGAAATTTCCCCAAAAAAATATTCTAAAAAAATAGCCTACATACTTGATTTCCAAACAAAAAGTACAGTATTCCCAGTGGCGTAGCATGTAAACTCACCCTTGACGTGTAATACTCCACACCAAATTTGGATATCGCAAATTTAGTCCGACAAAATGTGAAAATAATCGAATCTCAATACTATTTTTTACATATTCAAATAATGAATAAAAATAAACGTGCAAATTCATATGTAATTATTTCATTTTTCAAGTGAAATCTTGGGAAAACAAAAATCTTATGGAATAAAGAATGTAGTTCCCGGGGAATAAACGTATGAAAACACCGGCGGCGTTAAATTTTTACACCGAAGGCTTACTCAGGTGTTAAAATGAAACAAATGCTTTTACACGCTTCTCTAATTCCGTCACCTAAGTACACAGAACAAACTTTCTCAAGGAGATAAAATACGAGCATACACACTTACGGATTACCAAAGTTTGACTTACTTTATCAAAATTTGTTGGCGCAAGGAGAAAGTTCCATGGCATTACGAGTTGCTACTACAAACTTTGAGTGTTTTTACTCTTTCCGAGCAAATAGAAAGAAAAAACAAGATTTCAGAATGCGCGATGCGGTGGCTCGGATTTGTTTGGGCGGGCAAACACTCCACCTCTGAGGCAGAAAGAATAGACAAAGTTGGGGCTATTAAGAAGATGTCTGAAATAAAGTATACGTTGCTATACGGTTTTCTTCATTTTTCTGGCATGCATCATTGAAATGCGTTTTAATTTTAATTCTTAAATATATCTATTTATTATAATATATACCTATATAATAGAAGTTTGTTAGTCTATGGTGTAATGTGCCCTTTTTTGTATACAATGATAAGATAAGATAATGAACAGCATGGGGCTCTTATAAACGGTGAGAGATAGAACAACGGTTAAATGGGGAAAAATTTGCGGAATTTTAAGGTCAATAAAATGTTACAAACAGATTTCTAATATATTTTTCCTTTTTGAGTTATTTTTAAAAAAAGTAAAATTTTGCTTTTTCGATTTTATTTTTTTAAGTTGTTATCACAGATAGAAAAAAAGAAAAATACTTTTTTTATGGCACTTTTTAACGGGCTTTAAGATGGCGTTTTTAGATTTGTTCTACAACAGTTCGTTTTGTGAGAAACCATGTTCAACTTTATTTTTTTTAAATACGCACCTTGATTTTTTTTTCAGATTTTGAAAGTACTTTTCATTTCAAATACCATGATGTATGACACGAAATATTTTTAAAATGTTTTGAGACAATTATACTGAAAATTTCCTCTTTTTAAAAGCTTTTATTTAACTTGCAATGTATGTATGTATGTATGTATGTATGTATGTAATTTGTTCGGGTGGAATCTTGCAACTCAATTTTGAAGCAGATATCTTCAACCGATCGAGCTGAAATTTTGTACACACGTTTAATTTGGATGACAATGCATGATTATATGTGTGACGTCATTCTAAATCCAACATGGCGGATCACCCAAGATGGCGGACTAGTTAAATTTCAACCGATCGAGCTGAAATTTTGTACACACGTTTAATTTGGATGACAATGCATGATTATATGTGTGACGTCATTCTAAATCCAACATGGCGGAACACTCAAGATGGCGGACTAGTTAAATTTCAACCGATCGAGCTGAAATTTTGTACACACGTTTAATTTGGATGACAATGCATGATTATATGTGTGACGTCATTCTAAATCCAACATGGCGGAACACTCAAGATGGCGGACTAGTTAAATTTCAACCGATCGAGCTGAAATTTTGTACACACGTTTAATTTGGATGACAATGCATGATTATATGTGTGACGTCATTCTAAATCCAACATGGCGGAACACCCAAGATGGCGCACTAGTTAACTTTGACTTGTGTAGTTTGGTGAGATAGGCGTCAACAGCATTGGTCTGCAACCTGTCTCGTTGTATATTTAGGCTCCAAGCTCTTCGCGCCTGGTCAAGCATACGTGGCTTTAAGTAGGGTTAGATCATTAGAAGGTCTCCTCATTGAAGAGCTAGACTGTTCTAAACTAACCGGCAAACGACCTTGCAACAATGATGCGTTAACTGAGATGAATAGACTCAGACACCTGGCCAAACTAAAAATTACAAAATAAATTAAAAGTAAAAAAATATTTTTAAAAAAAGCTTTTATTTAAATGCGCTAAAAAGAATAAAATAATCTTTTCTTTTAAAACTTTTACTTTCAACTTATAACGTCATTCCACAATTTATATGATATAAAAGCTTGTCGCGAGATTTAAGTAGTGGTATTTACTTAGTTTGAAAACTTAAATCTCGCGACAAGCTTTTATATCATATAAATTGTGGAATGACGTTATAAGTTGATAGTAAAAGTTTTAAAAGAAAAGATTATTTTATTCTTTTTAGCGCATTTAAATAAAAGCTTTTTTTAAAAATATTTTTTTACTTTTAATTTATTTTCATTCTTTTTCTATTGCGGCCCTGTATGTAATAATAAGAAGTCTAAATATTAATCAGT
Source organism: Pseudeuparius sepicola (assembly GCA_963920635.1). NCBI lineage: Eukaryota > Metazoa > Arthropoda > Insecta > Coleoptera > Anthribidae > Pseudeuparius > Pseudeuparius sepicola. The sequence goes on along the minus strand of OY987299.1, from coordinate 116,764,815 downwards.
ATTGTCAACAATTTAACTTACAGTTTATTTTTACTTCGAAAACTTAATATTTTTAAATACGGCCCTCTCTGGTAAGTGTTTTCCTCTGTTGAACAGAAAACACTGTCGCATTGTGTTTTGGAGTAAATACTTCGCTTTTTCTAATTGTGAGAAGAAAGCTTTAAGCCAATGAAACCAATAACTTTTGCCATTTATTAATTGCAACAATACATTCGTTCGGCCTCTGCACTGTTTCTGTGACACAAATATAACATGCTAACACGTTAAATTTGTCGTCATTTGAAAAAGCACCCTCCATTTCTAATAATACAAATTATTAACTAAATGGTACAGTGGGAGTTATAACAAATACCAAGGGGTTGGTTTCGTTGTTTCAAAGCCTTCTAGGTGGAGGATTTTTATTTATTTTTTATTATCGTATGTTATTAGTCTTTGCCGTCCTTTTTGGTTCTCCGATTGAAAGATAAGTTGTACCTAAGTCAAATTTTTGACAATACTGATTAATATTTAGACTTTTCATTATTAAATACAAGGCACCATTAGAAAAAAATGAATGGAAAAAAGAATTTTCAGTATAATTATCTCAAAATATTTTAAAAATATTTAGTGTCATACATCATGGTATTTGCAATGAAAAGTGATTTCAAAATCTGCAAAAAAAATCCAGGTCCGTATTTAAAAAAATAAAGTTGAAGATGGTTTCTCTAAATCGAAATGTTATAGAACAAATCTAAAAACGCCATCTTAAATCCCGTTAAAAAGTGCCATAAGAAAGTGTTTTTCTTTTTTTTTTTCTATCTGTGATAACAACTTCAGAAAAAATAAAATCAAAAAAGGAAAATTTTACTTTTTCAAAATAACTCAAAAACTAAAAAAGATATTACAAATCTGTTTGTACCATTTTATTGACCGTTTTCAAGATCCCCATGCTGTTCGTTCTTATCCGGGACACATTGTATACATCATGAAACCTAACCCAAGCTTATACTCTGCTTTATACAGGGTGTTACTTTGATTAGAACATAAATTTTAACGGGCAGTAGGTTCCCACCCCAAAAGCACGCCCATTTTCCCACCAGATTCAAAAAAGAAATTCAAAAATAAACTTCATAGGCTGAAAAACCTATCTACCGCCAGTTAAAATGTACGTACTAATCAAAGTTTCACCCTGTAGATATATTATGTAATATACAAAATCGACTTGAATTGCTAAGCCATAAACTGAGAGAACTCTCGTCGCGTGTCCTGTCACTCCTAACACCACGGGCGTAGCCAGGATTTAGTTTTGGGGGGGGGTTTAGTTTGAGAAGTAAATAAAACAACAAAAATATACTTACATGAAATTTAATATCTATATATTCATCCGGAAAACTACGACATATTTATAAAGTTCTTAACTTTAAATGATATGGATAAATTAATTTCGTTCCTCTGCGCTAAATCTAAAACCATTAAAGAAGACATCTTCGGCTTTTTCTTTTAAATATATCCACTACTTCGTCTGCATGAATTTCTGTTCCATAGTGAATGTTCATTATAGCCAAACCATTAAGTCTGTTTTCACTTGTAGTGTTTCGTAAATAGTTTTTCAGTCTCCTTAGGCTCGAGAAAGACCTTTCTGGGGTAGCAGTGGATACAGGAATGGTAGCCAAGATTTGTAGTAATGTGTAAATATTAGGATAAAGGTTTTTATCGCACATATCTAGGCATTCCAAACTAGATTTCGGGGTAGGCAGTCCTCTTATCAGCATGCAAGGTAGCTGAAGCTTTGATAGCTAAATCCAAATTTGTTTCTTTATTAGAAACCTCTCGACCTTGACTACACCACTTTTTCCAGTAGTCCATACCTTTAGGTTTATCACCCTTCCTTTTTTTCCCCTCCATTTTTCGACAGTAATAATGATTCACGTATCTATCCTTAACAAGGTCATCGAATAACAGTGCACTAAAATTACTCACTTACACGGTACACTTAATTCTCTTCACTATTCGTTCACCACTTTTCACTTTTATTCGCTTCGAGTTCGCATGGAACAATACTGCCGTAAGCGCGGTCACGCGCCGCGGCGCCGCTTATATAGCAGCCCAGTAGCCGTCCAGAAACTTCCACGAACTTCCACAAAGTTCCGCTCATTTCGACCTAGGGGCGTGGCGAATAATCGAGAAACAACGCAAAGTGTCCCTACAATACAAAATAGTTCGGCTGCAACTGCGTCTGCCTCTCGTCAAAAGATGGCGCTAGGCGCTACTATTACTACATATATTCAAACGTAATAATAATTTAACTCTTCACTCCTCGTATTTTTTCGGTATAATATTAGGTAATATTTTGCTTATTTCGGGGGGGTTTGAACCCCTGAAACCCCCCCCTTGGCTACGCCCGTGCCTAACACTGCTGTGGTTATTCTCTTCTATGGCCGCATATCCTTTTGTCAGCGAGTGGGCCCGCGCGCCCAGGCCCGCGCCATCCACCTCACCGGGAATTTAACTTAGAATTTGAATATAATGGGGATAATAAAAGTCGGGCGAACAGTATGGAATAAAGACAACAAAAGTACAAAGCCCCTTTGACGTTACACGACGCCTAAAAATAATGCTCCGAGAATTTTACGTCTTAATTATGTGTGGTCGGCGTAACAGTGGGATAGACGGTTGTTAACTTGGGCTAGAACAATAGAGTGAATCTAGGAATTACTAAATGCGTGTACGACCATTTTGTGGCTGCCTTATGGAATTACCAATTAGACAGATCGCCACAGCCGTGATGCGATTAACGAGAAGTTGAGTCAGCGTAAAACTGACATCAGGAGGAAACAAATAATTTAATAGCACAGATAGCCAGTGCCCAGTAGCATAAATTCTCTAAAATATTTTCAGACTAATTTCTATACTCAATTTCTTGAGTTGCCTGGGTATAGAGGTTTAACATCACGGAAAAAACCGGAAAAATTGAAAAAAAAACAAGGTTTTTTTCGTTTTTTTCCGAAGCCCAAAAAGTGGAAAAATTGGAAAATGGAAAATTTCAGATAAAATTCTAATAAACAAAATAAACAAAGAAAGTTCAAGAAACACTCAAATTATATTTTTTGTATACCTACATATATAACATATTTTGATAGTAATGCTTAATTTAAAACAAATTAAATAAACAAAACACTATCACCAAAACACGATCAATAATAAAAAACTAAAAACAATAATTCCATTTAACTTTTTATTATATATTATATAGAATTATTTTATTTAAACATATTAATTTTATTTCTTTTTTATTATGTATTATTAAAAAAATATCCGTTTTTTTCCAAATTTTCCTGGAAAAACGGTTTTTTTCGGACGATCAATTTTTCCGGAAATTTTAAACCTCTACCTGGGTAACGCAACGAAATACACGCTTCTAATTGGTTCAAAAACGTCGGTGTGAAATTTTTTCCAACATATTAGTAGCGTTGACTGATGTATTTGGACGTATTTGTAAGTATAGATAGCTTCATGTCCTGGATAACAGATGGCGCTGATGGCTAACAATGTATTTTGCATTGTATTTTGTCAAGTGTCAGACGTACGTGACAGCCATGAGCAGTCTTAATACTACTACTACTACGTACTAATAAGTACGTCAGTCAACGATAGTAGTGTGTTGGACAGTGTTATGGAATGAAAATGTCAACACAAATTTCATTGAAAGTGTTTCACCTGGACCAAGACTATATTAAAGACCTGTGCATAGCGCTGTTTCAAGCGATCGCCACTGGCGCCACACGACGAAATAAATTTACACGGTGGTTTAATGTTAAAACAGCATTGTTGCAGAATCTTTTTATAAAGTAAAAACATGCAAATAATATGTCTGTTACAACGAATTTAATACTCAAAATAAAATAAAATATTTGTTTGTTATGTCCCTTTAATTTGACAAGCTCACATTACATATTTCCATACATTTTCTTAAGAAAAGCGAGTCTAGAAAGCAAGCAAAAGTATTTGGTACCTTTTGGTATGAAATTAAGTCCATGGCTAGTTGTAGTGTAAGTAAGCATAAAACGCATTAGATTTTTCAATTTCTTCTTTATATAGAGGACCATTGGTTCGCTTTGGAGCTATAAACAAAATTTTCTATTTTCATTCTTGCGCATACGTTACAAAATACTCTTCCAAAATAATATCTAGAATTTTCGCTTCTTATTCAGCTGGTTGATCAGATCATCCCATAATTCCAAAACAATTCTGCATTCCATCTAATGGTCTGTGCATACCATTTTCTTCATGTGCGTGATAATTTCATGTTATCACAAACAAATCTACCTATAAAAGCTGTGTTAATAGGATAAAACTGCCAAATACTGGACGCAAAGACAATTCGTTACCGATAAAAGAAGGTAAATCGTAATAAAACTGGATATTTAAAATTTGGGACATTTTAAACGTCAGAAACTGACATACCAATAACCACAAAATACCTCCCTATATAACCTATAATAAGTCGCCATTTTTTTCGCCGAGTAGCACCACCCCAGTCCGTAAACAACAATGTAATATGGCGTCATGCTCGGGTCTTTAATCGGTCCTGGTTTCACACACTTAAACCCCGATTACTGTAAGAAGTCCCGATTTTGTCAGATGACATTCTCCTCAAAATGCCTAAGAATTTTCTGGTAACCATCGGTATAACATTGGTATATGCGTCGCAACCAGTTAATATGACGTTACCCATAGATTTATGATGTGAAAAGTTACCCAAGTGATACGAAAAAAAAAAGAACATAATAAAATAAAAACCCTATTGCAATCACGATTATACCGCTACAAATAAAAATACTATGACTACAACTCATTTTAATAATAATTTCGAACGTTTTGGAAACACTTTCATTTTGGTATAATCAGCTACTTGCGGCTGCGTCTATGGTGCGTACTCAGGCAAATTTTATTTCGGTGTTGTGAAAGTGAAGGTTTTCTGGATCGTTCAAAATGGTCCAAACTTTGGGCAGTGAAAATATTCGCGGGTTTTATACGTTTCGTGAGTTTTACCGTTATCTGTGTTGTTCTTGTTCGTGTTATTAGTAGTTATTCATTGTGCAAATGGGCTCGTTACTGACCTGGACTTATGACCCGGTTGCATTTTTTTCTACATTGATGCCAACTTAGGATGGCGAAATTACCAATTGACAGTCCCACAGTAAGGACTTCTTAAAATAATTTGACTAATACTATAAGAAGCGGCTTTATAAAGACTATTGGGTCAATTCGGCCCTTTTGTCGTGCGGGTTTTTTGACGTAAGAACTAGTCCATTAAACATATATCTACAACCCTGTCAGTTAATGAACAGTCCAGAGTATTATTTGTCCGAGGTTTCGTTTACGCGCCCTTTTCCAATAAAACGAACCCGTTCGAAAAGAACGGCAATAAAGATTCACTAGTCTCGGTAAAATCGGTTTTACGGCCCTTCGAAAAATGGATATGATTTTTTTCGTTTTACTGCCCCCAGCCAAAATTTAACTGCAGCTTAAAAGTTTTATAATCTCGGGAGATAATAAAAACGCGGAGGACTATAAAATTAGATTTGTTGCAGCCGTAAATTCGTGTGTGTCTTCGGGGAATTATCAGTTTTAGGGGGAAGGTAGGCGGCAAAGGTCGGAGATTATGCATATGTGGCCCAGATTACATAGTTTAGCTTTTATTACAGACCGTTAGTGCGCCTATAAATTTACGAAAGGTATGCGAAGGAGGGAAGCGCCCTGCATGTAAAGGTATATTTACGTTTTTTTTTGTAAAGATGGAAATAAAGATTTTAAAATTTTAGCCTTTGTGCAACTTAAATGTACGTATAAGAATTTCGTATACCTATACCATACATGCATTTTTGGTCAATTGTCACAACATATTATAATACCAAGTTCCCCAAATAGCCACTAGCAGAAATGCAAAAAAGGGTTAGGATAGCAGAAACAGAATTGCCCTTAATTTTTACTGCAAGTTCATTTTTTGAATGAAGATTTTATCTTTACCGGTTTTCACGTAACACACTTTTTCCAAATTTCAAAAAGAAAACATAAGACTCTGCCTTCCCAAGTAGCATTTTAAGTTATAATTATTTATCTTAATGTCCAAATAGTTGTATTAGGGTTATAAAATTGTCGTTTAAGGTAGACAAAATAACTATATAGGTCTTATGTTTAGTTGTTATGATGTTATTTACTCGAATCGTGAAAGTAATTGTCCTATTGTAATAACAGGCATAACATGGTTACTTTAACGTCAACATTATATAGTCTTTCAAAGGTTATTATAAGGTTGTAAAGAGGTCTCCGTCGTTGAGAATACAATAACTTTTACGACTTTAGAAATATAGTTGTACGACGGTTGTTAACAAAATAATTTGACCACATTATAACTTTGTGGAGCGATAGACGATTTAAATATATTATAAGACATCAGTAAGTAGCAGTCATAGATGTTATAGAACAGTTTCAAGCAAGATCTTAATACGACATAGAAATGAGAACATGACGGTAAGAAAGTAGTGCACATACGCGTTAATATTAATCTCAACCTCAGTATGACCCCAGTAAGTTTAATTTTAATAAAATAGGTACCTTTATACGACTACAGGAAGTTATAGGCGAGCAGTTACAAAAATTTGGAATTACATCAGTTTTGTCATACAAATCTTTATTTTTTATACTATTACTACTACTAGCACTACTACGAACTTGACGAGGTACCTACCTATAGGGCTGCAGAAATTTCTGAAGACAGCCCTCCACGCGCATGTGCATATAAATACTTATTCTGTAATTAGGATTTTAGTTGTAGTCGCTTTATAACCTCTTAATAGTCGTTTGAGAGTATTTATGACCTCTTAGTAGTTTGATTGAAGTTTTACAACTACTAAGTCATATAAGCACCGTCGGCCATGTTTGCCATCAGAAATTCAGTTACATAGAACAACCATGTTTATCTTACGAAAGTGAAAAAACTTCGAATTTAATTTAGGGGCACAAATAGTGATGTAAAAAACAAGATTTCTTGTCTTGCTCAGCAACTTCTTGTCTTGTCTTGCTAAGCAAGGCAAGATGTAAAACTATTTCTTGTCTTGCAAATTTCTTGCACAGTTATTTCTTGTCTTGCTAGCAAGACTCTTGCTTACTTCTTGTTCTTGCTTTTTAGGGGATTCCCCAACTCTTTTTCGGGGATTCCCTTTATTTTACGCCTTCTGCGCGCTCGCCGGCGCCGAGCGAGCCACCCTATTTTATCTAAAATGGCCAGGGATATTCTAAGTACTATGGCAACGTCAGTTCCTGCCGAAAGACTTTTTTCGAAGGCATCATTGGTTATAAGAAAACACCGAAATAGGCTAAATTCTGAATCATGCCTTCTCTGTCTAAATTCATGGGGCAGTGTAAGAAATACAGATAACTAGTTACTAGTAATGTCAGTAATGTAATGTTCACGTTTAAGATTTAAGTAGGTACCTACCTTGGTACCTATAGTTTGTTCAGCGAATGTTCGGCCCTACGTCACAACTCCCGTCCTTGTCTTACTCATGAATATACGATGGATATCGGTCGATGGATATCGGTCGTATATTCACGAGTTAGACAAGGACGAGAGTTGTGACGTAGGGCCGAACATTCGCTGAACAAACTGTAGTTTCAGTTTTTTTTTTGTATAAAAGAATTACCTACTTTGTTTCTTATTAATATGATTTAAATAAATCACGTTTCCCTTGTTTATTTGTCTCATTTACTTGCCATCGGTAGAAAACAAGAAATCTTGTTTCTTGCAAATTTCTTGACAAAAATATTGTCTTCTTGCTGGAGCTACTCTTGTCTTGTCTTGCTTCTTGCTCCACTACTTCTTGTCTTGTTCTTGCAGCAAGAACAAGACAAGAACAAGAAAGAGCAAGACAAGAACATTAAATTTTTACATCACTAGGCACAAATCATAGAAATTTGAGTGGAAAATGTGTTTTCGATATATCGAAGGATCCTGAACAACTGTAACACTTTTAATTTTAATTTAAAGCACCTTCATGTTTTACATTTTTTCTTTCATTTCCATTATTTTAAAGGCGCGTTGTAAATTTTCAAGCCATATTTCAAATTTTCACAATAAATAAAAATTCTCAATAGATTCCGTTGAGTATACAATCGTCAAAAACCGAGATGCTTTATTGCATAATATCACCAACGTATAATTTCGTTTTTACCACTTACGGCCGAGACAGAATGAAATGTCTTCGTATTACAAGCAAACACCACAATATGACTTCGCATTATGTCAAGTTAAATCGGACCGTTGTAGTTAGTCATATTGGATTGTTGGTATAACACTACGTTCCATATTTACGACTAATTGGTAATATGAAGGTGTTAATAGAGATCTTCACAACTTTAGAGCTACTTCTTTATGACGTTAAGGTATCTTTGAATTTACACAACCTAATGGACTTATAGAAGTCATATCCAATCAAGTCAGATAAAAGTTGTATGAAAAGTCATGAAAACCTGTTTCCAACCGTCCATATTCTGGAGCTGTAAAAAGGTCGATACGTCTATAGACAAGTTGTATTATTGGTTGCAACAACGTCAACACCGTTTTTATGCAACTTTAAATGCTACTTGTGTTTCGATCCTGCTTTAGGGCGTTTTCCCATTTGATGATAAATAATAAAAAAACTAATGAAAGAAAAGGAAAATTATTCCGTATATTAAAAAAAAGCAGAAAATACCGCAAGAATATTTTTGATTAAGTAATGCTATTCTTAGCCCCAAACTCATTCATGCCGCTGAGCAGACGTGAGATATGAAGGCCCGTTTCGAGTTAAGCGATGCGGAGACACCTCGAGTAATAATAGACCCACCAAATTAACGTCATATCCGAGAGATTCCTCCTAATTTCCAAGACAAATTCCCCCTCATTAATTATCTTATCTCAAAACTAAGCTTTCTGTTGATAAATATTTCTCTATCAAAGCTTTTCCCCTGAGTTATTCCTGTGCTCCGTCTATTTATAACGCTTTTATGAATTATTAGGCAGCTTCCTCCACACGAATAAACCTCTGGAAACACAAGTCGTCCCAGTAAGAGAGTCGCATATATTTCCTTTGAGTTGTAACACGCGTGGGTATTAATGTATAACACAAATTAAAGGAGGCATTTACTTTTTAAAATGTTCACGAATTATATTCGTTTATTTAAAGGATCCTAGGGGAACAAAATCAATAGCTTTCTCTATTAAAATGATCAAGATGTCGAGAATACGAAAATGACATATAGGACACATTGCATACTGTAATATTGACGTATGTTGAAAAATTGGGAAAGGTCTATTGTAACGTACAAGGTGTCTACTTTTATACCTAAACAAATCCCTAAAATCCTTATAGGTTTGGAGATATTCGCCTAATTCTTTTTGTTTGAAAGGTCTTAAAAAACGCTTCCAGAACGTATAATAATAATTCTCACCTTTACGACACTCCAAACTAGGAGTATATACCTCTCGAAATCTGCTCAGTCACACATACGAGCTCTGAAGAAATTTATCGTGTCAACAGAAAATTTATTAAAATCAACACATTTGTCTAATTATATAGGAAACGTTTATTCACTTTTGGCATATAACTACCCTTACAACGAACTTTTTTTAAAGAAATTCACAATATTGTCAATAAACAGAAAATCGACAAAAATTAAATAGAAAATGACAACTGCGTTGCATCGCCTTTTCGACTTAATACTGCCTCGATACGTCTCGACATAGTGTTAAGTAATGTTCGGAAATCATCTGGAGTGAAACTATTCGAAATTTCCTGGAGGCGAGCACGCAAATCTGGAACGGTTCTTGTGGGTTGTGATCGCAACTTCTTCTTCATTATACAGGATGATTTTTTTAGGTCTACCACCGCGATTTTCTCGCTTATTTTGCGCCCTACGAAAAAAGCGTAAGAAACAAAAATGTTGCAATTTTGGACAGCTAAGTGGTTCTGCAAAAGAAATCGGCATCCATGGCCAACTTGTCGCGCAATATTAAAAAAAAACACAAATTGAGCAAAACTATTAATAGCCGTGGAATGTTTATTTTAAGAGACAGAGGAAAACTTTTATATTGAAAATTGATGGCACTGAGAAGCTTTATCCATCCACGTAGTCAGATAGTTTCAGCAAATTACACAGGGTCTTCGGCTCTCTTGAGGCTATGAAAATTTTTTTGTTTATTTCTAATTAAGCGATTTTCTCGCTTATTTTAGGCCGCACAGAAAATACGTATGAAAACAAAATATGGCAATTTTGGTCAGCCAGGCGACTTGCGAGGAATGGGCCTCCATGCCCAACTTTTCGCGGTGTACTAAAAAAACTTTAAATCGACAAAAATTTTCATGGTCTCAAGAGAGCCGAAGACCCTGTGTAATTTGCTAAAACTATCTGACTAGGTGGATGGATAAAGCTTCTCAGTGCCATCAATTTTCAATATAAAAGTTTTCCTCTGTCTCTTAAAATAAACATTCCAAGGCTATTCATAGTTTTGCTAAATTTGAGGTTTTTTAAATATTGCGCAACAAGTTGGCCATGGATGCCGATTTCTTTTGCAGCACCACTTAGCTGTCCAAAATTGCAACATTTTTGTTTCTTACGCTTTTTTTGTAGAGTGCAAAATAAGCGAGAAAATCTCGGTGGTAGTCCTAAAAAATCATCCTGTATATGCCATAATGTTTCAATCGGCGAAAGTTCTGGACTGCTAGCCGTCCATTTTAAAAGCAAAATATTGTTTTCTAGCACCCAATCTTTCATTTTTGTATAGCCGTATGACAAGAGGCGCCATCTTGTTGGAAGATACAGTCAATATTTTGCAAACGCAGTTCTTCAATTTTTAGTTTCAAATTATTTTGAAGGGCGTTAATGTATTTGTCAGCGTTCATGATGCCATCTACAAAGTGTAATTTTCCGACCCCTCTATAGCTGACATGGATCCCCAAATGATCACGGAGGACGGAAACTTAAGTTTCTTCTTAAGGCAGTCCCTGTGATTGTGATACACTTCTCCTTTAGTTCTAATGACTCGGCTTCGACTATCACAAACACACACTTCAAATCTAGCCTCATCACTACATATAATTGAGTTCCATTGATGCTGAGACCAAGCTCTGTGCTCTTTCGCCCACAAAAGTCTATTTTTCTTCTTCTCTTTGTTAATAAAGGCTTTTCCTTTGCCTAATGATCGTAAAATTGAAACGATAAAAAATCAGAAACAGTTTGAACTTATACCTTGTATGTTTTAAACCCTAGTTTTCGGGCAGCCCTGTGACAAGTTGCCCTTGAAAAGCATTTATCTGTTGCCTGATTCCATAAAAATCTCAATTCTCCATAATTAGCCCGACGATTTTGCACGATAATCCTTCTCGCAGAGTCCTTAAATTTGTATCAGAATAATGTGGCCGACTTCCATTTCTCTGCTTCTGAGCAACGGATTCAGTAGTTTTGTAAAGTTTAATAATATCTCGCACTGTATATCGTGATGTCTGCGATTTGTGCAGCAGATTTGCCTTTTGAATGCAAGCGAATTATAACATTCCTTTTTTCTTCAGAAACAGCCTTACCACGAGACCTGTTTATTTGTCAGCAACAATGAATGCACAAAAATGTTGTGAAATGTCACTAACGCCTTGTTTAAACTTATTGAAACGTCAAATATTGTGATTTATTTCAGAGCCGCCTACTAAACTTGTAGAAACAGACTATCTGACTCGTCGTATATTTTCTTAAAATCAAATTATTATACAAAACAACCAACTTATCGCTAAATATATCTAAAAATGTTTTTAAACATTCTCTACAACTGGTAAAGAAACCAAAAAATAGCACATGTTCAAAAACGTCTGCTTCCACATGCTGTAAATTCATAAATTTGATATTGTGAATGGTTGGGCCAACTTCACACTCGTACATTTTCCAATAACCCACATAAGAAATATTTACAATTTTAGCTAATGAATTACGAATCATTAACGATAGAAAATTCTTTTATTCTGCAATCGAGCAAGTATGCCACGATTTCTCTATGTCCGCACATTAAACCCACACTTTCTTATCACATCGGGTCAAATTGATTTTATTTCATTATATCGCAGCAAGAATTCTCGCCGGAATGACAAAAAACCTAGTTTTCAGTTTTCGCGTAAATGCATCAAAGTAATGAAATAACACAGCGCCAGGCGAACATTCTGAACCGTTTCCGTTCCAGCGATTCATTCAGTTTTCTAGCAGCCGAGCGCCGATAGAAAAGAAAGCATTTAATCAATTTCACTGAAATACATTGGATTTTATATAGACGGGCGGAGAGCCGGTGCCTTTTTGTTTTTGCTTTGGAACACTCGATGCTTCAAACAGAATCGTTTAATTGTTTGAATTTAATCACACATTTCCAGAACAACTCCGTAGAAAATTCTTTGAACAAATATAACGCAATGCAAAAGGGGTAAATACAACTGAAACGAAAATTAACTAGAAATAGAGCATCTTTCAAAGGTAGCTTATTAAATATTTACCTGTGAAACTAAATCCCGGGGCTTTTGCTTTTCACTTCTGCTTTTGCAACCAAACGCTGAACAATACACCATCGTAGGAGTATATTTTTTGTATATGATATACCTAAGCTTGTCGCGCGATAGTCGTAAGAAATATCATAAGGGCATCTAATTCTTCCGAAAAAAATCGTTGCTAACTATGTAATATTTTAACAAGAAGCACGAGTGCTGGGGGCAACAAAAATCCAAGTCGAAGACGAGGATTTTTGCACCTGCACGAATGCATTTTGTTAAAAAAAATATTACTTAGCATTGTGTTTTTTTTTTGGATTTTTTCACAGGAAAAATTATTTGCCCGAATGGTATTTGACAAGACCATTTCATGAGTAACACATTATTCTGCCCACACATAGCTTACAAAACATAGTTACTACCTATTATACAACAGCTGCCGCGGGTAAACTCGAAAAAATTGCTGACAGGTGCTGTCATACAGTTTTTCCATCTAGAAACCATTTGTAATTCAAAATTGCGCGTTTGTGATTGGTGGAAAGAAATAGTCCCCTTAATCACAGTTACTTTTAATTCACAAATCCTCGACTCACGACTTACTCGCTTTGTTTGACACATATAAAATGGCCGCCGTTCAAAACTATGTAACAAAATCTATATAATCTATAAATCTCTCTTTTCTTGTCTAAGGCTTAACCTAATTTTAGAAATTCACAGTTTTTAAACTCATAGGCGTGCCTAGTAGATAAGACATGACATGTTTCCAAAAATCCCCAATTTCTCATTTTAGTCGGGAAGACCGATCTTATTTGAGCTTTCGGTTTCCAGTTAACTTTTCAACGCTTTTTGACAGAAAAAAACCTAGTTAGATAGGACTTCCTATTTTGTGTCAATCGACGCAAAGCCTCACAACATCTAAGATCTTCTCCATGAAGAATATTTTTCCGAGATTTTCAGGGCGCCAACGTATCCATTGATTCGGAAAGCATTATGTAATTACTAAAAGGATAAGAAATATCAAATATCTAGATATTGTACTGGTACTCCATCCTACAGTTTGACTTTAAAAGTTTTGGAACTTGTGATGTTTAAATTTTCAAAAAATCATTGCATTGGAAACTTAAAGAGTCTTACATCACACGATCCAAGGAGCTTGACAACTCTGCATAGGGAGCTAGAGGTTGGCGGATTGAGAATAAGCCCTCCCTGCAAACAAAAAGTGTTTTCCGCAGGGAGTTACAGGGCCTGTTTAATTTCCGTCGGACCCTCGCATAACAGACGACCCACAATAGACTCCTTACATAACATTTCAGGGCGCAGCCAGAAAAAACCCACCCCCCAGGGCGGAGGCCCGAATCGTTTGGATGGCAAATTGATTTTTTCAATCGCTAATCGTTAACCGAAGAAGAGGCGATGCGGCCCGGACGGTTTTTGCCCCCCGCTCCGCTAATGACGCGTAAGTTTTTCGCGCTGCCCCCTAATGGACCCGTCGCATTCATCACGGGGCCGGGGGGGGGGGGGGAGGGGGGATTCCCCGGCCGCCGGGATTCGGCTTAATCATGCAGTTTGCGGGGCCCGGCCGCGATTTAGGGCGATGTTTGATTTTCGACTTTTTGCGAGGCTTTATGGGTAGGTGAATATATTCTGCGATTCCGGCAGTTTTTAGAGCAAACATATCACAGACGACACTTCCAATGGAATCGTTTAATCATTTCGCCACATCGGGTTAAATACGCTGCGGCGCTTTGTAGATTCCAAATTACAAAGATTTAGGCCAGGGAAAATAGAATTTGACCTGGAAAAAAATATTAACTGCAATTTTGTTTTACCATATCAAAGTTATAAGTAAATACGTTGGTAGAAACCAAAAATTAAACATTTTGAAAAAACGGAACCTTGAGTTACCTCAAAAAACACCTATTTTTCGTTAGAAATTTCGAGCAAAAATCTTAACTGGATTTTTTTAGACTCTTTAGGTAAAAACACTTCCCTTGCTAACATATATAAAGAAATTAAACATTTTAAGAATATGGAAGTAACTTAGATCGGCAAAGAGGGATAAAAATTGGATAATTTTCTATTTCTGCAAAAGCTAAAATATTAACTACGTTTTTATTGCAGATGATCATTCCCTTTTACAAATAGAATGTAACTTATACAAAATTAAACATTTATCTGAGCCGCATGTACGTCAGCTGTCACTTCTCATTGGTATAGACTAGGCAAAAATATTAACTGTTTTTTTTTGTTTAAGTTTTTACAATATAACTATATTGAATCATATATAGCGAAATTAAACATTTATTTACGGCGCATGTAGGTCAACTGTCATTTGTCATTTCAAAATAATTCCGTTACCAATTTTTGTTTAATTTCAAAAAATTGAACAAGACTTAGTGTCCACTTACAAAGTTTAACAAAAATCAGCCAGTTAATAATTTTGCTCTCAAAGACAGCTTCAAATTTCTTTAAAATGCGATTTCCGGCGAAACAATATGTTTAATTTCAGAACAAACTTTTAATACGGTAATTATAAATAATCAAAACGCAGTTAATATTTTTGCCCAACAAAATATTACGCAAAATGTCATTTTTACATCATTCGGATACTTGTGCAAACGTAATCTGTTTAATTTAACAATCTCAACTTTATATACCTTACTTACTAATAAATGCAGCTTAAAATTCGCAATTAATATTTATGCCGTTTTATTACAACAAGAAAATTTATTTTTCTAAAAAACGCCCACACGCGTATATTTATTTATATAAAAAACAATTCTGGCGTTCATTTATTACCAATATTTTGTGATGGCATTATAAAAATGCGGTTATGAATTTTGTCTAGGTTTCGTTATTTTTTACCATAATTTCTATGGCCTAATTAGTCGAGGTCGAGCAACACTATAATTAATTTTTCTAACAAAGAACTTACAAGTTTTGGCAAAACCGTTACATTTTTCTGTTGTTGACAACAAAATTTTTAAGTATAAGCTTGACATAGTATAGCATCCGTAGAGGAAACAGCTCTGGCATTTGCTTACGAACTAGGTCAATAATTTAGAATCACATCAAAAATATAGTTTTAGAAAAAGATTTTATACCAAAGTTAAATATTTCAAAGGAAAAAAAAGTAGAAATTATAACACTTAAATCAAATAGAATAATTATCAAAATTTAACCAGTAGGTACATGAGGAAAATGCAACTGTTATTTCAGAGAAAACTGTGTACGATAATAAATTAAAGGATTTACTAAATGAAGGAACTTACACGAGGATAATCAAATATCCAACACAACTTCAGTAGAAACTAGAATATTATACTAAACACTCTATATAATACCACAAAAATGACACAACGGCAAAGGGCACTCTTAACTCCACACTTATATTATGGTATACCCAAATTACACAAAACTAACACTCCTCTTCAGTATTCGCCCTGTTTGCAAGTTTAATAAATTTACCATGTCATTCTTTACCAAAATATTTACTTAAAATTATTGTTAATCCGTTAGTAGAAAACACAAATTCATTTATCAAAAACGGTAATCCTTTTTTAGAAAAAACTGGTGAACATAATTTTCCCAAGTTACTGTTGACAAATATTTTATGCAAAAAGTTAGAAAACGATCAGGCTTTAGTAGAAAAGAGTAATTTAAATGTAGATGCAATATTACAACTAACAACACTATGTGTTAAAACCACTTATACATAGGTAGTTCAAAACATTGCGTTTATAAAATTTCTTGAAATAATGTGGAAAATTCTATGTTGGGGAGACTTGTAGGCCATTTAACGTTCGTTCAAAAGAACATAAAAATTATATCAGGCAAAATCAAATTTCGAAGTAAAAAATATGTGAACACTCTTTTAATAATAATCATAGAATTTTGTGGGATAGGTCCCAACCAATTATCAAAGAAGAGGTAGGAGAGAGGCAAAAAGTAACTAAAAAGTAAAGAATCAGCATTTATTTTAGGAAATACGGACAACTGTGTTGCTGAATGTTTAGTGGAATTGAGCAAAATATTGCCAGTTATTCAAAGAGACCTTAGTATAGATAATTAGACAGAACGCAGATAGGTGGCTAGATTGACTTGGGACCTTTATTATTCTGCCATTTCACTTAGACACTTAGACTTGACATTTTATTTGAGAAAGGAGGAAGCTTTATTCTTGGAAAGCTCATAAACAAAGTTGTGGAAGGTATTTTTTGAGAATAATGTTCAAAGTTTCCTTCTTCTCATGTCAGGCATACAAGAAATTTCAAAGTTGAAAGTGAACTAAACTCTGACAAAGCTCTAGGGCTTATTTAACAGTTTTTCTGTCGACATACTCATTAAAAATTAAACTTACGAGTGCGTGGTTGCAAGTTGCGTCGAGCCGCACAAGCTGGCAATGCCGCTATCCACGGGAGACGGTCGTCACGCGCTGTGGATTTGTGTTTGTGCAGTTTTTAGACATTTCGATGTGATACCACAAACGAAAGTAGGTATCTCTGTAGATATTGTCGGAAATTTCTTTGTATCGCAAACAGATCCATTTAATTTTTAATTGGGGTTTTGCCAGAGAACCTGGTTAAAAGACAACTATTTCAAGTTTACAGAAAAATTCATAAATGCTTAACAGTTAATGAACGAAGTTTTGAACGTATAACTCAAAAAATAACTTCTACAACTTTGGTTGCTGAGCTTTCGAAGAATAAATCTTCCTCCTTTCTCAAAGATAAAAAGTAACGCCAAAGTGTAATAACAGAATAATATGTATCAAGTTAAAGTGTCATGACAACAGAAACAATAGCTGTCTGATATTGTACCTATCTATCTAATTATCTATGCTAACTCCTCTTTGAATGACTATCAATAATATTTTACTGAATTCTACTGAACATTCAACAACACAGTCCGTATTTCCTGAAACAAATGCTGATTCCTTAATTTTTCGCCTATTTCCTATACTTCTTTGAGAATTGGTTAAGGACATAAAATAAAATAAATTTTATAAACTCACAAGAACCTTCTATTAAGTTTACTCTAGAAATGGAAAATAATAATCAATTACCTTTCTTAGATATTTCTATACTAAAATCAGATAGTATAGAAATAAGTGTCTATAGAAGACCGACCAGTAAATTTAATTATTCCTTATATTCCTGGACTATTGGATAACCTAAAACGAATAGGCAATCTTTTTAATGTAAGAACAGTATTTAAAACCAAAAATATATTAAGATCGATGCTAGCTAAAACGAAATGAGGTACAAAGTTAAAAAATGCTTTTATAAAATTTCTTGCGAATGTGGAAAGTTTTATGTTGGGGGGACTTGTAGGCCATTTAACGTTCGTTTAAAAGAACATAAAAATTATATCAGGCAAAATCAAATTTCAAAGTCAAATATATGTGAACACTCTTTTAATAATACCTATTCATATAATCTTGTAGGATAAATAGGCGAAAAATTAAGGAATCAGCATTTATTCTAGGAAATATGGACAACTGTGTTTCTGAATATTCAGTGGAATTCAGTAAAATATGATTGCCAGTTATTCAGAGAGAAGTTAGTATGGATAATTGTATAGAACACAGGGTACAATATCAGACAGGTGGCTATAGGCTATAGCTATTGTTTTTGTTGTCATGACACATTAACTTGACATTTAGCTCATAAATCAAAGTTGCTGGAAGTTATTTTTTGAGTTATAATACTTTCAAAGTTTCGTTCATTTAGGAATTTTCTAGGCAACTTGAAAAGGTGTCTTTTAATCAGTTTACTTCGGGTTATGTGACGAAAAATAGTATAGTTTAGAAAGTGCGGAAAAGTACTTTTCCGCACTAGTGCGGAAAAGTTACACTTTCTAAACTAAAATGCGTGCGGAAAAGTGTACTTTTCCGCACGCTTGTAGAAAAACCAATTAAAAATTTAAAATATCTCTGTAGATATGCGGAAAAATACTTTTCCGCACTACTTTTCCGCACTAGTGCGGAAAAGTGACACTCTCTAAACTAAAATGCGTGCGGAAAAGTTAATGCGTTGTAGAAAAATACCTAGTGTTTCTAACTCTTGCGGAAAGTGTCTTTTCCACACTCGATTTCTTGGCTGAACTCCGCTACGCGTCGTTCAGCCAACTGCAATCGCGTGCCGAAAAGTATCACTTTCCGCACTTGTCAGGAAATATACTATTTCAGCACCGGCGGAAGTCGAACTGGAATGCGTTTTAAACCTATTTGTCGTATAAGGGTCCAACTCTAACCAATCCGAAGGTAAACTTTATAACGTACCTAATTTTGTGTATGAGGTGGGTTCTTATCTGGCTTATAGCAATTACAAATAATAATACCCAAGCATTTCTTAATCTTTTATTACTTACAAACAAACACCATGCATGCATATTATAAATTATAATCTGGCAAACATTAAAAATAAATCTACCTACTACAAGCGACTTGAAATCGATACCCGCCTTTTCTTATAACCTACAGCCACATCGTTGATCCATTTGATGACTCTGCGTTTCTAAACTAGAGAACCTGTCTGTTAGTCATTAGAAATCATCAGTCTTTTTCTTGGGGCCCATATTATCTGTTTATCATATTTTTAGCGGCAAGACTTGGGGCAGCTTGGCTTGCAAAAAACATCTTCACCGCATATGCCCGCATAGTATGGGCACACCTGCACATTTCTCAGCTTTTTTCATTAGAAAAAGATTACGCTAAGATAAATTCGATGCAGGCATATGTTAACGAAGCCGAAATATTAAGAGGCGCGAATATGCTCGCAAAAAATTACATTCTTCGCACATGCGCGGCCTTCCCTGATCGCAGACAAAAAGTAGCACGAGAACAGACGACTTCTTACACTTTATAAGGTTGGAAAATCTAACCAGGCGATCTCTCATGGAATTCCATACCCAGTGTGTACATAAAATAAAAGGAATAAAAAATTCATTTTCACGATAAGGAAAAGGTCTTCTAAAAAATCTTCGGACACGTCAGCTTCTGTTTTAAAAAGCGCATATCTTTTGATATGATACTCGCATTTATTTGTGACATCATCAATGGCCGAGATATGACGTCATCGGTAGTTTTTTTTTTTTCAAATGACATCCTATATTTTTGATAGTGCTCCGTTTGATATACAGCATATTTGTCTGCACACAATACTGTAACATTTTTGTGTCATGATACGTAAGGTAATTTTCGAGAAAATAACCTACCTATAAATATTTTCTTTCTCCATTTCTCTCCCACGAGTCATTATCGCACATGTTTAATCAATTTTCTGACGTTAAACGCCGTATTCAAAAATTTACCTGTATAACGTCTCAAACTATTCCTCGGCCAATGCCACTTGATGTTACGATGCCACACATTTTAAAAACTTCGACCGATTTCTAACACGACTTTGTCAAAAAATGTCAGATTACAATAGAAATTTTTTTTTAAAAAATCACATTAGAGCGTTCTGTTTCATATTATTTCAACCGTATACATTGCAAAATGGCTATAATATTTTCTCGTTAAATTATCTAACACCTTTTTTTTTTCAAAATCAGCGAAGTGTTAATACAAATTTCAAAGGAATTCAATTGTTCCATTTTTTTGCAGAAACTAAGTGATTGAAAATCGCTATGAAGGGAATAATGAAAATCTAAAGAAAACGAGTCAATGTGTCAATTTCTCTATTATATTTTTTAAGAGTCATATGGGATATTTTAATTATGTATACCTACATACTATTACAAAATGAATTTAAAAAAGTGATATGGAAGTAGGGTTCTATTGACCTTTTTTTATTGAAGGAAACATTGCCCTGGGATGTAATTTAGAAGGAGTTTCACTGGATTTGTTTTTTTATTTCATCATTTTGGCATAGTTATAAGTATACAAGAAACACCAAAAGAACAAAAACACCTTTTAAACAACAATAGGTAATTTATTTTTTGCGCTCACCCTGGCGGCCGCATTAATAGTAGGTAACAATTGTGTTATTCTAGCAATAGATACTTTGAAAATACTAAAAACCAAATCAACCATAATATAAGCAAAGTCTATAAATTTGAATAAGTTACTTGCACATGCATTTACCCGCTTGTTTGCTTGTTTTTAACAAATTCATTAAGAATATGAAGAGAAAAGTATACACAACTTTTATAGCTAGGCCATTTTTTGTAATTAAAGAGGGCTACCTAGTAGAGATTTTTGAATATTTCAATTTTAGACGGGAAAATTGAATGGGCTAGTACGATTAAATTTTAAAAATTAATTTAATTATTGCACGGGTGAACTACAGTCATCTACACTGTAAAATTACAGCAATTTAAATTGGTGACCGGATGCCAGCGACTATGGGTGTAAAATTGCATCTGATTTCTAAATTCACAAAAACCTGTAAAACATATGTAGCAATGTAAAATTTTAGACTATTTCGTTGTATAATTACAACGCGGCTATGTGGATCTATATTAATTTTCCATTGATATGTTTGTAACAATACCTTAACATTACACCATAAAATGTAATTGTGCTATAGAATTACATTTTTTTATTGTAAGACACAGGGTGATTATCGGAAAATGCCAATTACAGCTTTTGTGAATTTACACCAGCTGAGCATGTAAAAGATTATTTAACTGGAAAATGTTCAACAACGGTCATAGTAATATTCCTGCAACATCTCGTGTATTTTTACACGAGCTACCGTTGGATTATTTAGTAGATATAAGACTAGTTTAGTCGCGAATGTCAATTTGCCAATAAGTTTCTGATTTGTCCGTTTAAAATAAAAACCAATAATTATTTAAATCAATTTTGTTCCAAAATGACAAAAATCAGACAAATTCGCAAATCACAATTCGCGTCTATATATGAAGTACTTATTTAAAGTTTTTAGGTATATAGAAGTGAAAGTACAAACATACATCACATTATTTATTAGGTTAAATACCTACTTTACCTATAATAACTTTTTTGGCTTAGGTATGTACATACATTTATATAGAAAATAAAATCTTATAATTCTCCAACAAACTATCCTTTTTAGTAGGCAAGAAAGATATAGGATAAAACATCAAAAGTAGTCATTTAAACCTACTTTAAATTACTAATTTTGAAAAATATATAAAAAAACAAAAATAGGTACATTATTCTTAACACAAACGTAATATCTTGTTGTATAAGGCCCACTCACATAGAAAACAAATAAGCAACAGATATTAAGAATAAGAAATAAACCAGAGGGAATAATTTTCGATGCAATGGTTGTAAATGCAAGAACACGCAATGAAGTTGTCAAAAGTCTGAAAAGAAGGGGGGGTGGCATACCTGGATATGCACTCCTTTAGGAGGTTTTTAAGTACCTACTATAACAATAAAACTTCAATAAGGCGATATCACAAAAAAAAATTTTCCTCACAAAAATAAAAAATATATATTTTAAATAAAAATTATGTAAACAAAATTTTTTGAGTTGAAATTTGAGCTTCTGGGGATCAGCCCTGCTTGGTTTTAAACTAATTTGTGACATAATTTTATTTTCGAAAAATCATGTATGCCTTGGAAATTATGAAGAAACTAATTTTCCTCCGTAGTAAAGTGCCTTTTGTTATAGGTTTTATGGCAAAATGTTATTAAGAAAACTTGTTCCGAATGAAGAGCTGAGTAGGTTTGCGAAATTTCGAAAGTCTAGTTCTATACTTTGATTTTTTGGCATTTTTCACACTTTTTTTAGAAAAATGTAGTTTTTACATCAAAATGTTATTAAGAAAACTTGTTGACAATGAAAAACTGGATAGGTGTGAAAATTTTCAAGACCCTAAGTCGACTTTGATTTTTTCTGCTAAAAAATTAAAACGCACAAAAATCAAAGCAGACCTAGGCTGTTGGAATTTTTCACACCTATCCATTTTTTCATTGATTACAAGTTTTCTTAACAACATTTTCATGTGAAAACTACACAAAATGCATTTTTTATAAAAAAAAGGTCGGAAAAATGCCAAAAAATCAAAGTATAGGAATAAACTTTCGAAATTTCGCAAACCTACTCAGTTTTTCATTATGAACAAGTGCCCTTAATAACATTTTGACGCAAAACCTACAAAAAGGGCACTTTACTGATGTGGAAAATTAGTTTCTTCGTGATATCCAAGGTGATTTTTCGAAAATAAAATTAGTTTCAAACCAAGCAGCGCTGATCTCAAGAAGCTCAAATTTCAACTCGAAATTTTTACTTTATACTTTATGTGAATTCAATCCGTGTTTACTTTGTAAGAAGCAAAGCAATCCTGAAAATCCCAGAAGTAGGTACTTTCTAATGAGTACAAGTCTCCCCAAACCAAACTTGGAAAATACATGATTAAACAAAGTAAAATGCAAAGGAAAGCAAATAGGACCAGCGGTAATATTTGTAAAGATTAGCAAAACTGCGAAACGAAACTTAATTTTAGTATATCTGTATACGTTCTACTCAAGTGGCTGAACCACCTAAGGTTTCAAACAGTACCTACTTAATAACCCGCCTTCTGGTGCAACAACAAAAGCCTTTTCTTTCAAGAGGCTCAACGCAGTCGCGAGTGGTAGTGTGGAGGTATTAGGGGAGGCCGATATTAACATATTAAGCATCTGGTGACTTGCGTTTGAGCCCGGGGGACGCCCGCCCCCCGCTCTCTCTCGCTCCCGCCGCCCACCGCCGTCGCTCTATCCCGCTCCGGAGTCCCACGGCTGGGCGCCCGAGTGTTGTCGGACTCAGTCCGCGTGCGACGGTTGGCGTGAGCGGTGTTGCTGCCCGTCGAACCGGCGTCCGCTCCGCGTGCCTCCCGCGTGTATAAACATTGCGCGTTTGCCGGGATCTTGCGGAAATTTTCGAGTCTCGCCGATGGATTTTGGGTTGTGGTGCTGCGAAAACGATCTTTCGTTCTGTGCGCCGTTGTTTTGTGTTTTGTTTATTTGAGCGATTTTTTGGGATATTGGCCGCTGGAGCAGCTGAAAGAGCGGGAAGTTAAAGGTCAGTTGACGTTTTTTTTACCATGTTTTAAGCATCACAAAATTTGACTTATTTCGATTTTTTTCCAACTTTTTTTGTGGTACCTAGGTAGGTACCACAAAAAATAGGTAGGTACCTAACCTATTTTTTGTATAGGTAAGTCTTAGTGTAATCGTTGAGTGCTTCACTCAACGGTGCAGTATTTTCTTTAAATTCATTGAGCGATTGCGCCGCTCGCGTTCCTACCATAGTAAGCAAAAATAATAATATAGACATTTATGAGTATGAGAAAATAGAGAAAAAATCGATTTTGGCTAATAAATAGATAAAACTCGACTAAGTTATAGGGCGAGACGGGTAGGTATACGTTTTTTTTTACAAATAGTCTACATATGCATATGACATGTATAGTATTTGTAAAGTCACTTGAAACAGCATACAAAACTCTAATTGGCGCCACAAAAAAAATATAGGACACACGCGTCACGCAGTTTTCAAAAATATAACATATTTACAAGCAACATAATATTTCACTTTTAAGGTTTTTTTATGGTTATCGCCAAACATAACGCAAAGGTTAATGCAGCATATAATATTGTAAAAAGGTCTCAAAAAGCCATTATATCGATTATAACTATTTACGCAAGTACACGGAAAAAATAGATTTATTAGAATTTGTTTTAAAAAATAAGTAATATCACATATTATAAATTTTATTAATTTTATTAACACAACCTTGTATCAATTATTATTTTGTTATACTAAAAGAATTATATTGACAATACTTTAACCCGTAAAGAAAATTCTAATAAACAAGAAGCCAGTATAAAAAAGTAATATTTAATAACATAAAATAGTGTACGGGCACTAAATAATATAATTTTATTGTACGTTTTAAAATATGCACTTTATATGTGCTATTATGTCTGGTTAATAAAATATGCATTTTTAATAAGTGTGGTGTTTAATTTAATTATCTTTGGTGTTACTTCTTACAACCTGACTACAGGAAAATGTAATAAAAGTTACGGGAAATTATAATAAAGTATATTAAAAGAAATAATAACTATATCCCTCTTTTATTATTATTTATTTTAATCCTTAATGGTATTGTTAGTAAACAGTATTAAATAGTATAATAACTGTTTAATATATTTTAACATAAAAAAATTATATACGTTAGTAAAGAGAATAGTAAAATACATGAGAAACGTATAATATCAAATATATAAGAATCCTTTAATATATAAAAGAAAAGATATTATATTTTATTAAAAATGGTAAAGCAAAATTATTGTAACTACTATTATACCAGATGGTCCTATAGAGTATTAAAATTTACATTAATTAATATTATTTTTTTAATAACTTTTATTATCAATTTTTTTCCGTGTAGGTACCTACATCTTAAGATCTGTGAAATTATGGCACGGCTAATATCCACCGCATTTCACTGTGTGTGTAACCCATGCAAGTATTGGTGATATTAGGTATATTAGGCGAGCATGCAGTTATTTTACTTGTTTTTTACTACACTATCTATCTTCTCTGTCTCCTTAATCTCTTTTCACTACTATTACCAGGTGTGGTTTAATATCGTTAGAAAAGCGTTTTGTCTCGTATTTTATTGCTGAGGCGCCTGTCCTCGAGCTACCCTGGTTTAAATGTACTCACTTGGAGCACAGTGATATACGGGGCGTGATCTATTTAATAGCATTTACCACGCTCTGCTACTGGTAAAAATACGACTTATCGGCAGAAATCACCCGTATAAAATTCAAATGTTTTCATGCTGTTCCAAGTAACTTCATTTATACTATACCTACATGTAGACCCAATCTAAGAGGTGAACTCGTAACGCTCTGGCAATTATTTTTTTTTTATGAAAAAAGGAAACTAAAAATTAAGGTGGCGTCGCTCGTACCGGCGCTGACTTTTTAGACTGCATGTTTTTCTGCCTTCGATCGACCTTGGTTCGAAGCAGGTGCATGCACATTGTCTTTAAAGAAAAACAAGGCTATGGCCAAGAGCGCTGGACAAATGTGGGTTCACGGTATTGCTCCTAAATAGGCTTTATCCGTGTGATTTACTAATTGTCCTACACTCACTGGGATTACTCGGTTTTCTAGGGTTTTCCGTAGTACTTGAGCGAATGCTATCCTAGTTCTATCGGAAAAAAGTCGGCCCTAACCGCAAATGGCAACGAAGACAAAATAATAGTAATTGCCCCCTCCCCCTCACAAGCATGTGGTTGCTTCTGGGGTACTCCTAGTAGAATTATTATTATTATATTATTATATTATTATTCGAACATGTAAGTAATATAGGTACTTACCTATTGCGAGATCTATTGTCTTGGCAAAACACAAGAGGAACATATATCGATAGCATGGACCTCGGCTTGTAAATATAGAAACAGAAGGTGGGAGGTCTACATCAAAATATCTTTTAAATGTAGCCCGTTTTCCAAAATAATGGCAAAACTATTTTTCTGAGAAAATCGTATGTACATCAAATTCTGGCCCTTTATCTCCAAATTTGTAACGACTAAGTAGTTCCTACCTACTTTTACTATACCTTATTTAAAAAAATTAATACCTAAGTACCTATGTTACTGTCACATTCAAAAATTTATATTTTTCCAAGTATATACTTAGGTAGGTATTCTACAAAAATATTTAGGTAAACAATTCCCGAAGTCCATGATTTGTAATAATTTTTGACCGTAGAATTTTTCGCGGCTATTTGATTTCTGCAGTAGGTATACCTATTCTTCACTCTGCGCAATTCTTCTTATAAGATATTTTCCAGTAGGTAGTGCTTTTATTTTCTTCCCGTCGTTTCAGCGTTCCCTCCATGCATAAAAAAATTAACATTGTGCGTTTTTTGAGTTATATCCATTGATTTTGGGTTCTAGTACTGCGAAAACAATTTTTATGTTCTTATACGTATAATAGCTATTTTCAATCCCTTGGTTTCTGCGTAAAATTGAAAATTAAATTCCTTGGCACATAGACTATTGTTGAAATTTCCGCAGGCTATACACCAAATATTTTGCATAAAATTTTATATAAAAACTAATAAGGGAAAGTCGCCGAATTTCGGATACTACTTTAAATTTACTAAGTATTTATTATACAGAAGTGTTTTTTATTTATTTTTTCATATAAGCATATGCAACGTGTTATAATGAAACAAAATTTATGGTCAAAAGAATTTTACTACATTTGTTTTTTCCAAGAAAACGACGATATATGAATTCGGTACATTTTGGTGCAACTGAAAAAAGGTTCCTAATTTCGGACACTGTATTCGAAATTAAGAGACTACTTTCTACAAGTGTAAAAACTATATATTTAAACAAAAGGCGCACACACGGCACACATACGTTTTTTCTAGCTTCTTTATTAGCTTGTTTGATGTAATTTCCAATGTTTCGGGACCGAAACAAAATTGAAGACATTAGGATAGGTAGGTATCCCATTTGTTTTCCTCTGACCTCATTATAATAGCCAGTTTCAATGGATCTGTCACTTTTTCTGAAAATAAACCATTTACTCGCAACCACCATATTATATTAAGCCAGAATTTTGGGTTTCTGGTATCCGAAATTAGGAACTTCAGACTATCCGAAATTAGGCACCTTTTCACTTTTTAGGTTAGAGTAATGCAGTACTGTTATTTTTGAAATCTGTTTAATTGTGACTAGAATACCGGCTTAATTAATATATTAACTTACCTAGGACGCAAACACAAAATTCTGGAACGATTATTTCAAAGATCGACACAGCTCAAACTGCGACTGAACATAAAACTCCGCCATGCAATTTAGACGTTTGGAGCTGCCATCTAATGGAGAGAGATTGTACCACCACAATATTGCATAGTGGGCTTAATTTGACTTTTTGCATTGTATAGGGTGAGGTTTCAATTTAAAACAACAGATGGCTTCTTAGATAAACCACTATCCGAAATTAGGAAACCATCCGAAATTAGGCGACTTTCCTCTAACACATTACTAAGACATTACAATTTACCTATCTGTTTTAATTTATTTTCGTTTTAAAGTTGATGTAGCGAGTATTTTTGCGGACGGTTTCAACAACGCTTCTATAATGGCTTCTTTAATGTCTGGTACAAGTTCATGGCCTGGCGAATCGCGGAACGCTTTCCACGCCATGGTCCACACACACCTGTACCTACTCAAGATATTGACGAGACTGAATCGCCATAGTCGCTAGAGCGCCGCAGTCGGCATTGTTCGTTCCTGCCGCATGTTACCGCCACCACCCGACCATTGCTTTTGTTTTGGGAATACCTTATTCAACCGCAGTTAGTTCCGAGGTTAGTTCCGAGGTTAGTAGTTCACATCAAGGAAAGTCAGGGGACACTACGTAGAACTAAAACGAATTGCCACTACTTTTTTTAACAATCCTTTGAAGTAATTTTACTGGTATGAATTAGCTGGGGTTGAATATTCACAAAAACAATACTCCTACTTTCCATGACTGAGTCACCCTGTATTACCGCCGTCGTTTAGTTAGATTTTTTGGCTTGCTGTACTCTTTTCCCATAAAATGGACATCAAAAATAGATTTCTAGAGTCTAAACGGCAATGGTGACTGTCGAGGTGATTGTTTGGATATTATAAACGAACTAGAACCCGTGCATTATCTCTGGGATTTTTAGAAAACCAAACTGGAACGCCTTTTGACATGAGCTTTGACAAAAGATCATAATAATAAAATAAGTAGGTACTTATCTATTTATTTTTACCACCGTGCAACTTTTATTAACATGTATGTGTTTATCGTATTTTCCTGAATTTAGATGGCAGCAAAAAAGCAGAATAAATTCCCAGTTAGTTAAGGCACTTAATTCTGGGTATATTTCTCTTAATTTTACACACCTGGATTCTATTCTAAAAATCCACTTAACGTATTACTGTTTTTGCAGGTCATCGATCTTGCCTGACAAAGAGGTTCTAACTTTTTTGTAGCCTTACTAAATCGATTATACTAGATAAAATCCTACACAAACAAGCTTATTAAGGAGTTCTTTATAACCCTATTAGAGGGATTATGTCGGAAAGAAAGTTGTTGTCTAGTATATCGAAATAGGTTACTTCTTGGGTTATTTAATAGGAATATGCTACGTAGCTTAGAAAGTATTAGCAAGTTGAATAAGCGCAAAAAAGGCCAAACAAATCCAAGTGCTCTGCGGGAAGTTTTATTGTAGTTAGAGGAAAACCGGAAACTTCCAAATCAGCTTTTGTTAAGAGTTTCATTATGGGCATAATTAAAATTTTTAGTCCTTTTATGATCTTCCCGAGTAGGTCCATTCAGAGCTTTTAAATACTTTTTGTGTTTATCATCTGCTGCGGTCCCAGGGCTTAGCTTCGATCTCGGCAGTTTCCGCAAATGAAAAATATCGCGAAAATTCCAGTGAAAAATATACAAAACTTTTTCGCGGATATGGCAGCCGTAATTGCCCGATTTTTGTTTGTGTTTCGTCGGGTAAATATTTGGGGAAATTTTATCTACCTGCCACCGAGATGGGATCAACTATGCAAAGATGAGGTTTTTCTGCGGGTGAGGCTGCGGGTGATATATATTGTCGTATTTTGGCCGGTGCATTAGAAAATTAATCAAGATTACCTACTACGGGAAAACAAGGCAACAGAATATTGTTTGTCAAGTCAGCCAACTTTTGGCAATATGTAGGTATGCCGTATGCCTGTCTAGATATACAACGGTTATAGGTACTTACTGCACCTATCTATGTCAGAACTACTTACCCTTATTAGAGTTATTGTTATTACAATTAAAAAACCACAGGTGGCTATATAGAAATACTCTCCCATGGGCTTTTATTATCTTTCAACATTTCAATCTTATTAGTTCTGGCATGAAATAGAGGGTATTGCTTGGATTTTCACTTTCTCACGTTGCGGTTCCCAGTTCCCACATTCCTAATATGTGAAAATTTGTTTTTAATTTTGAATTCACTCCACGCAAATAAACAATGCGTAGGTGCCCGGTGCCTAGCGATTTGCTTATCTCAAATCTTTACCAACAAAATCCTTTTTTGGGACCACAAACGCGGTTTTACAATTCGGCACGACTCCAAAATTCTCATATACACGTAGTAAAAATCGCATTAGCATTTTTATTGGTCGTTTTGCATTCTGTAAACGATTCTATTACTAATCGGCGAAATCTAAGCTTAGAAATTAATGCTGTGAATAGATTTATCACAATTCAACCATAGAGTTATGGACGCAATGCGTTGCAGAGTAGCAGGCGGCCTCTCGCAGTAGGAAAATGTAGGTGAATAAAATATAGGCAATTTCTGCGTAAAAATCACCCCATCCGTATGGCCTGCCATAAAAGTGTACCTTATAATCCCTAGGGGAAACCAGTTGCTCCAGCCCCACATGCAGCCCTGGCGTCCCTTCGTCATAAAATCTTAATCTGTATACCTATACGCCCAGGGGTTACGGACTGCATCCCTATACTACACCACCGGTCGACGTAGTAAAAACATATCGTAAAAAGGATCTTTATCCAGTTCGTGTTTTGCAGGTAGAAATCCAGGGTGGGATGTTCATTTCATTTCAAGGTTGCTAAAAAATGTTATACAGACAGGGTGGTCAAACTTTTAGGGGCAAAACTTCAAGAATCTTTGAAAACGTCAAAAAAGTAGATTTTTTTCATATAAACATGTACTTATCAAAATCCTAACGGTTTTCGTTACACAGGGTGACTTAGTCATGATGTAAAAAAAATTAACCACAGGATGGGGGAGGTCCACTAAAAGGGAAAATACCTCGGAAAATACCAAGAAAACATTTTTTTGAAAAGGTTAAAACGTGGGAAAACTCAACCCGTGTAAGTCGACGCTCCTGCTTGAAAGCACATACGGTCAAGGTGACTTTTGAAAAAAAAAATTAACAAAAAAATTAAAACCGACTTCAAAAATTTGCCCGTATGCACACTCCACTAAAAATTAAAAAAAAAATTACAAAAAATAACACCGACTTCACAAATTTGCCCGTATGCACATTTCAACTAAAATTTTAGAAATATTTTTCTCTTTCTAAATCGAGTTATCTTTGATGATTTTGATGATTAAGGGCCAATTTAAAATTAAAGGAGCTTTCTAACAATCCAAACATTGTTTAATATTGTTGCAAAAGTTCCTTTACCTAGTTTTAAAGTCAAAATATATTTTAGTCGAATGTATTATGAAATTGACCCTAAATGCCTTTTCAATCGCTTGTTTTTTTGTATTTTTATGAAAATTTAACCATAAGGTGATCATCATTTGCCTGTCGGCGCACTTTGCGAAAAATTCTCACAAAAATTCGACTTACAACAAAATGTAGTTCCCTCTATTTGCCCAAATTTACCATATTATTTGTCGAAACTGTAGGTACAGGGTGGCCCATCCAAGCGGAAAAAGTGTGCTACGTGGAGACACGTTCATAAAATCGTCATTCAAAAAATGAGATTGTAGTAAAAATTAAGGGAAATTCAAGGGTGTACCCTAATTTTGTATACGGGGGTCGGTAAAAAATTATCGCGAAAAAACTTTTTTTGCAAAATAAAAAAAATATATTTTTTTACCTATACACATCCATTAGAGAACCTTTAAGTAGTATTCCCGAATATTCAGTTTTTTAATATAACTTCCGGTTATAGCGGAAATTAAAGTGGTTTTCTCTATTTTACAACCTACACATTTCTCTTAACCGTCACAGGATTCCTTTTTTAATTCTGAATCCAACGATATATAATTTGACCTATTTATCTCCAACCGTTTCCCAGATATTTATCAGAGAAGCTCCATCAAACTAGATACATGGTCTCATGGTCGGTGTCTGATGTTCGATCTGAGTAGGCCAAACAATAAAACCAAATTTATGACAAATCAAGTCAGCCATGATAATAAAACTGACAATCGAGTAGGCTGTCAATTCAATATTCCTATTTACGTCTCAGATTAGTCTAAAATTTTGTTGCTGAAGCTGTTAGTAGTTGCAGCTTAAAAAATGTTTTTGAAAGAAGAATGCTGTGATATTTTAGAGATCTTCATCAAAAATGATAAAAGATACGTAGAAACTTTGAGGGAGTATTCTCGTAAATATCCAAATAGAAATGTTCCGAGTGCTTCATTTATATGTAAGCTGTATCGAAGATTCAGATCGACAGGAAGTGTGATTAGAAAGAGAAAAAACGGGTTTAGAATTAGTGAGGACGAGAGAGAACGAATTTTAAATTATTTCAGAAGAAATAACGAAAAATCTCAGAGAGATGCAGCGAGAGACTTACAAATTCCCCGGTCTACAATACAAAGGATAATGAAATTAAGCAAATTTAAAGCCTTCAAAATATTACCTGTTCAAAGGTTATTCCCTGGAGATGCTGCAAGAAGACTGGAATATTGTCAAACAATGTTAAACTTTTATTTTGCAAGAGGTGGAGCTGGATTTTTTAAACAAATTATTTGGTCCGATGAAGCTACATTTACAACGGCGGGAATATACAACCGGAAAAATAGTATATTTTGGTCTGTTGACAATCCACGGGCATTTCGTGAAGTTGTGAAATCCGGCAGAAATCCCGTGGGTGTTTGGTGCGGAATTGTGGGAAATTTTATAATGGGCCCTCTATTTTATTCATTAAGTATGACAGGTAGGAAATACCTACATTTAATCCAGAACGAATTGGAACAATACTTTGACCAGTTGCCATTAATTTTTCTTAACCAACTCCAAGAAAGACAATTAATATGGCAGCAAGATGGCGCTTCCTTCCATAACTGTGGGCCCATAACGGAATTTTTGAACAATTCGTTTGAAAATTGGATTGGTAAATATGGAACGATAAGGTGGCCGCCACGTAGTCCAGATTTAACCCCCTTGAATTTTTTCTTGTGGGGGCATTTAAAAAATAAAATTTATAAGAACCGCCCCGAAAATGTTGAGGAGATTAAAAGACGAGTAAAGTTAGAAATTGATAGTTTAAACAATCGTCCCTTAATCTTTGAAAATGTCCGAAAAAATTTCTTAAAAAGACTTAGGTTATGTGTAAATAATAATGGAAACCATTTTGAACATTTAATGTAAATGAACTTCTAACTAATTTTTAATAACTAATCATATTGTTGTTGTTATAATAAATATGACAGTAGTAAAAATAATAAATGTTTCATAATTTCCACGAGATTTTTAATTAAGTTGAATGCAGTTGAATGGCTATAGCCACTTTCACATTCAGCCTACTCGCTTGTCAGTTTTATTATCATGGTTGACTTGATTTGTTATAAATTTGGTTTTATTGTTTGGCCTACTCAGATCGAACATCAGACACCGACCATGAGACCATGTATCTAGTTTGATGGAGCTTCTCTGATAAATATCTCGGAAACGGTTGGAGATAAATAGGTCAAATTATATATCGTTGGATTCAGAATTAAAAAAGGAATCCTGTGATGGTTAAGAGAAATGTGTAAGTTGTAAAATAGAGAAAACCACTTTCATTTTCGCTATAACCGGAAGTTATATTAAAAAACTGAATATTCGGGAATACTACTTAAAGGTTCTCTAATGGATGTGTAGGTAAAAAAATATTTTTTTTATTTTGCAAAAATGTTTTTTCGCGATAACTTTTTTACCGACCCCCGTATACAAAATTAGGGTACACCCTCGAATTCCCCTTAATTTTTACTACAACCTCATTTTTTGAATGACGATTTTATGTTAACCTGTCTCCACGTAGCACTTTTTCCGCTTGGATGGGCCACCCTGTACCTATCGACACCAGGATAATTAAATACTTACACTTCTGTGTATATTTTGTTACTTGTTACTGCTTTTATTGTCTGTTAAACAAACGTACATACTTACTTATGTACCCAATTATGAAAACAAGTATTTAATTATAGGTAATTAAAATGAGGGTTGAACATTTATTAAAAAAGATAAACTAAGCCAAAGTGTAGACTGCTCTATACTGCATAGACGTGTGGTTATGCCGCACTTTAATAACATTTCAAATTTTACACTAAATGTAAATTAAATTTGTGGATACAGACGGACAACCGAGAAAATGACAATGTTTGTTTTACCCAAGGGAATAACAACTAAATTCTCGAAATAAAATTCGAATTTCAGGAGAATCTGTGAACAAACAAACATATTGTTAATTCTTTGCCCGATTTTTCTCTCTAGTACCGTCATCCATGTCCTCTTTCTCGTTTCCCAATCGCTTTCCTCCATCTAACAACCCATCTCCGCCGACTTTCCTCCGTTTAATAGCCCCATAGAGCTCGCCGCTTAATAAGCTTGTTTGCGTACGATGCTATCTGCCTTAATCGTCCGGGAAAAAAAGGCTCGACACGGGACGGATGACACGCGAAACGTTTTCGATTGGACGGCGGGATAAAGCCCCGCGTCCGAGTTAAACCGGAGGTTTTTTTCCCCGGCCGCGGACCGCCGGATCACGAAGGCTTTGTTCTGTCTGCGGGGATGGGCGCGCCGCGCTGTTCGCTTGATTAGAAGGAAAAGAACACGCCGGAGCGGGACGAGGAAGGCTATAACGGTGATGCAGCTAAACGTCGCAACGCCGACAACCGGAGAAAAAAGTGGGCAAATTGGCGTCTACGATTCGAGGTTGCCATCGGTGTGTAGGTGCGGATTCTGACGCTAAACACACATAACGGAAAATTCCAATGATCTGTATACCTAGATGACCCATTCAAATGGCATTGTAATCCACGTTGATATACAATAAAATATCAAAACAAAGACCCTGTAGTGGTGCACAGCTGATCTGTAAATATATCGCCCACCAGTGGAAAGTTCGGTTTGATCCAGTATTTCTAGCACCACACACGACGCATTTTAAGCGCCCCATCACTATTCACTATACTAGTTTGATAGTTAATCAAGAGTTTATTAGCGTTTTTAACCTGTACCCGGCGCACTACAACAAGCCGTCTGTAAAGAAACAGATGTTTGGCCCTGCCGCGTCGTTGCCAAATTTATTGCGCTTGCCCCTCGGCTTGCCCCAGTTTTCCTTCTATGCAACCAGGCTTAGTACATAATTTAATATATTTTCAACATGTGTATATTACCAATTATAATATTATACATTATATAATAAAGAGATAATATTAACATAATTATATATCTCTGATGCCTTTGCTATATATATACATTGTAAGAAATAAGTGCTTTCATTATTTTTCACATTAGAGAAGTTGCAACTCTGCAGAAAAGTTTTGTACTTAAATAAATACCAAAATGTTGAGGACGAAGTTGTGTATTGGATTATGGATCTAGGTATACAGATCATTGGAAAATTCCCTATCGATTCAATAAATTACAGATACATTATGTAGGAATCAGCGCCGGTCCAAAATTCATCTCTATGTGCCTCAGCTATCCCTTTTCTGAAAATTCTTCTTCTTGTATGGTTAAAATACGACGCAGATTGGTGAAATCTAAGATGTTGCGATATTTCTTCTAATTGTCCATGGGGGGAAATAGTATAAGAAAATAGTTTTTTTTATTCGACCACTTGATTTCGACATGTTAGAAAATTCCTTAGACAAAAAAAGAGAGAGGACGCCAATAACAGCGCCCGCAGCCGTGTTACTGACTGGCACATCGCACGACAGACCAGTGGCGTAGCATCAAACGCGTTCTTAGCCAATACCACAAAAATGTTAAAAATAAAAAGGTGTAGTTAATTTTGACTTATCTACATGTAATTTGAAATATTGGTAGGTATTTATTTGCAAATAGTTTCCCAAACGTAAAGCTAGTGTCAAGTGCTGAAATATATTGATTTGTGGCGATTTCGAATCAATCAAAATAAAATAAATAATGCACCCCCATGGAAACCAGCCCATATTTTATGATACTATCATAATCAATTAAGAAATTTTCAATAAAAACGATGTTAAAAAATAATTATATTGGTCCTATTTACAAACAAAATAATGCACTTTATCAAACTAAAAGGTAGAAGGAATTTCAAGAAATTATATTGAGAAAAAATAAAGTTTTAGGGCATCTTTCGAAAGTAGCTTGTTAAATATGTACCTGTGAAACGAAATCCCGGGCCCGCCGGGCTCTTGCTTTTCACTTCTGCTTTTGCAACCAAACGCTGATTGATAACAGTATATATTTTCCCCTTAATCACTCTTTCACAAATTTACGAAATTAACTCACAACGTACTCGCTTTGTTTGAAACGTAATTTCTTACGGGCAAATAATCATGTGGTGGAGCTCCATCATGATAATTTTTGTTTAATTTTGTTACATTTTGTTACCAGCTAAAAATAAAATAATTGAAAATGAAAATATTCCATGGCTGACTATGTGAAAATAAAAAAAAAACAGAATATTAGCCATAGCTATTTTATTTTTTATAATAACTATACCGAGTGTTGTATTTTTGGAAAGCACAAAAAATGGCCGATTTGATAAGGCCACAGCCAACTAGGATTTACATTTAAAAAACAAGTTTATGTCATATCTCAAAAATCACAAACAACATAAAAAATTGGATTAGATTATCTTATTATGCCAAAAATTATCTACAATTTTTGTCTCTACGGTTTTTATGTATATAATCAGAAAAATAACGGAGCTGATGAAATAGCAAAAATCACTCTTTTCAAAATCTAGTGAGCCATGAACTTTTTTAAAAATCCAAAAGGGGCATTAGATTGAGCATACAAAACTGCAATTCTTTCACCATTTAACCTTTGTTCTAGCTTTGCTAGTTTTCGAGATCCCCATAGTGGGCATCGAAAAAAACTCACCCTGTATAAGTAATAATTTTATAAATTATAGTGTGCACAATTTATTATTGTCGATGTATTTTCGATTTTTGTCCACAATTTCCTTAAATCTCAACGATTTCCAAAAACAACACTCTGTTGTATTCGCAATTAAAAAGCCTCTAAAATTATGTGTCGCGATTGCGATTAGCAGTTCCATCTTCCATTTAAGATTTCAGAGTTGGGATTGCTGGGTTATGAACCAATCACCATGAAGTATTCGCCAAGACAATTAGGTACATCGGTCTGTTTGCGCGCGCGTTGAACCAGTTGCTGTCCTTTGTGCATATTACTACAGTGGAGAGTTTCTTATCGCAGAGTAAATAGACTATAGTATAGTCTATTTACATATTTTCTGTAGGTACATATTTTCTGTAGGTATATGGTATATGTTCCCACCATAGGAGTCGTAAAACTGCGGATGTTAGCCGCTGTATGTCGTTCGCCTTAGCCATTTTATTGCCTTCCTATTTTGCATTTATTTTGGTAAGAAATAAATCCACAAATCCAAAAAGTCAAATGTGCAGAAGCTTATTTCCTCAGGTTAGTATAATGCATACTTATTTACCCACATACGGTTATTCCAAATCATGAAGATGTTTATGGAAGCGGCACTTTTTTACGCCAATTTGCCGCACAAATTCGCGCCAATTTGTCATCCGAAAAAAAAAAACCGTCGAACTCTCGAACTTTCCAACGAAGTATATTTATTGGATTTTATTTTATAACGGTCTCGCGGCATGGCGTCGCCGGTTCCCACCAACCCAGTGACATTTAAAGGTCGCACCGGGGTTAGAGTGCACCCCGGATTTTTCGTGTAAATCTCGGATTTTTGCCGGCGAACAATCGCGATTGTTCCCCGATTTCTCTCTCAGAAATACCGAATCGGCGTTGTGGGTTGGGGCCGCCGCTCGTGGTATTTGGAACCAACGGAAAGCACATTTTCTATATACCTAACCTACCAGAGAAGATCGTTATCAGCTAAATTAGAATTGTGTTTCACGGCGAAAGGTTATATCATAATCTAGGAAAAAATTGAATGGTGCAATACCGTGTGAAATACCTTAGTGGATCTCACCTCTCAGTGGGTCTAATTATTGGGTTATTATTTCTTTGAGAGTCCCCGAAAGGGGTTCCCTACTCTCATAATTGAGTTTTTGATTCTAAAATTTTCAGTCAATGCGTGCATCGATTTTAAAAAAATGGGCCTAATATTGAATTTAATATAAAATACTCATATTATTGCAACAAGACCCACCTAGTACAGAAGTACTAATTTATTATCAGCACTCCACACAAAAGTTGTTCGAAATAGAGAGAATATTCTTCAGACTTTGATACAAGTGTCCACTTTTCGCTACATAGAATTTTTATTAAAGTATCGTCGCTATTTTTAATTTCATTATTCATTCACCCGACGGAGATTTCAGCAAACAACTTTTACTATCCATCAAGAACAAGTAACATTACAATATTATTATTCGCCTTCCGCGAGAACAGGACGATTTCAGTAATTCAAAGGTGTGAGCTTTTGTGACACTTTTTCCGCTTGGCGGCTGGTGGAAGACTGATGAGAGTGATGCGCGATACGCTGGATTCCGAAACGTTGTTGACCGCTGCGTTGTCAGCAGGTGTAGATACTACCATGCGAGCGTGAACCAATGACACTAAAATAATGTTTCTCTAAGTGTATAATAGCAAATTTGTCATATTCTTATAGGTGCCTTATAGGCGTGTTTCTGGGGTCGAAACGAGTTGAAATCGAAAGTCGAAGCGATTTAAGATTTCTGTACTATAATCAAGGTTACACCCTGTACAATAAAAAATACCTTGGATGAAGAATCACAGGAGTTCCCCTTGGATTTATTGATGGAAATATATACTAGATCATTATACAACAATATGTAAATGAATTGTTAAAGGTAAAAATATCTAACTTTTGAGAAATAATAATTCAACAAATATGTCATATTAGGGTGTCCAGAATTTCCTCCCGTCGCTGTTGTCTGTTTCATAGCCACTTCTACAATGGCTTACCGACCTTATTTTATCAAAAATGCAAACCTCATGTTATGAAGCCGCCCTATTAATATCCGATGACAAAACGTATGCGCACATTTGAATAACATTATGCATAATAAGTATGAAAGTGAAGCATATATCTACTTCCACGGTCATATCGGCGAGGTGTGAATCGGACCCAGTTCGAGAAAGGCTGTCATTATAATTTAAATAGAATACGCACAATGCCCCCTATATAAGAGGTACTTGACATTTTAATAAATACTTTGGTCGTATTTACGTTGAGCAATATTCGTCGACGTTCGTAACATTAATTTGTGGTATAATGAGTGCATGTGGTTTGTTTGGCTTTTCACAAAACTGGAAATTACGCCACCCATTTCCGAGATATCACTTGAGCTTGAGAATTTTAACCATGTAGTGCAGCTTCTTGTACTATCGCTCATAAATTTTAAAGATTACAAAAATCCACAGTGTTCTGTTATACTGTCAACAAAGTGACATCTGTGGACCGATGACCAAACTATTCAAACTTACTTCTACTGAATCATAACAAATAAAGATAACATTATACAAAATACAGGGGACAATCAATAACAAAATATACGAGGATTGCTCGATAAGATAAACATTAGATAAATCAAAGTCCAATCGCCGAGTCGGCTAAATCTGCGAGTATAAATCCAGCACCAGCCACAGGCTGGGGATGAGTAAGCCCCGCTTATTAGCAGCTACTCGATCACTGACCACCCTCGGTGGTCTGACCTGGCAATGGATACCGCTTAAATAGCCTCCTTGTTCAGGTCGGGCTCCGAGGGGCAGACGACAGCGCCCCTGGGCACTGTTGAAGACGTCAGTGGGTCAGTGCCGGCACCCCGCCGTCGCGTCGGGTCAAGGGCGCAGCTCGCGTCCCGGTCACTTCCACGTACTATCGGTCGCGTCGGTCCACAGTCCGCGCTACCTCCGCCATGGTCCAGATACTGTTAGAGGCATATCTGTGAGTGCAATAATAAACATCACCCTAGTTTGTACCTGCTGTCTTTCTTCTGCGCTTCGCGACTCCCGCACCCAGTGATCCCGGCAAGCTGTGAGGGTTAATCCAACCCTCCGGCACACACAAGTAGTGCGTCACATGGTAAAGGCTCCGTGTGAAGGCACTCAGTTGTGACACGTGGTGGAGGCGCGCAGTCTTCAAGCTGCACCACCCGTCTCCCACGTAAACTTGTGTGACAATACCGCCCACTCTCAGTTGTCATCTGCCCCCGAACATCATTCGGTTTTTCTATGCTTGACCGTGTCACATCGTTCCACACCGTTCACTACTTTACAACCTGGTGTAGGCCCTAGTAGGCCCCAGGACCCCAAAGTAAGTGTAAGTATGTAATTATTTAATTACTACCTTTATATTTCTATGGATTCTATGGAGTTTATTTAGGTGTGTAAAGGATCAGATAGCGGTCTTGAAGCTTTTCAAAGTTGTCACTAGCTTCGCAGTCGGACCCGCGCTTCTAGTGGCCAGCAGGTAGCGGCTCGTCTTCCTTTTCACGCTTCCTTTCACAAACTACAGAGGTCTTTCAACACCCGGACGACTCGCCAGAAACGACATTGCGATCATGAAAGTTCCTCGATCGCTGCGTCGTAGGCATTTAAGCTGCTGCAGCCAGAACTATGGCTTCCAGAAGCGTTCAACATCTCGGCGGAGAGCCATTATTGCTTCGCCACCGTCCTAGAGAGATGCAGCCGTCAGCTCCTTCAAAGTATAGTAATAAAAATAACTAGGAATATATTATAATGAAATAAGGGCGAAGAAAATCATCGCCGTCGTCAAGATACTTGCAGAGGCGCGCGGTCACGCCGTCGTCATCCTTCTAAATCGACACGCTGGCAACGCTGTTCAGCGTCTCCGCTTCAGTAGACCTGCTCAGCGTCTCTTCCCCAGCAGACCTGCACGATGCCTCCGCGCCAGCAACCCTACCCGCCGTCAGTGGCGCCACCATATCGATGAGGTCACATACCATACCCGCTGGACGTCGCCCTGACGACAACGCCACACTCCATTGCTCCGTCACCTTCTTGTACTGAGGGGTGAAACGCAGCTGTGTGCGTTCTCCGTTCGCAGGCTCGAATCATCCCCTCAATTTACACTGCGTTAAGTGTTTTATAGGTGCCAGATTGTAGGCATCGATGGTATAAGCTCGGAGCACTTTTACCGCTGCTCCGCTACAACACAGACCGGAACTTTAATTAAATTTGAAAAATTTCGTCTTATGCGGATGGTGCAAATTGTAAACCTCAATCTGCGTTGCCAGCTCCTTCCATGGCAAGCTCGGAGCTTATCATGTTCCGTTCCTATACAACACAGGCCAGAACTTCAGTCCGCCGATAAGTGTTTTCTAATGTGATGAGGATAACGTGTCGCCTCGACCGATTCAGATGGTTGGTACAGATCGTGGACTACCATCGCAGGGTATCTCTGGCATCATTCAAGCAGAGCATTTGTTAGGTCTTCTTTATTTGACCGATTACTTGTTCCGATTGTGTTGTTTCTATGAATAAAAGAATTTCACACTTAGAAATTTACAATAAAAAATTTTATTATAAAGCTACTAGGTGAAGATCACACTGAGGATGGCAGGTACCTTTTTTTAGACAAATTCTTTGTGACTTCCTCTATGTTAGCAGCTCATCATCTCACCGTAAAATAATATTCTGTAGGCTAGGCCCAAAGATTTATTTTTGCCCGTTTATACAGGGTTTCCCAGAATACATATTCAAAAATAATTAAATTACACAAAGTATTTTAAAAGTTAAAAAAAATCGATTTTCAGGAGCGTCCTTTAAGAGCTTGTATCTCCGTAGGTGGGCCCTCTAGGGAAAATTTTTATAGGAACTTGTCACGTTATTTTAACGTCCCCTGTATAAATCTGAGAGATTGCCCACCTATTCTGGGACACCCCGTATAGGAGACCTCTTGGCAGAGCTAATAACTTCACTTGTTTTCCAGATTCAA
The DNA here is from genome assembly GCA_963920635.1 of Pseudeuparius sepicola. Lineage (NCBI taxonomy): Eukaryota > Metazoa > Arthropoda > Insecta > Coleoptera > Anthribidae > Pseudeuparius > Pseudeuparius sepicola. The sequence goes on along the minus strand of OY987299.1, from coordinate 116,723,406 downwards.
ACAAGAATATTGCTTTGCTTCTGAAGAAAAACGTTTGCCTTTCAACATGTACATGGTTAAAATTGTCAAGTGATATCTTCGAAATAATTAAACGGTCAAAAGGACTTACCTGCGAAGTTCTATCGTATTTATATTAGCCGATTCCTAACATCTTACAACCCCAATAATATACGGGTGCTTCTGGACCTATGTTCATACAAACATTTTTAAAGTAAAGTTCCTTGTTCTTGTATTAGATTTGTGTGAGCCCCTATAGGTATTTTTGAGATGCCTGCACTCACAACCTGATAATTACCCGAATTTGCGATATATTCATTCGCGGGCACACGAGATAGTTAAATGGATTTGGGGTAGTGTGTACATTTCTGTAACTGGGTCCCCGAAACCTGCTCGTTACGTATCGCAAAGATAAGAAAAACATGTTCGGCTTTCTTTCACTTGACACCCGGGGATCATTACGACCCTAATGGGGTTTACATCAAAAGGACGTCGCCTGAGGGGGCTCTTTACTCCGGTTTCGTAGCCCGGAGTCGAGCACCCCACTTTCAAAAATGCGTATTTCCCAATACGAGCCAACGCTGTTTGTTATTCGGTCGGGAAAGCTCCGAGCTACGTTATTTCCGACGGAATTGGGATTGCGTTATCGAATTTGGCGGATAAATCAGATGTTGAGCTTTGTTAAGGATTCCAATGGGCCGCGTTTAAAAAGGGAGCTTGCGATATGACACGTTCCAGTGAGAATTTATCAAGAATTTTATATACGAATTCCATATCAGTCTTTAGTGATCTAGGATAGTGAAGCTTTTCAAACCTAGAATAATAATAAGTCCCACCCTCACAATACTCCAAATTAGGAGTAAGTACCCCAGAAGCAACTAAATGCTTGTGCGGGAAAGGGGGGGGGGCAATTAATATTATTTTGTCTTCGTTGCCATTTGCGGCTAGGGCCGACTTTTTCCCGATAGTCCGATAGAACTAGGATAGCATTCGCTCAAGTACTACGGACAACCCTAGAAAACCGTAGTAATCCCAGTGAGTGTAGGACTATTAGTAAATCGCACAGATAAAGCTATTAAGCAAAGTTGTTCAGAATTAAAAACTGAGGTGTGCAAAATTTCAAAAGCCTATACCTACTTCGATTGTCTTCTATATGCTAAAAAAATTAAAATGCACGAAAATAATTTTTCAAAAACGGTACCTACATTTTTCGAAAAAGTCAAGAATAGTTTTTTCTTAGAATTGATTGGAAAATTTAGTGAAGGCAAAAAAAGATTAGTTTTCCAGTGGCGTACCATTATTTTAATAAATCATATTATGGTTGACCCCCGCGTCTCCGGCACTGGTACAAGGCCAAATTATTTTTAATTTAGAGCATTTAATGTGTATCACACTGTACCAAATATTTTCCCTTAACTGTCCTCCTTTAGGAGAAATTAAAGAATACTTAAAAAAAGTTGAACTTTGACGCTCTGTATAATGAAAACCGTTAGGATTTCGATACAATTTTATATGAAAAAGCCTAATTATTTCGATGTTTTCTATAGATTTCTGAGGTTTTATGCACAAAAGTTGGACCACCCTGTATATGGGCTTCAAATGGGACAACTTAAACTCACTTTTATTCTGAATACAATGCTTTAGAAAAGTTCGAAAAACCGGATATGACGTGATAAAAATAAGCATACCTATATAGGTACTGTATTAGATATTCAGATATTTAGAAAGATCGTCGTGCATTTCTGATAAACTTTTACTAAAGGCGTTTTTTTTTATATCTCTTTTCATTAAGAAGTTACAAGCCAAAACATGGAAATGGCCTGGTATAAATTTTGTCAGTGAATATCAAGGTGAAAATCAAGTTAGCCATGACTTTATTAGGTATCCACGAAAAACAATGGATAGTTTGAACGTTGTAATAGTTATTTACATTGCCAGATGCGAAAGTGCACTTTTTTGGCCGAGAATGTTGTTTAAAGCTTACGCATCGTGCAGTGTATTACATTTTTCCTGCTACCGACAATTTCAGGTTATAGGTTCTTTTAATATAGCTCTAAAATACATATTATGGAGTAGAATATGTGTAATCATGATCTTCAAAATAACCTTTGTTCAATTACTAAAAATGAAAATCAGTGATAAATATAAGAGGCAGAATGCAGCGATAATAAAAAATAAATAAAAAAAGGTGAGCTTTGTATGGGATTTGAACCCTGGATCTACGAATTACCAATCGCGTACTCTCACGCTATCGGTAGCGAGGTACCTGTCAAATTTTTTCTGTTATGCGGCTCTTGTTTGACGCCGGAGAAACATTGATATTATTAATTTTTCTTTGGGATAATTCGTGTTCTTTATGATCAAAACCAGTTTTTAAAACGATTGTTGTGAAACCTATTAAAATTGACACAAGATTCGCGTTGCTACATATATTTTATTAAATTAATTATTAAATTTTTTTAAGGTCCTTTCTGCGTAAGGGTTGCTAAGCAATACTTTCGCAGCTAGCAACCAAAATAACAGGGCACCTCGAACATTTGACTTTCGCTTTCGGGTCTGTTGGATAGTATGTAAAGTGTACTTACTGGGAAGGAAGCAGGAAAAATATTTTACTTGTCAAAACCAAAGTAACTAACATAACATTAGTTCCTTCGTTTCCCGTTTAAGTTATTCCAATAACGATAACACATATCTAACATCGACAAAATTTATGCCAGGCCATTTCCATGTTTTGGCTTGTAACTTTTTATTGAAAATAGAAGATATATAAAAACTCCTTTAGCATAAGTTTATCAGAAATGCACGATCTTTCTCAATATCCAATAAAGTAATGTAAAGGCAATGTTTTCAGGGAAAAAATGTAAGCTTAAGTTGTCCCATTTGAAGTCCATTATGTCAATTTTTGTCGCTCATAGCCCCTGGGGGCATCGAGTCTGAAACAACCTGTAAGTACACTTCATTTCTGGACCGAAAGGTACTTCTTATAAAAACTGGGTCCAATGCGGACTTGAGTTCATTCTCAAAAACAAATGCCACTTACTTTGGCCTGTGGCGTAGAATTGGCGGACAATTATCTAAATTGATCTTTCCACAAGATTAAAAGTCGTGTTATAAGAAATTTCCGTGAGCAAGAAACAATGGTCGATGACGCAGTCGGTGCCTTAATTCGACTATGATTTATGTAATAAATTAACTGAACGTCAAAATGATGAATGTATAGTAATGAGACCGATTAAACTTAATCATATTTTTACGAATTCATTTCCCACATTACCTAATGGCAAGTGGTTACAGGAGTAGTATCAGACAAAAAATATAGATTTAATTGAAACTAAATAATGGCTATATTGTTATTATTTTTAATTTTTTGTCCTGGTAATAAAAAAACTTCTGAAGAAATAAAAGCGCCTGGGATTTTTTTTGTGATAATTCATGGCACAGTACTATTATGTACGTTTTTGTACCGCAGGGACTAAAGTGATCACTTTACTCCCTCTTTTGATGGGCTTAACTTTTCAAGAGCCATCCGGTGGTGTAACTGATGGCTGGTACCAAGGTACCAACTTTTGGTACCAACTTTGGCACCATGGTACCAATTGGTACCAGCAACATTATGTAGCCCTTGAAAAGTTAAGACAGAAATATGCAACTCATTTTGATCTATCTCAAACAGTTTCCTCGCTACAACGGTGCAAAGTAGTAAATTGGTAATGTTGAATGTTTCCTTTTACGAATTTTTAAAATTTAGTTCCTGCGGTGCAAAAAATCACTTTTAATCCCTCGAGTGATTCACTCTCGGGATTAAAAGACACACTTTAGTCCCTTGGTACTTACATAATTATAGGTACTATATTATAATATGCATTTCAGCCAATAGGCACATTCTTGAATTAGTTAAAATTATTTAGAATATTAGGTATTTTAAATGCATGGCTGTTGTGGCGAAGAGATAGATTTGTGGTGAATTGGTGCATACTGCTCTTTATAGGAAAGATAACGTCAGAATTTCTTTATACCTGCTAATTTGTTTTTATTACCTACAAATGTAAAGGTGCGAGATGTGTTATGCAGGGGCCTGAGTCAAAGCCTTTGTCTTTCGAATTTCTGGTTCTAACAGCAGACCACCCCTGAGCTGCGGCGAGATCATAAAAATTCTCTCCGTCGGTATGTATTAGAAATATCGGAACCGTATAATTATGTTAATATAAGGCTTTCGTTCGGGATGCAATAAATTATCAGGCCCCGGGAAGTATGCCTTGCGCCCTTAATTTTGTGGAGATGGGAAGCAGATATATATATATATATATATATTATGGAATCCATAAAAATTCTTCAGTTTCTTTTTTGCTCCTACCCCCTCGATGAGGAAGTCGTAATTTCCAGAGTCGTTATTACGGGAACCAAACTCCGATCCTACATTACGAAATTTATGGTACCACTTATGTTTTTTAACACATTTTATCACCTGTCAGTTATAAGATAACTGCTAAGTTTCTCAACTATAGGTAAATCATTTACATCTATACAAGATTTAATAATTTGACATAAATTAAGATTTTATATAAATACGAACTAACTAATATTATTTATACCATACTACAACTCAAGTTCCATGCAGTAGGTATCGTAATTTTTGTTAACAAGTATTATACAGTGTGTCACAGGATAAGTGAAACGAGAGGTGTAAAAGACCAAAAATTTTCGAGTTCGAATTTGGCCACTTGGGGTCCAGGCCTGCTTGCCTAGAAAATAATTTTCACCATATTTTTAAATTTGAAAAATAAAGTAGGCCCTGACAGGAACGATTTACATATTTATTTTCTGTGTAGGTTAAGTGCCCTTTCTCGACAAGATATCGAAAAATTTCATTAGAAAAAGTTGCTGAGAATTAAAAATTATGTCCCTATGCCAATTATTTTCAAAATAATTGGCGTACTTTGTCCATTTTATTTCCTATAGGTAGGTGAACTATATCCTTGTCGTTTAAAATATCGAAAAATTTCATTATAAAAAGTTGCTTAGAATTGAAAACTATAACCGTGTCAATTTTCAAAATAATTGGCCTATACTTTGATTTTTGTCCACTTTATTTTAATTTCTTATTATTATAATTATATTTTTTATTATTTATAATTACGCAGTCTTGCATACTTTTTTATTCTGTATACCTTTTTCTAATGAAATTTTTTGATATTTTAAACGACAAGGATAGGTCACCTACTTATAGGAAATAAAATGGACGAAAATCAAAGTAGGCCAATTATTTTGACATTTTGGCATAGGGACATAATTTTCAATTCTCATCAACTTCTTTCAATGAAATTTTTTGATATCTTGTCGAGAAAGGGCACTTAACCTACACAGAAAATAAATAAATCGTTCCTGCCAGGGCCTACTTTATTTTTCCAAATTAAAAATATGGTGAAATTTATTTTCTAGGCAAGCAGGCCTAACTGACTAAGTCATTGAATTCGAAACTATCTAAAATGGGCTTGTACCAAGTTTCGTTAAAAAACTGGAATATAATCCATATTGATAATTTATTAATCTGACTTCTCTCATAAAACCTTTATTCTTCCACAAATTTTTATTTCTACTGTTTAAACACAAAACTGTAGTAATTCAAAACATTTCGACACTTGAGTCCAGAGTACCGGGTGTCAAAATATGAAAAAAGTTTATATAAACATAATATGTATGCTAAAAGATAGAAGAGGATGTTGAAATTTCAAGAAAAAAAAACGTTTATTTTTTATAAATTCCGATTCGTCGGATAAATTTGAGCCAAATTTAGTACACAACACCTCCAGTATGGTTTTCTAATTTCATGAGAATTTTAAGCTTCTCAGGCCACCAGTGGCGAGTTTATGGGGTTCACTTTCATATAAATTAAGAAAGAAATAGTACGGTCCTGAAAAATGAAAAATTGAAGCAGCCATTAGAAAGACAGTTGAATTTGCTACAAACAACAACCAAAAAATGTGTCCTTAACTGTCAGATAAAGCTTCTTGTTGCCTATTTTGTAGTTTGTGTTATTTATGTCATAGTATTGAACCCAGTGTTCATTCAATAGAACTGACTATACCTTTTCAAGTTCAAATTGGCGCTAATCAGAATCCAACTGACATTAGTCAAAATCAAATTAGCATTAATCAAAACCAAATTGGCATTAATCCAAATCAAATTGGCATTAATCAAAATTAAATTAGCATGCAATTGTCAATTTTAAGTTGGCATTAAATAAAATGCAATTAGCGAAAACAATTTATTGAATGATAGACACAATAAATAACCATTAAGCCATTATCGAGTTTTAAATAACAAATTTTCTTAAAAATCATATCTTGCATATCCAGTGTAGAAGGAATAAATCTTTGGACGTGGGTAATGAATTTTGCATAATTATTAACAACCAATATTGCCACGAACGATGTTCTATAATCTCTGCATACGATATTGAGTCAGGTGATCCCGATCAGCACCAGCCAAGATGCTATTTAGCTCTTCAGCCATGTTTGCTTTTACTCCTGCTTCCTTGACCATGCTTGTTCAATGGGATTGAACATAGGGCTATACGAACTTAGTCGCAAAAGTGTATGATGATCAAATTCGCTCTCTGCAAAAACCTCTTCAATACTGGAGTGGCATGGAGCATTATCATGATTTTGTTTATTGTCAATTTGAAATTAATTAATGCCAATTTGATTTTGATTAATGCCAATTTGAGTTTGATTAATGCCAGTTTGAAACTGTTGCCAATTTATGACTAATGCCATTTTGATTTTGATTAGCGCCAAGTTGAATTTGAAAAGGTATAGTTTGTGAGGTAAAAAAATCGCTAATCGATTTTTGTAATTTATTACGAAAAGAAAATTCGTAATAGGCCTTGAAAATAGAGAGATAGAGCCCCGAAACTTTGAAAGTACAATTTTTTGTGACCTATATCCTTAGAAAAATAAGTCTAAAATCGGTTGAAAAATAAAAATTTTACGGGGTGCTTCCATGTCTACTGAGTCACCCTGTAGATAATATAATTAGATAATTGTATAAACACTTCTATGAAAAGGTGAAGCCCTTACCATGCGCTAAAGAGGATTACATTGAGCGTAAGCCTGGTGTGACAATATAATCATGGGTTATCATGTATTTTGCAGCAGGAAGTGTGCCAGTTCGCCTGAACTAACATATTATAGTATAAAAAGAAAATGCAAAGTTAAAACTTTCCACCAGGCTGACTATGTTATCTTTTAAACAAAATGAATATTTAGTGTCCCCATTATAATTTTAAAAGAAATGGCTCGTGGCATATGGGACAAAATGCTTTGGTAATTGGCAACACCAAACTAGTTTCCAATATCTAATGGAAATTATATATGGGTCTTTCGGAGGTGTGCAGACCACGACAGGTACCGGTTTCGGGCTTGTTGGCCCTCATCAGGCAGACGTAGCGCACCTCACCGAAAAACCCAGATTACGTTGTCCCATATGCCACGAGCCATTTATTTTAAAATTATAATGGGGACACTAAATATTCATTTTGTTTAATCATCGTTTGGCTATAGACGTAAGCACACGAGGATTGAAACTCACAATTCGATCCTTGTTGATTTCTATATATTAGAAGATACTCGGTGATGAATCAAACGAGTTTCTTGGCTCCCCGTATGTATGCTTCTTCTGTTTTTTTCCACCGCGCCGCGCCGCTTTGCCGAGTTCTTTTTATATGTCGATAGACCGGTCGATATATACACACTCACATTGCTTTGGTTTTGGCAGTACCAGATAGATGGCGTTGGATGGTAAATGCTCACCGCACTATACTATTTCCTATTCCACTTAGCCAACGAATCTGGGTTTCGGTGTGAGGTGCGCTACGTCTGCCTAATGAGGGCCAACAAGCCCGAAACAGGTACCTGTCGTGGTCTGCACACCTCCGAAAGACCCATACATAATTTCCATTATATATTGGAAACTAGTTTGGTGTTGCCAATTACCAAAGCATTTTGTCAGCATCTATTGATCCTCAAATACAAAAAAGGGCACTTTTTAAACCTCATTTTACGTACATTTTAGTCCGGCAGCCACGGGGGAAACCCAAAAATATGGGACGAAGTTTTTTTTCAAAACGGATTTGACATCTCTAGAACTCCTAGTTTTGATATCCAAGTGATGACAAACTGTCATCCTTGAGCAATTTGAGACACAGGGTGTCCTTTTAATAGGTACCATGTGATCACGTATATTTTTACACCTCCTTATTTTATATATTTTTGAGGTTAGGAAAAAAAGTTTCAGATACAAAAAAAGCAAGCTTTTTTCAGCGTTTATTTATTTTTATACAGGTTGTTCAGAAAAGCGGTGCCAAACCAAACTTTTGTTTCTTTAAATCGAATACCCTTCATATTTTTAGACATTTGAAATCTGCTCATTGTCACAGTTTCAATGATTTATATACATGTAAGATGTTTGTTTAAAGGGTTTGTAAAGTATTCGACCTTGAAATTTTGCACTTTTGATGTTTATTTTTTCGAAAATGAACCTAGCGGGTATCGTCCTTATTTTTTAATTAATTTATTAAGACAGCTATAAAAAACGAAAGACAACTTTTTCTGCTCTACATGCTTTTTATAAGCATTTTAATATACAGGATGCGATTGCAGATTCCTCTCGAGAAATTATGAAGATTTATGAAGCGGCCCCATGTGGAGCTATGATCCCTTAAAGGGGCTCCACGAAGGCACTTTTTCTTAACTTCAGAACCGTTTAACTGATCGCCCTCAAATTTTGTACACACTGTACTCTCAATAATACCCACTAACCACCTTTAAATGGACCCCGGGTATACAAAGTGTCTGTTTTTTTAGGTGACTCATTACTATTCACTGTAACAGCAACCCATCGTAATCGAACATCAGCAGCCCAGGTATCATTATGTTCCACACATGTTTGTAAAATAGCTTCCTTCATTGCTTTTTCGTATTCTTGTCTTCCACGACTCTGAACGATGGCCATCATTGAAGATTTTGTTATTTTTTCTAAATAGCACTTTTGTCCACAGTACAAACCTTGATCTCTAAAATTAAAGTTTGTCACTTCTGAATGCCGCTGCTTTTTTACAGTTGGAGTTCCAGTATCTGAGAAACAAAACCCTATTATAGTTGTGCCACAAGACACGATAAGGCTGTTTAAATAAACAACTAAAGTCTATCCAAGTTACGGAGGCAGTGGATCAAAACATTGGCCACCACGTGACCTATTCTCTTATTGGTCTGGCCGTCATAAAATATCAAGTGTTTACGCGGCGAGCATAATGCAGGGCCGACTCTTCCCTCCGTCGGGTTTCCTGCATATTTTAGATCGGATCGCGAGCAGTATATTCTGTAAATTTGTTTTGTTACTTAATTTAAGGAAATTTAGAAAGATCCACGAAAGGTAGAAACACAAATTTTAGAACTTCTAAAAGAATTAGTTCAGAATTTTACAAGCCACTTGGAATCTCATATTAGTCCAACCCTGGTAATCGATCGCCAGGCGGTCATGTGACTTTGTTTATATCTACTGCCGCTGTAACTTGGATAGACTTTAGACGCGAGCTTTTTTCCAAGGCCTCCAACTACTTCTCTTAAATCTGCATTGCACAATGACACTCCCGCACAGTTTTGTGTGGCAACCCGTGAACAATAACATTCCCGCACCGGTTGCTAAAATGATGTTATACACAATGACATACATTTGTCAGTTAAAAACGAACATACAATGCAATGAGGCAATTTCTTTAGAGTCTCAGGAAAAGCGCGTTTTTTTTGTTTCTTAATATAAATATAATAAATTAAAAAAGCATTCTTCTTAAGCACTAAAATTAAAATATAGTAAACGCAAACTGAGAAGGTGAGTTTTGGAAAGGGGATGAGGGACTAGTAATATAACACAGGAAATAAATATTTAACAACCAATAAAAGGGTTTTTTTACATAGGCCTAATTACTATTAGTCCTTCCCCATAATTCTCATCTCATTTCTGGATATTATAATATACCGAGTAGCGAATGCCATTAAATTAAGTACATTAAATTACACTAAAGTAAAAAATCGTAATTTCTTTATTGTAGTAATGTCCATATTGGTGGCGAAGTGTACCTATAATTACACACAATTGGGAAAAATTACATAAATTAATGTACAACTTTGAGTTTATACAAAATGCTCATTTGGCTGCAGAGTGGACAGAGCATCAAATTTAAGACGCCCTGTACCTGCCATGTAGCTTTATCTCTAAATATACCCATTTATATAATTTCATTAGTTTTTTAACTTAGATAGGAAATGTTCTAATACAGAGAAATTCATGAATATTTTAAATTCGCAACACATGTTTTTAAAACACCTTGTATATTAGTGATAACTGTAACGAAATTAATTTATACAATAATATAATAATCACAACAATTTTACAGCTAAATAGCAAGATTTAGAGTATTAGAAATTCCATATATTATCTAATATTTACTGTCTAATATTTGAGATACCCTCCTGTATATCAAATTGCTCAATGACGCCAGCATGTCATCAGTCGGATATGGTTAATAGACATACAAATCTGCAAGAATCCGTTAAAAAAAGAACTTCGTCCCAAATTTCGCACTTCAGGCAAAAAAACCGGTTCCGCTGACGGACTATTTCGGACACTTTCTGCAATTATTCCAAACCCATCAAATTCCAACAGGTCTCCCGCACTGTACCCCACCATTTCCCTCCCGCCCCATCCCGTTTGGCAGCGATCGACCGCACCGCATCGGGAATTGAACAAACACGGTCAAGACGGTCCAAGTCGCGGCGAGGGCCCTCGCCAACTTAATTAGTCCGCGGCGGAGGGCCCTCCGGGGTCCTTCGGCCGTCGGCCCGCGGCCCTAATTCGGCAAAGAGCCACGGAGATGAAAGAGGACGGCCCCGGGAAACGATCACAAACGGAGGGCCGCGCGCCGAGGCGATCAATCGGGATAGTCGAGTGGTATGGGCGATATTTGGATAGCGAATTGGATATAGTAATGTTTAGTTGCGCGGAAATGTTTGTCCAGTTTGAAGAGGAGCGCGTTCTATGTGACTGGTTGGTTAGTTGGACGTTATTATGTCCCTCATATTACTATTATGTAATAGTTCTGGTCTTTTCTTAAAGAAACGACCAATCATATGCCGTTGCCAGCGATAAATTCTCTTGGGAATTATCGCATAGCGCAAAGCGATAAATCAGACACAACACAGACTTGTCAAAATTGGTCTGTTTTGCACTGTTATAAATTATGCAGCATAAAATTATACCAGATTTTATATACAGGGGGTCCCGAAATTAGCCTGCCATAATTTACCAGCGTATTCTATGACCTAAAAAATGAAAAAAAGTTCCTACAAACATGGCCTCAAAAATCCCCCCTAAGAGGGCATTCGAAATCCCGAAATGGACACATTGGCAAACGGTTTTTTCTAAATATTTCCAGAACGAGCAAAGATAAAATTCTGAAATTTGGTATGTGACATACCTGGGAGAATAAATCATGAAAAAACCGCACAAAAACAAATTTGGATTTTTTAACTCCTTGACCCCCCTTATTTCGGACGCCTGTCATGAAGAATGTCAAACTATCTCTACCTCGGTAAACGTCAAATCTCACAGGTATATCACACACCAAATTTCATAATTTGATCGTTGAATATTCGAAATATTTAGAAAAAACCGTTTGCTAAAATGTCTATTTCGGGGGCTATAGCCCCCTTAGGGGACTTTTTTGAGGCCATGTTTATAGGAACTTTTTTCATTTTTTTGTACCAAAAAAGGTGGTGGTAAATTATGGCAGGCTCATTTCTAATAGGCATTTTCATTACATACTCTGCGAAAAATTTTCAAAACGAGTTTACTCGAAAACCATGCATGCTATCGAAGTTCAACAAGAGCACCTTTTCTTCGTAGAATACCTTCAACTTTCATAATTTTGCAAGAAATCTGTAAAAAAAGTGTACAAAAAAATTTTGGGGTATATTTAACTCCTGAACCCCCCCATTTGGGACGCCTATGATTAAGAATGTTTAACTCTCGCTACCTCGGTAAATGTCAAATCTCACAGGTACATCACACACCAAATTTCAGAATTTTATATTTGTTCGTTCTGCAAATATTATTTATAGAAACCCGTTTGTGAAACTGCCCCTTTCGGGGGCTATAGCCCCATTAGGGGGCATTTTTAAGGCCATGTTTATAGGAACTTTTTTCATTTTTTTAGGTCGTAGAACACGCTGGTAAATTATGGCAGGCTAATTTCGGGACACCCTGTATAAATGAATTTATAATTTTTACATTAAATTACTTCTGTTTACATTTATCCATTTATGACACACGTTCAGAAACTAAACCAATGTTAAAACGAGAAAAAATCTTATTGTTGGTTGTTTATTCGGACGCCCCAGTCAACGCTGTTACTTTCGCGATTATATGAAACAAAAACAAATCGTGTTAGAGAAATAAATATACAAAAAAACTTAATAAAGAAATCATGTTCTCAACCAAAACCATACGTACCAGAATTTTTTTGATAAATTTATTTTCAAGCCCTATTTTGTCTTAAGCAAGATCCCTTGTACAAAATTTGTTACAAATTAGCCTTCTATATTGCTCTAAACTAATTTATGTTTTGTGGCCATGATCTTTCTAGGCAAAATAGCCATTTATCCGTAAAATATTCGGCACTTGTAATTTTCCATGCGATTAAATAATGTTGTTTAGTTCTCCTTCCTCCTATTGAATGTACCTAGTAAAAATCTCCTTTCTTGACATCTATAAGGATCAAACTTGATCACATTGAAAATCTAGAAAAAAGCAAGGACTGTTCTAAATTACTTCTCTCCACTGACTATAGCATTCGCTCAGAATAAAACATTTTTATGAACTATTTTAATTTACGTACCTAGACATATACCAACTCGTCTTTCACACTTCGAAAAAACTCAAAGTGATATTAAGCAATGCCGCAACACTATAGTAAAATACGAATTGAAAAAAAAAGATCACGAATTATGGAATCTGGGAATGTACCCTCATTATGCCAATAGATTGTTCTTTTATATGTTACAAATACCTTGGCATACCTTAAATAATTGGTCAAATTACTCCAACAATTCATTGATTGTTTGTTATTGTTTCGCTAATTAGAGCTCATTTGTTTCTCCTTTTCCTCCAATTTCGTGCGTGTTGTTCTTATTATGTATCTCGCCCAGAGATTGCTACATAATTATTCATTTTTATTTTTGTTTCCCTTTGTTTTTATGGGGAAATTAAAAACAAGTAAATAGGTTATAGCGTTGGGTGAGCTCTTCAGTCAACGGTTATAGGTTTTCATTTCAATATACAGGATGTCTTGAAATTAGCCTGCCATAATTTACTAGTGCGTTCCGAGACCCAAAAAAATTAAAAAGTTCCTAGAAACATGGCCTCAAAAATGTCCCCTAAGCCTAAGCTCCCGAAATGGACACTTTTGCAAAAGGTTTTTTTCTAAATGTTTCCAGAACATTTCACGTTCCGAAAACATTTAGAAAAACCGTTTAACAAAGTATCCATTTCGGGGGCTATAGCTCCCTTATAGGGGGCATTTTTAATTCTATGTTTATAGGAACTTTTTTTTCATTTTTTTGGGTCTCAGAACGCGCTGGTAAATTATGGCAGGCTAATTTAGGGACACCCTGTATACATATATGGATTTTATCATCCAAATTCTGAAATAGGTCCTATTATAGTATAATAATATCGATAATAATATAATGATAATCATCACAGTGTATAATAGTGAGTGTAAGACAAAAATTATTAGTAAATCACACAAATAAAACTATAGCTAAAATTAAATAAAAAAGCAGTACCATGAGTCTACCCAGCGCTCTTGGTCATCAGTGGTGTTTTTCCATAAAATCATACTGACTATTGCTTCGGTTCAAACCGACGAAGGCGAAAAAAACATGCAGTCCAAATATTTCGCTATTCTTTCAACAAGCCACCGTGGTCTTATACTATTGGGTCCAAAAAAATCTATTCGGTTTAAAAATTAACTTGAACCGGAATCTAACAATTTCTGTCTAAATTGGTAGCCGTATAGCTGTACTTTCGTCGACTAAAACAAAATAAAAACCGATGGGAATGTGTGGTGGATTCTGCCGAATATACTTTTAATACGAGAGGGCAACTGAGCGGAGAATTGACTTTTTATTAGTTGTAATTGAGTTAAAAAATTTAATTAGGCAATTCAGAAATAATTATTTGATTGCCGGAGCTCCCTCTATTGGGGGCACTAATTGCTTGATTCAATATTAAGACACAATTACTCGGCTTCCTCGGCGGACCACACAAAAATGGCCGAAAGCCGGCCCGCGACGATACAAGCAGACAGAATCCAATTACTGGACCATTAGGGAGAATGAGAAAAATTACCTTTGGTGTTAGGAGAAGGCAAAGAGGAAACAAAAATGAAAAAACGACGGGTCGAAGTTGACCCAGTAAAGGATGTTTCAATCTCACGCTTAAAGGAAAGATATTTAAGTTACTTGGAACAGCATAAAAATCTTTGAATTTTATACGGGTGATTTCTGCTGATAGTGTGGTATTTTTACCAGTATCAAAGCGTGGTAAATGCTATTAAATAGATTACGCCCCGTATAACACTGTATTCCGACTGAGCTAATTTATATTTTACCAGAGTAAGCTCGAGAACAGGCGCCTCTGCAATAAAATACGGGACAAAACATTTTTTTAACCATATTAAACCGCACCTGCTGGTATTAGTAGTAAAAGAGATGAAGGGGACAGAGAAGATAGATATTGTAGTAAAAACAAGTGACTGCATGCTCGCCCAATATAATATCAACAATACTTGCATGGGTTACACTGTTCGACGGCTGGCCACTTCTGCAGCGAAATGCAGTGGATGGCATAATTTCACAGATCTTAGACTATATTCGTAAATAGAGACCATTTGACAATATTATATGGTGCATTAACCTTTACATTGGGTTTGACGACAACCTTAAAAAACGTTAAAAGTGAAATATTATGTTGATTGTATGTTGAAAACTGCGTGACGCTTATGTCCTATATTCTTGTTGTAATTAGAGTTTTTTTATGATGTTTCAAGTGACTTTATAAATACTATACTTCGCTATCTCTAAAAGTCAAACTGAACTATGTTTCCTTAAGCAGGAACAGCAGAGTTTGTCCAGCTTCTATATAGGAGTGGAAGGCTATTTATTGGTTTTCATGACTTTTAAACACATTATTTCTAACATTAGCCTACAGGGTGTTCCCACATATTTAGTGCCCCCCCCACCTATACAGCTATTTTTCGAGGAGGTTTAAGGAAAAATTAATATTCTGAACCGCCAGAATCTGTCACCAATTTGTCACAAAAGAACATATTTGATTTTTTTAAATATTTTTGCACACTTGAAAAATAAAGACTGCAAGGGGACCACCATACCTATGCACGCAAACACCCTGTACGTTACATATTTTTAAGATGGCACCACTAACTACATCTATCTTGTAGAGACTATTTCACCGGTAGATACATCATCCACAATAGCACTCCTTGTATCATTTTAGCTTAATAGAAGATAACTGCTAAACCTAATAAAAAATAAATAAATAAAACACTTAAAATACAATAGTTTTCAAATTAAACAAAGTAGAATTCTTATAGTCGAAACTCCACAATCAGTTTCTTTAATGTAAACTGTACATGTTTCGAACCTCTAAGGGTCCATCATCAGCAGTAGAATTATTTTAGTGATAAATGACAAAGCTAGAAAAAGGAAAAAGTGAAATACAGGCAAAAAAAAGGAAACTCGATTACCTTACCTTCCAATCAACTCTGAAGATATCAAATCATTTTAGTAAACTTCGAAACGAAAATTAATGGTTTATGGAGTTATGTGACATATTTATATTTATATATAAAAAACCCAAATTTGAAACCAAACTAAAAGGCCTCAATCCAGCACCAGTAAAATACTGAAAGAAAAAACAACATGGTAAACCAAATTCCACTGTTGACAAAATTCGAACATACCTCAAAGAAATCACATCACAGTTTTTGAAAAAAGTCAGAAACGGAATGTCTCAACCGAACGACTAAAAGTAAATCCATTTGCTCTGTTAAGATATAATACTGTATAGGTACTGTATACCAGATACTGTAACTTCAAAACTTTCTAATGTATTTTGGGTGTTGAGCCAATTTTTTTAGTACCTAAGGAAAAGCTGGTTCCTGATCTGACTTGAAGCGTACGTCAGAAGCAGCAGCCGAAGACATAATAACGAGAAAACCCCCCTTCGTAATTGGCCGGGAGTGAAGCGAAAGTCCGGGCCAGGAACTGCTTGTTAACTAATTAAGATAATGTCAATTAAAATGTGAAATAAAACGAAATCATAATTAATTTTAACTACCTCCTCCGCACAAAAAATCCGACGCGGGCTGACGTTCCCGATTTCGAGATAAACTCTCTTTGTAAAAAGAACAATTAAAATTAATGGACACTTTAATGAAATTTTCGATCGATGATCGAGTTTTTTCGGCGAAGTGTCAACTACCGAATATGCCGGCTGGTAGGTGTACAAGACAGCTGGGGGCTTCGGTGGAGTTAATGGTTTTGGCGTGGAAGACCTATTAAGGTGTCTAGAGCTTTCGGATTTAAATTCACGAGTCTATACAAACATAACTCGAAAATTATCAGGTCACGAATTAAACTACCGGTTTAATTCCATCATCGATTTTATTAGATGCTTAGCTTCAACTAATGTATCACTCATATACTATAGAGAGTTTCAGTCATCAGTACATTAATTTTAGGCACGTAATCGGGGACCCACAAAAAACCGGAAAACAAAACAAAATAACTCGATGTTAAGAAAATGGGTCAAATCAACCTTAGCGCTCATAAGAGAGCCGGTCTCTTCTCTCCCTAGGCGACTTCACCTTCATCAACATTAGATTCGGAGAGGGAGTTCAGTTCACATTTCAGAATAGAATAAAAATGCTTGTATGATTAGGTATAGGTTATCTTTGAAAATTCCTGTTGGTAGGTATACACGTTTTTTATGATCTCGTTTGCTATCCCACGTACTGGTATTCTAACTTCATGCACACACACAAATAATTTAACACACACATCACTTTTTATCACTTTACGTACTTAGGCAGCGTAAATATAAATAACGCTAGCAAAAAGAACTTGTCCTGAGACTTACAATATCGGTTAGAAAATCAACAATTATTTGTTCGATTTTTTGTCATAACAATATAGTAGGGGAGCCCAATAGAGGATTTTGGGATTTACTCAAGCGCGACAGATTAACATATGGGGGAATACCTTGCACCCTGTTGAGTACCTCCACCATATCTAAGCCCCCTATACAGGGCCGCGCGTGTAGGGCAGCCGATCAGAATAGTAAAAAAAAATCGATAGGTGGATATTACTCGAGCGCGTCAGATTAAGATATGATGGGTTAATTACATGCTGAAAAGTGTGTATTTCAATAATCTGACGATTTGAGTGTGACGTAAAGGGGGTGGGAAGGTCACAAACTTGCAAAAAAAAACGTTACCTCGACTTTCTCGAGCGCGGTCGAATATTTTTTTATTTTGAAGGAAATAATTAAAGGATAACGGTAAAAATATAATCTGCCGATTTCCACAAGCCGAAGTAACAAAAATCGTCGATAAATTTTAGCGCGTGCAGCTAGCTGCAGTGAAGCTTGTATTCCCCACTCCGCGCCTCTCTCTCCCTTTCACTCTTTCTCTTGCATCGTCCCCACACGCCAGCCATCACGCCATCACAGCTGATCACAGCACTTGTGGTATTATAATGTACAGGGTTATTCAAACTCGATGTCCCTGGCCTATTGTGGGCAAAAGAAAAGAGAAAAAATATATCTGATTCGGGGTCTTAAATGGGACCAAACGAAGACTAAATTAAGATAAAATTGAGAATATTTGACAAACGACGCTCTGCGTCGCGGCGCCCTTCGAATTTTTTTTGTAACGAACGTCCTTTTTTTATTTGATATTTGGATAGACCTGCTTTTTATCTATAAGTTTTATTTTAGACGTTTTGTCAAATTTTGTTTAGTTTAAGAAATATAGGTAATACAATATTTGAAAAGTTCACGTTCAACAACCTGTAATATAGAAAATAAATTATTAAAAGCATATGTTTATAGACAAAAATTCCTTAATTTTTAACAGACAACATATTTTTCTTAGAAAACGCAAATATTCCTTAAAAAAATTCACGAAAAAATTTTTTTTTCAAACCGTCAGATTAAGAAAATCCCTCCAGTATTTCAAAATGGCGATTTTTTTGCATTTTCAAAAAGCCGCCACGAGCTGGCGTCACATCCGAATCGTCAGTCTATTGAATGGAAGCTTCTTTCGGGTTCACTTAGCATCCCTTCTGAATATCTGACGCGCTCGAGTACATTTTTTTTTCTTCCCATTTTTAACCCTTATTCCGTACGGCCGCCCCCACCATGTAAACCGGCAGATTAACATACCTACATCATCGGAGACACGTGGGGCATATACACTATCAATATATCTGACGCGCTCGAGTATATCTCCATGTGACTATTTTTTTACATTTGTGAAAGCCTGTAGACGCTCCCCCCACCGGTAGAAGGGTATATATCAATAATCTTTTTTCTTTCTACCATCTAATCTTCAAAATCCAATAGGTCCCCACGACGTTCGAGTAAATCCCCATTTAGCATCGTGGGCTCCCCTACTAATAAGCCTAAAGTGCCTAAATTTTGTTTTGAATCTTTTGGGGGGGTTCCTTCTTTACAACTGATTTTCAGGTAGCATTTTTTTATCCTAATTAGCCATCTCTTGGAGCACCTTGGCGCAATGAATATCCGATCATCAATCAACAAAATAAATAGTAATCCGTAAAGTATTATTGTTTTATTCGGGCAGCTATGCACCGATGGCAGATACAAGTTTACAGACTGTACCGGTGTAAATTTTTCGAAATACCGATATACGTTATTTGTTTTGTTGTTTTGATTCGGTTTTGTTTCAGTTTTGTCGGTTTGGAATGAATCGGGCATTAGATGGCATGTATTTCTTCGGATTAACCTCTGGTGGTGTCTATTAATGCTGAAAGCCAATAGCCAAGAGGTACATTCACGTTGTTACTTATTGATAGCTTTACCTCAATGAATAAAGAACCCCCAGGAAGGACTCAGAGCTATATGGACATTATAAAATACGTGGGACGGAAATCGCCCTGTGTATGAACCAAGTTTTGACACAATATTTTGATATCTGACAAAGTGATAGGTGTCATAATATATGTGGTGCTTCGATATTTTTTTCAGTTATTATGCTTAGCTGCGCGGCTTGCGGTTCTTGACACGCTCCTGACACGCTCCTTCCTGGGTTTCTTTATTCATTGCTTTACCTACACTCTTTACACTCACCTCGACACTCAAAATGGGACTACTTAGTTTTTTATAGTAGGTAGTTAGATAGGTCAAAGTATCCTTCAATCTTCTATTAATTATTGTCGTGTACTGCGTTGCCGCAATTCTACACAAGCTAAACAGTCCGACTGTGTGCTTTCCGAAAATGTTTGCTTTTCAGGAATATCTATGTGGTTCAGTATGATCAGCCTTGCATGCCATGCGGCCTTGACGTGCAGCGTTGCAAGCTCGCCACTTCTGTCTGTGCCATTTTCATAAATATGTATGCTTTATGGGCGAAATTACTCCATGGCGAGTTGTACAGACCGCGTAATAACCTCTCAACGAGCGTGAATTAATTTGTCAAATTGGGAGCCGCTCGAGGCCAATAATAATTCAAAGATGTTTAATAATTGACACCTTTTCGAATAAATTAATAAAATTATGAATCTACCTCTTACACAAACATAATATCTACTGAAATATAATTGTTCTATATGGTGCACCGTTTTTAACCATTTAAAATGTTAAATGTTCATTTCGCATGGTCATTTACTTGCTTCAGTAGAGTGGGCTGTACTTAACCATGAAAGAGTACAAAGCTGATTTTTACAAGCTTTTATTTAACTTGCCCTGTTAGTTTGTATATGTAGGTATCTATGTGTGGTTCGAATCTTGCAAACTGAATTGGAACCACTTTTTGATATCCGATTGAGCTGAAATTTTGCATACTCCTTTAGCTCTGGTGACAATACAATATGCAATATCTACTCAATATTGTAATACTTTCAAAATGTCCGTCGCCACAAGATGGCGGATGATGTATTTTTTGTCAACCCCCTTAATATGAGTAGAAAGAGTAGAAAACGATAAGTTAGTGACATCACACTAAATTCAATATGGCCGCCGCTCGCCGCTCCAAGATGGCCGATTACCTAGTTGATACCCAACATGGGTATCAAATGAAAGGGCTTGACGTGCAGAAAACAATATGGCGAATGACGTCATACTATATGCAATATAACGTCATACTAAACCCAATATGACGGCTGCCCCAAGATGGCGGATTAAATTTATTTACCTACCTCCCTCCTGATATGGGAATCAAATAGGTAATAAGAAGCACAAAATAAAATAAAAAATAAAAATAACTTTTTTTAAATAAGTTTGGGTTTTTGTTAAGATAATTCAATGCCAAACTGCGTCAAGCTTTTTTAAATTAAGAAGCTTGTCGCGCGAAATGATCATAAAAGTAGGCACCTACCAATTAATTTTATCGGACAGTGATTGGTTGATAAGCAAGTAGGTACATGTGTTTCCTTTACAGTTCGTCCGACAATCTTTTTGATTTAAAAAAGCTTGTGGCAGTTTGACATTCAATTATCTTAACGAAAACCTAAACTTATTTTATCCCTTTTAGTACATGGCATAAATAAAAGCTTGTTTTTAAAAAGGTTTATTTAATATTTTTTATTTTATTTGGTGCTTTTTAGTAGGTACCTACATATTTGATTCCCATGTCAGGAGGGTGGTAAAGAAATTCTACATACCTACAGAACGGTGATTTTTGAGAAAAAATGTCTCGTTTTTTTTAGAATTTATTTACTTACTTTCTTATGTATTTGTCAGCAAATTGTAAGCACATTTACTTTGATTACTTTTTCTCATTTGCCACCATTTGTTGGCTTATTTACTGTTAGAATTGAATAAATTGACAAATACATAAGAAAGTAAATACCCAAATTGAAAAAATTACTTTTTCTTAAAAAAAAATGTTATGTAATCTATACCAAAAATCATCGTTCTGTATGTACTTAGAAAAATAAGTTCTTTCAAATGGCGCTATCAAAAGTGGGGCTTACAAATTAAAAAAAAAGTACAATGACGTCACATGACACCTTTACGAGGCCAACGATAAAGACAGGCCACGGCGCTAACGCATAATCGCGTAGTCACGTGACCAACTTAGTGCTATATAATGAAAGGCATTTTTGGAGATAAGTAGAAAAAACAAATTTCGTAACAATTTGGCAAGTTTTCTTTCATCTATTACATTATTGGTTTTGTGCATCCAAGCTTTCTCTAATTGTTTTTTCAAAATTTTCAACCTGCCTCAGCTGTTTTAGGCTGAGAGTTATCGGCACTGCACTCACAATATTTTGGCACTTCTCAAAAATTGTTGGGACATCACCTTCCTTTAGCTTAGGTGATATTCTCTATAGGTATTTTCCTCCCACAACACATTTGTCCACTTTAATTGTTTCACTTTCTTGAAAATGTGTTAGCCACACATAAAATTAAGGGTTTTTTAGAAATTAAATCTCAGTTGGAATTTGACGAATCCATTTTTAGCGGAAATTATCATCCCGAGGCAAAACAAATGTTTGTTATAGCGACACTTTCTTCCTGGCATTTTTAATATGTATAAATATAATATAAACAGACCCAATATTTGGTATTTAGGTTATTTTTTACAAAATAAAAATGAAAACTAACCTCAGTAGGTATACTGCAAATATTGACGAGGTCTCAGTTGTTCGGCAGCGTGAAAGACCGAATAGATAAACCGTATCGGGGCGTGGGTCGACAACGAAAATCAACGGTTACAACACTGATTTATTTCGCACAAGGTGAATCGTGAATACAATAAATACACGAACGTGGTCAACGGGAACGGCTTCCAGCCACCCGGACCGTCTGAACTCGCGGATCTCCCGTAAGCAGTTCACCCCTCTGTGAATCAGGATCCACTGTCCAGTCCAATACGGTCCATGTCCATAATAGTCCATTACGGAATTCCGGGCTACCTATTCTGTGGTTCGGGGGAGAATTCCCCTTTACAGCGCTCACGCGTCGGTGCAAGCAGCACCAATACTCTTGGACGCCACGACTCCCACCCAGAGGCCATAATAATACCTGGGCGGTTCCCCTCCGCCAGGACGCCCAGGACACACTTTAAACATTGAAACCTTCTCAAAACCCAAGCTGCAGCTTTCAGTTATGTGACAAATGACATCTGACGTCTGACTAAGATGGTCACGTGATTTTTGTGCGCCAGGGCCTGTCTTTATAGTAGGCCTTGACACCTTTAGGTATAAGTGTCAAAATTAGCGCATTACAAAATTAAGGTTGATGTGTCCAAAATCCTTTATCTATGGATGTGTTCCATCCTTCGCATGCTCACTGTAACCGATTGAGCTAGCACTCAACCTCCGGCGTTGTGCTGTAACCTAGTCCTCATGCGGTACCTACCTATGGATATTCTACATAATATGTTCTGTTACTGTTCCTCTAGTTCTTGGTTTTTATGTGCCTTTTTGGACGGTCAGTGGTACGAAACGATTTTGTTGCTATTTCAAAACGCGATATCATGCGCAATGTAATATTGAAATACACACAAATATTCCGAAATGCCGACGACGATTTATCAACAGTCGGTACCTATTTTAAGATGACCTTGAATTTACTCGCCGCCCGGCATTAATACCGTCTAGATGGATTGGTGTAGACATGCCCGGGTAGCTCAGTCGGTAGAGCATTGGACTTTTAATCCAAGGGTCCAGGGTTCAAGTCCCTGCTCGGGCGATACCTTTTTACTTTTTTTTAATTGCGGCGACCAGTGAATTTACACCTCCAATTCAGAACTGGCATTGACGTTCTGTTCGTACCGAAGGCCATATGGTTTAGGTATATCTTCTCGAGTTATTTACACGCGGTAAGTGGGAATGAAAAGTCTAATTTGCAGAAGTTTAAAATATAATATGCTTTCAACGAGCTTCCTCCGCTGCAAGAGAGTTTTATTGCAGCCTGTCTGAGGCTGGTCTTTATTTTATTAAATTATATAGTATAGAAGCAAGGAAAGATAACACCATACCATCTTTATAGTGTCATAAGGCAGATGAAGGTATTTTTGAAAGCTAATTTACAGGATTTTCTTTAATTTACTGCCTTTTGGACTATTCATCAAAATAATATTTATAAGCAATTTTGTTAAATGAAGATTATCCAATTTTGGGATACAATTTTGATTGACTACAACAACAATGCTTTTGATTTTTTCGTTAAAGTTATAAAAAGTTTAACTTCGCTGGTTTAGTAAACAAATATCT
Source organism: Pseudeuparius sepicola (assembly GCA_963920635.1). Taxonomy (NCBI): domain Eukaryota; kingdom Metazoa; phylum Arthropoda; class Insecta; order Coleoptera; family Anthribidae; genus Pseudeuparius; species Pseudeuparius sepicola. Next base: position 116,699,809 of record OY987299.1, on the reverse strand, counting down.
ATTTTATAAACAAAAAATTGTAGATGTCTAATTTTTTAGGTAGGTACCTACTTAGTCAAAACTTAACTATATACTCCATAGGTACCAATTCATATTCAGTCGGTCCCCTTCATTCCAATCAGCGGCGCTTCGTCAAATTGTAAAATGTTAATTGAAGCGGTTACCATTGGTTCACAAACACTGCATAAACGGCTGTTGGAACGTATAAATAACACGTAAGGCTCGGTACGGAGAGTTAAGTACCGGGCCGGCATAAAACGCAAATAAAATGGCAGTCAGAAACATGTGGGGACCGCGGGAAAAATAAAAAATCGCTGAGATCAAAACATTTTATCCTCGGGAACACACACGCTCGGTTTCGTTTGGCTCTAGCTTGTCGCGTAGATCCTCCATTTCGGTCGGGAATGTCTTATTTTGCACTCCAGCTTTATTTATACACCTACAGTGTCTTCAATCGTTTCTGGAAGTTTATACCAGCTGTTTGAAATACAGACCACAGTCGGAATTCACAGAGTTAGGGCAGGTCCTTAAAGAAGCTTCAAGCAAGAAGTCATAGGTTATAAACACAAGAATTGTATCAACAGGACTTTTTGGAAATAATATTATAGTCCTCATTTTGATGCAAGACATCTTGAAATTCAAAAAATATTGTTTTGATTTTACAATTAGTATATATCCTACCAGAAGTTGCATGTAGTTATACAATAAATAAGCCCTATATTTTTCGTCAAAGAAAATACGCCGAACTGATGATTTCTGAAAAGTGGTTTTCATTTGTTTTGTTCATTAATATTACATTTTCCTTTCGACATTTTTTATTTAGCTTTAATCCATTTATTGCTAAACTAATGATTACGAATAATTGTTTTATTTAGATACTAAACAAACATTTTTTCTGGACACCTATTACACGGAATCTCGCACGGAATATTAAGTTTCTCCATGGCTACCTCATTTTAAATGCAAGCAGAACTTTTTATCAAGTAGGATTTTTTTATGTAAAATGTAAAATAAAAATGTTTTCCCTCTTATTCTCTCTAACCGTAGACGTACTTAGGTCTCTTACTTCTAAAGTCTCTTGAAACAGCTTAAAAAAACTTTAATTGTCGTCACAAAAAGAATATATAGGACATAAGCGTCACGCAGTTTTCAAAATATACATATATTCTACAAGCAACATAATATTCATTATCATTTTTAATGTTTTTTTAAGGTTGTCGTCAAACACAACGTAAAGGTTAATGCACCATTATAATATTGTCAAAAGGTCTCTAAAAACCATATCGATTATAACTATTTACGCAAGTATATTCTAAGATCTGTGAAATTATTGCACGCTTAACCCAACGCATTTCGCTGCACAAGTGGCCAGCCGTTGTAAAGTGTAACCCGTGCAAGTATTGGTGATATTATATTAGGCGAGCATGCAGTCACTTGTTTTTACTACAATATCTTCTATCTTCTCTGTCTCCTTTATCTCTTTTCACTACTAATGCCAGGTGTGGTATAGTATGGGTAAAAAGTGTTTTGTCTCGTATTTTATTGCCGAGGCGCCTGTTCTCGAGCTACCCTGGTAAAATATAAATGAACTCAATTCACTTGAAACACAGTGATATACGGGGCGCGATCTATTTCATAGCATTTACCACGCTCCGCTACTGGTAAAAATACCAGACTTATCAGCAGAAATCAACCGTATAAAATTCAAAAGTTTTTATGCTGTTCCAAGTAAATCGACAATAAATGTTTTTTGTTCTTGTCTAAACACCATTTTAACGCAGGATATTTCGAACAACGAAATACGCACGGGAATTTCATTAACACTTTTTGACTTTGACAGTTGTCAAAAGGTTAGATCGCAAATTATCGAAATCTATCAAAGACATAAGTTTGAATTTCCAACGCCAACTTTAAGTCGAATTTAAATGAACGCTCGTTAATTTTATATCCGCATCCTAGAAGGTTTGAAATCAACCAATCACAGTTAAGCTTTCCGCGGCGCGTGTTGTGTTGGAAAATCAAGGAATTTTTAGATTTATTAATTTATTCCAAGACGTCAATGCGTTCCGACATAGAAAAAATACACTGTACTACTCGAATGGAATGTCCATATCTCCATCGAATATTCCTGCCTGCGTCGTGCTCAACTCTAGCACTATTTCGGATATTTCTAGTAAAAAACAATTTTTGATCAATTTTTAAAAAATGTCAAATTGGACAGATATTTTTCAACCATCTTTGCTAGACAGATTGTACAATGGTTAAATATAAGATGTTTGAGTAGCAAAATCTCACATTCTTTCATAGGAAGACAGATAAGTCATACCTATTATGGCTTGAAGAATTTTCCAGCCAGATTGGTTCTGACAATTTCTGCATATTAATAAAAATACCTACGTACTTTGAGAAAAACTGGCACTTTCCTAGCGAAACCAAAATTATAGAGCTCTATAGGCTTGCCATACTCATTTGGATTATTTTTTAAATATGTGTACTGGTTTTTGGAGTTTGCGTTCACCCCGCACTGAAAAAAGTCAGCATTAAATTTTAAGCTTCACATGAATTTGAGATGTACTCTTTACTATCTATAACACTTTCATTGAAACAAAGAAAATGATTTACTGTCACGAAAAGAAGCTTAGTGTCGCAGAAATGATTTCTTAGTATCTAATCCAAGCTACATTTCAGACACTGACTTCGATAAAAAATAATATGTCTTCATAATTCTCGTTTGGTTATTGTCACGTACTATACCATTGGATTAAACGCCCGAGGGTTGACCTGTACGAAAGTTTTTTGTTACAGGCGGTAAGACAGAATTTGGTAAGATTTAAAGTAAACCACGTATCATTAATGACACTAAATTTGGACGTAAGAAACCAACAGAATGCACCGCCATGTCCGCCATGATGCTTGAACTATATAAGTGACGCCTCCGCGACCGGTAGCAGAAGACGCGCGGCGACGAGCCCTTATTATTATAGGACGCAGATGTTAGTTTAGTTTGCAGTGTGGTAGATGTGTGCGAAGTGCGTCTGAAGTCCGATGTCCGGTGGATTAGGCTAGGTATGCTGCCGGTATTGCCGGGAATAATACTCGTCGTTAGCATAAAAATAAATTTGTGCCAGCATATCGGCAGAGCTGTATATATGTTTTGTGCATCAAATGGTTTTAGGAACATGTACTTAAGTATATAGGTACTTTTAGGTTTATTTAAACGCAAGAATAGGTATCAGTTGGAGAGTTTCTTGCCGATCTAGGCTTCCAACACCTGACAGAAACATTTGAAGGTAACTGCAGATATTACTAGTGTTATATAGTCTCATTATTATTTTATTTTATTTTTTGTATTATTTCATAGTATTTCTGAAAAATTAACCAGCAAATTCAGTAAGACTAAAAATATAAAAAATGAATTATTTTAGCCTTATGCCTTATTTTTTATTTAATAAACTGCCTTATTTCCGATTAGATAGTTGTTTTTTTCCGCCTGCATTGCATTTCTAAATAGCAATAACAATCTTTGACAAAAAGTGCATTTTTCAACAAATCTCTAAAAATGTAATTCTGGAAGATTGTATTAAAATTTGCTCAGAACTATACCTATATGACTGACTGTTCTCAATAATGTTATCATGAAAATTTCAGAATTATTTTAGTTATACCACCTATAACATAAATTGAACGCTACCTGTTGTTTTAAAAAATACAGGAGATAAATTATTTGAGTAAGGTAAGTATTTATCTTTTTTATTATTTATTTTTTTTATTGATCTCCTTATCTCCTTATATAATTTGTCTCGTCTAATTTAGCAACTAAAGCTGCAATTTTATTATTTTAGATTAGGTTTTTCGCATTCAATAATTGAAAACCTATGGCGTTGAACTTATTTTTTGTATATTTTGAGAAAGCAAATCTGTTTCTAAGAGATTATCACGTCATTACATTCTAGAAACAGATTATTGAACTAGACAAAAATATTTTTTTTACGCATTTTCAATTTTGAATGCGAGTACTTAACCTAAAATAATAAAATGATAGCTTTTGTTGCTAAGTTAGGTGGGATAAATATTACGAGCGATCATGAATTTTCACCAAAGAAATTTTGTCTTCATATGTAAGTAATGACTTACCTAGAAATAAATATGAGCTTACCCTGGATTTTAATGAATATTAAGAGAGGTTATAATACTTGAACAACTTTAATAATAAAGGTACTAATCTTCTTCGGAAAGCCGGCCTTACTTAACATTTACTGCATGCTTTATTAAAGTTAATTTATAGTGTCATAGAAACTAAGACAACTATCCTCAAAAATCACAAAGTATAGAAGCGTTAATATTAAACTAATAATTCTTACGCCATATCCGAAGCCGTAACTACTTTAGAACAAATGCATTACATTTATATTTAATGCTGACTTTTTTCAGTGCGTTATTAAATTCTCAACTCGAGCGGTCCTTTCCATAAACTGCGAATTGCTTATTCATTTTGTCCTGGAAGAGACAGTTTTTTTGCGCCGTTAATGGGCGCCAGGCATGCGAAAGGCCGTGCATTACGGTAATTACAGATGATATCTCCGCGGCAGAGTTGCCGAAGTTCTAATAGTGGATATTATCCTCAATTTATATTGAAATAACTCGGAAATTTGCCGCCATCTTCTCATCGCACTACATCCAAGAGCGCCGTGTGATGAGAATTTTAAGCGGCCGTCGTGCAGATATACCACGATTATCTTGAATAGATTAAGCGAAATTGAAAGTAATAAAACGTCCGACTCTATGGGGATTTCCATAAGGCCCCAGTCAAGACCCCGGTTTATTGTAAATTGGTAGGTAGGTTACTGTTTGAAGGCAGAAAGTTTAGACAATAGAAAGCACCACGCCTATAAGGTATTTACATTGCAGCACTGAATGTAACGAGAAGCGCATTCTAACTCAATCTTGAAGCAACCCTTAGTGACTAATCTTTCATTCATATGATTTAGGAAACACAGAGTCATATTTGATTTAGGATAAATCGGTTTGAACCTTTGAATAAAGAACTCAAGAAGGAGCAAATTCGGGCTTAACGCTCGACCGGGACTATCTCTACATATTATGGCGGGATGCCGTTTCCATTTTTACAGTGGCGCGCACCTTTAAGTTATCTCGACAAACTAATCGAGGCAGAAATCTTTATTCTTCGTGAAATCAGTACCTACAATTAAAATTATGAAGCATGTTTATGTTTTTTACACAAACGCCTATGCCACTTTGGTGCATGGCCTAAAAAGTTAATTTAAATTACAAAATTATTTACCGATCGATTATTATTATCCTCAAATATTTTTGTTTTGGCGGTCAGAGAAGAGCCAGAAGCCGCACAGCTAGGCAGCGAAAAAGTAGTATCACATGTCACCATGTCAGATACCAAAATATTGTGTCAAAATTTGGTTACTACTCAGGGCAATTTCCGTTTCAAGTATATTTGATAATACACATAGACCTTTGACTCTTTCCTGAGATTCTTTATTTAGAGGGTTGAACATTTTACACACGTAACTTAATGAACATAATTACTTCGCAGAAACAAACACGGCAATAAACAAAAATTCATGGTATCCCGTGTAAATCCAGTAGATGCTATAAGCAGCCTATAAATCCACACAAGGGCCCTGAAAAATGGCCGCTATTAAGTCCAATTAAACAGAAGTTAACTGCCCGGACCCTTTTGCTTTTCCCTCTGTTACATGTAAATCCCCAAATAATTTTAATAACACGAGGCTAGCTGGAAATTACATGGTAACTTTATCGACAAAACAAGCATAAACACAGAGTGTGTCCCCTCGGGTGTTTCCGAACAGACGACTGAAATAAATGTGATTAATTGATGCTAATTTGGAGAGGAAGCAAAAGTATTGGGCTGGTTAAAAAAAGGCCCGTTATTGGTATTTAAGATCTTGTCGGATACAAACCAGTTTTGTGAATAAAGAGAATTAAGTATTAAGTATTTATATGCAAAAGAAAGTTTGTAAAAGTTGTTTCCTAAATACAGGATTTTACCCGTTTTTTTTCTAAAGATAGGTCAAGACACCCAAAAAACCCCACATACCAAATTTTAACAAAAAATATACGGGAAGTTATATTGTGCAGGGTTCCAAAATGAACAAAATGAGAATTTTAGAGGCATAATGTTGGCTCCCCAGATGCCTCTCAAGTCTCAAGTGTGTCGTGGAATCCCCTTCTAACAGTTGAATGATCAACAGGATTACTCGAAGTGTTGGTGTGCAAAGATTCAATACAAAAATGTACAGGGTATTTTTCTGTGGGCCATCTCAAATGCTGAACTTTTATGAAACTTTATACTGGCCAAGAGTGTCTGGAATTATTGAAAAAACATGTACAGTTTGTTCAGCGAATGTTCGGCCCTACGTCACAACTCCCGTCCTTCTCTGGTGTCTGGCTCGTGAATATACGACCGATATCCGTCGTATAGTCATGAGTAAGACAAGGACGGGAGTTACAGGAGACGAAACATTCAGAAAATTATAATACACCGAGTTGATACAAAATATGATTTTATACCTAATTAGAAGTAGACTGGCCAAGCTTGTTAATATTGATAATATTATGCTTTATAGGTATACATATTATGTATTTTACCTATTGGGGGGGGGGGTGGTACTTGTATCGAGATAACAGTCTGGAAATTTCTAGAGAAATCTACATTGATTGACTATTGATAGAACTTGAGCGGCACTTTGCATAAACAGATTGGTGCAAATTGCTCCTCTATTCAAACCGTAACGAAGGCAAAACTTCGAGTAATGGCCGAGTGCTCTGAACGACGCCTTATTACTTTGTCCGCAACTGGGTCACTAAGGATACGTAAATGTTCGAAACTATTTAGGTGTACCCAAGGAAATACGTCGATTACCACAAGTAAGGCAATTTGCAGCGGATCTGTCCCACGTGTCCTGCAGGTCGAAATTACTCGTTTACAACCGGAATAGTTTAAGAGTGTTTGATCGAATCGTCCGGAGTTCAATTTAATCAGGGAATGGGGTAGGCGGGCGGACGTGTTTAACTTCGAGTTCACCTGGCTAAAGAGTTAAATTTAATAGATCAATTCGGCGGGAAAGGATTCGTGATGTTTTCATTTTTAACTTCACCCGTTGTTCTTTGCCTTTTGAATTGAGGCGACCAACGAGATTGAAAGACCACTAGATGCCCAAATAAGTTTATACCTACCTTCGGAAGGTCTTTGAACCTGCCAATCTGTGGGAATATTTCATTAATGATCTCAACATCATCTCATCCCCAGGTTTACTGTTTTGTTTATTATCTAACGTATAGCATGGTCCAAAAATTTAAAAAAGTGAAAAGCACCCCTAAAATTCGATTTTATTTAAAAAGTCATCACAAAAAAATGTGCGCTATTCGACCCTAAGTATTAGGCATTACAAATCAATTAGGTAAAATGTATAGCTATTACTACATGCCTATAAACATACCGCCGAGAAATAAACGTTGATTGACTATTGTAGAAGTTGCGCTGTAGTTTGCATAAACAAATTGATGCAAATTACTCTTCTATTCAAACCACAACGGAGGCAAAACTTCGTGTAATGGCCGCGTAGGTACTGCACAACGCCTTACTACTACTTTGTCCGCAACTGGGTCACTAAGAATATGTGGATAAAAAATAAATGGTCAAAAGTACTTACGACGATTGCTGGAAGTAAGTCAATTTGCAGCGGATTTGTTCCACGAGCTTGTGAGGTCGAAATTATTCGTTTACAACCGGAATATATGGTTTAAGAGTGTTTGGTCGAATCGTTTGAAGTTCAATTCAATCAGGGAATGGGGCAAGGCGTGTTTAACTTAGAGTTCACCTGGCCGAAAAGTTAAATTTCATAGATCAATTATTCAGGACTCACCATGGTTTTATTTTTAACTTCATACCCGTTGTTCGCTTGCGTCTTTTGATTCATGAGGAGTGAGCAAAGAGATTGAAAGGGTACACTACATGAGCAAGAAAAGGTAGGTGAATAGCTATACCGTTGACTGATATATTATTAAAGACTGCTCACGGCTGTCACGTCTGACAAATTTTTGGCTCACCATGCGCTTTCGGGAGATAAAATACAATGCAGAATACATTGTTAGCCATCAGAGCCATCTGTTTTCCAGGACATAAAGCTATAGCCGTGAGAAGTCTTTATAAATACGTCAGTCAACGGCTATACATTTCTACATCTCTGAGGCAACATAGCAAATCGCGTGACAGGAATGACAAGAAGTCTTGTTGAAATGTGAATAACATAGACAAACTTTGGGTTTGTCTATGGTGAATAAGACATGATTTATGTTCCCATTTGTGTTTTGATTTTCGGATTTCCATTATTACTTAAATTCAAATGTTATTTAGTTAACAGTTAGTGTATATGTCTATAATAGTGCTAATGGTAGCTCTTTTGCATGTTTACTAGATAATTTTTACTCTATAATAGAGGGGGACACATTTTAGTTGATAATTTAGTGTTTTTCTTCCAAATCGTATTTAAAAACCGCTTTCTGCAGTTCTGTGTAGACTTTTATAATCTCCCTGCCGAGCACTAGCGCCACGGTGGCTCCATGTTTGCTCTAAAGCCCGAGGCAAATAGAAAGAAACGTAAACCGTGTTCTGCCATTGAGATACCACTTTATTTAATAAATCCCCTAGAACAGACGGAACGGTGGCTCTATTCAACGGCATTCGCCTGAGCGGGGCAAATCTACTTTTATTTTTGCCGCGGGAATATTTGATCCAATTTGGATTTACGGATTGGTTTACTCCGGATTTTCTCGAAAACAACGAAACTGCGAAATTTAATCCGGTGAAGCTTACTAAACAGCAACACAACAAAATATGTATTTTTTAGTTTATCATGTAGGATACAAGACAATATAGACCACGATATTATCACCTGAAAAGATATCGCCATCATATTGAACTAAAACAGTACCTATAGCATAATTACTATAGTAAAATCAGGATTACGTAAGACAGGGGCAGACCTTATTTTTTTAAAATTGTAACAAATGCTTCATCAGCTTGAGAATTCCGGCCAGAATATTTTTTAATATTTCTTTTTAGCCTTAATTAAATTATTCGGAGGAACAGTAAGATAAGTTTTACAAATTTAGAATGCCAAAGAGCCATAACAATAAATCTTTCGATTTCATTGACATTGATTGGTGCAGGAAAAGATAAATTAACGATAAAGGTAACTTTATCTTTATTGGTATGCAATCCATTTTTATCGACAACATAGTTGGGAAATTGTAAAGATATTTACTCCTTTTAGTGTAGTGAAAACATTATATTGAAAGTATCTAAACGATGACACTCGTTCTACTAAACCCTTTCTTCGCTCGTGCCTAATAGACCTCATGACTTTATGAAACTATTACATGTATCCAAAGTACCTACCATTTTTTTTGTTTCTAGATTCGAAAAAATTCTTGTACAAATATTTAAAAAACTAATTTTTTCGAACCAATATAGTGTCCTTTATGGGTAAATTTTACGAAATTGTGTAATGTGAAGTGTACAAATTTAAAAAAATAAAAAGTCGAAATATTCTATTTTTTACAGGAATATTCATTACATATACCTATATAAGTTGAAGAACTTATGATAGGTAAAAAATATTTAATAATTATTTCTAGGAAATTTTTTTTAATCGCTGATAACGGAGGTGAGATATTAAAAACGGTGGCTGCATTTTGTCGATAATACCTTTCCCATTTTTTTTGCTTCTCTTCGTCATAACGGTTTGGGTTGCTTGGATGTTCTCCCGCCTTTTCCCCATTCTTTCACATTATCCTTAATTTATATTTTCTTTTTTCTTCTCAGGTGCCATATCTGTACGAAAAAGTCCCATTTAAACCATTTAAAATGCTTTAGTTTCCAAGCAGGTAAAACTGAGATTAAAAAAACGACGAGTGTCAACTAGGGATATATATTTAAAAATATATTTTAGGGTTTGGCAAATATTTTTTTCACCTCCGTTATTTGTTTCTCAACGGAGGTGACACAGAACGCAAGTGGTAAAATTTGCAAATAAAAGAAAATTTTTAAATATCGACGAAAAATTTTAAATAACTGTATACTGAAGAATTATCAGTAGGTACCATTAAGTACCTACACCTTTTATTGATAATGATTTGTAAAAAATATTCGTACCGCAAATAACAGTGCGGTGATATTTAAAAGTGAACAAAAAGCCTATGCACTTTGTAAACTGTACAAAACGAAGCGATGCACACTTGTCTGAAGCTGATGAACATACTAATGTGAGTGAGCCAAGGGATTTCCAATGAACAGGGCACATTTTATCCCCCCCCCCATTAAAAATTTCTCGCGCCAAATTTCAAAAGTGGGGTTTCACTAGTAGATTAAATGAACTTTCATGTTTACAAACGTTAAGTTAATATTGTTTTAAAAAATAATTTTAATCAAGACTTTAAACTTTTCTCTCGCTCTCGCAGCGGATGAAGGGAACACGTATAACTGAGGTGAGATTTTACTTCTAGTTTTCCCGTTTCGGCAGTACAAAAAATAATATTTATATTAATATGCACATTTTAGGAATAAGGTGTAATAGTTTCTTTTAAATAGATCCACCAAAGGCGGCCCACTTAAGTGATAACATAAAAATAAAATAGTAAGGGGACGTGAAAAGGCAGAATTTCGTGAAACTTACCCATAATAATATGTAGGTTTTACGCCAAAATGTTAATAAGCTGGTCGGAATTAAAAACTGAGTATATGTGTACAAATTTCAAAATCCTAGACCTACATTGAAACTGCTAAAAAATGTAAACAGCAAAAAATGAACATAACAAAAAAGAGAAAATAGATTTTCTGAAAAAAAAATCGAGATTACTTTTCCAGTGGCGTAGCATTTTTTTATTAAAAATATTATGGTTGACCACCTCCTCTCCGGCGCTGGTGGAAGTAGACTGGCCGAATTATTTTTAATTTATAGTAATTAATGTGTGTCTAAACTGTACCAAATATGTTTGCCTTAATATCTTTCTATGGGAAAAATGAAACTTGTAAAACAAATTGAAATTTGACGCCCTGTATAACAAAAACCGAGGATTTCGATATATTTTTTTATGAAAAAATCTACTTATTTGACGCTTTTTATAGAAGCGTTACCCCTAAAATATGAACTTCGAAACGACTTAAAGACAAAAAAAATTGAGACATTTTAATTTATCTGATTGTCAGTTTTCATTAACTAAGGTCCGCGGTTAAAGAGAGATTGAGGCTTTTAAACTAAACAGTAACACTATTACTGGATAATTGAGATTCTTCTGCTGTTTCTCGGTATGCCGCGCTTTAGGTAGAACACTGCTTGGGCTGTCATATATATATTCCCAAGAATCCACAGACATTCTCGGTAATTCCTCCTAATTTCGCAATAAACTTTGAACAGCATTTTTGTATCTTCCCGAGTTAATGGCTGGACATTAAAACGCCGTGAAGCCAGCGACCCTATGTTATTATTTTAATTGCAAACCTACGCGCGTTCAGAACAGGTTCTTAAGTGATTTTTTCTACCTCTGAGGCGCTTTATAGTCGCTTTTGAGATGCCTCCACCGGGCATCATGCGACGTTTACCGTAAAATGCTCAAATCGTTACGGAAGAACTCTGTACAGGGTGCACAGGCAGTGTTTCGTAATTGACCATCCACGTCGATTTTTAGTGGTTAGGTAGTCGGGTTGCATAACATTTCATACAAGTAAAGTTGAGAAAAATTGAGTTTTTCGGAGTACCTTGTATGAACCACAGGTCATATTTTGGCGATATTTTTTTTGCGACTCTATTAAGCCTTTCCCATTTACATAATATAGATAGTCTAGCTCATACAGAGTGTTTCGTGTTTCGAGTATTGGTTGAAAAAAAAAGTTTTTTGACAATCGGTCCATCTTTCGAAAAATCTCAAAGTCACACTGTCGATAGGGATTAAATAGCCCATGGGAACGAACATGATAAATTATTTGTCATAAAAAAAGTGTACCTACATGGCCTCTGGCCTCAACACAAAAAGACTTAGGGTAAGGTGGGGCAAGCTGGCGTAGATGGGTTCTAACAAAGAATTATGCAATTTGTTTAAAACTAATAATAAACTAATACGAAACAAAAATCAAAAATCAACACACGCCATATTATCAAGTTTATAATTTGTATAAACCTACTGGATGTGATTACTGATAGAAACATGCAAGCCTACCATTAAACTTTCTGAGAATTCTTATTTTAAACCCAAAGAATCTTAGAACATTATTCCTGTAAACACACTCAGTAACCTAACTCGTACAGTACTGACACTACTGACTCTAGTGCCATCTCTTTGAGTAGGGAATAGTAATGTGCCAGTTAGAATGTTATAGCTATTTCAGTGCCCATATCTCTTTTTTCCTTTTCTAGAAAATTTTAATCAGTCATCTTGCCCCGTTCGCCAACTTGCCCCACCTTACCCTACTTCTACTCCTTGTGACATAATCTATGCTATTCTTGCAACAAATAATAATGACATTGTTTAGATAAATATATATCTATAAAACTATTTACGAACCCAAAATGTAAACAATCTGACAAAAAGTCTCTAGAGCGTAAAAGGTCAATACTAAATATAATTTTAATTATTGTAGATTATCTCTTGTATTTTATTTTAATGGAAACTGCATAATTTAGTATCATTGTGAAAAGAATCTTAGAACATTATTCCTGTAAACACACTCAGTAACCTAACTCGTACAGTACTGACACTACTGACTCTAGTGCCATCTCTTTGAGTAGGGAATAGTAATGTGCCAGTTAGAATGTTATAGCTATTTCAGTGCCCATATCTCTTTTTTCCTTTTCTAGAAAATTTTAATCAGTCATCTTGCCCCGTTCGCCAACTTGCCCCACCTTACCCTACTTCTACTCCTTGTGACATAATCTATGCTATTCTTGCAACAAATAATAATGACATTGTTTAGATAAATATATATCTATAAAACTATTTACGAACCCAAAATGTAAACAATCTGACAAAAAGTCTCTAGAGCGTAAAAGGTCAATACTAAATATAATTTTAATTATTGTAGATTATCTCTTGTATTTTATTTTAATGGAAACTGCATAATTTAGTATCATTGTGAAAAGACTAATAATAATTGCAACAATATAATATCCTGTTAAAATTATCACAAAAGTAGAAATAAGTTGTTTTTAGAGCAGCTGTCATTTTTCCTTTCTAATTTAAGGGAAGTTTTAAGCCGGACATTTTATTGCGGATGCGCCTTATAAAACTGTCAACATTGAAGGACAACTGCCGTTCTATAGATACGACAGAATAAAAAGAGCCCATCTAGTCAAAGATGTCAAACGGATCCCAATAATATATTGATTAAATATGAAGTGCAGGCGCGGCCATTGAAATCGTTTCAATACGTGCGGTCGCAAAGGAGTTGAACTGACAACGTTGCAATTACCCCGCCCCTCTCTCGAGGTTTAAAAGCCAGCCATAACCTCAAAGGAGTAAGTGACGACCGTAGAATTGGCGCAACGTTGCCGCACTTACCCGAAATTCTTGGTTTCTTGCTCATTTCTCATGCCTAGTGGAAACATTTATGAGGGCCGCGCCGGTATACCTACTGCATTTTTTATTTATTACAGTCTAATTTGCTGAGAAAGAAGATCAATTATTGCCATTTATGGTTCGGCTTCACTTGACATAATACTTGACAAGACGAGCTCTCTGCATTGTTTGTTTTCATTGCAATATTTCTTTTAAAACGTTTCACAGCTGATTCGATTCAAATAAAAAGCCACTTAGAATGATAGTATACACATTCAGTGAATTTTTAAGCATTACTTGATCTTGGTTTGTAAAAACTATATTATATCAAGTTGTAGATGGAAAATCTAACTATGTATATTTTTAATGTATGCGGGTATATGCGTTGATAAAATGGCGAGGAGACCGGACAATACAGGAACTGCAGAACTTGAGCCTTAATGACCTGTGAAGAAGATATGACACTCAAACAAATAGCGAATAACGAGCTGAAACCGTTGGCGAATGCAAATACATAAATTATTGGCTACTTATCACGTCCAGCGTTCCCGAAGAAATCTCTTCTCCTTAATTGAGTCTAAGCAAGGAGAATGCCTCGTACAAATTGTTTCAATTCGACTTAATGGGGTGGATCGGAGTATAAACTTGTAAGTCGCTCATTTAACGACTGCTGTAAGTGTTTGTTCGCCTTTTTACAACTTGCACCGGATCCCTTCCTACAATTAGAGAGTTTAGAAAGCCGTAAAAGGGAAAAAGTTCTGGCCGTAACGAAAGTTGAGAGAAACGTGGGATTGTGACTGGGAGCCAAATCATACAGAACAGAGAATGGACTGATTGTGAGCGGACAGCATAGGGAATTCAGTGTTTCAGAGAAAAACTGGAATGAAAAAGTGGTACATTCAATCAGAATACAAGATTTAAACGTTGATTAACGCATAATTTTTATGATGTAGAATTTATTTTCCATATTTTATGTAGATATTTTTAAAAGATTTGTTGTCGAAAATATCAATACTTTTGATGTCGTTGAGATAAACAAGATAGAGGATGGATCAGATAAACGGAATTTCTATTTTTTCTCCTAGTTTCTCATTTTAAAAATAATAAGAATCTTTGGGTCATACTGCAAAGAAGTTGTCAAATATGCCTAGCTTAATTTTTGTTTCTTGGACATTTTCTCGTCAGAGTTTTAAGCCTTTCGGATATTTTTATTAAATTTTAGTGCTTTTCAAAATTTCACAGCGTTCGCAATTTCGTATTTTGTCAAAATATTTAAACTCGCACTTGAATCATTTAGTTCAATCATATAGGTATATGCCCACAGACAATATACTTAACTAGACCAATGATCATAAGTGGCATTATCGTTCAACATATCTATCCAATACTAAATAAAAACAACTATTTATTTTAAAGGATATAGAAACAACAGAAACAACTACTCCAAGGGCAAATAGTCCTACCGCTCGCCTTACCGGCATTGAACTGCACTGTTGGTTCTCGATTTTTGTTGGGAATAATTTGAATTTTTCAAAAACGGTACATTTTTGAAAAAAGTCAAGAATAGTTTTTTTCTTGGAATAAATAATTGGGAAATTTAGTGAAGATATTGATATTACCTTTCCATTGTCGTACCATTTTTTTTATTATTATCAACCATGATGGTTTACCCCTGCGTCTCCCGCACTGGTGGAAGTAGACAGATTAAATTATTTTTAATTTAAAGAACTTAATGTGTGTTTAAACTGTACCAAATATGTTTGCCAAATATGTTTGCCCTGTCTTCTTTTAGGAGAAATAAAGGAAAACTTGAAAAAAAAAAGAATTTTGACGCCCTGTATAACGAAAACTGTTAGGATTTGGATACAGGTTTATATGAGAAAGTCTACATATTTTGACGTTTTCTATAGATTCATGAAGTGTTATCCTTAAAAGTTGGACCTCATATTATAGATTTCGAATAAAGGCTATATATGACAAAAAAGTCCGTTGAAAAATATAAATTCCTTTTTTTTCTATTATTTCGGCATCAATCAAGGGCATCAGTAAAAGCAAAGTCTAGAGAATACTAAAGTCCGCTCACTTGGCCTGTGTAAACAAATATTTCCCCCCCGCCCGATCCCGCTCCCTTCGCCTTAGTCCTCGATCGATATCCCGCTGAGCGGGCGATTCCGAGCGTCACTTTGTTACACGGTGTCTCTCGGAACGGTGTGATTCGTATTGTACCGGGTGCGCGTAAATTATATCCAATACCGTTGCCAATTCTGAGTAGTGATGTTTTATTACGGTTCTTATTGCAGTGCGGATGGCTGTAAAAGCAATTCAAAAGACTGTGTGTCCTTTTTTCTAATTCTGAAAGATAAGATTTAGTTTGACGTATAATTAAGAAAAATGTCTTAAACAATTATTTCTATAGTCTTCGAAATGTTATTATATTATTACATAATACTCGTATTATGCATAATATTATATGACATATACATTGTATATATGTTGAATAATATAAAGCTAACATGTCACAGGTGTGTTTCTTTCTTTGTTGTAAATAAAAATATTGATGGAAGAAGGCCTTAAGCGTTGGGTGAAGATTTAAAAAGAGAATCTACGCCCATGGAACAGCGTGCCGATTTAAAAACATCTCCGGAGCCCGCTGGCACCCTCTACATTCCGGACCAGAAATTAAAGCGGATCGATATCGAAAATCTTCTGGCATTTTCGCCGGAGCCATCTTGCGGCTAGCGGAAGTAACAATTATTCACAGTCGGTGTCGCTGACTCGAAAGCAAAGTCTAGAAAACAGCACACTGTTTTCTGGGGTATACTGGGATAGCTCGGTGGGAATTACAGATGGGACATTTCGAGTCTGGCAATATCTTGATTTTGACTTTTGACAGGGTTTTACTTGACATTAAGACCTGGGAATTGGGCCTGGAGAAAGTGAAAGGTTAGAAAGCGATTTTGTGCGAATTTTGGAGCTGAAAGAATATTCTTGGGCAGTGACAGTAATCTGACAAGTTTATTTGTGATTTTTGAAGGCTAAACAATAAAGGTGGTAACCAAGGTAACGAGTTTGGACTGTGATTTTTGAGATTCATTACAATATTATTTGCCCCTTTCACTGCTCCCTTTCGCGACCAGAAATTTACTTGGGGAAAGGACCCGCCCAAATACACAACATACACAAACAGGGGTATCATTCCATCCTTTTCCCTTTAATAGAAATCGTATATTACATCAACCACACACGAGCAGAAAATACAGACACAAAATTTTATATTTCCAGCTCCATAGATGGTGTTTATTTTCAACGGGTACGTTGGGATCTATAGTAAACCCTAGAGCTGCGGGCGAGACTTCGAATTTTTTTTAGCCTTGAAACTCTTTTTACACATTGTGAAACTATTGACTAGTGGGGGACTATTATTATTGCCAAAACAAATAACATACAGTGTGTCCAACTTTAAAACTGTACAAATCCGTAAAATCTTCATTTTCGGAGACAATCGCCCAAACTTTTTTTTGTTTAAAAGGCCTTCAAAAACCGCTTCTTTTGACCGTCCCGTCATTTTCAAAATGCAAATCCAGGGCCGGCTGCGATTTTTTTATACCCTCGATTTTCACGAAAACCATTTAGCGATTTTTTTATTTAAAATCTGACCCCACAGCATTAATCAGAACACCCAAAAACCCCTTTACACCAAATTTGAATAAAAAATATACAGGGAGTTCCAATCTGCAGGGTGTCAAAGTTGAGCAAAATAGGACTTTTAAAGGTATCTGCCAAGTCAAGATTGCCATGGAATCCCCTCAAAACAGTTCAGTGGTCTATAGGACCACTCAAGGTATTGGTGTGCAAAGGTCCAATACAAAATATACAGAGTATTCTTATCTGTGCCATCTCAAAATGCTGAATTTTTATGAAACTTTATATGGGTCATGAGTGCTGTAGAATCATTGAAAAAATTATTATTCAAATTTGGTATATAGGGGTTTTGGGGTGTTCTGATTAACGCTGTGGGGTCAGATTTTAAATAAAAAAATCGCTAAATGGTTTTCGAGAAAATTGGGGGTATAAAAAAATGGTAGCCGGCCCTGGATTTGCATTTTAATAATAGCAGGAAGGTCAAAAGAAGCGGTTTTTGAAGGCCTTTCAAACAAAAAAAGTTTAGGCTCTTATCTCTAAAAATGAAGATTTTACGGATTTGTACAGTTTTAAAGTTGGACACCCTGTATAATAATTGTATATGCGTTAAAATGTTCTTACTTATATAATTTATTTATGTTGACAATATTTCTGGATTTGGTATTTAGGTGTTTTTTTAATAAATGTGTTTTCTCATTTAACTATTTTATTTTATTCCTCTCTGTCAAAAAATGTTCAAAGGTAATTCTGACTGAAAATGGGTAATTACTTTCTGGCGTGTTCAGTCAATACCTACTTAAAAAATCTCAATTCCTACATGTAGGTACATACATAGTCAACAGTTTAAAAAATCCTTATTTACCTACTTTTACTATTTTTGTTTATATCACTAATAAAAGTAGCATTTCATAAAACAGTGTTAGTTTTTTTTATTAAGAAATTCATTTTCGTCAATGTAATTTGAGCAAAAACTGCAAATTAAACAGTTATAGAGGGCAGGCCGTTACCTTGGTTTAACTATAGAGAAAAATCAAACGGCAGAACATAAAAAACGCGATCACGTAAATTCAACAAAAGTGTCTACTTAAAACTGAACTTAGCACTTAGCAGCCAATTTTCTAGGAGCCAAAAATTTCAACGTTTATTTTTTGATGAATATTTTTCTTCATTCTCCAGTTTAATCTGCTTAGAAGGTTTAATAATAGTTACCCTTTCTACTTTATTTTTATCAAAATAAATTTGTGGAAATAAGGGCGAGGAAAATTTTTTGCTGCCAGAAAATCGGCTACTAACTTTACACCGGTTTAGTTAGGCACATTGATTTTTAAATGTCTTCCGATATTTGGCCCCGCCTGTTTAAGTTTAAATAGTTACGAGCCGCCACTGATTAAGTGGTGTGGTATCATAGTTTGGCAGATATAAGCAATAATATCGTTTTAACGTCCTAGCTAGCTAGCTTTTAAAATTGAGGGTACAGTTTACTCCGGCCTTGTTTTTTTTTCGACAAAAATACACCCTGTATACACTGTGTACTGATAGCAAAGGCTAGTATTCTCTAGACTTTGCTGATAGGTTCGGCCAATTATTGGGGCAACACCAAACAGAATGTCAACTTACAATTCGAATTTTTTTATCGTTTACACCCCTTGGGCACTGATGAGTCGCCGGACACACAGTATATATTTTTATTAGTTACTTAAGCTAAAAAAATAAAAATAAATAACAACCTCTTTCTGTATTCAACATTTTTCCAGAAAAACGCCTAGGTACATTAAAAAATACTCCCTAATAGAGGGAAGGCAATCAGTTTTTTCACTTTTCTCAAAGTTTTCATTTTGGACATATGTTTTGTTTTTCAAATCAACGTAAGAAATTGAAGCAACATAATGTAGATCACTATATCCTAAAAAAGAGAATTTTAAAAATCTGCCAATCCGTTAAAATCGTCAAATATCAAACTGAAATACGCCCAACCCTGAATCTATTCCTAATTTTATAAAAGCCAAATCGTAGAATTATTTCACTGGCCCCTTCTCCCTTCTCCCCCCGTGTCTATTTTTAGACTTGTTTGCCCCGCCCCGAACACAAACGAGCCTTTTGGAATACGAAATTGTCGAGTACGAAACCTACCACTAATTATCGATTTTGTTAGAGTCATTGTAATTATCGAAAATAGATGGTGCTAAACAGTAGTACTGGACGAGAGCTAAATAGAAATAATAATACCGCTATACACCAGTAGATGGAGTTGGTGCGCGGAGGCGAATGACTACGATCATTGGAAAAAGTTCGAATATCCATAGTCCTTCGCCTCCAAAAGCGCTCGGCATTTTATCTGGATCCGTGAGAGGTCTTTTTAAACCTTCAGTCAACGCCTTAAGGTTCGTCAAAGACCATAATTTGCGAGTATTGCACCCGAAGAGGCCAATGAATAAAGAACCCCACGAAGGAGCAAATTTGGGCTTTACGCTGGACCGGTCCAGTCTTATTCCCCAAACATTTTGTTCTGGTAGTCACGGAATACCTAGCCACAGGCTGCACAGCTAACCATAATAGATCTCCAAAAAGTACTTATCGAAGAGCTACACAAATATCTAATAGTACAAACCACCGTGACAACTGTCAAATATAAAAATATTTTGTCAAAATTCAGTCTCCATACAGGGCGATTTCCGTCTCACGTATTTTATAATGCCCATAGAGCTATGGCTCCTTCCTGGGGTTCTTTATTCATTGGAAGAGGCACACAAACGTATAAAAATTTGTAAGACACATTTTGGTGACCAATCATTCACTTCGTCCGGAAAAAGTTTATTAACAACTTCTGTTCCGTTAAGATTATTACCATAAGCTTATGGTTAGGGGCATATTCGTGTGCGAAATTTGGCAGGCAGAGACTAGTCAACAATATTTTGTGAACTAAAAGCCTATGAAGGCAGTTCAGGACCATTTGGCAGTTTGACAGTACCTCCACGTGAATTTAGTGGATAAGAAAATATTTTCTTATCGAAATTTAATGACTTATCGCATCAGGATGGCTTAGGTTCCAGCCTACCAAATGAATTCCGATCAGTAAAATACATATATCAGTGTGCAAATTTTCCCCACGACTATTTGGTTTCATTATATACGCGAGTTCGTATTTACTACACACTTAAATTTGCGAATAGGGTATTAAAAACCCAAAGACAAAACAAATCAAATCCAAAACTTACAGTTTTGCAAAACTTGTAGACTATGTAAATGATTTTGTTTGCTCCTACAGGATGTCTACTTTTAAGTGTATACAAATTGATAAAAAATGTATTTTGTGAGATATTTTCGAAAACCTTTTTTTGTTCGAAAGGTATTCAAAAAACGCTTCTTTTGACGTTTTTACTTTTGTCAAAATGCAAATCCAGGGCCGGCTACGACTTTTTTTATACCCCGATTTTCTCTAAAAACCATTTAGCGATTTTTTTATTTAAAATCTGACACAACAGCGTTAATCAGGACACCCCAAAACCCCCATATACTAAATTTGAACAAAAAATGTAGAGGGTGTTCGGTTCTACACCGTGTTAAAGTGAGCAAAATAGGAATTTTAAAGACATCTGGCGAGTCAAGTGTGCCATGGAATCCCTTCAAAACAGTTGCATGGTCAACAGGTCAAAATATTGGTGTGAAAAGATTTACTACAAAAATATACAGGGTATTTTTCTCTGAGCCATCTCAAAATTCTGAATTTTTATTAAACTTTATACTGATCAGGAGTGCTCTGGAATCATTGAAAAAATATTAATAAACACAAAAGTAATTTATTTATTTACAAAATTCCAACCAACAAATAAAAACAATTTAAATTATTGGGCCTTTCTCAACAAAGTCACTGTTTAAGATGATACATTTTCTGTGCGTTTCCTGTTGTGACACACCAGCCACCTTAATTGATATGGACTTACTGACTGGCAGGCTTCTGTATTTTTTAGATTTAGTTCGTTTATAGTATGTGGAGCGGTTTTGATATACTCGATTTTTGACCCGTATAAAGTTACAAAAAATTCAGTAATTTGAGACAGCACAGATAAGAGCACTCTGTATATTTCGTATTGGACCTTTGCACACCAACAACTTGAGTGGTTCTATTGACCATTCAACTGTTTTGAAGGGATTCAATGGCACACTTGACTTGGCAGATGCCTTTAAAATTCCTATTTTTCCCAACTTTGACACCCTGCAGAAAGGAACTCCCTCTATATTTTTTATTCAAATCTGGTATATAAGGGTTTTGGGGTGTTCTGATTAACGCTGTGGGGTCAGATTTTAAATAAAAAAATCGCCTTTATGGTGTTTTGGATAGTCCATCCTCGTAAATAACGGAGTGGCGAGCTGACATTAATTTATGACCGGTCGCAAAAAATCGGCGGTTTTTCGACGACTTCAAAAAAGTGATCCGACTTATAGTATTCTCTAGAGTTTGGTAAAAGCGGGGGTTTCATGCTCGGTTCCATGCCATGGATCTTGTACAAAGAGATGCAAGGGAACACATTGAGGGTGGGAAACTAAAGATGAAACATCGATTTGCTCTCCACATTATTGCCGAATGCACGTCTTTGGCCGCAATCTTCGTGCTATTCTTCCCGCTACACCCATGCAATTACGGCACATCCATAACAATGCCGACGCCTGCTTCTGTTGTTTCTCTGAAGTGTACCCCGATAAATAATCTGCCCATGGGTACTAAACCGCTTTTCATTAGCCAGGCATGTAAATCGCCGCAATATTGTATCCCACGTCTTCGCTAAGCACACCATCCGAGAATCCGTGGTCCTGCTCCTTTTGTTTTCTACTTGGCTGTCGACCAGTGCTGGGTAGTTGGGGATGCTGGCGAAAAGATGAGGGGTATCAGCAAATATAATATTACATTATTAACGATTATTTTCTTCTGTTGCAGGTGAGAACAGTGGGAAGTATTAATATGTTGTATATTTGAAGAAATCAACAAATATCCAGTAGGTGAGTACCGATAGGTATCCAATATTAGGTGACTTGTGCACATCTAACTTTAACTCCCGATGTATACAAGGTGGCCACTGGATGTGCGCCCAATTGCCCCAATTTTCTTTTATTTGTTAAAATAAAAATTTGAAATTTTGTTTTACAAGTATTTCATGTATAAAAGTTTTTTACATTCAGTAAAAAATTTCTACTTCCGGTTTTACCGGAAATAACATCAACTTTGAATTAAGTTTGGATTAAGGTTAACTATCACTTAGTACAAAAAATTTTACCACGCACGTGCGCGGTTTGACTTAAGAAAACAGAAAATATTTTAGATTTTTTTTACGATCTTTAAAAAAGGGTAAAAACCCCAATTTTCTCTGTAAATCTCCGCCTATAATTACGTCATCCAATATGGCTTAGAAACATACTGTCAACTAGAAGTGATTTTCGCGGTGTTGCCGTTGTTTTAGGAAGGATGAAAATACCTTTTTACTCAAACAAATTAAAAAAATACAATAACAATCGATTTGAATCTGTACAGCTCGTCTCGAGCTCGGTCCCGAGGTTAGGTAATACCAAAGATCATGACTTGAATATTATGATCTTTGGTAATACTGAATCCTTACGCGTTTTTTGTTTTTGCATTTTCACATAGCAAAACCAAGTAAGTACAAAACTACATCCACATTTCTCGCGAAACCACGAAAATTTTCGGACCGGTAGAATCAAATTCGAGTTCTTCTTCTTCTTGCTTTGGGCTGAACAGATAGGTTTGTTGTTTTTTTCACCACCCTTCTGTTCATGGAGGGATTGTGTCTGACTCGTGGGCCATATCCCACCAAGATTGTCATTTAGTTTGTCTTTTTTCTTTTCTTTTGGAGGTTTGTATTTAGGGGGGAGCTACTTAACATTCACAACAAAGGTAGAAGACTTTCGAGTGTTATGTGGGGACGGCGGACTGACAGACGAGACAACTGGACACAAAACGCATAAAACAGTAGAGGTTGGAGTGGTGCGTAATTATTATCGATGTCAATGTTAGATTAGTTGATTGCGTCTTCAAAAAAATAATTTTCATAAGAAAACTTATTGAACATCTCACTAAACTAAACAAAAAGATTTCCGTGATTTCTTAATGCCGGCGTTATTGGACTGAACGCTTTTTAATACAAAGACTGAACGTCGACGTGTATCGAATCGATGCATTTATCTTGTCCGACGTCGCATCTATAATGCCTGCGTCACACTTCACACTAGTTGCGCTAGTTGCCCGCGGAGAGCGTTTGAGAATGTAACCTGGCGTTATTGTCCAGGTTTGTGTTGGTTTTCGCGGTAAATCGCGGTTTCAGTTAGCAAAATTTTGATCAGCGTCATTGTGAAAATGCCGGAGTATTCGAACGCCGAGTTCACGGAGATGGTTATAATGTATGGGATATGCAATGAAAGTGCACATCGAGCTGCTGCAGAATACCGTATGCGTTTTCCCAATAGTTCAAATATGCTCAGTCCACGTACCTTCGTGAACGTTATACAACGTTTGCGAAACACTGGTGTATTGCAAGCTCGAAGGGGTGGACCTGGAGGGCAAATGAATATATGAACGATGTTGAGGCAGTACTTGATTTGGTGGAAGAGGAACCTTCCATAAGCACTACGGCTATTGAAAGGAGATTGGGAATATCTCAGAACAAGGCAAGTAAAATAAAACCGATAAAACCATCGAATTGATAAGTTACTATGGAAGTCGCACTGGTATCACTTTCATTGTTGTTTGGGGCAGCCAACTGTAGAGAGAGATAGGTTCCGAATGGCAATAAGTAAGACAAGGACGCGTAATGAACGTGTCAGCTGATTCAGGCAAAGGAGGTATATAGGGATGTTGCATATTAATGATCGAATTTAATGGAAATGTTTCGTAATTCTATTTATTGTATGATCTGTATTCCGAAATTCGGGGCTTGTTTGTAGGAATGAGAATTTTTCTATATAATCACAATTATGTAAATATTGCACAGAAAAAAGTAGTGAATTGATTAAAAAAAATACATGGCAATTTTAAAATTCAATTTAATATCAAAAGCATCTAAGACAGATAGCTTTTACATATTTTTATATAATTTTTAATGTTTAGACATATAACAAAAAGAATTACAAATAACTAGCTTATTAAAGGGACCAGAAAATCAAGATTAATTCCATCTTTGACTACGAAGAGCTAGAGGTTCAATAGCGCAATATTTTGCCAGTTTTTCCCTTGATAAGAGTTTCTATCATGATTTGGAAAATAGAAAACTGTAGTAATTACATACTTTTTAAGTTTGCGCTGGCCAAAATTCTCTATGAAATCGATCTCAATAAAATGTTGACTACAAAAATGCAAGTAAATACTTGTAGACAGTACAATTTTTTTTCTTTTTATTGTTGCAAACCACTTGTCTTTAATATCACCTTATCTCTTGGAAAACTGCAAAGTTATTAGCAAAGATTTTTTAAGACTTACGAATTAAAAGAAACCCCACTATTCTTATTCTTTCCGCCCTGTTTGGTACATCCAAATACACAACAGGAGTTGACCATCTTTTTTGTAATTTAGGTACAACTACAACAGAGAGAATATAGCCACATAGCTAAATTAAATTTTCTCTCCGATCTAAAAATAATATTAAACCAAACACCAACTAAGAAAGCTCAACGCCGTTTTATACGAAACTGCCACCACACGACACGAACTCAAATCAAATACAGGGTGGCCCACCACGAACTGCATCGATCTATAGGTATATGGAAAACTAAAAGTAGGACAATTCTGAAAATTTGGCACCTCACCAATGCCGATGGGCGCTGCGTAACTAAAATATTTTGGTGAATCTGGCACTTCCGGTTATACCGGAAGTCGATATCAACTTTCTTATCTCAAATGGAACACCCTGTATATTATTGCATTTTTGGATTCTAGGCATCATTTTGGAACAAAAACATGCAACATGTCCTATGTCTAAATCTAACCGTTTTTGAGATATTTGCATTTTTCCGAAAACAATAACAGGTGCAGACCTAAATTCAATTAGCAATTTATACGATGAAACCGCGAAATTTCAAAACGAATTTTTGGCATCGTGTAACAGAAGCCCAGACCTAGTGATCTCTGCTGAGAAATAAATCCGTTCTTATACAGGGTGTTCACAAAATATGAATAAAAATTACATTCAAAATGTGCTTAAATCTCGAAATTTTCAAATGGAAACCCCAATTTTTTTAACGCGATATTATTCACCACTAAAAATGATGACAACTTTGCGTAAGGTTTCCTATACCTAAATGCAGTAATTTTCGATTAATTTACGAAAAACCCACTTTTCGCCCATAAAATGCGGGGTTTGCTTAACGCTTGGAAAATCATATTAGCCGTGGACGTTGAAAAGACAATCACGGCTGAGGGAATGTCACTTGGTTTATAAATTATTATGTCAACAATAATGCCGGCGCGCTTAAATTACACAAACCTTGTTGTATTCTCCGTAGATAATAAAACATTTAAATAATTCTTCGTTTGTGTAATTTAAGCGCGTCGGCATTATTGTTGACAATAATTTATAAACCGCAAGTGACATTTCTTCAGCCGCGATTGACTTTTCAACGTCCACGGCTAATATGATTTTCCAAGCGTTAAGCAAACCCCGCATTTTATGGGCGAAAAGTGGGTTTTTCGTAAATTAATCGAAAATTACTGCATTTCGGTATAGGAAACCTTACACAAAGTTGTCATTATTTTTAGTGCTGAATAAGGTCGCATTAAAAAAATGGGGGTTTCCATTTGAAAATTTCGAGATTTGAGCACATTTTTATTGTAATTTTTATTCATATTTTGTGTATAACCCTGTATAAGAACGGATTTATTTCTCAGCAGAGATCACTCGGTCAGGGCTTCTGTTACACGATGCCAAAAATTCGTTTTAAAATTTCGCGGTTTCCTCGTAGAAATTGCTAATTGACTTTAGGTCTGCACCTGTAATTTTTTTCGGAAAAATGCAAATATCTCAAAAACGGTTAGATTTAGATACAGGACATGTTGCATGTTTTTGTTCCAAAATGATGCCTAGAATCCAAAAATGCAATAATATACAGGGTGTTCCATTTGAGATAAGAAAGTTGATATCGACTTCCGGTATAACCGGAAGTGCCAGATTCACCATTAGTTTTCCATATATAGATCGATGCAGTTCGTGGTGGGCCACCCTGTATAATTAATAGGTACAATAAACAATAATTACTTACTCCTATTCGTATTGGGACTTGGGACTTTGGGACAGAAGGAAAATGACGTTTAACAACGGAACTCGTTTGAAGCACAGGACACAAAAATAGAAAGTTAGGACAAACACCTCTTTTGTCTTATGTGGTTTTTGCCGGAATAAGCTGATTTATTTACTATTTCACTTACTCAAGTTTGGCTGCCAGTTTCTCTCTCTACACTCCTTCCATCTACTTGTCAATTCAATGGATAAAACTGACTTGTATACCAAAGACAATCCCATCTGATGGGCCCCGTTAATTAAGAGTTTTATTACATTTTTTTGCATCCCGACTGAATCATGTCTCATATTGATAATAATGGTTCTCGCACATATGCATATTCAGCAGCGCGGAAAAATCCACGTCTCGCCCATAACTCACAATTTAACCTCCCGGTTTTCGCGGGCTCATAATCCCCCCGGGCGGTCCACAACTCATCCCGCTGCCGGGATATTAAAGGCGTCACAACATTTTTAAGGGATTATTCGAGGCCGTTATCGTAAACCAGTCGGGGTAAGTCGGATCGGAGCCGCGTACCGGCGGTGATGATTTGCTCCTTTGAGACATGCAAATGCCCCGGCCGGCCCGCTAACAACATAATCTGCTTTGGTCGTTTTCTTCTTGGCGGCGGCGCTCGCCACCACGTTCAAGGATCACTTGATGCGCGGACAGTGCGCAAGGGCAGTGGTGGCGTGGTCGAGGGAAAAAGTTCGTCGCGAAAAACCAAGTTGGCTTTCGGGGCTAAGTATTTTGACATCCGGCAATACCAAATGAAACTTGTGGATATGGGACATATCTAGGATGACCTTGAACACTATATAGAGTTATCCCAAGTTCGACCGTTTAGTTATCCGAACTTGTATGATTTTCTTTTATTTTGTTAAAATTAGTGGAAGGATCGAGTTGAAATTTGGTCCAACATACTCTGGTCCCGTAGTTATCTGACACGATTTACAGTTATTACAGATATGAAAATATGTGAGTGCAACTGTGCAATAAAAATCAAGATTCAAGGCAAAATTATTGTAGAAAGCTGGATTGGTCCATAGCAAAAACTACCTTGGGGACGGGTTAGTCTACAGAAAAAAAACTAAATGCGCAATACAATATTTGTTAAGTGGTCTTTAGTGTTGAACAACAGCATTATTTATTACCTAGGTAAATAACTCCTGGACAAAATTAACGCACCACTCATATTTTTCTCGATATTTTTATATTTTTCTCTCGACAAGTAGGCCATGGACTTTGTTCGACAGTGACAGTTGTTATTTAAGCGAACTAGGTATATAGTATCACATAACCTTGTTTTGACAGTAATTCGTATTAGAGGCCCTGTATGACACGAAAAGTGACAGTTATTCGTTTTAACAGAGGTTGGACAACAGATTTTGGCAGATCTAGTAACATTGTTTTTATTATGTTCTTATCTTGGCGGGTGCCAGTTTGTCAACAAACTGTCGACAAATTATTGAGCGTGCTCATTTTCTTTTGCAAAAAGGAATGATAACAGTTAAAAATAACATCTTGTGTAATAAGAAACTGCAAGAATTCTGAGCGGGATGCATTTTTCTTAACACCATTTCCAAAAAGCGCAGAAGAACGAGCACGATGGTGCAAATGAAATACCCTAACATGAGAGTTGGAAATGATACGAAAATTTGCGAGGTAAGTAAATTTAATTACATAAGTATCTCTAGTTCCTTTTTATTTTTTGTTTGATCTGTGATTTTAATCTGCAGAATAATTTTCTTAATCTGCATCAGCAACATAACATAAGATACCTAAATTAATACCTATTAAATCTTAGTACCTATTTGTTTTCAATAAAAGTCCATAAGGTTATACAAACCCCTTATTAGAATTCTTATGAAAATTTCCCAATGTTAAAGAGATAAAAAATAAAAGATGAAGAAATAAAAAATTCAAGGAGGTAAAACCTGTTAGGTATATTTACTGGACCGGGATAGGCATTTTTCGTTTTATGGAATAATAAAAATGTAAGTATATGTATATGGATATATTAGATAAGTTGTGCGTGACAACTTTGGATTGGTTTATAAGTAATATTTTGTTACTGCGTAAAGGAAATTTTTCTACTAAAAAATTTTCATAACGAAGAGATTCCAGAAAACTATACAGGATCTTCCTCATCAAAACTTCCACCCCCATAATTTTTTGACCTATTTTGTTAATTTTTTTTTAAATTTTCGTTGCTTCTCGAAAGGAGAAAACTAAAAATAGGTAA
This sequence comes from Pseudeuparius sepicola, assembly GCA_963920635.1. Lineage (NCBI taxonomy): Eukaryota > Metazoa > Arthropoda > Insecta > Coleoptera > Anthribidae > Pseudeuparius > Pseudeuparius sepicola. Next base: position 116,671,038 of record OY987299.1, on the reverse strand, counting down.
AAAGTTGTTTGCAATTAGAAAATTCTTCCTATCGTGAAATTTGGAAAGAGAGTGTAATATGTAATTCGTAAATACTTGTTCTAATACATTTTTTCGAAACCTCCTATAGGAAAAAAAGCCACGAATAAATAGCAATAAAATACTTACAAAATCTTAGTTCTAAGGATATTTTAGAATTTATAATAACTATTAGAGAGAGGCAGTTTTGAAGGAGCTTTATTTTACACCAAGACCAACAAAATCGGACAAAAAAGAAGTTAACACGGGTGGGAATATAAAGAACCCTTTTTGTGTAGTCAGTTAAATGTGTGAGCTTATATTCCATTATAAATTTCTTGCCGATAAAAAAATAGCATTTGATGGCAGCGTTTTATTATGTTTAGGTAGCTTAAATTTATAGTTCTTTAACTTTCACAGGTTCACTTCTCCGACATGGATTTTGAGTGTCAGGTTGTGCTGAAGAAAGGATCATCTCCTGCAACGTTTGATGAACGTGACTTTAGCAAGAAAGAACCATTATTAAATATGTATAAATTTGTGAGAACTTGTACTAGTTTGATTTTTCCTATTTACTTGCAATATATATCTTTGAAAACAAAAATACTGTTGTCTTCTTTATTGAAATGTAGATGCATTGCATTAAAAAGTTATTAACTTTTATTTTACAAAAAAAAAGAATGAGAGACTAATATATCGATATTAAAAACCTAGGTACTCATTTTTTTATTCAGCCTAATTCCTATTATTAATGGTTGATTCATATTACCAAAACAAACTTTCCAACTTTTTGTTATGTATAAATTTTAGTATTAATTGTCTTAAAATTATGATGGGTATAAGAAGAGAGTTTGAAGAAACGAAACCATACAGTAAAACCATTTAAAAGACCTTTTTTATTTTTAAATAAAAGTAATAAAAATAATTATTGCAGCTATACGATTCCTATTGAAGAAATATTCGAAAGTTTGGTTAGTTGGTATGCTAGAGCCTTGTTTAATTTTATGTACATACCTATATCTACATTACCTACCACCCTCCTACAAAAATTTTATAAATGTTTTTTCTTGAAATCGGCATTAAAATGTCTCAAAATCGTCATTAAAAGCACAGAAATCGTACAATAATGTAGCCCATTATTGTACGATTTTTTCAATAAGTAGGCCTTGGCGAGATGTAAACATCAAACGTCAGACGCGGAGAAATCGCCCGTCAGAAGTGACCAAATATTCAAAACCCGGCCGATAAAGGCTCATTTAACTTTTCGTACACATTGCGAAATTGTTTCCTATAGAAGCGCAATCCTTCAGTATACATATTTTAGTAAATTTGAAAATCAATAGATTTCTTGTGTCGGCTGCACAAGAAGCAGCAGTTTGGTTTTTCTGTCAGAAGGTGCCGTACATCATTATACTTGTCCTAGTTAGAGCGATCGGTAAAGTCAAGCAACGCCGCGCGTAGTCGGTTCGTGGACGGGTGATCCCTTATTATTATTTTCTTGCCTAATAAAACATTTTTTTTCCGATTTCAAGAAAAATATAATATGTACCTCGGCACTGAAGTTCTTTTTATGACTCATGTGGTTTATTTGCCTCGGCCAGAGGCCTCAGCAACTAAACTCCACATGAGTCATAAAAAGTTGAACTTCAGTGCCTTGGTACATAAATAACTATTTCTTGAAATCGGCATTAAAATGTCCCAAAATCGTCATTAAAAGCACAGAAATCGTACAATAATGTAGCCCATTATTGTACGATTTTTTCAATAAGTAGGCCTTGGCGAGATGTAAACATCAAACGTCAGACGCGGAGAAATCGCCCGTCAAAAGTGACCAAATATTCAAAACCCGGCCGATAAAGGCTCATTTAACTGTTCGTACACATTGCGAAATTGTTTCCTATAGAAGCGCAATCCTTCAGTATACATATTTTAGTAAATTTGAAAATCAATAGATTTGATGTGTAGGCTGCACAAGAAGCAGCAGTTTGGTTTTCCTGTCAGAAGGTGCCGTACGTCATTATACTTGTCCCAGGTAGAGCGATCAGTGAAGTCAAGCAACGCCGCGCGTAGTCGGTTCGTGAACGGGTGATCCCTTATTATTATTTTCTTGCCTAATCAAACTTTTTTTTTCCCGATTTCAAAAAAAATATAATATGTACCTCGGCACTGAAGTTCTTTTTATGACTCATGTGGTTTATTTGCCTCGGCCAGAGGCCTCAGCAACTAAACTCCACATGAGTCATAAAAAGTTGAACTTCAGTGCCTTGGTACATAAATAACTATTATCCTGATATCCTAAAATTGCTGTTTTTTTGGAACAAATTATGTTTCTTCACTTTTCCATTCAAACTTCAATAATTATTATTAGTGAAGCTTTGCAAATAACATACTACTACCTAACCTATTTATTCGTTTTATCTATATTTTTATATATTTTAAACTGTGCCCTCATCTACCTGCGCTTATGGCAGTTAACTATCGTTAGCTTAACCTTAAAATCAAATTTTGATACATTATGCTGCTAGGGGAATGCAAGAAAGAGCGAAAAAATATATGTCTGTTGCACAAAATGAATTTCATAGGGAAAATAAGACCCTCGCTAGAGAGAGAGATCCGATCGTTGTCCAACCTCTGTTAAAACGAATAACTGTCACTTTTTGTGTCATACAGGGCCTCTAATTCGTATTAAACCTCGTTTTAGACTAGAACTGTACTAAATTTTTCGTAAAAAGTGCTGATTAAAGCAAATTGTATGTGAAAAGCAAGCTTTCGATTGTGATTGTTTTTATCACATGCATGTTGGGAAGATCATTTGCGAGTAGATCAAGTAAGGGAAATGAACCGCCAAAGAAATTTATCAATTGAGGATGTAATACGAACATCGACTCTACCGGATGAAGGATATTCCATGCGATATGTTGCTGGTTTATTAGAAATACATCATTCCAGCATTTGCCCCATGGTGAGACGACATAATGAGACGTGCTCGTACCAGCACTAATCAAATTAATAATCGTTTTTTTGAGACAACTTGCTCTCAGAGACAGGACAGTCACCAGCAATCTGCTATAAAAATGAATTAGCAGATGTTCGAAATATTGCTTACTTGAGAACACAAAGTTCAGATATTGAATTTTACAAGACTACATCAGAATTGGAACATGAATGATTGGAAACAAGTTATGTTCTCCGATGAAACTAGAGTTAGCCTTAAAGCTCCAGATAAACGTGAGCGTGTCTGGCGAAGGCGAGCAGAAAGGTTTGCCAGCTGCAATATCTCTCCTAAAGTACCTCTTGATGGTGGCTTTAAAAAGGTTGGGGGGGGGGGGGAATTTGCTTCGATGCTCGTACGGAGTTAGTCCCTATACTCACGAGGTCTATGAATGCCCAATATTACTTAGACAACATTATTGTCGAACAGAGAAAGAAAATATCTCTATATACCGTGAATTCTACCTAAATAAAAGCAAATTGTTTTTACCCAAGTCGAAAATATTCACCAACTAATTTATAGCACGTTTGCGAAACGGTAAAACACGGAAAACGCCCTGTATCTTCCAAACGAATCGAATCGAGATACCAGGATGCGCTTTGTGGGAGTGTGGGAATGTAGAATTATGTCCTTTTACCTCCAAATTCCACTTCAAGTTTCATAAAGCTTGCTAATGATGGCAATATTAGTCGTCCTTTTTCCTTGTTGGCGATTTACTATGAAACAATTTTGTGTGGCCGTTATGACATATTCACAGTAAAATATGTATGATGTTTTGTGGTTGAAATCGGCTCTATAGCATCGAAACTACTTTTCACAACCGAAGACACCCGATTGGTTCTCGTTCGAAAAGCAGAAAAAGCAGAAAATTTCACAGTTTGTTCAGATGCATAATATCTCTTTCTATGGAATTATAAAACAGTAAATGGTGACACTAGGTAATGAATTATACCGCCAACATAATATGTATTGTCCTTATCTATATACTAACGAAAGTTATTCAACAACTGCTTAGTTTGAGGAGTTCAGGAGGGACAGATGGCGCTGTCAACCAGATATATTTCGTTGATTATTTTCATTCCGAGTACCTATCGTCTACAACGCTTGGTCTAATGGTTAGTTAGCAGACGTTGGAGACGTTGGAGTTGGAATATACTTCGATATTGTGAATCCAGATCCAGTATCGATTTTTTTTATCGATAGTATGTCCACGGATGGGGTAAATAAGAGGACAAATGGACCAAAAATTTCATTTTTCGACAAAAAGTCATCTTGATAAAAGTTTCTGCTTCTCGAAAAAAATATGGTCCACTAAGAGAATTTTCGATTTTTTTATACAGGGTGTCCAAAAAATTCAAAAACATGAAATGCGATCAAGAATAAACTGCCTTTATTTTTAAAAATATCAAAAAACTTTTACTTAGAAAAGTTGTTTGGAATTAAAAGATGTGTCCGATTGTCACTTTTCAAACAAATCAGCCAACTCCGATTTTTTTTATTTCCAAGTGTGAAACTCCTTTGTTTTTAAAAATATTTATTTAGAAAAGTTGTTTAGAATAAAAGACGTGTCGGAGGGTAATTTTTGAAGCAAATCCGCCGACTTAGATTTTTCAATTTTTTACCCATTTAAATTGTGCATTTCCCTATTTAAATATGGTACTTTTAGCTTAGGAAAAAGAGTAATGATAACTACATTATAATAAAACAACTCCAAACGTAGGCACGTTCAATTTATAATTGGTGTTTATTGGTGTTATTATGTACATACAGAAAACTTTAGAATTAACAATTTTCTTCAGAGCTGTTGAAGTCCTAAAGCACTTGGTACACGAGACTGAAACTCAAAGAATAATTGCTTTATTTTTGGTTTTTGACACTTTTTATTTACTTATTTTCATGGATACACCATAAGAAAAATGAAAAGTGATATTACAATCTTCAACATCCTTCCCTTTGGATGATTTTTCTCAAGCCCATTGTTTTACAGGAGTATAAGAGCCTCTCAAAATATTTTTGGTTTAAAGAAGTAAAGCTTTCATGAAAATGTTAGCAATTTGCTCCATTGTGCTCGTTTGAGACCATAAAAACTTGTCTGGAGTCTACAAAACTCTATTAGTTGAATCTTCATAACCTTTTGGTTGTTTCACATAAACATCTTCGTCGATTTTTCTATATAAGCGCATGCTGTAGAGACATCCATCTAGTCAATTCAACATTTTCTCCAGCAGCTATATGCTTAATATTCCTTTTATTATCATTCCAGATTTAACTACAGGGCTAAACGTTTGGTCGTAGTCTTCACCTTTTCTTTGTGAACAACCTTTCATTACCAACCTCGCCTAGTATTTTTCTATTGATCCATCCGGAATTATCCTCTCCTTGTATATCCATTTACAAGATATTATAGGTACCTAATGCTTTCTTGTCTTCTGGAAGTCTCTGAAAAAGAGGTCACACTGTTAGTAATGTTGAGGCCCTCAAGGCCCTCAAGGTTGGTTCTAATTGTTCAAAATAGTCTATTTCGCCATCTCTGGCTACCCTGTGCAGCGCGCACTACCTAATATTTCACGATTCGAGTACAGTTTTCGCTTTCCGATGGCCTACACATACACACGTTGATGTACGCGCCTAGCGCTGCCGGCGGCGTGGAAGGAAACGCACTGCAGGCACGCCACCTCGTCCCAGATCTTATCAGTCAGAGGCCCATTATTCCCTACCAGAGAACGCGTGTTCGCCGGACATCGGACCATCGCGGGGGTTTAATTGGTTCGCGTACAGTCTATGTTTATATATGTGTATTGTTGTTTTCTAAATGTGGGGTATAGGGTAGCTCTTTGGTGATTCCCATCGGCAACGCGAACATACGGAAGTTATCGAATTATTGATTGGTGTCGACTAGAGAAGCGGTAGCGCCAGTTGCTCTATTGACGATCTTCACATTTCGGTATATACAGGGTGTCCCAGAATATGTGGGCAATCTCCCGGATTTATACAGGGAACGTTAAAATAACATGACAAGTTCCTATAAAAAAAATTCCCAGAGGGAAATTATGGCTATATCTCCCAAAATAATCAAGCCACTGAACTAAAATTTGGCATTGTTGTGTTTTTGGGGATGGAGAATAAGCCGAAGGTATCAATTTTTACGTATCTCACAGAGGGCGCCACTTGTGATGTTTTTTGATCGTGCCTTTACTCGTAACTTGTTTGAGGTTATGTTTTTGGTCTTGCAGGTCCATTTAAGTGCACCTTTTCATTTTGCAACAAAAGTGTACTGTTTTTTCTTAACGATAAAATCACCCTTTTGCGTTGAAATTCGTAAAACGTGCCTCAAAACACCTGTTAACTTCAACATTAGAAACATAAAATCTTTACCTACCGCTTTCAAACGTTACAGATCGACTGTAGAATTTAAATTGAGAAGAAAATCCTTATGAACAATGTACCAAAAATTATTAGCTTTCAAAATGGAATTGAATTTGACAGAATTTGAACATCCTATTTCAAGAAAAGCAATGGTGTTTTGTCCAATGTCCATTTGGTATTTTTTTCATAATTTTAAAGGTACACTTGATCTGTAACATTTGAAAGCGGTAGGAGAAAGTTTTATGTTTCGAATGTTGAAGTTAACAGGTGTTTTAGGGAACGTTTCGCCAATTTCAACGCAAACGGTTGATTTTATCGTTATGAAACAAGAGTCCACTTTTGTTGCAATATGAAAGGTGCACTAAATTGATGGACCTGCAAGACCAAAAAGATAACCTCAAAAAAGTTACGAGCAATAACACGATCCAAAAATAGTGCAAGTGGCGCCCTCTGTGAGATACGTAAAAATTGATGCCTTCAACTTATTCGCCATGCCCAAAAACGCAACATTACCAAATTTCAGTTCAGTAACATGGTTATTTTGAGAGATATAGCCATAATTAGATTTCAAAAAAAGAATTTCAACACCCTGTGTCTCCGTAGTTTCCCTCTGGGATTTTTTTTTATAAAAACTTGGCATGTTATTTTAACGTCACCTGTATAAATCCGAGAGATTGCCCTCATATGCTGGGACACCCTGTATAATTATATGTTATTATCATCAAATGCCAAAGAATGTCGGTCACATGTGGAAGGTTTGGATAATTCATTACCTGCGGTTTCTTTGTGGCGCAAACTTACTCACTTGCTAAAATTTAGATTTTTCCCACAGGAGCTTAGAACAAACTTACTAAAGGCAAAGAGGGTACCAGAATATAGAGAGTTCATCTTGTCAAATATGTCAAATGGAGCCCAACTTTTACGTAATTTTTCACACACACGATAATATCGTTCAGATAAACTATGAAGTAGACTGCGTTCTTCATTTATTATAGATTAATTTAAAACTTTGAAAGAAGATCCATTGTGACCTACAATGGATTAATTACCTTTTAAAGTTGGGCTCCATTTGACATATTTGACAAGATGAACTATCTATATTCTGGTATCCTCTTTGCTAAAGGGCAACTTTCCATGTTGCCAGGAAAAACCGCTGCCTAATCAGGATTTGACACCGTCTTTTTGAATTTAATTTTTTACAACAATATTTGTAAGTGCTTTTTATGTTCTTCCAGTCGTAATGGCAATGATCGTTTTGTTTTCTCTTCTTTCAAATCTTTGTCATTCGCCTTGTTGGCGGGCTTAGTTCTCGTGAGTGCAGCTTTGAGCATTTGGTTTGATTTGAAAGTTATCTTGACGTCATGGCTGAATATACTTTTCTTGTCTTCTCTAAGACCCCTCCAGCGTATGGTATAACCATGGTCAAGTCGGTTTCAGGTAGTCAACATTTAGAGGAAGTTCTTCATCGTGTTCAAGCTATGTCTCCATTTCGTGAACCACAACATTTCCAGCCACGCACATTTACGGTTTGTGAATGTTACTACCTCTACGATTGTGTCTAGAAACACCTGGAAACAGCAGGTGACCTGGAGGCAGGTGAGATCTTCGCAAGAGTCTAGAAATACCTAGATATGGAAGCAGGAGGCAGGTGACATCTTCGTAAGAAGGTCGGGAAAGTTTGATCAGGTGGATCGAGAGGTCGTGCTTCCCTAATTTACAATACCCATCATACTTAGGAAATTAAAGAGGTTTGTTTGTGGAAGTAGCTGGCTACAGGTGTGAGAGTGAAATTATTACTCTAGTCCTACTTATGGAGGGTAGCGGTAAGGAGCACCATCTTATATGGGTGTTCGGCCTAAAAACTGTCGTATAAAAGCATTAAATAAGGATGGCGCTCGTGTTCTCCCCGGGTATGACCCGAACTTAGCGGTTGTAGTAGAGATGGGTAAGCCGTTCATTTTACTATGACCAAATCGATCGGTGACCGATTTCAAAAAATATCGAATCATTTAATTCGGTCTTAGTTCGTACGATCGTCGACCGTTCAATGTGTGGACTATGGAGTGTCGGTAATAACCGACTGCTTCACGATTGGATCGTTTCGATATGTTGAGATTCGGTCAATCAATACTTTAAAGTGATCGAATCACAGTGATTCACGATTGACTCTCCAGCAGAGTGGAAAGTAGCAAAGTTGGGAGTGTAGATTTGGTACCCGGGGGCAACAGTAGCGCCATCTTAATTTAATACTTTTGAGAGACAATTTTATAACACAGAGATGGTCCTCCTTACCTCTACCCTCCATGGTCCTACTATACAGGGTGATTTATTCATAACTACATTAATTTTAACAGTGGGTAGGGAAAAATGCTATGAATGCGAAATCGCAATTAAAAAAATTCCAACTTTTTTTTAAAGCCGGAATTATTTTTTTTCTAAACCGCATTTTTACCTATTTGGCCCTCTATTTACGGCTGCCACTGGATTGCTTTCAGGGCGCATGAGGCATCGGACGACGCTTGCCGTTGCGCGAGTCAACATTGTTGCCAGATGCAGGCAACTTTCGTAAATTTAAAGGAATGTTTTCAGTACATAATTATTTGTATTGTAGGCGAATGTTCCGCCAAATGCTTGCGGAAATTATGGACAAATGTTAACGCTTACCTCTTGTAACGGTTAGTTTTGCCCTGAGACACCTTAAGGCGAGCCTTAAGGGATAAATGCCAACGAGAAAAATAAATGAAACGACTGCTTACGTGACCTTTTGATTTTTGGATGCTTTATTAAGTAGGTACCTATTCAACTAGGGGGCTTACATGATTTCGTGGACCTCGACACCACTGAAGACGATTTTTTCTCGATAAAACGAACTTCACTCACTTTCGCTTGGGGCACTAATATTTCCGCTCACTAGTTCACTGATAATCCTTTTTACTACACCAAGACGCTCCTAGAGTAAGTAGTTGTGTTCTGTGATTGTTCTGCTTCCTCTGAAATAAGAACGTCAAAATTAGCCAACATCTCTGGGATACAGTTGCTTAAAATTACCTTACTTTCCGCTTAAGTTGGTTACCATCACCAACGATACACTTCTCATTCCTTTATTTCTCGTTATGTTTGCTTTTCATTGTTACTAGGGATCCATATTTGCAATAGAATCGTTTCCGTGGGGGTGGTCCTCCTCTGTGACATTGGTTCAGTCGTAAGTACTTGAATCTTTCTAATTTCCACCTTTCGATCTTTACAGCTTTTTCTAGTTTCTTTTCCTGCCGTTAGGTATGTTACCGGGTATAGCCTGATGTGTAACCTACCGAGTCTTAGTATTATTTCTGGGCGAGTTAGGGATGATGGGTTGCTAAAAGTCCTTAGCTTTCTTGACTTCTGTTTGTCACAACCCTTGTCGTGCAGTCGTTAGTAGGAGTAGGAGGATGTGTGTAGCCCGAAATCCGCAAAAGGAGCTTGGCGATTGCCCGTGGCCGAGAATTTCCGGCACGCGGCGCGTTGGTGTTTGCGGCATTGATCCTTGCCAAGTTTCTGCAGAGTGCACTGTGAATTTCCTTTCGTTTCTCGCACTCCGCCTCACTAATCGCACATGTGATGTTATTGTTTCCCGTATTTCACAGTGCATATTCTCCGTATTTTGGTTTGGATATTTTTAAAGGTTATGTTCCATGTCGCATTCATTGACACTACTTCGTTCGTAGAAAGCATTCCCGTAATGAAACGTCGTTGTGGTTTCGTACTTAGTTTCGCTACCTGCCGATAGGTGGCGCGCTTCTAAATAGTTCCGCGGTAGCTTGACTGACATTCTGCAGGTATTCTCCATGAAGGATCATTATTATGTCTATCATTTCCGCATTTGTCTAGAGAACCGTTTTGGTAAAAAAGCAAAAATGTTGCACAAAGAGTACCGAATATACCTACAGAATGTAGGCAACTCTGGTTTCTGTAGTACGTGCTGCCATCTATTAGAAAGGTTCGCTAGTTACCGTGTCATAAAGCGCGCTGTAGACTTTCGGTTTTGAACACACAAGAGGGTGACTGAGAGCTCAACCACAGATTCGGCGACGTTATTACCAACGAGATGGCGCCACATACAATAGAAACCGGCAGCAGATCCTTGACAATGACAAGTTTGACGTAATAAATAATAGTTGTGGAATGCGGATGGGACGCCTGCGTTCTTTTTAATAAAACTTTTGTCTTAAATCTCAAAATCTAGCGAATTTCGGAGACAGTTTCAGTCTTTTGAGGTTTCAGTATTTTCCACCCTCTGTAGACACTGAGTGCGTTTTGTGCGTGTGATTGTGAAGGCCTTTTGTATTGTTATAGCGGGTGCTGTGAAAAGTGTAGTGATAAGGGTCTCTCGAGTTAGATGCTGAACACGCCAAGTCCAAGGTGTGCTAACACCCTGTTATTGGCATATCAACTAGGTAAATAATTCATAAACTGAATATTTTTTCGTAATTAAATTATCAATAAATAATGGCAACGTCGCGGCCGGTGCCATGTGCTGCAGCATAACGTCGTAGCCACATGCGTTCAGGTGCGCCTCGTTACGCGGGATTTGGGATAAATTGCCCCATTATTTAAACATGCAGCAAAAAATTTTTTTTTTGCGTTTTCGGTATATATGTACCTCCCTGATGACGTGGTTAAAATTAATGTATTTATGAATAAATCACCCTGTATAATAACTAGAAACCAACACTTCCTTTTTGAAGAAAGCACAACAAGACGCGAGACGTCAGACACGCAACACCTATACCTACGTTATAGGTACGATTAGCTAATCTCTATTTTTGCTTAACCGACTTCTTCCAGCACACCGCAGTCGCCTCCATTAGGCTCACCACTACACCCACACCATCGATTCGCGTGTCAGCGAACCGCTTCCGGCGACGACGCCGGCCGTTATTGATGGTTCCCGCGGAGGTGTTGTGCCGCTCCCGCGATTTACAGCCCCATTTCCTTGCCGGCCGCATTAATCACCTTCATCGACCGGCTTATCGCGATATTTACAAGCGGGGCCGTGCGGCGGGGTTCTTTTCCTGTTGCGGTGGTGCGTGCCCGCGAATTTGTGTCAAGTAATAGCGGCGGGCGCCTGGAAGAAGCCGCGCTGCGGTAGCGTCACGCGAAGAGGATGGGCGCGGTCGGTTGTTGGTGGTGGTTTGGTCGTGATCGGGCGAGTGGGCGAGAAGGGCTGAACAGAAATGCCCCATTAACGAAGCAATAAAGGATGTTTTTTTCCAAAAAGAAAACTCGTGTTCCTGTCAGGTTATTTTCATATTGTGACGAAATGTAGACTCCAAAACCTCACTTATACGTATATGGAGAATCTTTCACATTAGCAGACTATCCCTAACTAGTGTTTCACAAGACTCTTGCAAATTTCTTGTTCTTGTCTTCTTCTTGCCGTAAGAACAAGACAAGACTTTTAAATTTCTTGTCTTGCTTTGCAAGACAAGACAAGAAATCATTCTGAAAGTCTCTTGCAATTTTGCAAGAAATCTTGCTGAAAGCAAGAAATCTTGCAAATATTACTAGGTAGGTATCTGTAATTATAATTTCTGTAAAACTTTAATAAGATCAATGAATGTAGGTAGGTGACGATAATATTGATTTTTAAATATGAGTATATATAAACGGTTATTTAAGAATAATTAGTGTATCGTTACTAGTATATTATTTAGTAAATATATTTTCTTGAAATCGGCATTAAAATGTCCCAAAATCGTCATTAAAAGCACAGAAATCGTACAATAATGTAGCCCATTATTGTACGATTTTTTCAATAAGTAGGCCTTGGCGAGTTGTAAACATCAAACGTCAGACGCGGAGAAATCGCCCGTCAAAAGTGACCAAATATTCAAAACCCGGCCGATAAAGGCCCACTTAACTTTTCGTACACATTGCGAAATTGTTACCTATAGCACCTCATCCTACCCTTATTATTTTCTTGCCTAATAAAACTTTTTTTTTCCGATTTCAAAAAAAATATAATATGTACCTCGGCACTGAAGTTCTTTTTATGACTCATGTGGAGTTTAGTTGCTGAGGCCTCTGGCCGAGGCAAATAAACCACATGATGTGCTCTACAACTTTGCCTTATAAATATAAAAAAAGTTTTACAAGGCAAAGTTGTAGAGCTTATTATTATGCACAGGCTGGAAAAAAATATAAAAAATAAATAAATAAGAAACCACCCCTATTGCACAAAACCCTGAAGGGGTTCGAGTGTGATTTTTTGGTTGGATACTCAGGAGGCAGTCCCCGACCAACCCTGAAAAAATCAGCTTGCCAGCATTTATTTTTTTGCACAATGGATAAATATCCTGGATTATGATGACTTTTCATGACAAAAACAGACTTATACTCTAAATACTCCTATTTAAGAAAATGCAGCGATATGGGCTGCGGTGGCGATGTTCGGAGCGTGACTGCATGTTTTTCTGCCTTCGATCGACCTTGGTTTGGATCGAGGCCGAGGCAGACTGCATGCACATGTCTTTATAGAAAAACACTGCTGATGGCCAAGAGCGTTGGACAAAAATGTGGATTTACGGAATTGCTCCTTTATATCTGTGTGATTTACTAATTATTGTCCTATACACTCGCTGGGATTACTACGGTTTTCTATGGTTTTCCATAGTACTTGAGCTAATGTTGTCCTATAGTTCTATCGGGAAAATTCGGCCCTATTAGAATAAAGAATATAGAAGATTTTTTGAAAACTTTTTAATGAAGTTTTCAAAATGTTAGATCGGCCTTACAATTTACTTATGTTTTCTTAATTATTTTAGCCCGCACTAGATGTCGAAAATTTTTATTGGAGGAAATAAAAATTACAAACATTTTTCTTCTCTTCGAATGTAATGAAAAAGTAAGTTATTTTTTTGCACCTTGCATTTTAGAAGTTGGTTTTTAGTGTTGGTCGGATTATAACCACTCAGGTTAATTTACTAAAATTAACCAACGGTTAAAAAGTTCAAAATTAGTCGGTTACAAATTTCAAATTTTGACAGTTATTTCATTTGTTATTTCTTATCTCCCGCAGCATACCTATTATTTTATGCTCGAAGAAGTGAAAATACAAAGCAAGGAAAATGGTAGGTATTAGGTATGTAATTTTCTGATTTCCATTTCCATAAATTTAAAGTTAATAAATGTTCCTGTTTCGAACTAGGTAGTAATGTCAATATCATTGGCGGGTTTATATTTTAAAATTTCTTTGAGCCAACCACGTTGACGGTTATTAAGTTCAGAACCATTATTTCGATATCGCTCCGCGAACATTATAATTAACATAATGTAAATCTATTATAAACAATAATCTACTAGTTAATTTAATAATAATTTAATATCTCTGGCATATTATAACACAAAATTTATAGATGTCTTTTTAATTTTTTTCATTTTTTATTTTATAGTAATGTTTTGATGTGTAAAAAAGTTATATTTTTTATTTTTATATAACTTGTTTTTTAATATTAAAATATACATGTTTGGTACGAAATGTTTTTGGTATAGTATAACTGAACTCACTTGGATCAGCATAAAAGCGCTTAGACGGCGTTTGCTTTATAAAACAGAACCGAGTCATAGGCGGCGCGCGGTCCTTAATAATATTATACAAATTTTATTAAAATGCTCTAAAAAAAGAATAAAATAAACTTTGAAATAATTGAAACAAAAGCAAACCAATAATTTTGTTACACACAAAACAACACCACACAAAAATCTATACAAAAAAACAAAATTCGTAAAATAAAGCGCAAATCCTTATTTCTGTGCATGGCACTGGTTATACTGGCCTAACTGGCCCACGTCGACACCTGCTCCGTGGATCTCCGAAACGCCGATCAATCAAATCGCTACGCTCGCTTTCTTATTGGGCTGCGTCCTTGACTATGTCGACGTCGACCGTATAAAAACCTTTGAATTTTATACGGGTGATTACTGCTGATAAGTCTGGTATTTTTACCAGTAGCAGAGCGTGGTAAATGCTATGAAACATATCGCGCCCCGTATATCAATGAGTTCATTCATACTATACCAAATTGTTCGTCTTTTCAAGAGCAATCCACATATTCAATTCAACCAAATTGTAAGTTAATTAACCTATTAAATAACCGGTTAGTGACAATAATTATTATGTAATTAACCGGTTAAGACCCAATACCTTTATATAACTTTGTATAATACCTTATTTCAGCTTTACTCATATATGGGATTTTCATTGACACATTTTCTATTTTGTCCGGAAAATACGGACCGTAGTGTTTCCATGTTGAACTAAAGTCTTTCGCCGACCCCATATACAACAAAAAGCCTCGCAAAAAGGAAGTGGCGGTTTCAACGGTGGCTTTTATGGGGGTTGCACTGTAGCCCCGCAGTTTTACATGTGATTCATGGGGCTGCGTTTTCCGTGTTTCCAGCGTATAAGTGTTTCGGCCCTGACGTATGGCCGTGGAGGAAAGGAGCGGGAAAGACGGAAACCAGGTTAATTGGTTTTCGCGATTCATTTGTTATTTATCGCGCGCGGTGATTAAATTCGTTAATATATATAGAGAAAACGCAGGGTATAATGTGGATGGCAGGTGGCTGATGCGGTCCGTAATAATTGACAAGGCGCGCGGTATTAAAAATTGAGTGGTTACTGAAAATTTCAAATTATTCGTCTTCAGAATATTGATTCTAGGAATATGGAAACGGTATTTATACACGTAGGGCAAGTTCTCATTGTTTGTTGTTAGTTGTATTCCTATGAGTGTTTGACAAGGATCGTAGAAAGTAATACCAGGAATTTCCGGAAATACCACGTGCTTTCAAGCAGAGGTGGCCCTCTCATTCTTCTAAAATGTTTATTTATTTGTATTGGCCTTGAAGGGCCAAATAAAATATAATTCTGAACAAAGAACAAGTAAAAATAAAATAAAATCGTTGACTGACGTTATTAATAAGACTTCTCACTGCTATAGCCTCATATTCTGAAAAGTAGATGACGCCTTTGGTCAACAATGTATTTTGCATTGTATTTTGTCTCCGGGAAGCGCATGGTGAGCCAGAGAACTGTCAAACATGACAGCCGAGGGCAGTCTTTATTAATACGTCAGTCAACGATAAAATACCTTTTAAAAATGTATTTAATGATGCTCAAAAATCTCCCCTTAGCCATATTTTTCCTTTAAATAACCCCATAAGAAAAAATAGTTATGGGAGCCACGTCTGGACCTCGCGGAAGCCAAAAATTGTGATTCTCGTTTCCCTTTTCTTTAAAAAAACAGTAGATTGAGCGTCAACAACGTGATATTATCTGGTCGCAGATAACAGTCATTACCTGGTAGGAGGAATACCAGTTGGTTGGGGGTAGGAGGGGATTATGCTATGGAAATTTTAGACCAAAGATGATTCCCGCCCGGTCACAGTTTATATAAAAAAGGATATTCTTACCAATACCTGTACTTTGCCAAATGCAGTGAGAACTCCTTTGCCTCGAACAAATTACTTTCTCCAAAATAATATTCTGTTCATAATTATTCTTCCATAGCCGTTCTACAACACCATTTCATCACAAGGTTTCTTTTACAAATAGTTCCAGAGTTTAGAATGAATTTGAAACCGCACAATCCGTGCAGATGACTGGCCCGAGCTACCCCGCTGAGAATTTCCAATCTATCCCACCGAAATTTCATTTATTTATTAATAGTCGAGCTCTCAGAATTCTCCTAATATTGCAAGAAAATTACACACAAAGCACACAACCTTTATAATCGCGTTATTGAAATAAAACAGCTGGACTCCAGAAAAGAGCCAACGGAACCGCTACTTACTCGTTTTTTTATCGTGTTGCCTCTATACAAACAAAATCGAAAGTCCCATTTGCGGTAATCACACGTTCGGTACCTCCATTTAAATTTTAATGTTGTGGCATACCGGGCAGTCTATCTCTTCTGTTCAACCCACACTTTGCGGGGTCTATGAATAACCGTGGCATGTTTGAAATAATACCTTAGGAAATTACACAGCTTACTCGCACCGCTTTGCTTGGCACGGCAATAAGTACAGAGCGTCTGAAACGCGCTGCTTCGGCTTTGAGAAACTTACCGTCTCTAGATGTGGAAATCTCTGACGGATGGTGCCAACGTCTTGTAAATCCATCATTGCTATCCATTTTCTATGAGTACAAAAGGCTTTATTTTACACTTTTAAAATTTATCGAAACAATTATGATTTTCCTTGGCCCAAGGCAAACGGAGAGCTATCCTGTATAGCTGTAGGTAATGTATACAGGGTGATTTAGTCATAATGTAAGACCACACAGAGAGAGGGAGGTCTACCAAAAAGAAAAATGCGAAAGAATGTTTTTCTCGAAGTTTGAAAGTGGGACAAATGAACACCCAAGTAACTCGAAGCTTCTGCTTCAGTGTAAACCGTCAAGGTTGCCACTGGAGAGCCATGTTGCCACATTTCAATCTTTTTTTGTATGGAAGGTGAAACTGAAGAAGTAAGAAATACCTACCTCTGATCTGCATTATTGATGTATTAAGAAAATGTTGCTTACGTTTTTTTCGCGAATTTCCGAACACACATTTTTATTACAATTTTTAAATTGCACAAGAATATTGCTACTGGTAACGCGTAACGACGCCTACCGTGATCCACGTTTTCCACTTTTCGTTTTTCTATTCTTTTTTTTTAAGCAACAAGATAGCCTGACAGTGGTTCGAAGCCAACGATAAAGACAGGCCACGGCGCTAACGCATAATCACGTAGTCACGTGACCAACTTAGTCCTGTATAATAAAAGGCATTTTTGGAGATAAGTAGAAAAAACAAATTTCGTAACAATTTGACGAGTTTTCTTTCATCTATTACATTATTGGTTTTGTGCATCCAGGTTTTCTCTAATTGTTTTTTCAAAATTTTCAACCTGCCTCAGATGTTTTGGCCTGAGAGTTAAACGGCACTGCACTCAAATATTTTGGCACATTCTGTAACGGAAATTTTGTCTCATTCCGTTACAGCGTTTTAATTTCATTAAATTTATCAATTCATTATTGAACTACCCCTGTAACCGAAAGATAATGCTACGCCTATCACGCATACGATTAGACTCTTCTTCTGACAGGGATTTGTATTTTGTGGTTGTGTGAATATTGGTCGGCGAGCCAGATTCCAAAGTTCAGGTATGTAACTAAATAATTCCCTTTGATTGCTTGTTAAAGTAAAATATCTTTTAATTTGTTGTGCTTACTTTTGGAGAATAAATACCTGATACTATTCCGATCATATCAAATTTATCTAACTAAAGTGATTTGTGATTACAGTCGATTCCCCGGTCAAGTGTCAATTTTGTCGTTCATCTACCTAACCTTTTTTGTGGTACGAATCACAAACAAAAACGGAAATTGTATTCAAAAAATGTTAGTTTTTCATAGTGCCTTTTTATTAGGAATTTTCGCGGGTTGTTTATAGAATCCGATCGAACATTCCATAATCTCGAAACCGGATATCGTACCACAAAAGGTTCTGATAAGTTCTCGTTCCGAAGACACTTTTCGTTGCGTTCTTGAGGTGCTCGCATCGTGTTTTTTTGGCTTGGCCACTTTTTCGATTTTTCATCCCTAATTTAGCGGTGTGATCAAGAGTGTATCGTTGAAATTTTACCATTTTTTAATTAATATTTTTGTTATCTTTCAATTTCATGTGAACTTATCTACTGGAGCCCTGGTTTTCTGGTCAACCACGATACCTCTCTAGGTCTGATCCCGAAGGAACGTAACGCAGAGTCACCTCAGATTTTTTTATGCTATTATCATTATATCATTAAATTTTCTCTTTTATGAACTAAACTTATTTTTCTTACCCAGAGAACATATAAGTGTGTGTTAATATAACTTTTAATCGAAAACAAAAATCATTCTCTTGTCCTGGTCTGAGGTTCAGATTTCTTTTAAATATCAAGTCAAATTGTATATTACATTTTTACAAGTAAATATTTTGCATTAGTTTCGCTATCTCTGTGCACAGATTTGTTTTTTTTTTAAATAATTATAAATATCGCATTATTAAATTAGTCCTACTCTTTGTTGTAATTAAGATAGTTTTACTGACTCTACAAGTTTAAAATTATAAGTAACATAAACAACATCGCCTATTAGTTGTCTGAATATTTTTTGGACTTAAGAGATTGGGTACTGCTTGGTTTTCGACTTCACAGATACATCGAAGCTGTTACACCACACCACCTCCTACCACATCACAAGCTCTGGTTTGGTCACGTGCAGCTAAGCGACAGATCCACAAGCCACAACAAAGACCCTCGTCCCAGCTAGTCGGCACTGCAGCGTTGCAGCTATAAGTGGTCTGGTTTGGTTCTCGCACATTGGGCACAGACTTACACAAGTGTGGAGTTGAGGTATGGTGTTGGACTGTATCACTTTTACCCAAGTCGAAAGGACAGAATCGAGCCGCAGTAAAAATCTCAGTCGGTGTGTAACTTAAGGCGATAGCTTAATCTCAACTTTCATATTACTTCTGTTTAAATTTCAAATTTACTTCTGTTAAAGCTTTTAAATTTATTTCTGTTTAAATTTTCAAATTGTAAGGCAATTTAATGCAAGTTACTTCCCCATTGTAATAAAACTTGTTTTTAGAATATTGTGTTTTATTTGATCGCCTCACACCTAGTTGTTACAATTCTCAAGAATTGTTGGGACAGCAGATTCTTTTAGTTTAGGTGATAATCTCTATAGGTATTTTCCTCCCACAACACATTTATCCACCTTAATTGTTTCACTTTCTTGAAAATTTGTTAGCCACACATAAGGGTTTTTTAGAAATTACATCTCAGTTGGAATTTGACGAATCCATTTTTGGCGCAAATTTTCATCCCGATTCAAAGCAAATATTGTTATGGTGACATTTTCTTCCTGGCTATTGTAATATGTATAAATATAATATAAACAGACCCAATATTTGGTATTTAGGTTATTTTTTACGAAATAAAAATGAAAACTCACCTCAGTATACTGTAAATATTGACGATGTCCCAGTTGATCGGCAGAGTGAAAGGCCGAATAGGAACCGTATCAGGGCATGGGTCGACAACGAATATCCTCGAGTACGTTACAACACTGATTTATTTCGCACAAGGTGAATGGTGAATACAAAATACACAAACCCGAACGTGGTCTACGGGGCCACCCAGACCGTCTGAACTCGCGCATCTCCCGTAAGCAGTTTACCCGTTATTATGACATGATTGTTTAGTTTACTGACTGGCCGGCCACTGGGCGCTGACGGCGTTGGCTGTCAGAGACTTACGGATTACTAGATTACTTGTACGGGAGGGTAAGTTCAGTCACCGCCGGATAGATGGCTCCACTCATCTCGAAAAGTAGGAGCATTGTTTTTGTGAATGGTTATTTAACCGCGGCTAGTTCATATCAGTAAAATTACTTCAAGGTATTGTTAAAAAAAGTAGTCACAATTCGTTTTAGTCCCACGTTAAAGTAAATTTAGCGCTCTCTGAGTTTCGCTGATGTGAACTACCTAACTGTGGCTGAATAACTAATCCAAAAGAAAAAACAATGGTCTGGTGGTGGCGGTAGCAGGAGCATGCGGTAGGAAGGATCAATATAGACTGTGGCGCTCTATAGCGGCTGTGTTGACTCAGCCTTGTCTTGACTTGTATACAACGATACAGTGTTTTAGTTCTGATGCATAGGTATTTGCACATTTTGTGGTTAGTTTTGTGTTGTGTCTGCTACTGCAGTCTCCGCAAACAACGTGCATCTGTTGTGGGAAACTATAAGAGCTCTCTATACTCCTACGCACCCACTAATTACTGCTGATATTGACATTGACAAATCAAAAAAGTAATGAATTTTGCAACTCCGCGCCCCGGATTCTCAGCACCCTCGGCGCTCGCCTTTAACAGCTAATCAGGTGAGTGCCGTTAAAAAAGGTTTTAAAATATTTTTTTCTTTTTCTTCATTGACTGCAATTAAAATTTTTTACATCATAACTACTGAATCACCCTGTAAAACAATGTAGTTAGCCTTTAAACCATACATGCAGACGTAGTTCATCTTCCGCGTTGCGAAGGCAATAGACCGTGTTATGATCTATAGTGTATTGATCTGCGCTGCTTTCAATATATTTCATTGGAAATTTCTTGCGTTCGTGATGAACGAAGGAAAACGAGTTTCAATAGCGTCTGCTGGGAACACGAAAGAATTGCCAGATGATAATGGCGCCCATTGTTGGCGGACAAAAGCAAAAATAATTGATAATGATTTTTTATCGGGAAAGCTGGATTAGAGGCAATATTGGAGGTATAGATATCCAATAAAGAAGTAGGTATAAGCGGATAAGCGTTATTGTGACTTTGGAAAATGGTTAAAGATGGTATTTCGGAGCAATAAAAATACCTAAAAATTACTTACTTCTTAAATCAGAGAGACAATATCATTGACTTTACTAAATTAGACCATCCAAATATTATCGAATGCGGTTGTCAATCAGTTGACTGGAGTTTTGTTGACATTACTGTATGCATAACACAATTCGGTGATAAGAACTAGTTCAGCTGTGATTTTGTGTTTGTTTTCGTTATCTTTTAATATCCTCGCACACCAGTAAACCAACAAGGTAAACAACACTTAGCGCCATATAGTTGTGGAAATTAAAGACACAAAGTAAATATTGAAATATTCCTGATTTACCTAATTTTAATAATTACCAATATAAATAAAATATTGTACTGCCACGGACCAAGCCGTTTTTACCATATTAGAGTTCAGTGGAATTAAATTAGTTTTAGCATTGACGATTGACTAAAATGTAAGTATATACATTATATGTTGTATAGGTATATAATAATATTCAAACATATTATATACCTATTCAAAGTTAAAATTACCTAAGTTTTACTACCCGACTGTTCCAGTTTACCAGTTCGCCTCCAAGGTAAAAATTTGGAAAATGGGGAATGAACCAGATTGTTGATTGATTGTTGATGTTTAAGTTAAAAAATTTACCACTGAAGTAGTAAAAATTAGGCAATAATTATAAATAATAATACTTAATCAGACCATAATAAATAATAAAATTTATTAAAATTAAAACAAATAAAGGGTTCAGAACCGAAGGTCAGAATTTTGTTCTGAACCTGTTCTGAACTTTGTTCTGAACCTGTTCTGAACTTTGTTCTGAACGTGTTGTGAACCTTGTTCTGAACCTGTTCTGAACTTTGGTGAGTACGCACCTTGACATAATACACGCTTTTAGTGTAAGATTTACCGTTTTTCGAAGTGGATAAAGTGGTGGTGTGGGGGTTACGGCTGTGAATGTTAACAGCCGGATTGTGCGGAAAATGTGGAACGAAGTATTTTAGTTCCGCGCTGCGTCTGCCTGTCCCCAAATTTACAATTATCTCAACCGAATAAAAATGAAAGTGGCAATTTTTCGCGCACTGTCTTGTTTTCCTTTAAAATTATATAACATCAGCAACTTTGACCAAAATTTATATAAAAAACATCGAGAAGGGGTAAGTACCTACTTCGGCGCAGATTTCTTTAGTCCGGATTACTGATTTTGCATTATTAACTTAAAAAAACGCGAAAAAAATGGGAATTATCGTTTTATGCAATTTTTATATTAATTATGCAAAAAAGTACTATACTAAAAATAAAAACAGCCCATGCTGGAATTAGGTACCATTTCGGTAGATAGGTACTCACCTATTTTTTAATTATCCACGAATGTGTTCTTTTTCTTTTCAAAATGTAGCCCTCCCCTGTGCATTAACCCACGAGCTGCCACTGCCAAAAGTGGTGTTCCATGATACCTGGTTTTTCTAAACTTATACAGGGTGATTAGTAAACATCCGCCAAAAATTCAAGGAGTTAATCCCTGGGTTATTTTATGACTATTTGTCCTTTGACGATTTTCGGAAAGTCGCTTTGTTCCGAAGATACAGGACCATAAAGGTCTCTTGACAAAAACAATTTTTCGTTGAAAACATTGAAAACATTGTTATTGTCGAAAAAGCTTCGAAACATCCGTATAGCTCTGTATTTTCGAAAAAAAAACCGGCTTTCCGAAAATTATCAAAGGACAAAATATTCTTAAAATAACCCATAGGGTTAGCTCAGTGTATGCAATACAACTTTTTGGGCTAGATTCTATATTCTAGTTCTGGTATATAGTATAAATTCTTTAATCTTGAATATTTTACAAATTCTTTTTATTTTTACATAACTTTTTTAATAGTCAAGTCTTTTAGATGTAAATCTAGAATTTGAAATATGGGAGTCGCTAGTGCGAAAGGATTATTAATATTATTATAGAAAGGACTTATAGTTTAAACATTTCCTTATTAAACATTTTTTTAATAAATAGTCATTATTCAATACGACTAATATTTGAAATTTTTAACTTTTGTTATACCTAAACTTGTGGTGATGAATTTTTTAATTACTGAGATAGATAATTTCTTATACCTTTATCCTTTTATAGTTCATCCAAAAAATCTCAGCGGCGTCACACAATGGATACTTAATATAGATACCTTTTGATTTAAATATTGTTAGAACTATAAAAATTTCTTTCCAATCTGCAGACAGAACACAACGAGCAGAAATCCAACTAGAGACTGATGGGTTAACAAAGTCCAAATAGGCCATTAGTTAACAGTATATAATGTAGTTACTAATTATTCTTTTACATATTTTTATAATATTATCCAGAAAAGTCTTGCTAATGATGATGTTTGCAAGGTACTAAAGTACCTACCTAATTAACGTTTTAAAAATAAATTATTAAGTAGATTAATTATTAAGCAATAAATAAGTTCAACACGTCCACAACCGACTTTAAACTGAGAAAATTGGCAACAAGGCTTGCTGATCCACCGCACGGTTCCGCTGTCGCCTGGCTTCTCAATTACGTGTAAGTTAAACTGCGCGAACTGATATCGTTGTGCGTTGTGCGAATATTACGACGAGACATGTGTCCATACAAACTGCCCATGTATACGCTTCACCATATGGAGGCGACTTCTGTCTTTGTTCGTTCCCTAAACCTTATCTTGTGTTGTAGGGCCAGAAATTCGGTTTGATTGCTATCGTTACGTCGTTACAAATAAATAATTTGTGCTCTCTTGGAGTGTGACTTTTTAAAACTTTTGTGTATTTCTAAAATCATGTTAGAGAAAGTATATCTATTGATGGAGAGAATTATTATATTATTATTATTATTATTATACAAACACGTTCGGAATAGCATATTTCACCCTCGTGAACATCGTATCGACTACAAACTTCTCGCTCGTGTAGAATGTCGGCCACTTCATAACTTGTTGCAAAATATACTATTTCAGTAGAAAGTAGGTAACTTTAAAAACACAGTCTCCTTTTACATTTGAGTAATTTGAGTGTTTCGCGAGCTGACACACAAAATATCGCCGGGAAAACTAGAGATCTGTGCTAGATGTGCGCGCCAATAACTCTTAAAACCCTCCTCTACTACTTTAGCTCCCTTTCCACTATTTCAACCTACTCCGGAATAGGCCCCATACATCCCCGTCGAGCAGGCCTGCCCCTTCGTCCCCCCCAGCCCCCCTGCAAGACGAAACAATGCCCCTTCCTTAATTTATCACCCGACGGGACAATTTCCCTCGCCCCGATCGAAGGCGGCTCAGGATCGAACGCCGAGATACCCCCTGTCATCGCCCTTCTTTCTTTAAGGCTTTGCCTGGGGTTGGCCGGGGTCCTTTTGTAGTCGCGAATTGCCGCGGGATATAGGCTTGGTGGTCGGAAAGAGGACGGTTTAATTTGTCTTGTGGTTTAGACAGAAAACTACACTCTATTCAAACTGAATGCATGTAGCGAGTAAACATTTACACGATGGAAGCACGTGAACAATTCTGAGGGCTAATACGAGGCAGGGCCGCATTAAGGACGATCTCTGTGAATTTTATAATATAAAATATTAAAATAATATGCCCCAGTATTAAAAACTTTAAAAACAAACTTTTATAGCACACCTAGTCATTCACTTACCTGCAAATTTCTACTATTAATACAAATCGTAGCTCCAACAAAATGAATAAACAGCGAAAGAATTATATCGGAAAAAAATAAACGTCCACTTGCAACTCAATACACCTCTGTAAGAAACACCGACTCGCTGCACTCGCCCGCCGGGACAGACTTTATTGCCGACTAGAGGTTTAACATCACGGAAAAAAACAGTAAAAATTGGAAAAAAAAAACAAGGTTTTTCCGTTTTTTTCCGAAGCCCAAAAATTGTAAAAAATTGGAAAATTTCAGACAAAATTCGAATAAACAAAGAAAGTTCAAGAAACACTCAAATTATATTTTTTTTATACCTACATATTTTGCTCGAAAAAAACCTCAAGGAGAATGAAAATAACATATTTTGATAGTAGTGCTTTATTTAAAACAAATTAAATAAACAAAACGCTTATTGATCAACAATAAAAAACTAAAAACAATAATTCTATTTAACTTTTTATTATATATTATATAAATTATTTTATTGAAAAATATTTATTTTGTTTCTTTCTTATTTTGTATCATTAAAAAAATTGTTTTTTCCGTTTTTTCCCCAATTTTCCGGGATAAAAACCGTTTTTTTTTTCGACGATTAATTTTTCCGGAAATTTTAAACCTCTATTGCCGACTCGCCAATAGCAAGCCGATCACGTGCGTATCACTCTCTAGCCATGCAACAACTTGTGTTTATGTTTCACCTGCGTTTAGTTTGAATAGAGTTTAATTATTTATGTACCAAGCCATTGAAGTTCGACTTTTTATGACTCATGTGGAATTTAGTTGCCGAGGTCAGAAAAAATCAGAAAAACAATGTTTTATTAGGCAAACAATTATCATAAGGGATCACCGACTGCGCCCGGCGTTGCTTGACTTTGACGATCGCTCTACCTAGGTCAGGCACGGCGCTTTCCAACAGAAAAACCAAACCGCTACTTGTTGTTTAGCCTCCATGAAAAATAGATTGATATTTAAACCTACTAAAATATTTATACTGAAAGATTGCGCTGCTATAGGTAACAATTCCGCAATGTCTACGAAAAGTTAAATGGGCCTTTATTGGCCGGGTTTTGAATATTTGGTCACTTTTGACGGGCGATGGCTTGGCATCTGAGATTTGATGTTTTTACATCTCGCTAAGGCCTATACTTATTTAAAAAAATCGTACAATAATGGACTACTTCAGTTCCGATTTCTGAGCTTTTAATGACGATTTTGAGACACTTCACTGCCGATTTCAAGAAAAAGTATATAATTTAACATGAGGTAGACAGTATAATATAGGCCTTCTAAAAAATGCGTGGGATCTAAATTAACAGTTTTACGTTTGGACACAGATGATTTCAAAATTCGAAACCAGCTGTTAAGAAAGGTTGAAAAATGCTTTAATATGATTTAAGTTATTTTAAAGGCAACGAGTTTTCTTTGTTGTCATGGCGCAGTCGGTGGGGACAACGAAAGTGCATTTTCGTAACAACAACTGGATAAATGTTGGAATCTGTTCAGAATAATATGTGTAGAACAACAGCAACCTAAAAATAGCTCTTAATTTTCGTAGAAAATTGCAGTTCGTTAAATATTTATAACAATTAGACCAGCGCCATTTTGTAGCTATATATTTGTCAAATTTGGTAGGCATGGCGAGGCCAACGATAAAGACAGGCCATGGCGCTAACGCATAATCGCGTAGTCACGTGACCAACTTAGTCCTATATAATAAAAGGCATTTTTGGAGTAAGTAGAAAAAACAAATTTCGTAACAATTTGGCGAATTTTCTTTCATCTATTACATTATTGGTTTTGTGCATTCAGGCTTACTCTAATCGTTTTTTCAAAATTTTCAACGTGCCTCAGCTGTTTTGGGCTGAGAGTTAAACGGCACTGCACTCAAATATTTTGGCACATTATCAAAAATTGTTCCTTTAGCTTAGGTGATATTCTCTAGAGGTATTTTCCTCCCAAAACACATTTGTCCACTTTAATTGTTTCACTTTCTTGAAAATGTGTTAGCCACACATACTTAAGGGTTTTTTTAGAAATTAAATCTCAGTTGGAATTTGACGAATCCTTTTTTGGCGCAAATTTTCATCCCGAGGCAAAGCAAATCTTGTTAAGGTGACATTTTCTTCCTGGCTTTTGTAATATGTATAAATATAATATAAACAGACCCAATATTTGGTATTTAGGTTATTTTTTTACGAAATAAAAATGAAAACTCACCTCAGTATACTGTAAATATTGACGAGGTCCCAGTTGTTCGGCAGCGTGAAAGGCCGAATAGGAACCGTATCAGGGCGTTGGTCGACGACGAAAATTCTCGAGTACGTTACAACACTGATTTATTTCGCACAAGGTGAATGGTGAATACAAAATATACAAACCCGAACGTGGTCAACAGGAACGGCTTCCAGCCACCCGGACCGTCTGAACTCGCGGATCTCCCGTAAGCAGTTCACCCGTCTGTGTCTCAGGCTCCACTGTCCATGTCCATTCCGGGGGGAGAATTCCCCTTACAGCGCTCACGCGTCGGCGCGAGCATCACCAATACTCCTGGACGGCACGGTTCCCACCCAGTGGCCATAATAACACCTGGGCGGTTCCCCTCCGCCCGGGCACAAGCGCACTAGACACAAACTTGTTTCTAAAATATAAACTAGACGTTTAAAAACGTTTAAAACTGTAGAACGTCATCCTGATGAGTTATTTAAGAAAATGTAGCGAACAATATTTTGAAAACTGTTATTTTCCAAAGCAATCCAATATTAGAAATTGTAGAGAAGAAACTGTGAGATCTTTCCATCTGTATTTTTTTCCCGTCGACCGGCCCTGAAGAAAATCTATTCGGAGCTAATTGGCCGAAATGTTCGGCCACTGGAAAAATATGTCGCCTTATCTAGGACCTCCAATTCGGCGCAGATAACGTAGTGTTCATAATTCATATCGAGAGCGGCTGTCAAGATAATTCTCTCGGTTGTCCTTTCGCGTCAACGAATCTATTTATCTCCCATGTGTGGCTGTGCTGTGCGCGGGACCGATTTTATATTTGGAACACACATGCAGTAAATCACAAAGCGAGGAATAATGAGAATGACGAGGGTTAAATTTAGAGGGGGTTTAATCTTTAGAATATCTCCGTTTTATGTGAAATTCATTTTAGTCGTATAAAATAGCAAATAGCTATTTGAATCGAATGTGTGAAATAATTAAAGCCATGCAACCGGTATACGAGTGAGCCCGCTTGAGGCAAAACAGCGTTTGAGAATAAAGTTATGAAATTTTTTTCACGATCATTTTTGTTGAGAATTCAACGCTGCCAAAGTGAATGAAGCAATGAAATGACATAATTTTTGAAATAATCTGGTGATCATTTCAGTGATAATATACTAGCCGTATTTTCGTATGTAATATCACAAGTGCCGGAAATTTTATCGATAATTTTTTCGAAAGCGCTATTTTGCCTAGAAAGATCACAAGTATAAATTGGTCTTTTATTTTCTGATAAAATTGTTTTAAATGCTGTTCTGACATTATTAAAACGATTGCCTATGCGTTTTAGTTTATCTGATAGTCCAGGAATATAAGGAATAATTGAATATACTGGTCGTTCCACCAGATTTATTTCTCTTATTCTATTAGCATTGTTATTTTGTTGGCAATCCTGAAAAACTTGCTCAACAAATTCGATAGGATAACTATTCTTCTCAAATTTTGTGTTATTAGAACAAATCGTTTTATCCCTGTCTTACAAACTTTTAATTACTCCTTTTTTAACATACTAATATGATAATTGGTATGTGTTTATGTGTTGGATTTATATAGACACTGGTTTCTATACTATCTGATTTAAGTATAGAAACATCTAAGAAAGGTAATTGATTATTATTTGCAATTTCTAAGGTAAACTTAATAGAAGGTTCTTGTGAGTTTATAAAATTTAATAATGAATTTAAATCATCTACTTCAAAAATTAGTTTGGTGAACATATCTAGTCAACTCATTTTGTTCAAAATTTTCCACGAATAACTTGCTTCCTCACTATGCTTTTTCTCAACTAATCTTCGGAATTTGTTAATCTGTCTAAGTTTGACACTATCAAAATGACTATTATAGCTTATGCGGATACAAATTGATATGGTAATTAAAATCATAAAAAGATACACTTTCCCTAATACTTACCTGTATTTTATTTATATCCCCAATAATTTGTTTTGTTACTTCTTTGGTTCTGGATTCTTTCTCTTATCAGCATCATACACATCTGAACAATATTTTGCTACATTTCTTACTAATAAAAGGTTCTTTTAGGCGTAATCCTTTTGGTATAATATAAGCTTGTCTACATTTACATAAATATGTCAATCCATTTTTTGCGTTAGGTAGATAATTTGAAGAACTTCTTCTCTAAAAATCTGAAATCGTTGCACACATTAAACCCGTAACTTTGTCCTAAATATTTTCGAAAATTTATTTGTGGAACAGATTCATTGAATTTTTTAGTTGGGTTTTTCGCCGCTAGGCAACTTGAAAAAGTTGTCTCTTAACAAGTTTAGGGGCGAAAAACCCCATTAAAAATTTCAATGGAACTACTCTACTGTTTTATTTTAAAACAAAATTTTCTAAAAGTGAAATATTTATAATTTTTGAGATTCATTAATTCCTAAGAAGTTTGGTTATGTTATTACATTATGGCTACCTAGGTAAAGTATAAATGAACTCACTTTATAGCATTTACCACGCTCTGCTACTGGTAAAAATACCAGACTTAGCAGAAATTACCCGTATAAAATTCAAAGGTTTTTATGCGGTCGACGTCGACCTGGTCAAAGAGGCAGCCAGTTAGAGCAGTGCCGTGAACGGAAATAAGGATTGCGCTTTATTTTACGGATTTTGGTTTTGTGTAGAGATTTTTGTGTGGTGTTGTTTTGTGTATATCATTTTTGGTTTGAATTATATCAAAGTTTATTTTATTATTTTTTAGAGATTCTAAATTTGTATAATATTATTAAGGGTCGCGCACCGCCCATGAATCTTATTTTACAAAGCAAAACACTGAATTATTAAATTATTTAGAGTTGTTAAATGCTTTTCCCAAATACAACTCGTGCATGGTATATGCCTAATAATAGATATTATTACCTTTGCTTAATTTATTATTATCCCGATTGTAAGAAAATACCACTTCTGCCAGGCTCTCATGTATTTTAAGCTTTGGGATTATAATTCGTATAATTAACGAAAGGTATTGTATTATTACCCCTGACCTGAGAATATTTCACGAAAAGGATTTCGTTATTAATTTTTTGGGTATTTATATCTCCAAAACGATTCGTTTTGAACGAGTTTACTGTTCGGAAAACAAACAACTTTACGTTTGGATGTCCAACGCAGGCGCGATTTCTCCCCCCTTTTAACACGGTTTTCTGAATGTGTGTCAGAAATTTAAAATGACGTCTAATGTAAACAGTTTTGCAATGCAATTAGGAACAGTGCAAGATTAGCGGTTGCCTAGCAACAAAGCGATAAACGGTCTTGTGCATTTATCGCTTAG
The DNA here is from genome assembly GCA_963920635.1 of Pseudeuparius sepicola. Lineage (NCBI taxonomy): Eukaryota > Metazoa > Arthropoda > Insecta > Coleoptera > Anthribidae > Pseudeuparius > Pseudeuparius sepicola. Next base: position 116,641,053 of record OY987299.1, on the reverse strand, counting down.
CAAAAGCGTTATATGATTGGTTGTTTCTCTAAGAAATGAGTAAAATAATCGCAGTAAACTACAGTCTCTGTGCTAATAAACCCTATATAGCCTTGCATTTTCCTTATCTCCAGTCCTTTTTATTTGCTAATTAGAATTGCTTACTAACCATCGTTATCGTGTAACAGACTTCCTCTAATCAATACAAATGTTACCGTATTAATAACCGTGGCATGCAATTTATACCGCCGTCAGCACGATAGATTATAGATCCGACACGTGTTTTCGCCCCTCTCGTGTTCTCGTAAACGGTTGGAAAGAGAAAAGAGAAAACCCGTGGAGGTTTCGTGCGGTACCTACCGATATTTCACCTGGATTTTCTACGGTCAGGCGGGCGGATAGTCGGCCACCCGGTGAGTGTTTTTCAGTACAGCGGAGGTTTAATTTTTCATGGTAGGGGCACGGTCTATTGAGAATAATGACGCGGTTGCCGACCAATAAAAATTGAGCTGCCGTGACGTCATGGCATGTCGCGTATTTATCAAGCTTTTCTTATTAATCAATGTTTTCGTTTTCAATTTAATTGTCTGGTTGTGCACTTGATTAACGTTGAGGAGAGATACCACTTCTGAAAATTATGCCAGTATCTCAAGTACAGGCTGTTGAACTTGTAGACCAGGTATTTGCTGGTCAAGCTTTTTTTGAAGACATGTTACACTAATAAATCATGCATTCTTCGTTCTTGGAGATTTGAGGGACTACTATTGATTTGAAATGTCAAGGATTAAGGACAACAATAAATAAATAAATTTAACCGTATTGTATAGCTCTGCCGTAATAGAATTAAGGCAAGGCAAGAAAGATATTTTAGAAACCAAGCAAGATATACTAGACAGAACTAATAGTAGTACTCACAATAATTATGACAATAGTCATGAGTTGAAATGAGGTAGGCCATATAAAAATGCATAGACAAATTTCTGCTCTGTATCAGGTGTTTTCTCTGCTAGAGTTCTCCTGATTTTTATAAAAAAAACTAGAACATTTTTATTGCATAGTTAGATACTTTAGCACCTTTATTGCAGTGAATGGATGGTTTTGTTGCAACCTGTATTTTATAAATAACAGCATAGATTAAAGTAGCCATAGATAGTCAGAAGCATTGTTGAAACCGTCCGCAAAAAATCCTGCACACCAACTTTCAAACTTTAGTTTTGGAGCGAAAACAGGTAAATAGTAATGCCTTGTAATTCTTCGGACTCGATACTAAGTTGAGGTTGAAATTTTTCTCTTTAAAATAGAACACTGCATTTTTGAAACATTTTCTTCAAGGCAATCAAAATTAAGTAAAAATTTATATCATTATCTCATTATACAGGGTGAGTTTTTTCGATACCCACTATGGGGATCTGGGAAACTAGCAGAGCTAGAACAAAGGTTAAATGGGGAAAGAATTGCAGTTTTGAATCCTCAATCTAATGCTCTTTTTGGATTTTCAAAAAAGTTTATGGCTCACTAGATATTTTGAAAAGAGTGATTTTTTGCTATTTCATCAAATCTCTGTAGCTCCGTTATTTCTGATTATACAGAAAAACTGTAAAGACAAGAATTGTAGATAATTTTGGGATTAATAACATAATCTTATCCAATTTTTTATGTTGTTTGTGATTTTTGAGATATGACATAAACTTGTGTTTTTTTTAAATGTAAATCATAGTTGGCTGTGGCCTTATAAAATCGGCAATTTTTTAAGCTGTCCAAAGATATAATACTCGGCATAGTTATTATAATTAATTTTCACATAGTCAGACATGGAATATTTTCATAATTACGTTCTATTTTATAATTTGACATACTTCAAACTTTCTAATATTTTTTTAGCTGGTAACAAAATGAAATAAAATTAAAAAAACTCAAATTCAAATTATTATTATTTTAAAAGGTCAAAGGTGTTCAACCAATCCACCATTATTATTTATGCAAATATTGCACCTTTTTAAAACTGAATTTGTTGCCTTTCTTAGAGAGCGCCTGGTCAATTCTGGCAATTGCTAATAAAACAGCTGCTCTTAATTCATCAATTGTCTCATACTTTATTTTGTACTCTTACCCACAAAAAGAAATCCAAAACAGACAAATCGGGGAATCGGGGCTGCCAGGAAATAGGTCTATTTCTCCCTATCCAACTATTTGGATAGACCTGATCTAGGTAATTTCTTACGGGCAAATAATTATGCGGTGTGGCTCCATCATGATAATTTTTGTTTTATTTTGTTACATTTTGTTACCAGCTAAAAATAGGCCACAGCCAACTATGATTTAAAAAATAATAAATTGGATAAGATTATCTTATTAAGCCCAAAATTATCTACAATTTTTGTTTTAACAGTTTTTCTGTATAATCAGAAATAACGGAGCTACAGAGGTCTGATGAAATAGCAAAAAATCACTCTTTTCAAAATATCTAGTGAGCCATGACCTTTTTTGAAAATCCAAAAGGGGCATTAGATTGAGCATTCAAAACTGCAATTCTTTCCCTATTTAACCTTTGTTCTAGCTCTGCTAGTTTCCGAGATCCCCATAGTGGGCATCGAAAAAAACTCAGCCTGTACATCTGTTTCCTTCTTTTTTAATATTCCGATTTTTATAATTTTATTTAATTTTAATTTCTGGATCTCGTCGTAAAGATAAACGATCAACGCAAAAAATAATATAAAAAAGAGCTTACATAATAAAATTACACAATGTTTAGTAGCTTTTCAGATTTTACTGAAATTCTCGAAATAAAATAAGAATTTCGGGAAAATCTTAAAAGCTCCTAATCATTTTGGGATTTTATTATGTTATTCTCTCGGATACACAATTCCAAGTTAAATAAGTTTAGATATAAAATTTGGAAATTTAATATTTCAAAAACGGAAAAGGATAATGATACATGGTTTTATATCATTTTGATTGTCTGGTTTGTTTCATGCATTTACGAAACAACAAAATTATATGTATAAAATTTCTGACTGTCTCAGAAAACTCCATAAAATGTCCTACAAGTTTTATCTAAAACTTTTTTATCACAAAAAATTATATAGGGTTGGTGGAACACATCGTGTGGACACCCGGTACTTATAGAAACCTGTTTAGGTCCACTGGTGAAACTGTTGCCAGCGCTAGCCGGCTGCGATCTCGATCTTCGAGATGATAGATATGCGGGTATTTTTGGTGAAAATGGACGATTCGAGCAACTTGAAAATGCTACGTCATTAAGTGAAGTGCTGTGTCCTCCAAGTATTGATATGGTAAATTTGGTTATAACTAGTAGTAATGGTGAGTTTTTTTTATACTAAGTGAGTCTTATAATGTTATTTTCTTGACGCGGGATCAGCTACAGGCTAAAACTAACATGCCGCTGTATACCCCATGGGTGGTGTGGAAATTTGTAAATTTTTACAAATAATTTTTCAGTATTATCTGAAAGTATAGAAACACTGTAGTAGAAAGGCGTCGGTTCAGTAATGAAAACACATCGCGACCAGTTGCTTTCAAACTGTCTCCAAAATTCGGCGAAATAGGCATGCTTTTCGGTTCGAAATCTACCGACAATTAAAATTTCTCTACTAGCCAATGAACCTTCTTGTACAAAGAAAGCGGAACAATGGATCTCAGACACAAGTTCGAAAACTCCATCCTTCGTTTTTTTGGATCGACCGTTTTGTTCCACCATCTCCATTTTGTCGCCCGCGTCCCTCAAATTAAAAATCTGCCGCCCCCCTTTGCCCGGAGGCTGTGGACTCCCGGGCCCCGTCGATTAATTATTGTGTTTACGCGGTGGCCCCGAGCGGCCCACAAAGCCATTGCTTCGTGTCCTCCGAGACGTGCCGAACAACGGACCGGGTTCCACGTTAATTGAGGAAAAACTGCCATTATGTCGCCGGGATTCAATACCGGCCCCTCTGTATAAGAAATGAGCCGCAGATGAGGGATGCTCGGGGGAGAAGGGATTTATTTCGCGGATAGGATGTTGGAGGTTGTTGTGGGTCTTCGGAATTATTGATTATAATATACGGGGCGAGTCAGAATGTATGTAAATACTTTAAAGCACGGGCGTAGCCAGGATTTAGTTTTGGGGGGGGTTTAGTTTGAGAAGTAAATAAAACAACAAAAATATACTTACATGAAATTTAATATCTATATATTAGCAGTGGATACAGGAATTGTAGCCAAGATTTGTAGTAATGTGTAAATATTAGGATATTGGTTTTTATCGCACATATCTAGGCATTCCAAACTAGATTTCGGGGTAGGCAGTCTTCTTATCAGCATGCAAGGTAGCTGAAGCTTTGATAGCTAAATCCAAATTGGTTTCTTTATTAGAAACCCCTTGACCTTGACTACACCACTTTTTCCAGTAGTCCATACCTTTAAGTTTATCACCCTTCCTTTTTTTCCCCTCCATTTTTCGACAGTAATAATGATTCACGTATCTATCCTTAACAAGGTCATCGAATAACAGCGCACTAAAATTACTCACTTACACGGTACACTTAATTCTCTTCACTATTCGTTCACCACTTTTCACTTTTATTCGCTTCGAGTTCGCATGGAACAATACTGCCGTAAGCGCGGTCACGCGCCGCGGCGCCGCTTATATAGCAGCCCAGTAGCCGTCCAGAAACTTCCACGAACTTCCACAAAGTTCCGCTCATTTCGACCGAGGGGCGTGGCGAATAATCGAGAAACAACGCAAAGTGTCCCTACAATACAAAATAGTTCGGCTGCAACTGCGTCTGCCTCTCGTCAAAAGATGGCGCTAGGCGCTACTATTACTACATATATTCAAACGTAATAATAATTTAACTCTTCACTCCTCGTATTTTTTCGGTATAATATTAGGTAATATTTTGCTTATTTCGGGGGGGGGGGGGATTTGAACCCCCGAAACCCCCCCCTTGGCTACGCCCGTGCTAGCCGGGTTCCTTTTCGGGGATCGGAAATTTAACAATGGTTTTCTTGTCGTAGTAGGTTTTTCTATGGCCGTACAAAAAAAGGGCAGTTAGCAGTAGTAGGTACCTATAATGTCAATATTTAGTCTAACATTTTAAAACGTCTGGTAGGTACAATTGAACCCCGGGATACAGGCATACAATGCCGGCCTCGAAAGATGAGACCATTTAGGTCGGTTTTAAAACATTCCAGGGAAACATTCGGTAACTCGATGCGAGGAGGTATAGCTCTGGCGCCAGGCGACCGGCCGTTTCCTAGAAAACCGAATGAAGAAATCAGATGCTGGGTTGCGAACCGAGGCCGGACGCCGCCGCAGTCCGCATTTACATATTACACATTAAACATTCTATTTAATATTTGCCGGGCATGCCTTGATGTCCGTTTTATTTTAATGAGTTTAGAAAAATGGCGAGCCGACCACCTACGCTGTTTTACATATAAAATAGCGCAGGATATTTTCCATCTGTAGCTACGTGCGGCACCCGAAAAAAAACCGGCATACCTAAATTGTTTCACACTCCGCCTCCTACAGCCTTTATTTTTCGACAAAAAATGTTCCAAATGAAAGTTGTGGGACTTTTCCTGAACCACCAGAATCTGTCACCAGATGAAACAAAAAAATATCACAAAGTTGATAAAAAAATATATGGAATTTTTGATGGATTGGTGTTTTTTTTGCTTTTTTTTTAGACTGACTTTTTTTTTATCTGAGACTGCATTCAAGATTTTATTTATCAGTATGAATAGTTGCCTAGATTAGAAGTGTTTATTTATGAATTACCTAGTAAATTAAGCTACATTTGTCACTGTCACTAAAGATATTGATCTTTGCTGTCACAGGAAACAAATATTATGTATCCATTGTTTTCATTATTTACTATAATAAAATAATAGTAGGCAGGCCCGGCCTTATAAATGTTTCCACTAGGCATCAGAATTTCGGGTAAGTGCGGCAGCGTTGCGCCAATTAGTTAAATAAGGCATATCTAAGTGTGATTGTGTTATTGTGTGTTTTTTTTATCTTAACCGCGAACCAAAGCTTTGAATTTTTAAAGCTTCCTCTTAGTCTTCGGTTGAGGCGCTTCCCGGGCCCCCGATGAAACAAAAAAATATCACAAAGTTGATAAAAAAATATATGGAATTTGTTTTCTTGAGGAAACACCTCGCATAAATTTTTTAAATCAGTGCAGTAAACCGGCTCTATTAATATTCTGTTATATAGGTTATAGGGTGGTTCAGTTTTATTCTAGGACAGTTCAACAGGTCATAGAAAACCATAAAATATTATTATTTTGTGTTATAACTTTTTATCTACAGCTGCCTCGTTTTTGAGTTACAGGGTGTTTAAATTCTCAAAAATAAAAAACAAAAATACAGGGTGAGATTTTTTTGATGATCAGTATGGGGATCTCGGAAACTAGTGGAGATAGAAGGAAGGTTAAATGGGAAAAGAGTTGCAGTTTTGTAGGCCCAATGTAATGCACCTTGTGGATTTTTAAAAGTCATGGCTTACTAGATATTTTGAAAAAACGAAATTTTGGCGATTTATTCTAATCCATCTAGCTTTGTGTAAATACCAAAGTTGGAGGGAATTGTGTCCCCAATGCGGTTGTCATGTCCTACTTTCCGTTTCAGCTGCCATTTTCTAAATATGACATAAACTTGTGTTTTTTTAAATGGAAACCATAGTTGGCCATAGTCTCGAAAAATCAGGCATTTTTAGAGCTTTCCAACGATTTAATACTCGATATGGTTATTCGGAAAAATAACAGAAATAATTATGGTTTCTATTTAAAATAAATTAAAAGTAAAAAAATATTTTTAAAAAAAGCTTTTATTTAAATGCGCTAAAAAGAATAAAATAATCTTTTCTTTTAAAACTTTTACTATCAACTTATAACGTCATTCCACAATTTATATGATATAAAAGCTTGTCGCGAGATTTAAGTAGTGGTATTTACTTAGTTTGAAAACTTAAATCTCGCGACAAGCTTTTATATCATATAAATTGTGGAATGACGTTATAAGTTGATAGTAAAAGTTTTAAAAGAAAAGATTATTTTATTCTTTTTAGCGCATTTAAATAAAAGCTTTTTTTAAAAATATTTTTTTACTTTTAATTTATTTTGTAATTTTTAGTTTGGCCAGGTGTCTGAGTCTATTCATCTCAGTTAACGCATCATTGTTGCAAGGTCGTTTGCCGGTTAGTTTAGAACAGTCTAGCTCTTCAATGAGGAGACCTTCTAATGATCTAACCCTACTTAAGGCCACGTATGCTTGACCAGGCGCGAAGAGCTTGGAGCCTAAATATACAACGAGACAGGTTGCAGACCAATGCTGTTGACGCCTATCTCACCAAACTACACAAGTCAAAGTTAACTAGTCCGCCATCTTGGGTGTTCCGCCATGTTGGATTTAGAATGACGTCACACATATAATCATGCATTGTCATCCAAATTAAACGTGTGTACAAAATTTCAGCTCGATCGGTTGAAATTTAACTAGTCCGCCATCTTGAGTGTTCCGCCATGTTGGATTTAGAATGACGTCACACATATAATCATGCATTGTCATCCAAATTAAACGTGTGTACAAAATTTCAGCTCGATCGGTTGAAATTTAACTAGTCCGCCATCTTGAGTGTTCCGCCATGTTGGATTTAGAATGACGTCACACATATAATCATGCATTGTCATCCAAATTAAACGTGTGTACAAAATTTCAGCTCGATCGGTTGAAATTTAACTAGTCCGCCATCTTGGGTGATCCGCCATGTTGGATTTAGAATGACGTCACACATATAATCATGCATTGTCATCCAAATTAAACGTGTGTACAAAATTTCAGCTCGATCGGTTGAAGATATCTGCTTCAAAATTGAGTTGCAAGATTCCACCCGAACAAATTACATACATACATACATACATACATACATTGCAAGTTAAATAAAAGCTTTTAAAAACACAAGTTTGTATCATATCTCGAAAGTGACAGCTGCCATGGAAAGTAGGACATGATAACCGCATGAGGGACACAATTCCCTCCGACTTTGGTATTTATACTTTTTATCTAAAATCAGAAACAACGAAGCTAGATGGATTAGAATAAATCGAAAAAATTTCGTTTTTTCAAAATGTCTAGTAAGCGTTAATATCATTTTCTTTTGAAAAGTACCTATTCTTATCGGTTATACCTAATGAAAAGTTAATAGAGATAAAGCTAATAGAAATATATAATATTAGTTTTTACGAAGTTAAAGAGTTTTGAAATTTCCAAAAATTTCATAAGTATTAAAAATTGTCAAAAAAACTAAATCTTTTATTAGAGCGTTCAAGTTTGGCACACTGGGGTAAAATTGAAATAGAAACTTTTTAAAGTAAAACTTTGTGATATTTTAACAAATGAACCCATTTTTGGCGATATATTTTTTAAATATCATTTTTGACAGATAACGAAAATCACATGACCACGTTTGAGTGAGTCATTTTTCATCTTTTTTCATGCAAAAGGTATACCTAACCCCAAAATTAAATTTCAAAATAAAACATTAATTAAAAATTTCCCCCTTATGGTGCGAATTTTTTGGAAGACACTGTATATTAAAGATTTGTGCATAGCGCCATTTCAAGCGATCGCCAGTGGCGCCACACGGCGAAAAAAATCATCAGGGTGGTTTAATGTTAAAACGCCATTGTTGCAGAATCTTTTAGAAAATAAAACATGCAAATATGTCCGATATATAACGAATTTAATGTCCAAAATAAAATAAAATGATTGTTTGTTATGTCCCTTTAATGTGACAAATCTTCATGACTATTTCCTTAGATTTCTTAAAAAAAGCGAGTCTAAAGAGCAAGCAAGAATATTTTGGTACATTTTGGTTGAATTAAGCTCATATAGCTAGCTGTAGTGTAAGTAAGTATAGAACGCATTAGATTTTCCAGTTTCTTCTTTATATTACCATTGGTTCGCTTTGGGGCTATAGACCAAATTTTCTACCTACTTTAGTTCTTGCATACGTTACAAAATACTCTTCCAAAATATAATATCTATAAATACCTATGGGACATTCTAAATGTCAGAAACTGGCATACTTTTTACCACAGAATACCCCCCTATAACCTATAATAAGTCGCCATTTTTTTCGTCGAGTAGCGCCACCCCAATCTGCAAACAACAACGAAATATGACGTCATGCTCGGGTTTTTAATATAGGGTCGGTCTAGCGGCATCCTTAGGAACTTTCATTAAATAGTTATTTATGTACCAAGGCCAGAGACCTCGGCAACTAAATTCCACATGAGTCATAAAAAGAACTTCAGTGCCGAGGTACATGTTATATTTTTTTTGAAATCGGAAAAAAATGTTTTATTAGGCAAGAAAATAATAATAAGGGATCACCCGTCCATGAACCGACTACGCGCGGCATTGCTTGACTTTGACGATCGCTCTACCTAGGTCAAGTATGACAAAGACACGGCACCTTCGAACAGAAAAACTACACTGCTACTTGTTGTGCAGCCTCTATAATAAATCTATTGACATTCAAACCTACTAAAATATTTATACTGATAGCTTGCGCTGCTATAGGTAACAATTTCGCAATGTGTAAGAATAGTTAAATGGGCCTTTATTGGCCGGTTTTTGAATATTTGGTCACTTTTGACGGGCGATTGCTCCGCGTCTGACGTTTGATGTTTACATCTCGCCAAGGCCTACTTATTGAAAAAATCGTACAATAATGGGTTACTTCAGTGCCGATTTCTGAGCTTTTAATGACGGTTTTGGGACACTTTACTGCCGATTTCAAGAAAAAGCACTATATTGACACATTGCGGTTTATGAAAAATGTTTCCTATGTGGTGCCAAATTTGAAAGACGCGACGTGTATATTGGCAATAGAAGAATCGTCTTCTATATCATATTAAAAACAAGCTTCCTTCATCGAATAACTATTTTACTTAGAAATACCTACGTAAGTGTAAAAGTCAACAGAATATAACTAATCTTTTCACAGACTACCTAACGAACACTATAGAAACATAAACACAAGCTATGTCGACATAGAAAAATGTATGCCGAGGTATCTGTGTTTTTTTGTGTGTGAGGTGCTCGGGGATCTCGTGTTCCCATCGTCGAGGCTACTAACAAATTTCTTCGCTCCTCTATCAAAAAATCTAACGCTGCGTGTTTTTCGAAGGCGCGATGACAGGCCAATAAATTCGAAATAACTGATACCCACCTCTTCCATGCATCGTCTTGTACTCCACGTGAAGACACGGAAATATTTATGCTACGTAAGCGTCGTTGTACAGGGTGATTCATGAGTAGAGTTACCCAAATATGCAAGTCGAAACCCTAAAAATATGCTCATAAATATGCAAATAATTTAGTCAAAATATGCAGGAAAATGTTGAAAATATGCAAATTAAGAAATACTTTAAAAATATAAATTTATTGTTTCATTTACAAATAAACATATACAGTGTCTGCCAGAAAGTTGGAATTTTCTTTATTTGAAATTTCTCAAAAAAAATATTCTTGATAAAAGTTGGTGCTTGTGCTTAAACTCAAAATCCACCCGCAAAAATTTTGAAATTTCGATTCGTATACAGGGTAGGTTGAAAAATATGAAAATTTCTCAAGAGTAAAGTATCCCTATTTTTAGAACTACATCAGAGTGGCACTAAGAAAAGTTGTTTGGAATCTCAAGACAATGTCAAATATGAACTCACAGCCACCTACTCAAAAGAAAAAAAATCACACTTTTCGCATTTTTTATTCATCACGCTGTATAATTTTTATAGTTGAATTCTCATTTATTAAATAACTCTTAAATTGTTGCTCTATTAAAATATTTGTATGTTCCACAGATTAGATGCTATGTTATGTTTGAAATTGTAGGAGTATTTTACCTGGATACAAAAAAACGACAAACTTTGCAGAACTTTCAGTTATTAAGTGTTTTTAAGATGCTAGTTAAACGTAAACAAAAATCATTGGTATCGTACTGTCATGCTCGAGGATGTGCCTGAAAATACATATCTAACATTATGTATTATACAGCGTGATGAGTAAAAAATGCGCAAGTGTGAATTTTTTTTTTCTTTTGAGTAGGTGGCTGTGAATTCATATTTGACATTGTCTTGAGATTACAAACAACTTTTCTTAGTGCAACTCTGATGTAGTTCTAAAAATAAGGGTACTTTACTCTTGAGGAATTTTCATATTTTTCAACCTACCCTGTATACGAATCGAAATTTCTAAATTTTTTCGGGTGAATTTTGAGTTTAAGCACAAGCACCAACTTTTATCAAGAATTTTTTTTTGACAAACTTCAAATAAAGAAAATTCCCATTTGTATCCAACTTTCTGGCAGACACTGTATAATGTACATACAAATTTCTAAATGCATTTATACATAGTAAAAGTAACCATATTTCACTTTAAATTTTCTACATACAGGGCGATTGAACTAAATCTAAATTATGCGTTTATTATAAATTATAAAAATCAGGTTGAAATTTAGTTGTAAAAACAATAAACCACTAAATGTTGCTCAAAATTCTCAATAATTAAAAAAATTTGTCAGAATATAAAAATTTATAAATGGAGAAACTCCTCTCCACATCCACAGATGTAAGAGGTGCGCTTTTAAAATTGCTCACTATCACAGGATCCAAATCGATGGATTCGGTAAAATCTCCCTTTAAAATATTTGCTACTTAGCTAAGAAACTGAAACCCACTAATTTCTTCCATCGCATTTCTAAATTTTTGAAATATTTCGTAGTGTTGTTTCACTTGGGACATTAAATTTGCAATACTTCTGGAGAAAAGAATCGAAAAAAATCGGAAATGTGAGACGCTGTAGAGAAAAACATCCTGTATATTTCTTCTTGCAATTTCTTCCATCAACACTTTGGGTGGTCCTGTTAACTCTTCCACTCTTTTGAAATAATTCCATGGCACGCTTGACTCGCCAGGTGCCTTTGAAATCCCTATTTTGCTCAACTTTAACACGGTGTAGAACCGAACACCCTCTACATTTTTTGTTCAAATTTAGTATATGGGGGTTTTGGGGTGTCCTGATTAACGCTGTTTTGTCAGATTTTAAATAAAAAAATCGCTAAATGGTTTTTGTGAAAATCGGGGTATAAAAAAAATCGTAGCCGTCCCTGGATTTGCATTTTGACAAAAGTAAAAACGTCAAAAGAAGGGTTTTTTGAAGTCCTTTCGAACAAAAAAAGGTTTTTGAAAATATCTCACAAAATACATTTTTTATCGATTTGTATACACTTAAAAGTAGACACCCTGTAGGTATCCCAAGAAGAAGTTAACTTTCGAACGATTTTGCACCATTGGTACACCCTTTATATTGAATATTTAAAAACTAGACCTACTTACAATTTTAACGCACGCAGAACAGTAGACTTATCCCATATCAACAACAACTCCCAACACAAAACAAACACAAATCGAGGCCGACGTGATCACTTCAAAAGCAGAATAAGAAATAAAATGCAGAAATGGATTATCCTTCGTATATAAATATTTACCTATCTATAATTTATTCTGTCCTTTTCAATAATTATTGTACTTTATTAAATAGGTATAAATACCTACTTTATTCGTTTTCAGATCACCAGGATTAGTGCCCATAAAATTATAATTTACCTATATTATTTTGGGCAAACCAGCTACCTACCTAGACACCGACCCCTGTTCCCAAAAATGAATGAAAAGCCTGCCAAAGATTTAAATTATCCTAAATTCTTTCAATGGGGAACTTGCACAAAAATTAAATTTAAAAAATTATGTTTTCAAACGTAATTTATTGCCATTAAATGAACCACAGTTCGGAAAAAACTCACTTTTTATTTTTATGTAATAAATACAGTGTGTCCCCAGATAGGTGTAGGTAACTATACTTGTAAACTATTTTATTTTTCATTTTTCGGCAAAAAGTCATTCTTTATAAAAAGTTTTGCTTATTTTGAAACTGGGAAATCCAATACCAGATTTTTGAAAAGTTATACAGGGCGTCCGAAAAGTTCAAAATACTAAAATCGTGTCAAGAGTAAAGTGCTCTTTTTTTCAAAGCTAGCAGAAAATGTTATTCGAGAAAGTGGTTTCTAATAAAACAAAGGGCCCAAATCTCAGATATTAATAGATTCTAAGAAAATTCACGAAATAGTCGTTTTTTTAAAATGTGGTTCATGATATTAAGAGCAATAATGTGTTATTACGGTTTATCCAGGAGGCATTGGAAAACAAGTAAACATGTAAGCCCTGAAGTGTTTGAGGCGTACCATAGACAGGTTCATCCGATCTGGGTCTGTTTACAAAGAAGAAACTTCAAAAAGTTAAAAATATAATATTTCTTAAGTTTATTAGAATCTTTTAATATCGGAGATTTGGACCTCTTGTTGTATTAGGAACCACTTTCTCAAATAACATTTCTCGCTAACTTTGAAAAAAATAGCACTTTATTCTTGACACGATTTTAATATTTTGAACTTTTCGGACGCCCTGTATAACTTTTCGAAAATCTGGTATTGGATTTCCCAGTTTCAAAACAAGCAAAACTTTTGATAAAGAATGACTTTTTGCCGAAAAATTAAAAATAAAAAAGTTTACAAGTATAGTTACACCTATTCGGGGACACACTGTATAAGCAATTAAAAACTGCATAATTCAAATCATTCTTGTAACGCGCCCTCCTTGGTTGTGACGCCAACTAGCTCGTTGGTGGTGGCGCCTCTGGTGGGCGGCAGCACCATGTATAAACTAATATGGGCGGCACAGTATAAAACTACAGCACCACGCAAGCTTTGTTTACAAAGACCAACGAGAACGTCCCATCCTTGTCTATCCGTCTTATTATAGTCTATCGCAGTCTTGATATTGTTGATAATGTTTGAGAAGAATGTGCTGCTGTATTAAATAATTATTTACCTTGCGAGATGCGTAGGTAAGCACATTTTTTTGGCCGAGGAGGTTGTTTAATGGCCGTGTTGCCTAGTTTCTTAAAACTCTCTTCGAGGCCAAGAAGAGCTTACGCAATACGCATCGAGCAATGTATTACATTTTCCCTGCTACTGACAATTTCATATTAGGTAGGTAAGTACTTTGAATTTAAATACACTATATGGAGTGTCAAAATAACCATTGTCCAATTATTACTAAAAATGATACCTAATCAGTAGAGATGCAAAATGCTCGAGCATTTTTAGCAAGAACAAAAGAGCACGAACGAGAATAAACGAAAATAAATGACATAGATAGCTGTTTCATTATAGCAAAATGATCAGCTCCTTTCAGAGGTTAAGAAAAAAGCAATTAAATGTTTTTTTTTTCAAAATTCTCATTTTTCTAAAAATTCTCGGGCACGTTCCTAAAACGCTCAAGAATATTCACAAAGTGCTCAAAATGCTGAAAATGCTCAAAGATGTGATGATGGCGGGGTCTGCAAGCTTGCCCTTTTACCTCAGTTCGCAGCGCGCTTGTCTCCGTCTTGCCTTTCTTGTCAATACGGAAGAACGGGTCTTACAAAAAAAGGCTCGACGATCGTACTCAATGGTAAGTATAGAAGATAGAATTTATATATCTTACAATTCAAGTAAGAAGTTCGACGATCCTACTCATCCTACTTGACCTACATCAGATCCCTCTGGAAATGGGTCGCCGAACTGTTTATTTTAATGTTCAGTTTCCATTCTTCCTTTCCTAATTTTGTGTAGCTGTCACTCCTGTCACTGCCTTCTGATCGATCGAGCTATATGACGTCAAAACCATTCCCGCGCTTTTCGTGTCATTTCAAATGAATAGCTTGCGCTCACAACTTTAATTATACAGGGTGTTCCTTAATGACATGCTAATACTTAAGGGGGTTATTCTTGGGCCCATTTTAAGAAAAAAACTTCATATGAACGTATGTCGTAAACGTCCTAACTTTTGGGATACAGGGCGTTGAAGTTCATTTTTTTAAATTGAATTTTGGCTACATCTCCCGAAATAATAAAGCTGCTGAACTGAAATTTGGCACTGCTATGTTTTTGGGGATGGAGAATAAGCTGAAAATGTCAATTTCACCGTATCACACAGAGGGCGCTATTTGCGCTGTTTTTTGATCACGCTTTTACTCGTAACTTTTTTGAGGCTATCTTTTTAGTCCTGCAGGTCCATCATTTTAGTGCATCTTTTCATTCTGCAAGAAAAAGGTACTCTTGTTTCATAACGATTAAATCAACCGATTGCGTTGAAATTACCAAAAACGGATCGATGATGATATAAAAAATACTGCCCTTAACTAACGTTTTAAAAACTTGAGTGGTCCACTTCTTCTAAAACAGTTACTTTCTGTAGCATGAACACTTAGACCTTCTCGAAGGCAAAAAAACCTTTTTTGTATACCGCCGGCTTAAAAGGGTGTTAGTTCTGGAAGAGGGCAGGAAGCAAGTTTCAAGTGGAACGGCGTGTACGCTGTCGAACCCGAGATGAATTCCATTAACTTGTTGAGTTTTTACTGCCTCTCACCCTGTTCCGGTCATAATTGTTGTTAATAAAACCGTTTGAGGCTCGACGTAGCGTGAGGAATTCCTGTTTAATAATATTGTTTTATAGACGCTGGGTAGGATTTATTGTGACATGCGGAGGTTTAATAACTTCCCCGATGAAAGCACTCGGTGCATTTCAAATTACGAGTATTGCTATAGTTAAGTGACGATGTTTCTGTAGTGTAAAATACATAAATAAATACAGGAATCTCTGCAGGGTGGTCCAACTTTTATCAGCAAACTTCCAGAGTCGATATAAAACGTCAAAATACCTATAAGATGATTTTGTTCTATAAATATATTTATATTGAAAACCCAATGGTTTCCGTCGTACAGGGCGTTAAAGTTTGACAAGTATTTTCTTGTAAATAAGGGAGTTATGTTAATATAGTTTGTAGAATTTCTTTAGGTCTATATAATAGCTATAATTTGAGTAAAATACCTAGGGAATTTTATTGTTGTTATGCAGTGAGTAAGGTACGGGGGTGAGCTAACGTATTTTTTTCTTTATTCTCCATCCCCAAAAACATACCAGTGTCACATTTAAGTTCGGCAGTTTGATTATTTTGTAAGATATATACAGAGTGTCCCAATAAGGACTCCCGTCGCCGATATCTCCGGAACAAGAAGATATATTTTAATTTTGCAAACGCCGTTCGCTAGGACGTGAAGGGGGCTTTATTCGCAACTGCTATGCGTTCATTTTGACATTGGCGTATAGATGGCGCTGTGCGAAGAAACTTTTTGACCCTAGGAACGTTGAAACCTAGCGCATCTGCAAGACTGTGTAATTTGGAGAAAATTTTATTCAATGTGCGATTTTCGTATTGTTACTAGTTTCTGAGATAACCGCTCTACAATGTCATTTACAAAAAATGAGCTAACACTAATACCACTTTACGGGTTGGTTTTCTTAATTCTAGCCTGGAAACGCAGTACATTTTAGCACATTGAGCACCATTTGTATCCGAACTCTGATTTTTTACTCGCGCGCAATTTCTAATTCCATTGTAATTTTGAATACTACCCGTATTATTTTGATACAAGCATAAAATAATGAAAAAGAATGCAAGCAATCAAAATAAATAAATAGATTTCAATACCTAAGTCGGATTGACTCCACTTCGCAACGCGGAACATCAAACACCAATGAAACGGCTGGTGCTGGAGAGGTCCGGAGGAGGAAAAAGGAGCAGCTCTCGAACGCAAAGCTTTCGGGTACCCGAATGCCTAAAAGCTACTCTGTAGTTTTTATTCCTGAGTACTCAAAGCCCCGTACCCGAAAGCGGCTCGCAAAACTATTATAATACATAACCAGTCAAATGAGTTAGACGTCAGGCGACGGCTGCGTTCATCGTATAGACAGCGCTTTGCTTTTGTTTTTTTTTTGTATGCGCTTGCAATCATAAAACGCAATTTTGCACACTAATTGCATCTGTCATTTTAAATAATCGTTTTGAAGGTATATCTATACTGCGCTTTTAATAAGATTCAAATACAAAACGTGACAACCAACACAAAATTTTCAAGTTTGGAAAAATAACAATGGAATCAACAAATACCTCACAGAAAGAAATTCTTGGCATGATATTAATCACCACTAGTGATTAACTTCAGAGCCATTGTCACAATGCCTTTTTCATCGACACAATGACCAAAAATGATTGTAACAATGAATGTTGGTGATTAGGTAATTAACATGTTCATTAACATAATGATCCAATGAACATTATCATAATGTACTAAAGACGTTAACTCAATGTAAAAAGTGATGTCTACAGTGAATAATACGTTGTGTGAATGCAAATTGGGCATTGAAACAAGGCACAAATACATTGACTTAATGATTTCAAGGTGTTTAATATTATGTACCGTTCATCACTGTATGTTGTTGCTATGATGTATAACGTAATTGTCTAATGTTTAGTGGTGATTATGTCAACGTACAGTTTTATAGTTTAATAC
Organism: Pseudeuparius sepicola; assembly: GCA_963920635.1. Lineage (NCBI taxonomy): Eukaryota > Metazoa > Arthropoda > Insecta > Coleoptera > Anthribidae > Pseudeuparius > Pseudeuparius sepicola. Next base: position 116,623,553 of record OY987299.1, on the reverse strand, counting down.
AACTGTATTATCATAGTAATGTTCAAAAACATCAGCCAATGTACCCAAGCATAAATATAAGGAACAATCTCATTAGTTAATATATTAATGCGTGCTGTCAATATCCTTGTGCCTTGCGACAATGTCCTAAGTTATCAATACTGGTCTTTTTTATTTATTGTGGACCTGCCACGTCCCAACGCCATCACGCTGTACTCTAGTATGAAACTTTCTGCCGGTGTGTTAACTTGTCAAGTTATCCTGTGTCTGTGCGTATAATACTAATACGATCTGTTAGTGTGACGATTCTGTTAGAGTTTTGCTAAGGTAAGTCATCTGGTATTAAATAGGCAAATTTCCGATATTATGGTTAAAGCAAAGTCTAGAAAATACTCTATAGACTTTGGTTAAAGTAACAGAAAATACAGTGATTTACAGTGGTCCCCACCGCTCGCCGCGTATATTTTCGGTTTAAACGCATCTTTAAAAAAGGTTAACCTTTAAGTTATGATAAGTCACGATCAAACGCCCTCGAACAATTTTGTTGATCCAAAGAAATTGAATGAATTTTTGATTGTGTGTGTGCACAACTAGCGAAATTAAACTCTGAAAACTAATATGAAAACTTTCATTCACTTTCTTCAAAATGTATTAGTTTTTATCAACATCTAATCATAATTGTTTTAGTATGTACCACTCAGAAGATACAGACGAAACACTGTAAGGTCATTGAAATCTGATAACTTGTCACAAGAAAAAGTTGACCATTGCTGGACAGCAGGTATCGTCTAAACGAAATTAGTGCGATAGACTCAACTCAGCTGTTATAGAAAAATTATCATTTTACAAACAACCGTCAAGATTTAGGCTGAAAGTTTATACTTCAAATTTTGATATACCTATACCTACATAATGTTAGAGATTTGGAAGACTCAAGGGTGTCAAATCGTCCTAATTAGGAAAAGTAAGAGACTTTTTCCTAACTCGTTACATAAACAGAATTTTTAAGGCTATTTTTAATTTAATTTGTTGTATTTTCAGAAATATGGATTTTACTATGGGCATAGGACCGGATAATGGGGTCGAACTTCTAATAAGCTCGGAAAAGGAAGTACTACAATAAAAGTTATACACATACGAGTATATGAATGATGAATGGTAAGGCAAGACTATCATCAGAACTCTACTAGAGAGATTGCAACAGGAAAAAAATAGGCAAAGTAGTACGTCCATTAAGGTACAGTGTGATGATGTAAGTACCTATAGTCACGAGTAATGACAAAATGAAACCTCATAAAAATGTTGCTTATATAAAAATATAAAATAACATGCCATTTCATAAATAATTACTTTAACTACCTGCAATTTTCCAATAGCGTTATGTTTCAAACCTTTTTAGACAAATTTTTTATGTAGAATACAGTCTACAAATTGGGAATATTTAAAAAATGTTTAATAAATGGTTCTATAAGAATTTCGCTGTTGTGTTCTTAGTTCTTTTGACCTAGATTTTACCTATCCATTGTAAATTTTATATAAGAAATTGGTTTCTAAATAAAATTACAGGGGAGAGTTTTTAAAATATCCTTTATTATTTTCTGTTCAAAAAACGTTGGCACTCAATGGTAAAAACTACTGAAAAAATCCAACGTCCAAAATCAAAAAGTAAAAATTGGGCACTTAGATCAGAATTACATCGAATATTAAACCAAAGGTCCGAAGTGATAAAAGTATGTGTACAGGGTGTGTCATTACTCGTTTTTTATTGATTATATTGCTAAATGTTAACAGATTTAACAAACCATTGTATAAGTTATCATGAATATACCAGGAAGTATGATAAAAATGTCAGTTGTCATTTTCGATTTCTCATTCAGCCTGAAGTGGCGGCCTTGAGCCACCTGGTATATATGTATATTCCAGCGATTTCAGCAATATAATGTACACAACATGACTATAAATATTTAAAAATAACCAACATATTGGTTTTTACATGTTCATTACAGTACATCCAGAAGGTAATATTCAAGTATAGATCAAGATGCTGTCTAAGTGGCCGCTACTTCCTAAACCAGAAGTCGGAAATGGGAACTGACCTACCGTACCTACTCAGTATATGCTCGGTATATACTCATTAGCAAAAGCTGTTAGCAGAATTTGACTTAATTTTTTCGTACAATCTGTTTTTGATACCTTTTATAGCAACGTATGAACAGCCATTTGGTTCCATTTTTTCTGAATCGAATAATTTGTCTAATAAAACAAAATCCGTTCATTTTTAGCAGAATAATCAATAAAAAAGAGTTCTGACACACCCTGTATAATAAATCATCATGACGAATCCTAATATTAATGTCGTCGAACATTAAGCCAATGCCCTGAAGTGATTGACCAATGATAATAGATCATCATGAGAATGTCTGTGATATCATAACATTAATGTCCTCGAACATTAAGCCAATGCCCTGAGCTGATAGACCAATGTACAGGAAATCACTACGAGCATGACCGTTTCGACATAATAATAATGACTTGTAACATTGAGCTAATGTCCTGAAGTGATAAAGCCAATGTAAAAAAACATTACGAGGAAGACCGTATTGACATAGTAATGATGCCTTCGAACATTAAACCATCACCCTGAAATGATAATCACAATCACCTTAAGTTCAAGCAATGACCAATAAAACATCATATTGATCAAACCGGGTATCGGTTGAAATTTAATGTACAAATTCATTACCACAATGTCTTTTTTAATTATATTTACGTAGGTTTTTCGTTCTGTATACGCGCGCGCCTAGCGACCGCTGTTTCAAACCACAAACCACACTACAAGCGCACAGTTTGTACGCTTCCATTTTTGTTTCAAGCGGCTTGCTTTCAGCGCTGTTGCTGAAAATTATTTTTAAGTTCGTAGATCAGCCGCTGGGGGGCGTATTCGAAACAGTGAATTTGAAAAATAAGTTTTCTCAAAAAAATTACTAATAAAGGTATATCAAACATAATTTTATTGCACTCTTCAGCAAATTCTGAACAATTTTCGTTAAGTATTTTTTGCTCTAGGTCTTCAAATAAAGGTGAAACGGGCGGATAAACCTTGACTGCTGCTAACTCCGGTCTGGCTTAACCGAATCGGTCGAATTTGGGCTTGTTGAAGAGAGCTTTCCTTCTTCTATCAAATGATTGTCCATTAAGGTTATTTCGAATTTCGTGGTCACCGTTAGAGGGCGCAATTTGAAAAATTTCCCTTTTATTACAATTTTCTCCGAAATTTTAAGTGCAATGACATTTATTCTTTTATAATCGTAAAGTAGATTAAATTTACAACAAAAAATACCCAAGGTTCAAATTGACATCTTCATTAGTTTCGGAGTTATCGCCAAAATAATAATTATTAACATGTTATTTGGCTTACTAGATGATTTCCGAGATAATTTCATATCGATACGACAGGTAAGGTATGCAAGTAAATTAGAAATACGTTTAACGGAATAAAAAGTGAGAAAAATAGCAATTTACGAAAAGCTTAAGCAGATTTTTATTTATTTCATGGCATGCTTGACCACGGAAATCTTTGACAACAAATTCTTTCTTCTTCTTTCAAATAATGTGTTAATAATTATTCTTTTGGCGATAACTTCGATTTGAACCTTTGGTATTTTTTGTTGTAAATTTAATCTACTTTTCGATTATAAGAGAATAAATATTATATATCATTGCATTTAAAATTTCGGAGAAAATTGTAATAAAAGGGAAATTTTTCAAATTGCGCCCTCTAGCGGTGACCACGAAATTTGAAATAACCTTACTGGACAATCATTTGATAGAAGAAGGAAAGCTCTCTTCAACAAGCCCAAATTCGACCAATTCGGTTAAGCCAAAACGGAGTTAGCAGCCTTTTTTCAAGTCAAGGTTTATCCGCCCGTTTCTCCTCTATTTGAAGAGCTATAGCAAAAAATCCTTAACGAAAATTGCTCAGAATTTGCTGGGGAGTAATATACCTTTATTGGTCATTTTTTCAGAAAACTCATTTTTCCAATTTACTGTTTCGAATACGCCCTCTAGCAGCCGACCTACGAACTTAAAAAAAATGCAGCTATTTTTCGTAACCATATTACTTAAGAAGTTTTTCTTCTTCTTTTTTTCTCCTGGTAGTTTGTAGATCACTTAATAAAAAATCCTGGGTTTCTGCCAATTTGTATTTAATTTCCTTTCGTACAACGCACGTTTCGGCAAAAACTATGCCATCTTCAGGTACAGTACCTAATTTTGACAGCATTTTTTTGGGAGCAACAATTTTAAGAAAATTGTGGTCGAAAAAACAGATCTGTCTAGTCAAACTTTAACATTTTAAGACAATAGGTAGGTACATATAACTCATTAAAGCTAAATTGAACGGTCAATCAATGGAGATTTGGTGGACGAGGGAACTCTAGTGGTGTTTCAACGAAGGCTGCATGTTAGTAAAGCTAATATACGTTGCACAAAAGGAAATTAAATACAAATTGGTAGAAACCCAGGATTTTTTATTCAGTTACTTAAGACGATTTTTTCACAAAGCTCTAGGGCTATTAATTCCTGAGATATGGTACCTCTTCACCCTTAATGAAACACCCTGTATGTATGTGTAAAGACTATATGGATCGTTCTGTTTGTAGAAAACTTTTTGTTCAAAATAACATTATTTTCTACCTATCATATTACATTGACACCATAATTTAGGACCCTGTATGTTTATAGGAAAAAAAATCATCTTATTTTGACTTTTTCTATCGATTTTGGAAGTTTGGCAGAAACAAGTTATCGTAGGTATTTAAAATAAAGGCGCGTTAATATTTCAACGAAATATGATGCTAAAAGACTAATCGAATGCTCGTTATCTGGAAAGAGTACGAAATAAACTTTAGAATCCAAGACATCGCCACTTTGTCGATTTACAATATTCAGCACGCTTATCTCTTTCTGGAACTTTAAAAATGTAATAGAAACCCGGATTTATAACTCATGAAAGATATATCTGCAGGACGAATTCGGGACATAAAACCAGTCAGGGTGTCATAAATGATTCAATAGACCAAATGCGCGGGAATATCAGTCTCGTTATATCTGTTCGGACGAGGTCCTTCCGTCTATTCACTATTGTAGTTTCTCCATTGTGGAACCGATAGCGGACGTGGAAAAGTCTTCGGTGACACAAGCCTGATCACGTTTTTAAAGGATTTTTGAGAAGGAAATGTAGAAATAACAATCTTGTTCCAAAAATATATGAAACGAGAATGGGCTAGTACGATTAAATTTTAAAAATTAATTTGATGTTTGCAATGGTGAACTACAGTCATCTAGTTCCCTAATAGCCCCTTGTCCAAGATGAATATCCACAATCTTAGAAATTTTAAAATACGATATTTAAGGTAGTAGTAATCTTCTTTACCGACATCATAATATATCCATGTGTCTGTCTCAAAACCGCGTGCGGCAACTTCAGGGTACCTAATTGGTTAGTGATTTGTGGGCTGACAGTATGACAGCACGACAGCTTAAAGTATGATTACCTGCTATCTGCTGGATGAGACTGAATTCTAAGAATAAAACTGCTTGCTTCAAGTGTCCCTGTTGTTACATACCAAGGCCTGGAGGGTAGGTACCTAGGTACCCATTAATACCTTTTATAAATAAATAATGTAAGCACAGTATTTGCGTATACATATTTTGTTCATTTGAAAACATATTTTCCTTTTAGTGCTTGTGAAAGTGACCTTTTGAAGTTTAATAATAAGCTGCAGAAAGTATGGAGTAGAGTTGTGAAAAGGTTATTCCAACAATCCTCCCATTATGGTGACTGTTGCACTGATATCATATAAACAATTTAGATCTATTTCACCAGAAAATAGAACAGTGAAAGTACGGTTGGCGTCAGACGAAACCGAACGCTAAAAATCCATTTCCTTGGGATATTTGGATTCTGTTCTGACATTTGGCAACGTCGTGTTCGTCGGTCGCTTCATCCCTCGGTCTGACCTTGAATCCGTTGATTGTTTAATGGATTTTAGGTATTTTTACTCCAAAAATCTCGAGAAAATGGCATTACGTCGTTCGGTTTCATCTGACGCCAACTGTACAAGGGTGGGTAAATTGATATATTTTTAATATTATATTAGCTAGTAAATATTCTTGCTTACAAGTTAGGTAAATATAGACATTTGCCATGATACTAAGTATAATGGATATTTATTTGATCTCTCTATTTATTTATTTTTCCTCGTCATTATGTTCTCGTATTACATATAGGTTTATTATTTTGGTAAGCAGATAAATAAGGTCATTTTTGGTTTTCATAGATATAAATAATAATAAAAACTCGTTATAACGTTAAAAATGAATCTCAAAATTAAAATTATTTCAGTTTGAAATGTTTGAAGTTTGAGGTATACCAACGATAAGTAGTTAGGTGAGATTTGTAAAAAATCGACAATTCACAAGTAATAACAAGGATGATTGTGTGAACTTAGCTACAGAGCACTTTCAGAGCTTATCGATTGTATCAGAGATTATCGATTGTATCTAGCAAAAGGAGCAGTGCCTTAAAATTTTGGATTATTTTTTATTTAAAAACTAAGAGAAACTGGCACAAATGAAATATGCCATGGGAATCTACTAAACTTCTATTATCCGCCTGCATGCAGTTTTCTATATGACCAGACTAGCCCATTATTGAGAAAGTTTTGAATTCAACTCAAGAAATTGTTGATAAAAGTGAGAAAACGTTTAATTTTTTTATATTAGAAATTTGGTTAAAAAGATTCTAGTTATATGCGGTATGGTATATTTATATACGAATATTTAAATTGACATAATAGCTTTCCTCTCATGATTCAACAAGCGTTCCGTATTATGGTCTCGTAGATTCTTTTATGCTCGGAAATAAGCCATAAATTTATTTATCGTACATAACATTAATAAAATTTTAATATATTAATAAAATGCCGCTATTTACGATTCATAAAGTGCAATAAACGCAGTAACTTGTTGAAAAGCGCGCTCTGAATGTTTAATTGTGTTAGCCGGGCGACCAACCGCGACGGCCAACGTGTATAAAAGTTCTAATTGATAAAGAGCGCATGAAAGGTTTTACAAGCTGCTGAAATTCGTGTTTACATTTGTTGCCTGCCAGTGCTTCAAACCGGGCCATAATTTTTGAAATGCATCATCAAATTTGGATTCAGAGAACGTCTGACATTATAAGTGCCATATATACTTTAAGCTGATGATGTTGTATAGGTATCTCGCATCTGGTCCTTTGCAACTTCCGCTTGGCCTATACATAAAAGAAATAGAGATTTAATAGAAGCTGTCAGAAGTTAATTAACCAGGGACTCTTTAAAATAAGGGGACCCAACATTATACTTTCCAAAGTGAGGCCTATTCTTTCCTCATTCTAATAGTGTCAGTGATGCCAAGTATGCCATTTTATTGGAGAATCAATGAATATAACAGGTACTTTGATAGTTAGTAAAAAGTAATAATGGTTTCCATGGTTTCTAAAAATTAGACTTGACAATGTTGTGCCTACAATTATTACAGAATGAGTATCTGGAAGTTAGAAAACTTAAAAGTTGTGAATTATGATGGGAAATTGTTTCCTCCTTTAGAATCTATGGCACTATCTATCACATAAAACCTGATGGCAGTTGGACACTGACATATAACATACCCTTGTACCAGCCCACTTATGTGGTCTCCTTGGAGTCTACAGAAAACAAACTTCCCCTCAAGGCTTCACTTTTCCTAGGTGATAGACTGTGAAATGCTGGGTCCCCTTATTTCAAAGAGTCCCTGGGTAGAACATTCTGTCTACAGTTCTCCAGATATGGTGGAATGATTTGAACAAAAATCTATATCTACATTACTTTCAGATGTGAATGTAGTGTGAATCACAAGAACCATTGGAAATGGAAGAACCCCCGTAAAATTTTATTTTTCATCCGATTTTAGCCTTTTTTCGTTGACTGACGTATTAATAAAGACTGCTCACGGCTGTCATGTTTGACAGTTCTCTGGCTCACTGTGCGCTTCCCGAAGACAAAATACAATAATGCAAAATACAGTGTTGACATTGTTTTCTGGGACATGAAACATGAAGCTATAGCCGTGAGAAGGCCTTATTAATACGTCAGTCAACGCTTTTTTTCTAAAGATAGGTAGGTCACAAAAAACTGTATTTTAGTGCAAAATTTCAGGTCTTAATCTCAATTTTCAAGACCTGACCTACTACAATTTTTTTTAGTAAAAAATGACGAATATCATTTACCTGAAAACAAACTATGTCATTGGATTCGGGGCCATCATCTAATTAAATGCGGGTTTGTACATAGACAAAGCTAAACATAGACTGTGAGAACTAATGAGGATATTTTCCTACACCTCGGCTTCAATTTGTTACAGGGACTCTTTAAAATAAGGGAACCCAGCATTTCACAGTCTATCACATAGGAAAAGTGAAGCCTTGAGGGGAAGTTTGTTTGCTGTAAACTCCAAGGAGACCACATAAGTGGGCTGGTACAAGGTTATGTCATATGTCAGTGTCCAACTGCCATCAGGTTTTATGTGACATGCCAGTGCCATAGATTCTAAAGGAGGCAAAAAATTTCCCATCATAATTCACAATTTTTAAGTTTTCTAACTTCCAGATACTCAGATGTGACAATTAAAGAATTTCAACTATACAATAAATTTGTTTCATTTGACAGTTGCCATATTCTGTAATTGTAGACACAACATTGTCAAGTCTAATTTTTAGAAATCATGGAAACCATTATTAATTTTTACTGACAATGAAAGTACCTGTTATATTCATAGATTCTCCAATAAAATGGCATACTTGGCATCACTGATACTATTAGAATGAGGAAAGAATAGGCCTCACTTTGGAAAGTATAATGCTGGGTCCCCTTATTTTAAAGAGTCTCTGATTTGTTACATTAGAAATACAATTTGCTTGCGATAGAGAGAGCCAGTGCGAGCAATTCTGAGCGAACTCTCTGTTTTTCTACACCCTTCCTGTCCATAATATTGTCAATTCTTCCCAATAAATGAGCCAGCTTTTAGTCTGCAGCTTGAGAAAGTTTCCACTTTTTGATCCGTCTGAAAAATTTCCTACTGCCGGATTAATATCGTCTAACTTGTTCCTAACTGCTTCAAAATCTTCGTCAAAAGAGAAAACGTATTCTGGATAGTGTAGACTGACGCCAGATTTTTCCATCTGTCTTGCCAAAGCCAGTTGAGATCGCATTTCGTTCACACTTCTAGGTGTGATACCATGGTAAGCTAATTCATATCCATGATATCCACTTATACTCAAAGATAATGTTCTCATAAGTATATCATCCGGAGAAATAAGTAAAATAAGTACCTATAAATAGTAATTCAACAGTGCAGTCTGTGATTCTAAGATTTATTTATTATTGTTTTTCTAAGTATGGCAGTTAACTCACTTTATAAGAGCTTCAGCCTTTGATACGTTGTGGCTCCACCTCCGTGGTCGTGCTTTCACGATACCCATTATTGTTTCTACCAGGAAAAACAATCACTCCTCAAAATAAAGCCGTAAAACCGACCGTGTAATGACAATATACAGTCCACGTGCGTATCACAAATAAAATAAACCCCGTAGCGAATGGCTAGAAAGAGACGGACGTCAGGTTATACCTTATGGTTTCTCCACCAATAACTTCTTATGCTATAGTCGTATTTATACGCGGCCACTATGACCGCGGTGGTTATAACTTATACGTTTTGTTTAAAGTATTCCAGTCGTAAAATTGCAAGAATTCACTTACACATAAACAAGCCGGTGTCGTAAAAACCGATTTCTATTAATGCCAGTCTTAGATCTTTGTCTGAGGCGCAACTCAGGTTAACTGGCTTCTGACGACATTTACGACTGACTCTAAAGTTTCAAAAAGCAATAAAAATTGTCATTGCATACCAATTTAATCGATAAGATACATTTTGTGTCGAAATTTAGCCCCTATCTATCTCAATTTTACTACTGAAAATATTTATTTGCCATTTCGAGGCGTGTGTTGCTGACTGCTGGTTCAATGCTAGGCTTGCATTGAGCAATGAATAGATGGTATTGTTCTTTAATAGATCATCAGTGCGATTTACTAAAATTATTCTACACCCTATGGTAGTAGGTACTGGTACTACAATTTTCTATAGGGTAGTACTTGAGTAAATAGTTAATTCTATGTTCTATATCGAAAAAAAAATTGACCTTATAGCTACAAATAGCAAAGGAGCTGAAATAATAGTAATTTTCGCTCCTCCCCAACCCAAGCATGTATAATTTCTTCTGAGGTAGTACTGATTCTCAAAAAATATATATATATCATATCGTGGAATAGTACCTACAAGAGTATTATAATAATCTGTCTATAGGCATACTTCGCAAAGGTGTGTGTTCTTTTTGATTTTTTACATACCTAATACTTACTTCTGAAATAATTATACCTTATTCTTATCAGATAAGATAATCTTAGTTCAAACTCTTTTTACAGTACCATCGTGTTCTTTTATAGCTCATATATTATAGCTAAGAGGGGCTTCTTGTCCAGTAGTTGGGAAGTATCAGGTTACCCACATTTTATGGGTTTTAGGCGAGGTTCATTTATACCTGGAGTTTTTAAACAAGCCACAAAAGTTTGAAGAGGCGGAATTTCACGTTTATGTCAATTAGGAGAGTATATCTATCGTCTTTCGAGTTAATTAAACACTACAAAATACACTTAAAATACTGCTTGGGAATTTAAATATGGGAAGCGCTATTGGGTATCTATATTCAAGTTTTGTTATGTAAGTATTCCGTTATACCTACCCCGCAAATGAAAATATATTATGCGTGTATTTTGTATTCCAATAGTTGTTGTTATTTTAGAGATTGCTATTTTATTGTTTTTTTTTTTCAGGTAAGAGCCTCACACATCATACCTATGATTGATTTTTCACAACAGATGCAGTATTGCCGATTAGAATGGTAGGTAAGTTAATAGAATTCTTCTGCCACATATATTCGATCGCTTACATTAGATAGGTCTAAAGGCCTGTCCTCTAAGCAATATATATAATTTTAAAATTAAATTAATATTTATTAAAATTTTAATTAATTTCGTATACAGCTTGTCCCGCTCTGATGTCCGGTCGAGAAGAGGGAAAAGTTTTTTATTTATGGGTTTACGACAAAAAGCCACTCTTTATAAAAAAAACTCCTGCTTGTTCCAAAACACCCACAACTGTTAAAATATTTTTGATTTTTTATAAAGGGTGTTCATAGTATTTCGAAAAATTTTAGAAAAATTGCCTGCAATTTGACTTGCAATTTGTGCAGAAGTTGGAGGCAATAAATTTGAGTGAAATTTATTTTTGTAAACTATAATAACACTATTGCTTGCTTAAGTAAATTTTCCATATTGTTAGCAATAAATTGACGTAATAGCATTGAAGAAATTGATTATTGTATAAATTCAAATTTTTTGGGGTAGACTCGAATGGAATAATTAGTTTTTTGGTAGCGGTTATAGTTTTTGAGATATGAACCAAAGTTATATTTTTTTTAATTGGAAACCATAGTTCATATCTCAAAAACTATTAACGCTACCAAAAAACTAATTATTCCCATTCGATTCTACGCCAAAAAAGCTATAAAAATAGTTGATTAAATTTGTCGATATATATAAGTTGTAGCCAGGAGAGAGGTTTCCAAAAAATCGAAAATTTCAGTCCTGCGCCAATGCGCGGAAACTATAAAACTTATCTAAAATCTGATTGGTCCACCAAATTCTTCTCAAAAAAGTAGTACAGTGGCGTGAAAACCGCAACCCTCTAGCTTTAATAAAAACCGAGATTTTTGAGAAAAACACCCAAAAACACCCAAAATGGGACACCCTGTACAGTGTGTTTCACTTTAAAACGGACAATTCCGTATTTTTCGAAATTTTGGTCTATCAAAATTATTTCTTTAACATATTGTATTCAAAGAGCTCTATCCTTTGGGCTACAGTTTTTTGATATACGATCATTCCAAGGCCTACTGCAATCAAACAAAGACCCCAAAAATCATGAAACCGTGTTAGGCATTTTTTGTTTTAAAAAATGATTAGTGCCTTCGAATTCAGCTTAGCTCAGATCCCTATTTCCGCAGTTTCGATATTCTAGCACTTACAGAGTGTTCAGAAAATAGGGCCAAATTTCGAAAAAATTGCACATTTAGGAGTGCCCTGTAAAAAAACACGGGCCTTATTTTGTGAATGTTTTTTCACAAATCGGAAAGGTCTTGCCCAAGGTACTATTACAAATGATTTGGTATGTCTGTCTCATACAGGGTGTTTGGAAGGAAAAAGCGAATTTGCCTTTTTTTTTAATTTCTTGTCGTAAATTCAAACCTTTTTTTTATTTTGTAGCTTTTACTAATCCTCGTTAAAACTCGTCCAACATTTTTTTGCAATTAGCAGTAACCCTCTGCAGCTTGAGGTTCTTCCCCTTAAAAATTGATTGGAATGTGTGTCGTTCGATTTCAGAAGAACAGCTGCAGAGGATTACTGCTAATTGCAAAAAAGGTTGGAGAAATGTATACAGGTTGTAAGGAGCATTAGTAGAAGCTACCAAAATTTAAAAAAAGTTTTGAATTTACGACAAGAATTAAAAAAAAAATGGGCAAATGGGCAACAAAAAATGCCTAACACGATTTCGTGATTTTTGGGGTCTTCCTTTGATTGCAGTAGGCCATGGAATGATCGTATATCAAAAAACTGTAGCCCAAAGGATAGAGCTCTTTGAATACGATATGTTAAAAAAAAATTTTTGAAGATCGACCAATATTTCGAATAATACGGAATTGTCCGATTTAAAGTGAAACACTGTATATGTTGAATTCCGTTGTATACGCAGTTTCAGGAGCAAACCATCCAATAAGAACCCACCTCGCAAAAATGTCCAATCTGTAGCGAATAAGAACTGCCAGATATCACCTTAGACCAATAGATATTGTTTTTTGTTTGTGTCTTTAGACCTCTCCTCATTTTCTGGGATCACAAATTTACCAACCGTTGTCTACATCCTCGTTCCCACTGTTCTTCGATCACCGTAGCAGGTCAAGCAAGTGGAACGGGCGGACAAATCTCGGACCCGAGCGCCGCCATCCTTATTATACACACTGACAGATTTTATAACTGTCCTCCGTGATTTTAAATAACAAACACGACCAGCCGGCCGGGACAACAATGCGCCATTGTTGGGATTCCGAGTTAATCGGAGGATTCTGCACAACCTGCCCGTCGCGTCCTAATGAAGATGGCTCCGTATTCTGCAACGCAATATTTCACGAACTCTAATTAAAAACGACATGGTCGTGGTCGGTCCTTTAAGTGCGGCTCACACCAGAATCATCAGGGGCTGACGCTACTGTGTAATGTGAGGTATTTTTGACTCAATACACAGTTAAAGCTAGACCAACACTATATTAAAGACCTGTGCATAGCGCTGTTTCAAGCGATCGCCACTGGCGCCACACGACGAAACAAATTTACACGGTGGTTTAATGTTAAAACACCATTGTTGCATGTTGCGGAATCTTTTATAAAATAAAAACATGTAAATATGTCCGTTACAACGAATTTAATATTCAAAATAAAATATTAGTTTGTTAGGTCCCTCTAATTTCCTCTAAGTTGAAGTTCACATGGCATATTTCCATACATTTTCTTAAGAAAAGCGAATCTAAAAAGCAAGCAAGAGTATTTGGTACCTTTTGGTTCGCTTTGGAGCCATAAACATAATTTTCTATTTTCATTCTTGCATACGTTACAAAATACTCTTCCAAAATAATATCTAGAATTTTCGCATCTTCAGCTGGTTGATCATATCATCTCATAATTCCAAAATAGTGTTTATTCCTTCTTCTGCAATTCATCTGTGCAGTGTGCATACCATTTCCTTCATGCGCATGGAAATTTCATGTTATCACAAACAAATCTACCTATAAAAGCTGTACGAATAGGATAAAACTACTAAATACTGGACGCAAAAACAATTCGTTACAGTAAAAAGAAGGCAAATCGTAATAAAGCTGGATATTTATAATTTGGGACATTTTAAACGTCACAAACTGACATACAAATAACCACAGAATACCCCCTATAACCTATAATAAGTCGCCATTTTTTTTTCGTCGAGTAGCGCCACCCCAGTCCGTAAACAACAATGAAATATGACGTCATGCTCGGGTCTTTAATATAGTGTCGGTCCAGGTTAAAGCAAAGCCCAATACGTATTTATTACGTAGACGTAACTCGAATACGTCAAGTTTCAAAAGTACAGTTAAAGCATGTTTTAAAATGTAACGCTAAGACGCCCCCTGAAGGTGACTTGGAGGTTATTTATATCCCATTATTGGACGTTTTTTGTTCCTCTCAAAATCGCCGAAAATAAGTTTTAAACGTTTGACATATTTTTAAAATGCAATTTCTAGTTGCTTCTTTACGGTTCTATGTTAGTCTATTCATATCGTATCTACAGTGTGTCCCAATTTGATACTGGACACGTCAGAAATATATTAAGGGCAATGAAAACAAATGGTCTCTATTTTTTTATAGATAGTCCCCAGGGAGAGTATCTCATAGGCGGTGGTATTTGGATGGGGTAATTATTCCATGGCCTGCTAGGATTTTTTAAAATAGCTAATTTTCAAGAAACCCTATTAGGGATTTTTTACGACAAAATGTTATTAAGAAAACTTTTTCAGAATGAAAAACTGAGTAGATTCGCAAAATTCCAAATGGCTAGGCCTACTATGATTTTAGATTTATCTCCCACTTTTTTCTTAGAAAAGTGTCCTTTCTGGAGCTTTCACGTCACAATTTAATTTTTTCACGATGATCAAGTTTCCTTAATGATATTTTGACGTGAAAGCTCCAGAAAGGACACATTTCTCAGAAAAAAGTGGGAGAAAAAGGCGAAAAAGTTAAAATCGAAGTAGGCCTAGACTTTTGAAATTTTGCAATACTCAGTTTTTCATTCTGAACAAGTTTTCTTAATAACATTTTGTCGTAAAAAAATCCCTAATAGGGTTTCTTGAAAATTAGCTATTTTAAAAAATCATAGCAGGCCATGAAATAATTACCCCATCCAAATACCACCGCCTATGAGATACTCTCCCTTGGTACTACCATTAAAAAAATAGAAACCATTTGTTTTCCTTGTCCTTCATTCATATAGTTCTGAGGTGTCCAGTATCAAAATGGGACACACTGCATATTCCTATAGATTCTATAGTCACTCGGCTCACAGTCGGCTGTTTCCGCACCAATGGTTCGGCTCGATACCGCTGCATTTCGGGTATGTATACGTAGGTACATAGACGCAAGTTTACGTCAACCGTAAGTCCACTAAAGGAACGTACGTTCGAAAACTCTTTAACGCGCATGCGTAGCTGTCATTTTCTACGCCTACGTCTACGTATAGGGGTTTGCTTTAACTCTATAATATCTAACAATCTTTGCGTAAACGTGTAAAAATACTGTTGAAATTAAAGTAATACATTTTCACTTTGAAAAGTGTCTCACGCTTCTGGCTAATTATTTACTTCACAATTATTGAACCAATCAAAACGCTGATACAATAAAATCTGTATTTTTTTATAATTAAAAAAAGTAAATGCATCGTGTGGGATTTGAACATACGATAAAGAAAATTATGCTTTCACAGGCACGCGCGTTAATCCCTTCGGCTAAATTTACTTCTGAAATTTTTTTCATGAAGTCGCTCATGTCTGACGTTGATATTGAAATAATTAGTATAAAGACCAACAAACGAGAGATGTCCAACGAAAAACTCAGTCTATAAGCTCTCAGCGCCAGCCGTATGTTATCGAAGTAGACTTGGGCGAGTTTTTTCATTGGACTTCTCTGGTGTGTTGGACTTGTAGTAATTAATTCGTGCATTGCTTAATTATTGTTTCAGCTAAGAAAAAATCCTGACGATTTATAAGAAACCTAACTTAGGTAGATACTAACATTTTTGATCAAAAAGGTGGAGTACAAAATATGATGACTCACCCAGTACATTGAAGGTCAAATCACAAAAAGCGGTTAAAAAATAAAAAAAATGTCACAAATAAATTTATACTTGTAATAATAATAAATTTCTACTTATAATACTATGATGCCGACTAAAAGTAAAAGTAAAATACCCTAAATGTAAAAAAGAGAACATAATATTTTTATATAATGTCTGAAGATGAATTTCTTTTGAAAAACCAGTTAAAATAGGCTCTTAAATATTTTGTACCTACTTAAACTCAATTACTAGAATTCATTAAAATCATATTAATCATATATTCAATAGGTAATCAATGAAAAACTCCCTAATTGTACACAAAAAATTGACACCTTTTTATTTTACCTTTTATGAAAAAATATGTATTGTCATAAAAAGCTCTGCTTGATAAAAAAATAAGATTACCGAAGAAAAAATTTATTCTTTTACGGGGAGCATAAATCGCATAGTAAACCTTTCAGAAGAGCATAGTAAACCTTTCAAAAAAGTTGTGTAAAATGTGGAAAAGTCCAAAATTTTCTATTTTTGACTCGAGTTCTCTCGAAAATTGGTAATAAAAAAAATTATAAGCTTTTTCTGTTAGTAGATATCTACCTACATATTTTAGCAATTTCGAAATTTGTTGATTATTTTTCTACTTTTTTGTGCTCTCTGTAAAACATATTACACTTTTTTGTTGTATAATTTTATTTCTGTAAGTACCAATGAGAGCATTTTATGACGAGACATTTTTTTATAAAACGCATACCTAATAAAAAGTTATTTGTGTCTAACTTTTTTGTACACGCTGTATATAAAAAATGTGACGCATGAAGTTACCATTCCATCTCAAAAGCATTTGGTTTAGAAATCTTAAATTTTTTTAACTACAGCTTGTTCCTCGTCATTCCCAGAAATGCCATCCAAATTTGAAATATCAAAAGATCTTTCTCTAGAAGAATATGATTTTTTTTTCATGAACAATATTCTTTCTTAAAGTAACAAGGTGTTGCTTTTTACGTTCCAAACGTTTAAATGGTCGATGATTCAAGTAATAGTTTGCAGATATGAATATTGGGTATAATAGCTGTTTCGAATATATTTTTTTAATTTCAACGTCACACCTAGGTCATCATCTGGCCTGGCAATAAAATGGCAACCAGTTGCATTTTAATTTTGAAAAATTTAATTTTTTTTGTGCTCCTAGTATATTTCATCCAAAATGTTACACCGTCAAAACGTTTATTTTTAATAATATATTTCAAAATCTTGTATACGTGATTTTTAATTTTAAAATTTTTAATCATGAATAATCAAATAGGCACACCTAAACGTTTTAATTTTTATTTTTCGGCACGAATCAATTTTTATTAATAAGTGGTATAATAATGCATATTCAATAAGACTTTCCTATTTTATTTTACACTAATTGGAGTGTCGCTTTGATTTATGAAAAGAAAACATAAACACACAATGAAAAGGAGATTTCTTCTGGATTTGAAACAAAGAACATCGAGCCACAGATGGTGAGTCTGATTCATCTGTGACAAAACACCTAGGAGACAAGGTTTTAAAACAGGGACCCTTTAAAGTAAGGGGACCCAGCATTATACTTTCCAAAGTGAGGCCGTTTCTTTCCCCATTCTAATGGTCTCAATGATGCCAAGTATGCCATTTTATTGGAGAATCTATGAATATAACAGGTACTTAGTAAAAATTAATAATGGTTTCCATGATTTCTAAAAATTAGACTTGACAATGTTCTGTCAACAAACACAGAATATGGCAAGTGTCAAATGAATCAAATTTATTTTATATTTGAATTTGGTTTCCTGCAATTATTTCCAGGAATTTAAGTAATATAAGTATGGCAAGTCAGTGCCGATTTTGCTTATTTGAGAATTTGTCGCTATTGCACCTTGTTACCCAGGTTCCTCAAACCATTTGTAATATGTAGGTATAATAGGTACTTACTTGAACTTTCTTCCCTTGTTGAATGTATCTACCCAAAGAACTTTCACAGATTTCGGGATGGACTAATAATATTAGGTCTTGTACTTAGTTCTAATCATGTAGTTTTTCTCGGTGCTCATAAAATTTTTGTAATTTTATTTCTCTCCCAAGGTACCTCACAAATAAACTTATAAGTAGTTGTATATAAAAATTGTTTAAAAAAGGCTTGACTGAAGCTACCTGCTTAATAATTTAAAATTTAGGAAATACCATTTTTGTTTTGAACTACTTACTTATACGTAATGCCCACGTAATGGGAATTGTAGGATTACTAAAGGTGAGACAAGAAAAATCTGGTTGCAATTATTGGGACTACTACAGGCGGCCGCATTACCTTTAATTGACTATCTGGAAGTTAGAAAACTTAAAAATTGTGAACTATGATGGCAAATATTTTGCCTCCTTTGGAATCTATGGCACTGGCATGTCACATAAAACCTGATGGCAGTTGGACACTGACATATAACATAACCTTGTACCAGACAACTTATGTGGTCTCCTTGGAGATATATAGAAAACAAGGCTTCACTTCTCCTATGTTATAGACTGCAACATGCTGGGTCCCCTTATTTTAAAGAGTCCCTGTTTTAAAACATCAATATCGAGAACTCGGCTATCTTAAAACTATAACATGCCGACGCCGCCATGTGCATAACATCTCAGCACCTAAGCATAATCTGTTTCTTTATTCCTTGTAACCCAAACAAAACTCGGCCGACTCGACGAACCGGGACCATGTCGCATGTCGGTTCGATTTTACGAGGACAGGTCCCAGAGAAGTATTTTCAATACTGAAAATCTAGAAAAGTCGCAATCAGCGTTACTACTTTATCTTCGTCCCTTTTACAACCCGTCTCCTTCCAAACTGTCACCGTCTCGACCGTCCCCCAGCCGCCAGACGACCTCCTACGTGGCCGTCGCGTCGGCTCGCCTCCACCCCTGTCAAGTAGGCAATGAATCGCCGAAACAATACCACAGCTTAAAAACAATACCCCATTACCCCGTCCACGGCCGCCGCGATTCTCGAAAGTATCGGCGGTTGCCGGTGATCTACGGCGGTGTCGGTCGATTTATCGACCTCGGCGGCAATTAAATGCCGGCGGGATGCAAATGCCGGCGAAACGTCGGATTTATGAAGTCATCCGGCGAATAGTCTGAGAATAATCGCGAGGCGGATCGGAGCTACGGAGCGATCAGATGCGACGTGCGGCTTCGCCGGGAATGCGGGATGAAATGCTGTTTCGCTTGGTTGTGTATAAGAAAGTTTGGGGCTTGATGTGGATATGAATTTGCTCGAAATTTTTCGAGCGATTTCGTGCGGTTGCAGATCTTTTCGATTTGCAAACTTGATTTAAATAAGGAGATCTCCTTTTGCTCATTTTTATACTGATATGGAATTGAAAGAACATTTGTAATACGTAGATATATTTTATTTTTATACTGGCTTGGTACACATTAAAGTAGCAAAAATTCTCTTTAGCTCTACTTGCTAACATGAATACAGTAATTTTATATAATGTTCTTTTCATAAATAACGCGTATAGGTACATTATTTTTTTTATTTCAATATTATACACCTATGATTTTAATAATTTTGGAAGTTTACTAAATAGTTTCAAAAGTTCATTGATTTTTTGCAATAGCAATTTCCAAATAGCAGCTTCCTCACTATCACCGAAGAGTAGAAGGAAACTAAGCGGTTGTTTTCGAAGATGTGAAAAAATGTTGCAGAATTCAGAAATTTCCCTTGGTCTTCACGATTAAGATACAAAACCATATAACTTTAACCATTCTCAGTCACTTTGTTTCTTCAAAGCAATGCCAACATTAAAATTGTTTATCCCAAAATATTGAAAACATATCGTTTTTATACAGGGTGTCTCATTTTGATCTGGAACACCCCTGTAAAATTTGAACTGGCTTACGGATTTTAACGAATTTTTTTTTGTATATAGGGCCCTCCTAGACGTACTTATCAAACACTTTTCAATGACCATACGATTACTCCAGGACCGGATTAAAAAAAAATTGACCCAAATTTTCTTGTTAAGGTATCAGCGATTTTTTTATCGGAAATCTGATAGCGCCCCTAAAAAACCCCAGATTCCAAATTTCAAGAAATTATTCCCACAAATTATACTTTTTACACTGCATCACAATTGCAAAAAATCAAAATTTCAATTTGAGTTCAGCTATTAAGGTGGCTATGGAAACAAGTGAAAATGGTAAAAAGAGGTCCACAGAGGACAATAGTAATAAACCTCATCGGAAACTGTACTCGGTTTCTCTTTTCAGTACTGCTGTACAGTACAAATTTTATGCCATCTGAGACGCAAGAGAGCTCGCTGCCGTCGCAGGCAGCCGTGGAAAAACAATGGCTTGCAGAAATGTCATTTGCAACAAATGTTATTCAGGGGTTGATGTTGCTAAAATAATTTAGGTGTTACCAATAATTTAGTGGGTATAAAATGTAATTTCTAATCGATTTATCAATACATTTCTGTCGTTTAAAATATTTATGCTTTTAATTACATTCTTCAAATAGGTACTTTGTAGTGTATAATTTATACTTTATTATTTGTAACAAAAAAATGTAAAAATTAACGTTTCTCAAAGTGTTTGCACTTGTACGACTGCCTGCGACGGCAGCGAGCTCTTTTGCATCTCAAATGGCATAAAATTTGTACTGTACAGCAATACTGAAAAGAGAAACCGAGTACAGTTTCTGATCAGGTTTATTCGAGGGTTTATTACTATTGTCCCCTGTGGACCTCTTTTTACCATTTTCACTTGTTTCCATAGCCAACTTAATAGCTGAACTCAAATTGAAATTTTGATTTTTTGCAATTGTGATGCAGTGTAAAAAGTATAATTTGTGGGAATAATTTCTTGAAATTTGGAATCTGGGGGTTTGCAGGGGCGCTGATTAACGCCACGTCATCAGATTTCCGATAAAAAAATCGCTGATACCTTAACTCGAAAATTTGGGCCAAAAATTTTTTTAATCTGGCCCTGGAATAATCGTATGGTCATTGTAAAGTGTTTGATAAGTACGTCTATAAGGGCCCTATATACAAAAAAAATCCTTAAAATCCGTAGGCCAGTTCAAATTTTACAGGGGTGTTCCAGATCAAAATGAGACACCCTGTATATGTCATCACTCGCTATCTTCAAATTCATCTCATTGCACCTTCTTTCCACCACAGCTTCTCCTTATAATAACTTCAAAAATGCTCTATATACTAACAATAATTATTAGGTATACCTACTAATGAAAGAATATAAATATTTTCACCCCTTTTTTTTCAAACTTTGGTTTTCGATGTTTTAGAACGTTTTAAATCGATAGAACACCATTAATTTTCTTGAAATAGGGTGTCCATGTTTTTTCTTTAAATTCAATCCTTTCTATTTTGAAATAAAAGAGAATATTTTTTGGTACATTATTTATAGGGATTTTTTTCTCACTTTAAATGGGGCACGTTTTGCCAATTTCAAGGCAAACGATTGATTTTCTCTTTACGAAACAAGAGTACACTTTTGCTGCCAAATGAAAAGATGCACTAAAATGATGAACTTGCAAGACAAAAAAGATGACCGCAAAAAAGCTACAAGTAAAAGCCCAATCCAAAAATAGCGCCCTCTGTGAGGTACGTAAAAATTTATATTTTCAGTTTATTCTCCATCCCCAAAAACACTGCAGCGCTAAATTGCAGCTCAGCTGCTTGATTGTTTTGGAAGATGTTACCATATTCAATTAAAAAAAGATATACAAAGCCCTGTATCTCAGAAACTATTGAGATTTAACCGGTATAATAATATAGTTGTTAAGCTCAATAGAGATATTTTGTCGTCCCCTATCTGCTTCCGCGAGATTGCCCCATACTTATCGGACACCCTGTATAGATACTATGGACGACGGCAACTGATTTTTGGCAATACAAACAAAAAATCTGCCAATTTGCTATTTACTTATAGAAAAAGTAGTTCAGAATATTCGAAATGATTTCGAATTTTGTCGACTATGATTTGGAATGTCGAGTATGATATGATATATCCGGCTTGGGACTTGGGAGTTGGGAGTGACAGGAGATGGCCTTGTTTGCTGTTTCTTGAATTTTCTGAAACAAGCAACATTCTTCAAGGGAATGGCATTAATTTGTTTACTTACACCGTTGAGTGAAATTCCAAATTTCTTGAAACCCAAGATTTTTTTTTTTTGAAATTATGAGGATTCTAAATTTAAAATTTTTATATCAGTTTAATCCTGTATATGTATAATGGAATATAAAGTTTAGAATTGCAAGAACATTTAAATTGGCTCTTTAAGAAAAAAGCTTAGGTATGTCACAAAATAACATAACGTTTCTGATAATAGGTAGTTCATCGACTTCAGAATTTTGTAAACTCTATTCTGTCAATAGCAACACTTTGTTTCTTAGAATCTTGTTCTGTTAAAAATGTACATACATTATTTAGGCAGCAGGAAACAAAGTTAATCGTTATAGACCTATTCTTATTATATAGGTATCTATGGTGCGTCTGAATACTAAAGGCTTAATGACTACAGAATTATTTTAAAAGACTTTCCTCAATACTCAATATCAACACGATGAAGTTGTTGAAGCAAGTAAAATCCATCTCAAGCAGATTTATCCCAAATAATAAATACATAGGGTTGAACTGGGTTTAGTCAAAGCTTCTATTATCCCTTCTCAAGATATAAATTATTACTATAATTTTTTCCAACTCCTATCATTCTAAACTGGTTCTAGAACTAGCACTAGGTACCTACTTGCAAGTTTTTAATGAGGTAATTCACCGTTTGCGAACATTTGTCTCCTTATCAGAGCCCTTATTTTTTAAGGAAGTCCTTACTGGGACTATCAATTGGTAATTTCGCCATCCTAAGTTGGCATCAATGCAGCAAAAAATGGAACCGGGTCATAAGTCGAGGTCAATAACGAGCCCATTTGCACAATGAATAACTACTAATAACACGAACAAGAACAACACAGATAACGGTAAAACCCACGAAACGTACAAAACTCGCGAATATTTTCACTGCCTAAAGTTTGAACCCTTTTGAACTATCCGGAAAACCTTCACTGTCACTTTCACAACACCGAAATAAAATTTGCCTGAATACCAAAATGAAAAGTGTTTCCATGACGTTTGAAATTATTATTAAAATGAGTTGTAGACATAGTTAGTTTCATTTGTAGCGGTATAATCGTGATTGCAATAGGGTTTTTATTTTATTATGTTCTTTTTTCGTATCACTTGGGTAACTTTTCACATCATAAATCAATGAGTGACGTCATTAACTGGTTGAGACACATATACCAATGTTATATCCATGGTTAACAGAATATTCCTAGGGATTTTGTGGAGAATGTCATCTGACAAAATCGGGACTTCTTACAGTAATCGGAGTATATGGGCCTTTTAACAACGGGTCCATAAGGTGTCAAGGAATAGAAATGACATGACTAACTAACAGAACATATACATTCCGACACCATTTTATGAAAATCTGAGACCCAGAGGGAGGCCGTCAGTTCGTATGAAGACGTGGCGGCCCACACAGGTATCATCGGGCCGCGCTCTTCATTTCTTGCTCTTCATTTTTTCGTCTTTATTTTGGGCGATGCTTCAAAACCAGACGGGACGATTGATAGGCGCATAACAATGACGGAGCCAGCCAGCCTCATTATTTACAGGATCTGCATATAAAAATCGCCGGATAGAATTGTAAATTACGCATTGTTTTCCCTCGATGAAAAAAGGAGGACTGATTAACTATTGTGGGGCCCGAGTGCGTGGACTATTTAAATAATAAATGCATTAAAATGCAAATATCTCGAATTTTTTTATAGGTTCATAATTGGGGTGTAAATGGTCGCTTTTTTGTTGGGGAGAATTGCGTTACGAGTTAGGATGAATATATCATTGTGTCCATATTTAGTCGGTTCAGGCAAGTATAAAATATTATTATATAAATATTTTATATCTTGATATACATATTGGATTATTCGAAAACATATACATGGTGTTCATTTAATAACTTACCCTTCCTCTATAAGATGGAAACCGCACGTTATAGTTTTAAGTAGTTAGCTAAGAACGAGTACTCTTCTAATATAATATGAATATGTTTGCTTTACTTACACATTACACCTGAAATTTAATATTTCAAACATAAATTCTTTAAGGTTCTCAGAAATTTATAAATACTCATCAAAATTGTGTTACAATTATTTACTTAGACTTAGACTGCAATTATATTGTAATAAAATATCTCAATAAATATCCTTACAAAATTTGGAAAGGTAATACATTTAAACCATAGCCATTTTTTCCCTCTGAACGATTTCCATATTCTACTTACTAAAACTTGGATAGAGTGGTTAGGCAGCCAAACATACGCCTGAAAGATAAACAAGATAACGGTACCTCGAAAATTAAACTGATTAATTTACACTATATTTTAGTTTCACAACCTTACACTTTACTCTCCATACGGCTTCCTTACGCCCTTTTCTGATTAACTGCCTTTACTACCACCCTGAACGAAACTAGTGTTGCTCCATAATAATTTTACTCATTATTTTAAATTGCAAGTGTTTAGCACAGACCACTTACCTGGTTTTTAGCTTTATCGAGTTTATTATTGTTTAGCTATAATTATTGCCGATTATTGTGTTTGTTGACACATGACTGACATTTGGCACTGGCCAAACGTCAGTCTCCCGGAACCTGCGCGGTGGAATCGTGGATTCAGGTGTGCCACTATGCGGAGGCAAAGTTTACTAGCGTACTCGAATCCTCATTGGTTGGAGAGATTTACCCCCTCCGGGGCCCCTTCTCACGATCCTGGCATTGGGCTTTGGGTAGGTGCTCAGATTTCAAAAAGTAACGATCATGGAGTTAAATCCGACTATCGAACTTAGGCGAATTTGCCGATTTAATAGAAATCCCGCCCAAGAGTCTCCTTCAAGTACCTACTGTGTTTATTAGCCAATGGGCTGTTTTAAATCCAGAGGGATTTCCTCGTGAAGGGCGAATTTCGAAGTTTTTCTTATACTCCAGCCACCAGGCCACACATCACCTCCGGCCTGTTATTTTGGGACTTATCAACTTCCTTATAACGAAGACCACTAGGTGGCAGAATCGAGATAAGTCACGAACATACGTCAGTATACTTACGTCACGCACGTACGACACAAGTGCTTCGTCACCAGGCATACCGTCGAGGCCTACGATAAAGACAGGCCATGGCGCACATCTTAGTCCGACGTTACATGTCATTTGTCACATAACTGAAAGCGGCAGCTTGGGTTTTGAGAAGTTTTCAATGTTTAAAGTGTTTTTAAACGTCTTAGTTTATATTTTAGAAACAAGTTTGTGTCTAGTGCCCGTGTGTCCTGGCGGAGGGAAACCGCCCAGGTGTTATTATGGCGTCTGGGTGGAGTCGTGCCGTCCAGGAGTATTGGTGCCACTCGCGCCGACGAGTGAGCGCTGTAAGGGGAGTTCTCCCCCCGGAATGGACGAATGGACAGTGGAGCCTGAGACACAGACGGGTGAACTGCTTACGGGAGATCCGCGAGTTCAGACGGTCCGGGTGGCTGGAAGCCGTTCCCGTTGACCACGTTCGGGTTTGTGTATTTTGCATTCACCATTCACCTTGTGAGAAATAAATCAGTGTTGTAACGTACTCGAGGATTTTCGTTGTCGGCCCTGATACGGTTCCTATTCGGCCTTTCGCGCTGCCGATCAACTGGGACCTCGTCAATATTTACAGTATACTGAGATGAGTTTTCATTTTTTAAAAGCTTTTATTTAACTTGCAATGTATGTATGTATGTATGTATGTATGTAATTTGTTCGGGTGGAATCTTGCAACTCAATTTTGAAGCAGATATCTTCAACCGATCGAGCTGAAATTTTGTACACACGTTTAATTTGGATGACAATGCATGATTATATGTGTGACGTCATTCTAAATCCAACATGGCGGATCACCCAAGATGGCGGACTAGTTAAATTTCAACCGATCGAGCTGAAATTTTGTACACACGTTTAATTTGGATGACAATGCATGATTATATGTGTGACGTCATTCTAAATCCAACATGGCGGAACACTCAAGATGGCGGACTAGTTAAATTTCAACCGATCGAGCTGAAATTTTGTACACACGTTTAATTTGGATGACAATGCATGATTATATGTGTGACGGCACTCTAAATCCAACATGGCGGAACACTCAAGATGGCGGACTAGTTAAATTTCAACCGATCGAGCTGAAATTTTGTACACACGTTTAATTTGGATGACAATGCATGATTATATGTGTGACGTCATTCTAAATCCAACATGGCGGAACACCCAAGATGGTCATTAGAAGGTCTCCTCATTGAAGAGCTAGACTGTTCTAAACTAACCGGCAAACGACCTTGCAACAATGATGCGTTAACTGAGATGAATAGACTCAGACACCTGGCCAAACTAAAAATTACAAAATAAATTAAAAGTAAAAAAATATTTTTAAAAAAAGCTTTTATTTAAATGCGCTAAAAAGAATAAAATAATCTTTTCTTTTAAAACTTTTACTATCAACTTATAACGTCATTCCACAATTTATATGATATAAAAGCTTGTCGCGAGATTTAAGTTTTCAAACTAAGTAAATACCACTACTTAAATCTCGCGACAAGCTTTTATATCATATAAATTGTGGAATGACGTTATAAGTTGATAGTAAAAGTTTTAAAAGAAAAGATTATTTTATTCTTTTTAGCGCATTTAAATAAAAGCTTTTTTTAAAAATATTTTTTTACTTTTAATTTATTATTTCGTAAAAAATAACCTGAATGCCAAATATTGGGTCTGTTTATATAAACTATAAAATATAAAAATATATAATATATACATATTACAAAAGCCAGGAAGAAAATGTCACCATAACAACATTTGCTTTACCTCGTGATGAAAATTTTCGCCAAAAATTAATTCTTCAAATTCCAACTGAGATTTAATTTCTAAAAAACCCTTAAGTATGTGTGGCTAACACATTTTCAAGAAAGTGAAACAATTAAAGTGTAGAAATGTGTTGTGGGAGGAAAATACCTATAGAGAATATCACCTAAGCTAAAGGAAGGTGCTATGTCCCAACAATTTTTGAGAATGTGCCAAAATATTTGAGTGCAGTGCCGTTTAACTCTCAGCCCAAAACAGCTGAGGCAGGTTGAAAATTTTGAAAAAACAATTAGAGAAAGCCTGGATGCACAAAACGCATAATTTAATAAATGAATGAAAACTCACCAAATTGTTACGAAATTTGTTTTTTTTTTGCTTATCTCCAAAAATGCTTTTTATTATATAGGACTAAATTGGTCGCGCGACTACGCGATTATGCGTTAGCGCCATGGCCTGTCTTTTTTATCGTTGGCCTCGGCATACTGTGACAATAACAACACGGTAACGGCATTCTGAACTAGACAACTGTCTTTTAGAACAAAATATCCAAAGGATCAATCTTGGCAAGTCCAGTCGATTTATCTTTTGTCACTTTGTAATGTTACCTTTTATTTATCAAACTTGTCCATATCGCCCTCGAACAATTAAGCACTTAGCATAAGACGTCGGCGTGCTCAATCCTCGTCCTCATACAATGTGCGGGCATCATAATATCCTCTCTTGTTGTGCAAACTACTATTGCTGAATCAAGAATCAGCTACTGCTTATAATAAAGAGTGTTTCAAACTTTTCTGCTTGAATCGAAATAATTTTCCATCCTATTTAGTCTGTTTCAATTTGCCATATTAAAACTGGGCCACCATGTAGGTATGTATGCATGTTGTATAAAAACGTGATAGTGTTACTTCCTAGTTTCATCACCCTGACATAAGTATGAGCAATCGGTGTAAAGTGTTGTGGACAAGGCCAGTATAGTGATATACCCGATGAAAAATTTGTTTTGCGTTGTCTCTTTATTTATGAATTTGTTTGTAATTATTTTTAATTGAAATCGTGCTAAACAAATTCATTACGCGTCGGCTCTGATGTATATCGGCCTTTAATTATGCCATGAAAATACGGACCGATTGTTGCAATGTAAAGCATGCACTAATTCCGTTAAAAAATGCCGTCTTATCTGCATAACAGTCCATGTTTAAGACCCATAAGAAAAGGGAATGTGTGAGCACTATGAAAGTGTTAATAAATATGTCGATAACCCTGCCCTCAGCTTCCTGTGAAGATTGAGAATTTTACAGCACGCGAATGAATAGAATCCATAAAATAACAAATATAAATAAGTACTTGCAGCGCAAAACAAAATGTATAATATTTAATCTTGTTTACCAACATTTGAAATAATAAGCGGCTTTCTTTTATTTCCTTGCAAGTGACCTTTTTTCTTATCGAGCGATGTAAGAATTGTGTGTGTGCTACCGACTTTGTACGTAGACATATTTCATCTATTCTATAGGTATAGGTTCATATTACGCAACTGTGACATTTTTTGACCCAAGTATTTTTTAAGGAAAACAACAATTAATAAAAAATGTCAAAATAAAAAGAATGTAGTTTATACTGTACAATTTTTCACCACAAGTTTCTGCGAACATGTGTAATAGGTAAGTATCTGATTTTAAATGAAAGTGGTTTAAATTATATGAGATTTACCCCTGATAGGTATTATTAACGACGTATTTATTGGTAAATTTTAAAATTTGTTTTGAGTGGTAAATTCAATGGTTAACAAAAAGTTTTTTTCACATATTCTCAACCGTTTCTTAATTATTTCCAAAGAACGGCAATGCTGCAATGAACAAGTCATTTTATGAATAAATCTAACAATCTGTGGATGTCAATTAAACTTGGCATTATTTGAATCATTTGGCTGCCAACTTTGCACATTAGTATCAATATTTTGAAAAATGATATTTTCATTCGAAGAATTGACTGATATGTACTTTTGCTATGGACTTGCCAATGGCAATAATAAACATGCGGAAACTCATAGTTGTGTGTATTGAAAGAGACGGCGGTCATTTCGAACATTTAATAATTTAATTTTCTAATAGCATTACGTTTCTTTTATTATCGTTTTTGCTTGTGTATTTTGTTAAATAAAGTTGAATTGACATCCACAGATTGCTAGATTGATTCTTAAAGTGACTATTGTTCATTTCAGCGTTGCCGTTCTTTGAAAATAGTTAAGAAACGGCTGCGAATATGAAAAAATATTAAGAGATACTTTTTGTAAACCATTCTATTCACC
The DNA here is from genome assembly GCA_963920635.1 of Pseudeuparius sepicola. Classification (NCBI taxonomy): domain Eukaryota; kingdom Metazoa; phylum Arthropoda; class Insecta; order Coleoptera; family Anthribidae; genus Pseudeuparius; species Pseudeuparius sepicola. Next base: position 116,594,179 of record OY987299.1, on the reverse strand, counting down.
ACTTAAAACAAATTTAAAAAATGCGATTATACAGGGTATTAATATTTTTCTGAAATAATTAATTTTAATAACAAACTATATCTCCGCAACTGGGAGCCTCAGAAGCTTCATGTCAACCTTAAGTTGGACGGCTCATCCGCTCATGTGACACGCCAAGTTTGAAGAAAATATCTCTATACTTCTAGAGATACTAAGAAATATGTGTATTTTTCTCCAAACTTCTACGCTCTGTATAAAAAAAACTATCGCCCGTAGGAGAAAAAAATATATGAAGAAGTGCCCTTATTTTGACTTCAAGAATACGTGGTTTCATTTTTACCATTAGTTCAGTTACACTCTGTATATTTACATATAGCACTGACTACAGGTGGGCCAACATCATTTGTCCAGGTTAGTGACAAGTACCTAATTATTTATTTTTATGCCTTATTTTTTTTGTGTAATCTATTAACCTTGTTTCCTGATGGCAGTACATAATTCTCTATAATATCTACTAAACCATTAACAAGGAAAAACCAAAACCAATATAATAATTGTCCAACTTTAACATTTTCAACGTCATTCCCGACAGCCGAAGTTGACGGTATTTGCATGTCCACGTCCGTATTATTGTCTTCCATATCGCCCGAGATACAAGTTTGAAGAAAATATCTCTATACTTCTAGAGATACTAAGAAATATGTGTATTTTTCTCCAAACTTCTACGCTCTGTATAAAAAAAACTATGGCCCGTAGGAGAAAAAAATATATGAAGAAGTGCCCTTATTTTGACTTAAAGAATACGTGGTTTCATTTTTACCATTAGTTCAGTTACACCCTGTATATTTACATATAGCACTGACTACAGGTGGACCAACATCATTTGTCCATGTTAGTGACAAGTACCTAATTATTTATTTTTATGCCTTATTTTTTTGTGTAATCTATTAACCTTGTTTCCTGATGGCAGTACATAATTCTCTATAATATCTACTAAACCATTAACAAGGAAAAACCAAAACCATTTTCAGTGTCACTCAAATTCATTGATATGCGGACAATTAGTCATCGAGTTGTTTCTAATCTATATTAGGTGTGTAGATTTTTTGTTCCTACTTCGTGCATGTCCAGGAGACACTGCTGCCTATTCATGTACTTAAAGTCCATTATAAAATCTAATGTGCCGTGGAACCAGTTTCGCGAATGCTTTCTTATCCCGCTGAGAGATCTAGATATCGCGGCCCCAAAGGAGTGTTATTGATGGTGCGATGGGGTACTCTATAAAATCGTTATTTGTTTAACTCAGGGACTCTTTAAAGTAAGGGGACCCAGCATTATACTTTCCAAAGTGAGGTCTATTATTTCCCAATTCTAATAGTTTCAGTGATGCCAAGTATGCCATTTTATTGGAGAATCTATGAATATAACAGGTACTTTGATTGTTAGTACAAATTAATAATGGTTTCCACGGTTTCTAAAAATTGACTTGACAATTTTGTGTAGTGTGTAGTGCAGGATGTGGCAACTGTTAAATGAAAGAAATCTATTTTATAGTTGAAATCGATTTCCAGCAATTATTTCCACGAATTTAAGTAATAGTAATAATGTATGGTAAGTCAGTAGTGCCGATTTTGCTTATTTACGAATTTGTCGCTATTGCACCTTGTTACCAGGTTCCTCAATCCATTTGTAATATGTATGCTTGAACTTTCTTCCCTTGTTGAATGTATCTACCCAAAGAACTTTCACAGATTTCGGGATGGACTAATAAGATTAGGTCTAGTACAGTTCTAATGATGTAGTTTTTCTCGGTGTTCATTATAAAATTTTTGTAATTTTATTTCTCTCCCAAGGTATCTCACAAACTTAAAATAAACTTGTAGTCGTAGATAAAAACTCTTTAAAAAAGACCTGACTGAAGCTACCTGCTTAATAATTTAAAATTTTCGAAATACGATTTGTTTTGAACTACCTACTTATACGTAATGCCCAGGGGCGTGCGGTGAGATTTTAAGTAAGGGAAGCAATGTTTAAAAACTTACCTATTTGTAATGTAATGCGATTCTTCGATCACTTTTTGCTAATTCGTCAAAGACGTCATCATAAAAACGTCCATGCTCTAACATGTTCTGCGGAGAAGTATATTCTCAATAGACAACAGCGATATCTGTGAAAGTCATTCATTCATTTTTGTGGTTAAATTTTTCATAGGGGGTTTTGCTCTTCCGTTTGTAATTAATTGAAGCTTATCCGCAAAGTTTAATGTTGAAAATCCCTTTATTATTAAGGCATACACTACACATTCACACACACTCTTCTTACTTAATAATTGTCCAACTTTAACATTTTCAACGTCATTCCCGACAGCCGAAGTTGACGGTATTTGCATGTCCACGTCCGTATTATTGTCTTCCATATCGCCCGAGATACGTCGCGCGCGACGCACCGACGCAGATCAAAACCAACTAAACTATACAAAGAACCTACTGCAACGATAGCTTCCACGCCCGCTTAAAACAGGCGTTCTCATTCGCGTCAGCCAGTGCGGTGGAGGTGGAAAGTTCAATAACTTCTCGACTATCGAACGCTACAGAAAAGCTAGCGGCCGGCATAGCTTACATTGTATACTGTCGCTCGGTATAGGATGGGCGCAGTCGGAGTCAACGCCGCATTTGCTATAGGCATAACATATTGTATGTAGATTTGATATATTTATGATATATAAGATATTTTTTAGCGTTTTTGATATACCTAGGTAACTAAACTAATTGGTTCCTGTTTAAAAATTCAAAAATTACATTTTATCATTTTACGTTGTTTTGGTTTAGGGGAAGTACTGCTTCTCTTGCTTCCATGGACTGCACGTCCCTGGTAATGCCCACGTAATGCGAATTGTAGGATTACTAAAGGTGATACAGGAAAAATCTGGTTGGAATTATTGAGACTACTACAGGCGGCCGCATTACCTTTAATTAACAGATCTGAGTATCTGGAAGTTAGAAAAGTTAAAAATTGTGAATTATGATAGGAAATATTTTGCCTTCTTTAGAATTTATGGCACTGGCATGTCACAAAACCTGATGGCAGTTGGACACTGACATATAACATAACCTTGTATCAGCCCCCTTGTGGTCTCTTTGGAGTCAACAGAAAGCAAACTTCCCCTCAAGACTGTGACATGCTGGGTCCCCTTATTTTAAAGAGTCCCCGGTTTAACTCGAATGTGAATCTGAGATGTTATACACAATGACCTTTTGACAATAAATGTTACCATTTTTATAACAATAATAGAAAGTTTGTAAAACCGTTCTCGAATGAAATTAAACCGAAACGACTTTGGCGCGAGATTAGGTACGAGGTTAAATTCCACCTACTACACAAAATCCCGAATCACGGCGAAGGCACACCAACAAACCTCCATCACTATAAATTAACGTGGAAGCGAATTGAAAAAAGGCGGCGGCGGCGGCCGCCGACGGCCTTAAACCGGGAGAGAGTATCGCTTTCGACGGGCTACCGGCCGTCGGATAGCGGCAATAAATTACCCGTGACGTATTTGGTTAATAAAACCCCGTTTACCCGAACGGCAAGCGGAAGATGACGTACGGCCGTCGATAAGGGAAAAGCGCGACCGACAAAAGGTCAGATAAAAAGTTCGGGAAGCGGCGGGCCGTCCCGCAATTGATACATGTGTCTTGGGGACGCTGCGGATGGAATTCGAACACAGGGTCGGAGTAGGTACCTATATGTATTTGTCGTTCTATGATATTGTAACGAAAAATGCCTCTAAAGTTTTCAATGAATATGTCTGTGACGGTTTTCTAACCTGCTCAAAGATTTAGCAGATAAATTGTAAGTTTGGGTATTCTGCTTACAGATTTATAATTTTTGTAATTAATTTAGAGACATTTTCCGTCACATCTTAGTTGGCCTGAGGCCCCCAGGGCCCCATTTTCCTTTAGTTTTTATGGTTTTCCCTGTAGAGCTTCCATAAATTTCTAGAAATAATTGCTAGAACTTTATGATTTGTGAACTATCATTGGCCAGGAATATTCTAGAGTATTCTCCAGTCTTTCTTTTGAATATACAGGATGATTTTTTTAGGTCTACCACCGCGATTTTCTCGCTCATTTTGCGGCCTACAAAAAAAAAACGTAAGAAACAAAAATGTGGCAATTTTGGACAGCTAAGTGGTGCTGCAAAAGAAATCGGCATCCATGGCCAACTTGTCGCGCAATATTAAAAAAAAACCTCAAATTGAGCAAAACTATTAATGGCCGTGGAATGTTTATTTTAAGAGACAGAGAAAAATTTTATATTGAAAATTGATGGCACTAAGAAGCTTTATGCAAAAGGGTACTCAGATAGTTTCAGAAAATTACACAGGGTCTTCGGCTCTCTTGAGGCTATGAATTTTTTTTTGTTTATTTCTTGTTAAGCGATTTTCTCGCTTATTTTGGGCCGCACAGAAAATATGTAAGAAAACAAAATATGGCAATTTTGGTCAGCGAGGCGACATTAAAAAAGGAATGGGCCTCCATACCCAACTTTTCGCGGTGTAATAAAAAAACCTAAAATCGACAAAAATTTTCATGGTCTCAAGAGAGCCGAAGACTCTGTGTAATTTGCTGAAACTATCTGAGCACCTGGGTGGATAAAGCTTCTCAGTGCCATCAATTTTCAATATAAAAGTTTTCCTCTGACTCTTAAAATAAACATTCCACGGCCATTAATAGTTTTGCTCAATTTGAGGTTTTTTAATAATGCGCGACAAGTTGGCCAGGATGCCGATTTCTTTTGCAGCACCACTTAACTGTCCAAAATTGCCACATTTTTGTTTCTTACGTTTTTTTTTGTAGGCCTCAAAATGAGCGAGAAAATCGCGGTGGTAGACCTAAAAAAATCATCCTGTATAAGCCCTGGGAATTGGGCCTGGGGGAAGTGAAAGGTTAGACGCGTTTTTGTGCGAATTTTGGAGCTGAAAGAATATTCTTGGACAGTGACAGTAATCTGACAAGTTTATTTATGATTTTTGAAGGCTAAACAATAAAGGTGGTAACCAAGGCAACGAGTTTGGACTGTGATTGTTGAGATTCAGTACCTACATTATTTTTTTATATTATTTATTCCCCCCCTTCCCAGTAGTACTTACTTCCCTAGGCAAACAAAACACCGTAGGTATCCTGATTTGGCTGGATTCACAAACCTTTAAACCCTATGGAATAGAACAAATCAAATTAATTTCCCTATTCATATTACTACAAAAAGAAAATTCGTCGAGAACCCTTGGTTTTTGTTTTGAACAGATTAAAATTCTTCACCTACATATTGAACTTACTCCTATAAAGTGAGAAAGTAGTAACTCTTGTCGAACGTATGTATGTTATGCCTAACAGTATTTTTTTATTTCAAATTTAAATTTGTTTATAGACATATTTCATTCTCATACGTTATGTATAGTTTTCAATATTGTTTCTACCAAATATTAATATGTATTAGACATTGATATACCTACAGGGGTAACTGAACTGATGGTCAAAAATGAAACCACGTATTTTTGGAGTCAAAATAAGGGCACTTCTTCATATACTTTTTTTTCCACGGGCCATAGTTTTTTTATACAGAGCGTAGACGTTTAGAGAAAAATACACATATTTCTTAGTACCTATCTCTAGAAGTATACGAGATATTATCGTCAAACTTAGCGTGTCATATAAGCGGATGAGCCGTCAAACTTAAGGTTGATATAAAGCTTCTGAGGCCCCCAGTTGCGGAAATACAGGGTGTTATTAAAATTAATTAGTTAGAAAAATATGAATACCCTGTATAATCGCATTTTTTAATAGTATATTTCATTACGAGTCTGGAAATAAAGATTTTTCCGTGCGCGCGTGACAAATTCCCGTGTGAGGCGCAACCGAACACGGGAAGTCATGCAAGCACGGAAAAATCTATTTCTGGACGTGTAATGAACGATATTTTTTATTATACTTCTTTGAAAACGGAAACATTTTTTCGGCATATTATAATAAATTTAATTCACAGAAAATAAACAATGCAGACAATATAGTGTTTGGTATGTATGATACGTTTCCATGGTTACTCTCAAATTATTTCAAAGGTGCTTTGTTGTAAATTAGTTATTGTCAGGTAAGGTGAATAAAACGTCAAAATTATTACAGAAATGTATCTAAATATTGAAACACTTACGAATTAAAATACAAAATAGGTATACATGTTAAATATCAGAGAGCATATAGAGTTTCTTAGATTTAGTTTACTTTACTGTATATTTCTATTTTAAAGCCATATATTCGGTATTTTTATTCAGCGCACGGAAAGTTTTTCCATGCGCGGTTTCCGTGCGCTAGCCCGAAAAACCCCATCTTTCATTATTGCTATAAAACAGATGAAAATAAGGTGTTTTCAAAGAAGTATAATAAAAAGTTATTTTGTGTCTCTTAGTATCAAGTCATTTTAAGAATAAATCTAGCAATCTGTGGATGTCAATTAAACTTTATTTAACAAAATACGAGATCAAAATCGATAATAAAAGAAACGTAATGCTATATTGGAAAATTATTAAATTATTAAATGTTCGAAATGACCGCCGTCTCTTTCAATACACGCAACTATGCGCTTCCGCATTTTTATTATTGCCATTGGCAAGTCCATAGCAAAAGTGCATGTCAGTCAATTATTTTACGAATGAAAATATCATTTTTCAAAATATTGGTAGGTACTAAAGTGCAAAGTTGGCAGCCAAATGATTCAAATAATGCCAAGTTCAATTGACATCCACAGATTGCTAGATTTATTCTTAAAATGACTTGTTTATTTCAGCATTGCCGTTCTTTGAAAATAAGTAAGAAACGGCTGCGAATATGAAAAAAAACAACTAAAAGTTACTTTTCGTTAACCATTGGATACCTCTCCCCTGGCCCCTGGCCCCTGCCCCCTACTACGAACTTCTACAGTGTGACCCATTTGTTTTGGGGTCAGTCTGTAAAAAGTGTATCAATCGTGCGATTTGGCTGATTTTTTTTTTAAATTGTAGAGCTCGATGAACTGCACATTTTGAACAAAAATTGCCTGGTTCGCATAAAATCCAAAGCCTACTATGACCGTTTTTATGAGCAAAATTTTAAGAAACCATATTAGCGTTTTTTTTTGAAAAAATCTGTGTGCGCCAATGGATTGAGCACCCCTCGAAATGGGTATGTACAAAATTTCATCAAAATATTTCAAGTAATAACGATTTTGTAGAAAAATTAAAAATGCAGCCAAGGTACGTCTTTATTTTCAAAAATTCAAAGTTGGCCATGGAAAATAATTGAATTGTTTACTTTTATTAAGTGTCAAACTGCCTAAATTGAGTTCAGAAATTGTTTGTGCTCAATACAATTAATTATCATAATTATGGAATATTTAAGCATAAGAGACAAAATAGAAATTGTTCGACTCGTGGGCGACAACGAGCGCTCGGCAGCAGAAGCTGCGGCCGAATTTAACAATAGACACCCAGGTAGATCAGTGAGTCGAAGTACTGTACAACGTATAAACAATATTTTTGATGAAACTGGATCGATTTCTAAAAATTTATTAAAAACTAGGCAAAATGGACGCCGTGGACTTGTTGAAAATAACAATCAAATTCTTCAATACTTTAGTGACAATCCTCGAAATAGTGTTCGAACGGCTAGTTTAGACCTTCATATACCCAGAGAGAGTATAAGGAGATGTTTGAGACAAAACAAAATAAAACCGTTTAAGCCAAAATTTTTGCACACCCTGGAACCAGGAGATGAGGAGAGAAGATTAGAATTTTGCTATTGGCTGCAAGGTGAATATCTCCATAATGGCAACTTTTTAAATGAAATTTTATTCACCGACGAAGCCACGTTTACTACAAATGGTGTAGTATCAAGTCAAAACTGCCGTCACTGGTCAGCTGAAAATCCAGAGTTTATAATAAATGCAAGGAGACAATATTCACAAAAAATTAACGTTTGGTGTGGAATACTACGCGACAGAATAATTGGCCCATTTTTCTTTGAAGGGAATTTGAATGCGGCTGGCTTCTTGAATTTTCTAGAAATTGAATTTAGAAATGCTTTAGATGAGTTACCATTAAGATACCGTTTAAATTTAAAGTTACAGTTAGATGGCAGTCCTATTCATAATGCTCGTTTAATCAGAAACTGGCTAGATAATAATTTTGAAAACTGTTGGATAGGGCGAAATAGTCCTTTCTGTGAGTGGCCACCGAGATCTCCGGACTTAACTCCTTTAGATTTTTTTCTTTGGGGTACACTTAAGCAAAATGTTTCAAGACCCCATAATTTACAAGAACTGCAAGCTAGGATAAACCGTAGTTGTGAGGAAATTACTCCACAGCAAATACGAAATGTAATTTTGAATGTACGCAAGAGGAACGACAAATGCATTGTAGAAAATGGAGGCTTGGTAGAAGTTACAAAAATTTTATAATTTTAATTGTTTTTATGTTTTGTGTTTATAAGCATAAGGTTGTATTATTACAATTCAATTATTTTCCATGGCCAACTTTGAATTTTTGAAAATAAAGACGTACCTTGGCTGCATTTTTAATTTTTCTACAAAATCGTTATTACTTGAAATATTTTGATGAAATTTTGTACATACCCATTTCGAGGGGTGCTCAATCCATTGGCGCACACAGATTTTTTCAAAAAAAAAACGCTAATATGGTTTCTTAAAATTTTGCTCATAAAAACGGTCATAGTAGGCTTTGGATTTTATGCGAACCAGGCAATTTTTGTTCAAAATGTGCAGTTCATCGAGCTCTACAATTTAAAAAAAAAATCAGCCAAATCGCACGATTGATACACTTTTTACAGACTGACCCCAAAACAAATGGGTCACACTGTATGTTACAGAACCGCATATATCGGTGTATGCAAATCCGTAGTTCTCCTTTGAACCTATAGTAACTCCGAGTACGTCTCTGTGCAATATTGATATTTCCCCGTTCCCCCTCCCACCCCCGCCCACACTCCTATACATATGTAAGCAAGGTTGTGTGCAGGCACAAGGAAACATCGTATACTGCGGCATTATCTAACACCACCCGGCTGGTTCATGCTCAACGGAATTTACAGCCGCATCAGATTGAAATGTTTAGCGTTTCGCGGGGTTGCGTCTTGAGAGCTCGAATTTCAGCGATAAATGTTTGTTTCTTTGCACTCGCCTTCGCCTCCCAACATTTTACGAGGCACATATTCATACAGAACAGTTAAGTGGGTCGTGTTGAGGTGTCTCAACGTTTTTTATGTGGCGTTAGAGTATTATCTACTCTTATAAAATCGCATGTTTACAACAAAGTCCTCAGGAACATCTCAGGTGTCAATAATTGGTTCATCTCCAATAATCACATCCATCGTGATCTCAATGTCCCATTCCCAAACGACTTTATCAAGGAACTTTCCTGACAAATCTTCACAAAAGCGGACACTCAATTTGTTCTTTCTTGAACTGCTCTTATTTTCTATAATCTCGAAAAGAAAAACCCACTTTCCATACAATGATCTTGCCGATTTCGACGGTTTATTTCCGACTTTTACCCCCTACCCTTATTTAAACGCACGTGGGCCCTGCCATAAAACATCAGCTGTTCGGAGACGTCTATGGCAAACGGGGAGGGTTTGCCAGTCCATTTCTAACTGCCGCCGCGCGCGTTTGAAGGTGTTTAGCGAGTAGTGTTTTGGGGTTTCGTGATTTTAAAAAATAATATTGTTTTCAAGTTTAGTGTTAAAGTGTAAATGGTTGTATAATTTTGACCTAAATTTTCAAGCAACGTATGAAAAAGTACTTAATAGTAAGTACCTACATTACCGCTGAAGTGGAAATACTCGTTTCGATCAGAGTAAAGTGAATGTTTCCCGTTTACAAATTTAGTCTTACGATTACAAGTAAGTAACCTGCACACGTTTGCATTTTAAAAACTATTATAGGTTTAATGTTTAATTTTAATACTTTTATATTAAAAGAGAATTTCTATTATAGTAACGGGTAATTTCGTAAAAGCAACCTAATTGAAATAAGTTATACCTATTTTCACTTTGCAGTGGGGTGTCCTAGTTTAAGTCCGTCCATTATATATATATATATATATATATATATACAAGAAAAGGTGATAATGGGCAAACACTCAAAGTTAACAAAAAGAAAATCTAGTAACCGCATACACGTGTTTCATGCTATTTGGCAATCATCAGTACGGTGTAACAAATCAAAAGATAGGCATGATTTGGGAAGCAACAAATGAAGTCCAGGCAGGAGCCAACAGCACATTTGCAGCTTCAGTCAGCACATCCCCTATTTTGGGGCTTGTACTAACATCGCCACGGAGGCTGCTAAAGCGACCTGCGTAGAAATCTTCATAACCCAAGATACAATGACAATAAGGACGTAAGATTAGCGAGTGTAAATGTAATAATTACAAGAAAAGGTGATAATGGGCAAACACTCAAAGTTAACAAAAAGAAAATCTAGTAACCGCATACACGTGTTTCATGCTATTTGGCAATCATCAGTACGGTGTAACAAATCAAAAGATAGGCATGATTTGGGAAGCAACAAATGAAGTCCAGATATATATAATAGCATAATATAATATAATAATAGCATGAAACACGTGTATGCGGTTACTAGATTTTCTTTTTGTTAACTTTGAGTGTTTGCCCATTATCACCTTTTCTTGTAATTATTACATTTACACTCGCTAATCTTACGTCCTTATTATATATATATATATATATATATATATATATATAAGAAAAGGTGATAATGGGCAAACACTCAAAGTTAACAAAAAGAAAAAACTAGTAACCGCATACACGTGTTTCATGCTATTTGGCAATCATCAGTACGGTGTAACATTAACCAAATCAAAAGATAGGCATGATTTGGGAAGCAACAAATTAAGTCCAGGCAGGAGCCAACAGCACATTTGCAGCTTCAGTCAGCACATCCCCTATTTTGGGGCTTGTACTAACATCGCCACGGAGGCTGCTAAAGCGACCTGCGTGGAAATCTTCATAACCCAAGATACAATGACAATAAGGATGTAAGATTAGCGAGTGTAAATGTAACAATTACCTTTTCTTGTAATTGTTACATTTACACTCGCTAATCTTACATCCTTATTATATATATATATATCTAGTTTTTGTTATCATGGCATTCATGTCACGTCTGATTTGATCAATATGATTCAACTTGTTGAATAAAGCAGGGATGGAGGATGATTGTAAGGAAATTTTAAAATTAAATATATTTCCAAGGGAGACTAGGTAATAGAATACAGTGAAATCCCAATTTTTTATTTAAATATATTTTTTAAAATAAATGATTCTTTCATAAATTTTAAATTTTTAAACGAAACACCCTGTATGATCTAGGCTGGCTATATTATGTATAATAATACCTTGGGAAAAAGTTAATCGATTCGTGAAAAAGAACTATAAAATATGCTGGTGGTTTAGGTATACATGATACTCCGGAAACACAATTTTTTCGAGCTTTGGCCCCATTTGGTGAACACCCTATATATCTTATAGTATTGAAATTTTGTACAAAGTATTTTGAACTATAACCAGTTCGATGGCACTATCCATTTTATTCTTAAAAAGTGCCTAATATGGTTTTGTGATTTTTTAGGGTCTTATTTTGATAAGAGTTAATAAGAGTGTAACCCAAAATATAGATCTCTTCGAGTACCATAGGCCCGATTATAGGTTATTACAGAACACCTACTTTTATAACTATACAGATCCATAAAATCTTTATTTTTGAATATATTCTCCTGCGAACAGCATCCAAATGCCTGTAACATTTCTAAATAATAATCATTTCAATATCGGTAATTTATTCTAGTAATAAAAAGCTACTACCAAAAAATGCTGATGTGTCGCATCCGCTGAAGACAAGTGAGAAGAGTATAGACTCTTTAACCGTGAATAATTGTCGATTATAGAAGACATCGGAAGTGTCTCAGAAGGATGATCCTGGAGGTGTATAAGGCACCTCGGAAAGGAACTTTTTTGAACAACGCTATAATCCTTTCAAGGCTCCAACACTTGAAACTGCAAAGAAGCATATTTACCCTGTTTATCATCAAATACAGGAACAATGGGGTTGGAAAAAAGCAAAAATATAAATTCTTCTGTACGCACAAGTGCGAAGCAATGGCGCCTTTCGATCATCGAATTAATATCCTAGGGTGTAACTGAACTGATGGTCAAAAATGAAACCAGGTATTCTTGGAATCAAAATAAGGGCATTCTTCATATATTTTTTTTCTTCTACGGGCCATTTTTTTTTTATACAGAGCGAAGAAGTTTGGAGAAAAATACACATATTTCTTATAGTATCTCTAGAAGTATACGAGACATTTTCTTCAAACTTGGCGTGTCACATAGCCGTCAAACTTAAGGTTGACATGAAGCTTCTGAGGCTCCCAGTTGCGGAGATACAGGGTGTTATTAAAATTAATTAGATCAGAAAAATATGAATACCCTGTATAATCGCATTTTTCAAATTTGTTTTGAATGGAAACTTCAATGGTTAACAAAAAGTATATCGTAGTATTTTTTTCATATTCGCAGCCGTTTCCTAATTATTTTCAAAGAACGGCAACGCTGCAATGATCAATAGTCACTTTAAGAATAAATCTAGCAATCTGTGGATGTCAATTCAACTTTATTTAACAAAATACAAAAGCAAAATCTATAATAAAAGAAGCGTAATGCTACTAGAAAATTAAATTATTAAATGTTCGAAATGACCGCCGTCTCTTTCAATACACGCAACTATTCCATTCCGCATGTTTATTATTGCCATTGGCAAGTCCATAGCAAAAGTGCATGTCAGTCAATTCTTCGAATGAAAATATCATTTTTCAAAATATTGATACTAGTGCAAAGTTAGCAGCCAAATGATTCAAATATTGACAAGTTTAATTGACTTTCACAGACTGTTAGATTTATTCTTAAAATGACTTGTTTATTAGAGCATTGCAGTTCTTTGCAAATAATTAAGAAACGGCTGAGAATATGAAAAAATACTAAGAAATACTTTTTGTTAACCATTGGATTTACCATTCAAAACAAATTTAAAAAATGCGATTATACAGGGAATTCATATTTTTCTGAACTAATTAATTTTAATAATACCCTGTATCTCCGCAACTGGGGACCTCAGAAGCTTCATATTAAGCTTAAATCTGACAGCTCATCCGCTCATGTGACACGCCAAGTTTGAAGAAAATATCTCGTATACTTCTAGATATACTACGAAATATGCGTATTTTTCTCAAAATTTCTAGGTTCTGTATAAAAAAAAACCTATGGCCCGTAGGAGAAAAAAATATATGAAGAAGTGCACTTATTTTGACTCCAAGAATACGTGGTTTCATTTTTGACCATCAGTTCAGTTACACCCTGTATAGCTGCAAAATGGGCTGCAAGAGAAAAAGATGTGGATTCCCTAAAATTGGGTTATACGATGGTCCTCGATGTGTGCGAATTGCAACGGGCTACCGAAGGTGAATTATTTTCTTTTGAACACGGGGGGAAAACACCCACGAGCTTTAACTGACGAGTAAAATTGAGCTCTTCAATTTCTTTCTCTATCACTTTTTGCGAAGAACTGTCTGGTTTAGAAATACACACATCAAAATAATCTAATGGAAAAATACAAAAATGCGCATATTTTCTTAATTATGGGCAAATGTGGTTTGATTTTAAACATTTTATGATGCAGAGACATTATTTTTAACGTGAAACGTTGGTTTGTAGTATTGGCATGCTGGAGGGTATAATTTCACAAAGGGATGTCGCAGAAACTCTTAACACATCCAAGAGTGTTATTAATCGTTTATGGATAAGATACCAAGAAACAGGGGACGTCAGAGAACGGCATACAGACCGTACAAGGATAACTACCCCAATTCAGGATACATTTCTAAGATTGCTAGCATTGCAAGAGCGCAGTATCACCGCGTCACAATTGGTTATTCAGCGGCACAGTAATATACGGGTTAGTGACCAAATTGTCTGACACAGGCTCTACGAAGATCACATTAATGGCCGCCGGCCTGTAAGAGTTCCAGCATTAACACGAGAAAGTCGCGCAACCAGTTTACAGTGGGTACATGAACATTTAAATTTGCGCCAGCAGGATTGGACTCCAATTTTCTTTCCTGGTGAGTCCCGATTTGGACTTCGGCCAGATTCAAGGAGGCATCGTAGAGTTGTCCTGGAAATACAGAACGCCTTGCAGCGGTTCGAACGGTTTACACCTTTCGAGGAGGTTACGAACATGGTATATGGGCGGTATCAACATCGGCGGAAGAACTAATCTCGTTTGGTTGGAGCGGTATCCGAATTTCAATGATTATCAAAACATTATTCTTCGGCCTATTGTTGTTCCACATGCTGAGAGAATTGGACGAAAGTTTTAACTTTTAACTAATGCACAACAATGCGCGTCCCCATGCAGCAATAAGTGTCGTGCGCGAATTTCTGCAGGACAATGAAATTTATGTTTTGCCTTGGCCTTCTCAATCCTCTGATCTTAATCCCAACGAGCACTTATGAGATATGGTCGGACGAAGACTTCTGGTTCAAAATATTGTGTTTCAAATTGACCAACAACTATTCAAGTGCCTTTCCAATGAATGGAACGCCATCGAACAACATGACATTGACAACCTAATTCTGAGTACGCCTCGTAGATGTAGAGCGGTTGTTGACGAACCTAGCCGAATACAGGGCGGCGCGGCGCCCAGCCATGGCTATGTCTACTAAAACGGTGAAAGTACGGTATATATTTCAATTTGGTTCACGCAAAACTTGACGGAAAATAGAACATGCTCTAATTCGTGAAGTAACTTCATGAAGAAATTCATGAATTCATTCATGACGAAATTGCCAGTGTAATACACGACTTTTTATAATAATTTGTCCTTGAAGTGACTTCATCAATTAATTCATGAAGAAATTGTCAATGTAAAACAGGCTTAATTTATTATTTAATGGTGCTTTATTGTTGTTTATTATAACATATACATATAAGTCTTTTTAGGGACAGCTATAATATAAAAAATATATATAACAGGAAATTGTGTTTTATTTCATAATTTTTACCCTTGTCCCTTAGATTCTTTTGATTATATTTGCAGTAAAATAACGCACAACACAGATTTTTTTCGTATTGCCATAAAATTTTAAGCTTCGCTTACCAGACAACTATGGGGTTAGCAATATGACTTATATTACAGTTCTTACGTAAAATTTTAAGGGGAACATTTTTAACCAATAACATTTTTCCGGGGGAACTTTTTTAGCCCGTATTAACAATAATTATTTCTCTGAGGTTATAGCATGTTTTGAATGTACATAAATTTGTTCTCTTATATTCTGTAATTTCATCTTATTTGACTCCACTAATTCAGTTTCTTTACGTTCTGTTTATTTTGGAAGATATTCCTTGTCGGGGCGAAAGATCTCATGCAAATGTTGTTTTCTGTTTATTGTGTTCGATTCCCATGCAGCGACAGGTTGCACATATCAGGCACGGCAAAAGTCAGGTATAAAAACCCCAAAAATGTACCTGTTATATTTTATGATTAGCCTCTCATTTGTTTTCCAAACGGGCTAAGCGACATGCGGGCCCCACGTTTCACCAAAAAACCACCGGAGTCAGCATCCCACCCCCCTGCGCGTTCTCAAGATGAGTCCGATAAGAGTACAGTGGCGTAGTCAGAATTTATATCGATTTCGATTTTTATGTCTGTTAAAATGTGTTAGTAGAAATTATCATTATTTTCCAAGGGTAAATTTTTTAATCAAATTTTATCATTTTTTTTTCTTATACAACTCTGAGCTGGACCGACACTATATTAAAGACCCGAGCATGACGTCATATTTCATTGTTGTTTACGGACTGGGGTGGCGCCACTCGACGAAAAAAATGGCGACTTATTATAGGTTATATAGGGGGGTATTCTGTGATTATTGGTATGTCAGTTACTGATGTTTAAAATGTCCCAAATTTTAAATATCCAGCTTCATTACGATTTGCCTTCTTTTTACGGTAACGAATTGTCTTTGCGTCCAGTATTTAGCAGTTTTATCCTATTAACACAGCTTTTATAGTAGATTTGTTTGTGATAACATGAAATTTCCACGCACATGAGGAAAATGATATGCACACTGCACAGACCATTAGGTGAATTGCAGAAGAATATACACTATTTTGGTATTATGGGATGATCTGATCAGCTAGCTGAAGAAGCGAACATTCTAGATATTATTTTGGAAGAGTATATTTTGTAACGTATGCAAGAACGAAAATAGAAAATTTTGTTTATTGCTCCAAAGCGAACCAACCGGTCAACTTTTCTAATAATTTTTTTGTTTTTTTTTCACTTGCAAACATTCGTCTAAGTCACGTCTAGTTTTTTTTTTCAGATTTTGTTAAAACAAAATATCAATGTTATCTGGGGGCCTTCCGACTAACTATTTTTATCAGTCACTCGAAAAAATCTATCTATACTTTTCCACTTGCATCAAATATTCGTCTAATAAGTCCCGTTCCTTATTCGATTTTTTTATTATATTCAAACGAATGGCGTTTCTTTCGGGAATTCGGTCTATACTATTCATTTGCATCAAACATTCGCCTAAGTCCCCATCATGGAATTTTATTTCAGATTATATTCGGACGAGAGGCGTTTTCTAGGTTACCTCGGTCTCCCGAGCAAAATTTTCTAATAAGTATATTTTTTTGTCAGTCGCCGGTTTTCGAAAAAAATCTGTATACTTTTCACTTGCATATAAAGAAGAAACTGAAAAATCTAATGCGTTTTATGCTTACTTACACTACAACTAGCCATGGACTTCATTTCAAACCAAAAGGTACCAAATACTCTTGCCTGCTTTTTAGGCTCACTTTTCTTAAGAAAATGTATGAAAATATGCCATGCGACCTTGTCAAATTAGAGGGACGTAACAAACAAATATTTTATTTTATAAAATATTCTGCAACAATGGTGTTTTAACATTAAACCACCGTGTAAAGTTTCGTCGTGTGGCGCCAGTGGCGATCGCTTGAAACAGCGCTATGCACACTATGCACAGGTCTTTAATATAGTATTGGTCCAGCTCTGAGTACGTAGCAAAAACCGAGCCAAAAATTGTCTTTGTTGCTATTTGAAAAAAAAAAAAAGTACCACCAATGACATTACTATATCGCCACATCACTTTTCAAGATTCCTAGTAGTAAATTTCATGTGGAATTAAAAATACCATGTCCTTATTGTTTTCACCCACCTATCTATGTTTTTCAATTTTTAACCAATTTTTGATGGTATCATATTAAAATGATATTTTTTTGCCAAAATTGGATTCAACCGTTTAAAGAAGTTCCACCGCTATTCAAAATTTGCCCACATTTGACAGCTTATAATATACGGATTAGTCGGGTGCTCATCTGGTGTCTGTTGTATTTCTATGTATTATACAAAGACCATAGAATATGTCATTCTTTATGAAAGAAAAATAAAACAGTGAAGTATACTGAACTCTTTTCTTTGTCCCTTCCTTAAAATTCCATCCAGCTTGGCTCTTTCCCCTAATAGACCGTCAGACAGTGACAGATTTTCCTTACTGATTTTCTCATTTAAGCCTTGGAGAGGGTTGAAAGGTAAATCGATGCTGAGTCGGAAAATAGTAATTTTAAGTTTGGCCCCCGGGGAAAATATGGAAAATTCGATTTTTCAGAACAAAAAAAAAGGTACTAATTCTCACTTAAGCCATGTTCACCGTATGATTTCTTATACTATTCCGCGACCTCTAAAACCCAAAGGCATAAAAGTGTAGCGTGTGGAAAAAGGGTTGAATTAAGGGTTTGCAGGTCACACAAAAAAATGACTTAGTTTACTGACTCCGTCAGTTATGCCGTTCGAAATGATGAAAACTTATATCCTCACTAGCCCAAAAATTGATTGGCAGAAGTTGACGCGTGGGGAAAAATGCACTTTTGGGTCGGAAAATAACTCGGAAATTTTTTTTTCCGTCAACTGATTTCTGCACTTATGCCTCTGAAACTATAGAAAGTTTTATTGCAATTCATTTTATCCCTGACAAAAAAAAGGGGGGACAAAATAATAGTAATCGCCCCCCTCCCCCGCACAAGCATGTGGTTGCTTCTGGGGTACTCCTAGTTTGGAGTATTGTGAGGGTGAGAATTATTATTATTATATAAATTTTGCCATTTGTGCTGATCAGGGGAATTTCTAGATGGTACGCCCGTGGCGAAAGGGCGAAAGGCAGGTAGTTTTAAAATGGATATTAGGGCCGCTCCGGTTGTTAACTTCATAAAGATGGATGGCCCGATGCCGAGAACTCACAATTAGGGGCCGCTTGTAACGACTTTCGTACCTATTCTTCCATAAAGAGATAAGTGCCGTTTTTGTGTTTTCGGCGCACTTATCTCCCGGTCGGTAATTTAATAAAACGCGGGGTTTTAGCGCTCGCAACCGTCCGCCGCCGCCCTTGTAAAAAAATTGTTTTACATTGTGCCGCGATTCTCTTTCACTGAAATTGAGAGAGTAAAACAGATTTGTTTCATGGGGTTTTGAGACTTTAATAGTGGATTTTATATGCTATTTTTAATTACCTGGACCACGGCAATACCAACACTATTCTATTGAATAAGTTGTTTGCGCTTATATAAATAGATTTGTAACATCAAATTATATAGAGAAACTGAAAAATTGCATGTGTTCTATGCTCACTTACACTACAACTATAGTCTATTGCCAAACTAAAAGGTACCTACTAAAATACTCTTGCTTGCTTTTTAGATTGGCTGTTCTTAAGAAAATCTATGGAAACATGCCATGTAAACTTGTCAAATTAAAGGGGCATAACAAACAAGCATTGTATTTTATTTTGGATATTTTGTAACACATTTGCATGTGCATGTTTCTATTTTACAAAATATTTTGCAACAATGGTGTTTACAATCTTAAGGAAATATCTCATCATGGATTCTTAGTTTTATTATACGCCAGAGGGCTTATTACTGTATCACAACAGATTTATTATACGCTCTAGGGGTAGTCTCTAGACTTTGCTAGGGGGTGTCAAGTTCTGACGCTCACGAACAGAATAAACGTTTGTGTAATCCGTGTAGTCAAGTTACTGGTGGCATTTTTAAACAACTCCTCTAAACAGTAGTGACAGTTAGTGCGTTTTCGTGCGTTTGTACATTTTGTGCGCAGTTTTAATTGATGCTCAACACATTTTTGGACATTACATTGATATCTACTAAAGTAGAAAACGATTGACATTGGAAAATCTAAAAGTTAGTTAAAAAGGTAACTAGGTGACTAGGAAAGCGCCGTTAATGAGAAGTTTAATATACTTCTGAAAATATATTTTTAATTTTTTTAATTAACTTTAGATTTTTTAATTTCAGATTTTTTCCAACTGTGCTTAAAATTTCTTACATCGTGACTGTGTTGGTCCAGGTTCAACCCATATAAAGAGTCAGTACCTATACTCTATTCAAACTAAACGCAAGTGAAACATAAACACAAGTTATTATGCATGGCTAGAGCGTGATACGCACGTGATCGGCTTGCTATTGGCTAGCCGGCAATAAAGTCTGGCCCGGTGGGCGAGTGCAGCGAGTTGGTGTTTCTTACAGAGGTGTATTGGGTTGCAAGTGGACCTTTATTTTTTCCGATATAATTCTTTCGCTGTTTATTAATTGTTGGAGCTACGATTTGTGTTAATAGTAGAATTTTGCATGTAAGTGAATGACTAGGTGTGCCATGAAAGTTTGTTTTTAAAGTTTTTAATACTGGGGCATATTATTTTAATATTTTATATTATAAAATTCATAGAGATCGTTCTTAATGCGGTCCTGCCTCGTATTAGTCCTCAGAATTGTTCACGTGGTTCCATCGTGTAAATGTTTACGCGCCACTTGCATTTAGTTTGAATCCAGTTTAAGTGTTTACAAAATCACGTGAAAGGCTGAACTGCCCAGGGTGGCACTAAGGAGCACGCAGAGCGCGCCAATGCCTATTTCGATTTATTTTCTGGTGGAGCAACACAAGTTAGTGGTACCACACACAGATTATGGAGGTTTATAGATTGGACACTCCCCCTCTCCCGCCAAGTTGCCTCATTACAGCGCCGCATTAATGCTTTGGGGGTAAAAACTAACGCCAAAATGGCCCGAACTTTCATAAAAATTAATTCTTACAATCGTTTCCAAATCGCAGATTAACCGAAACATTGAGTCAATGTTTCGAGTAATCATTTATTTGCTTAATCAAAACATTGAGTAAATGTTTCACTTAATCTGCAATTTGAAAGCGTTTACGATAAATTTAATGAGAAATGAATAAATTAAAATTATATTATTTAATAATTATTACTTTTCTTTGTCTTTAGACATAGTATACATTGTATTTGTGTTGCTTGTTTTCTTACAACAAGGAACACAACAATATATGACCATTTATGCGGAGTTTGGTCCGACAATATCGTAAAAACAAAACGACCTTCAGATAAAAACAGAAGTCTTCTAAACGCGAATAATAAGGAAACACAAGCAAACCACTAAACACACCGAAATATCAACGAACACAGGAAAAAATGGCGAAACAATGCAAAGCACTAGACGCCAGTAATATAAAATTTCTATACTATGTCCAAGTTACAGAGGCAGTGTATCAAAACATTGGCCACCACGTGGTCGCGATGTGACCTATTCTCTTATTGGTCTGGCCGTCGTAAAATCTCAAGTGTTTAGGCGGCGAGTGGAATGCAGGGCCGGCTCTTCCCTCAGTCGAGTTTCCTGCATAGGTAGGATCGCCCGCAGACTTGTTGCAGAACCTCATATATTAGTCATACCCTGGTAATCGATCGCAATGTGGTCATGTGACTTTGTTTATATCTATACTGCCTCTGTAACTTGGATAGACTATATAATCTGTGAATTAATAACAAGACGCACGTCATTTATCACAGATTATAGTGTCATTTATTTTGACATAAGACAGAAAGTTCAAGTTCATTGCGAACAGCGCCTCTTGCGACGGTGGACCGGGAGATAGTGACAGATTTTTGGACGTGATTTTACTCAGTATGCCTTCCAAAGGGCATTAATGTTGCGTATATTCTCACAATAATAAGGTATAAATTAGAGAGTCATCCTGGGTTCTTCATATGAAAAACTGAGTTTTAATTTTTTCGAAAAATATGCATTTTGATATGATTTTAGTCAGGCTCCCATGTGTTTTATAATGAAGTTCAAAATAGAAAATTCCTCGGAAAACCATAGGCATACAGTGGGCCCAAAGGGGTATTAATGTCACGTATGAACTTGTATTTTATTAATTAATTTTTCCCCGTTTCTGAACAAGCTGCCAATGAGAAGTGTGCAATAAGTTCTTGTTGTGAAACTGCTGAAAAAAGGAAAAAAGGCATACCGTTTGCGCATGTCCACGTACAGTTTAAATTGAATGTTATTTAATCATTTAAGCGATTTATTCGATGTAATGGACATGCGCAAACGGTATGCCATCTTTTCTTCGGCAGTTTTGTGATAAGAACTTAAATACTATCATTGGCAGCCTGTTTATAAACGCGAAAAAATTAAGTATTAAAATACAAGTTCATGTGACAATAGTAGCGCTTTAGGTTCACGTTAAAGGTATGCCTATGTTTTTCCGAGGAATTTTATATTTTGAACTTCATTATAAAACACATGGCAGCCTTACTAAAATCATGTCAAAATGTATATTTTTCGAACAAATGAAAACTTACTTTTTCATATGAAGAACACAGGATGACTCTCTGATTCATACCTTATTACTGTGAGAATATATGAAACATAATGCCCCTTGAAAGGCGTGAGTAAAAGCACGTCCAAAAATCTGTCACTATACCTCCCGGTCTATATATCGTCTATAAAAGACAAGTTTAACAGTTTAGCCAAGAGTGCCCAGGCGGCACCGTCGCAATGATAAAGGCCTGCCAGCTGGCGACGCGAAACGTCACTACGCCATCACAATGAGGTCGGGAGGTTGCTTTTTAAAGTTGTTTACTTTTACTTGTCTGGCGATTTTCCTGTTTTAAAGAACGTTTGTTGCGTGTTGGACTGTGTTTTTTAGTAATATAGGACGTGGAGTTTTATTAATAAGGTGGTAAAACAGCAGTGGTTCAGAATAAAGTGATTAAAGTTCAATTTTAGTTTATAGGTTTTAGGTTGTGTCTATAGTTTCGGACTAATTTAAATCATGCCGTGGACGTGTTCCGTTCCCAACTGCAAGGGAAACTACAAAGGCGGTCCTAATGTGTCCGCTTTTTCCTCCATAAAGACCCCATTTTAAGGGAAAAGTGGGTCAAGGCCATCAAAAGAGATTTTGTTCCTACACAGTTTTCCAGGATTTTGGTTTGGACTGTTGGAGAGTGTTATACCTAACAATTTTACGTGATTAAACGTAACCACCTTGAAATCAGTAAGTTTTATGGTTTTATTTATTCGAATTTAGTTGTGTGTAGGCAGGCAAATAAGAAATAATTGGCATTTACGAAAATTTTACCGGTAGATATCTAAATGCACCAAAACCCCTTGAAAATGTGCCTTTCACTCTCGTAGATTATTATCCGTGTTGTAAAACCATGAGCTATATATGTAAACAATCATCATAAAGTGTTTTTTTACCAAATTTACCAAGTTGACACCTTGAAATTTGAATTTGGCGCCTTAGGCTCACCTCCCTTGGATGACTCATCGCTTTCAGCTGGCTGGCCTTGTTATTGCTGGTAAATGGATAGAGATCTCGGGACGTAATTGACGTATTTGCCCTGTCATATTCAAAATATTCCCCGATACCCCCATCTGGCATGGTTTTTAGGTCCCCAAAATATCTCTACACTCCTGGGACACCGCACCGTCCCAGATAGCAGGCAAGTGATAAATGCGCCCGTGGTGGAAAAAGCTCGTCTCCCCGCATCTAAGTATGTTGTTACAATGATTGATGGCTTGTTTTGAATAAATCGCACCAGCCTTTGGGTGCTCGCATGTACGCCAAGCGGATAGCCGTCAACGGTCGAGCCCTTCGCGTGTGATGTGGCCTTCTTTTAAACGGGGCCATATGCGCGTGTGAGAAAAAATAGACACCGTGGGGCATTTATGCAACACCGTCTCTAATAGAGACGGTGTTGATTTATGTCCCTTTTGGGTATAGATAAGATTTTGTTGAAAGGTTTAAGGTAGTTTTCACACATACTTCTAACCCAAGTTGGTTTCTGAGGTTTTTAAAAGTATATTACGTAATGAAAAAGCCAAACGCATATATTATTCCAAACACTACATTTAACAAGTTTAAAAAATAAGTAGAGTTTCACGTTTCATCACGAAATAGGTATTACTAATGAGTATAAGGGAAGTATATAACAGAAAATTGTTACTTCATTTTAGAATAGTATATCTTTTGGCACAACTTTTAGCAACACTCTGTATATTAACCTTAACTTCATGTACGAATTCCTCGAAAAATTCTGCACAAGTTTAGATTTTCCAAACTTTTATTTAACTTCATCTGTTAGTGTGTGTCAAATCTTGCAACTAAATTTTCCACCCAACCGATTGTACTGAAATTTTGCATACCTACACTTTTTTCGCTGGTAACAATACAACCTAGTAATTTGTTCAAAATGGCCGCCACTCCAAGGTGGCAGATTACCTTTTTTCTTTAAAACCCCCTTAATATGGATATCAAATGAAAGGGTTTGACGAGTAGAAAACGACAAGGTGAGTGACATCGTACTAAATCCAATATGGCGACCGCTCCAAAATGGCGGACTAAATTTCTTTTCCACCCTCGCGACGTAGGTGATGAATGAAGGAGTATAGATTAAGACATACAACTAAAAAGCACAAATTAAAATAATAAATAAAAAACATGTTTTAAAACAAGTTTTTATTTAAGGCATTTACCAGAACGAGTAAACCAAGTTTTTAATAAACGTACTTACCATCTTTCGCTGAAAATTATTCGAAATATTTTATGTTAATGATTTGTTTTCAAAAAGCTTTGCGCGCGAAATGTTCATAAATAATGTAAATACCGATTAATTTCATTGAACAGTGAGTGGTTGATAAGCCGAAGTATGTATTTTTTCTTTACAATTCAAACATAGTAAGTACCTACGTGTATTAAACACTTATTTTATTCGTTTTAGTAGATATATAAAAGCTTGGTTTTAAAAATGTTTTTTTTATTATTTTGTTGAACCATTAATTTATCTCAAAAATTACCAAGATAATAATTGACCTTAACGTCTCATCTGGGACACCCTGTGCAGGGTGGGCCAAATTGGACACTTTTGGAAACTCCTATTTTTAATGGAGGTAGACGAAAACTGATATATCGGTGTCCGAGTCTTATTTTTTATGATAAACTTAATTCTTGAGTTACAGGGCGTTTTTAGAAAAAGTGCGTTATCGAAAAATAGCCGCCACTTTTTTCTGGTTGAAAATTTTGTGTTTCTGTAAAAACATTCCTAAAGCACTTGTTTAAGTAGAATCCAATGCTGCTATTACATTTTTTTCAAGTCAATGGTTTGAGAGTTACCGAAAAAATAAATAAATGGAATACCCTGTATATTTTTGCATCTTTTAATAAAGCGAAAAATTACCATTCCAAACTTTTCAATTTGAAAAAACTTGTCGCAATTTGGAATTGAATTATCTTAACGAAAACCTAAACTTATTTTATTCGTTTTAGTACATGGCTTAAATAAAAGCTTGTTTTTAAAAAGGTTTTTTTATTTTCAATTTTATTTTGTGCTTTTTAGTACCTACCTATTTAATTCCCATGTCAGGAGGGTGGTAAAGAAATTTAGTCCGCCATCTTGGGGCGGCCGCCATATTGGATTTCATATAAAGTCATTCACCTTATTGTTTTCTACCCGTCGAGCCCTTTCATTTGATACCCGTGTTGGGTATCAAATAGGTAGTCCTCCATCTTGGAGCGGCGGCCATATTGAATTTAGTGAGAAGTCACTAACTTTATCGTTTTCTGCTCTTCAAGCCCTTTTATTTGATACCCATATTAAGGGGGTTGAATCCGCCATCTTGGAGCGGCGGTCATATTAAATTTAGTGTGATATCATTAACTGTTTCGTTTTCTACTATTCAAGCCCTTTCATTTGATACCTATATTAAGGGGGTTGACAAAAAATACATCTTCCGCCATCTTGGAGCGGCGGCCATTTTGAAAGTATTACAATTTGAGTATAGCATAATGTATTGTCACCGGAACTAAAGGTGTACGCAAAATTTCAGCGCAATCGGATGTCGGGAAGTAGTTCTAATTCAGCTTGCAAGATTCGACCCACACTAACAGGTGAAGTTAAATTAAATAAAAGCTTGTAACGAGCCTCAGACACCGATATCAGTTTTCGTCTATCTCCGTCAAAAATAGGAGTTTCCCTTTAAACGTGTCCAATTTGGCCCACCCTGTTCCTTATAAAAGAGGGTATCCCCAACTTTTTTATATTTCACCCAAAAAAAGGGATTTAATAGGAACGTTTCAGGTTTTTCATATATATCTATGATATTTTCAGAAAAACAATTGGACGCATCACATTTTTCATTTTTTGACACAATTTTTTGTATACACCACAAAACGCAGAAATATATTGCTACTTCTTCCAAAGTTGTTTGTTTGGGCGTCTAGACAGAAACAATACAAAAATAATAGATCGGTTTCGTTTCTATTCGAAGTTTTGTAAACGTCCGAAAATTCAGTTTACCCAATACGCCCTATAGTACGTCACTGTTTTTCCGTCATTCCAGGAGGAATTTCTTAAATGTCAAACGAACTGGTAACGTCCTCGCTATTCGACGAAACGACTATACTATTTCAAAATTTTCAATTAAATGAAATCTCGCGTATTCTAGCAAAACACGAGTATACAGTGATGAGTGTTGATTAGAGACCTTTAAAACCCTCCATTTTCATATGCCTTAACAAAATATTCGAAATAGCACCACCATGATTGTAGACACGTTTAGCGTTCGAAGGCAAGGAAGAAGTATCGACCTCCTCAAATCTCGCATCAATTTGAAACATGTGGGACATAATGTGAGAACCTATGGGAATAATGTATCACGGCTTCGAGTTTCTTTTATTATGGGGCACTCTAAGCTCCTGACACTTTTTACAGCACCCAAAACATTTTAGCGTCGAAATTGTTTACCCGACTTAAGCTTCATTAGCGCCTAGGGGATGCCATCAAATTTACACCCACCCTCTAAAGCCGCCCGGCCCGTTTTTTTCTCATACCTTTTCACGTATAAATTCCTGGCTGTTTATCTAAACTAGTTGTCCCGTGGAGGAAGATACATTAAAACGCACTTAGGCCCCGAAAGGCTCTCCGGACGTAAATATACTGCGACCAAGTTTCGAACATGTGTCGCAGCGTGTTCCACTTTCAGGGAACCCTGTGTTCCATTTAAATAGTCGACGGGCCCCGACCCGTTACCTAACTTTTACTGCCTCGGATAATTGAGTGAAAATGGGTTTCTACTAATGGTTCGGGCTGAGTGGCCCACAGAAAGATCCTTTTTATGGTTGCTTAACACCCTCGTTTTTCAGTGATTCGCCCACAAAGTGAAGACTCCGATAAACAAATCGCTCGGCGTCTCAAAGAAACGCCTAGAACGTATTATGTGTTATTTCCACTAAGTGCCCGATATCTACGAATGATAAGGGGTCGCATTTACGTTGGAATGGTGACTTTAGATGGGACGCCGTATTTTTAGGTGTACCTCCAAGCCGTCGTTATTTTTTGTTGATAACTAAGACGCTAAGCCTATTACAGCGACTTTTAAAAAATGATTTCTAGGGTATTGATTCATTTTAGTGCCTGAAGTTTGAGAACTGTATATTTTTTGCGCTCAAAATTAAGTATAGTAAATCTGTTCATATTCCTAAGCAAAGCTAACAATGTTATGCAGTTTTTTACTTTGCCTTTCGAATATAATACCTATACAATGTGTCCCGGATAAGAATGAACAGCATGGGGATCTTGCAAACGGTGAGAGATAGAACAACGTTTAAATGGGGAAAAAGTTGTAAAATTTTAAGGTCAATAAAATAGTGTAAACAGATTTGTAATATATTCTTTCGTTTTTGAGTTATTTTGAAAAAAGTAAAATTTTTGGTTTTCGTTTTTTTTTTCTGAAGTTGTTATCACAGATAGGAAAAAAGAAAAACACTTTCTTCTGGCACTTTTTAACGGGCTATAAGATGGCGTTTTTAGATTTGGTCTACAACATTTCGTTTTTGAGAAACCATCTTCAACTTTATTTTTTTAAATACGGACCTGGATTTTTTTTCCAGATTTTGAAGGCACTTTTCATTGCAAACACCATGATGTATGACACGAAATATTTTTAAAATGTTTTGAGACAATTATATTGAAAATTCCTTTTTTCATTCATTTTTTTCTATTGCAGCCCTGTATTTAATAATAAGAAGTCTAAATTAGTATCTATCAGTATTGTCAACAATTTAACTTTCAGTTTATTTTTACTTCGAAAACCTAACTGACGTATTAATAAGACTTCTCACGGCTATAGCTTCATATTCTGAAAAGTAGATGGCGCCTATGGTCAACAATATATTTTGCATTGCATTTTGTCTCCGGGAAGCGCATGGTGAGCCAGAGAACTGTCAAACATGACAGCCGTGAGCAGTCTTTATTAATACGTCAGTCGACGCTAATATTTTTAAATACGGCCTTGTCTGGTTAGTGTTTTCCTCTGTTGTTGTACAGCAAACAATGTCGCATTGTATTTTGGAGTAAATTCTTCGTTTTTCTAATTGTGAGAAGAATAACTCTGAAAGATTTAAGCCAATGAAACCAATAACTTTTGCCTTTTATTAATTGCAACAATACATTCGTTCGGCCTCTACACTATTGTGACACAAGATATAACATGCTAACATGTTAAATTTGTCGCCATTTGAAAAAGCATCCTCCGTTTCTAATAATACAAATTATTAACTAAATGATACAGTGGGAGTAATGACAAATGACAAGGGGTTGGTTTCGTTGTTTCAAATCCTTCTAGGTGGAGGATTTTTATTTATTTTTTATCATCGTATGTGACTGTTATTAGTCTTTTCCGTCCTTTTTTTGGTTCTCTGATTGAAAGGTAAGTTCTAAGTTATATTGTTGACAATACTGATTAATATTTAGACTTCTTATTATTAAATACAGGGAAGCATTAGAAAAAATGAATGTAAAGAAAATAATTTTCAGTATAATTAGTATTTGCATAGAAAAGTGCTTTTAAAATTTAAAAAAAAAATCCAGGTCCGTATTTAAAAAATAAAGTTGAAGATGGTTTCTCAAAAAAGAAATGTAGAACAAAAAATTAAAAAAACGCCATCTTAAAGCCCGTTAAAAAGTGCCATAAGAAAGTGTTTTTCTTTTTTTTTTCTATCTGTAATAACAACTTCGGAAAAAAATAAAATCGAAAATGCACAATTTTACTTTTTTCGAAATAACTCAAAAAACGAAAAAAAATATTAGAAATCTGTTTGTACCATTTTATTGACCTCAAAATTGCCCAACTTTTTCGCCTCTTAACCGCGCGTTGATCTATCTCTCACCGTTTGCAAGATCCCCATGTTGTTCATTCTTATCCGGGACACATTATATGCTTTTCTTTCTCCTCTTCAATATAGGAGGAATCAATAATTATATTAAAATCAAAATGAAATCCAAAAATTTCTTGACTTTTCTTCAACTGCTTACTGATGATTCTTGAAGTAGATTTGTATTTTCTGCATCTATGCCACAATATTTATAAAGAATTAGGTAGGTACTGTTAACTCCAAATAATACCTTTGCAATAATAAATGAGAAAATCCGTAAATAACTACTTTCGTTATTTATACTTGCAGATAATAATATAGTACAGAAAAATGCCTCTAGGCGATACATCCGAAGATAGATGTGTTTAACTTTTAATAGAATCTTAGAAATAGCTCGAGATGCTGTGGGCTAATAATAAATAATAAACAAATAGATTTAACACATAATTATACTGTTTCTCTGGAGTTTTATTAACCTTTTATGGTAATCATTTTCGAATTCCCACATTTTAAAAAATTCAGTTTTACCGCGCCAATTGTGGGAACATAGAAAGTATTGCCTACATATTTTGCGAAAGGTAAGTTTTTACTGTAGTAATATACACAAAGGATTGAAGCTAAAGGCGCGCGCGCGCGCGCGCTTACCAATTGAAGCAGTGACGTCAAACTAATGAGAAAGCGTTAGGAGGATTCCAAGGAATGCAGGCACTTCTCTGTATTTCACTCGGCTTCTTTTTGACACAAATCCCTCTGTCTTCTTTTGTGCACATCCCTATTAATTCTTTGCTGTATATTTGATAGAGATATTTCCAGTTTAAGAGTGGCATACGAGTGGAATTTGATTAGTATTAACAAAGACAATGGATTGTCTTTGGTATTATTAGTAAAATTGGAACTCGGCTTCTTTTTGACACAAATCCCTCTGTCTTCTTTTGTGCACATCCCTATTAATTATTTGCTGTATATTTCGTAGAGTTATTTCCAGTTTAAGAGAGGCATACGAGTGGAATTTGATTAGTATTAACAAAGACAATCGATTGCCTTTGGTATTATTAGTAAAATTGGAACTCGGCTTCTTTTTGACACAAATCCCTCTGTCTTCTTTTGGTTACATCCCTAATTATTCTTTGCTGTATATTTCGTAGAGTTATTTTCAGTTTAAGAGAGGCATACGAGTGGAATTTGATTAGTATTAACAAAGACAATCGATTGTCTTTGGTATTATTAGTAAAATTGGAACTCGGCTTCTTTTTGACACAAATCCGTTTGTCTATCTCTTTACTTTCACATTCCACTCATTTTCCAACTATTTCCATGCCGATACTCCGAGCCGATGTCTGCATATTTTCGTATATCTCGGCGGCAGACAATTTTTGTCTAGGAAGTGTTTATTTATGTCGGCTACACCATCCTATAAATAACTAAATAGTGGCCATTATCTGCGTAACGCTGGTGGCTTTGTTTCAATATTAGGTCATCTTACAACAATTAATACTGAAAACAAGTGTGGTTTACAATTTACATGAATCAGCGAGCCGTGGAACCAGCGATAACCCCGATGCACGACATTTCAAATGAACGTTATCGCTTATACTATTTATGAAGGAGTTCCAACGGGGGTTTTTAAATACACTTTGTTTTAAATCGGGAGGCGGCTGTATCTCGAGAATAAATCAGAGGATTACGTTGGATTTCTAAACAAGACACATGGCCTACGGAAGATAATATTCGAGCTTTCCAGGAATAACACACATGACTGACAGAGGCGCGTTTGGTGGTCTATACCCCACGGATTTTTTATTGAGTAGATAAATTGCGCTCATTATTTTAATGTGCGATAAGCAGATAAGATTATCGGCGAGGAAGAGGTCCGTCTTTCATTATCTACCATTTCTAATTAGTGTCAATTGTGACCAACGATGGAACATCTGCTACATAGTACCCTAACGATGATTTAGGTTTCAACGATAGTAACAAGTTGCTCATTTTTTAACTGCCATTAACGGCACAATGTTAGTATAATAGAAATAAAGGAAAAACACCCTGAGGTGGAACTAATTGCAACAAAAATGATTCTTGTTGCAAGTGGTAGGTGGTAAGATGCTCCTAATCAACATACTGAAAGTATATCCGTGCTGTTGCGTAAAATGCTTTCTTTGGCAGCCATCTTCAAAATACATAAATAACTTGATAACTTTACATAACTTATTTCGACCAACTTCGGATGATCTAAAATGTGCCCATTCACATAAGATTCACGAACTTTATCAGTTTATGTGGCAGACAGCATTAAAATGTTCTTAGAGGATCAGTGTGTCTGCATCACCTTCTGCATGAAGGACGGATTGACCGTTTCCTTGAAAATAACTATTGATATTGATAATGCGTTGTTTGTTTGAAGAGTTAGAAAAAAAATGTTTTTATTGGCGATCATAGGCGAATTTTCATCACAAGACTAATACTACAACAGACGATTGCCTCATGCGGAATCTGTGCTCCATATAATACCCATAAAAAACTGTCATCACTTTTCCAATTTTAATGATAAATTAATGGTTAAAAATTAAGCTCGTGTAGAATTTTGCGAGGAATTCCAATATGACGTCAAACTTAATATACATGGTGTTTTTAAAAAGTTATTTCAAAAACACCTTTTTCCAAACAAGTGTAAAATTGGATTTTGACACGGAATAATAAATATAGAAATGAGTAAACGGGGAGTAACAAAAAGTGTCGCGGTTTTCATTTCTGACTTCCGGTTTGACCGGAAGTGAGCATCACTTGGTCAGATTTTTGTATAGTATATTTTAAAGGTTCCTTTTCTTCCACCAATTCCAATCATATATAGTTTTATATAGTTATCTCTAACAATATACTTTTAGCATGCAATGCAAAGATGTAAATTTATTATAATTACCTACTACTAATAAAAATTCGCTGCTTGGCTATTAGAGATAACTATATCTATAAAAACTATATATGGTTGGAATTGGGAGAACAAAAGGAACCTAAAAAACCCACTGATTGACTCCAAAATCTGACCAAGTGATGCTCACTTGCGGTCAAACCGAAAGTCAAAAGTTGGAACCTACAATCTTTTGGTACTTCCCGCATACTCAAATACTCATTATACAGTACAGTCTTGAAAACGTGAACTAATTAAGGATGGCCGTGTTCATGTTTTCGAATAATTCACGGTACAGAATATGGTAGAATAGTAGTAATAAATATTAAAATAAAAATAAACCTTTATTATTATGAAAAATGCATAAGCAAAAATATTAATTAAAAAATGGTGCTTACTATTAGTACACACAACTTATTTTTTAGTAAAAAGTCCAATATACTCAATTGTCGGGACGATTTTTGAATTGAGATGATGCTGGCCTATTCCCATAGACTTTGTAAGACCTGAATATCCTCATCTACCGTGTTTTGGTCAGGTTCATCAGTAAGGTCGCCCATAGTTTTTTTCTTGTCCTTAGGTTAGGTTAGGTCTTTATTCCACTACTCTAAGTCATCGAATTGGTAGCTTTGGGTTTGATCAATTTTGTGTAATAAATTGATGTTACCAAAATATCATTAACACTTAATATTTCCTGATGAAGGGTTGTCAGAGGTTTGTCCTCATCAGGGTTTTCATAGCACAATAAATGCACGTATATTAACAGAACTCAACCCAAACACTAACCTGATGCAGCTTGTTGCTCAATGCGCAATAATAATAAAGCGGAATACAAAATGCAATTCGATCGTTTTTTCGCGAATGTTCACGTTTTTGAATACTATTTTTTTACCGTTCACGTTTTAGAGTATACAGAGGAACGAAACCAAACGTTCATGTTTTTGGATGTTCACGTTATGGTATGTTCACATTTTAGAGACTCCACTGTACTAATATTCCGTGTTAAAATCCAACTTTTAATAAGGGTATTCTTTGGAATAACTTTTTAACAACACAATGTATATTAATTTTGACAACACAATGTATATTAAGTTTGACGTCATATTCGAATTCCTCGGATAATTCTACACATATGCCTTAGTGTCTGAACCATCAATAATTTATCTTTAAAATTACGGAGAAAATCATGGTTTTTATTTTATAAACATGTTACTGTTAACAACGAAGTATACTCTTTTTATGTTTATTAAAATGTTTATTAAGATTTTTCTAGCGTTTTTAAAACATAAATTTTATAAATGCGGCCCTTTGCCACGTAACGTAGAATAGCCTCGAGTAAGGCTGGAGCCGGCGATAGAAATTCCAACATCACTGTCCGTGTTGGAATTTCCACACTTTTTTTTGAAACCGTTGCATATTATAATCATTCACATATCCGCTATAATGAACAATTTAAATTCACTGATTCACTATTATTTAAATTGACTGATTATTTCTGGTCGAATTTTCATAAATATGACAACCAAATATTCCGGCCGTTTGGCTCGTTTTACATTTAAATTGATTCTGTATCGGTTCACGGTTCACACGTTAA
This sequence comes from Pseudeuparius sepicola, assembly GCA_963920635.1. Lineage (NCBI taxonomy): Eukaryota > Metazoa > Arthropoda > Insecta > Coleoptera > Anthribidae > Pseudeuparius > Pseudeuparius sepicola. Next base: position 116,560,957 of record OY987299.1, on the reverse strand, counting down.
ATTTGCCTCAACGCTGTTATTTGTTTTAATAATTATACGGCAAATAAAAATAAATCATTGTATATAATTTTAGGATGCCTATTTGTCAAAATACGGTAGATTTTCAATATACACCTTTTTCTTGGAGCGTGCCTACAATTTCATTTAGGGTAGGTATGGGTATTCAGATGCATCGCAATAAGTAACACTTTAAACACACTTTTTAACCCTGAAGTCACAAGCTGAAGTTAGCAACGAATTTTTAATCACATTTAATAAAGTCTGAAGTTAGCAGCAGTTGTGGGCATTTCAGCAGTTTTGCTAGAGTGCATATCTAGTACCTACAGTTTTGCATTATTTATACAAAAATACATTTATAATAATTCCAGTAATTCTTCTAAGTTTCAAGATTCAAGGTTGTATTTTTTTTTCAATCGACATAAATGTTTCATTGACTATTATTTTCGATCCGTGTACTCCAACGTCTCCAACGCTTTGTCTATTGATAATCAGCTATAAATACTAGCCGGGATGTTAAGAACTGCGACCTGCCGGAAAGCTGATAGATATACAGGGTGTAACTGAACTGATGGTCAAAAATGAAACCACGTATTCTTGGAGTTAAACTAAGGGCACTTCTTCATATATTTTTTTCTCCTACGGGCCATAGTTTTTTTTATACAGAGCGTAGAAGTTTGGAGAAAAATATACATATTTCTTAGTATCTCTAGAAGTATACACCTCATCCGCTCGTGTGACATGCCAAGTTTGAACAAAATATCTCGTATACTTCTAGAGATACTAAGAAATATGTGTATTTTTCTGAAAAACATCTACGCTCTGTATAAAAAAAACTATGGCCCGTAGGAGAAAAAAAATTATATGAAGAAGTGCCCTTATTTTGACTCGAAGAATACGTGGTTTCATTTTTGACTATCAGCTCAGTTACACCCTGTATAAGAATCTTAACTTTCTAATACCAAAGTTTCTATTTATGTACGCCATGTTGGAAAGCAAACCAGTGCAGTGGTTACATGTTGCCACATAATCGATTCACATGTTACTGTATCGCGTTTAATTAACTTGGTGATATTACAGCTGGAGGGGCCTAACCCTCGAATGTAGGACGGAGTTGTGTGATTAAATTTGAAGTTAAATTCGTGATTTACTAGGCACGCCAACGGTCGTTTCTGGATTCACTTAAAAGTTGATACCAACATGCATCAACCCTGTTTGATTCAAATTATATGATTGCCAACTTGGCGATTTGCTGTAAAGTCACTATGTAGTGGTATGCTGGTTGTCCTGATACTGAAAAAAATCATAGTTATACGTTTGTCATGCCGAGGAATTTAAAATAATTGCTACAATTATTGAATGAACTTATCTGTATCAAGATGGCCCAAGCAAAGCAAGTATTACAACTATTCATAAATTATTAAATAAAAAACGATAGTATAGGTACAGTAACTTGCACGCGGGCTTCCAAACACTATTTATTCGTTTTCCTTCCAGTCATCCTGCTTTGTAATCTCAAATCTCATTATTCACACTCTGATAATCAATATTTACCGAAAAAAACCGTATAGCCTGCAGATCACAGAACTCCTATTATAATACAGTGTAGTAGTAGTGGCCGTTCTGTTTTTATCTCGAACAACAGTTAGCTCGTTTAAAGTTATCAAAAACACCTCACAGCGAAACGAGATCCTATCTGAAGTTGGTGGGTAGCGAGCAGCTACTTCGATTAATATTTTTGTATGGAAATATTATAACATCGGTTTGTAATTTATTGCGATTTTAGATTGCTATCTTCATGGTCAAGTTGGTTTCAAGGCAAGGAACACTGGACGCTTTTATTTTGCAAATTGTCCTCTATTTTTAGAAGATTACATCTATAGAAAAGTGGTCACTTGCCCTGATTTACAAAAAAAATTAATTCTACACCTGCCTTTTAGCTAATGAGAATTGATTATTTTAAAACGTTGCCATAAGAAGAAAAATTTCAGGATTTTTTTCTGTTGTTGAGTAGATAGGAGAAATTACTCATACTTATGAATGCTTAAAATCCTCGATTTTACAAAAAATATTAAATAGGCATTAAAGAATAATATTTTGTGCAGTTTTCTCTAAATTGTTATAATTTACATGTTTACCTACTTGTTGATGCTTTTTTCATATTGTACCATTTCTTCCAGTATTGGCTATCTCTTTGGCATGTACCTAGTCTATAGGTATTTATAAATAGTCTTTTATATCTCTCTATCATATTAACATAACTATATTGGCCCTACTGCGCACGGCAAGGCGCAGAGACTGCAAATAGAATTCACCGCCATGTTTAACCCTATTGGCAGTTTATACAGGGTGTCCCAGGATAAGTGAGCCAATAGGTGTAAAATACAAAAAATTTTCGAGTTCAAATTTGATCGTTTGAGGTTCTGACCTGCTTGACTGGAAACTAATTTCTAGCATATTTTCGTTTTGGAAAAATCAAGATGGCGTCGACAGCGACCATTTAGGTATTTATTTTCATTGTAGGTAAAGTGCCTTTTTCTTTAAAGATAGCGAAAGAATTTATAAAGAAAAGTTGTTCACAATTAAAAATTACCCAAGGTTACCAAATTTTGGAAAGATCGGCCTACTTTGTTGTATTCTTGGCTCCTTAATGCGATAAAAATATAAAAGTTTTAAAAATGTCAGTGGCGCACATTTTTTTTGCCCCTCGGGACGCCACTGGGCTTAATAATTTGAATCTACTTAGGGCTAAATTAACCCCTCTCTACCGTAAATAACACTGCCAGATTTAAACAAAATCGGCTAAAGGATTGTAAAGATGTTGAAAAAAAGATTTTTTTTTAAAGTTTGACACTTTGTATCTCGAAAACGAAGCGATACCGGACCTATGTTTATATAAATTTTTCGTCTTAAAACCACTCAAAGAATCACTCCTTGAAGTTTGGCTACGTACTTAAATAACACCCTGTATAAAGGCAAAGCAACGGCGCGCGTTCGGCGCATGGACGGGTGACCTTTTTTTTTAAATTATTTTGCCTAAAAAAACTAATTTTTTTGTCTATTTTAAAAAATTTATGTATCCCTCGACACTGAAATTCAACTCTTTATAACGAATGTGGAATTTAGTTGCCAAGGCCGGTAAGGCCGAGGCAAATAAACCATATATGGTGGTACACAATTAACTATTCTACTTGACCGTACAAAGTACCTTGTGGAAAAGACGATCAGGCACATAATAGTTATCAATTCAAAACCGCCTTGAATATTATTTATTTTATTTTTTAAAGTCAACACACTCATTTTTATCTTATTCTGAATGAAAAATAATAAATGGTAAATGGTAGACATCTGGCAATTCCTCATCGCACCCTTATAGTTTCCTTTATACAATCTTACTTTTTCTTCCGCAGGGGTCCGTCTGACGGCCCGCCAACTATGACGTGAGGGGCGCGTCGAGATGTCACCCTCATAGTAACGCAACGCCACCCCCCGCCATGGCACCCCTCCCGCTGGCGGCCCTGCTCCTGGTGGGGGCGCTCGCCAGCGCCAACCAGGGTGAGTATTAAATTTTTCATAAAAACCGATGGGTTTTTGGGGAGGTAAAACGCGTCCCCCCCCCCCGCTGGGGTGCGTCAAATTAGCGAGACGCGCGACATGAAACTACCCCGAAAATGCATTCCGGAACTGGGGTGGTTTCCGTATATAACGGATAACGAAAATTGCGGATCTTGGGGTGTGTCAAGGAGGTATTGCGTTGTCGAATCAAGGTTTGAATTTGGATGTTTGCGGAGTAAACGAATTTTTGTGGTATACAGCCCAAGTAACATTTAAAGTTGCATAAAACACGTGAAGACGTTGTTGCGACCAATAATACAACTTGTCTATAGACGTATCGTCCTTTTTACAACTCCTTTATGACTGAATATGGACGGTTGGAAACCGGTTTTCATGACTTTTCATACAACTTTTATTTGACTTGATCGGATATGACTTTTATAAGTCCATTAGGTCGTGTAAATTCAAAGATACCTTAACGTCATAAAGAAGTAGCTCTAAAGTTGCGAAGATCTCTATTAATACCTTCATATTACCAATTGGTCGTAAATATGGAACGTAGTGTTATATTGTGCAGTGTTTGCTTGTAATACGAAAACATTTCATTCTGTCTCGGCCGTAAGTGGTAAAAACGAAATTATACGTTGGTCGTTGGTGATATTATGCAATAAAGCATCTCGGTTTTTGACGATGATTGTACTCAACGGAATCTATTGCGAATTTTTATTTACTGTGAAAATTATAAATATAGCTCGAAAATTTACAACGCGCCTTTAAAATAATGGAAATTAAAGGAAATGAAAGAAAAAATTTAAAATATGAACGTGCTTTAAATTAAAATTTAAAGTCTTACAGTTGTACAGGATCGTTCGATATGTCGAAAATACATGTTTTCCACTCAAATTTCTATGATTTCTGCCCACAAATTAAATTCGAAGTTTTCCCACTTTCGTAAGACAAACATGGTTGTCCTATTTAACTGAATTTCTGATGGCAAACATGGCCGACGGTGCTTATATGACTTAGTACTTGTAAAACTTCAGTCAAACTACTAAGAGGTCATAAATAGTTCTAAAACTGTCAAACGACTATTAAGAGGTTATAAAGCGACTAAAACTAAAATCAAAATTACAGAATAAGTATTTATATGCGCATGCGCGTGGAGGGCTGTCTTTAGAAATTTCTGCGGTCCGGGGTAGGTGCCTCGTCAAGTTCGAAGTAGTGCTAGTAGTAGTAGTAGTATAAAAAAATAAAGATTTGAATGACAAAACTGATTTAATTCCAAATTTTTGTAACTGCTCGTATATAACTTCCTGAGCATTTATATTTGCCCAGCCTTTTGTAAAACTCATAATAATTTTTAACAGATGCTGATATATGCTTATACTGTAGATATTTATTACTGCTTTACATTTACTGTATGATATATGGCACATCATAATATGATACATACTATGATGCAATAAATTACGTCTCACTTTTACTAATGACCCTACGAAGGTCGTAAAAAGGTATTTTATTAAAATTACCACTTACTGGGGTCATATTGAGGTTGAAATTAATATTAACGCGCATGTGCACTACATTCTTACCGTCATGTTCTCATTTCTATGTCGTATTAAGATCTTGCTTAAAACTGTTCTACAACATCTATGACTTCCACTTACTGATGTCTTAGTTAAATCGTCTTTATACGACTATCGCTCCACAAAGTTTTAAAGTGGTCAAATTATTTTCTTTACAACCGTCGTACAACTATATTTCTAAAGTCGTAAAAGTTCGAGCCCATTAAAACGTGATAAAATGGGTAGGTACCTACTATAAAGTTATAAAGCCCGGTCCAATATCCAAATTATCTAAAGTTGTGCCTGACATTATTTTCGAAATCTTGACTAAAATTTTGTAACATGTTAACAAGCGCCTAATACCGGTCCTGCCGGACCAAAATAGGCCTTGTTTTGCCCCCCCCCCCTGTTATGTAGTAATAGGTGTACATACTTTATCGTCTACAGGTTGCAGTTTTCGATTTTTCGAGCCCAAATTTGGCGTACGGCCGACTGAGCTTATGGTCAAATTGTTATTTTATTATTGGTACAATGTGTGATAAGGACCTATCTGTTTATGCAACAAAACAACCCTATAAATAATTATGTATTCATGTCTTTCAAAACTTAAAATTTTATGGCCTTAACGAGGTGATGAATCAAATTTACCACCTAAGACAAAGATGCTAAATTATAGATTTTTGACGCCGCTGACCTATTTTCTTATTACATCACCATCCTAATTTGAAAACTGCAATGTGGCGGCATACTTCATAAAAATCGTAATGTTATTTTAAAATATTTAAATAATATTTTTCTTTTGACCTTCCTGCCATTTTCAAAATGCAAATCCAGGGCCGGCTGCGATTTTTTATACCCCCGATTTTCGCGAAAACCTTTTAGCAATTTTTTTATTTAAAATCTGACCCCACAGCGTTAATCAGAACATCACAAAACCCCTATATACCAAATTCGAATAAAAAATATACAGGGAGTTCCATTATGCAGGGTGTCAAAGTTGAGCAAAATAGGAATTTTAAAGGCATCTGCCAAGTCAAGTGTGCCATGGAATCCCCTCAAGACAGTTGAATGGTCAACAGGATCACTCAAGTTGTTGGTGTGCAAAGGTCCAATACGAAATATACGGAGTGCTCTTATCTGTGCCATCTCAAATTACTGAATTTTTTGTAACATTATACGGGTCAAAAATCGAGTATATCAAAACCGCTCCACATACTATAAACGAACTAAATCTAAAAAATACAGAAGCCTGCCAGTCAGTAAGTCCATATCAGTTAATGTGGCTGGTGTCGGTGTGTCACAACAGGAAACGCACAGAAAATGTATTATCTTAGACAGTTACTTTGTTGAGAAAGGCCCAATAATTTAAATTGTTTTTATTTGTTGGTTGGCATTTTGTAAAGAAATAAATTACTTTTGTGTTTATTAATATTATTTCAATGATTCCAGTGCACTCCTGATCAGTATAAAGTTTAATAAAAATTCGGAATTTTGAGATGGCTCAGAGAAAAATACCCTGTATATTTTTGTAGTAAATCTTTTCACACCAACATTTTGAGCGGTCCTGTTGACCATGCAACTATTTTGAAGGGATTTCATGGCACACTTGGCTCGCCAGATGTCTTTAAAATTACTATTTTGCTCAACTTTAACACGATGTAGAACCGAACACCCTCTACATTTTTTGTTCAAATTTAATACATGGGGGTTTTGGAGTGTCCTGATTAACGCTGTTTTGTCAGATTTTAAATAAAACAATCGCTAAATGGTTTTTGTAAAAATCGTTGTAAAAAAAATTGTAGCCGTCCCTGGATTTGCATTTTGACAAAAGTAAAAACGTCATGAGCGTTTTTTGAAGACCTTTCGAACAAAAAAAGGTTTTTGAAAATATCTCACAAAATACATATTTTATCGATTTGTATACACTTAAAAGTAGACACCCTGTATATGCATGCTCCAGTGGTTTAACTTTATCCTGGTTAAAATTTTTCTACGGGTCAAAGACTCACCCTATATGTATCTTAAAGTATATTTAAAACTATTTTTTTAAGATTTGTAAAAATCAACCGTTTTCGTTGAAATTGACAAAACGTGCCACAAAACACCTGTTTTAACTCCAACATTCGAAACATAAAATAGATCGATTTTACAGTCAAAATGATGAAAAAAATGCCGAATGGACATTGGTCAAAACACCACTGAATATTGTGTCCAAATTTTGTCAAATTCAATCCTTTCCATTTTTATTTCATTGCTCATAGTGATTTTTTTTTATTACTTTAAATGGTACATTTGATCTGTTACATTTGAAAGAGGTAGGTGAAAATTTTATGTTTCGAAATGTTGGAGTTAACAGGTGTTTTGAGACACGATTTGTCAATTTCAACGCAAATGGTTGATTTTTTCGTTATGAAACGAGAGTACCTTTTTGTTGCAGAATAAAGAGACGCACTAAAATGATGGACTTGCAAGACCTCAAAAAGTTACGAGTAAAAGCACTATCCAAAAATCTCGCACGTATCTCTGTGAGATACGTAGAAATTGACATTTTCAGCTTATTCTCCATCCCGCAAAACACTGCAGTGCCAAATTTCAGTTCAGCAGCTTCATTATTTTGGGAGATATTGCCATAATTCAATTTCAAAAATAGAACTACAACGCTTTGTATCTCAGAAACGAAAAACTTTAGAGCAACCCACATTATAATGAGTTTTTCTACAAAATGTCAAAGTCCTTATCAATAAACCTTGTATATGTTCATCCCTCTATTCACCCACCCACAGTTATAAAGTAATAATTTTTTTGGTGAAACTTTGGTTTTCCACGTTTTAGGACATTTTAAACAGATTTAGTGTACAAAATAATGTTTACAATTTTTCTGAAGAATCAATACTTCCACTCACGCGGTGATCATTCAATGATCATATTCAGTATTTCTTACTTTGAGACCACGATGGAGCTAAATCCAGTCCAGGAATTAATACCCCATAAGAAAAAAAATTGTCTTTTGCACTTGGAGACAAGGTATATAGGTAGGTACCTACTCGGCTATATATCCATGTGTACCTAACAGTAAAACTTACAAAGATATATCTTTAATAAAGAGTTACACCCTCGTCTCGCCTCGTTTTACACTTCCGATTCGTATATACGAGTATACAACAGTTTTTGTCGTTTTTATCAAAATTAAAACTTTCCTACTTCCTAACTGTCTATACCTAGCTGCCGCTTTGAGAGAAATCTCCCCTTGATTTGGCCAATTTCAAGTCGAAACTGACGACGATCCCGGCAGCGACGAATTTTGGACTTGGCCCGGAGTTGGAGTTATGCTGCAAAGTTTCCAACTGTATAACTTCCAGGCACGGAGGTGAATACACAGAACTCGCAAAATTTGGCTTATCGCTATTTATTTATTTAGGGATCCCCTCGTTTGGGACTGCTCATCTAAGGGTCTTAATGGACACAACAAATTAGTTCATAAATTAAGTTTGCAAAACTAATTACAAATAGGAATTGCATACCTTAGTCGTTTGTACTAATTCTCTTAAGGATTCAGATTGAGAAACTAAGCGCAACTTGAAAATATTAGTGACAGAAATGTACCTTTTATTATTTGTACGGATTTTGAGCAAGAGTATAAGATGTGAAGATTGTTTGCAATTAGCATTTGGTTGCTAGTTCATATCTCGACAGAGAAATGATGTGTCTGAAGACATTATCCAATATCAGCTTCATGTCTGACATGGACATGTTAAAAAATGTAACCAAATTGTAAATATGTATTTAAATTTGCACATTCGAAAGTTTTTGTTTGTTTCTCCAAGAGTCCAAGTATGAAATAGGCGTTTAAAAAGACTTCGGAAACATCAGATCCAGCCATGTAGGGCAGCTTCCATATTAAATGTCCTTTGTATTCTGCATGAACGATGGGTTTACAAAACACATAAGAATTGTGTAAGAGCCGTAATAGGTGCTGTGTTTATCAATGATAATTGGGTGTCAAAACTTTTTTGTTGGCCGTTAAACGGCTCTTTTATGGCAATACTTGGAAGAACAACAATTTGAAGAAATTTACGGCCGTAGTTCGTGCAACGATCTCCTGAAAACCGACGATTTATTTCGAATAACATCCGACTATGTAAATATTTGGCCGAACGTATGAATAAATACGGGCCTATTAAAATAGCCATTAACCCACATGTTACGCCGTCGAGAGAGTGCCGGAAAATAAATAAAATCCACTTTTGCGCTGAAGTGTTTAATGTTTAATCATTGTTTTCGGATCGCAGATGCCACATCGCATATATGGAATAAGGATTACTCCTCGAAATGTCACAGAAAGATGCGAGGTTGGGTCGCGGCGAGGAATAGAAAGTAACTAAAAATATAAATTATATGCATTCATAAATTTCTGATTTTACTGCGAGATAGAAATAGGACTGCGCTTTCTATAATAAAATGTCATAATTTAATATAGCTATTGGGAATATTTTATGTTCGGTTATAATAATAATCGTAGAAATAATCACAAACAAAAGATTAACGTCTATACGAAAACGGTATTTTTTCTGTAATAATTTACACATTTTTATCTCTATATAGTGAAGTCGACGGTTTTTCTAATTTAGTGGCAGTGGATTCCCTTGGTTATCAAATATTGCAATATACAATATAGAAACAAAAACGTGCCAATTTTGGAGAGCTAGGTAAAAATAAAACAGCATAGGTAAAATATAAATGAACTCACTTGGGACACAGTGATATACGGGGCGCGATCTATTTCATGGCATTTATCATGCTCTGCTACTGGTAAAAATACCAGACTTATCAGCAGAAATCACCCGTATAAAATTTAAAGGTTTTTATGCGGTCGACGTCGACCTAGTCAAGGAGGCAGCCAATAAGAAAGCGAGCGTAGCGATTTGATGGGTGGGCGTTTCGGAGATCCACGGAGCAGGTGTCGACGTAGGCCAGTTGGGTTTTATTTCACGGATGTTGGTTTGGTGTATAGGTTTTTGTCAAATAAAATTAGTGGTTTTGTTTGAATTATTTCAAAGTTTATTTATTCTTTTTTAGAGCATTTAAATAAAATTTGTATAATATTATTAAGGGCATCGCGCCGCCTATGACTCGGTCTTGTTTTACAAAGCAAACGTCGCCCATTCGTTTTTATGCTATTCCAAGTGAGTTCATTTATGCTATACACACTTATATCCACTAGGAGTGTTCAGTAAGTAATTTCCAATTATTGTATCCAAAATCGATATTCCGATATATCTTAGTCTATTTATTGATTTAAATAAAGCCTTTGATAGTATAAACCATGAGCTTCTCTTGTTTAAATTAGAGAGATATGTTATTATGTGTCCTGCACCGAACTCAGATAAGTCTCACATGTCCTTCGGTGTTTCCCAGGGATCCATTCTTGGCCCTCAATTGTTCACAATTTAAACCAATGACCTATGCTACAGAACTCTTTCTTTGCGCACGGGTATGCATACATATTATATGCAGACGCATTAGTAGCCGCAATGATGTGATAGTCAAAGCGTAGGTAAATAAGAATAAGTTGACAATAAATCGTGATTTGGAAAATTACATAACATTTTCAGGCAGTACAATTGTTGGTATCTCTCAGCATGTCGACGTAGGCCAGTTAGGCCAGTATAACCAGTGCCGTGCACGGAAATAAGGATTGGGCTTTATTTCAAGGATTTTGTTTTTTTTTTTTAATAGATTTTTGTGTTGTGGTTGTTTTTTGTGAAACAAAATTATTGGTTTTGTTTGAATTATTTCAAAGTTTATTTTATTCTTTTTTAGAGCATTTAAATTAAATTTTTATAATATTATTAAGGGCCGCGCGTCGCCTAAGACTCGGTCTGGTTTTACAAAGCAAACGCCGCCTAAGCTTTTTTATGCTGTTCCGAGTGACTTCATTTATACCATACATGGCCAACTTGTTGCGCAATATTAAAAAAACTCAAATTGGGCAAAAATAATTGTATATTTATTGTAAAAGGAAAATTTGATATTGAAAATTGATCTCACTAAGAATCTTTATGCAACTAGGTGCTCAGAAAATTATACAGGGTCCTCGGCTCTCTTGAGGCTATGAATCTATTTATTTTTTCTTATTAAAGCGATTGTATCGCTTATTTGTGCCCAACAAAGTAACATGATAAAATAAGGCTATTTTCAAGGCCTCAAGAGAGCCGAAGACCCCGTGTAATTTTTGTAAATGTTTTCTTTTGAGTAAATAATTTTGTCCAATTTAAGTTTTTTTTTATATTGCGTGACAAGTTGGCCATGGATGCAGTATCCTTTTCAGCATCACCTATGGCTATCCAAAATTGACACTTTTTTTGGATCTTACGTTATTTTTTGAGGGGCGCAAAATAAGCGAGAAAATTGCGGCGGCATGTAAAATATAAAGGTTAGATCTCTATGCCGCATTGTCAGATTGTAGATTCTAGGGGAGATTTATCTAATTATTATAATTGGAAAAAAGTCCATAAATTGTAGAGTCCAATGTTACAAGCGTATGATTAGTTTTGTAATATTAACTAGTTCAATATTTGTGTGACATACCGGGTAAAGTATATTTGATTGAAAAAATACACTCCAGCCCGGATTCGAACCCGGGCCGAAGGCACTTTGTCAACCAACTACCGGAGCATACAAGTTCCATCGGATAGGTGGTATTTGCTTGAAAATGTCATTCGTTAGTAGGAGACATCGTTTTCTACAACTACTACTAGAAGGGTTATAGGTTAGAGATAGGGTATACCATTCATTATTGTTGTTTATGTGAACTTCCTATTTGTTCTTCTATCCACAATATTCGACATAATATAGCGATTTAATAAAAGAAACGCATATTAACAAATAAGGATGTTTTTATGTACCTGTAGAGGGAAGTTTTTGTGGCATATCCTTCACAAAGCAGACCATCTGACTCACGCGCACATACTAATTTCTTGAAAATATTATCGCTCCCCCCTGCCTGCTGCCTATCATCGCAAAAATCAAAGGCGCCCCTTCCCCCCTTCAATATGCATTTGGGGGCTGACTGGGGCCTCCCCCTTTCCAATTTCGGTAATGCCCGGCACGCATAACTGCCAATTCCATCGCGCTGCCGCGTCTCAGAGTCGCGACGAGTCGCTGAAAACGGGGGGGATGTTTTGTTTTCCGCACAACGGGACTTTCTGCGGATTGTTTCACGCCAGAATTGAGCAGTTCCCCCATGGAAGAGCGCTCCTTTTTCATTCTGGATGTTTTGCTCCGTACAGACTCAGTTTCTGTTAAAAGGGGGGGGTGAGTTGTTTCTTTTCGAGCGGCATCACGTATTCATACTCGAAGAGGTATTCAGATTGACAAAAAAGAGGCTCTTTCGTGATGTCTTACAGCATATTTTGGGAAGACGCATTTCGCACCTTATAGAATTTAAATAATGAGATGATAATTTACGTCCCCAAATATACAACAAAATAAAGTTTAACATCTTTCGGCACAAACTATTTTCAGTAACTGACAAAGGTGGGTAGACGGAAGACCGAGACAATCGACGGTACAAAATAACCAGGAACGATTCATGGCTTAGTTAATCTTTAACAAGCAGTAGCCGGTAAGATGTATACCAACGCCATCTAGTTAACTCTGACAGAAGCAGAAAACCTTAAACATTTTTGCACCTTTGCTGCGAGTTGGCAGATCTGCTCATTCCCACCTCAAACACCGTAAGAACCGTGCCAGCCCAAGTAACATTCTCGATTATCTTTAGTAACCATTAGTTTTATAACAGCTTTTTAATAGTAATAAAAGCAACTAAAGGTTTCTAATGTTTTATAAGTGTCTTCTAGATTAAATAAAAAAAAAATAAATATCGTCTTTATTCATGAATAGTGTACAGTGTCAATTAAGATACACCAGATAAACAAACAAACAAAAAAACAATAAATTACCGGTTACTGATAGGTTTATAATAAGGTCATGAACTATTGTCTGTAACCTTTTTAATAAAACCTCGAGTTCCTGTTACTAAAGGTTTTATAACCGAGTTATATAATGGTCTTGGAAACTACTTTATAAAACCTGTAGAGCTAGGTTTTATATAGGTAACTCTAAACACCTTTTTGTTCCTTCGGGGAAATTAAGAGACTGCTATATAGCTTCTAAGATCTATAGTTCTATAATGGTCTTCTCCAAATTAATTAAAAAACCTCAAGTAATATCAATCCCCTTATGCAACCAAAAAAAATTATTTCGATCTACGCATGTCCCATAACATGGGGGTTATTTAGAATTTATGAATACATTCTAACTATTCTCTTGTTATAGATTATACATTAAATAAATTCTTCAGTAGTCCGTCCTAGTCTCTTATAATAAGAACGTAAAATAACAGAACTTCAAAAACTTGTACGGTAAAACAAAATAACAATAACAATAAAAACACAAAACAGGCGTTGAATAATGGTTATTATTTTTTCTTGAAATCGGCATTAAAATATCCCAAAATCGTCATTAAAAGCACAGAAATCGTACAATAATGTAGCCCATTATTGTACGATTTTTTTCAATAAGTAGGCCTTGGCGAGATGTAAACATCAAACGTCAGACGCGGAGAAATCGCCCGTCAAAAGTGACCAAATATTCAAAACCCGGCCGATAAAGGCTCATTTAACTTTTCGTACACATTGCGAAATTGCTTCCTATAGAAGCGCAATCCTTCAGTATACATATTTTAGTAAATTTGAAAATCAATAGATTTGTTGTGTAGGCTGCACAAGAAGCAGCAGTTTGGTTTTTCTGTCAGAAGGTGCCGTACATCATTATACTTGTCCTAGGTAGAGCGATCGGTAAAGTCAAGCAACGCCGCGCGTAGTCGGTTCGTGGACGGGACGGGCCCTTATTATTTTCTTGCCTAATATAACATTTTTTTCCGATTTCAAGAAAAATATAATATGTACCTCGGCACTGAAGTTCTTTTTATGACTCATGTGGTTTATTTGCCTCGGCCAGAGGCCTCAGCAACTAAACTCCACATGAGTCATAAAAAGTTGAACTTCAGTGCCTTGGTACATAAATAACTATTATTCACTGTCACTTATATTTTAAATCCTATTTCGCCTTTATTACTGGTAGGTATATTTGTCTGAATTGCCATTTATTTCTGCAATTTGCCCATGCGCTCTGATAAACTAGAAGTATTTTTGCCAGGTTCTTGTGGCTGTAGTGTACAATTTTAAATGACATTTTGCTCGTAAAACACACACAACACCTAACCACAATTATTAATAATGTTTCTGATGCAGGTAGTAAAACTAAATTAGGGGTTATGTCATATATTCGTTCTTACAGAATATGCGCGTGCGCGTGCTACTCTGGGTGATATAAGGGTTACTTTTATTACCAATACTTTTAGTTTTTTATTAAAGTATCGCTGGAACTCTTAGGTTTCCAGGTGTCACTAAAATTGGTGATTAGAGTTACCTAAAGTTATTACTATGTAACTTTCAGCAACCACATTTTTATAACAGTTGTGGGGTACATTATAAAACCTATGGTGAAATCTATCACCAAAGATTAATGGCTGCCATTTTAAGCTTTTTACTGTTATAGGTTAGATTTAAATTCATCAAGGAAAATTAACTACAAGCTTCCATCAAAAATTTGTTAAAACATCATATTTGCAGAGCCCGTGAATTTTCTGGAGGTGGAATCCAATTTCACCCGATGCAGAAAAAGTTGCACGTGAATTTACTGCTCTCCTGAGATCAAGTCTTCTTTTTCTATGACCAAATGATTTAAAGAAACAAAACATGATATGTCAACTTTGAGAAAACAAACCGTCCAATTCGTTTCAAACGATAAAGATGAAATTCTTTAATATCACAATGGAATAAAGAGAGACAAGTAATACATTGTAAGACATGCGCAGTACGAATAAAAGAGAAGTTTTGTAAGGGTGTCCAAAAGCGCTTGAGAAGAAACTTAAGTAACCAGAACAACTAAGGACGCAGTTATAAATTGGTTGATTTAAGGCATATACCTAAGGGTTTCTTAATTGTAACGGTCAAGTTTTATAATGTTAGTAACGGTTGCTTCTCCGCGACACTTATAAAACAAAAAAATGTTATTTGGGAGTGGTCCCGTTCACTATTCTGTAATTATTCATCTTCGCTATTTTTTTTTGCGTTGATAGATGCATATAGTTCCATTTTGTGCAAGCAAGTAGCATTGATTTAAAAGCCAAAGAGAAAAAACTGTCCCCAAAGTGTCCCCTAAATCCAGCTTCACACCGGACGTTGCTCGCCTTCGCGAGTGCGAAGCCGCCTTCACCGCTGACCTCCCACGCAGAACCCAGATTTATGGTACCCGCGTTTTCACACCTATGCCCCGGTCTCATTGAATAATTCCCAGGTCGCCGGGACGTGCTACACGCTGCGTTTTTTCGTCTGGTGCCCCGGCACCGGAGACCGGAGATTAACAAGGCATTGTGGGGGATTTGCATGCGCCTTTGGAGTCCGCTCCCAGTGTCAGGGCGATTGAAACTAATGGGCATGGGTAGCGCAAGCCGGCCGCTACAACGCCGTCTCCCGTGTTCTCTGGGGGACTGCGGTTTTATGGACCGGGTTTTGTGATGTCTTGGTGCGGAGGTTTCCTTGGAAATATGGAGCGGTAAACTGTGTACGTGGCGAGGCGATGCGGTTTTGGAAGAAGAAAACCACATCGACTTCAAAACACTAACAAGGCTCGTGTATAGAGAGAAATCAAAGAACGAGTTATATTTCCTAGAACACGAATTTAAAACGTATATATTCCTGGTGATATTCGAGAATTTAAATACTTTACAGTGTTGTAAGACGAGAGGACGTCAATGCTTAGTCTCATTCCGCCTTCCTTTTCTATGATACTCCGGTAGCTTAGTTGCTTCAAAGTGCCTACGGCCTACAGTAGGAGTCCCCGTTTCGAATCCATGTTGAAATGCATTTTTTAACTGATTATCCTTTACCTGACATGCCACAAAAGCTGAACACAATTCGATAAACGTATTAGATGCTATCATTGAATAAGGAATTCGTATTAATCAATGATGCTATGCTTTATCTGCCCCAGGGACTCTTTAAAGTAAGGGGACCCAGCATTATACTTTCCAAAGTGAGGCCTATTCTTTCCTCATTCTAATGGTCTCAGTGATGCCAAGTTTGCCATTTTATTGGAGAATCTATGAATATAACAGGTACTTTGATTGTTAGTAAAAATTAATAATGGTTTCCATGATTTCTAAAAATTAGACTTGACTTGTGTATACAAGTGCAGAATGTGGCAACTGTCAAATGAAAGAAATTTATTTTATAGTTGAAATCGATTTCCAGCAATTATTTCCACGAATTTAAGTAATAAGTATGGTAAGTCAGTAGTGCCGATTCTGCTTATTTACGAATTTGTCGCTATTGCACCTTGTTACCAGGTTCCTCAATCCGTTTGTAATATGTATACTTGAACTTTCTTCCTTTGTTGAATGTATATCTACCCAAAGAACTTTCACAGATTTCGGGATGGACTTATAAGATTAGGTCTAGTAGTTCTAATGATGGTAGTTTTCTCGGTCTTCATTAAAATATTTTTGTAATTTTATTTCTCTCCCAAGGTACCTCACAAACTCGGAGAAATAACCAAGGATAGAGGGAGCAACAGCCTCAAAATACATACATTTGTAGTCAACCAACATCTTATGCACATTTACCGAAGTAAACAAACATTAGGCCCCTGTGTACAACGTTTACCTGAGATAGGTTATGTCCTGAGAAATATCAATTTAGCCACATACCACACACTTTCTGCGTCCCATTGTATACAAAATGAGTCACTATATCCTAAATACTAATAAATAGCCTTTAAATTAGCAGAAAAACAATTAAAAACGGGAAAAATCCATACGTAAACAATCGGAAAACTTGACATGCTGGGCATACACAAAACAAATATCGCCGAGTTAACGGACGCGGCGCCCGCGGCAGCAAAAGCAGCGTTGCCATGTCAGGCCGGTTTGAGGTATCTGTGACGACTTTATTAAAGTGATAATTAGATACTATAATTACACTGCAATTTAGTTTTAGTTTAAAATTGTTGCAAACAAGAAATTAATAACTACATTTGTTAATTTAGCGTTATGGGAGGTGTGCCTTCATTGAATCTCATTATTAAACCCTTCTATTTTGAAATGAAATGCTGTAAACAATGGAGTACGCGGCTTTGTTTACTTTTTGTTCTTACTCCCTCTATCCTTGGTTATTTCTCTGAGCTCACAAACTTAAAATAAACTTGTAGTCGTAGATAAAAACTCTTTTAAAAAAAACGTGACTGAATCTACCTGCTTGATAATTTAAAATTTTCGAAATACGATTTGTTTTGAACTACCTACTTATACGTAATGCCCACGGCCCACGTAATGGGAATTGTAGGAATACTATAGGTAATATAGGAAAAATCTGGTTGCAATTATTGGGACTACAGGCGGCCGCATTATCTTTAACTAACACATCTGAGTATCTGGAAGTTAGAAAAGTTAAAAATTGTGAATTATGATGGGAAATATTTTGCCTCCTTTATAATCTATGGCACTGGCATGTCACATAAAACCTGATGGCAGTTGGACACTGACATATGTACAGTGTGACCCATTCTGATGTTGGACACCCTCATAAAATCTGTAATTTGTGTCCGATTTTAGCCGGCTTTTTTTCTAAAAATAGATCACAAAAAGCTCTATTTTGGAGCAAAGTTTCAGATCTTAATCTCAATTTTCAAGGCCTACTATGAATTTTTTTCTAGTAAAAAAAAAAGACGAAAACCCTTTAGCGATTTTTTTATTTAAAATCTGACAACACAGCGTTAATCAGGACACCCTGAAATCCCCATAAACCAAATTTGAACAAAAAATACACAGGGAGTTCCATTCTGCAGGGTGTCAAAGTTGAGCAAAATAGGAATTTTACAGGCATCTGGCTAGTCAAGTGTGCTATGGAATTACTTCGAAACAGTTGGATGGTCAACAGGACCGCTCACAGTGTTGGTGTACAAAGATTCAATACAAAAATATACAGGGTATTTTTCTTTGGACCATCTCAAAATGCTGAATTTTTATGAAACTTTGTACTGGTCATGAGTGCTCTGGAATTATTGAAAAAACATTGACAAGCACAAAAGTAACTTATTTCTTTACAAAATACCAACCAACAAATAAAAAAAACCATTTAAATTATCGGACCATACTCAATAAAGTCCCTGTCTAAGATGATACATTTTTGTGTGTTTCCTGTTGTGGCACACCATCCACCTTAACGCATATGGACTTACTGACTGGTAGGCTTCTGTATTTTTTAGATTTAGTTCGTTTATAGTGTGTGGAGCGGTTTTGATTTACTCGATTTTTGACCCGTATAAAGTTCCAAAAATTCAGTAATTTGAGATGGCACAGATAAGAATACTCTGTATATTTTGTATTGAACCTTCGCACGCCAACACCTTGAGAGGTCCTATTGACCTTTCAACTATTTTGAGGGGATTCCATGGCACACTTGACTTGGTAGATGACTTTAAAATTCCTATTTTGCTCAACTTTGACACCCTGCAGAATGGAACTCCCTGTGTATTTTTTGTTCAAATTTGGTATATGGGGGTTTCAGGGTGTCCTGATTAACGCTGTGTTGTCAGATTTTAAATAAAAAAAAAACGCTAAACGGTTTTCGTGTTTTTTTACTAGAAAAAAATTCATAGTAGGCCTTGAAAATTGAGATTAAGATCTGAAACTTTGCGTCAAAATAGAGTTTTTTGTGATCTATTTTTAGAAAAAAAGCCGGCTAAAATCGGAAAAAAATTACAGATTTTATGAGGGTGTCCAACATCAGAATGTGTCACACTGTACATATAACATAACCTTGTATCAGCCTCCTTGTGGTCTCCTCAAGACTTCACTTTTCCTATGTGATAGATTGTGACATGCTGGATCACCTTATTTTAAAGAGTCCCTGATCTGCCCCATGCTGATTTCTTTGGAAATATTTATTATAACCAGGCGTAGGTGTATCAAAAAAGTTGGAACTGATTACAAGGTACGTTTACGAGTTTTTAAAAACATGCATGTTCGAGATAATTTTCAACTTCGAGGTAAGCGATTCCGCGCCATTATCACCAACTGTCCCCCTAAATCCGCAGAAATCGTCTCCGCTCGGTCGGTACGCGCCGTAAGCGCGTTCTTATCGGCCTCTGAATGGCAAAAGCCTGTAATTGATCGCGGGCGGGCAATGAATGGTCAGGCTTGGGTGCGCTGGAACCCGAACATTTACGCGGTGCTGAAAGTACGACGCGCACGCACACTGCGCCCGAGAAAAAAACGGTAGCAGTCGAACCGTAAAGCAGCGGTCGACGTGGGCCGCGAGCGTCTATTGTGCGATTGGAGAACAGCGCAGACAGTAATTGCGGTAACGACGTAATCTTCGTGTTTGTTTTGATGGACTCGGCGCGGCTCGAGATTGGTTTTATGGGTTTCGGCGTAGGCACGATGGTGCGGTGAAATTGAAGCAAGCATCGACGTATAAAATTGCATACGCGATGATTGCCTGCTTGCGTTAGGCACCTACCGATTCGAATAGCAGCACTTGTAAATTGGTGGCAATTTCTGTGCAAGTGTAGCTCCTTTCTTGTTGTCTCCATTATTATAGTGCGACCAGTCAGAGTATAGGAACTGAGGATAATAGCGGCTGAATGTAGCGTGTGGCAAATAACAATTTGTCACTCGCCACTAGTTGTTTCATAGCTGCGCCAAATTCGCTGTTTCTATTTTGCATTTATTTCGGTAAGAATTTTATATAAAGCGGATTTATGATTATTACATATTTCTAAAGACGCTTTTGATTACAACACAGAAAATATATTCAGAACAGAGAGCTCCTTAATGACAGCTGTCAAATGGACTCCAACTTTGGAGCTTAATATTTTCCAAATGCATTGATATTGTGGTCCACTATTAAATGTTGGCTAATCTACGAACTGGGAAGATTATATTTTGGGAAAATATAATTTCATAAGAAATGCAATCTGCTTGTCTTTGGAGTCTGTAGTTGGAGTCCATTTGACAGGTATTGTTAAGGAGCTTTCTGTTCTGGAACCATATTTTCTGGAACTATATTTTCTGTGGTTACAATGGACTAATACACCACTTTTTTTTTATTTGCTCATCGGATAGTATTGGGTGAGATATACTTGCTGTATTTTTTTAAATTTTTTTTTCGCCCCCGTTTTGTCGCAATTAATTTTTAAAGTTCAATATACGTAACTACCTGTTGGATTTTATTTTTACCTAAATTTACTGCCAGGCGCCACGTTTGGCAACGCCGCGCCAGGCGCGCCTCAATGTCAGGAGAACTTAACCTATAAATCTGCAAGGACAAATCAGATCCTGCTAATATTTTACCTTTACCTACATTTGATCTATTTTCACTGTATTTTCGCCATTCATTCCATTAGATGACGGAAATGATTAGGAAAAAGACTTTTTTTCTACCTGTTTGTTCAAGTACAAGCGAAATTTCAATAAAATTGTATTTTTGTTTGTCAATAATAATACTTGTTTTACTGAGATTCAGGTAGGTAGCAGCATCACAATCATTCTATTCTTCTGAGAACTCTATTAACGACTCAGAGATAATGCCAGTTAGTCTGCAAAACCTAGCAATTTGTTTATTGTAAACAAGAGTCGATTTTATTTAGGTCTGACAAAAGTATAGGAGTGTGGTACAAAAGGATACAAGGGCTGATACATTATGAAGCAAAAAATGATAAGAACCGACCAGGTTCAAAGTAATATTTTATAATAGTTGATGTTTTTTGTCATACAGTTTTCTGTAAAGTATATTCCGCCGATTGCTAGTTGTATGAAGGAACTGATATTTTGGCCTGAATCTAAATCTAATGATATTCAAAAAGCATTACCAGTTCTTTTCAAAGCAAGACATAAACAGTGGAGTTAATAATTGATTTATTAGAAATTGAGACAGAAAAGTCATCGAATCCCATAGACGTCCAGCAATGACCTGGTTAGAATATAAAAAAATTGTTATAATGGTTTATTAATAAACAGGGATTAATAGGTATAGAAGATTGGGCATTAAACATATTGAGCCCTTACTTACAGAATGTAAGTCAGTAAGACCTGCATCGGTTCCAACACATATAATAGGTGTCAGCTCTAGATATTGTTCAAAATATGACATGTAAAAAGCAATAAAGCCAAGTTTTTAGTCGAAAACCTTTATAGTAGGTCATCGCTCGAATTGAATCGACTACTTCAAACCCATTTAGGTAAATTATATTCCCGAATGCATACTCATAAAAAATGATATACCATGGAGTAAAGAAATAACACGAAGAAAGTTTGCACCAGAAAAATGATACATCTCTGAAAAGTAACTAGTGGTGGTTTTATTTTCTACACGGGGTAAATCATAAAAACGTCAAAAAGGTGTTTTATGGAATAGAAACTTGAAACTTCATTGCTGGCCTTACCTTTTAATTTTAAACTTTTCATACCTACATGTTTTCTCTAAAATTAACAATACCTAAGGGCTTTGAGTCCATATAAAATTGCGTGTCCGGTCGGAGTGTGCTTACCCTGAAGTCCCTCGTTGCCCCCACTCGTTCTAGCCGCCTAGCGACCACGAATTTTTACAACTTGTTTACGTTTTCGAGAACACTGATCCCTGTGCAACGGGCTAGCGGTACAATTTTATATATTTTTTATTTTACTGGAAGGATATGTATTTTGTTGTCTCGGACGCTTTTCGGGCCGGCTATGCTGCGTCCTGTAAGGCTGCGTTTCTTATTATTCATTCATTCAACGCTAAGGGTACTTTCTAGTCTTTTTCATATTTTCGAACCTCTCCCATATACGAAATGAGATATTCAAATTTTGTAAACTGCGATTTGAGTTTGCAGGAATGCACAAACTTTTATCAAGAATAAAATTTTCTGATAAATTAAAATTAAAAAAAAAAAACATATGGTGTGTACTTTCTGCCGGACACTGTATATTCGACACTACTGTTGTAATAAGAAAAAATATATGTCTAACATAGTTACATTGCAACTTTTATATCTTATCGACAAAAAATAGAAAAATAATAGGGGGGGTCGGATTTTTCGCATGAAGTACATAGTAATAAAATACTTAGACCTGTGACTTTTTCAAATTTTATTCACAAACAAAAATTATTATTTGCTTACCTAAAGTAAATTGTTACATCAACAAAATATTTCCAATATATCATTATCCATTAGAAACACCATTAATTGTTTTATTTATACTTTGGTAATCTTTGTTATAACAACTATTGGATGTTAGAATTTTTCTTGTATTTTGTATTTTGATTCCCCCGAACGCCACGTACACACCTGAGTTTTTTCCTTTCTGTGCTACCCCAGTGTCCAGCAAGCCTCTAGTGACATTTTATTAAATATTTCAAGCTGCAAAAAATTAATTGCGGAAATTTGGATTTTTCTTGTTTTTGATCTCCCGATTGCCACATACGCACCTGAGTTTTTCGTTTCTGTGCTACCCCAGTGTCTAGCATGCCTCCAGTGCCATTTTGGTAAATAGTTCAAGCCGGTGAAAAATCAATTGCGGAAATTTGGATTTTTCTTGTTTTTGATCTCCCGATTGCCCCGTACGCACCTGAGTTTTTCGTTTCTGTGCTACCCCAGTGTTCAGCAAGCCTCTAGTGCCATTTTGTTAAATATATCAAGCTGCAAAAAATTAATTGTGACAATTTGGATTTTTCTTGTTTTTGATCTCCCAATTGCCACGTACCCACCTGAAATTTGGATTTTTCTTGTTTTCTGAATTTTTTTCGTTTGGGGTTGCCCCATAGGTATATATCAATTCTGCTGCTGGCATCATTTCTTGGTAAACTGCAAGATACGGAAACATCTCTGGAAATAACAATTTGAAACAATTTATTTCATTCTCAATAATTATTACTATACAAACCTACCTTTTAATTTATTCAATTTTTGTTTTCTGGTGTACTGACTAAGTATTTTATCAATTTGTGGTAGACATTAGTGCACTATGCGTAGGACCAGTACTTAGCTGGTGTGCTGTAAAAACGAGATTCTTGATTCTGATTTCGTTGCCGTCTCGAGAAACGTAATGCTGCATGTGCATAATTTAGGACTAATCTACTTATGTTGGGCAATCACAACACATTTTACACATTCCACAACCGAATATCTTTATGCATTGGTAACCACAATGACATTATAATTATTGTTCTTGTTAACGGGGTCGGGGTTATTTTTGCCTTAACCCTGCATTCATTATTATTTTGTCCTTTCTTCTGCACATATCCATAAGTCCATTCTCTAGTTGACCTAAAGGGAGCATTCACAGCTACGTATATAATCATAATTAAGTATAAATATTACAACAATAATCAAATAAACAACATACCTTCCTCTTAATTTTTCCGGGTTTTGCTCGCAGTTTGTATTAATAACTTGACACACCAAAGCAAGTAGTGACCAGAACAAGCTTTAACAAAACTTGTCTTCATTATAATCCGAAAAAATAAAGTATTCACAGCGAGATTCTTATAACAAACTGAGAACAGAAATGATTAAGTTCCCGTCTACGAAAGTGAGGTTATAAACGCACAAAACACAATGTCAACTGCAAAATGCGGTGTTGCCGCTGATTATCCTTAAACAATCGACTCGTATGTCATCTGTCATATTTTATGGGGGGCGTCTAATAAGTTCAGAATGGGATCGGTAAAATCCAAATATTTCATTGAAATGCTTGGAAATTTGATTATTTCTCACCAGGCGTATAAAAGCTGGATCCAATAATTTATCTGGAAATGTTTGGTTATATAAAAAAAGACGAAATAACTACTAATAAAATAGCAGGTACTTATTGAAATTAGGGATCGTGACGTCACATTCCCTACTTTTGCGACCGTTTTTTTCGATTTTTGAGCAAACTAATGGACAAAAAAATCTGTTGGTGGGGTTCCGTGATTATCTAGACATGTTTTACAAATTCCAATGAAAAAAAATATTTTTTATTCCTAAGTATACTTGTCCATTAGTGACACATCTATTGTTCTCAGTTATAATGTTTTAATATCCTTGAAAGCTCCTAAGTACCTATAACGTCTAGATATGTGATCAAAATAATAGCCAGTTGTGTGCTGGCAGAAAAAAGCACAATTTTGTGAAGATCTAACAAATTGCTCTTTTCTCTAGAGGAATAAACAGGGTAAAACAAATTTTAAATACCAAAACTCCTAGAATCATTGTAGAATATTGAAAAAATTGCCAGTTTGTTGTACAAACTTTTTGTTGTGTTAAAGTTTTAAAAAATATGTTCTGTTTACTGAATATTTACCAAGCTAGTTCACATATTTAAGTCATATTTGATGCACCACATAACGGCATAGGCTGGCATAAAATCTGTTAATATCAAACACCTTAAGACTGAATGTACAACACGTGCGTGGAGATTCAACATTTTGACCCATAAAATGGCTTTTTTCGATCTGTATCGAGCAACACGCACAATTTTAAACTTTTGGTCAATACAAATTTTAATCTAAGTAATTACTAACATTTTGAGACAAAAATTATTTAAAAATATTTATCACAATGGCCGTTATTAGCATTTACGCAAAAAGCCTAATAACGGCCACTGTGATAAATATTTTTAATTTATTTTTGTCTCAAAATGTGAGCAATTACTTAGATTAAAATTTGTATTGACCAAAAGTTTAAATTTATGCTTGTTACTCGCTACAGATCGAAAAAAGCCATTTTATGCGTCAAAATGTTGAATCACCACATACGTGCTGTACATTAAGCCTTAAACAACCAGTGGCGGAGAAGTGGATTATTAGTACATTTATTATTATAGAAAAATTCAATCATTTTGTATACTAATAAAATTTGTTGTGTTACGGTTTCTTGTCAAATTTAATTTTTTGAACTATTTCAAGGTATTTCGGAAAAATCAACTTGGTAAGTATTATGTACCTATTATTTGCCCCATAAGTAAAATTTAAAGTATAATAAATGTGTTTCTTAGTTTAAACAAAGTATCTTTTTCCAATAAACTTACCCATTCAAGACTTTACTTTTCAAGGTACAGAAGGTAACATAAATGGTGGCTTCCCTAAATGTTTGAGACCCTGTATCTATAAAAGTATAGTCCTGAAGAGTAAGTTCATTGGAAAAAGTTACTTTGTTTAAACTAAGAAACACATTTTTCTACATGGAATCTTACTCATAGAGTTGATTTTTCAGAAATACTAATATCTAATAATTTTGAAATCAAATTTGCCCTGAAACCGTATAACACATAGAAAACCTAATAAATTGTATGACTATACTTTTATTACTAACGTGTTTAACACCCTACATCTTTCTAATAAGGCCTCCAAATAAAAGAGCGATAGAACAAACTGGCGATATTCTACTGATCCTAGGAGTTTCGGTATTTAAAACTGAATGACCCCATACGTGCATACGGTATGCCCCAAATATAGTTGCTAGAATAATAGGTGTAAATAAAAAAATTCTAATTAAATCGTAATAATATTCCGGAAATAACTTGGGCTTGCACCCAAACCGAAATGCCCCGAGTATGGGTTAAATTAATGTAAATGCTGTTTTTGTACTTAGGTTTATAAACTACCCATATTTTGAAAGATACAAAGGAAAGATATAAGGAAAAGTTGTTTAGCATTAAAAGTTCTACTATATATTCGCAACTTTGGAAATAATATGCCTGCCTATACTTAAAGATAAGTAGGTGTAAAAAAAGTTTGGAATGAATATAGGTGTTTAATCATATGCGGATAGATCTGCCTATAGAGTGTGTTGCAATAATAATTATGTAGAAAGTAACAGCAAAAATTATGAAAAATAAAACAAATTAGGTAAGCCGTAATCGTGGTGGTGAGATCCTGCTGTATTTTTTTCATTTTTAACTATTATATTTTCATATCTTCGAAGACAGATAAAATTGAGATACTACTCTTTTCAGTTTTTTTTAAGTATATATCTACATTAATCGATCAGAATATCATAACCCAACTTGAATTTCTTTTCCATTTACACCTATTTCCACACTTGCCTGGGGACACATTGTATGTTATCCTTTTCCTATTACATTTTTTGAAAATAATAGGGTTATAAATTTGTACCAAAGAGATTTTTTTCTTAAAAACCGCGAGCCAAAGAAAATAATATATTCTCTGCATAAATGAATTCTATAAGAAACTGGACAAAACAAGGAACGCCCTGTATCTCGACATTCAACTTTTCTCGAAAATCGATCACAGCACACCTTATCTCTTCGGGAAATAGGAGAAAGCCCCCAAAACCATCCAATCTGGGACTCCCTGTACTACATGTCTCAGTACCTATAATATGGCGGACATGTTACTTCTAAACGATGTAGCGTCTAGAAGTGTATTATTATTATGCAGTGTCCTAGATTTCAGCCTAAAACCTTTTAGCTTTGACATTTTATAGGGTTCAAATTCAGAATGTAATATGCATTCTAACAGAATCTCTAGATCTCCAGAAGCGTGTATTGTGGGGAGGAACAGAGGTCCCATCAGAGGCCAGAGGTTTCAACGAATGAAACATTGAAGTGTTAGTTTTATGAGACACAATTTCCAAATGCCAATGAAAATGAACCAACAGCTCAATCCGTCGGAGTTCCCGCCTAACAGCTATTAAATAGCTGTCAAGAAAGAACACATAAACCGACCTAATTACGCGCCAAGACGCAATCAAGATTTCTCGCCGGCTCAGCCGGGATTTTCTGTTCGCTTCTTAATTGTGAAATATAGCTGCTTAATCTCGGTTATACAAGGCGATCGGATCGGGTGTTTATTGGCAATTCGCCCGCCCTTTGGCGCGTAATGAGACGTCGCGAAGGGAGTGAATTTGACAGCTGACGTCGCGTCGCCCCGGGCTGAGCCGAACGACTCCAATTAGGCGAAATTCGGCGGTTTGTAATAATCACGGGGCGCGAACAAAACGCGCGGGGTTAATTGGGTTGTTTGGCTTTGGTCTCGGTCGGACTTTTGGGAAAATAACGCGCCTGGGTCTTTGTGACAAAGGAAGGATTTTGTCCGTCTTTGTTTCATTCTCTTTAACGTTTTTAATTGGAGGCGACACCCGCAGCTTGGGTGGATCGCAAGGAAGCTTCTTGGCTAGAAGAGCGTTATCTTTGCAAAGGTTTTGCCTATTATAGAAAATAGGAAGAGATTGAGTTTGTTATGTATTTTTATTTGACAAAGGCTGTTAGATATTCTAGAAGGCAAGTGGAGATGCCTGCTTGGTCTTAAACAGCTAAGATATTGATAGAGATGTTTGAAGAAAATAAAGGGGCATCCCGATTATTAGGTAGAAATGGACCATTACATAATTCAACGAAGCTTTTTACTTGTGAAACTTACTTTCAACATATAATAATAGTAATATAATATGTCGACCAGGACGATCTATCGAAATATTGCTGCAGAAATTTAGTACTTTTATCTCGTAGTAACTCGATCGGTTTGAGTGAAGTCAATTTTTTATTTTTATTGAATCATCTTTAGGGACATTACCTGTTATACTCATTCCACGGTAGATTAATGCATTTTTCGGGGTAATTTCTCTTTGGAAATGACATAGTAAATAACTGTTAAGTTAATTGCGAACTGCTCAGGGAACTGGTGTGTATAACTACTTTTTATTTTTACTACTATGGCAACCACAGAAAATCTTGATTTTTGAAAATCCATAATTTGAGAAAATACTTCTTTTGCTTAACTCCACACACCAAAACTTTGCTTTTTGCACTCGACGCGCCTTTCGCTAACCATATTAGCATCATCAGGAGATGATTAGAAGTATTTTCTAAGTGCCCAAGGTTAATGATTCCCAACTTAGCCATAATTTGAGGTTGGAAATTTCCAAAACCACTTTACATCGAATTTTATGCAAAGACCTCCATTTTTATCCTTTTGGAAGGTCCCATTGACTTGAGAAATGACGATTTTTGAAAAAAATCATGTTTAGCAATAAAGTGCACTTCCACTTATAGTCCTCCTTACGGCAGAATGCGTGCGACGTAAGGGGGAAGAACTCGCAAATATTATAGAATTAGTCACAGTTCAGGGGCGTAGCTCAATTTTGTGTAACCCACTGACTTAATTTTCATACAATTGTTATTTAATTTATTGTTCATATTATTCTAAACGGTGATGCCTTAGACTATGGAGGAAGGCAAACCGTTATAACATTGGCAATTATTTCTCGTGCTTGAGAATGCAACGTTCTTCCCTGTTTACTCATTTTGCACACGTTAACTCCCGAACATACGAAATGCCACTGAGCTCTCTGAGCCGGCGGAAAAAACTTGCCAGCGGCCTAGAAAATGAGGTCTGTGTGGTAGACCAAATACGCAGTTAACTTTACGTACTATAGAAACAGGCACAAAACGCGTTGGCTAACTGCTTTTGTCAGCCGACTGCTTGGTATAAGAGCTGTGTTGCCGTATTTCAAAGGCTATGGTAGACGCGACGATGTTGAAAAAATATAATAGGTGCGTTTTATCACACCGCGTTAAAAATAAATGATAAACAAAAATGGGTAAATGGTCCCGTGATGCGAGCTGCATTTTTTCGGTATAACTGAGTTCAGAAATTCGGCTTCAATATGATAAAACTTGTATTCCCTAATAAATAACGACTACTCGTATAGGAAATCTCGCAACGCTGCCCGCATTCTCTAGAAACGTTTCTTTCGTGCTTTGGACTGTAGTAGGCTATGTGAACACAGAAGTGTCGTCAGAATTGTTGAAAATCGCCGGAGTGATTGGGCCAAATTTTTCGGAAATAAGCCGAAAATGCAGTTAGAGTAAATTTCGACCGTTATAGCAACATGCACAAGAAACAATTCAGTGGTTGCAAGAGAGATTTACAGACCATGTTATCTCCCGCAATACCAACCAGAAGTTGTCTTCGAGGTCACGCCTATATTTATACACTTGAGAAAATAATTACATAAATGTTTGCCATTTTGTTGGACCCACCTGTAGTTATTGTATTTGTTTGGCAAACTATAACTTTACAGTCATACTTTACAGTGAAGCTATAACTTGTCTTCGTACATTATGATTAATAACAAAATTCGTGCCGACAACTTATGTTTTAATAAAATCATTTAATTTTGATGCCGTTAGGTATATTGGCAGCAATGTCAATCTTCTAGCCCTATAATTTCGCCAACCAAAGTCGTGTCTTATTTTGTGATGGCTTACTTGTTGTAAACATTTGATTGCCGGCAATTTATAACCTCCTACGTGGTACACGACGAGGAATATATACGTCGCAATCTATACTGACGACATCGACATCTTGTACCTGGACATGATGCCCATTTTTTTAAATGTTTATGTTATGTCTTAATATAATTTTTGAAGGTGCGTTTAAGAAAACTTATAGGTATAAATCATCAATCGCCACCTTTCATGTAACTGTAAATGTTCGAATGTTTGTAGGTACGCAGTTGAAAAACTATATTTTCCGGTATCTATATATAAGTATAGGTGTATAAATCTTAATAAGTTATAACAATACAGTTTCCAGTTGCAGTTTGCAAACATTATTACACAACACAAGTACCTACAATCAGTCGCATCCCGCAAGTAAATTTTGAATCACGCCAGAGACTTGTGACCTTATTCCAATTTATTTTAAACTAGATGGGTCAAATTTGACAGCATATGAAGCAACTTTAACAGAAAGTTGGGCCGTGAGCAGTCGTTAATCAATCCGTTTTTAATTAAAAATTGACATTTCAGTGCTTTTCTCGCATCGGGAATCGCGGATCGCCAAAAATAAACTAAAAAGTAAATTACGATTTCCCATTAAGCGAAAATACGGGTCGTGATTTTCGCCAGACGTGGGCGCAAAACTGTAGCACGCGCGATGCTAATTTGATTATGTGGAATACGGGATTAAATTTTAATTATTTATTTATGTTTATAATCCGCCCCGAAAACTATCCGCGACCGGATCCGGACTGCAATTAATTTGTTATTTGCGATTGTGCAGCTCGAATCCGGTGTAATTCATACGGATATTGTTTACATTTCATTCCATGCGCGAGGCACAAAATTTAGGTAGTCCCATGGAAAAAATAGCGCCATGTAAATAATAAACATTGTCAGTTCGAATTTTGATCTTTGAACAAAATAAGCGATCGAAATTCATAAGAAAAAGAGCCGTGCGCAAATTTTGGTAAAATTAAATTTTGGTAAAATTTTGGTAAAATTAAAACACTAAAAGTGGTCACATTAAGTCCACACGGATTCTGGTTAAATTAACCACTTTCGTTTTGGTAAAATTTGAATTTTTACACGAATATTTACACGGGCGTGTGTAGCATATTACACGCCTTTAGTGTAAAATTTACCATTTTCCGTGTACAAATTTGACGACTTCTTTTGTTTCATAATACGGTTTTTACCCATATACAGGGTGTTTACTAAAAATATAGCAAACATTCAAGGGGTTAATAAGGATGTAAGATTAGCGAGTGTAAATGTAACAATTACAAGAAAAGGTGATAATGGGTGTTTGCCCATTATCACCTTTTCTTGTAATTGTTACATTTACACTCGCTAATCTTACATCCTTATTGTCCTTGTATCTTGGGTTATGAAGATTTCCACGCAGGTCGCTTTAGCAGCCTCCGTGGCGATGTTAGTACAAGCTCCAAAATAGGGGATGTGCTGACTGAAGCTGCAAATGTGCTGTTGGCTCCTGTCTGGACTTCATTTGTTGCTTCCCAAATCATGCCTATCTTTTGATTTGGTTAATGTTACACCGTACTGATGATTGCCAAAATAGCATGAAAACACGTGTATGCGGTTACTAGTTTTTTCTTTTTGTTAACTTTGAGTGTTTGCCCATTATCACCTTTTCTTGTAATTCAAGGGGTTATTCCCTGGGTTATTTTAAGTATATTTTGTTCCATTGACGATTTTAGGACAGCAGCCTTGTTTCGGCGATATTACACAGCGATGAAGGTTTATCGACATTTTTTTATTTTTAAAATTATTATTCTAATAAAATATATTGCAATGCATAGACTCAATTGTTTAAAGTCGATAGCTAACATTTAAAATATTGTTTTTGTCGAAAAACCTTCAGGAATAGTCTTGTATATCTTCGAAACAAAAGCGTCTTTCAGAAAACCATCAAATGACAAAATATTCTTAAAGTAACCCATCGAAAAACCCCTTGAATTTTTGACTTATATTTATTAAACACCCTGTATACAATTAAAAATCGAAACTTGGATAAGAAGTACACCTACCATGGTGTAGGTAGTAGGTGCTTTTTGGGCTAGTCAATACTATGATAGGAGGTAGGATTTTTATAGAAAGTCACTTTAAAAATTTATTTATTAAACATTTTTTTTAAATGTACAGACAGTTATTAAATACATGACTAACATATTTGAAATGCTTAAACTTTGATATTTACTTGATATACTTGGTAGTGGCTAATCACTCGATCTGTAAAAATCGAAAAATAGTGAATAATATATTGTGCTAGGCAATTGCTTACCTTTAGGTATAGCGTTGAGGGAAGGAATATATTCTCGACTTAACGGGTATAGTCAGCACATCCGGACAAGTCCCAGCGGTGTCACACAACGGATAATAATCAGGTTTTTTTATTTCGATTTGATTAGAACTATAATTTTCTTTCGAACCTATAGACAGAACAAGTCGCGCAGAAATGCAACAAGAGACTGACTGAGGGAGGAGAAAATCCAATTATTCTGACCTTGATCACAACACGGGCGGTGTTTAAAAAACACACGAATGGTGTAAATGAAACACGAACGGTATTAAAAAGACACGATCGGTGTTAAAAATAGCATCCATGATTATCACAAAAATTACACTTTAAGATATGTGTTTTTAGAAACACACACCGTGTATTTTTAACACCCGCTCGTGTATTTTTTACATCAGAAGGCATTTTCTGTGGAAAAAATAGATTTACCAAAAGCAAGTTGGTAAAAATAATCCATTTTAACGAAATTTGGTGTATAAATTTACACGAGAAAAGTTTACCAGCAGTTTTTTATGCTTTACACGGGCAAATTTTTTGCTGTTGCGAAATTAAAGTGTTTTCTTCATGTACAGGGTGGGCCAAATTGGCCACTTTTAAAGGAAAACTCCTATTTTTAACGGAGATAGACGAAAAGTGATATCGGTGTCTGAGGCTCGTTTTTTATGCGAAAACCGCAAATCGATATCTGTCACCGTTCTCGAGTTACAGAGCGCTTTTCGAAAATGTGCATTTTCGAAAAGTGGCCGTAACTTCTTTCAGGTTGAAAATTTTGTGTTTCTGTAAAAACATTTCTAACGCACTTTTTTACGTAGAAGCCAATGCTGCTACTACATTTTTTCTTTCAAGTCAATGGTATTAAATGGTACTAAATCAACAGATTGTATATTTGGAATATGCGAAAATCGGCGAAAATGCAGCCATATTATTTTAAGAGTGAATTCTCATCATCAATATTTTCTTCTATTAGACCGTGACAGAGTTTTGGACGTGAGTTTACTCAGTATGTCTTTCAAAGGGCGTTATGTTGCGTATATTCTCACAATAATAAGGTATGAATCAGAGAGTCATTCTGGGTTCTTCATATGTAAAAGTGATTTCATTTATTCGAAAAATATACGTTTTGATATAATTTTAGTCAGGCTGCCATGTGTTTTATAATAAAGTTCAAAACAGAAACTTTCTCGGAAAATTATAGGCATACCGTTAAGTGGACCCAAAGGGCTACTATTGTCACGTGAACTTGTATGTTAATACCTACTTAATTTTTCCACGTTTCTGAACAGGCTGCCAAAATGATAAGTGTGTAAGTTCTTGTAATAAAACTGCTGAAGAAAAGATGGCATACCGTCTTTTGGTCAATTTCACCAAATATTCTGGTGTCAATAAGAACTATGGTGGTGTGAATATTTAACACGGCGTTGTGTAAGATTAACACCGTGTTGTATAACTTTTACACGCGATTTGGTCAAAATTGTGTAATTTAATTTATTTTGTATTCCCATTTTCTTCTTCTTTCTCTCTTATAGTTTTACATATACTTTATTTTAAAGAAATTTCAAATGTCATTGATAAGTTCAAATTATGGAAATGTGTTACTTGTAAAAATAAAATAAAACTAAAAGATAAAGACGCTGTATGAGCCAGGCATAATGTATGGGCTTGGTCTTCAATTTAAATTATTTGTAGGAAATAATAAGTAAAGAAAATACTTTATTTCAGTTCCAAAATATATGTATATGAACGATTCCTTAAAAATAGGTATAAAAATATCAAAATTTTCTTTCTTAAAGCTATAAAAATAAATATTCATTCTCACAGGCAAAAATATTTGGTTATAAGAGAAGTTATATATCGTACGAATTCGCCACCAAACTATTTCGTACGAATTCTCATACAGTGTACTTAAGTAACAACTGTTGTCTTAAAGAATTGTCCGTGTGAGACAAAAACAAACTTCAAACGTGGCGACACAGCGATTTAGTTAGATAAGCCTGTTCTCACAAGCACAAGCAGGACCCAACTAAGTCGGAGCCAATCAGCAGGCATCAAAACAATCAGAACAGTCAGATAATTTAAAATCCGTCGATGAGTATAGGTTAGGGGCTATCACCTCGGCTGTCACACAGTATACCTTTCGTCGTCACATCTGCATATTCGCCTGTCGTTTTAATCCATCTGACTTTGCCATGAAATTTTACTCTACATAACGACACAATTTTTGCACGAGCGGTCGATAGAATCACTTTCATACCTATATTATTCGCGCAACGCGGTCGGGTCACACGTCGCACAAACTGATAAGCTCCGTCGCGCAACACGTTCGACAAACGAATGATGCAATGGCTTCGATTGCCTAAAATTGTACACCCGTAACTGGTGAAATACCTTCCCCCTCTCATCTCCCTAACACGAACTTGTGCTAATACGTTCAATTTAACACCGCTTAGTGCTAAGGGGCACCGAATGGTGTTAAGGAACACCGCGTGGTGTAAACAAACACGAAGCCGTGTTAGAAATATAAAAAATTACACCCCTAAGTGTTTAAATTAACGAATTGTTTGTAATGTGAATTTTACCAAATGAGGTTTGGTTAAGATATTTGGAATCCACCAATTTTGGTGTCAATTTTTCACCAAATTTCTTTCATCACACGAAGAGGATTTACACCATTTTTTACAGCGTATTTTCGGTACAATTATTATTACTAAGGGACTTTAAGTACGGATGTTTTTTTTTTTTCGATTTTCCATGTTATCCCAGGGGCCACTCGTAAATTTCATTGTTGGAATACATTATTAGAAATAGAGATAACATTTCATACTTCTCGACTTCGTGGTACTTGACGTGACGTTGCGAGATACAACAAATCAGAGTTAATCTAGTGATCTTGCATAGAGCTTGTAGCACTGGTGACACAAAATTCAATATAATTATGGTGATACGAAATTCAGTAATATAATATTTAAAAACAATCCCTAACATAGAGTGGGCACGAATTACACGTGAATTTTACAAACTAACCTCCAGCGCACGGATTCTGAAAATCGTCAACATATTATTACCACTGTAAACTCGACTAAATTAAACTAATTAGTGCGAGTCAGGCATGCCTGAAATAGCCAACTCCGACGCCGGTTTTCGTTTTAACGTGGTTTCGTGTGGGCGACTATAGAACGAGGAAAATGCACCACAAGTGTTCCGTATCGCCATATGTCAGGATAGACGAAAGTTGTGCATACATATTCCCGCAAATATTTCGTCATTTTCTGCGGAGAAACGTTGGAACATGTGGTGCGGTTCCGATGAAATGGACAAATGCGATGCAAATGGGTACAACACCTGGATTTTACTCGCATGCGAAATTTTACTTATTTGTATACCGAATGCGTTCCGTAAAGAATTCAATTATGAGAGGTTTCTACGAGACAAAAATAGAGCGATCGAGCGAAACATGTCTGTTAATCTTTTTCGATCTAAAAAGATATTTTTGATCATTTGTTCATCTAATTGCAGTAATTGCCTCCGTGGTGGCCCTGGCTGTCGCCGAAGTATTCGATAGAATATCGCTGGTGCCCACCCTTGTGCTCTCCGTAACCTTTTTCACCCAACTCCTTTGGACCTTGGTGGTACAGGTAAAATCGTCCTGCTAAGCCCGTCGTTTTTACTCGATTGACATTTCTCTTAATTTTTAAATAACGCGACAAAAATTGCTACCAGCAACACTACAATTTGTAGAAATATCTCATAGTGGCAAAAAATTGTCGAACTATTAGGCTTAGGTATATCAATATTTTTTGACATTTCTGGTAAAACATAAAAAGCAAGTAAATTTACAATGTGTTTTTCACCTGCCGTTAACATTTTTTACATCACCACCTAAATACCTACCCACTATAAAATGGCAAACTTTTTAAAAGTCCAAAATTCTATTTTCAATTATATCAATTTATTATATCAATTTTTCCCATAAAAGCTACTTTACTATTACGTCGGTGACTTCAGTTGGCACTCTCCAAGTAGCTACTTCGGCTACAAGCAGTCCACAAAATAATTATAAGAGAAAAGTGGTCACATTAAGTCCACACGGATTCTGGTTAAATTAACCACTTTCGTTTAAGTAAGTAGATACAATTTTAATTTTTACAGGAATATTTACACCGGCGTGTGTAGCATAATGCATGCGTTTAGTGTAAAATTTTACGACATCTGATGTTTCATAATACGGTTTTTGTACCCGCACGTATACAGGGTGTTTACTAAACATATGTCAAAAATTCAATGGGTTATTCCCTGGGTTATTTTAAGTATATTTTGTTTGATTGACGATTTTAGTACGGCAGCTTTGTTTTGGCGACACACAACGATAAAGGTTTTTCAACAAAACATTTTTCTTGAAATCTGCAGTGAAGTGTCCCAAAATCGTCATTAAAAGCTCAGAAATCGGCACTGAAGTAACCCATTATTGTACGATTTTTTCAATAAGTAGGCCTTGGCGAGATGTAAACATCAAACGTCAGACGCGAAGCCATCGCCCGTCAAAAGTGACCAAATATTCACAACCCGGCCAATAAAGGCCCATTTAACTATTCGTACACATTGCGAAATTGTTACCTATAGCAGCGCAATCTAACAGTATAAATATTTTAGTACGTTTGAATATCAATAGATTTGTTATGCAGGCTGCACAACAAGCAGCAGTTTGGTTTTTCTGTTCAAAGGCGCCATATCGTATCATACTTGGCCTAGGTAGAGCGATCGTCAAAGTCAAGCAACGCCGCGCGTAGTCGGTTCATGGACGGGTGATCCCTTATTATTATTTTTCGCCTAATAAAACATTTTTTTCCGATTTCAAAAAAATATAATATGTACCTCGGCACTGAAGTTCTTTTTATGACTCGTGTAGTTTATTTGCCTAATAAAATATATGTTGCAATGCATTGACTCAATTGTTTAAAATCGATAGATAACATTCAAAATACCTATTGTTATTGTCGAAAATCCTTTAATAGGAATAGCCCTGTATCTTAGAAACAAAAGCGGCATTCAGAAAACCATCAAACGACAAAATATTCTTAAAATAACCCATCGAACAACCCCTTGAATTTTTGCCTTATATTTACTAAACACCCTGTATACGATTAAAAATCGAAACGTGGAAAAGAAGTACACCTACCATGGTGTAGCAGGTAGGTACTTTTTGGGCTAGTCAATAGTACGGTAGGAGGGAGGATTATTATAGAAAGTCACTTTAAAAATTTATTTATTAAACAAATTTTTCAAAATATGTAGAAAGTTATTAAATACATGACTAAAATTTGAAATTCTTAAACTGCGATATTTTTTTATTTACCTTGTGGTGGCTAATCACTCGATCTGTAAAAATAGTGAATAATCTTTTAGTTATTAACATGACCGGTGTTAAAAATATCATCCATGATTAGCAGTAAAATTACACTTTAAGATATGTGTTTTTAGAAACAATCACCGTGTATTTTCAACACCAGCTCGTATATTTTTTACATCACAAGGCATTTTCTGCGTAAAAAATAGATTTATCATAAGGAAGTTGGCAAAAACAATCCATTTTAACGAAATTTTGTGTATCTATAAATTTACACGAGAAAAGTTTACTAGCAATTTTTTTATGATTTACACGGGCAAATTTGTTACTGTCTACCTACGAGGTGTCGTCCCACATAAAAATATTTCTCATTTACCCTTCTTATATAGTATTCAATGTACAGTGTACACGAATACATGTTACCTTATGTCTGTCTACTATAAGCTTAGATCGTCGATCGTCCTATGTATGTATGCGGGTATGTCCGTTGCATAGAAAAATGCCGCACATAAAAGGGTACAAAGGTGAATTGAATGAAATGCAATTTTTACTCTGGTGACCCTATTGACGACCATGTCAGAATTTAATATCGGTGATATATGACCCGGCGCTTCAAAGGATCCTATCTACGGAATAAAGCGCGTGTGTCGGTGTGGGGCATATTTTACGGCATGAAAGCGGAAAATTCAGTCTTCCACGTTGAATAACTCAGTTTGCCGGGAACTGTGGGGCCTTTTAGAAAATCTGGGCATATTTCCGCTTCACTGTACTATCTAGATTATGCTCGAAAATTTCGAGAGTGTGCCTTCTGATTGACCGAAAATAAAGTTTGTGAGAAAGTCAAGAATTTGCACAGTTTTTATGTTATGGTTATATCGGATCAGGTTTTGTATTTTCTCTAATAAAAGTACCACTGATTACTGATATCATTGAAATGAACCCATTTTATTTGTTTGCTAGTAACACAGGCCTTTATACAGGGTGTAACTTTGATTAGTATCTACATAGGTATATTTGAACTGGCAGTAGATTTCAATCCAAAAAGCACGCCCATGAAGTTTGTTTTTGATTTTGCTGTTATACTTAGAAACATTTTTATTGCCACTGTACTTAGAGCAAAACGTGCAGGGTTAGAGTTTTTTAATTTTCCTAATTTAAAACAAACACTTTGTTTTTTCTTGTTTAAAACTTGTTTTTCTAGATAAAAACAAGTTAAAAACATTGCATAGATCAAAGTTTTCTCCTTCACCAACGTAACGTCAAAGATATTGCTATCTTTGAATCCATCCACTCCAGATTTTGCCTACGTCCATCTGATGATTCCCAAAGAGGATGAAACCGGTAATGGGCTGGCTGGGATCATTGTGCCTGTAGCATGTCAGGACATGTCCCAACAAAGATAGCAATATCTTTGACGTTACGTTGGTGAAGGAGAAAACTTTGATCTATGCAATGTTTATTTTCAACGAAAATCGAGAACCAATGGTGTAGTTCAATGCCGGTAGGGGTATTAGCCCTCGGAGTAGTTGTTTCTGTTGGTTCTATCTTTTGAAGTTAAAAACAGTTTAAAACCTTGTTTTAACCTACTTTTAAAAAGTTTTAAACATGTTTTTTTTAGCTATGGGCATGATTTTTTGACAAGAAAAAAAACTAGATTTTAAACTGTTTTTAATTGAATTCTTGGCTATGCAACCAAATAGTTATATACTCAAGACAGTACATCATACAATTACATAAGTGGGTGATGATAAAGGGAGACAGAGGAAAAATAAATCTGTCAAAATATGAAGTGTTAATTGCGTTAAGCGAGTAGGCAGGTAGGTATCTATAGTTCGGGCACGTAAATAGGTAGTTAAATCGCGATTTTGATTGGTTTCTAGAATTTTTATTGTTCGATATTTTTTTAACAAAATTCGATACAAACCCGTCTTAAAGGATGCCCAATCTAGCGACGTAGTCAGAATTTATATAAAAAAGTAGCTGATATAATTTATCTAATTTTACCGCCAAAAATATGTCGTAGTAGGCCTTAGTTTTTTTAAATAACTTATACGGTTTTGCCCTAAAGTACGGTTTTTGATGCAACTTATTTTTTGGGTTAAACGTTCAAAGTTTCGTTCATTTACTACTTAGCATTTATGAATTTTCCTGGCGACTTGAAAAAGTTGTCTTTTAATCAGTTTGGTTCAGATTTGAAGAAATGACACCGCATAAGATTTCTATTTGGCCAGAGGATATTAAATAATATGTTATGGTTGAGAAATCAAAACTTGCCTGTCAAATACCACTTTTGTGCGAGCTTAAAAATATGTAATTTTATTTACGATTTGACTTTAATTTTTTTTTTTTAGAAAAAAATAGGTAGCAAAATTAGTTGGCAATATTATGGATAACATTATTGTTTTGTTGAATTGCTATGATATTTCAGTCAGTTCTCGTCAGTATTGGCCAAACAGAGATCGAAAATGTCTTCCTTTTTTAATGAAAAATGACTAGAGATAAGTTTTAAAAGAAAATTCTGTATTAGTATTTTCTTGATAAAAATGTAGTGTATACCTATATCTCTACAACTGG
Source organism: Pseudeuparius sepicola (assembly GCA_963920635.1). Taxonomy (NCBI): domain Eukaryota; kingdom Metazoa; phylum Arthropoda; class Insecta; order Coleoptera; family Anthribidae; genus Pseudeuparius; species Pseudeuparius sepicola. The sequence continues at coordinate 116,521,214 of OY987299.1, read as the reverse complement.
TTATTTGAGGAACTTGGTATTATCACACGTTTTTTAACTCTTGATCAATACATGCTGTGTAACGAATTTCGTTTGCATATCTTTAACGGTTGGAAAAATAAAAAAAAAACGTTAAAATTTTTGTTGAATTTTAAATAGTCATATTTTATGTATTTCTATTACCTGTTGAAGTGTCCTAGAACAAAGCTGAATCCCTTGTATATTTTAGTGTCAGAAAACGTAGATTCAAACTCAATATCAAGTAATAAGGCATCTTAAAGGTGATTGTTTTGAAGGACTATTTTGGCTTCTATCATTTCCCAATATAAATTCAATTAGATAATCAAGAAAAAGAAGCCACCAATCTGTGGGGGGGTGTGGCAATAAAGGGAAAATTACAGCCAATTGTTGCTTTTAATTTCCCCTTTCATCAAATAAAATTATTACTGCTGTAACCTAATATATACCAATAATATCCTAGTGAAACCACTTTTTTCCCGCATTGCGCGCAAGTAAAATAAAATCTTTTTTCTTGAAATCGGCAGTGAAGTGTCTCACAATCGTCATTAAAAGCTCAGAAATCGGCAGTGAAGTAGCCCATTATTGTACGATTTTTTCAATAAGTAGGCCTTGGAGTGATGTAAACATCAAACGTCAGACACGGAACCATCGCCCGTCAAAAGCGACCAAATATTCAAAACCCGGCAAATAAATCCCATTTAACTTTTCGTACACATTGCAAAATAACAGCGCAATCTTTCAGTATTAATATTTTAGTAGGTTTGAATATTAATCTATTTTACATGGAGGCTGCACAACAGGCAGCAATTTGGATTTTCTGTCAGTAAGTGCCGCGTCTGGTCATACTTGACCTAGGTAGAGCAATAATCAAAGTCAAGCAAGGCCGCGCGTAGTCGGTTCATGGACGGGTGATCCCTTATTATTATTTTTCGCCTAATAAAACATTTTTTCCGATTTAAAAAAAATAATATGTACCTCGGCACGGAAGTTATTTTTATGAATCTTTTGGTTTATTTGCCTCGGCCAGAGGCCTCGGCAACTAAATTCCACATGAGTCATTGAACTTCAGTAGTGCCTTGGTACATAAATAACTATTATTCTCCTATAGGTATAAATTCGATGGAATACACATCGATCAAATTTTCGCATATAGGATTCAATGTTTACATTTTACATCCACCGCAAACTGGACGGCCGCCGCGTTTTAACATCGCCGCCAATATAAACGTCCGAGCGCGGTGCCCCCCCGCAAACATTCAATTACCCGCGATTGCATAATTCAGAACAAATGGCGGAATTATCGGCATTGTCCCCCGCGGTTCTCCCGCGGCCGTCCCCCCCGCAAATTGAAAACGAAAACTAAGGTGATAAATCACGAAGGGCCGGCATAATGCGATGCGAGGTATCGCGACCGCGCGCGGATTATTTGACGGCCCGATGGCCCTATATACAGGCTGTCCCAAATTAAGTCGGCACTATTGGTAACTTTTTTGGTATTAAAGATTTTTTTATTTTTTTGCTCCGATTACGATGGTCAAAACCGAAAAAAAATGAACATCTTGTTTACGAGATATTGCCACAAATGTACTTTTTTTTTAAATGGAATGCCCTGTATATTATTTCACAGATCGAAACACAATTTAATTCTGCACAAAACATGTTTATAACTTTTTCATGTAAATAGAACAAAATAGAAAAAACTTCTGAACACGTTTTCTGACACTTCTGGTCTTTTTTAATAACAGTCGTCCATACAGATTATTAAAGAAGTTTCTGATAGTTCCCAAATAATGTTCTTTGATTATAGGTACCTAAACTTCTACCTGATGTCATTTTATCATCAGGTATAAGGGACTATAAGGAATAGGGCCTTTATCTTTGTTTAAACCTCAGAGAAATAACCAAGAGTAGAGGGAGTAAGAACAAAAAGTAAACAGAGTCAACATCTTTTTGAGTGATGCCACGTACTCCATTGTTTACAGCATTTCATTTCAAAATAGACGGGTTTAATATTCAAATGAAGGCACACCTCCCATAACGCTAATTTAACAAAAATGTAGTTATTAATTTCTTGTGTGTAACAATCTTAAACTAAAACTAAATTGCGCTGTAATTATTGTAGCTAATTATTACCTTTAATAAAATCGTCAATAGATACCTCAAACCGCCCAACATGGCAACGCCGCCGTTGCCGCCGCGAGCGCCGCGTTCGTTACTCGGCGGTATTTGTTTTGTGTGTTGCCCAGCAAGTCAAGTTTTCCGATTGTTTACGTATGCATTTTTCGTGTTTTCAATTGTTTTTTTTTTTTCTGTTAACTTATAGGCTATTTATTATTATTTAGGATATAGTGACTGATTTTGTATACAATGGGGCGCACAAAGTGGGTGTTGTGTTGCCAAACTGATATTTCTTAGGATATAACCTATCACAGGTAAACGTTGTACACACGGGCCTAATGTTTACTTCGGTAAATTTGCATTTAATGTTCGTTCACTACAAACGTGTGTGTTTTGATGCTGTTGCTCCCTCTATCCTTGGTTATTTCTCTGAGGTTTAAACTAAATTTCAGAGAATTTTCCGTCGGTTTCGGTGATTCTACAGCCGTCCCGTTTCTCGAAAGTAGGTAATCGTGAATCGGGAAAATCTCTTTAGATAGCCGATTTTCAAGGTCCTTTTTGGTACCGGAGGAAAGTGCGAGACCCAATTAAGAGATTTACCAGTTCCTTCGATTTTTAGAACGGCTCTATTCGAGGTTCTCGAAAGACTTTTGCGAAAAAAGTCGCCAGTGCCCATGGACAGGGTTGTAAGGATTTCCACTATTATTCAGGCAATCTTCTAAGGCCAACCCAACACCCAACGGCGCCTGTTTTTTGCACTGTAACTGGCAATGTCGCGTAGTAAGATGTTAGATTTGCCGTCACTTTCGCCTTTGAGCTCATGGCTGGCTTTCAAACCGCGAGAGAGGGGAGAGGTAATTGCAAAGTTGTCAGTTGAACTCCTTTGCGACCGCACGTATTGGAACGATTTCAAGGGCCGCGCCTGTACCATCAATCAAACCAGGAAACTTCTTGATTAATCTCCGGTTTCATTCAATCCGTAAAATCCATGTCAACCTAAAGCTTTAAAAATGTAGGTATGCTAACAAAAAATTGTCACAGTTGAAAAAATAACTACCTGCTAGTCGATATCAGCTCGACCGCTTGTAAGGTAATAGGACCACATTTGCTTTATACTGTGTTCCTAGCTCCTTGTTTCCTAATATTACACGACATGGATCTTCTAACAACGGTCAAATTCATCCACAGATAAGTTATCGAATTTGTGTTGCCTTAAGCAACCTTCCGCATGTAGTTAGGGAACCGAAGAACACAATAATTAAACTATAATTAATAATTAACATTTAGATCATAGGAAAATTTTAAATAAAAAGTTGTCAAAAATATAAAAAATTAGTTTTGCATAATGCACGTACAGTATACAGGGTGTCCCAGAATATGTGGGCAATCTCCCGGATTTATACAGAGGGCGTTAAAATAACATGACAAGATCCTATAAAAAAAATCCCATAGGGTCCCCCTACGGAGAAATTGAATTATGGCTATATCTCTTAAAATAACCATGCTACTGAACTGAAATTTGGCAGTGTTGTGCTTTTGGAGATGGAAAATAAGTTGAAGGCATCAATTTTTACGTATTTCGCAGAGGGCGCCACTTGCACTATTTTTGGATCGTGTTATTGCTTTTTTGAGGTTATTTTTTTGGTCTTGCAGGTCCATCAATTTAGTGCATCTTTCATTTTGCCACAAAAGTGTACTCTTGTTTCATAGCGATAAAATCAACCGTTTACGTTGAAATTGGCGAAACGTTCCCTAAAACACCTGTTAACTTCAACATCCGAAACATAAAACTTTCTCCTACAGCTTTCAACTGGTACATTCAAAATTAAGAAAAAAATTCCAAATGGACATTGGACAAAACACCATTGCTTTTCTTGAAATAGGATGTTCAAATTCTGTCAAATTCAATCTTTTCCATTTTGAAAGCTAATAATTTTTGGTACATTGTTCATAAGGATTTTTTTCTCAGTTTAAAATCTACAGCCGATCTGTAACGTTTGAAAACGGTAGGTAAAGATTTTATGTTTCTAATGTTGAAGTTGACAGGTGTTTTGAGGCACGTTTTACGAATTTCAACGCACCTGCAAGACCAAAAACATATCCTCAAAAAAGTTACGAGTAAAAGCACGTTCAAAGAACATCACAAGTGGCGCCCTCTGTGAGATACGTAAAAATTGATACCTTCGGCTTATTCTCCATTCATCCCCAAAAACGCAACAATGCCAAATTTTAGTTCAGTGGCTTGATTATTTTGGGAGATATAGCCATAATTTAATTTCAAAAAAGAACTTCAACAACCTGTATCTCCGTAGGGGGCCCTCTGGAATTTTTTTTTATAGGAACTTGTCATGTTATTTTAACGTCCCCTGTATAAATCCGGGAGATTGCCCACATATTCTGGGACACCCTGTATAGGATTAAATTTACTCCTTACCTACTCCCCTATCACATCTCCAAAGGAATGTATCGAATTACCAATAACCCTGTATACCTTTATTATGTATGTATTCCTTTCCTATAAGTTTTGCTTATAAATTTACAGGCTTCGGGCGGATCTTCTTAGGTTTTATCAATGAAGATGTTTCTTACCATGAAGTTTCTTAAAACTATATGGGTGTCTGGTGTCTGTCCGTTTGCGTTTTTGGGTGATAGCCGATAGACACTAAAAATCTTGGCGGGGAGGAGGTTAACCAATGGACCCACAACATAAGACAATTATTATCAATGTATTTAGTTATTAAATCAAGCACCGTTCAGTGAATAATTATCGATATACTAATTTTATATATAATGGACCCAAGAATTCTATACGTCGTCGTCAACGCTATAAAGTGAATGAGGCACAGACACACCTTTGAAAATCAAAATATATAGCTTCTTTTACGAGTAGCACGCCACTCGCCAACTATAACTGCTGTTCCCTTTCTTGTCCCGTAATTACCTAACACCAGACGTCGCGTGCCGTTGCCAATGAATGTAAAAGCCTCAGCGTTTCCCGTGCACAAACGGTTGTTTTGCCGTTTAGCGTCCCCAAATGGGAAAAGGGCCTCCCAAAGGGAGAAACCACTAAATATCGCGTGCGGCTGTTAATTTTTCGCGGTGCGCGACTCTCGCGCCTCCTGCTTATTTTTACAGGAAGTTATTTGCGTAACAAATCGAGGTCTCGCCCCTCGGCGACACGTTGGAAATCGGTGAACCCGAGGACGACGAAATAATACTCCGGGCACGTACAAGAAAGGGGACGTTATCGTTAATCTGTTTCGCGTATAAATTTGTAATGTCGGCGATGTATCATTTCTGCCATATTTCCACCACGAATATTATTTTGAATGCTTGCTAATGCACTTATCACATTCTAACGTGGGAAGACTCTATCGGCGAAAAGAGTGGATGAATCACGTTACTAGAGACGATTCTGTATATTTTATTCTAAAAAACGTATACATTATATTATATGCTTCATAAACAGGGTTGCAATGTTTTATTTTTTAAGTTTTTTTTAAATCTAGAAAATGGTTAGGACCGCGCTTTTTCACTTAATAAGTCGTTTTAAAATTTAATCAGTTTCGTAGTTATGGGAAGGAATAGTTGCAACCAGTGGCGGATCCTGGTTATTTAAAATGAGGAGGCTAAAACTAGATCGCAAGGTAATTAACTCTTTCTTTGCCAATAAATTACATTTTCTGTATTAATGGTATTGTTTATTTATATTTTTGTATTTCGAGTTTTTTTATGGGGAGGCTTAGCCTCCTTTGCCTCTTCTGATGATCCGCCACTGGTTGCAACATGTGATAGAATAAAAAACACTCCAGGAATATTTCAACGATTGCGCCATTCCATGAGAAGGAGAGCGGAAATGGCCCCCATTTTCATCAGCTTTTGTAATAATAGTTAAGTTGTAAAGTGTAAAATTGAATGTATTCTTCAATAAAATGCATTCCATTCTTTTTTTTTTGTCAATAAAACGGTTTTTATATTTTTACTCAAAAAGAGCTCTTTCATACAGAATTTAACCAGGCTATCCAGAAAAGATTTCTAGATTGAAAGTTCTCAGCAGCGTATCTACCATTTAAAATGCTGTATAGGGCTAATCCATAACAACGCCACTGATTAAATTTTAAAACAACTTATAAGTAAAAAAGCATGTTCGTAAGTCACATTAATCTGTCTCGAAGCTCGACTCAATATCTGAAACAATTTTTATTTTTTGATTTTTGAAAAAAATAAGCTAAAAAAGATAAAACTTTGCTACCCTGTATATCGAAAAGAACGCGTTTTAGGACATAGGTTTAGGAACCTTTTTACTTAAAATTGAACCAGGAATCGTCCCTTAAAATATTCGCATATCATTATAAGGAACACCCAATGATAACTAGCTACAATAATAGATAGAGTCGGTATAAATGGGGAAAGTTTTAAATAATTTTATGGTCAATCTGATGCTCTGAGAAATCTTCCGTACCTTATTAGTACTCAAATACCTAAATATCTACTTTATACCAACCTCTACAAATCCATAACATCTTTATTTTTTGAAATATTTGCCTGGACTTTTTTTTGTGTGAAAGGTCTTAAAGAATCGCCACAGCGTTAATCAGGCCACCGAAAAACCACTATATGAATTTTTTTTAACAAAAAACAGGGGAAGTTTGATTCTATATCGGATGCCAAAGTCGAGCAAAATAGTGTGCCATGGAATTACTTTAAAACAGTCGAATGGTCAACACAAAGTGTTGGCAGGCGTGCAAAGACCTATACTCTGTTCAAATAGAATTGCTGGCACGCTGCCCTCATTATAAATTCCGGCAAAAAGCTTTGCCATTTGTTCAATTTATTTATCTGCGTTCTTCCTTGGGCGCACCCCGTAATCTCCAAATAAGAATAGGCAATAAAATGGATAAGGATTTTAGGCAAATAGGTGTAATTACCTACAATTTTAAGTCTCATAATTAATATAAAAGTAATAAAAGGCCCATAATTAGGGTTTCAATAATTGCCTGTATTAAAATTGCGAGGAATTAAGATAATTACAGCAATAGTGCCTCAAAAGGGGCATTAATATTGTAATCTAATAAAGATAACTTTTTACTTTTATTTTCAATGTGTAAATACGAAAATTATCCATGAAAATATGGTTGTTGTCTGAAAGAGATTTTGACAATAAAAAAACAAAATTCAGCATACTCTACTCATTTGACAGACAATAACCATATTTGTAAAGATAATTTTTCTATTTTACACATTGAATATAAAAGAGAATAACGCCGCCTATGGTTTACGATCATTTTATGGCCCTGGAACCTCCTCTGTGCTATCAATTCTTTTTGAAGAGAGTATAATAAAAATGTACAGGGTGTTTTTTCTGTGCAATCTCAAAGAGCTGATTTTTTTACAGGAACTTTTTGTTCTAAAATGACTTTTTCTACACATTAGGTAGGTACACATGATATTTAGATGTCTACATCTTGCTTTTAACCAACGCAACCTAAAGGACTCTTTGCAACAATACTCTTACGGTTCTTTCATTTTCAAAATTAAAAATACACTGAAAAGGGAACGGGGCTCTGCCCCGTTCATCAACGTTATGAAGAGTTGCGCGGCGTTGCCAAAGCAGCCCATGCATTTTTCACTCTCAAATAATAATTGCTAAAGCCGAATGAGAGGCTTTTAATCGCCGGCTTTCGCAAATATTTGTATTTTATTTTATGGCAACAGCGCTACCCAGCTTCCGGTAAATTGAATTTTAAATTGCAAGCGCCCTCTCTTTGCGCGGCACACCATTCAGATTAGTTTATTTATACTGATACTGTTCGTATTTATCTATATTTCTAGGTGATTTTTTTTGTAATGCGAGATAGTGGACAAAATAGGCCAGTATGATTAAAATTTTAAAATGAGCATTGGTAATACCGCTGATGGACAAGACAAGATAATGGTAACTGCCCCCCTCCCTCGCACAAGCATTCAGTTGCTTCTTCCTACTCCTAGTTTGGAGTATTGTGAGGGTTCGAATTATTACCATTTTTGATAAGACCAGATTTGTATCTTTAACAACCTGTTTCATATCCCAATATTTACTAATCGTCAACTATACAAAGCTATAACCAAAGTCTAGACTTCTCTGGACGCTGCTATAACCTCATAACCAGTAAAAACTATTAAATGGAAAGTGTTAAAATTACCGAAGGATCTACGGGTGTTACATCAGCACAGTCATTCTTCCTTTTATTCTAAACCAGTTTAAAAATTGTGTTTTTGAACGAGGAATCTCGCCGTGCGACCCGTTGTACCGTAACCGTTTGGTGGATTACCATTTCAGTGAGGAATTTTCCTATTTCAGCGCATAATGCAGCCGGTTCATCTTCATTTGCATTTTTATTACGAAAACAACAGGCGTGCATTAAGCTGCACGGCCCAAACAAAAGATGCCCTGCATGTGTGGTGGTCGCATAGGCTAGCAACGGGAGTCGTTTCAACACCGGAATTTAAATTTAAGCAATTAAAGACCGAAAATGTTATATAAATGTCCAACAAAAATGCTAACTGTAGGTACACTGAAATAAAAAACATGAGCTTCCTAAAAAAATAAATTTTCTCTTCCGTAAACGATATTTCCCAGTTGTGTGAAAGTCTCTACTTACGCGTACCCACTTATCTTTCAATAATTTTGATTCTGGTTTACGCCAGTCAGTACAGAACAACACTGCATAATGATTTTGTTTATACTTATTATAATAATCATTGTTTGACAGATTCTTCAACCACTTGAGAATGAGTTGGTTGGTCACGTAACATTGTTGTGTTGGTTGTTCCCTTGTTTCTGAGGATTACTTCCATTTATTCATCCGGCACCGTCGCAATAACAAGGCCCGCCAGCTGAAAGCGATGAGTCATCCAAGGGAGGTGAGCCTAAGGCTCCAAATTCAAATTTCAAGGTGTCAACTTGGTAAATTTGGTAAAAAAAAACTTTAAAATGATTGTTTACATATATAGCTCGTAGTTTTACAACACGGATAATAATCTACGAGAGTGAAAGTCACATTTTCAAGGGGTTTTGGTGCATTTAGATATCTACCGATAAAAATTTTCGTAAATGCCAATTATTTCTTATTTGCCTGCCTAGATACAACTAAATTCGAATAAATAAAACCATAAAACTTACTGATTTCAAGGTGGTTACGTTTAATCACGTAAAATTGTTAGATATAACACTCTCCAACAATCCAAACCAAAATCCTGGAAAACTGTGTAGGAACAAAATCTCTTTCGATGGCCTTAACCCACTTTTCCCTTAAAATGGGGTCTTTATGGAGGAAAAAGCGGACACATTAGGACCGCCTTTGTAGTTTCCCTTGAAGTTGGGAACGGAGCACGTCCACGGCACGATTTAAATTAATCCGAAACTATAGACACAACCTAAAACCTATAAACTAAAATTGAACTTTAATCACTTTATTCTGAACCACTGCTGTTTTACCACCTTATTAATAAAACACCACGTCCTATATTACTAAAAAACACAGTCCAACACACAACAAACGTTCTTTAAAATAGGAAAATCGCCAGACAAGTAAACGAAAACAACCTCCCGACCTCCCTCAAGGCCTACTATAAAGACAGGCCCTGGCGCACAAAAATCACGTGACCACCTTAGTCAGACGTTACATCTCATTTGTCACATAACTGAAAGCGGCAGCTTGGGTTTTGAGAAGTTTTAAATGTTTAAAGTGTTTTTAAACGTCTTAGTTTATATTTTAGAAACAAGTTTGTGTCTAGTGCGCGTGTGTCCTGGCGGAGAGGAACCGCCCAGGTGTTATTATGGCCTCTGGGTGTCTGGGTGGGAGTCGTGCCGTCCAAGAGTATTGGTGCCGCTCGCACCGACGCGACGCGTGAGCGCTGTAAGGGGAATTCTCCCCCGAACCACAGAATAGGGAACCCGGAATGGACTATTATGGACATGGGACAGTATTGGACAGTGGAGCGTGGAGCCTGAGACACAGAGGGGTGAACTCCTTACGGGAGATCAGCGAGTTCAGACGGTCCGGGTGGCTGGAAGCCGTTCCCGTTGACCACGTTCGGGTTTGTGTATTTATTGTATTCAACATTCACCTTGTGCGAAATAAATCAGTATTGTAACGTACTCGAGGATTTTCGTTGTCGACCCACGCCCTGATATGGTTTCTATTCGGTCTTTCACGCTGCCGATCAACTGAGACCTCGTCAATATTTACAGTATACCTACTGAGGTTAGTTTTCATTTTTATTTCGTAAAAAATAACCTAAATACCAAATATTGGGTCTGTTTATATTATATTTATACATATTACAAAAGCCAGGAAGAAAGTGTCGCCATAACAAACATTTGTTTTGCCTCGGGATGAAAATTTCCGCCAAAAATGGATTCGTCAAATCCCAACTGAGATTTAATTTCTAAAAAACCCTTAAGTATGTGTGGCTAACACATTTTCAAGAAAGTGAAACAATAATTAAAGTGTACAAATGTGTTGTGGGAGGAAAATACCTATAGAGAATATCACCTAAGCTAAAGGAAGGTGATGTCCCAACAATTTTTGAGAATGTGCCAAAATATTGTGAGTGCAGTGCCGTTTAACTCTCAGCCTAAAACAGCTGAGGCAGGTTGAAAATTTTGAAAAAACAATTAGAGAAAGCTTGGATGCACAAAATCAATAATGTAATAGATGAAAGAAAACTTGCCGAATTGTTACGAAATTTGTTTTTTCTACTTATCTCAAAAAATGCCTTTCATTATATAGAACTAAGTTGGTCACGTGACTACGCGATTATGCGTTAGCGCCGTGGCCTGTCTTTATCGTTGGCCTCGGACCTCCCTGTGATGACGTAGTGACGTTTCGCGTCGCCAGCTGGCAGGCCTTTATGATTGCGACGGTGTCGATTCATCTCGGAAAGTAGTACGTGAGTGAGTAGAAAAGTTCTTAAACATTGTTGGAGATGTTGTCGTGCCCAGTGGGCTAGTTTATTATTGCTTCTTCCCAATCTCTTGACTCCTCATCTTCATATAATTTTAATATGGTAAGAGACGAAGACTTATTTCTCCACACCGTTGTGGCTGTCAAGTCGTCATGCGTATAAACGCTTCCTTCAAATTAACTGACAATTAACAAAATATTCCGCTAGACTGTCTCAAACAAAAATCTATTCCGACGATAAAAAATATGAAGAATGCAACAACTGCCGCGAATGACACGCCAACAAGCTACCATTGAACGGGGAAGCCGAAGGTGGTTTCTCGATTGTGAAAGGGCCGTTGTCGGACAGACAGACGGACGCACGCCTATTAATCAATAAGAATGGCTCATAGCGAAAAGGCCAGGAGGTTTCTAGATACACAGATAGCGATTCGGCATGCATTTACGTGTACTTCGAAAGGCAAACGTCCGATTCAATTATAATGTAAGCGGTTCTTTATATGGAACGATGTTTGTTTTGATAGATTTTGACGGTCTTCCTGACTCATGCACGGTAATGCATGATCGCGCGATTAACTTTTAACAGTCCGGCACGGAATTATTGATTGGTTTAGAGGGAATTGATGGGAATATTTCATATTTTATCCAGAAATTAATTAATACACCACCAAAGATCCTGTAATACGGGGCATTTAAAAACTTAGTTATTTCCCCTGCGGTATAACTGCAATCTAAAGTTGATCAACTTCTGGGCGAGGTTATTCAAATAAGAGTACTGAAACATCTTAGAGAAGTTAACTTAACAATTCGTATTCCTGCGCGAAGTCTAGCTTTCAATGTAGGTCACCGTAGAGCTTGTTTAAACTGTACAACAAATCATTCTGATGGTTAGACATTTATTTGGTTACCGTTTTTTATATAGATATATATTTTCATAATGTTTTCGTGCTTGCCGACTGCAATTTGTGAGTATACCTACACATGGGCCCGGAGAAATATCAGTAATAGTTTATTTAAAACAACACCCATGAATTATATGGTGGTGATAAATAAGACAATCTCAATGTTGAGCTTACGCAATGGATATTTATCTTTGGCAAACCTGCACTGATCAGGTTGAATTTACCAAAATTACCAAAATGGTCTAAAATTACCACAATGTGCAGCATGACAATAGTGCAAATGTGTCCAATAAAAAACTGGCAGAAAAACTTTACAGGCATTTTTATTTTATTTGATAAATGTTTTACTGCTGAAGATGACCCCATAGGTGGTTTGAAGCATAAATATATACAGTTTTCCTGTTAATAAGTTTTGTTTATGGAGCTGAGACTGTAAATCATACCCTTTGTATCATATTCTCCTACTCCTTCAAGATATGGACTATTTCCTTTCCTCCGCTTTATTTGATAATGTACAGGGTGGGCCAAATTTGACACTTATAAAGGGAAACTAATATTTTTGACGAGACGAAAACTGATATCGGTGTCTGAGGCTCATTTTTTACGATACACTTAATGGCCAAAACCGCAAATCGATACCTGTCACCGTTCTTGAGTTACAGGGCGTTTTTAGAAAATGTGCGTTTTCGAAAAGTGGCAGTAACTTTTATCGGGTTGAAAATTTTGTGTTTCTGTAAAAACATTTCTAAAGCATTTTTTTACGTAGAATCCAATGCTGCTACTAAAAAGCATATTTATGCATGGCACGTGATACTTATGAATTAAATTAAATTATAGAAGGTGTTCTATAATGCTTCCATTTTGTGCAACACAAAGACGGTATGCTACCTTCTTAATAAACTTCTCTTGTAGTTAGCCACGATACTTGCTCGTTCATCTCTCTAATCTCCTGAGATATTTTTTCTTTAACTTGGTCGATATTATTTGACCTCTCCGCATATACCCGGTCCTTCAAAGAAATCGAGTGGGGTCAAGTCTGGACTTCTCACAGGCTATAAAATAGTTCCATTTGAACCAATCTACTCTGCAGAAGTGTCATCTCAATGCCTCTTGACAGCATTTGGTTTATGTGTTGGAGCACCGTCTTGTTGCCAAACAATATTCGGCTCCTTAACTTGTTACAATAGATCAGAATTTTCTCCTCTTAAGAGTCCAGTTAAACCTCCTTCAAAAAATACTGGACCAATTATGTGATTCCGAAAAATACCACACCAGACATTATTTGTCGAAGTTCGACCTTGTATTTTGTGTACTTTCTGATGACCAATAGTCAGTGTTTTTCTATTAAAAACGCCACGTGTTGTAAAAGTGTTTTCATCGGTCCACAATATAGAAACAATCGTAGGAATAGTAAGAGAATAGTAATTTCTAGTTAGTTAATAGTAGTATAGGGTAATCTTTATAGTAATAATTTACAAGTTATAAAAATACGCACCTATAAACTGATCATTTTCCACTTGTCTCTCCAACACTAAACTGCAATATTCTTGCCATCTATAACTATCCGACATTCAATAATTCAAAGGACTATTTTGTGCAAACTACTACAGCTAACATATAACATGTACCTATACATATACTATCGTTGAAACCAGAAAAATGCCTAAATTTCGAAAAATCGAGAAATACACAGCGTGTTCCATCTAAAAAAACAACAAGTTTGATCTATATCTCCAAAACGCAACATTCATTTGTTTTCTGAATACGAAACTGAAATCGCAAGAAAATTCTATACAATTTTCATATTTACATTTTTTTTCCAAAATTAAAAACAAAAAAGTTAAGGTAGGTATAACCAAAGTCTAGTACTAAAGTCCGCTCACTTCTTTGATCTCCCAGAAAAGCCGACAATTTTTTGCGACCGGTCGTAAATCAGCGTCACCTCGCACGCTTCGCATTTACGAGGGCGACTAAACGAAATCGCAGTCAAGCTAGTTATACGGGGGCAGGTTCATATTCACTTTCCATTATTTACCAAAGTCTACAAATATTAGTAGGTATACCTATTTGTAGACTTTGGTACAACATTATTTGTGTAGGTAAGTACCGTTAAATTAAAATACAAGGTAGCTATTACCAGAATCTACATAATTATTAGTAGGTATATCTGTAGACTTTGGTTGGAACATGAATAAAAATGCAATTTTTTATGTTTTACGTTCATTTTTAATAAAGCCTAACAAAACATAGAGCAGACAAAAACATAAATAACAAATAGGTAAATATTTAGGGACAAAGTGTTGAACTAATCATATCTACTTTTTCATCCTGTAGTAAATATTTTGATATTTAAATTGACATAAACAATACAGAACAAAATAGTACGCATGCGTATTTACACAAGCATGCGTCTTACATAAACTTCTGGCAATAATCTTAATGGGACAGCCGAGGGGACAGCAGTTTTTACTAAACGTTTTCCGTACGAAGTGAATGACTGATCATCAAAATGTGCGTTGCAAATTCTTATAGGTTTATATGCCTCTTCAGGAGCAATATTCGCAAATTTATGTTTTCCGGTGAAGCCTAAAACATTATTCCATTGCTAGCACCTTCGAATTTTCAATATTTTAATATTATATCTATATTATTCTTCAATTAATACCTAAGTATTCAAATTTCACATAAAAATGTTTTAATTTTTGTAGGTAGGTACCTCAAACTCAATTTTACCTTTCAGGGTGTTTAGGAAATGGAAAAAAAGGTAATATAGTCTTTTGTACTGGTTTTACAGCCATCCGCACTGCAGTAAAAAGCGTTACTAGGCGTCACTACAACACAGTCACGGTCGGTGGGTAATATTTTGCGCGCACCCGGTAGAATGCCAACGAACCGCTCTCGGCTACACTGTGTACAGCCACAGAAAAACAGCAAGCCCGTTTTTCTGTGGTACAGCTTATTTTCTTATATCATAAGATATCGATCGGCTCGATCGCGGTACTCCGATGACGGCGGGAGGAGGGAAGCGGGAGAGGGCAAGAGGGAAACGTTTGTTTACACAAGGATGAGTGCCCGGACTTATTATATCTCTGGATGCTGGTAGAGCCCATGGGTGCTCATAGGGGGGGGGCAAGGGGGGGCACGTGCCCCCCCATGGAGATTTTCAAAATCCCTTCGCCTTATATTTTATATTATTATAGTTAAGGAAATAGTATATTTCATTACGAGTCTGGAAATAAAGATTTTTCCGTGCGCGTGTGACAAATTCCTGTGTGAGGCGCAGCCGAACACGGGATGCAAGCACGGAAAAATCTATTTCTGGGCGTATAATGAACGATATTTTTTATTATACTTCTTTGAAAACGGAAACTTAAAACATTTTATCGGCATATTATAATAAATTTAATTGACAAAAAATAAACAATGCTGACAATATAGTGTTTGGTATGTATGATGCGTTTCCATGGTTACTCTCAAATTATTTCAAAGGTGCTTTGTTGTAAATTAGTTATTGTCAGATAAGGTGAATAAAACGTCAAAAATATTACAGAAATGTATCTAAATATTGAAACACTTACGAATTAAAATACAAAATAGGTATATGTTAAATATCAGAGAGCATATAGACTTTCTTAAATTTAGTTTACTTTGCTGTGTATTTCTATTTTAAAGCCATATATTCGGTATTTTTATTGAGCGCACGGAAAGTTTTTCCATGCGCTGTTTCCGTGCGCTAGCCCGAAAAACCCCATCTTTCATTATTGCTAAAACAGATGAAAATAAGGTGTTTTCAAAGAAGTATAATAAAAATAAAATTAATACAAGTCCGAAATTAAAAAAAAAATCTGAAGTAAACAAATAGTTAATTGTGTACCAAGGCACTGAAGTTGAACTTTTATAACGACTAGTTGCCGAGGCCTGTAACGTCAAGGCAAATAATAGTATAATAAAAACATTATTTTCATATTCTTCCAGGTATTGAGGGCGAGTTTTTTTCGATGCCCACTATGGGGATCTCGGAAACTAGCAGAGCTAGAACAAAGGTTAAATGGGGAAAGAATTGCAGTTTTGAATGCTCAATCTAATGCCCCTTTTGGATTTTTAAAGAAGTTCACGGCTCACTAGATATTTTGAAAAAAGTGATTTTTTGCTATTTCTTCAGATCTCTGTAGCTCCGTTATTTCTGATTATACAGAAAAACTGTAGAGACAAAAATTGTAGATAATTTTGGGCTTAATAAGATAATCACATAGTCAGCAATGGAATATTTTCATAATAACGTTCTATTTTATAATTATTAGACATACTTAAAACTTTCTAATATTTTGTTTTTATCTGGTAACAAAATGTAAGAAAATAAAACAAAAATTAAAAAACTCAAATTCAAATTATTATTATTTTAAAAGGTCGCCTTTTAAAATATAAAAGGTGTTGAAACAATCCACCATTATTATTTATGCAAATATTGCATCTTTTTAAAGCTGAATTTGTCGCCTTTCTTAGAGAGCGCCTGTCAATACTGGCAATTGGTTCTAAAACAGCTGCTCTTAATTTAACAATTGTCTCATACTTTATTTTGTACTGTTCCCCACAAAAAGAAATCCAAAACAGACAAATCGGGGGATCGGGACTGCCAGGAAATAGGTAATTTCTTACGGGCAAGTAATTATGTGGTGGAGCTCCATCATGATAATTTTTGTTTTATTTTGTTACATTTTGTCACCAGCTAAAAATAAAATATTTGAAAGTTTGAAGTATGTCCTATTATACAATAGAACGTAATTATGAAAATATTCCATGGCTAACTATGTAATAATTAAAAAAAAACAGAAAATTAGCCATAACTCTTTTATTTTTATGCCGAGTATTATATCTTTGGAAAGCTTAAAAAATGGCGGATTTTTTAAGGCCACAGCCAACTATGATTTACATTTAAAAAAACACAAGTTTATGTCATATCTCAAAAATCACAAACAACACAAAAAATTGGATAAGATTATCTTATTAAGCCCAAAATTATCCACAATTTTTTCCTCCACAGTTTTTCTGTATAATCAGAAATAACGGAGCTACAGAGATCTGAAGAAATAGCAAAAAATCACTTTTTTCAAAATATCTAGTGAGCCGTGAACTTTTTTAAAAATCCAAAAGGGGCATTAGATTGAGCCTTCAAAACTGCAATTCTTTCCCCATTTAACCTTTGTTCTAGCTCTGCTAGTTTCCGAGATCCCCATAGTGGGCATCGAAAAAAACTCACCCTGCATAAAACAAACCCCTGAAATATTATACAAAATTTAACGGGGCCACAACCACATAAACCAATTATCGATTCAGAGATAGCATAGCTCTAGTTTTGTTTTATTGTTTTTATTTTTTCTTGTCAGTGGCGGTCATAACGGGGTAGCAGGGGTAGCGAAGCTACCCCTGAAGGGGCCAAAGGGGCCCCGAAGGGGCCCCGGCCTCTACCACAATTCTTAAAAATTAAATAGTCCACTTATTGGACTGTAAATAAATGCGGGGGCATTGCTGACATATTCAAGAAAATAAGGAAAGAATTTCTAGAGTAGCGCTCAAATTATAAATGTGTACTAGAACATTCCGAACGAATTGCAAACGAATGGGAAATAACGACAACCTTCAAAAATACGAGAGTTAAAAAAAGAAAATTATTTTTCAGATGAGATGATGGAGAATAGTAGTAAGAAGTTTGAAGTGACAGTTTTTAATGCATCTTTGGACATTTTAATTAGTCAAGTATCTAACAGATTTGAGAGCTTACTTAAAATATGTGAAATATTTCAAATACTGCAACCTGAAATTTTGCTGAATGTTACCGACACAGAAATTGACAACCATTGCCAGCAATTAATTGAAAAATATAATGAAGAAGTTTCAACAAATGTGATTCCACAAATTTGTCAGTTTCTTTCGTTGTACAAGGAAGAACTAAGAGAGCTGAATACTATTAGAGATTTAACAGAATTTTTATTCGTTAAAAACAAATATGTATTTTCAGCTTTACCAGATTTGTGTACAGTTATTCAATGGTAGGTATTTTACAATTCCGGTAACAACAGCTAGTGTCGAGAGATCTTATTCGAAACTTAAATTAATTAAATCTTACTTACGTACAACCACAGACCTATATTATGCCTGTTTTAGATTGACAATTTGTTCATGAATTAATTCATGAAGTCACTTCAAGGACAAATTATTATAAAAAGTGGTGTATTACACTGGCAATTTCTTCATGAAATTTTTTCATGAAGTTACTTCACGAATTAGAGCATGTTCTATTTTCCGTCAAGTTTTGCGTGAATTTCGTGAGTACTAACATTGAAAATTTTTACACAAGGAAGGTTATTTTGATACTGGTTTTGTTTGAGGCATTAGACGATGAAGAGGGGAGTACATAGTTTTAAAGATAATATAATTAGATAAACAGTGTGTGAAATGTTACAATATGTTTTATTTATGTATTCCGCTGCCAAGGCACAGCTCCCTCATTCACGAAATGATCACAAAACTCCTCTCGGGCAGCAATGCAAGCATGTCTTGGTGAGCATGTTTGGTAAGAAAGTCAAAATTGAAATATATTTAGTCTTTATCAAGCTCTTCTAGGAAGGAAGTAGGACATTCGGGTCTCAAAAATTATGTAATGTGCAACATGCCAATGCTATGGTTTGCACTTTTTCCACGTTCAAATTAATTGTAGTTAAAAAACTCTAAATCGTTTGGCTAAAGTGCCAAATGCATTTTCAAGTACTCTTCTAGCCAGACTTAATCTGCAAATTCATGAAGAAATTGTCAATGTAAAATAGGCTTTAGCGATGCTATATAGGTCTGTGGTACAACCTTTATTCTGTGGTACAACCAAAGTCTAGAAATACTATCCCTGGACGCTGGTACAACTATGAGTCAAATATTGAATCGGAAACTACTTTTCAGGTGGATACTGACCGGATTGTAGAGTTCTTTTTTAATCGCACCAAAAGGCGCATTAAATAGATTGTTTCGACCCGAAAAAATTATATTACAGTTGCAATATAGGTATATATTTTTTATTTATACGTTGTTATTATTTTTAATTTTGCTTTAAAAAACCATATAGTGGTTGTTATTGAAAAGGAAGAGAAAGGAAAGTTTGGGGGGGGGGGGCACCAAGACGCAACACCGCAGGGGGGCCCGGGATACTTTATGACCGCTGTTTCTTGTATTTTGTTTAGGTTGGTTGACATTAAAAATTGTTTATTTGTTACTCTTACCCAAACTTTTTTAATTTTGCCCCCCCCCCCTAAAATATTTTCTATGGGCGCCCTTGGTAGAGCCCCATAGAAATTCGACTCGGGATAACGGGGCGCAGAGTCTCGCCAAACATTATCCCGCTGCGGCGAACTGTCCGGCCTGCGGAGGGGCCCGCCGGCCTAATTGAAATCTCCATAATGGTGTTCCCGTGTCGGCGATCGGCGCCGGGCCCGATCCGTCACCTAGCCAGGCAGGACGAACTGTGTGGGGGATACTCGGGCGAGCGTGTGCGTACGTCGGGAGAGGGAGGATGGCGGCGGCAGAGCTCGTACCTGGCCTGATTTATATGCGGAGGGTAGGCGGATAAAAACAAAATATTAGAAAGTTTTAAGTATGTCTAATAATTATAAAATAGAAGGTAATTATGTAAATATTCCATTGCTGACTATGTGATTATCTTATTAAGCCCAAAATTATCCACAATTTTTTCCTCCACAGTTTTTCTGTATAATCAGAAATAACGGAGCTACAGAGATCTGAAGAAATAGCAAAAAATCACTTTTTTCAAAATATCTAGTGAGCCGTGAACTTTTTTAAAAATCCAAAAGGGGCATTAGATTGAGCCTTCAAAACTGCAATTCTTTTCCCATTTAACCTTTGTTCTAGCTCTGCTAGTTTCCGAGATCCCCATAGTGGGCATCGAAAAAAACTCACCCTGCATAAAACAAACCCCTGTACAAAATTTAACGGGGCCACAACCACATAAACCAATTATCGATTCAGAGCTAGCATAGCTCTAGTTTTGTTTTATTGTTTTTATTTTTTCTTGTATTGTGTTTAGGTTCGTTGACATTAAAAATTGTTTATTTGTTACTCTTACCCAAACTTTTTTAATTTTGCCCTCCCCCCCCTAAAATATTTTCTATGGGCGCCCTTGGTAGAGCCCCATAGAAATTCGACTCGGGATAACGGGGCGCAGAGTCTCGCCAAACATTATCCCGCTGCGGCGAACTGTCCGGCCTGCGGAGGGGCCCGCCGGCCTAATTGAAATCTCCATAATGGTGTTCCCGTGTCGGCGATCGGCGCCGGGCCCGATCCGTCACTTAGCCAGGCAGGACGAACTGTGTGGGGGATACTCGGGCGAGCGTGTGCGTACGTCGGGAGAGGGGGGATGGCGGCGGCAGAGCCCGTACCTGGCCTGATTTATATGCGGAGGGTAGGCGGGCGGCGGCGGCGCGGCGGACGAGGAAAAAAATGTCAAGCGGACGGGCCGGCTATTGTAAAGTGCGAGGGGCGGGCGGACGGGTCGGATTTATGCGTGGTACGGGCAGTGACAGAGCAGGACGATCCTTTATCCCGCAGTGTCACATTGTTATACTTACATTACCATGAGGGTTTTTAATTTTTCGCAAAATGTTTAATATCGAGAACTTTTTACGTTCGTCACAAAATCTAATCTAAAGTACTTATGTAGTTTCAAAAAGGCATCATACAGCTTTCGAATTTGAAGAATAAATACCTAATTAAACAAGCTATTCACATTGCTAGAATACGTCTAGAGTCAAAACTCAGATTTTCGTGACTTTTCAATATCCAGTCGGCAATTTTAGGTGTGACTTCCACTTTCTTAAGAGATGAGATGGAAATCGCCCTGACTAGTAACCAAGTGTTGACACAATATTTTGATATCTGACACAGTGATAGGTGTCAGTATGTGGTATTTAGATACTTTTTTGAGTTATTATGTTTAGCTGTAGGCTTTTGGCACTTCCCTGATAGCCAAAACTAAAATGTTTCATCATAATAATCCATCGGTAAGTAATTTTGTAATTTAAATTAACTTTTGAGGCCAGGCACCAAAGTGGCATAGGCGTTTGTGTAGGTACCTACGTCTTCATAATTGGAAATTTAAAATTAGAATTGCTGTATTATCAAGGATTCCTAAACTTAAAGACATAAACGTGCCTTATAATTTTTTGCCTATATTTTAGGTACTGATTTCACGAAAAATGAGGATTTCTGCCTCGATTAGTTTGTTGAAACAACTCAAAGGTGTGCGCCACTGTAAAAACAAAAACAGTAGATACCCCTCCATATGCAGAGACTGTCCTGATCGAGCGTTAAGCCCTAATTTGCTCCTTCTTGGGGGTTCTTTATTGTTTAAACCATGAAGAAAAAATCGTAAAGCTTAAACTTAGGTATACGCCGAAATAAAGTGCCCACGGCGCTAGTATAGGGATTAAGGGTTCGAGTGCATTTTTGAACGAATTATTCTTTTGTAACATCAGTAATACGGAGTAGTTCATGCATTTTATGTTTAGGACCGAAAGATATGCAGGTATACTACAAAATTAATTTATTTTGTACTATACCTGCACCCTGCACTTTTTTAAATAAAGCCTTTATTTCCAAGATACGAGATATTTATAAATATATTAAATTTTGTATCTTTATTTTTTTTATGTTTTTTGCTATCGTTATTATGTGAACCTGGAACCTGATTAAAATGGAAGTCGATATAATCCTTTTGATTAAAACCAACTTTACTATTGAATGATTTTCATATTTTTGAAGCTTCTTGTACGAAGCAAGATATTCGACAATCAAATAGTGCATTGGCAGTTTGCCGAACTTTTATCAAGAATAAAAGAGACTTAAAATACAAAAATATCCATATGTGCCCAAATTCCTTGGACTTAATATTTTTCTTAATAAATAGTTTGTCTAAATACCCATACCGCCCCTAGTTAGGTTAGATAGTCGACAATAACAAATCTCAGGCTCCGTTAGGGTAGCTTTTCTGCCAAAAGATCTTAACCGGTTCAAATATAAAGAGATAAAATCTAGTATTTGTGAAAAACATTTTGCGCCCTGTATTTTGGAAACAAAGGCTTTGTTAAAAAAAGTAGATACCTACTGCAACACTGTTTTATTTTTTTGAGATCTCGCAAATTTGCCTGCGTCCGCCATCTTGAATTTTGTGAAAATGGCTAAACTCGGAGACACACTGCATAGTCAGATATTTAAATTTACAAAATGACCTAAATCGTATTAAAAAATTGGAAACCTTGAATGTAGGTAAATTTTTTTTAAATCATGAAACAAAACAAGTTGTTTTTGGTAATGTATCTATTCCTATATATCGTTGGAATAAACCGTGACAATAATTTGACAGTTCAAACTAACCTATTGGATTCAAATAAATTGAAGAGTTGTTCTTACTGACATTTGTTGTAACGTTGTAAGTTGTAACTATCGAGAAAATATTTCTTCCCGTTGTAGGATATGCGAGTAGACGACTCACTAAAATCTCACCTACCTTTTTTCGTTATCCCTTTATCATTTTATTAATTAATTGCGCTTCGAGCTTAGAATTTCTGCCGCCCGTTCGCCGCACGTCATTTTTTCCCGTTTTCAATGTTTGCGCCCTCGGCTTGAGTAATTGCACCGGCAAGGCCGGCACGCCGGGCAGGATCGGGGGGCGTTTCGGAATCCGCTCGACATAACAATGCTATTGAATTATTTATTTCTGGCGGAAACAAAACGGGCCCGCGGCGGGCCGGCATTGTCCGACAAATCCGCCGGAATGGCTGGCTAATTGCGGCGGCGATCCATCAAGCGGGCGGGCGCCGGCCGACTACCGGCGAACTGCACCGACAACATTGGAAGGCCGTAAATTTTGGCGGTTTTGGTACATCTTCGCAATTTGCATATACATCGGAGATGGACAAATTGGATGTGTCTGTCTACGGTTCCATAGTATGTAGGTCAAAAGTGGGCTTTTTACGCATCTGTATTTTTTACAAGTGTAAAACTAAACCGTAGACCAGGTACATTGCGTCACGAACCCCCAGCGCTTCCCTCTCTACTGTACTCTAAACTCTAAAGCTCTAAAGGTGTCGACTGCCGTTTAATCTGTAAGAATGAGAAATCGAATAACGTTGCCAGTTGACACTACTTTCTAATAACGCAATAGAAGCGGTTCCACCCATCGCGGTGGGCGGGCATTAACCGCAAGTAAGAAAAGAGGTGTATGGCTCCCATCCTTAATTTGTGGAAGGCCAGTACGTTTTAATTGCTTCAAGGATGCACAGCGTGTCCCAAATAGTTTGTCCTACCCCCTGGATCTCAGGAACCGTAAGAGGTACAAAAAAAACTTGAATACAAAAGTTGTAAGGTTGGCAGTGGACGTAACCTCTCTTTTATTTTCACACATACAGGGCGATTCGTATTCGCAGGACAAAAATAAAATATTTAGATTTTTACAATTGCATTAATCCTTTCGAATATTTGCATTCTCCATGAAATTTGCTACAGAACCGTTTTTTTGTTTTGTATTTTGGATGCAGCGTTTTCTTGGAATTTAGGGACTTCGTGGAGGTTACGGAAACTGAATGCTGAATCTTTATTTTAATAGATATCAAAGATATATTTTAGCCGAAGTATGACAGCACAACCGTGTGTGGTGTGGTATGTCTAAATTGGTTTTTGCATATATCTACAGTGTATTCATAACAGGCTCTCAAGATCAGATAATTTCAACCAGCAATAACTTATGTTGTACAGCGTGTTATAGTTTGTCCTAGCCCCTGGATCTCAGGAACCGTAAGAGATACGAAAAAAACTTGAATACAAAAGTTGTAAGGTTGGCAGTCTACGTAACCTCTTTTTTTTTTCACATATACAGGGCGATTCGTATTTGCAGGACAAAAATAAAATATTTAGATTTAGCATATACAGGCTCTCAAAATCAGATAATTTCAAACAGCAATAATTTTTTTTTTCAAACGGAATGACCCATATTTCTATAGTTTGTTGGATGCCGGCGTCCAAGTCCCACATTTTATGTAAATAACATTCTATACCAAAAACTACCCGTTTTCGAGGTATTTAGTATTTAAGAAAATTTCTTTGCATTTTTCATTCTGGTGAGAAGATTTTATCAAGCAAGCCATAACTATTTTTCCAGACAGTGGCAGAAATAATTGTCATTTTAGATAATACGGGAAATACAATTCCTATACCCGTATACAGTATGTCCACGGACGGATAGACATCCCAAGAGGACAAATGGACCAAAAATTTCATTTTTCGACAATAAGTCATTCTTGAAAAAAGTTTCTGCTTCTCGAAAAAATATGGTCCACGAAGAGAATTTTCGATTTTTTATACAGGGTGTCCAAAAAATACAAAAATATGAAATGCGATCAAGAATAAACTGCCTTTATTTTTAAAAATATCAAAAACTGTTACTTAGAAAAGATGTGTCCCGATTGTCACTTTCCAAACAAATCAGCCAACTCCGTTTTTTATTTTCAAGTGTGAAACTCCTTTGTGTTTAAAATTATCAAAAATATTTATTTAGAAAAGTTGTTTAGAATTAAAAGACGTGTGTGACTTTTTAAGCATATCGGACGACTTTGACTTAAATGGGTAAAAAATTACCCTCTGACTTCTAACACGTCTTTTAATTCTAAACAACTTTTCTAAATAAATATTTTTGATTTTTTTCAAGAATAAAGGCAGTTTATTCTTGATCGCATTTAATGTTTTTGTATTTTTTGGACACCCTGTATAAAAGAAATCGAAAATTCTCTTCGTGGACCATATTTTTTCGAGAAGCAGAAACTTTTTTCAAGAATGACTTTTTGTCGAAAAATGAAATTTTTGGTTCATTTGTCCTCTTGGGATGTCTATCCGTGGACCTAGTGTATACGGGTATGGGTATAGTTTTTGGTATAGAATGTTATTTACATAAAATGTGGGGCTTGGACGCCGGCATCCAACAAACTATAGAAATATGGGTCATTCCATTTGAAAAAAAAATTATTGCTGTTTGAAATTATCTGATTTTGAGACCCTGTATATGAACACACTGTATATGCTAAATCTAAATATTTTATTTTTGTCCTGCAAAAAAGAATCGCCCTGTATATGTGAAAAAAAAGAGGTTACGTCCACTGCCAACCTTACAACTTTTGTATTCAAGTTTTTTTCGTATCTGTTACGGTTCCTGAGATCCAGGGGCTAGGACAAACTATAACACGCTGTACAACATAGCGCATTCCTGTATTATTTGTAATTGCAATTTGAATTTATTAATAAAAATAACACATTTAAAACATCAGGTATTCCTAAATTTCTACATTAAGACTCAATGTACAGCACGTACGTGGTGATTCAACATTTTGACCCATAAAATGGCTTTTTTCGATCTGTAGCGAGCAACACACATAATTTTAAACTTTTGGTCAATACAAATTTCAATCTAAATAATTACTCACACTCTGAGACGAAAATTATTTAAACATATGTATCACAATGGCCGTCATTAGGCGCAAATGCTAAAAAAGAAGAAGAACAAATGGAGTCTAAAAACCGGAAAATATACAGGGTGTCCGAAATTCTAACATTCTGAACCTGCATTATTTTTCACTAGGTAGGTACTTATTCGCAATATCTTTGAATTAAAACTAAATTAAAATTCTCTAGAGAGTATTTATTTATAATGGATAATTCATGTTTTTTTTTCAATGTTTGTTTTTGGATAATATAATAATAATAATTGTCACCCTCACAATACTCAAAACTAGGAGTACCCCAGAAGCAACCACATGCTTGTGCAGGGGAGGGGGCAATTACTATTATTTTGTCTTTGTTGCCATTTGCGGCTAGGGCCGTCTTTTTTCCCGATAGAACTAGGATAGCATTCGCTCAAGTACTACGGAAAATCCTAGAAAACCGAAGTAATCCCAGTGAGTGTAGGACAATTAGTAAATCAGACGGACAAATATATTTAGAAACAATACCGTGAACCCACATTTGTCCAGCGCTCTTGGCCATAGCGGTGTTTTTCTTTAAAGACATGTGCCTTGGTTCGTGTAAACATTCTTGCTAATAATGTATTTTTGTAACTCGAGTTTCTTAGGATTGTCGGTAACAACGATCACAAAATACAAACAGCATACACTTGGTACAGCATACAAATCTCTAATTGGCGTCACAAAAATAATATAGGATATAAGCGTCACGCAGTTTTTAAAAATATACACATTCTACAAGCAACATAATATTTCACTTTTAAGGTTTTTTAAGGTTGTCGTCAAACATAACGTAAAGGTTATTGCACCATATAATATTGTCAAAAAGCCATATCCATTTTGACTATTTAAGCAAGTATATCCTAAGATCTGTGAAATTATGGCACGCCTATCCATCGCATTTCGCTGCACGTGGCCAGCCGTCGATCAGTGTAACCCATGCAAATATTGGTGATATTACATTAAGGCGAGCATGCAGTCACTTGTTTTTACTACAATATCTATATTTTCTGAGTCGTTCATCACTTTTTACTGCTAATACTAGGTTCGGTTTAATATGATTAAAAAAGTGTTTCGTCTCGTATTTTATTGCCGAGGCGCCTGTTCGTGAGCTACCCTGGTAAAATATAAATGAACTCACTTGGAACGCAGTATATGGGACGCGATCTATTTCATAGCAGTTACCAGTGGTGTAACCAGGGGGGGGGGGCTTTGGGGGCTTTAGCCCCCCCCAAAGATATGTCACGTGGTATTTATTTCTAAATAAAATTTATTTTAAAACAATAGTTTTGTCGTAAATATTTCCGAAGATATTTTTTTTAAATAATTAGCCCCCCCCCCCCCAAATTTACATTCTGGTTACGCCACTGGCACTTACCACGCTCTGCTACTGGTAAAAATACCAGACTTATCAGCAAAAATCACCCGTATAAAATTCAAAGGTTTTTATGCTGTTCCAAGTGTCTTCATTTTTATGCCATACCTGCAACCTGCAACTGAAGATTCTCTAGTACACTATACGTCACGACGTAACCCGATCTTCTTCAGTGCTGCTCCGCACCACGTCGAACGGCAACAACATCCGTCGGTGCGTCTGGTATCAAGTTGGCGGCTGGTGCGCCTCAATTTCCGGCGAAGCTGTCGGCTGTCGACTGTCTAGGTGCCGGCGGCGCGTGACAGACCGGCCGAGCGTGAGCGTGAGAAGTTGGCCGGCGCCCGATGTGGCCCACGCGTTCGCGGCGCCTATTGTTCTCTGGCCGGCGGCGCCTAAAATATAGGTACCTACAGCGTGTTTCACTGTACAAGGCTATTCAGTCATTCATAAAAAGGATAGATAATGCGAAAAAACAACATGTTTTTCGGCAGTATAAAACGAGGTGAAAATCAACCTTAGCGCCCGAGTCACACGACGCTCTTATGCCCTGTTGCCATCGACCGGCCCACTTGCAGCCGCCAGCTGAGCGGCGGCCTTGGCGGGATCAAAGTTAGAGGAGACGACCCCCTCTGCTCCTCGTCTCAGTTTAGTTGTTTTACCTCATCGCCTTCCAACATAGAACATCATTCGTGCCCATCGTAGCTCTATTTGGACCTTGCTGTTACGACGGCACAGGTAGGAGATAGGATCGGCGAGAAAATTGCTACCGGTGGGCTTATTATAACAGATTTCTTATTATACGCGCTAGGGGTCCAAGTCTCAGAATCGTCAATGAAAGCTCAGAAATCGGCACTAAAGTAAGTCATTATGGTAGGTACGATTTTTATATAAGTTGGCCTTGGCGACATTTGCAAATTAAACGTCAGTCGCCCGTCAATCTGGGCCCAATAAAGTATCATTTAACTTGTCAGCCTTATTGCGTAATTTTTACTTATAACAATGTAATCTTTTAGTATAAGTTAGTATTTTGATCGGTTTGAACAACAATAATATTTTCTATGAGGACTGCAAGAGAGTGGCCAGAGAACGCGTGCAAGTCGGGTGCGCCGCGCCGGATCGTGTTCGATCTTAAGTAGAGCGATAATAGAAGCAAAGCTACGACGCGCGTGGTCGGGTCCTGGATGGGTGACCCTCCCTCTTTAAATTATTTTGCCTAATATAACTTCTTTTTTCTATTTAAAAGAAATATAATGTGTCTCTCGGCACTGAACTTCATTTTTATTAACTCCTGTGGTTTATTTGCCTTGACGTTACTTCAGTGCCTTGGTACACAATTAACTATTTGTTTACTTCAGATTTTTTTTTAATTTCGGACTTGTATTAATTTTATTTTTATTATACTTCTTTGAAAACACCTTATTTTCATCTGTTTTAGCAATAATGAAAGATGAGGTTTTTCGGGCTAGCGCACGGAAACAGCGCATGGAAAAGCTTTCCGTGCGCTGAATAAAAATACCGAATATATGGCTTCAAAATATAAATATACAGCAAAGTAAACTAAATTTAAGAAACTCTATATGCTCTCTGATTTTTAACATGTATACCTATTTTGTATTTTAATTCGTAAGTGTTTCAATATTTATTTTTGACGTTTTATTCACCTTATCTGACAATAACTAATTTACAACAAAGCACCTTTGAGATAATTTGAGAGTAACCATGGAAACGCATCATACATACCAAACACTATATTGTCTGCATTGTTTATTTTTTGTCATTTAAATTTATTATAATATGCCGACAAAATGTTTTAAGTTTCCGTTTTCAAAGAAGTATAGGTAATAAAAAATATCGTTCATTACACGTCCAGAAATAGATTTTTCCGTGCTTGCATGACTTCCCGTGTTCGGCTGCGCCTCACACGGGAATCTGTCACGCGCGCACGGAAAAATCATATAGGCAAATTATAAATTTAGTAGTTTTACAAAACGCCTATAGTCATTATATTTGGGTGCAATTACAGTCCTTTTTTTATACGCATGCACGCGCTTTGGTGAATAATATATGAGTGCACATATTTTCATAATGTCTTGCGATTCACCGTAGCTTTCAGTTTTTCAATTAGGCATTTCATAACTGGCCGAATATAGAGTCCAAGTTAGGCGAAGCAGAGTGAGCTTTATTTGCCGAGATTTCCCATTATTAATCAAAATTGCACACACAAACTTTAACGTGCAATACCGCCAGTGACGCCAGTCTACATTTTGCTTAGCGCTCTTGGCTATACTGATCTGCCAGTGCTAAAGGTGTCGTCTGGCGAGCAGTATGTAAGAATATATCCATAATAAGAAATCTAATAAGCATAAAAGAGATTGGTATGAAGATGATGTTGTCACTACTTCCTAACACAATCGAAGCGGTTCAACCCATCGTGGTGGACGGGCACTAACCCTCAAGTAAGTTCTCGATTATAGGTGCGGAATCCCACAAGGGAGGCGTGGCGCCGCCTCTACTATCCAATGTGCCCGTGCATCACCCCACCACATCTCACTACTTCATTCCCTGGTTATAATATTTTATTATAATCACATCCCATTTGCTATTCGCTCGTGCCTCTTCCTACCCTGGTTGCTGGTTTTATTGCTCTCAAGTAATAGCAACGTCGCATTTAGTATAGACATGTATACGTTCTATCGCCTCAGAACCAAAGCTCGGTCGAAGGTGAAAAAACACGCAGTCCAAATAATAGTTCTCGACGTTTTGAACGCCGTCACCGCGGCCCTGTTACTTATTAATTCCTATATTATTTTGTTGGAAAAGAGTAGGCAAAATCGTTTCAATTCGATCATATCGTTTGCCATTGGGGAAAATAAACGTTTAAACCAATTAAACCAGATGATGCGTAGTCTAGATTTCATTGTTCGTGAATGCTCCTGGCGCTTGAACTTACAGTTTCTGCGTGGTTATTGGAAATAATAAATTGTAAAGTAGACTTAAATAGACCCACATCGACAGTTATAAATAGTACCTAGACACTTCTTGTTCTGTAAACGTCTTAATTTTTAATGAATTAACGCCTTACTTAAACGTTAACATACTCTGCCGCCGGAAATTAAAGCACTTGAAGTGGAGTTCCTGGTGTTTCTCATCAGTGTCGGGTTCCGGCATTGTGTACCCGACTTTATCATAAAAATAAACCTAAATTTAATTTAAGAATTGGCGCCGCTCCCTAGCACAATAGAACAAGGCGCAGTAAAGAAAATCTGTCAATTTCAGAATAAAACTTGTTGGCTCCTGCCTGGACTTCATTTGTTGCTTCCCAAATCATTCCTATCTTTTTGATTTAATTGATGTTACACCGTACTGATGATTGCCAAATAGCATGAAACACGTGTATGCGGTTACTAGTTTTTTCTTTTTGTTAACTTTGAGTGTTTGCCCATTATCACTTTTTCTTGTATAAAACTTGTAAACTAGATATATAAATTGCTAAATTTTTACACACATTAATAAATGAACTCTAGTGAACCCTTATTCAGATTCTTGTAATACACATGGTCTTTCACATAAAAATATTATCCCCATAACTTTATCAGGGCCGATTTTATTGATGTTGGTGTCAAAAGAAAATTATTAAAGTAAGGGCACAAAATGTAAAATGTATCTTACTCATCGAAACCATCATTAATAAATTCAACGAGCTACGCAATTTTGTTGGCATTAAAGGACATAATATTTTTTTATTTCAATTAATTTGTGAACCAATAAAGTCTTTTCACTTTTCTCGGCACAGTTGTATACAGGGCCGTATCTAGCGAAAATTTGAGGGGGGGGGGGTTCAGGATCAGCCCAAGCTTTTGTGGGTCTGGGTGCCAGATGAAAGTGCGGGGCCCCGGCAAGGACAAATTTTTGAAAATTGATACGCCACTAGAATGGTATATTTTTTGCATGTCACTTTTTAAAAAAGTAGGCCGGGGCGGTGAGTTTAGACCACTTAATTCTGTAAAATGCGCCTCAGGCGAAATTTTTTAGAAACGTTAAAGAAAATTAGTCTTAGGAAATCCCAATATCTTCAGATTTTCAAGCTGCAGTGAATATTTTCAAATTCTGAAATGGTTTCGGGCCCGCCCTTTTAAATACGCTACTGACTGGATAACACTGTACATGGGACTGGGAGGCGCGGGGCCAGTCAAAACGCAGACCGCGTACGCCGCACCGTTCGCACCCGCCTAGAGCCGGCCCTGGAGGAGTTAGACCAGGGGCTGTTGAAGTTTAAGGTTTAAAAAACTGCTATTTTTAAATGGTTTTTAATAAAAAACTGAAACAGATTTAATTTGAACAAGTTTAACATTAAATATATTAAATATTAATTATAATAATAGCTGAATATTCCTTCTCGCATTTTTACCTATCCCTTTTCTGCCTATTTGATTTCTCATTATTACGGATATATTCCTACACATTCTACACTTGCCTAACTGAACCTTTCATAAAAATAATAAATAAATATTCAAATACAAATTAGTATACTAATCTACTCATAAAAGAGCGTGGCGAACGCAGCCACGCACCTTATTTTATTTGAATAAATATTCTGGTGATAAAACTCTGTACTGCACTATCCAAAAATTATGTTCTGTTGGCAGTTTTCGGGCGGGTTTCCATACTCTACTGGAAAACCAGTTTAATAAATTATTACACTCACTGATGCTCGGGGAGCTCGTTCTAGTGGTGCTGCAACAGCATATAAAATGGTGATATTTCGGGGGGGGGGGGGGGGGGGTTGAACCCCCATAACCCTGTAACTACCATTGACATACGCAAAATTTTAAGACACGTCACGCGGGCGTCTATAGGCGGCGTTTTTTGAGGGGTTTTATACAATTTGAAAAAAAAAATTTAGGCTTAAGACAAAAAAAATGTTAGAAAATTTTTTAAAATTTATTTTGGCAAGTCTAATTTTTCTTTATCTATCATAAAATTTTGTGTACTAAGTGATAGTTAACCCTGTATTTGTTCCTTCAAAATCAGGAGGCATTTAAAATGGTTTGTTTTGAAATGAATGCAGTAAAAGTTGCGCTCCTGCTCTCCTGGTATACCATGGCCGTAGCCCGCGGCCATGCGAGCCGGGAAATGGAAATGTTTATTGGGACTCACCCTGCAACGTCGCGCGCCGGTTATCTTGTTTACTCCGAGCGGAAATGAAGGCGGAATATCCCCGCAGCACTCTCGAATTATGACTCGCGCTCACGCTGGATTTTCTTGATTTTTAAATAACTTCTGTCAGGGATTCCATGCCTTAAAATTATAACTTTCAGTAGGAGCTGAAAATTCTTTTGATTTTCTTCATAATATCTAGAAAGAGGAATTAGTATAATGAAGAAGGACCCACAGCGTTCAAACTTGAGACAACGTCCAGAGTTATACTAATAAATCCGGGCACTCGGCATTGTGTAAACAAACGTTTCCCTCTTGCCCTCTCCCGCTCCCCTCCTCATCGAGCCCATCGATATCTTATAATATAATAAGAAAATAAGCTGCACAGAGTGTAGCTGAGAAAGGTTCGTTCGCATTCTACCGGGTGCGCGCAAAATATTACCGACCGACCGCGACTGTGTTGTACTGATGCCTAGTAGCGCTTTTTACTGCAGTGCGGATGGCTGTAAAACCAGTTCAAAAGACTATATAAATTTTTTTCAATTTCCTAAAGACCCTGAAAGGTAAAATTAAGTTTGAGACCTACCTACAAAAATTAAGACATTTTTATGTGACATTTGAATACTTAGGTATTAATTAAACTTAAACACGAAATGTTAGTTAGTAATGAGTATACGGGGAGTAACGCGAAAGTGTCGGTTTTCATTTCTGGCTTTCGGTTTTACCGGAAGGTTTTTTTAAGTTCCTTTTGTTCTTCCAATTCCAACCATATATATTTTTATATAGTTATCTCTAAAAATAACCAAGCAGTAAATTTTTATTTTTTGATAAATTTCGTCGAATATGACAAATTCACATCTTTGCATGGAATGCTAAAATGATAAGTATATAAAAATAGATATGGTTGGAATTGGGAGAACAAAAGGAACTTAAAAAATCCAAAATATACAGAAGTGGTGCTCACTTCCGGTAAAACCGGAACTCAGAAATGAAAACCGACACTTTTTCGTTACTCCTCGTATACTCATTACTAGCATTTCGTGATAAAATCCATTTACACAATTTTTTGGAAAAAGGTATTTTTTTAAATAACTTTTTAACAATACCCGGTATATTCAGTTTGATGTCACATTCGAATTCCTCGGAAAATTCTACACAAGTATGGTTTTCGAACCATGAATTTATCTTTAAAATTACCGAGAAAATCGGGCTTATCACGACATCTCGAAAGGCGAATTAGTATAAAGGAAAAGGACCAACAGCGTTCAAACTTGAGAGTCCAGTTTTGTAAATGTAGTCGGTTGACACCTCTGGTCTAACAAACTGTTGATTCAACAATATAGGCTAGGAAGTTTGATATTATTGTAAATTATTTGTTCATCAATAAGTCACAAGCACAAGTAACAAACACAATTCTAATTAACCCTCTTTTCGTGAACTTTATTCTAAAATCTATCTTTCCATAAAAGCGAAATAAATTCAGACATTTATTAGTTTCTGATTTAATATCCCTCATATTATATGGTCGCGTCACTGGTTTGCCCTGGCCGCTGACCGCTGATATGTCTGAGAGCTTTGTTTTGATTCTTACCCGTCGGCAAATAAAACGACAGTAAAAATATTTTTATGACGGGCCGATGTATAAATACCCGGGGAAACTGTGGCATCAGTGAGAGGGACGAAATTTATTATTGAGGATGATATAGTGCGGATAGTAAACGAAACGACGAATCCCATAAATCGCCCGAAAAGATTTAGGGCAAACGTCCCGCATAAATCAGGGTACGTGTGTACGCTTATATATTTTAACAGAAATTAATATTTCAAACGCGGGGATGCTGCGGGGTCTCTGAGATTTATTCTAGGTGAGAAACATGGCATAATTGGGCCAAAGGGACCTCTGTCTTGCGCCAACGCATTCGTCTGAAGGTGTACTTTCAGAAGGTTTAGTCCTTAAGTATTTATATAAAGAACTTTAAAACCACTATGGTGATTGTCAAACAGCAACTGTAATAAATTCTCACATCAGTGTAGATACTTCACTTGTTGGAGATTTGAAACAGTTCACCATCTCTACCTTGGAGATCTCCACCAAAGCAAAGATATAATTATAATATAATCTATATAGATATTCGGAAACGCATATATCGGCATGGGTGATAAGTTTCTCCTCAAATAAGCTCGAAGCCATAGGTAAAAAAGTGTTTATTTAACTTGCAATGCATGTATGTATATGTATGTATGTATGTATGTTAATTTGTTTATAGGTCAAATTTTGCAAACTGAATTAGAACCGCTTCTTAACATCCTATTGAGCTGAAATTTTGCATTCACCTTAAGTTCTGGTGACAATACAATATGCAATACTCAATATTGTAATACCTTTAAAATGGCTGCCGCTCCAAGATGTCTGATGATGTATTTTTTGCCCTTTAATATGGGTATCAAATGAAAGGGCTTGAAGAATAGAAAACGATAAAGTAGTGGCATCACACTAAATTCAATATGGCCGCTGTTCCAAGGTGGCGGATTACAGTTTTTATTTTTAACTCCCTTAATTTGGGTAGCAAATGAAAAGGTTTGACAAGTAGAAAATAATAAGGTAAGTGACGTCATACTATCCTATTTATGTATCGGATGCCCCAAGATGGCGTACTCAATTTCTTTACCATAGCATCCTCCTGACATGGGAATCCAATAATTACTAAAAATAAATAAAAATATCCTCTTTAAAAACAGCTTCTATTTAAGCCATTTACTAAAACGAATAAAATAATTTTAGGTTTTCGTTAAGTAGTAATTTATTGACAAATTGCGACAATTTTTTGTAAATCAAAAAGCTTGTCGCGTGAATTGTAATAGTAGATATACACTAGGTTGAGAAATGAGCCATTATTTACCTTGCATTTTTATATCCTGAGGCGCGTAGCGCACATATAATATGCGAGGTAAATAATGGCCTTCTCAACCGAAGTGTACATAGAATTTTTCTCCCTTCCTTCAAATACTTAGAAATATCAAGTAGCCTGGGAGCTCAGTTGTCAAGCTGATAAAATGAAACTAATTTTTAAATGTCATAGGTATAGAAAATTTTCCATTATTTAGCTAGGTATTTTTTATTATCACTATTTACCTAGGGTGAGAAATGTTACTTCTCATTAGAGGAATGAGGTAAATAATGGTGATTTCTCAGGTTAGTAGTAAAAAAAGAAAATTCCATACCTACCTTTTTTGACCAATCAGAGGCTTGTTTTTTGCTTCGTTGTCATGGCAACTCAAAAAATTCCCGGAAATATTCTTACTTGCTCTAGGCAGCAGGAGGTGATTACAGCGGAAATTTTTTGACAGATGTCATTATTATAATGTGACATTGTAACATAATATACTCAACAAAAATTTTGATAATAATTTCGTTTAATTTACGTGTAGGTATGGAATTTTCTTATACCGAATGCCCACGTTCTTGAATTAATATCCGGAAATTTTTCTCTAACACGATTTTTTTAAGAAAATTCGTGTAAGTACTCGAAAAATTTCCGGCAATAATTCAAACACTAGGGAGATTACTAGTGAAAATACATACTTTGGCAAGTAGGTAATCACTTATCAACCAATCACTGTTCAATAAAATTAATTGCTACCTACTTTTATGATCACTTGGCAAAACAAGCTTTTTGATTTACAAAAACTTGTCGCAATTTGGCATTAAATTATCTTAATTTGAAAATAATCTTAAATTTTTTCGACTAAAAATCAAGAAAATATTCCTTCTTTCATCAGGTCATTAGGATGGATTGTAACTAATATTTTTACCATAAAGAGTTTCTTATAAATACCCTATTAATACTCTTTCAGTAAATCTCTGAACATCCTTTTGGCGACACCATTCCATATGCATAACAAATTCTTGATTTTTCTTAACAATTTCTTCTTAGCATATGAAACATACTGGAAAGCCACATATAACTACCTAACCAAAAAGTATGATATTTCAACATATGGAATATTTGTTTAATGCACCCTTGAAAATAGCACACTTATCGCTGGCAATAAATTGCGTCATAATTTTTATAGTCTGTATATTCTATGCCCACATTTATTGCTATTGCATTAGTATTTGAGAAGAAGTAAAATGTGGTAAACGCATAAAATTTCAACACCATGCTGGTATTCTTCATTTTGGCACGTATCGCGTAAGGCAATCAAAATTTTACTACATAATCAAACGTTAATCTAAATAATGAATTCAAAAATAAATATATGAATCATAAGTACCTAATCAACAATGCCTATATATTAATTTTAACATTATAGCCATTATAAACAAAAGTGGTGCATAATTATGTAAGCACAATTATTAATCCCAACTATATACTAATGAATGTAACTGAATCATTTCTTATACGGCATTATAAAGTCAAATCTCATGAATCAGAAACGAAACAGTTGAGCTCGTGAATATTCCAAAGAGAAATAGTATTCAATAGCAAAAGTGTCATAACCTATAGCACCGAGTAGGTATAGCGGCAAACTCGGAGCATTCGCGGCCGGCAATTTAGCAAATTGGTTTTTCCTCTCGACTTCCAACCGCATTCCCCCGAGAATCGCCAAACTCCTCCAGAACTCCTGAATCCCAGTAATTACCAAGCCATCCAGAAAACTTTTTGCCTCGTTTACCCATTTTTCCGGCCAGATGAATGGCCCTCGTATGGGTAACTCGCTCACCGACAAAACTAATAATGCGTATTAAATTTATGTCGAGTAATCCTTCGGAACGAGGGCCGTTATTCACAGAAAGAAAGCGTTTTTTTTGAGGAGGCGGCCATACGAGATGGCTGTTTTCCTGGCCGAGATACATGGGGCGTCCCCTTCGGGTTAATCTGCTGTTTAGAAGAGTGTGTGCGAAATTAGCGCAGTGACAACTACAAACGATTTGGCGCGGTCGTCGTTTTGCGACGGGTAATGCGGTGACATATGGCGTTTGACTAATTCAAAGAAAATGAATACAAAGGATTTTCCTTTCGATTCAATCCAGCAAAAGTAACTAAAGCTGTCTCAAATCAAGTAAAGACTACCTAATTAAACAAAATTGAGCCATGTGCGCTTTATTCACACAAATAAATCTGCTTACAAATATGATGAACATATGCACAGGGAAGATAACCCATCCGCACAGGGTCAGGTCAGGTAAAAGCTGTTAGGTATTCTCTTTTCAATTGTAAACGTATGGTGTCTCAATAAAACTTCGTCTAAAATCATCCTTTAAACAAACTTGTGATTTTTCCATGCAAAAATATTGTAAGTAACGTTACAATCCAAAAGCACGATTGAAATTGTAATTAACTGTACTATGTTTTACCGTTGAAAACGTCCATTTTGTCAATACAATGGGATACACATCAAAAATTTTGGGGAAATAAAGCAAAATTGGATATTTTCATATTTTTATTCGAAAATATCCCGTAACCCGTAACTGTACTGTGTTCAAAAGGAATTGATAGCACAGACGAGGTTGCAGGGCCATAAAATGATCGTAAACCATAGACAGCGTTATTCTCTTTTATTTTCAGTGTGTAAAATAGAAAAATTATCTTTAAAAATAAGGTTGTCGTCTATCAAATGAGTAGCGTATGTTGAATTTTGTTTTTTTTTATCGTCAAAATCTCTTTCAGACAACAACCATATTTTCATGGATATTTTTCCTATTTACACATTGCAAATAAATGTAAGAAGTTGTCAAGTTGTCTTTATTAGATTACAATATTAATGCCCTTTTTGAGGCAATTATGTATAA
Organism: Pseudeuparius sepicola; assembly: GCA_963920635.1. NCBI lineage: Eukaryota > Metazoa > Arthropoda > Insecta > Coleoptera > Anthribidae > Pseudeuparius > Pseudeuparius sepicola. The sequence continues at coordinate 116,483,355 of OY987299.1, read as the reverse complement.
TATTTAGGATGTCAGCACAGACATATATAGCTTAGCGAAGCTATATAGGTCTGTGATGTCGGTAAGTATCATAATTCCTGACAATATTAATACAGGCAATTATTAAAACCCTAATTATGTGCCGTTTATTACTTTTATATTAATTATGTAGGTAGTTACACCTATTTGCCTAAAATCCTTATACAGTGTGTCCACGGATGGACTTAACTATACATGTAAAATTTTTATTTTCAATTCTTCGAAAAAGTCATTCTTAATAAAAAAGTCTGCTTGTTCTTAAAATAAAATTGGCATGGAAAACGTTGACATTACTTTTACTGGGTGACCAGAAAATTAAAGAAACGTTAATTCGCATAAGAGTAAACTAAATTTGCTCAGCGTGGGAAGCTACTTAAGTGTACAAAATTTCAAAGCGTTAGGCCTACTTTGATTTTTTGATTGTATTCTCTTTTTTTGTCAAATAAATGATTTTCTGTAAATAGTACGACAAAACTGTATTAAGAAAACTTCCCCAGAATGGAAAATGCGCATGATGACAAAATTTGACGATTCTAGGCCTACTTTGTACTTTGGAAAATATTGGAGGAAACGCAAAGTGGGCCTAGGATTGTCAAAAAATTTTCCATCATGCGCAGTTTTCCATTCTGGGGAAGTTTTCTTAATACAGTTTTGTCTTACTACCTACAGAAAATTATTTAATCGAAGAAAAACAAGAAAAAAATCAAAAAATCGAAGTAGGCCTAACGCTTTTAAATTTTGTGCACCTAAGAAACGCATCACTTTGAACAAATTTTCTTTATAACTTTTTTCAATATCTCTACAAATAGAAGCAGTTTACTCTTATGCGAATTAACTTTTCTTCAATTTTCTGGTCACCCAGTATAAATAATGACAATTTTTTCCATGCCAATTTTATTTTAAGAACAAGCAGACTTTTTATGAAGAATGACTTTTTTCGAAGAATTGAAAATAAAAAATTTTACAAGTGTAGTTAAGTCCATCCGTGGACACACTGTATAAATGTAATAATCATAAAGGTGAAATATTCATTTGTCGTTTGGCAGTATTGTAATATGGCTTCGAGTTCATGTTTTATACCAAGACCATCGAGCCATTTTTCTGCAAGAGAAAAAACTGTAGTTTTAAATGTTCGCGATGCACTGGTACATCAGCAGCCCTCTAGCACTGTTCACAGCATAGTTGTGGAATATTCGAATATGACTGGAGTTGGAGAGGCAACCATTTATAGATTTCTTAAAGAAAGAAGGACCACAGGTGAACTTAATGAAGCTAAGAAAAAACCAGTTCTGAAGTTTTATTTCAAAAAAGAGCTACCAACATTAAATAAAATCTTACAAGCTACTTGCCCGAAGTTAGAAGAACCACATTATGGACAGTCCTTAAGGACATGAATTTTCGCTGGGAAAAACAAAACCGATCTATTCTCATAGATAAACCCGAAATCATTTATTGGAGAAGAGAATAACTACGGGCGATAAGAAGGTACATATCTGTATGCGTTGGTTTCCGGTAGACCGAGTGTCCCAGAGAACCATTATCGATCCTCCGTGAGACCAACACACCCAGGAGAGGAAGAAAACCGTCCTTTTCCGCCTTCATGGTAAACTTAATGTTTTCGTGCAGGGAGTTAAATTGATGAAGGAAAGCGGAAAGGGTATCCTTGCCGGAAGGCCAAATTACAAAAGTGCCATCCACAGATCTAAAGCAACATTTGGGTTTACCATTACAGGTACCTATATAGAACAATCAGTCGCAGTGTGATCGTCGCGCTCTGATGATGTCCCGTGCAATCGAGGACGAAAGCTTGGAACGAGAAGTTTCGCTGATCCAGGATCCATCTGGAAGAAACTCGCAGATTCATCATATTCTGCCTGTGCAAGTTTTCAATCAAGATTCATAATATGGATGTTTATAACCAGCTCTTTTGTAACAACGATTAATATTAGAGACAAACTTTCGGTTCGACTTAGGTACCGTAGATCTAAAGTACAAAAGTATTATTATTATGGTTATATATGAGATGGATCCGAACCGGATGGTAATACCTAATATTGGCGACCTGATTTGAATTCAATGAAAACCACCGTCAACGTTGCCCGTCGCCTATTATACCAGAAACACTATTTTCTTTCCACCGCATCTGCCAAGGATCTAACCGACAATCTCGACCTGTCTAGCCGCGTGCTTCCTCGAAGCAGCGACTATCTATAGTCACTGCTCGAAGCCTATCCATCCTATTTAACTAACCCCGACTTAAGAACCTCGGCCGTTCGGTCCCAGATCTACTTCATTATCCGCGTAGCCATCGGGCACGGCGAACGGTTAACTCTCTGCTGGCCAGATCCGAGACGCGCGCTGCTCCTGAATTATTCCCCTCGAGTTATGGCCCGCGTCTTCGTTGCAAAACGAGGAAATTTTCCGGGCAAATCGCGGGATGCCCCGAGAATGATTGAACCGTTGGGATATACCGTGATGGATTTTAGGTATATATGCGGAGAATTATCAACTGGATCGACTGTAATTGAATTTTCTAAATTTCTTTTAAAATACTACTTACGTATGGTCATTAGGAGATTGACATGTAATGAAATAACGCAGTAACTATACGGGTGGCCCACCACGAACTGCATCGATCTATATATGGAAAACTAAAAGTAGGAAAATTCTGAAAATTTGGCACCCCACCAATGCCGATGGGCGCTGCTCAACTAAAATATTTTGGTGAATCTGGCACTTCCGGTTATACCGGAAGTCGATATCAAATTTCTTATATCAAACGGAACACCCTGTATATTATTGCATTTTTGGATTCTAGGCATCATTTTGGAACAAAAACATGCAACATGTCCTATGTCTAAATCCAACCGTTTTTGAGATATTTGTATTTTTCCGAAAAAAATTACAGGTGCAGACCTAAAGTCAATTAGCAATTTATACGAGGAAACCGCGAAATTTCAAAACGAATTTTTGGCATCGTGTAACAGAAGCTCTGACCTAGTGACCTCTGCTGAGAAATAAATCCGTTCTTATACACACAGATTATGTATCGCACGTTCTTGATATTACTTTGTTGCATTCTCCGTAGATAATAAACAAATTTAAATATTCTTCGTTTGTGTAATTTAAGCGCGCCGGCATTATTGTTGACAATAATTTATAAACCAAGTGACATTTCCTCAGCCGCTATTGTCTTTTGAACGTCCACGGCTAATATGATTTTCCAAGCGTTAAGCAAACCCCTTATTTTATGGGCGAAAAGTGGGTTTTTCGTAAATTAATCGAAAATTGCTGCATTTAGGTATAGGAAACCTTACACAAAGTTGTCATCACTTTTAGTGGTGAATAAGATCGCATTAAAAACATGGGGGTTTTCATTTGAAAATTTCGAGATTTAAGCACATTTTGAATGTAATTTTTATTCATATTTTGTGAATACCCTGTATAAGAACGGATTTATTTCTCAGCAGAGATCACTAGGTCAGGGCTTCTGTTACACGATGCCAAAAATTCGTTTTGAAATTTCGAGGTTTCCTCGTATAAATTGCTAAGTGACTTTAGGTCTGCACCTGTAATTTTTTTCGGAAAAATGCAAATATCTCAAAAACGGTTGGATTTAGACATAGGACATGTTGCATATTTTTGTTAAAAAATGATGCCTAGAATCCAAAATTGCAATAATATACAGGGTGTTCCGTTTGAGATAAGAAAGTTGATAGCGACTTTGGGGTGCCAAATTTTCAGAATTTTCCTACTTTTAGTTTTCCATATATAGATCGATGCAGTTCGTGGTGGGCCACCCTGTATTTTGAATTTAATTTTATGTATTACAATTTTTATTAAGGATATTTTTTATTAAACTCAAATCTGGTATGAGTTTTAGGTAAAACAAATAGAAGAAAAATTACGTTGTACAAAATGCTTCGAAATTAAATTTGTTAAATTAAAAAATAAACAATATTTTATCTCGAAAAAAAGTACCGGCGTTCGTTTGAATTCGTGGAACGCTGTCTTATTGCGTTGACGTCTGGACAAAATTAACGCACCGCTTTAATTAATCTAAATAATTACACTAAAAACACAAAATAAAACGCTACATTCAAATGATAACTACAAATTAGTCAAACATGACCTTAACATGACCTTAATTTGCCTTAATGTTTCATTAAAAATGTGTTTTTGCTGAAAATGCATAAATAAGCAAGCATAACTCCAAATTAAAAAAAGAAGAAACCAGCAAAACATAATATATGCATCTAGGTCAACACTAATACCGTGTAAGCTCTCCTTTACTCCTTATCACTGCATTCATGTGTCGAGGCATGCTTGATGTCAAATGTTCAACAAAATCTTGCGGAATATTCTCGCATTTTTCAATAGCGACCTCTGAGTTGGTTGTGATTATGAAACTTTTTTGAGATAGTCCCATAGATGCTCCATAGGATTCATGTCAGGACTGTTAGGTGGCCATTGTAATAAAGGGATATTAACATCATTTAGGTAGCCAATAAGCTGTCTAGCCACATGGGGACGAGCGTTGTCTTGCATGAATAAAAAATTAGGTCCAACAAACGGAGCAAAAGGCATTACATGTTCGACAATAATGTTAAGTATATTGGACATTAATAGGCATTCATAGACCTCGTACGTATAGGGAGCAACTCCGTACGAGCATTGAAGCAAATCCCCCCCCCCCCCCCAAACATTGTATAGCCATTAATAAAAGGTACTTTAGGAGAGATATTGCAGCTGGTACAGAACTTGTTTCCAATCATTGATGGTCCAATTCTGATGTAGTCTTGCAAAATTAAATGTCTGAACTTTGCGTTCTCTGGGAAGCAATGTTTTTTGGCCGGTCTTTTGTTGCTCAATCCTGCTTCATGTAAACGTCTTCTAACCGTTGGAGACGATATAGCGATATTTCGAACAACGGCTGATTCGTTTTTTATCAGATTGCTCGTAACTCTCCTGTCTCTGAGAGCACGTTGTCCCAAAAAAACGATCATCAATTTTATTAGTGCCACGTTTTCGCCCTTGCTCTGGTCTTCGATAGTACGAGCCCGTCTCATTAAGTCGTCTCACCATGCGGTAGATTCTGGAATGATGTCTTCCTAAGAAACCAGCAACATATATCGCATTGAATATCCTTCATCCAGGAGAGTCGATGCTTGCACTGCATTCTTAATTGCAAAATTTCTTTGGCCGGTTCATTTTCGGTATTTGATTTACTCGCAAATGAACTTCCCAACATGCATGTGATTTTCACAGACACTTTGCTTTAAACAGCACTTTTTAAGAAAATTGTAGATAACACAGTTTTAGCGTTGACTGACGTATTAATAAGACTTCTCACGGCTATAGTTTCATGTCCTGGAAAGTAGATGGCGCCTACGGTCAACAATGTATTTTGCATTGTATTTTGTCTCCGGGAAGCCCATGGTGAGCCAGAGAACTATGATGTCAAGCATGACAGCCGTGAGCAGTCTTTATTAATACGTCAGTCAACGGTTTTAGTCTAAAACGCGGTTTAATACGAATTACTGTCAAAACAAGGTTATATGATACTATAGTTAGCATAAATAACAACTGCCACAGTCAAACAAGGTCCCTATGGCCTACTTGTCGAGAAAAAATATAAAAGTATAAAAAATATCGAGAAAAATATGAGTGGTGCGTTAATTTTGTCCAGGAATTTATAAGTTCAGATCCGAAGGTGTCACGGAGGCGTTTATGGCCTCCGTCAATTGACACCCTGTATACACAGAATCAGGTCCGGGTTTTCTTTGAATTACTGTGGACAAGAATGGTGACGGTGACAGTCCTCATTCCAAGGTTTCCTTGATAGACCAAAAGCATTCTTGTGGTGTTCTCCTTTTCGATGTTCGATTTTGAAGTAACATTTCTGGATTTTTAAAAAGCACAAACCTGGAATTGTAAACCGTATTGGAGAATAGATAGATTAGTAGTATTGGCTTTGCCGGTGGGAGCATAGGTATATCTAGCACAGGACAAACAAATGCTTCAACTCAAAAACACAATAATTAGTACCTAGTAGGTATACACATCTGAAGAACAATGGGAATTAGATATTCTAATGGTTAACTCAAATAATAGCCTCGAATACAATAAGAATTAAACCTCGCAAAAACCGTCCAGTTTACATATACTTAAGTTTCCATGGTGAATTTTGACAAGATACATGCGTAATGCCCACTTAGCATCCCGCTTTGGTTTTACAGCGTTCTAACTGCGTTTTACTGCCAATTTTACGGCCCTGAAAAAGTCGGGTTGAAACAGAGGGGCCATTGTGTCGCGAACAGTGGTTTTTGTGATCTCCATCCATTGTGCCGTTGATTTAATTACCTTTGGCGGCAAAGTGACGCGGCAGATGTGCGCCAAGGCGCAAGACGTACGCCAATTGCCCACTTAAGATGTTTCTGTTTGTTTTACGGTGTATAATGGACGGTTGGCAGAGTATTGGTTAATTTATTTTCGGAAGGCACTGATTATTTGTTGTTGGTATTGTGGTATTCGAGTCATTTATTAATTTGTTTTTGAACGCAGACCACCTGCACATTTTGCAGCTTTCGTCGAGTTACTTTTACAACTTTAAAGAACTCTGCTCCTTCTCGTGCATTCAATTGGCGTCACAACATCAAGTCTAATTTTTATAAATAATAATCTTATATATTTCCAGAACTGAAGGTTATTCACCTGATTATACTGTTTTGTCAGTACATACAAATACACACTTGCATCTGGGCTCAGATGTTTTTAATTAAATTGTGGCGATGGCTCCGAGCCTTGTGGAATTTCTTAATAAAAACTTGGACACTTGTTTATTAGATGTCTGTACCGACAATAAATAATATCCGTTTGATTCTTAAAACCGACTTTTATTAATAAACTGTCAGCAATTTCAAATATACGATTCTATGAATGTCTATATGTGCAGGCGAATATTTTATTATCTGTTTAATGCTTTCTTTGATAATTATTTTATAATTTATGGCCAGTACATGGTCGACATTTCTTGGGCATTAAAACGTGTCCCGTTGAAAAATAATTTATCATAACATTTAACGACTTCAGATAGGTATAATATATCGTTTCGCCTTATACTCCTATCACGACAGTAAACTTGAAACGATAGACGGCGTCTTTCGATTGTAAGCATCGATAATTGGTCGATAAATGTTTTAAAATATTTAATATCCGTGAATCTAAGATGACGGATCTAGAGCTAGATATTATATTTTATGCTTGGCTCATCTCGTATTGTGCACACTGTACCTACCTTATAAACAGTTGTGACAACTGCAACAAAGGTGTTAATTCCGAACAAACATTCTTCGACTCCCCCAATACGTGATAAGTGATTACATTTGCGCTTAGTGTTTGCTTTATTTTACTGATAGCATTCATGGCTTCCCGATCAAATAGGAGCGATAATACACCTGCATAGTTCAGTTATATGCATTATGGACTCTGAGATAATAAAACAAAACTGTTCGCACTTCACACCAAGAGGGAATAAAACTTTCGAATGAATGGTCGATGAGTCAATGAAAGGATGAAAGATCTATACCTGCTGATCTATGTAGGTACAGATCGGACGCGGCTCCTCCAAAAGGTCATTTGGTCAATGACCCACCTAATTTATTAAAAATTTTTTTAATGTTTAATAATAAACTATTTAAAAAAATACAATTTTATTTTCATGCAAAAGCTCCCAAATTATTACTAATGGAGCCAAGATTACTAATGTCTAATAATATTTCATTCCTATGTGCTGTCGCCTGGCCGTATTTTAAATTGACCTCACTGGTTAATATGGCAATTCACAAGGATGAATGCATTGCAAGTGAGACGGAGACAACAGCATAAGCGCCCGCTCTGCAGCTGAAAAGAGACAAGTAGATGGCGAAATCGTCGACGGCGGACCATTCGTAATGTATGCTTTAAGCGGCGGTTTCACATAGCAGTCAACTGCAATCACAGATCAACTGTTCGGTGGGGGAGGCTTATACTATGTTATAGCAAAACTGTTAAGTGGTGCGTTTCACAATATTGTCAAATGTGTATTGACAGTAGTAGTTACAAAATGGCGCCGAATAAAAGAAAAGTGTACTCTATCTTGTGCCTTTTGATTAAAAAAAGTTAAAGTTAAATATTAGACTATGTAAATATAAGTAGAAAAGGTATTGTGTGAAAACGCCTTTATTAAGCAGACCACGTTTTGACTGAATTATATTAACAGTAGACGGAGATTTCCAAAATTTTACACATCTACCATACGAAAAATATATTGAGGTGACTTTAAATAATGTCCCATAGACATTCATTGTATCGGTATAATTCGCTTAGATTCTACATTTTTTCATCTGAAAATTAGAAATATTTCTAGTTATAACAGTATCTGCGATAACAGTGTACTCCGATCACATCGATATTCGCTTGGCAGCAGAACCACGCCCACCAAACAGTCACTGCAGTCGCAGTCGAGTGCTATGTGAATCCGCCTCCATATAGGCGTAAAATTTCTGTGTCAGGTGTTAATACGGAACTGACAGAAATTATGACATTTAAAAAAATAATGGCAAGACGGCCTGGTAAAATAATAATAATAGTAGAAAGTAATAAAGTCGGGTAGAGAGAGTACGTCGGCGCGCGCCGAATGACGTTCATGGGTGAAAATAACGTACGTAAACACTGCAAAAATCTTTCAAAATTTTGTTTTTTCCGCGGGTTTTCGCGAAGTTTTGATGTTGCACAATAGTATGATGATTAGTTTGAGCTGCGGACAGTAAAAATTCATCCCGATCACAACCACAAGTATCGTAGTGAAATCTGGGGTGTCAAAAAGGAAATTACTACGTCCGACCGGGAAAAACCAATTTCGGATTCGTGTTCGTGGAAGAAGCCAAAATTGGAAATAATTACCCAATTTCTAAAAGGTGAGTATGAATTATCCTCGGAATTATTATTATATTATATATAATATTATATTATTTTTCATAATAATTGTCTAATGGATATCTTAAGGTATATATATTTTCTTTTGTTCTATTTAAAAAAGTCAAAAACATAAAAATATATAAAAGTTAGTTTGTGCGTAGCACTCCAAAAAAATGTTCGACTGCAGGACTATCCTCCCCGATTAGACCCACCCAATGACGTCAAAACCTATAGGCGTGGTGCCCCATTGTTAAAATGCCCTTTATTTTGACTCCAAGATTAAATATATCCATACTACTCTAAAAACATGCTACAAACAAAGACAGAAAGTCAACCATCAACCAACTATACACCCGGTGATTCCCGGTTATATGTAGTTCCTCCAGAATCACACTTAGATATCGCATGTTTTTTCTTGTTTGGGGGCGCCGGAAGCATCGGAACCTCACCTGAAGACTCGGGGGATGGTCTAACGACGCCAGCCTCCGAGCCCAGAGTCGAAATAAGTTCGCTACGGCTCAACAAAAAGGGGCAATTTCTGACAATCTCGCGACATTTTCGGAATAATTTAATGGAGCGCTTAGATTGTGATTAGTTCTGGGCGTCAAAGCGTTTATCAAAACAAACCTCTCTATAGGTTCTGACGTCATTGGACTCACCTCTACAATAACTCACGAGCCGCGCCTGGTACAGATGAGAATTCCGACATTCGTGGCAACAATTGGAGACGTAGGTACACTGAGTGATAAAAAATGCATGGAATGGAATTCGATTAACATTTAACAAATGTACAAAATTATTCTTTGCTTGACAGAATATTCTATTTATTTTAGTTAACAATGATAGAGCTGCCCTGGTCTAACATGTACCTACCTGCTGAGTAAAAGTTGTTTAACACGACAATAATTGAGGGGATTCAGTTATAATGTGAAAATTTTTAACCATGCAGTGAGGGAGGTCTACTAAAAAGGAAAATGCCAAAAATTTATTTTTTGTTTAAAATGTGGGGCAAATCAAAAAATGAACCTAGTATGACCCTCGTATCGGAACAAACCACTAAAGTAGGCGCTGTTGCCACATTTTATTGTTAAATGTTATTGTTGAAGGGTTAATTTTACAAATGGTAAGATTTACAACATTTGAGGCACTAATCAGATCACAAGCACAAGTGAGTATTTACTTGCGGGCTTTTTACTAATTTTCGCACACACATTTACGTATCATAATTTCTAAATCATTCAATAATATTGCTATACAGGGTGTTCGAAAAATAGACGGAGATATTTCAGAGGGTGATTCCTTCTTAAAAAATATGAAAAAAAGTTTCTATAAATATGGGTCCGGAAATGCAGAGTTTTCAAGATACAGAATGTTAAATTAAAAAAAATCTTAAAAAATAACGATTCTGTTGAAATTTGGCAATGTTATTTGTTGTATTAAGAGGCTAATTTAGCCCTAATATCTAGATTAAAATTATTAAGTCTAGTGGCGTCCCGGGGGCACCTTAGCGAATATTATTGGGAAAAAAATGTACGCCACTGCCTTGAAAACTCTGCATTTCCGGATCCATATTTATAGAAACTTTTTTTATATTTTTTAACAGGGAATCACCCTCTAAAATATCTCCGTCTATTTTTCGAACACCCTGTATACCGGCAACCCTACCAAATAGTCTACATCGCGGTCCATTTTCTATGTTTAGTTTTTCTTGGTTTTTCTAAGCGAGAAAAGATCCTGACGGTTACGATAACGATTAACTCAGGTTTGTTGTTTGCTGGTGTCAGAAACAGGTAGGCAGGATGTTGATTACAGATTTCTTATATCTACACAGAGAGTTTGCTGACACCATCTGATAGACAGCTCTGATGGTCCATCACATTTTGACGTCAGTCAGAGTTAGGAGCTATATATACCGACTCTTTTGACTCTTGAGTCGGTATTGGAAGGAGCATGGCGTTGAGCGTTTCACGATTCGCGAAGAAATCGAGGAGGCATACGGACTAAATCACGTTGTATAGAAACTGGACTAAATTCTTGAATTTTATGCAACTTTTGGTTTTGATGCGGGAGCGGAAAAAAGTACTTGGCTGTCACTTATCAGCGCATCGCATTATTGCCTTTACTTATTGCGTCGTGTGTCACGATCCTCAGGAAAAAAAATGTTGCCCCTCGTTTTTGTCTCTCAATATCCATTTAAGCCCCCAAAATACGACCCGGTCGCATATAAAAATAAAAACGGCAGCTGCGGCCGCCGCCGGACCGTATGGCCGGAATTAAAAAACGGGATTGCGGCCGTAAACTGGCGGCGCGACGTTACCGATGTTCCGACGTTTTTTTCCATTATCGCCCCCAATAAAACGTAATTTAAACGACCTGTTAATATGTTAATGTTCGACGGGGTTTTCCGGACGCAGTTTACTCGATCTGCGGGCCGCTGAAAGAAGGGGATGCAAATTGGGATCGATTCGAACGAAGCGGATAATTTGGAAGGAAAGTTTCAAAAATCAACTTCGTTATGCCTTTTAACAAATGCTCACTCCGCAACGGAGACAAGTAGAGCATACACAGTAAAAAATCCGGTGTTAAATTTGACACGAAAAGTGGTCTATATATATATAAGTCATATACCTATAGCAACCTATACCGCGCAAGAGAGACGTCCGACCGGGGGAATAATTCGGCGGCCATTTTTACCCATAAATGAGGCGGGAAATTTGAAGTAATTTATACGGGTGGGTTCCATAAATAATGTAATGTCTTGGTTGTCGTTTTGTGTAAAATGGAAATTATTTTAGTTCAAAGTACAAAATAGGTCTACTATTTTTGTTGGTTTTAATTTTTTTTTTCGGGGAACGAAGCAGTTAAATAGGTTGAGAAATTGTACAACTTAATCAAAACAATATTTTAATCATCATAAGGAGAAGTAACATAATTATTATTGTACATTACACTTTATAAATACTTGCAAAAATATGAAAATATTTTTAATTACCTAACATTTTCATACACTATTACTTGGTATAATTATTTCTTTGAATACTTTTAATAATAATAACCTATTTTCTAGGAACATATCTATACCTGTTTCTGAATTTTTAGGCAGCTAGTTTTATTCCTTAGAGCTTTTTATTTTTGTTTGTTTAAAAAATACAAGCAAAAGAAAACTTGGTAACTTCAACTTCTACTTCTGAAAGTGAAGTGATTTTTAATACGCTCTTCTTTGATAAGCTTCAATAATTTTGCTGGCGGTGATCTGCGCAGTTAACAGGTTTACTTGCTGCTGCTGTTTGCATTTATTCGGTTAATTCTATTTGCTCCAGAAATGCGGCTCTCTTCGTCGTATCGAGAATTACAATGTCTCCATTTTCCTCACCTCCCCGAGTTATTTCTTGAACTTCTTCTTGAATATTATAGTCTATGACACCTAGAGTACCTACTAAGCCACTTTCTAAATTTAGTTTCTTCTCTTGAAAACCTAAAAATCTGCAAGAAATCAGAAAATATCGATGAGAAAAAAATATTATTTGGCAAAAAATTATACCTATTTAAGTATCTACTTACCTATGGAATGCAATTTCACAATCTGGATGTAAAAGCCTCTTTGCATTTTTGCACCAGGTCCTGTTTTGATCTCGTAAATATGAGAACGAAAAGCTATCAACCGTACAAAAGAAAAAATCGCGATTAAAAACTAAAAACTCATCTCTCATCAAAAAAGCATGTCACGGTGACTTTTATGATTTTACAGGCGCCTTCAAAAGGTATAATGACATTTTATTTATACTGTATACAAAAATTTAAACAAGGAATAAAGTAGCCACCATTCAAACTGTCAACATATGGTTAAAAATGGCGGCGAATTCCATCTCTTTTCGTTCCCTGCGCCTTGCCATGCGCAATAGGGCCAAAAGCGGTATATGTTATACAGGTATATGATATAAGTCCACAATTTCACCAAATGTTCTGATGTCAATAAGAAATACGCTGGTGTGAATATTTAACACGGCGTTGTGTAAGATTAACACCGTCTTGTGTAACTTTTACACGCAATTTGGTCAAAATGGTGTAATTTAATTTATTTGGTATTCCCATTTTCTTGTTATTTCTCTCTTATAGTTTTACATATAGGTACTTTATTTTAAAGAAATTTCAAATGCCACTGATAAGTACAAATGAAGGAAATGTGTTATTTGTAAAAATAAAATAAAACTAAAAGATAAAGAAGCTGTATGAACCAGTCATAACATGTGTGCTTGATCTTCGATTTAAGTTATTTGTAGGAAATAATAAACAATAAAAAGTAAAGAAAATACCTACTTTGTTTCAGTTCCAAAATATATGAACGATTCCTTACAAATAGGTATAAAAAGATCAACATTTTCTTTCTTAAAGCTATAAATAAATATTCATTCTCACAGCCAAAAATGTTTGGTTATAAAAAAATTATATATATACCTAATATCGTACGAATTTGTAAGAAAAGTGTGCCTAACCACAAACACAAGAAATGCTTTATGTTAGGAGGTCATTTATACTTATACTGCAAAAGAGCATTTTCTTACAAATTCGTACGATATTTTGCGACCAAACTATTTCGTACAAATTCTCATACAATGTACTTTAGTAACTGTTGCCTTACAGAACTGTCCATGTGAGACAAAAACAATGTGACACAGCGATTTAGTTAGATAGGCCTGTTCTCACAAGCACAAGCAGGTCCCAACTAAATCAGAGCCAATCAGCAGGCATCGCCAGTCAGATAATTTAAAATCCGTCAATCAGATTCGCGACTGGTTTCTGATTTCAGTGAAAACAAACTCATATCAACACAGTCGATGAGTATAGGTTAGGGACTATCACCTCGGCTATCACCCAGTACCTTTCGTCGTCACATCTGCATATTCGCCTGTCGTTTTAATCCATCTGACTTCACTATGAAATTGTACTTTACATAACAACACCATTTTTGCACTAGCGGTCGATAGAATCACTTTTATAAACTTATTATACGCACCACGCGGTCGGGTCACACGTCAGACAAACTGATAAACTCCGTCGCGCAACACGTTCGACAAACGACTGATGCCACAGCTTCGATTTTCTAAGATTTCACACCCGTAACTGGCGAAATGCCTTCTCCCACTCATCACCCTAACACGAAATTGTCTTAATACGTTCAATTTAACACCGCTTAGTGCTAAGGGACACCGAATGGTGTTAAGGAACACCGCTTGATGTGAACAAACACGAAACCGTGTTAGAAATATAAAAAATTACACCCCTAAGTGTTTAAATTAACGAATTTGTTGTAGTGTGAATTTTACCAAACGAGGTTTGGTTAAAATATTTGGAATCCCCCAATTTTCGTGTCAATTTTTCACCACATTTCTTTCACCACTTACACGAAGAGGATTTACACCGATTTTTTTTACTGTGTATGGGAAACTTTTTTTTGTGGAGATCTTGCACAAATGGCTTAGGTAAACTTTTCACTTGGGAATTCACGATTCAGTTCCGACTCTCCTTCCATGGCAATAATGTATTCGTATCTTCGGGGGTCTCCGGCGTTGCACACGCAGCGCGCCGGTAGTGCGCGCAAAACTGCGCATAGATAATGCGCGCAAAAAATGTGCATAGGTAATGCGCGCCCGCGGCCAACAGACCCGCTGATTTATCGTGCAGATCCGACGGGAGTTAGCGACTACCACGCGATGGCCGCAGGGAGACACTAAACAATTCTAGGCTGTAAGAGGTTCGGAATACATTGGAACGATACGGCGGAGGTAGAGCCGCCTAATTTGGTCGTTGGTTACCATGTCAATCTGGTGCGTCAACGATTAGATTAATTCTTCTTAGTATACAGTGCAAGCTGCAACTATTCAGGTGATCAATTAATGGTTGCCTGTCTTTCCCCTCTCTTAGTTATCTATAGGGCAAAGTCTAGAGAATACTATCCGCTCACTTGGGCTGTGTAAACAAATATTTTCCCCCTGCCCGATCCCGCTCCCGTCTCCGTAGCCCTCGATCGATATCCCGCTGAGCGGGCGATTCCGAGCGTCACTTTGTTACACAGTGTCTCTCGGAACGGTGTGATTCGTATTGTACCGGGTGCGCGTAAATTATATCCAATACCGTTGCCAATTTTGAGTAGTGATGGCTTATCGCGGTTCTTATTGCAGTGCGGATGGCTGTAAAAGCAATTCAAAGGACTGTGTGTCTTTTTTCGAATTCCTAAAGACCCTGAGGGGTAAGATTTAGTTTGACGTATAATTCAGAAAAATGTCTTAATCAATTATTTCTACAGTCATCGAAATATTATTATATTATTACATAATACTCGTATTATGCATAATATTATATGGCATATACCTACATTGTATATGTTGAATTAATATAAAGCCCACATGTCACAGGTGTGTTTTTTTCTTTGTTGTAAATAAAAATATTGATAATTGCAGATGTCAGCAATGGAAGAAGGCCTTAGGGTTCGTCAAAGACCATAAATTTGCGAATATTGCACCTGAAGAGGCACATAAACGTATAAAAATTTGTAAGGCACATTTTGATAACCAATCATTCACTTCGTCCGGAAAAAGTTTATTAACAAGTGCTGTTCCGTTAAGACTATTACCAGAAGCTTATGTTTAGAGGCATATTCATATTCGTATGGGTAATCTGGCAGCCAACGACAAGTCAACAATATTTTGTGAACTAAAAGCCTATGAAGGCAATTCGGGACCATTTGGCAGTTTGACAGTTCCTCCACGAGAATTTAGTGAACATATAATCATTTTAGAAAATATTTTCTTATCAAAATTTAATGGCTTATCGCATCAGGATGGCTTAGGTTCTAGCCTACTAAAGGAATTCCGCTCAGTAAAATACATAGGTAAGTACATCCGTGCGTGCAAATTTTCCCCATGACTATTTGGTTTCATTATATACGCGAGTTCGTATGTACTATATACACCCTTAAATTTGCCAATAGGAAATTAACAACCCATAGAAAAAATAAATCAAATTCAAAATTTACAATTTTGCAAAACTTGTAAACTATGTAAATAATTTTGTGTGCTCCTATGTACACACTTATATATATTTTTACTTACCCTATGTTTAGTTAGGTATATCTTGCTTTATTTAAACGTAAAAAGTAAAATACCTGTATTTTTAATATACATATTATACTCCTTATTTTTCTGCTATACCTATTTCTCCTATTTAAACACTGTCTGTACCAAAAACTAACGATATACCGTTGGGTGAGGATTATTCTTTAGTCAACGGATGTACACTAATGCTTCACGGTGCATAATGGAAAGTCAATATAGTGGTGCCCCCGTATAATTTGGTGCAACCAGCTTTACGGTGATTTGTGTGGTTCACCCTCGTAAATAACGGAGTGGCGAGCTGACATTGATTTACGACTGGTCGCAAAAAATCGGCGGCTTTTGGACGACTTCAAAGGGGTGATCGGACTTATAGTATTCTCTAGACTTCAATCAGTTATATTAAAGGAGAGTAGGTATATTCTAATATAAGCTAGACCCACGGGCGGAGCCAAGGGGGGGGGTTCGGGGGTTCAAACCCCCCCCCCCCCGAAATAAGCAAAATATTACCTAATATTATACCGAAAAAATACGAGGAGTGAAGAGTTAAATTATTATTACGTTTGAATATATGTAGTAATAGTAGCGCCTAGCGCCATCTTTTGACGAGAGGCAGACGCAGTTGCAGCCGAACTATTTTGTATTGTAGGGACACTTTGCGTTGTTTCTCGATTATTCGCCACGCCCCTCGGTCGAAATGAGCGGAACTTTGTGGAAGTTCCTGGACGGCTACTGGGCTGCTATATAAGCGGCGCCGCGGCGCGTGACCGCGCTTACGGCAGTATTGTTCCATGCGAACTCGAAGCGAATAAAAGTGAAAAGTGGTGAACGAATAGTGAAGAGAATTAAGTGTACCGTGTAAGTGAGTAATTTTAGTGCGCTGTTATTCGATGACCTTGTTAAGCATAGATACGTCAATCATTATTACTGTCGAAAAATGGAGGGGAAAAAAGGAAGGGTGATAAACTTAAAGGTATGGACTACTGGAAAAAGTGGTGTAGTCAAGGTCAAGGGCTTTCTAATAAAGAAACAAATTTGGATGTAGCTATCAATGCTTCAGCTACCTTGCATGCTGATAAGAAGACTGCCTACCCCGAAATCTAGTTTGGAATGCCTAGATATGTGCGATAAAAACCTTTATCCTAATATTTACACATTACTACAAATCTTGGCTACCATTCCTGTATCCACTGCTACCCCAGAAAGGTCTTTCTCGAGCCTACGGAGACTGAAAAACTATTTACGAAACACTACAAGTGAAAACAGACTTAATGGTTTGGCTCTAATGAACATTCACTATGGAACAGAAATTCATGCAGATGAAGTAGTGGATATATTTAAAAGAAAAAGCCGAAGATTTCTTCTTTAATGGTTTTAGATTTAGCGCAGAGGAACGAAATCAATTTATCCATTTCATTTAAAGTTAAGAACTTTATAAATATGTCGTAGTTTTTCGGATGAATATATAGATATTAAATTTCATGTAAGTATATTTTTGTTGTTTTATTTACTTCTCAAACTAAACCCCCCCCCCCAAAACTAAATCCTGGCTACGCCCGTGGCTAGACCTCTGTGTTGCCCCCACCGGCCGACCGGGCCACTTGGAGTAACTACACCGGCAGCCGGCCCGAGGTACTTAACGTATTCACAAACGGCGAGCTGTTAGTCAGGTATCTGGGCGGCGATCTCGCCAAATAAATTAACGTAATTAAGAGAATCATGTCACCAGATTCCACTTTAATGATATGTCGGGCCCAGATGGGCCACGCTCGTTAGTTATTCGGGTAAGTATGGGACCGACCGCGCGGGCCCCTCGAAGTTTGGAGCCTCCGGCTTTCCGAAATACTGGAACTTTTTTTTCGCAAAAGCGTTTGACCATGTGGGAGCGTGTCACAATTTGATATTACAAAAAAAAAGTAGAAATCATGCAGAAAATATAAAAATATGTAAAAAATTAATTATAATTCTTCATACTTCGTCGTTCGTAGTTTTTTTTTGTGTTTTTATCTTGTAACTTAAATTACGGACTTATTTTTTATACTTTAGTATTTTAATTACATAAAACCAGTGACTATAATAGCCACTGATAAAACCTGCTAAAGAATAATTCTTAATTTTGCCTAAACGGGTCAGTTAAGATGATTATATAATATAATATGGTTCACTATTAACCAGTGGCGTAGATGTGGGTAATCACTGCCATAAATTTATAAAAAAATAATAAAACACTGGAAAAATGAAAAAAAAGCATACTAAGTGTTCTGATGTATTTTTTCATTCACGACAAGAAAATGCAAAATTCATATAAACAAAAGAATTTACAGAAAAGGATAATAAAAATCTGGTATCTACAACTAGAATTTTTCGTGTTCACGATTGATACAATAAAAGGTGTGTGAACCAAAAGAAGATAAGGCGAACATCAAAATGATTAATTTTTAAAAAAAGGTATTAAATGTGAACCTATAAGGTAAGGTAAGGGGACAAAAAGGAAATTGGTAGCAAGTCCTCTTGTCACTTGTTTGAACAATCAAACTTCTATTGGCACTTGCAACCAATTTTCTTTTTGTCAACTTTAATTTAAAATTTACTAAAAGGATTATCTTGTAGGAAATCTACAATCCACTCTATCAGATATGAACACACTTGTGGAATAGCTATTTATGTAACAAAGCACGATTTTTTATGACTCATGTGTAATTTAGTTGCCGAGGCCTCTGGCCGAGGCAAATAAACCACATGAGTCATAAAAAGAACTTCAGTGCCGAGGTAGATATTTTTTTTTAATCGGAAAAAATGTTTTATTAAGCAAAAAATAATCATAGCGAATCATCCGTCTATGAACCGACTGCGCGCGGCGTTGCTTGACTTTGACGATCGCTCTATCGTCAAGTATGACGAGGCACGGCGCTTCCCGACAGAAACTCCAAACTGCTGCCTGTTGTGCAGCAGCAGCCTCCATGAAAAATAGATTGATTTTAAAACGTACTAAAATATTTATACTGAAAGATTGCGCTGCTGTAGGTAACAATAATTTCGCAATGTGTACCAAAACTTAAATGGCCCTTTATTGGCCGGGTTTTGAATATTTGGTCACTTTTGACGGGCGATGGCTCCGCGTCTGACGTTTGATGTTTACATCTCGGCAAGGCCTACTATTGAAAAAATCGTACAATAATGGGCTACCTACTTCAGTGCCGACTTCTGAGGTTTTAATGACGATTTTGAGACAATTCACTACCGATTTCAAGAAAAAATAATTATAACGAAATATGTAATAGTTTTTCTTAATGAGACAGTATAAATAGAACAACAATGTGACTTAGTGAAAAACCGAGACCCGAGACGGAGAGACTGAGACTACAGTCTATTTATTTTAAGAGTCGATTTCGATTTGTTTTCTGGTAGAGGAATACAAGTTGGAGGTACCACATTTTCATCTGCTTGACGCATCTTATAATTATGCCACATCCACAAAAATATCACTTAAATAAAATTATTATTATTTATTAATGACGGCGCAGCTTATAGCTAGTTTATAGCAGATTATCACCGAGGTTATCACGCTGTTGCCAGTGTTTGCCTCTAGTAACTTTTTAACGTGAAATGGCTTTGGGAATGTATAAATTCCAAATCACGCTATATACCGGGTGGGGAAAAAGTCAGTTAACGTGGGGCAAAAGTCAGTTAACGCTATCAAAAATAGTCACGCGCAAATTTGCCGCGTCTCCAAGGAAATATGTCCTGCTCAGTGATGGTCAAATGTAAGGCATGCACTTTTCTGCATCTACTTATTAAAAATAAACGATTTTTTTATTAATATCCAAAACGGTTAACCGACTTTTGCTCCACCCTGTATAGTATCAAATTGAAATAAACCCATATCTGGTTGGTTCTATGAAGACATTATTGTAAAGATGGGAATTATTATTTGTATTGACTGAAACTATCGCCAAAAGCTGGCCTCATCTTTGCTTGTAGACCCGGTGGTTGATCTCTTAAAAGAAGGCACCAGCCTTGTTGCCAATTGACTGGCCGGCCCGACGGGCTAATCTCCGGTAAACTGGCCACTTGATTACGCCAGTAACGCTTCTTTTTTATGCCCTCTAAATGCCGTACGGCAGCCGTCATAAACGCAGGTGTGATTTGCATTTAAGCGGAGATTATGCGGCATTTTCCCCGTAATTTACACCCTGTTAAAGCGGTTGTTTATGCGGTTGTTTCGTTAAAATGGAACGCCCGGAATTTTGGCTTCTACACGGCACCAGTTAAATTTCGGTATAAAGGTTTATTCACGGATAAATAAAAAGTAATTGGTGAATATCTAAACTGTTTTGAGTGAATTATTTATAGGTACACGCGCGGCCCTTGAAATCGTTCCAATACGTGCGGTCGCAAAGGCGTTCAACTGACAACGTTGCAATTACCCCTCCCTCTCTCGCGGTTTGAAAGCTAGCCATAACCTCAAAGGCGTATGTGAAGGCAAATTTAACATCTTATTACGCGACATTGCCTTACGTGACATTGCCAGTTACAGTGCGAAAAACAGTAAATTCGGCGCTGTTAGGTTGGCCTTAGATTGCCTGAATAATAGTGGAAAATCTTACAACCCTGCCCATGGATATTGGCGGCTTTTGTCGCAAAAGTCTTTCGACATGCTCGAATAGAGCCGTTCTAAAAATCGAAGGAGGTGGTAAATCTCTTAACTGGGTGTCTTACTTTCCTCCGGTACCAAAAAGAACCTAGAAAATCCGATATCTAAAAGAATTTTTCGATTCACGATTAACCACTTTCGAGAAAGGGGACGGCTCTAGAATCAACGAAACCGACGGAAAATCCTCTGAAACCACTCTTGGAAATTGCGGGTTTTTTCTTATTTCTCGATTTTTCAGGAGCCCGGCAAGCATCGGAACCTCACCCGAAGACTCCAGGGAAGCTTTAAAAATTAAAAAAAATCAAAGTTTTGGTTCGCGGTTAAGATAAAGAAGTGTACCTAATAAACCAATGTAAAAAACCACTACGAGATTCTTCTATAATAACACAATAATCATACTTAGATATACCTTATTTAACTAATACCACTTTGATAATCAAAAAAATTCTCGTAATTTCACGTTACGTGAATCTCAAAACACCAAGGAACAGTGTAAAAATTTATATCCACTTATAAAAATTATTATATAAATAATGCAACGATTTAACCTTCGTTGACTGGCGTATTTAAACGTCAGTCAACGCAGGGGGTGGTACGAGGGAATGTAGGGGAAGTTGTTGATTTGAGAAGCCGTGGAATTGGCGCAACGTTGCCGCACTTACCCGAAATTCTTGATTTCTTGCTCATTTCTCGTGCCTAGTGGAAACATTTTTATGAGGCCGCGCGTGTACATGCATAAAAAAATATTGGCGTAGTTGGCTTCTCAGTAGCACAAGGAATCCAGAGTGCTTCCTTTATCTTTATACATCTCTGTCACGAGTTCTAATGACTAGATATAATTTTATGTCATTGAATTTTCTCTATGGAATAAGCATTTCTGACCATCTAAATCTTTGTTTCAGATGAGGCATTGTTGGAAGAAAACCCACCATCCACGCCAAAACCGACCGTGGACCCAGAAGATACGCTTTTTCTCAATTCGGATTTACCAATATTCCTAGCAGAACCTCAAAACGCTTATGTGGTCAAAAATCGACCAGCCACACTGCACTGTCAAGCAGCACATTCCTTCAAGGTAGGGACATGCAAATACAGGGTGAGTCATTAATAATGGCACATAGTGCCACCGCATATATTTTGGGCCAAAATATTACGATTGAGGCTAATATGCCTTAGAGAAATGTTGTTTGTTAAAGAGATACAGGGCGTTGAAGTTTGTTTTTTGAAATTGCATTTCGGCTACATCTCCCAACATAATCAAGCTGCTGAACTAAAATTTGGCACTGCTATGTTTTTGGGGATGGAGAATAAGCTGAAAATGTCAGTTTCTACGTATCTCACAGAGGGAGTCACTTGCGCTGTTTTTGGATCGTGCTTTTACTCGTAACTTTTTTCAGGTTATCTTTTTGGTCCTCCAGGTTTATTATTTTAGTGCATTTTTTCATTCTGCAACAAAGAGGTACTCCTGTTTTATAACGATCAACTGTTTGCGTTGAAATTGATAAAACGTGCCCCAAAACACCTGTTGACTTCAGCATTCGAAAAATAAAATTTTCACCTACCGCTTTCAAATATTGCACAACGAGGAAAAACCCATATGAACAATGTCCCAAATAATGTTTACTTTCAAAATGGAACGGATGTTCATTTGGCATTTTCTTCTTCATTTTCAGTGTGCAGTTGATATGTAGGTAATATTTGAAAGCACTAGGTGAAAATTTTATTTTTTGAGTATTGAAGTCAACAGGTGTTTTGGGGCACGTTTTGACAATTTCAACGCAAACGGTTGATTTTATCGTTATGAAACAAGAGTAACCTCTTTGTTGCTGAATGAAAAGGTGCACTAAAACGATGGACCTGCAGGACCAAAAAGATAACCTGAAAAAAGTTACGAGTAAAATCACGTTGAAAAAACAGCGTAAGTGGCTCCCTCTGTGAGATACTTAGAAATTGACATTTTCAGCTTATTCTCCATCCCAAAAAACATAGCAGTGCCAAATTTCAGTTCAGCAGCTTGATTATGTCGGGAGATGTAGCCAAAATGCAATTCCAAAAAACAAATTTCAACGACTTATGTCACTTAAACAAACAAAGAACATTTCTATAAGGCATATTAGCCTCAATCCTATAATATTTTGGCCAAAATATTTGCGGTAGCACTATGTACCATTATTAATGGCTCACCCTGTATAATTATCTCTGTTCAAACTACACATTTGTATATGTAACTTAGGTGCATATATATTATAATACCTCGACAGCATTGGAAATACAACCTGTAGCACGGGCGTAGCCAATGGGGGGGTTTCGGGGGTTCAAACCCCCCCCCCCCCGAAATAAGCAAAATATTACCTAATATTATACCGAAAAAATACGAGGAGTGAAGAGTTAAATTATTATTACGTTTGAATATATGTAGTAATAGTAGCGCCTAGCGCCATCTTTTGACGAGAGGCAGACGCAGTTGCAGCCGAACTATTTTGTATTGTAGGGACACTTTGCGTTGTTTCTCGATTATTCGCCACGCCCCTAGGTCGAAATGAGCGGAACTTTGTGGAAGTTCGTGGAAGTTTCTGGACGGCTACTGGGCTGCTATATAAGCGGCGCCGCGGCGCGTGACCGCGCTTACGGCAGTATTGTTCCATGCAAACTCGAAGCGAATAAAAGTGAAAAGTGGTGAACGAATAGTGAAGAGAATTAAGTGTACCGTGTAAGTGAGTAATTTTAGTGCGCTGTTATTCGATGACCTTGTTAAGGATAGATACGTGAATCATTATTACTGTCGAAAAATGGAGGGGAAAAAAAGGAAGGGTGATAAACTTAAAGGTATGGACTACTGGAAAAAGTGGTGTAGTCAAGGTCAAGGGGTTTCTAATAAAGAAACAAATTTGGATTTAGCTATCAAAGCTTCAGCTACCTTGCATGCTGATAAGAAGACTGCCTACCCCGAAATCTAGTTTGGAATGCCTAGATATGTGCGATAAAAACCTTTATCCTAATATTTACACATTACTACAAATCTTGGCTACCATTCTTGTATCCACTGCTACCCCAGAAAGGTCTTTCTCGAGCCTAAGGAGACTGAAAAACTATTTACGAAACACTACAAGTGAAAACAGACTTAATGGTTTGGCTCTAATGAACATTCACTATGGAACAGAAATTCATGCAGATGAAGTAGTGGATATATTTAAAAGAAAAAGCCGAAGATTTCTTCTTTAATGGTTTTAGATTTAGCGCAGAGGAACGAAATTAATTTATCCATTTCATTTAAAGTTAAGAACTTTATAAATAAATTTCATGTAATTTCATGTAAGTATATTTTTGTTGTTTTATTTACTTCTCAAACTAAACCCCCCCCCCCCCAAAACTAAATCCTGGCTACGCCCGTGACCTGTAGGTATATATCTACCTGGCACAGTTTTTCGTTTGTTTGTGAATATCAATGCCTGTTTGTAGAAACAGTATATCTAAAAACCTTTTCAATCTTACTACTTATTTCTCAAAACAGGAAGGAGAAACTTATAGTATATTCTCCAGGAAAATGTAGCATCTTTCTCCATGCTTTCCAATATCTGCCCTCATGTATTATTTACCTATTTTTTATGGCACTCGTTCCAGATGGACTATCTCACGACATATAGGGTCTGATAAAAATGGAAGACTTGTCTCGATATAGACAATGAGAAGCCTTTTCATTTTCTGCATTATTTAATGAATATTTGATATACCTACTTACTCCATTTACAAAATTGTAATAAAAAAAATTGAAGGTCTATAAAAACAACTGGCTTTTAATTTTTGGCTATATGAACACTTCGATTACTATAAGGTAGTACTTATTAGCATATACCTACTGATTTAGTCAGATCCTATACAGTCTGTCCTCAGATTGGAGTACTAGTAACCTGTAACATTATTTATTTCCCCAAAAGGTCACTCTATAAAACAAAAAATTGTTTGTCTTGAAATTTTGTAAAATAGTGTTATAATCCTAAAGTTTTTACACACGGTTTTTAAGAGATCCGAAATAAATATAGAGAGTGGTCCAACTTTTATGGGCAAACCTTCAAGAATCTATAGAAAATGTCAAAATAAGTAGATTTTTTTCATATACCCAAGTAAATATCGAAATTCTAATGTTTTCGTAATACAGGGCGTCAATTTTTTTCACGTTTTCTTTTATTCTCCGGTTATCTTTTTTGCATTCACTAAATTTACCAATCATTTAAAAATCATTTTTGTGCTTAATATTTTTTAGCAGAAGAAAATCAATCTAAGCTTTTGAAATTTTGCACACCTATTTTTTGGACTCCTAGTCGGTTTTTCATTCTAAACAAGTTTTCTTAAGAACATATATTATATATTATTGTCGTAACACCTACTGGGGTGAAATATTAGTGAAATATTAGTTTTAGTTTTTTAAAAATTTCCAAGGCATACATAATTTTTCGAAACTAGTAGTTAATAGCCCACAAATTAGTTTCAAAACAAACATGGCTGAACCCCAGAAACTCAAATTTCAATTTTATTTTTTTTGTATTTCGTGTTACCTCTCCGGACACACACTCTATGTAAGTAAGGGTGGGGTTAGGTCCAACCATTCTTGAATTATATTTTTGAATATTTTGCTTGTTAATAAATTGTTATTGACCTTATAGTGTTATGTGAAACATTATGAAAACATTAATTGTAAAGACGCCAGAATAGGGCAATCTGACGTGAAGACTAAATTTTAAAAGTAACTTTTCAAGAAACGGTACATTTTTCAAAAAAAGTCAAGAATATAGTTTTTTCTTATAATTGACTGGAAAATTTAATGAAGGCAAAAAAGAATAGGTACATTTCCAGTGGCGTATCATTTTTTATTAAAACATGGTGGTTGACCCCCGCTTCTCCGGCACTGGTGGAAGTAGACAGGCCGAAATATTTTTAATCTATAACATTTAGTATGTGCCTTAACTGTCGTCTTTTATCAAACATAAAAGAAAATTTGAAAAAATTGAACGTTGACGTCCTACCTAAACGAAAGCCGTTAGGATTTCGATGCATATATTATACCTATATGAAAAATCTAGTTATTTTGACGTTTTCTATAGATTCTTGAAGTCTCGCCCTTAAAAGTTGTACCACTCTGTATAAATAATATATTATATACCATCTTCAATTAAAATATATTAGTAATTTTAAAGCAAGGTTAGGTACTTAAATATACTCTCAGCTTGTGTAAGAGAACAAAGCCATTTTTTCTTCCATAGGTCTACTTTCGTTGCAATGGTTCTCCCAAAGTGGAAACCAAGACCTTGGACTTCGTGGATCCCCAAAACGGCGTGCGTATCGTGGAAGCCGAGGCCAACGTCACCAGAGACATGGTGGAAGAGTTTTTCGGCAAAGAAAAATTCAAGTGCGAGTGCCACGCTTGGAGCGGCCGAGGCAGCATCAAGAGCATGTCAGCCGTCGTGGATGTTGCATGTAAGTATCTGATACTGATAACAATTTTATGCAACGTTAAGCAGCATTGTTAAGCAACGATAGATTATACCCGGTGTACCTCGAGAAACGAAGTTTGTATATGTACAGCGTGTCCCAAATAGTTTGTCCTACCCCTGGATCTCAGGAACCGTAAGAGATACGAAAAAAACTTGAATACAAAAGTTCTAAGGTTCGCAGTGGACGTAACCTCTCTTTTATTTTCACATATACAGGGCGATTCGTATTTGCAGGACAAAAATAAAAGATTTAGATTTTGACAATTGCATTAATCCTTTGGAATATTTGCATTCTTCATGAAATTTGTTGTAGAACCGTTTTTTTGTTTTGTATTTTGTATGCAGCGTTGCCAAGATATCGAATGTTTCTTGGAATTTAGGGACTTTGTGGAGGTTAAGGAAACTGAATGCTGTATCTTTATTTTAATAGATATCAAAGATATATTTTAGCCGAAGTATGACAGATCAACCGTGTGTGGTGTGGTATGTCGAAATTGGTTTTTGCATATACAGTGTGTTCATAACAGGCTCTCAAAATCAGATAATTTCAAACAGCAATAACTTATTTTTTTCAAATGGAGTGACCCATATTTCTATAGTTTGTTGGATGCCGGCGTCCAAGCCCCACATTTTATGTAAATAACATTCTATACCAAAAACTACCCATTTTCGAGATATTTAGTATTTAAGAAAATTTCTTTGCATTTTTCATTCAGGTGAGAAGGTTTTATCAAGCAAGCCATAACTATTTTTCCAGACAGTGGCAGAAATAATTGCCATTTTAGATAATACGGGAAATAAAATTCCTATACCCGTAAACAGCTTGTCACACTATAAAGGTCGCTTTCTTTACACTAGTGATTAGGATATATAAATAAAACGAAGCAAAAAAAATTTAAAATTGGCTATATTATATAAAATTATTTCTCAAATTAAAATTTGATATTATATTTCTTCTGATTCAAAATCAAGAAATAATTTTGTATAATATAGCCAATTTTACAATTTTTTGCTTCTTTTTATTTCATATCCTAATCACTAATGTAAAGAAAGATACCTTTATAGTGCGACAAGCTGTAGGTATACGGGTATAGGAATTTTATTTCCCGTATTATCTAAAATGACAATTATATTTGCCACTGTCTGGAAAAATAGTTATGGCTTGCTTGATAACACCTTCTCACCTGAATGAAAAATGCAAAGAAATTTTCTTAAATACTAAATATCTCGAAAGCGGGTAGTTTGTGGTATAGAATGTTATTTACATAAAATGTGGGGCTTGGAAGCCGGCATCCAACAAACTATAGAAATATGGGTCATTCTATTTGAAAAAAAATAAGTTATTGCTGTTTGAATTATCTGATTTTGAGAGCAGGTTATGAACACACTGTATATGCAAAAACCAATTTCGACATACCACACCAAACACGGTTTTTATGTCATACTTCGGCTAAAATATATCTTTGATATCTATTAAAATAAAGATACAGCATTCAGTTTCCATAACCTCCACGAAGTCACTAAATTCCAAGAAAAATTCGATATCTTTACAACGCTGCATCCAAAATACAAAACAAAAAAAAACGGTTATGTAGCAAATTTCATGGAGAATGCAAATATTCGAAAGGATTAATGCAATTGTAAAAATCTAAATATTTTATTTTTGTCCTGCGCATACGAATCGCCCT
Organism: Pseudeuparius sepicola; assembly: GCA_963920635.1. NCBI lineage: Eukaryota > Metazoa > Arthropoda > Insecta > Coleoptera > Anthribidae > Pseudeuparius > Pseudeuparius sepicola. The sequence continues at coordinate 116,455,439 of OY987299.1, read as the reverse complement.
GTATGTGCGAAAATAAAAGAGAGGTTACGTCCACTGCGAACCTTACAACTTTTGTATTCAAGTTTTTTTCGTATCTCTTACGGTTCCTGAGATCCAGGGGGTAGGACAAACTATTTGGGACACGCTGTACTTGCATACCTACCTTTTCTTCGCAACGATGGACAAAACTTGGACAAATAAGTTGATTGGAGGAGGCAATAGTCTAAAGCTAACAGAACAACTGCAGCATTCGAGGACGCAAAATATTTAGGATTCCCTGTATATCTTCAATTTCTGTTATAGTTCACTAGAATATACATCTGTAGTAATTTTTCCAAATCCATATGCTAAAGATTTGTATCAGTACTTATTTGAAGCTTTCTTATTATGCAATTGTTTGTAAATCGTATATGCATTCCAAAAAGGGAAACGATAAATCCGAAAATGCAATGGGAAGATATACGCCTTCCTTTTGGCTTGAGTAATGCCCTCTCTCGACGGCCATATTTCTTCGACAATGATTCATTTTTCAATTTACCCACCCAGTTTCCTTGCGTTTCAGGAGAAACAATAATCTATAGAGAATACGAAATAATAAACATTTATACCCGCACAACTTAGAGGAACACATAAATCAACACTTCTCACTTTACAAATCGTATATGCGGATATTTCCCAACGATGTTATTTATTGCTACCGTGTTCCAAGTCTATAATATTATCAAGTGAATGGTGCTATTTCACGAGAAAATAAAATGTTGCGGATTGAGCGCCCATAATAGTTGTTTCTTGCTGTTACGTATGAATGTCATCTGTTTTACCGATATTAAGACTTCAGACTAGGACATTATGGAAAAAGTTGTCACTACTATACAGGGTGATTCACCTAAGAATCCCCGGCCTCATATTGCCCTTCAATTTTAAGCAAATTATGTGCTATAAACAAATTTCGAAGAATCAATAGTTTTTGAGTTAATGCACTTTAAAGTTGGCAGTACATGCATGTGGAAAATTTGTAGTGGACAATCCTAAGATTATTTCCAGAACAAGAAACTAGAAAATAATTTTCTGGGGAGTTCTTACAACTACCCTAATATTTCACGCAGTTGTTTTGTCATTTTAAATGTACAGGGTGTCCGAGGGAACAACCCGACCACCCTTAAATCTTTAAGTTTTTGAGATACAAAAAAACTTTATAAACAAAAGTTGTAGCTTATAAACAGTTTTTTATAAATATACTATGAATATACAGGGCATTTCTTAAAAACGGAGCAAACCAAACATACTTTTTTTAACGGGAACACCCCATAGGTTTTTAGTTGTTGAAATCTACTCATCATTACGGTTAAAACGGTATACAACTTTTTAACATTATGTTTTTGGAATATCTAATTTTCAAACTTTATACTAAACCTACATATTATTTTTTAACTTGGATTTGTGGATCGCGTGATACATATACACGGTCATTGTAATAACAAAAAAATGTTTAATGTAACTTTGTTTGATGTGATATTTTCTTGGTTTCTTTCTTCTTGTTATTGCATATTGCATGAATTGTCTATCTTTATCAGGCGATCCACAAATCCAAATTAAATAGGTTTAGTATAATATTTGAAAACTAAATATTTAAAAAACGGTAAACGATAATGTTAATAAATATTTGCACCGTTTTAACCGAAATGACGAGTTTCGTAAAAAAAACTAAATACCTATGGGGTGTTCCCAGACCATTTAAAAAAAAGCGTATGTATCGTTTGCCCCGCTTTTAAGAAATACTCTGTATAATCACAAAACACTGTTTATAATAAGCTACAACTTTTGTTTGAATTTTTTTTATCACAAAAACTTAAAGATTTAAGGGGTGGAATTGTTTCTTGGGACACCCTGTACATTTGAAATAATGATAAAACAACTCTGTAAGATATTAGGATAGTCGTAAGAACTCAGAAAATTAATTTATCGTTTGTTGTTTTGGAAATATTCTTAGGATTGTCTATTACAGATTTTCCACATGCATGCATCGCTAACGTTAATGTGCGATAACGAAAAAACTGTTGATTTTTCAGAATTTGCGTATAGTTCATAATTTGCTTCAAATTCAAGGACAATTCGGATGCACCACCTTTCAAGGTCACTGCAAATGAAAAAATTCTTTCGACCGCAGAGCCATCTACAATTTGCAATGGAAAAATTAAATTTGAGCATACAAATAAAGTATTAAACGAGCTCTACCTGCCTTTTTTTACTGAACTAAAATATCTCATTTCGTTGCTGAGATATACATAATCATATACCCTGTATACATCACACGCCAAATTTCTTTGCTTTCGGGTTATCTGACTACCAGTTTTGTTATTCTAAAAGATACCTTTTTAAAACATTTCTCAGCTGACACAAAGTAGCAATTTTGGTATAACATTTAATTTGATCTTGGCTATTGCAGAATGCGATACTGAGTGGCAGCGACTTGGGAATTTTACTGTAACATGTATATAAAAATAGAAACTTACTAAATGTGTTCAAATGCACCTGTTGAGTAAACTGATGGTAACTGTGTATATACCTTTAAACGCAATGTAATAAGCGGAGTAAATGTTGTGGTAACCTAAAGCTCTTATATCTCTAAACATTTCGCTGTAAAGGGCATACCTCACGGAACGATATAGACGGTCTCGATTTAATTTTAGATTGCTTTTCCTTCGCCAGGGAAACAGGAAAATCAATATCACCCATAAATCCGTAAGGAAATACAGCCTTAATGTGGCTAAATGTTTCGAGTTTAAATATCTAAAAGCGCGTTCAAAGTTATTACCCACGGCGGGTTCACTTCCCGATTTATGCCGGTTTAAAATTTAAATCGAAAACATTACTATAAATCTCCCGAAGCGAGAGGATTACCATGGGATCCATTGAATATTGTATGTGGAACGCGCGCGCGCGCCCTGGCCGACCGCTCTTAAATTACTTAATTTTGAATTCAAATTAATGGGTTGCCCAACAAAAGGATACGCTCGTTTATGGGCAATTTGGAGAGCCTGAAACACTAATACGAATGTCCTAATCAAAATACAGCTTAGCTTCGATAATCCAACCGCATACATAAGTCATGGGCTTGGTGTGTCTGCGGCGGTACCTCCTGGAACCTGGTTGTGGTTCTTTCAATCCTACAGTTATGTCGGACTTGAGAGACCGAGACTTTTACTGGGTCAATGGCCAAATTGGTTCGTCTTCCGTATATCCTTTTCTTCTTATATTTTATTTTATGGAGACCGTTGATCATACTCATACTTATTCATTGTTATTTGGTTCCGATCTGATCAACTAAAGAAGGAGAAGTTAACTAATATTCACATTTCAATAAAAAAAATTCCATCACAAATACTATCTATGATATACGATATACAGGGCGAGTCAGAATGTATAGTAAATACATTAAAGGGGTGTTCGGTAGGTGGTTTTAAGGAGGGTCTTTCATATAAAATTTTTCGATTTGGGCGTTCCTTGCCAAGTTATTCGGGTCTACAGGACGACCCATTTACTGTACTGTGTTTTTATCCTGAAGCTAAATTGTTGTTACCTGATATTTTAGTTGTTTTAATGTTCAATAAAAATAATTAAATTGTTTGACGCCCGCCTACTATGAATTTTCACTTGATTTTCTGGAACAGTCAGGGGAATGCTATTTGGCATGAAATTATTTTTTTGTATGGAAAACATTGTATCTTCGAGCAAAAATGTAGAGAGGAAAAAGTTTCATAAATAAAAGGGCTACACAAAATATTTTTGTCATACGTAGAAGTGACCCACAAAAAAGTTCGAGCAAAAAAATTAGGGCAGTGTGTAAATACATAAACTACCCTAAGGCGTCTTTCGGAAGCAGATAACATATACCAAATTTAAAAGTTTTAAGTAGCGCCGTTATTGAGATATAAATAAAAAAAATACTTTTAATACTTTTGGGTCACCATGTAGACCCGAATAACTTGGCAAGAAAAGCCCAAGTCGAAAAATTTTATATGAAAGACCCCCTTAAAACCACCTGCCGAACACCACTTTAAAGTATTTACTATACATTCTTATACCCCGATTACTGTAAGAAGTCCCGATTTTGTCAGATGACATTCTCCACAAAATCCCTAGGAATTTTTTGTTAACCACCAGGTATAACATTGGTATATGTGTCTCAACCAGTTAATGACGTCACTCATTGATTTATGATGGGAAAAGTTACCCAAGTGATACGAAAAAAAGAGCACAATAAAATAAAAACCCTATTGCAATCACGATTATGCCGCTACAAATAAAAATAACTATGACTACAACTGATTTTAATAATAATTTCAAACGTCATGGACACTTTCGTTTTGGTATTTTGTAATAATCAGCTGCTTTTGGCAGCGTCTAGGGGCGGACTCAGGCAAATTTAGCTTCGGTGTGTCAAAGTGACAGTGAATGTTTTCCAGATCGTTCAAACTGGTTCAAACATTCGGTAATGAAAATATTCGCGGGTTTTCTACGTTTCGTGAGCGTTACCGTCATCCGTGTTGTTCTTGTTCGTGTTACTTTTCGTGTTATTAGTGCAAATGGGCTCGTTACTGACCTGAAGTTATGGCCTGGTTGCATTTTTTGCTGCATTGATGCCAACTTAGGATATCAAAATTACCAATTGACAGTCCCAGTAAGGACTTCTTAAAGTAATTTGAGTATACTAACCCTGTATAAGAATATATGACTCACTCACTACAAATAAATCGGTTTTATGTTGCTTCAACATTCTCGAGTCGGGGGTAAGACATAATAAATAGTTTTTTTGATTGACTTGTACATATATCGTATATACAGGGTGTTTCTTAATAACATGCTAATACTTAAGGAGGTTATTCTTGGGTCCATTTTGATAAAAAAACTTCATATGAGCATATGTCCTAAAAGTCTTAACTTCTGAACTACAGGGGGCTAAATTTAAAAAAAAAATCCTTTTTTTATTATTACTTTGGTATTACCCTAGATATTTTTGTGAAATTTGGTACACGCCTTCTATGCATCAGGATGCATTGTACAGACAATTTTATTACATTTACCAGTAGCGTCTGTACGGGTTTTGAATTGAATATTTTTAAAGAAAAATATGTTACGCCACTGCTTTTTCGTAAAGTAAAAATTATTTTTGAAATTCCCATTCCTTTCTGGGAAATCAGGTCTCTTGATATTTTTTTGTTTGACGTAAGGTTTTCGTATAAAACTCATTCATTTGCAGCATGGTATAAAATTAGACATTAACAATTATTATTCAAAACGATCTAGTTGGCAAGAAGCAGATTTTGTTTTGTAAACATAACCAGTTTTGACAGTTGTCTACCTAGTCTAGTTGTCACGTATTTAAGTCATTAACATTAACATGGTCCAATTTTACCACCCCGTATCTCAAAAGTTAAGACTTTTAGGACATATGTTCATATGAAGTTTTTTTCTCAAAGTGTTCCCAAGAATAACCCCCTTAAGTAATATCATGTTATTAAGAATTCCCCTTTATATGCTTCGAGATACTTATATTTACAAAATAACCTAAATACTTTTTTAATATCATGAAACAAAACAAGTTGCCTTTGGTAATTTATCTATACCTATATATTGTTGGTTTAAAAGATCTGGTTAATGAGATATAATGAGTTCAAATTAAAAGTTTGAGTTCAAATTAAAAATTTTCAGTAATTTTTTGCTCAAATTTTACCAATGCACATATCGAAATGTCCATATTGTCTAGCAAATTTGGATTAGAATAATCATCTTTATTTGCGTGGAAGAATGAGCCTTTTTCGCGCTATTTTTTTTGTAACTTTTTAATTTTTATATGAAGATGTTGAAAATAAAGCCCAAAAATATATTTTTTAATAAAAAAATTCTTCTTTGCCTACTTAAGGTGCTTAATATTAACGCTTGAACATTTGGACGCCCTGTATCTTCGTAAGAAAGCATTTCTGGGTCCATTTTTGGGATAGAGACAAACTTTGACATTTTGTAGGAAAAATATTTTTAAGGCAAAAGGTTCTATAAACATGCCTCTACGAACTCTTAGTTTTCGGAAGATTTATTCTCTTAGAAACAGATAGGTACCATGTGATCACTTATATTTTTACACCCCCTTATTCTTTTTTCAGCGTTTATTTAGTTTTATACAAGGTGTTCCGAAAAGCGGTGCCAAACAATTTTTTTTAATGGAACACTGTATATTTTTAGATAATTGAAATATGCTCATTGTCACCATTTCAATGATGTATACATATAATATAATTGTTTCAAGCGTTTGGAAAATATTCTACCTTGAAACTTAAAATTTTTCATTTTTGATGTCAATTTTTTCGAAAATGAAACCTTTACGGGTACACCTTATTAGGAAAAAATGTCATACATATGATGAGTATTCGCCCTTAAAATATGGTTGCATTTCCCGACAGTCCAAATTTGTATACAACTTGTTGATTCAGTAAACAAATTAGGTACAATGAATTTAAATCACTCTAAAGTTCATCCTTAATACTCATAATCATTTATGACATTTTTTCCTATACAGGGTGGTTCACTTTTATGTGGTAGGACTTTAACATTAGATAGAAAAAGATAATCTAAAATGAAAATTTTATATCAACATATATCGGGGAAAGCTTAGTTTCCGAGATACAGGGCGTTGAAGTGTTGGAAAAAATATGAATTATTTTTTACACTGTCCGAACCAGTGGAGATATTTAAACCAAATTTGATGTGTAGTACCACCTTTTTGACTACGATATTTAGTGATAATATGAAGGTCCTGAAATAACCAGTGGTGGAGTTATGGGTTTTCACTATCACTAAATTTAAAAAGTAATTAGTACGGACCTGTCTCACATCAACGTAAATTTTTTTTTCGTAAAGTTCTTTCAATTCTCTACAAAAAGTGTATCTTGACATTTTTTTGTATCTGCCACGGTTGTGTAGTAAATAAATTATTTCGTTTCCATCTCAGCCTTTTTTGCCTAAAAATGTGTTTTCTAAGGTTATTGATAAATATCGCAAATAACAGAAATTAATTATGGAACACTTATCGGATTCAGCTATTTTATTTTTAATTTTATGGAAACAATTTTAAAAATAAACTGGCACTTGGTGAGGTACATTACTTTATTATCATTTTAACATTTTTATCAAATCTAGTATTATTTCTTAATAATTTTTATAATTCTAAATTTGTAGAATTCTAAATTATACCACGACGAGTAAAACATGATTCTTCCGACCATAAAATGTTATTTAAAAATTGTCTTATTTCCTTTGACTACAAAATCCATCGGCAAAATACTAATGTCCTTTCTGCATCGCCGTACTGGTGAAGATAAGTGTGCCATGGAAAAGAAAATCTTATTGACAGTTAATAATACAATAATCTGTCATCCAGTAGATGAACGTAGCAGCGCCGGAGTTTGTCTTTGTTAATAATTAAAATGCCGTTCCAATTTACAAACGAAGAGCAGGCTGACATCCATTTCTGCTATGGAGTTGCAAATGGGAACTCTGCGGAAGCAGCCAGAGAATACCGGAGGCGATTTCCAAATAGGCGCCATCCGCGTCCCTCGGTGTTTGTTAACATGCACCGGCAATTCAGAACTCGCGGTCTGAGAACTAGAATCGTCGAACGAGGAAATGAAAACAATATCCAACAAGTCAGACGCAACAATGAGATTCTTCGTGAATTCGATAGGAATCCTACAACAAGTAGCAGAAGAGTGTCAGTGGCCCTACGTGTTTCAAAGTCTGCAATTTTGCGAGCTTTAAAAAGAGATCACAGGCATGCGTATCATCTACAACCCGTACAAGGTTTAAGGCCCGGCGATGCAGAAAGAAGATTAGTGTTTTGCCGATGGATTTTGGAGTGAATTGAAGGAAATAGACAATTTTTAAATAACATTTTATGGACGGACGAGTCGTGTTTTACTCGTCGTGGAGTAGTAAACTTTCATAATCAGCATATTTGGGCACAAGAAAACCCACATGCAATCCGGCCAAGAAATTTTCAGGTCGAATTTAGTGTCAATGTTTGGATTGGACTGT